>JAZGTL010000017.1:7578292-8927240 GCA_037349345.1 Oemleria cerasiformis | reverse complement strand
AACTGAATTGCATGCATCAAAATATATTTGTTAAATACGGTTATGTATTGTGGCATTGAATTTCTGAATGTTAGAAATGATTTCTAGACACATATTTTCCACTATTTCAGTTAAAGTATGATTTGAGAAATATCATGGTTTGGACTCGATTTTGATAACGTTTTGACGTAGAAATTATTGAGTCAATGAATTGGGTTTTGACCTTGTAGTATGTGGTTATCGGATTTTGTCATAATTGAGGAAGGCCAGGACTCGGGATGAGGATCCGTTATTAACGGTGAACCCGATGAACCTCCAAGATAAACATTGAATTTAGGGAGGCCAGGACTCGGGATGAGGATCCGTTATTAACGGTGAACCCGATGAACCTCCAGGATAAACACTGATATGATATGATAGTCGAGATATGCCGACTGATATGATATGATAGTCGAGATATGCCGACTGATATGATATGATAGTCGAGATATGCCGACTGATATGATATGATGGTCGAGATATGCCGACTGATATGATATGATAGTCGAGATATGCCGACTGATATGATATGCTAGTCGAGAGATAGGCCGACTAATCCAATATAATGATATGATATGCTAGTCGAGAGATAGGCCGACTAATCCAATAAAATGATATGATATGCTAGTCGAGAGATAGGCCGACTGATGTGATAGCATAGTACAGAGAGTTGTGATACAGTACTAGCACACCCCAAGGGATACCCTGGTTGCTAGTGGATGTGTCGATGACAGTGGATTTGAGATGTTATGTGTCTAGGTGGAAATAAATGATTTTGAACATGAAAATGCCGGTGATTTAAAGATGATGTTTTTATAACATGAATTGTTTATGTGATGCATGCATGGTTTTATAAATGGAGGGGGAAAAAGGTAATATTCCTTGGAAAGCGTTTTATAAACGATTATTTTTGTCCACTCACAACTTTTGTGTTTAAACCCCCTTCAGGCCGTAGAGTTGACGCGGACAGTATCTCGAGGCAGAGGCATTAGCACTTCCGCTACGCTGTGTAGTTGTACTTGAGTAGGATATCTAATTTGTACATTGATCCTACTTAGACGCTCTGATATTCTTGTATTTGGTTGGTATTTACTTACGGGAATTTTAAGTGCTTAAATCCCTTGTCTGACAAGAGAAATTATTTATTGTTACTATCATATGCTAAGGATTGAAGGGTATTTGGGAACCTTTCCTTAGGTTGTCAAACGGGATCAGGGTTCTTCCCGGGTTTCGAGGGGAAATTCGAGACGGGTCCTGACAATGTAGGTGTTGTATGACTTTGTTGGAAGCTGGGTGTGGGTTGAAGGATGTGGGCTTCGAAGCCTTGATGCCACGGCCTTTCCATAGATGGGCTAACCACGAAGCAAGTAGGCTTTTAACAGCCTTTAAAGTAGGTGTGCCACTAGTAGGGACTGCTACTAGATAGTTGGAATGGGTTCGATTGCTCACCAAGAACCTTTCTTTTAATAAAAGTGATTGTGAGGCGAGCGAGGAAATTGCTCACGCTGTTCTTTTCTATGCCTTCTTCTTAATGTATCCAAGGATTATAAAAAATTTCTTCTAGTTTAGTCCAAGTTCAGTTTATGATTCCAATTTGTTCATGTTAGCAGCTTGTTATTTGGTTAGGAGCAGTTAGGTATGTGGGTTTCCTTAAGTCGGGATGATCGTATTAGACCAAAACATATGAGCCAATTTATGACTTGAAACAGCCGAAAATGCAATGGTTGGAATATTCCAAATACTTGAAATTCCTCTTAAGAAAATCCATTGAAATGTAAAGAAATTGAAGTACATATACTAAAGAGTAAATGCGTAGGTATTAAATGCAGTAAACAAAGTACAAGTGCTTGAAAGTAAATATTTCTTTCGAAATCAAGCCTCGTTGAGGGGCACAATCTTCTAGAAATCTTCAACTAAGATGAACATCAGTCGGAATCATACCATAGGTTGGAAGAGAATTCAAAAGATGGTGAGACGTCAAGGGTTGAGTGTATGGGTGCCTCAAAGACTGAGTTGAACAGCAGTCGGGAAGAGGTAGTGTTTAAGGTTCCTCAGAGACTAAATTGAGCAGCGGTCGGGATGAGGGAAAGCAGGAGTTCCTAGTAGGGAACTGAGAAGAAGAGGTTGAGAGAAGAAATTGGATCTCGATCCTAGATCAGAGAAATAGGTTGTGCCTTACCAGGCGAGCCTTTGAACAAAGAAGCTTTTGAGGGTTTGCTTTGTTTTGAAATTTATTGGTTTGATCAATTGTGTGTTTAATTGATTGATTGGTTGTCTTTCGATTGATTGAGTGGTTGTCTTTTGATTGATTGATTGGTTGTCTTTCGATTGATTGATTGGTTGTCTTTTGATCAATTGAGTGTATGGGTTTGCTCACGTTGTTCTTTTATATGCCTTCTTCTTAATGTATCTAAGGACTTTAATAATTTTCTTCCAGTTTAGTCCAAGTTTAGTTTATGATTCCAATTTGTTCATGTTATCAGCTTGTTATTTGGTTAGGAGCAGTTAGGTATGCAGGTTTCCTTAAGTCGGAATGATGGTATTGGACCAAAACACATGAGCAATTTTATGACTTGGAACAGTCGCAAAATGAAATAGTTGGTATATTCCAAATACTAAAAATTCCTCTTAAGAAAATCCATTGAAATGTAAAGAAATTGAAGTATAGATACTAAAGAGTAAATGCGTAGGTATTAAATGCAGTAAACAAAGCACAAGTGCTTGAAAGTAAATATTTCTTTCGAAATAAATTCTTGTTGAGGGGCACGATCTTCTACAAATCTTAAACTTAGATGAACATCAGTCGGAATCATGCCATAGGTTGGCAGAGAATTCAAAAGATGGTGAGACATCAAGGGTCGAGTGTATGGGGGCCTCAAAGACTGAGTTGAGCAGCAGTCGAGATGAGGTAGTGTTTAGGGTTCCTCAAAGACTAAATTGAACAGCAATCGAGATGAGGGAAAGCTGGAGTTCCTAGTCAGGAACTGAGAGGAAGAGGTTGAGAGAAGAGACTGGATCTCGATCCAAGATCAAAGAAACAGGTTGTGCCTTAACAGGCAAGCCTTTGAACAAAGAAGCTTTTGAGGGTTTGCTTTGTTTTGAAATTGATTGGTTTGAACAATTGTACGTTTGATTGATTGATTGGTTGTCCTTTGAGAAGAAGGCTTCTTCTCCTTTTATTGGAGGTTTGGGGAGCTAATTTGGCTTTCCAAGTAGACTTATGCGGGACATATGCTGCAGTTGCTTGTCTCGAACATTGTTGGAAGAAAAGTATGACAAGTTAATGCAATACAAATCTTAACAATTATAACCTAGCAAGTACACTAGTCAATAGATAGAATAGCAGTACAAGCAAAGGTCGAATCCCACAAGGACTTGACTCAACGATGAAGTTCCAATTGATTAGGTTTCCTGATGCTCAAGTTATCACAATTAAAGGCATTTAGACTCTAGAAACAGAAAATAAAAGACACACGTTAATTAGATATGCTTTTGACACTCGAATAAAAGACTCAAAACAAAGACTACTAAGACTCTAAATATAAGACACGAACAAAAATGGGGGTTTTAGTTTAAAAGATGCTATGCTAGCAAAGTAAATAACTTGGAATGCAAGAAAACGGTAAATAAACAAAGACTGTAAACATTGTAAAGGGAAAGTTAAGGCAGTCCCTATCCACACCTAACCACAACAGCTTCCAACCCGGTTTGCAAGGTTCAATTATCATGTTCATTACTTGGCCTAGTGCCCTTGCAAAAGTCCGACTAACGCTCTATCACATATTTTATTTCCTTCTTAGTTTGTGTGTTAAGTTCATGATGTGTACACCAACTTCTATCCAATTGGGCCCGAAAGGAAGCATTAAGAACAAAAGGAAATCTGAGTCATTACACTAACCCTAGAAAATGATTTGCATTCTGGGAATGTGATGAATTGAATCACAAGATCATTGATTAATGTAACCTTTTGATGCAAAGTCATCTATGAATCATGTTATTAAAGTAGCTAATTCTAACAACACAATAAAATAACAGTTTAAGCAGTAATTCAACACACCAAGATGAACACAATAATCAAAACCAAGCGCCAAAACCAAGTCACAAAGTTGCCATGGCTAGGGCTTCAAGATCAGTCCTAACTTAAAGTAAACTACTCACTACGCATTATGAAAAGAAAAAACATAAATTGTATTGAATACGTAAGTGAAAGATTAAACCCAATTATACTCTCAAAGGCAGACTCCAAGCACGGCTTCAAGCACTTCTCCAAGGACACAATCAAGTCTTCATGAACAAGCCTCACATTAATAGCTCAAAACAATAACATAAAGTGTCTAAGATGACGTGGTCATACCTGAACAGAGGCCCCCTTATATAGACAAGGGAAAACATTGTCCTACAAGGACTTGAATTAGAAACCATCTCCTAGAATGTTCTAGAATGTTTATTACAATCCTAACTAGATAAGTAGTCCTAAAACTACTAGAGAACTAAGCAGAACACGGCTGGAATTGAGAAATGCCAATTGGTAAGTGGGAAAACAAGCTAGCCTGGTTGGCCCGCGGTCTTGAAGAATTCTGGAATGTTCTTGAAATGACTTTGGAAGGATTTGGGATGCTTCTGAAGTTATCTTGAAGTTGACCGTTAGCCTGCGGTCATGCGCTGGCAAGTCGGTGGCATGTCTTGGATGTGTCTTGGGCGAGGCTAGGCGCACCTTGCCATGACTTTGGCTTCAAAATATCGTTTAACATTCATTTCTGCCGTTTGGCTCACTTTGTCCCGCTTTGTTCTTGTTTTACTCCTCAATCGGAGTTAGTGACCTGATCTGGGCGTGGCTTGCACCTAGCCCGCGGTCAGGCTCATGTGCCAGTCTTGGACACGATTTTGGGGAACTTGAGACACGTCAGGAACATGTCTTGGCACAAACCTTGGCTTACCAAGGACTTAATCTACTGGTCCTCAAACAGTTCTTGGACCCGGATGGCTTGATTCGAGGTCCTTGACCTGCACCCTAAATAGGGCGCACTGGCACTTCCAGAGCCTAGTTTAGGACCCGATATTGAATTGATGACATCTCCTTCATTTGAACTCCGATTTGGGCCATTCTTTTCCAGTATTCTTAGAATGGAGCTATCTTTCTAATTTCTGCACATGTCTCACAAAAGAATCACTTTCTACTATGGATGGCCAGAAAGTAAGCAAAAGACAAGCAAAGAGGCATGAAATGACATGAAATATATGTAAGAATTATGACCTAACAAATACCCCCAAACCTAGCTTTTGCTAGTCCTCGTGCAAAACAAAGAATAAAACTGAAGTAAAAACTAAAAGACTCATTCTAATTAAGGATAGATCATTTAAATCCCTAGGTTCACCTAGTTGGAGGAGTTTTATCTCCTTTTACTTAACAACTGAACACAAACAAAATACTCAATAGAATTTAACAGGTTAATAAGGAACACAACAAATCAATCATATCATGCCAAACTAAAGATATGCCAATTTCGAGTAAACACCATGTTTTAAGTGTGAATGCCCTTTACTTCAAAATATCAAGCTAAAAACAACTAAGTTCAAATGCCTTAGAAAGATTTCGCCTCGACTCTAACCTCACTAGGAAACTCTCAATTCCTCTCATGAATCCTAAGGTTTCCACTCTTGCAAGCATATGTTATGAGTTTATGTCATGGAATCAAATATAATCACATATGAAATAGCATGAAAATAAGGCAATTTCTGAATATGAATCTCATGAAGGAATTGAATTTTAAGAACGTAGAGACATACCTTAACTCCAAACAAGACTTCCCATAAGATCAGCTAGATCTTCATTCAAGGGTTGTAATGGGGCTAGGCTCAAAGGTTTAGAAGAAGGGGATTGGAATTCAAAAGCCTAGGCTCTGACAAGGCATGGAGTAGCATGACTTGGAAACTTGATCTTCTTCTTGAACTTTTCCCTTGCCCACATCCAGATTTGGCATTTTTTTTTTTGCTGAATTTCTCAAGTTGAGGCATGATTTCCTTGAATGAGGAGTTGTGACTTCTATTCTCATTGGCTCACTTGGCTTAGCTCCTTGTTTTCTTTTGTCTTCTTTTTTCTTTCACATTTTTCTTTCATATAATTTTTCAAACTAAGCCAAGATCATGCAATGGTTTACATTGTTTTTGTGTCTATCCAAGTTAGGACTTTGGGTCACTTGGGATGTCTAAGACATTCCCTTGATATCAACTTCACATTTGGCCTATTTTGGCCGTGACATTGCTTTGATGTGTCCTTAGTGCGCCCATGCGGCTTTTCTCTGATTTTTCATACTTTGAGGCTTGTCTTCCCTTCCGTGTCATGAACTTCATTTGGCGTGGCCTTGTCAAAACCTAAGCTATAGGGAATGGTCAAGATTAAGGGCTTCCTATCTAAGGCTCAGTTTTGATGTGGGTGATGAAAGAAAGGGTTAAGTGTTTGGCTTCAAAGCGGGTTAAGGGAGCATACAAAGGGACATATATGGCTTTTAGAGGGCTCAAACATGCATAGCCTATATCACTTCTCATGGTACATCCAACTTGAGAACGAAGACCCTCTACATAAAATGTTAGTTCTTTAAAATTCAATGCGAAGTGATAATAATGAGATCAACCAATATAGAAAGAATTGAATAGTGTTTAAGAGTAGAACAAAGTAAATTTCTCAAAAAGAAAGGCATTAGTCTCACATAGGGTAGTCTCCACTAACTTTCTAAGGTTCATTTAAACAAAGTCATCTTTTAGCTCAATTTCTTGAAGTTAGGCATTAAGTGTAAAGATAAGGCACAAACTTAAGCATGGCATGGCTCTAGTAAGACACTAATGATTAATTCAGCAAATGTAACTTATTAACAAGTCAAGTACTAAGTACCTAGCCGTGTACCCCCAAACCTAGATGTTGCAAAATTTTGATCCACACCCCCAAACCTAAACTAAACATTGTCCTCAATGGTTAACAAGTTAAAACATTAAGATCAAAATAAGTAAAGATGTAAAGGAGGCATGCATAACAGAAAACATAAAGAAAAGGGAATGATACACAAACCAAGGCTAGGCTGCCTCCTAGGAGCGCTTGATTTAACATCTAGGCAAGACGTACCTTGAAAGTTAAGCAAGGGGAGGCACGGCAAGGAGTGCCTTGTCCACTTTCTGGAACATAGAACGAGATTCTAGGTGCATAGTTGTAGCTACATCATGGGGAAAGGCATTAGGAACACAAAAAGGAATAAACTGACGATAACATAGCTTATCTGGAAAGAGATTGAGAAAGGATTTGAATGAGAGTGTCTTCAGTCCATTCTCAAATATCCTCCTTCGAAAGTGCTTAAGGTGATATGCCTTAGGTGGTACCATGTGAGTCCCAAAATTGAGTAGCAATGTCCTTGGTCCTTTCCTTTCGAACTTGAAGAGGGGTACCAAGTTGAGGGCTTCCATCACCTTCCTTTTGTTTTTGTTGTGGAACCTGCGAGGAATAGGTAGAACAGCATCAGAATTCAAATTCAGGTTCACAACATTAGAATTAAATTTAAGTATTTCATATTTGAGTTTAGGAGGCTCATTGTGGGCCAAAGTCGTGTCCTTGTCCCTAGGCAAGTGCTGAGACACAATTTTGGTCAGGGACACAGGCACGGGCTTGTCATTGTCCTTGGGTTGAACCGCAGGCAGCAGGTCAGGCGCAATGTGGGGCAACAGGGTCTGAGGTACAGTATGGTGCTCAGCTTGGGGCAAGGCCTTGGGCAGATCATGGGACACGGACAACGGCAGTGCCGCGAGCAGTGCTTTGGGCAACATGGTCTGAGGAAAGGGCATAGCTTGAGGCTGCATGTAAGGCACGGCCTGCTTGTGATGTGCCCCTTGGTTGACATCCTCCTCTTCCTACTCCTTCTCGTCTTCCATTTCAATTTCCAACCTATGAGTGTAAGGCAAAGAAGTATGGTTAGTCATAGAATTGAAATCATAATCATTAGAAAGGACAACATACAATTGAGGGTCAGAATTGGAGTTGTCCCCTTGCTGAATCTGGGAAAATTTTGGGAGCAATGTCGCATCATGGCCTTGGATGGGATCCACAGTCTCCATGGAAAGCACTTGTCGAAGTGTTGGCGTTATGATAGCCTCATCATGATCATCATCCACGGTTTCTCTTGGTGGGGAACGTGCCATTTCTTCAATTTGATGCATGTGGAACTCAAACTGCCGCGTGTGATAGGCATGTTCCTCCTCCCTTCTCTTACTCCGCTCTCGGCTTTCTTGAAAAAAGGTATGCATAAATGCTTCGAGTTCAGGATATGGGCCAGCGTCAGGAGGTGCTTGTGTGGTGTTCCATGTAAAGGTAGGCTGACTGTACCATCCTGGAGTGTATGGGACTGGGTATTCTTGGTGATGGAATTCAGGCTTATTGCTCCACCCTTGATTGAATGGATAAGAGTATGACTCGTTCCAAGTTCTCCTATCCATGGAAAATTCGTCCATATTTTCCTCACAAAGTGACAAACTTGAGGTAGTAACCTAAATCAATGGGCACCGTTGAGGGACAAGTCCCCGACAACGGCGCCAAAAACTTGTTGGAAGAAAAGTATGACAAGTTAATGCAATACAAATCTTAACAATTATAACCTAGCAAGTGCACTAGTCAATAGATAGAATAACAGTACAAGCAAGGGTCGAATCCCACAAGGACTTGACTCAACGATGAAGTTCCAATTGATTAGGTTTCCTGATTCTCAAGTTATCACAATTAAAGGCACTTAGACTCTTAAAACAGAAAATAAAAGACACACATTAATTAGATATTCTTTTGAGACTCAAAACAAAGACTACTAAGTCTCTAAATATAAGACACGGACAAAAATCGGGGTTTTAGTTTAAAAGATGCTAGCAAAGTAAATACTTGGAACGCAAGAAAACAGTAAATAAACGAAGGTTGTAAACAATGTAAAGGGCAAGTTAAGGCAGTCCCTATCCACACCTAACCACAACGGTTTGCAACTCGGTTTGCAAGGTTCAATTATCATGTTCATTACTTGGCCTAGTGCCCATGCAAAAGTCCGGCTAAGGCTCTATCATATATTTTATTTCCTTCTTAGTTTGTATCTTAAGTGCATGATGTGTACGCCAACTTCTATCCAATTGGGCCCGAAAGGAAGCATTGAGAACAAAAGGAAATCTGAGTCACTACACTAACCCTAGAAAGTGATGTGCATTCTAGGAATGTCATGAGTTGAATCACAAGATCATTGCTTAATGTAACATTTTGATGCAAAGTCATCTGTGAATCATGTTATTAAAGTAGCTAATTATAACAGCACAATAAAATAGCAGTTTAAGCCGTAATTCAACACACCAAGATGAACACAATAATCAAAACCAAGCGCCAAAACCAAGTCACGAAGTTGCCATGGCTAGGGCTGCAAGATCAGCCATAACTTAAAGTAAACTACTCATTACGCATTATGAAAAGCAAAAACATAAATTGTATTGAATATGAAAGAGAAAGATTAAACCCAAGTATACTCTCAAAGGCAGACTCCAAGAACGGCTTCTAGCACTCCTCCAAGAACACAATCAAGTCTTCGTGAACAAGCCTCACGTTAATAGCTCAAAACAATAAAATAAAGTGTCTAAGGTGGCGTGGTTGTCCTTGAACAAAGGCCCCCTTATATAGACAAGGGAAAACCTTGTCCTACAAGGACTGAAATTAGAAATCCTATCCTAGAATGTTCTAGAATGTTAATTACAATCCTAACTAGATAAGTAGTCCTAAAACTGCTGGAGAACTAAGCAGAACACAGCTGGAATTGAGAAATGCCAATAGGCAAGTGGGACACAAGCTGGACTGGCTGGCCCGCGGTCTTGAAGAATTCTGGAATGTTCTTGAAATGACTTTGGAAGGATTTGGGATGCTTCTAAAGTTATCTTGAAGTTGACTTTTAGCCCGCGTGCTAGCCCGCGGTCAGGCGCTGGCGAGTCAGTGGCATGTCTTGGATATGTCTTGGGCGAGGCTAGGCGCGCCTTGCCATGTCTTTGGCTTCAAAATATCGTTTAACATTCATTTCTACTGTTTGGCTCACTTTGTCCTGCTTTGTTCTTGTTTTGCTTCTCAATCGGAGTTGGTGACCTGATCTGGGCGTGCCTTGCACCTGGCCCGCGGTCAGGCTCCTGTGCTAGTCTTGGACACAATTTTGGGGAACTTGAGACACGTTAGGAACACATCTTGGCACGAACCTTGGCTTACCAAGAACTTGACCTGCTAATCCTCAAACACAGTTCTTGGACCCCGGATGGCTTGATTCGAGGTCCTTGACCTGCGCCCTAAATAGGGCGCACTAGCACTTCCAGGGCCTAGTTTAGGACCCAATATTGAATTGAGGATATCTACGTCATTTGAACTCAGATTTGGGCCATTCTTTTTCCAATATTCTTAAAATTGAGCTATCTTTCTAAGTTCTTCACATGTATCACAAAAGCATCACTTTCTACTATGGATGGCCAAAAATTAAGCAAAAGACAAGCAAAGAGGCATGAAATATATGTAAGAATTATAACCTAACAAACATCCCCTTTTCCTTCTTACACGTTCGGCACCTTCAGAACCTCCTTTCTCCTCCTTTCCACGTTTTCAAGTGGCCTTTGGGTTGGGCTTTCGTGAGTTGGGCCTTTATTTCTTCGATTTTTTCTATTTAGCCCAAGTGGAATTTTTTTCGAGTATAAACATAAGGGTATTCAAAATCGATCAAATTTCATGGTCCTAATGTCTGAATTCTCAGTAGAAAATCCTTCGATTTGAAGAGTTCTGTTTCTAGCAAAGTGTTTACAAATATTTTAATTAAATTTGTTGTCTTGAAGCAGGTAAAACTCTCTTTCCTTACAGCTTTCTTCATCTATCCTAAGTGGCATGCATATTTTCTGCGGAAATGATTCCAATGTTGAATATATCCAGTGGATTCACCATCTAGTGGTCGATATTTGTTGAGATTTTTTTTGTTACCTTCAATTTAGTTTATTTATAACTATTGGATAATGAACCTATTAGATAGATGTATCCATGAAATCATCGCCCATATTTTTTATATTCTTGTCATGAGTAGGCTAAGACATCTCTCGTTGAGAAAACTTGAATCTTGCTCAAGGCCAATATTTTAACCAGAATTCTATTACCTTTAAATTTTAAGAAAACAAATTTGACTTTTGTCAATATGTATTAGTATTTTTTTGGTTGCAAACTCAAAATTCATATTATTCGTGACTGAAGAAGTCAACTTAAAAGGACAGTTCAATACAAAGCACAAAAACCCAAATGAATAAAGGTAGAAGGAATTTGTAAAACAACATATGGGAGCTAAGCCCATATGTGTATGCACGATGGGAACCTCAAACACAAAGTCAATTGAGAGCTATATAGTGGACATCTAATTGACTTTATTTTTAATTAGGTGCTTGGGGCATCTTATTAAATGGATTCGTATGCATGATGTTGGAATCAAGTTCCCCCAAAGTGAAGCGATGGAAAAGAAAAGGGTATGTGAGAGATAACCTGATGGTTAATTAATATTTTGCATTAACATGTTATTAATGACCTAGCTTGCTTGACATATCTAGAGATCATTGTTCCATTGTTTGGATCCTAATTGGTGTGAGGGACAGTAGATATGAACCCGATGTTTTGTGTTTGAATTCTCTTTTTCGCGGTTTAAATTAGAATAAAAATATAATATCTCTTACCACGAACATTACAGTATAATTTTATTTCTCCGAGCTCAAGTTGTAAATCGAAGTAATACATCAAATACTATTCTATTGATTCTCATTACTCCCAGCCAGATGATGCACCAAGCCAAGGTAGAGATTGGTTGGGAAAAAGTAAGATAAAAAGAAGGTAGTGGATGAGGCAAATTGTTGAGAGGCTAGGGGATCCGAAAATATATGATATGTTTTGTAGCTAGTTCATATGACGGGCTATGAATAGAGGTTTCAAAACACTATATTTGCATCCCATTGCAGCATATATATGCATCATCAATCGTATGTCAAAGGAAGAGATGTAAAACATGATAGAAGGAGCTTTGTTTGGTAGCCAAGAATGACTTTCCTAAAGTCTAATGAGGTTTATGATGAGAATATCTGAAAACTCTAGGTGTGTTGGTACTTGTTAGGCAGTCATCTTGGCTAACTCGAAAAGCACTTTCCTCCCATGCTAGACTCTCTCTTCCAAAGACTTCCATAGTCCATAGAAACGAGGAGAGAGGCCATGCATGAGGAGACAATACGTAGTTTTGTAGTCAATATATATTAGGGCAAATTATATTTTATTATCTTTTGATTTACACCTTATAATAGATTCATACATGATCTTTTAAATATTGCAATTACCCCTTTGAACTCTTCAAAACGTGACATTTTGGCCCATCCATTTAAATTTTTCGTCCCAACTTCCATTAGATACTGATGTGACGTCTGTGAGTCTCATTTTCCAACTATTATCAACCTCAATTTACCCATTTTTGCTCCCAAAACTAAGAGAAGGGAAACGAAATAGGAAAAAAAAAACCCAAATTGGGCGTCAAAATGGGCAACTTGACAAACATATCTTTTTAATGATATTGATAACAGTTAGAAAATAGGACCTACAAAATACCACGTTAGCATCTAACAGAAGTTGGGACAAAAAATTTAACGGACGGGCCAATGTGTCACATTTTGAAGAGTTCATGGTGATAATTACAGCATTTAAAATGTCAAATATAAAACTGTTATAATGTGTAAATCACAAGATAGGGGTAAAATTTAATTTGACCTATGTATTATATGTTGAATTGATCCTTTCTCTAATAGTAAGTTTTGGAGTCTAATGGCTGTCTAATCATGACATTACGGCTTTGGTTTTCATGAAAAGTCTCAAAATCCTCGTTCTCACGGCTACCTGCTTCTTTAATTTTTTTTTTTTTTTCGGAAACTCAGTCAGTTTTGTCATTGTGGAAAAGGGGAAATGGAAGAGATATGCCAAAGTATAAAACTAGTCAGTTGTTTAGTCATTATCGTCAGCTTAAATAAGTCCTAATTGTGAAATAAATTTACAAAGAAAACGGTAAAGAAGGTTCTAATCTTTGAGAAAACAGTTTAGAAAACTGGAGGTCTTGATTCTAAGATTCTCCCATGGTAGAACTGACTCAGTCCAACTACCATGAGTTTTCATGATTATTCAAAGGGTATGTTAGGTAGAGTACGTATATGTGTCATATGTATACACAATGAGACTGACAAGATTAAATTTTCCACCCTTCGCCTACTTATTCGCTAGCTTCTCTTATTGTTATTAGTGAATTTTCATTACATATTATTTTATTTCTTCCTTATTCATTTTTAACTAAAAATGAAATGATTATCAAACGAACATCCTTAATGTTTCAGTTTTCTTATATCTCCATCAGCAGAATGGACTTCAAACATTTAATTATTGAAAGATTCCAAATTAACAAGATTCAAAGTAGGAAATTTTTAGTCTTTGGGACAGGTGGTATAAGATTGGAACGTACAAGGGGGTTACTTGGAAATTCAAATGTGCACCTATAGTCTAACAAATGCTATAACAAACACTAATCAAATGTACTTTCATCTGTCTTTTGTGCATACCTATAATATTGTAATATGTATTATGTTAAATAATGCCTAGAGAGATATCTGGGAAAAAATGGAAGAAAACCAAAGAATTGATTAATTCTTAGTGTTGACTTAGGACCCAAGAAAATATGAGGGAATCTTTGTAATATTGACTCAGTAAAAACATGTGACTGCTCTATTCTCATGCATATAAATAGGAACAGAAAAGACAGAGAGAGAGAGAGGCAAAAAGCCATTCTTCAAAAATGTCTCAGTTTGCTCCTCTTCTGTGTTTCCTGTTCATAATCTTAGTATTTCATAGGGAAGGATCAGCATTTGGAAACCCCGATACACCAGAAAACGAACCCAAAATGCGCATAATAGGTGCCGTTATCGACAACAGTTCTCGAACTGGCAAAGAAGAGAGGGTTGCAATTGAAATGGCACTGGATGATTTTTATGCCACCAGCAATCACAGATTTGTTCTCCACATCAGAAACTCTCAGAAACACCCCTTGCAAGCAGCTCTTGCAGGTAAGCTATAATTTCTGCATAATTTAATTCGATTAATGTTAATTTTGTCCTTTCTGACATTTGACCGTTACATTTATCAATATGTAGCTAGAGATCTTATAGATGAGCAGCAAGTGGAAGCCATTTTGGGGCCACATACATGGGAAGAGACGTCATTAGTAGCTGAGGTTGGCAGTGAGACTCAAACCCCAATTCTTTCATTTGCTGAGGCTACTCCAACTTGGGCAACTGAGCTGTGGCCATTTCTAGTTCAAGCTTCACGTAACCGTCTGAAACAAATGGAAGCGGTAGCTGCCATAATCCGGTCTTGGGAGTGGCATCAGGTTACTGTAATTTACCAAGACAGAGATTCCTTTGCCAACGAGGTTTTGCCTCATCTTTCTTTCGCTTTGAGACAAGTTGGTGCAGAAATTAGCCATCTTGTAGCACTCCCGCCCTTCCCTTCTTCTTCGCTAATCGAACAACTTGAGAAGATGCAAAAAGGCCAATGTAGAGTCTTTGTTGTGCATTTGTCAATGCCAATGGCAGTGGAGCTATTTAAGAAGGCAAAAGAAATGAATATGATGGAAAAAGATTATGTTTGGATCACCACCGATCCAATTACAAGCCTTGTCCATTCCTTTACTGCCTCCACAATCTCCTCAATGCAGGGGATCATCGGAGTCAAGAGCTACTTCCCTGAAAGTGGGCACCAATTCCACGGTTTTGAGACTAGATTTCGTAGAAGGTTTAGCTCACAACATCCTGAAGAGGGCAGCAATGAGCCTGGAATCTTTGCAGCTCAGGCTTATGATGCTGCAAAGGCATTGGCTTTAGCCTTGACAGAAACCAGCAAAGGGAGGAAAATGGAATTGTTAGCACAACTTTTGCACAGCGATTTTCATGGCTTGACTGGAACAATCAAGTTCGCTGACCAGAAACTAACTCCACAAAATGAGTTTCAAATCATCAATGTGGTGGGGAAGAGTTCTTACAGAGAACTCGGGTACTGGTCAGAAGGGTTAGGATTCTCCAAGACTGTCGGCCAAGGAGCTGATAACTTCTCTTCTATGACGGGTTTCGGGCAACTGGTTTGGCCCGGAGAGCCTTGGTATAATCCAAAAGGTTGGACAATACCAGCATATGAGACCGCGCTGAGAATTGGTGTGCCAACTGGATCAACATTCAAACAATATGTAAATGTGGAGAAAGATCCACTGGGGAATAGCTTCTCTTTCAGTGGATTTGCAATAGAACTCTTCAAAGCAACCCTAAAGGAGCTGCCTTACCATCTGCCTTATGATTTCTATCCATTCAATGGCACGTATGATTCTTTGGTGGAGCAAATCCATTTACATGTGAGAGATTATTTACTTACGCTAATTAATCATTTCAAAATTCATGGAATAATTAAGACTAATCAAACTTGGGTTGTAGAAATTTGATGCAGTAGTTGGTGATGTAGCAATTGTGTCGCGAAGATATGAGCACGCAGAGTTTACGCATCCATATACCGAATCAGGGTTAATGATGATAGTTCCAGTGAGGTCCAAAATGTGCAACAAAGCTTTGTTGTTCATGAGGCCTTTCACAAAATCCATGTGGGCATTGATAGGAGCCATCAATGTCTACAATGGGTTTGTTGTGTGGCTGATAGAGAGAAATTACTGCCCTGAACTCAAAGGCTCTTTCCTAAATCAAATAGGAAGCTTGATTTGGCTATCCTTCACAACTCTCTTCTCCTTACATGGAGATAAGCTCCATAGCAACTTGTCGCGGATGACAATGGTGGTGTGGCTGTTTATGGCACTGATCATCACGCAGACATACACCGCGAACCTTGCTAGCATGCTCACGGTCCAGAACCTTGAACCGACAGTTGCAGATGTTGATTCGCTTCTCAGAACCAATGCTAAGGTTGGTTATTGTAGGGGATCATTTGTTTCAGCCTATCTAGAACAAGTCTTGCGTTTCCAGCCACAAAACATCAGGCGGTTTAATTCCACAGAAGAATATGCTGAAGCTATGAGAAGCAAAGAAATTGCTGCTGCTTTTCTTGAAGCCCCTCTTGCCAAAATATTCCTTGGACAATACTGCAAAGCTTTCATGGCAGTTGGACCAACATACAAAGTTGGAGGATTCGGATTTGTAATAATACTCTCCTAGTCTCATCTCACAAACTTGATCATGTTTTTATTCAACTTATAATGTGAATAAAATGTTATGCCACAGGTTTTTCCAAGGGGCTCTCTATTGCTACCTGGTGTCACTGAAGCAATGCTGAAGGTAACCGAGAGCGGTGGACTTAAGACTTTAGAAAACAGCATGATGGCCACTCTCAAGTGCTTGGATGAAGAGACAGAAGGTGTCAATCCTAGCCTGAGCCCTAAGAGCTTTTGGGTACTACTCGTGTTCACCGGCGGGACATCAACCATTGCGCTTCTGGTTTACATTTATCGCATGTATGAATACAAAACCAACTGGAAGTTAATGTTGGATGTCATCAAACAATGGGGAAATCCAAGCACACAAAATCCTGCATCATATCCTCCGAATTCTTCTGCCTTGCAGCTCACTCAAGTCTAGACATCAAACTCCGGTGGCAAATGAAGTAGATATAACCGAAAATAATTTTCCACTTACATAAGAATAGAATTGAATTCATTGTTGTATACAAAGAGAGTACAGATTTTAACCATGTTGTACAAAGAGAAGTCCATTTGAGGATGCACACATTGTAACACATATATTTCTGTGAAGAAAAATTCATTCAAAATAGCTGAGATTCTGTATCGTTTTTGCAACGTGTGGTCGTAACTTTAGAGTTTTATCTCAAAAGACCTTCGTGTTATTTGGAGTGAAATCATTAGTAAACATATTACAGTCTCGATCTATTTGTGAGTTTCATGTCCTCCAAATTTGCCAACCTTGCCAAAATCTCATAAAATTTATTCGCAATCTGGTAGAACAATGGTAGCCTATTGATCATCGGAATGGACTATCCCCAGTCCAGAATTTATCTTGATGAGGATAAAGTCAAAATAAAGTAACCCTCTAGCGATTGCATTGATAATGCGAAAGTAATATATATATATATAGAGAGAGAGAGAGAGAGAGAGAGAGAGAGAGAGAGAGCGAGAATTATACTTTGCTTTGGATCACCATTTTCAGACTCTCATTTTATCCATTTGCCCACAAAACAAGAATGAAATGTTTGAAATTAGGGGAAAGGATTGCAAGCAAGCTTGTTATGATGTGGCTAATGCCTCGGTAGATGTATGCAAATTTGGATGTTAGCTTGACAATTAATTCATCAAGTAAACAATTAATTCATCAAGTAAATCAGCTTGGGATGTTTTTGAGAAAGTTTACAGAGGCTCTACCAAGATAAGAGCAGTTAAACTTCAATCTTTGAGAAAAGATTTTGAATATTGTAGAATGAAGGATGATGGATTGCTAGATACTTACTTGAGTAGATTGTCTGAAATAATTAATCAAATGAGAAGTTATGGAGAAATTATTTCTGATGAAAGACTTGTGCAAAAATACTTGATTAGTTTGACACAAAAGTATGATAGTATTGTTAATGTGCTTGAAGAAAGTACAGATTTGTCTACTTTGAGTGTTGAAGGATTAATTGGGTGAATTAAGGGATTTGATCAAAGACTCACTAGACATGCTAATAATGCTATTGAGAGTGCTTTCCAAACACTAAGTTTGGGTTCATCAAAGTCAGAACAGTCAAGTTATAATCAAGGAAAGGCCAAGTCCAACAAGAATTGGAAAGGCAAAAACAAGAAATGGGAAGGAAAGAGCAATTTCGAAAAGAAGAAAAGTTTTGAAAAAGGGTCTGGTAGTGATCTAAAGTGCAAATTATGTGATAAATCTCATTCCGATGTGTGTTGGTTCGAGGGAAAGGTGAAATGCTACAAGTGTAACAAGTTTGGGAAAAGATTGCACCTACAAGGGCAATGAGCTTGCCAATTACACTGAAGAACAAGGTAAAGACTCTCACATGTTCTATGTTGGTCATGATGCAACCATTCAAGAAAATTTGAAGGTTTGGTTTGTAGATAGTGGTTGTAGCAATCACATGATAGCAAACAAGAATCTTTTCGTGAATATTGACAGTTCAAACCCAACCACAGTGAAGATGGGAAATGGGCAACTAGTTGATACATTGGGAAAGGGTACTATTGTTGTACAAACAAAAAAGGGAAGGATGCTCATCAAGGATGTCACGCTAGTTCCTGAGTTTAAGCTGAATCTGTTAAGTCTGAGGTAATTGGTGGAGCATGGATACTACTTGTACTTTGGAAACCGAAGTTGTAGAATCTATGACAAAAGCAATTCCAGACAGCTTTTGGCCAAAATTGAAATGAAGGGAAATAGAAGTTTTCCTTTGACAATGGAGTATGTTTTCCTTTGACAATGGAGTATGCTACTCAGTCTGCACTCAAGATGGAAGTGCAAGGAGATTCAAAGTTCTGGCACAAGAGGCTTGGGCACTTGAATTATGAAAGTCTAAAGAAGCTACATAAAAAAAGAAATGGTTCTTGAATTGCCAAATATCCAAGATTATGAAGAAATCTGTGATGGTTGTGCACTTGGGAAGCAACACAATGATTCATTTCCAACAGACCAAGCATGGAGAGCTAAAGCTCCATTGGAATTGATTCACATTGATGTTTGTGGACCGATGAAAAATCCTACTCAAGTTGGAAACATGTATTTCTTAATCTTTGTGGATGATTTTTCACGAATGACTTAGGTTTACTTTCTAAGATAGAAATCAAAAGTATTCTCAATATTTAAGAAGTTTCAAGCTACGGTTGAGAGACAATCTGGTAAGCTGATCAAGGTTCTTAGAAGTGACAGAGGGGGAGAGTACAAATCACGAGAGTTTGATAAGTTTTGTCAAGATGTTGGAGTTGAGAGACAACTCACAGTTAGCTACACTCCTTAGCTGAATGGAGTAGCTGAAAGAAAGAACAGAATCATAGTTGAGATGGCAAAGTCTATGCTACATGATAAGGGTATGCCGGAGTATATGTGGGCTGAGGCAGTAAATACTGTAGTCTACTTGATGAATAGGCAACCAATTGTGGAAGTGGAAGATAAGACACCGTTTGAAGCATGGAGTGGAAGAAAACCTTCTGTGAATCATTTGAGGGTGTTTGGCTCAGTCTGTTTTGCTCATGTTCCAAAGGAGCTAAGACAAAAGTTTGATGAGTCAAGTGAAAGATGCATTTTGGTAGGCTATGCTTCTCATACAAAAGGGTATAGGCTCTACAATTTGGAGAAAAAGAAAGTAGCAATCTGCAGAGATGTTCTCTTTAGTGAGAAATCTTCTTGGGATTGGAATCAGACAACAATCCAAGGTGAATCTGCAAGAATCAAAACTAAAGTTGATGATCAGCCGAATGAAGTTGAAATTGAGCCAGAAAGTCCACAATTGTCATTTGAAAGTGGCAATCAACAAGACTTTGATGTACCTTCAACTCCAAGCTCAACACCAATTCGCATGAGGAGTTTGAATGATGTCTATGCAAGCTGCAATTTCTGTATTACAGAACTAGAAAAGTTTGAAGAAGCAGTGAAGGAGGAGACATAGAAGGTAGCAATGCAAAATGAGATTGATGTTATCGTGAAGAACAAAACATGGGAGCTTGTTGACAGACCGATTGACAAAGATGTGATAGGAGTGAAGTGGATTTACAAGACAAAGCTCAATGAAGATGGTTCCATACATATGAACAAAGCTAGATTGGTGGCAAAGGGGTATTCTCATAAACCTGGGATTGACTTCCATAAAACATTTGCACCGGTAGCTAGACATGAAACAATCAGAGGCCTAATCTCTATTGTTGCTCAAAAGGGATGGTACCTACACCAACTAGATGTGAAGTCTGCTTTCCTAAATGGAGTCCTAAAGGAAGATGTGTTTGTTGAAGAACCTCAAGGGTTTGTTATTGAAGGACAAGGGCAGAAAGTGTACAAGCTTAAGAAAGCACTTTATGGCCTTAAGCAAGCACCTCGAGCATGGTATGGAGAGATCGACTCATATTTCAGTGAGAGATTTAGAAGAAGTGAAAATGAAGCTGACCTCTACATCAAAACTGAAGGTAACTCATATATTCTCATTGTTTCTTTATATGTTGATGATTTGATATATACTGGAAGTAGTGAGAAAATGATCTTGAATTTCAAGAATGATATGATGAGAAAGTATGAGATGAGTGATCTAGGCATGTTGCATTATTTTCTGGGTATTGGTATTAGTCAATCAGAAGATGGAATCTTTATTACTCAAAAGAAATATGCAAAGTCTATACTAGAGAAGTTTAATATGTCTGGTTGCAAACCTGTTGCAACACCTCTAGTAGTAAATGAAAAGTTTCAAAAAGAAGATGGTAGTGGTTGTACTGATGAATCTGTGTATAGAAGCCTTGTGGGGAGTTTGTTGTATTTGACAGCAACTATGCCAGATATTATGTATGATGCAAGCTTGTTGTCCAGATTTATGCACAATCCAACTCGAGTTCACTATGGAGCTGCAAAGAGGATCCTAAGATACATTCAAGGTACAAGTGACTTTGGCATAATGTATGGAAGGAATGTTGATCCAAAGTTGTTTGGGTTCTGTGATAGTGATTGGGGAGGAAGTGGGGATGACTTGAAGAGCACAGCTGGCTACACATTTACACTAGGTACTGGTGTATTCTCTTGGGCATCTAACAAGCAGAAATCGGTTGCTCAATCTGCTGCTGAAGCTGAATATGTGACAGCTTCAATTGCAACCTCTCAAGAAGTTTGGTTGAGAAGAGTTATGGAAGACTTTGGTGAAAAGCAACAAGGGCCAACTCCTATTCTCTGTGATAACAAGTCAGCAATTGCCATGAGCAAGAATCTTGTTAATCAAAATCGAGCAAAGCATATTACTCTAAGGTATCACTGCATCAGAGATGCAGTTGAAGAAAAGGTAGTTGATGTGGTCTACTGCAAGTCTGAAGATTAGGTTGCTGACATCTTCACCAAAGCATTGCCAAAAGACAAGTTCATCTACCTAAGAGAACTTCTGGGAGTGAAGCAACAAAGCATTAAGAGGGAGTGTTAAACTTTGTAATGCTTTTGTTTTATGTTAATTTGGAAAACTTGTAATTTGTTTGAACTTTTTCATCCTTGTGCCACATGTATGGCTGAGATGAATGCTTCGGTTATTTGACCTAAGTAAAAAAGTTAAAGTTAGCTGAAATATCATGTAGTGAAGGCTTTTTTCAAAATACTCTATGTCTCTATTTCTTTGCTCTCTGCGATTTACTTGCAGCTATCCAACTACAATTGTCCAACTGCAGTTGTCCAACTGCAACTGTTCAACTAAAGATGTTTCAATGTTCAACTGAAGTTGTTTTACTGTTCGACTGCAGCTGTTCTCTGAAACTGCAACTGTTGCGAATCATTTGAAGGTAACCAAATTCCAACATCGAAAACTGTAATTTTATATTTATAGTTATTTTAGGCTTAATAACATCTATGTTCTTGTTGTTTGTTAGAGCCCTAGGGGTGATAACTTGTTGTTTGTTAAGAATGTTTTTCTTTGCCACTAGTACTACTTGTACAGTAGTATTCTTATCAACTTCAATATACGGTGTGAGATCTCAAATTCGACTTTTGTAAAGAACGAGGTAAATACCCAATTTGTGTGATCCCCCTTTCAAATGTCCTACGTCTATAGCCTCTGATTGCTTGTGATGCGTCAATCAATCCTAAAAGGAAATTACAACTAGTGACCGCGGAATCGGCTCTGTAAGCTTGAAAATTAACTGAAACCAAGTTGTGGTAACTTATATGTGACAGTCTTAATTGTGGAAAGGAACTAGGGTGCTAAACCATCTTTAACTCATATTATTCCATCAATCTAGAGTGAGCAATTAATGTGATGTCAACTGTCAAGACTCAAGATTTCTCTACTTGGAAGGAACTGATGGGTAGCAACCATTCAAAGGCCATTATTTTCTCAACTTTCAAATGTTTAGACTAACATGTATAGACTGTAGACCGCCTGGAATAGAGACCCATATTAATTCCAAAACTATTAATGATCCTGCTCCAAAAGTATTTCTCTGCTTAATTGTCTTCATAAAACATTGTGATTGGTGTTGACTTGCTTGGAATCTAAGTAATTATTGAGAAAATGTTGAACAAGAATGTTTAGTCATAACTGATTGATTACTCATGATCGATGATCATAACTTAAAAGAGATGGGTAGGTAAGTTTGAATCTTTCATTCTCCCTTAAAATACGCACCCAAAGCTTCCCATGCGTATATAATTTTTTGTTGAAGAATATAATCATACATAAAAATATATATAAAAAAAATATAAATATATAAAAAAAGAGTTAATTTGATGGAATATTTTATTTTTTTATACCAAAATTAAAGATTTAGTTACGATTAGAAATACACTTTATATCTTTATCCATGGATTCTTTACTTATATACAACATATGGTGATTGACTTTACTCTCAACAACGTTAAGAACAGTATCGGTGTTGAAAAGAGCCACATGCATGACTCGAGAATCTTGACATTTTCTTGTCCAATATATCTCCTCCTTGCTTCTACTATCTAAATTGTTTTTTGTCTTGTTCATGAATGATCGATGACCTAAAACCGATGACCCCCTAAGCACCATAAATTCCTTGCATTGACTAGGACCCAAGAAAAAGGGAACAGTTTTTAATTCTGAATAAATAAAGAAATATTCTTTATAACACCAATTTTGTTAGTTATAAATAGGAAAAAGAATCAGAGCCAATTTTTGGCATACATATTTGCATTTGCACAGAATATATAATGGACAGGCCGTTTCATGCTTTATTGTCTCTCATGGCCTTTGTTTTAGTATTTGAACAAAGGTTGATGAGAGTTGATGGAAGAAGTAGTAGTGAGACAAGGAAGGAGGCCATGGACGATTTCATAGGCGTAGTAGCAGTAGGCGCCATTTTAGATACCAGTTCTCGAATTGGTAAGGAGGAGAGAGTGGCGATGGAGATGGCGGTCCATGAATTCAACACAAGCAATCAAACTTTGGTCTTGTACCTTAGAAACTCTGGAGGGGATCCCCTACAGGCAGCTCTAGCAGGTACCAACCTAGGTTTTTCCTTCTCTTCTATGCTATCTCTGTTTTTTTTTTCCCTTAACATTACGGTATTGGGTGATATGCATATATGTATACATTTTGGTATTTGTTTTGCTCTTTATTTGTGACGGTTTTTAAATTTAAATTTTGGGTGAACTAATTTTATATCTTCAATATGTAAAAAAAAAAACTTGACGATACAAATGAATTGCATCTCCGTTTGTTTTGTTAGAGATTTGAATTTGATAACAAGTATATAAAGTTCATACAGAACGTAGAAAACGCTAGATTGAATTTTGTTGAAGTAACTAGAGCTAGATTGATGTGGTGCTAATGAAAGATATTTGAAATAACTATATATGCATAAAGTCATTTGAAATTCATTTGATTTTTTCATATTTCTTCTTATTTAAATGATCCAAGCATACATTTATGCATTGTAATAGTCTAAACAATATATTTAATTAGATTATGTGCTACTCGAAACGGATTTTTAATAAACATAAAAAAATACACCTAGTCAAGAAGGACTGTAATGAGTATTACTCCTCAAATGCATCTATATACCTAATAATAAAAATTTAATAGAAAAAATAATAAGGTTACAACAAAATTACAAGTAAACATGAAATATGAGTATAAAATATCACTGCATAATTTTAGTTATATATAGTGCTTTATAAGATGTGAGCTGGGCTGACTCTTATTGAAAATCTAAATACAAGTTAGTATAAGAAAATTTCACAAAACCTGTTTGGGTTATAACCCAGCCTCCGCCTCTGTTCTTTACTAGTATTGAATTTAAGACCTAAAACCTCTTACTACCCATTAGAATTACCATTAAATCAATAGTACTTGTGGCGTTGCTAACTCTATTTTGAGGAGAAATTTGTGTAGTTTAATGACATACATAGAAGCCCCTCACAACGTTTTCTTTTTTTAACACAACACAAAATCAAGGACAAAAAATCCAACAAACAACTAAAAATTACCTATATCCTTTAAAAATTATTGAAATCTCAACAGTAATGCTAAATTAAAAAATATCAAGTTAATTAATTGCATATAGCATAGGATTTAGTCCTTGAGGTTTGGGCTCTCCCACCATTACCCCTACTATAAACACCATCAAATTAACACTCTTGATTTCGCCAAGGGTGAAATTAATAAGTAAAATGACTATTCAAAAAAATTGGATTCGAACTTAGCAAGTAACACTCTTGGTTCTCTTAGGGGAAAATAAGTAAAATCATAATTCTAAAAAAAAATAGATTTGTCCTTGGTTAGTAAAAAATAAAAAATAAAAATTGATTGTCGTTCACTCTTTCTATAGAAGTTTAATTATAAGTGTGTCCTTAAATGGGGAGTGGATTGGCTGTCCCCTTTCGGTGTCCCCCTTCCATGCCTCGTTCATGAATTTATGACACCTGTCCTTTGACTAACTACAAATCAAATACTGTTAAATTTTTAAAATTAAAAAAAAAAAAACTTAAATAGTACAAGAAATCAAAACCCACAAGCCACCCAAACTACCATATCCACCGTAAACAGAGGATGTGGACAGCACTCGACCTAGCCGTTGGTGACAATCTTCCTCACCACCGACAAAAACCCGTTTCATCCCTCTCACCCTCTTTTCTCTCACCCTTCTTTCATCCTCCCACTTCAAATTATGCATTACAGTGATGAAATCGACGCATAAAAATCAGATCTGATTGTTAAGACCCAATTGTCCCACATTGGAAATATAGACAATGTTTAAGTGGTTTAAAAGGGCTCTTGGGCTCCCTTCCCTTCAAGCTATCTTTTGGGGAAGTTCTACCTTTGGGCTCCTAACAATTGGTATCAGAGCTTGGTTTCACCACACAACTAGGCCCAGACTCCACGGAAGGGGCGACCTAGATACTGGATTAAGGTGATATGGAAGGGGCGACTTAGAGGATAGATTAAGGTGATCGGTATTATGTATGGGCACAATATTGAGTCATCGAATACTAATAGATGAGTGAAGCTTCCTCAAGGGAGGAAAGGGCTACCACCAGGTCAGTGTCAATGGAGTGGGCCAACGAGGACGTTGGGTTTGGAAGTGTGGTGGAATGTTAGGACCCAATTGTCCCACATTGGAAAACTAGACAATGTTTGAGTGATTTAAAAGGGTTCTTGGGCTCCCTTCCCTTCAAGCTAGCTTTTGGGGAAGTTTTACCCTTGGGCTCCTAGCACTGATCAACCCACAAAAATAACATTTAAATCAAAAAGCAAGAGAGAAATTATTGGCGTCTTCATCGGTGGTAGATATATATATATATATATATATATATAGCGAGAGAGAGAGAGAGAGAGAGAGAAGTACGGGAGCTTTGTTAGCGGCTGTCAAAATTCCACGCCTTCTCGCAACGAGAGATATAGGGACCAAACGAATTTCGTCGATGATGATGGGAAACCACTAGCGTCTTCATCGGTGGTAGATATATATATATATAGAGAGAGAGAGAGAGAGAGAGAGAGAGAGAGAGAAAAAAAAACAGTAAGGGGGCTTTGTCACCGGCTGTCAAAATTCAACGCCTTCCCGCAGCGAGAGATATAGGGAGCAAACGAATTTCACTATAGTCGACTAGTGGGGTGGGTTGTTGTCGAACATGCCTGAGGAGTTTGGGTGGTTGTCGAAGTATGAGGAGTTTGGGTGGTTTTAAGTTTTGAATTTCGAAATTTTTTAATTTTTATTGAACTTATTTAAAAGTTAATAGTGTTAAATATAAGTTAAATGTAAGTATAGGTGTCAAAGATTCATAAATGGGAATTATGGGACATAGAGGGGAACATCGAAAAGGGTCGGCGGAGCCGGCCTCCCTTAAATGTACGTATATAGTTATGTCTATCTCAACTACTATTGGTCTTGTGGTATTCCTATCAACTCAATTTTGTAGTAAAAATGAGGTCGATACCAAATATATATAATCCTCCCTTCATATAAATCTTTGTATAAGAAAATAAAAAAATAAAAATAAAAACTATGGTGATCTATAATAGGGAAACTCGGTCCAAAAAATATATGAATAAACGTTGCCAATAAAAACCTCAAGTCATATGAAGACATCCATTTGACTTGCTTGAAGATGTAAACTTGAAGAGGAACACAACACAACTATAAAGATCATGATATCAAATTTTCTTTCTATTTATAAATACAAATCGCATTAATCTCCCTTGTTAGACAGTTTAAGATGTCCGTATTGTCACATTGTGAATCATGATGGTTAGAACAAGTGAAAACATGTCTAAAAGATACATTATGCAAGCAAAAAAGCAAGAAATTAAATACATACAATTCCAATGCCATTACATTGACCTAATTGCAGCCAGAGATCTTATCAATACCAAGAAAGTGCAAGTAATTCTAGGTCCACAAACATGGGAAGAGGTTTCTTTAGTGGCTGAGATTGGAAGTCAGAGTCAAATTCCAATCATATCCTTAGCTAACACAACTCCAAATTGGGCAACCAAGCTGTGGAGCTTTCTGGTTCAAGCTTCACCAAGCCAGTTAAAGCAAATGGAAGCAGTAGCAGCTGTGGTTCAATCTTGGGAGTGGCATCAAGTCATTGTAATATATGAAGACAAAGATTTTTCAGCCTCTGCAATTTTAAGTCATCTCCCTAAGGCTCTTAAACAAGTGGGGGCACAAATTGTGCATTATGTAGTTCTCCCGCCTTTTGCTTCATCTTCTTCGGTGTCTGAGCACCTTGAGAGGCTCAAGATGAGCAGCCAATGCAGAGTGTTTGTGGTCCATCTGTCCTTGCCCGCGGCATTGAAGCTGTTCGAGAAGGCGAAAGGATTGAAAATGATGGAGAAGGGTTATGTATGGATCACAACTGACCCCTTTACAAGCCTTGTCCATTCTCTAAATTCCTCAACCATCTCCTCAATGCAAGGAATTGTTGGTGTCAAGAGCTACTTCAATGAAAATGAGTCACATTTTCGACACTTTTCTAGCAAATTTCGTGGACGGTTTAGGTCACAACATCCTGAGGAGGGCAACTATGAACCAAGCATTTTTGCAGCGCAGGCCTATGGTGCAGCAAGGACAGTAGCTCTAGCAATGAGGGAGAAAACTCCGGGAGGGCAAAACTTTTTTGCGAACTTTTTGCGAAGTAATTTTGATGGCTTGAGAGACAAGGCACATACATTTCAGATCATCAATGTGATGAGAGAGAGCTTCAAAGAACTTGGTTTCTGGTCAGATGGACTAGGTTTCTCCGAGAGTGTGGGTGAAAATTCTAGATTCAGTCCTTCCATGAAAGATTTGGGGAAAGTCTGCTGGCCTGGGAGGCCTCAACAAACGCCACAAGGGTGGAGTCCGCCGACGAGGGCCAATCCACTTAAAATCGGGTTGCCAACCAGAACAACGTTCAAACACTACGTGAATGTGGAGGTGAAACAAGATTACTTGGGGAACAATGTATCGTCTTATGGAGGACTTGCAATTGATCTCTTTGAAGCCACCTTACGAGAATTGCCATTTGATTTGCCATATGAATTCTTCCCCTTTGATGGCACCATTGATGCCTTAGTGGAGCAAATCTATTTAAAGGTAAGAGATCAAAACACGATAATATAGAGTAATGCTAAGGTTTTCACATTTTATAGATTATATTGTAAATTATATCTCTAATCCTATTGGAGATGTGGTTTACAATATGGTCTCTCTAGTATTTTCTGATGTTATATATACCCGAATTATATAAAACAAATTGTGAGGGACTTGTATATATATATGGACATTGATGTAGAAGTTTGTTGGTTTGAAACAGAAGTTTGATGCAGCCGTTGGTAGTATATCGATACTAGCGTGGCGATCGGAGCACGCAGAATTCACAGCGCCTTACAGTGAATCCGGGCTGGTGATGATAGTACCGGTGGGTTCAGTTTCAAGAAGAAGAAATAAAGCATGGTTATTCATAAAGCCTTTCACAAATGCCATGTGGGTTTTAATTGGAGCTACAACTATCTACAATGGCTTTGTTATTTGGTTCATAGAGAGAAACAATTGCCCCGAATTCAAAGGCTCCCTCTCAAATCAAATCGGGACCTTGATCTGGTTATCCTTTAGCACTCTCTTCACCTTGAATGGTAACACACAACAAAAACCAAACTTAATTACTTCATTCTATTGAAATTTGAAACCTACTATTATCTGTTTTAATAGGGTCCAATATATACACTACACACTTTATCTTTTACACCTTTACATATAACAACACAACTCAAAATTCTAAATAACTCTAAACAACCTCAGTAAAAAATTTGGACAAATAAGGACAAAAGTGTAACAAACAAACAAAAACACCCTTCACTACCAAATTTGAAATCCTACAATCCCCCTAAACCAAAAAATATTAGAGTAATCGCTTATTACTTCCCCTAAATCCAAGGGCTAAATACAAAGCCATAACTTCTTCCCGCCATTTCCCCACCCAAGTTCCCAAACAGCCCCTCCAACACCCAAATTTTTTCTTCAATCCTAAATTTTATAACGAGGTCAAATAAGTAAAATCACAGTTCTGATTTTTATTGATTTGTCAATAATAAATTACTTCATTTTATTGAACTGTTATTATTTGTTATGATAAAGTTGATGATATAAAGATCCCTAATAATATTATTTGCGACCTGATTTTGACACTCTATAAATTATTTGCTCCACTCCACTTTTTTATTTTAGTGGGTTTTTTTTTATGAATCAAACTTCCAAACTTACCCCTTATCTCTTAATTGACTTTATTTTTTTAAATTTTAAAAATTCATAATAATTTAATTGCCTAACTAAAAAATTCATAATTGTGAAAATAGAAAGCAGGAGAGTAGGATTTTTCGAGAAAAAAAAAAGTCCAAATGTTTTACATAAAAAAAGAAAGAAAAGTAAAATATATTAAATTCAAAATGAAGATGAGTAAATTAATTTGGAAGTTTGATTGATGAAAAATAAGAAAACATTAAAATTAAAAAGTGAAGTGGACCAAATAATTTGTGGAGTGCCAAAATTAGTTCTCTATTGTTTTTATATATAAGGACACATAACTTAAAATTTGTGTGAATCAAGGACAACCTAGTCCATAATTTTACAAACAAGGACAAACAACCAAAATACATCTATCTACCAAATTTGAAATTTTAAAAATGCTCCTAATTAAACAAACATCAGGTTAATCACTTATAACTTATGGTTTAGCTCTCAAGTGTGTAAACTAAGCCATAAGCTCTCCAACCCCCCACCCCAAAACTTTTTAAACCCTAAATCTTATATCGTTAAACCCGAGACAACCTTTCATTCTGTTAAGGGCAAACAAGTAAAATCAGAGCTTAAAAACCATTGGATTTGTGCCTGGTTGTAGAAATAAAAATGAATTGTCCTTTCATATAAGTTTGATTATAATTGTGTGTTTTGTAACGGTTAGTTAAAGGAAAGGATTGATTGAACAAACTAATTAGCAGGGAACAAGAAGTTAATTAAGAGCAATTTGTCGCGGATTACAATGGTTGTGTGGCTGTTCATGGCACTGGTTATCACTCATACTTACACAGCGAAGCTTGCTAGCTTGCTCACCGTGCCACAGCTTCAACCGGCCACACTGGATGTTGAGTCATTGCAAAATACAGACGCCATGGTTGGTTGCTCCAGAGTCTCATATGTTGAGAGGTATCTGGAGGAAGTGTTGCATTTCCAAACCAAAAACATCAAGAACTTCTCCTCTTCTGACCAACTCGCTTCAGCCCTCCGAAGCAAAGAAATTGCAGCCTTTTTTCTACCACTCTCTTTGGCCAAAATATTCCTTGCACAACACTGCAAAAGCTTCACCATCACTGGACCTGTATACAAAGTTGGAGGATTCGGATTTGTAAGTATTCTATCTTACAACTACTTCCATTTAATGAATCAAAACTAGTTCACGTTAATTAGTTTCTACTGGGTGCAACTCGAACGGGTTGAGTTACGGTTAGATTCGACCATCGGATTAGGGTTGAGTTTAAGTTAATTCGAATTTATGTGGGTTTCGATTCATTTGAGCTCAGTCCGGTTTAACCTACCTAGCTAGAAGCTTGAACTCATGGATTCACCAAAAAAATTAAAAATGTACTATTTAATTAGGAAAATAATCTCAACGTTCTATTGATTAAAAGTTCAAATATTCTTATTTTATGTTATCTTCCATGATGATTATCATATAATTGATTTTCAAGAAATAAATAAAATTAAAAATTAATTAGTTCGGATCAATGAATTATTGTTTAAAGAGTATTAGAATTATATCCGGTGCTAGTCAATATTAATAGTATTAAAATTATACATGTATATATGTTTAGATGTATTCTTTGTCTAAACTCGAGTAGCTAAGTTAGTTAATTAGAATCAGGTTTGGTTGGGACGGGTTTGGACGAGTGAGAAACTCAACTCAACCTAATAATGCTCGAGTTGAAATTGATCGGGTTAAGTTTGAGCGGATTTCTTCTAAATTTATAGTACTCTCACTCTATCATATTAAAAATCGATTTAGACATGAGCGAGTTGAGATTGGCCCAACCACCCAATATGCACCCCTAGTTTCTAGTTTTGTACAACAAAATGAATGAGGTACTGATACAAATAAGTTATAAACTTGTTACTGGTGGCACAGGCATTTCAAAGGGGGTCTCAATTGCTTCCCAGTGTAAGTCAAGCAATGCTGAAAGTATCCGAAAGTGGCAAGTTTCTAGAATTAGAAAACAAGATGCTTGCATCTCAGAAGTGCGAAGAGAAGGAGGCAGATGAAAAACCTCTCATTCTTAGACTTAGCCCTAGTTACTTCTGGGTGTTATTCGTTTTCACAGGAGGCACATCTTCCATTGCTCTTCTCATCTACATCTTTGGTGCCTCTAATTCCATGGCCGCACACACAGTCATCTGGAAGCTAATGATGGCTGTCATCAAACACTGGGGGAATCAAAAGAGACGCTTCTCAAGAAAAGTAAGCGACATTCAAGAAACTAATAATGCTAATTCTCCAAGAATGTAACATGATGAACTTATTAGAATCTTGAGTACAATATAATCACTTATGTGTATATGTTACATGTGGGCCATGACTTGGAAATAATAGAGTCATTGTAATTAAATTATATTGATGGACTCCTTGTTGTAAATGGATATGTTTCATTCATATAATGGACTTGTTACCAATTGGCCCATTAAGGCTCTAATGTGACTATAATAGGAAGTCTTTTAGAACAAGGGTCATATATAAGTTGGTCTCTGCTCTCACCATAAGTCTGACCTTACTTTTGCGCTAAGACCGCCTCAAACACTACTTTGAGGACCTACCCAATCCAAGCCCAGCCGAAACTGCAACTCAGCATGCGCCAAGTACCTAGCATGCCAGCCTCATCTTGCCCAGACGTTAAATAAAGCGCTCATAGGAGGCAACCTAGCCCTGGTTTGTGTTTCTCTCCTACTTTACTGTTTCTGCTCTTTATATCTTCCGAACCTTTATGCTATTGTCATACCTATTGCTTATCATATTGAGGACAATGTTCTGTTTAGGTTTAGGGGTGTGGATTGAATTTTTGCATATAGAAACAAGTAGGTTTGGGGGTGATACACGGCCATAACTTTTGAATTTTCAGCCTTAGTTTTTTTTTTGTTGTGTTTAGTTAGTTATTTAATTTTTTTTTTCTTTTGATTAGTATTATAACTTGTTAATAGGGATGTATATGCTAAGTCAACTGTCTTTGCTTTACTAAGAGTCATGTCATAGTTAGTCATAATCTGCACTTCACAATGCCATATTTTAAGTGATTAAGTGAACTAAACAACTGAATTTGGGTGAACTTTAGAAAATTAGTGGAGGCTACCCTATGAGATCTTTGAGCCTAATTGCCATTCTTTATGAGGGATATACTTGTTTCTACTCTTAAACACTCTTCGCTTTTGTTCTTGATTGTTGATTTCATTACATCATATTTGCATTGAATTTTAAAGAACTAACATCATTTAGATACTCTTGATTTAATGTGTGGGTTGCCATAAGAAGTGATGTAAGCTATGCATGCTTTAAGCTCTAAAGGCCTTATCCTACCCAATTGCATGCTCCCTAAGCCAACTTTGAAGCCAAACACTCAGCCTTTTCTTTCATCACCCAAAGTATAACCTAACCGAAATACTTAGTCATTCATCATAGCCATGCCCTATAACCTCAGTTTGTGCTAAGGTTGTCCTAAATGAGATTCATGGTGAGAATGAGAGGTGGAAGAAGATGCTACCCAATTTCAAGGACATTGGCATCAATTCAAAGTTCAAAAGTTTAAAGCTTACAGATGACAAGCTGCAAGAAAGTTTGAGGAAATCATTACCTGATCTTTGTTCAATTCAATTCAAAGAAAAAGAAGAAAAAAATAAAAAAAAACAAAATAAACAACAGAAAAAACGTTCAAATCAAAAGAAAGAAAGAAACGTTGAAAAAAAAAAGTGAATTGCGCCAAGTGAGCCAAGAGCCTTGGAAGAAGCCATCAAGGAAGCACAAGTCGTGGGCCTTAAACAAGGATTTAGTTCAGAAATTGCAAGTTCGAGTCATGACTTCTCATGCCTTGGCACAGCTCAGGTTTTTTGAATCTCATCCTTCCTTTCTAAACCCTGAAGCTTAGCCCCGTTACAACCTAAAAATGAAGACCTAACTGATCTTATGGACAATCATGCTGAAGATTAAGGTACGTATTTATGTTCTTGAAATTCAATTCCTTTCATGAGATCTTTATTTCCATAAAGTGTTATTCTTCATTGATACTCATATGTGATTAAATTTGAATTTCATAACATAAACTCATCACATATGCTTGAAAAGAGTGACATCCTAGGATTCTTGTGCGAATTAATAGTTGCCTAGTGAGGATTAGAGTCGAGGCGAAATCTTTCTATGGCACTTAGATGAAGTTGTTTTCAAACATGATCACTTGAAAATATTAGCACTTAAACATCTACACCTTCACATGACATTCACGGCTAAGGCATTCTTTTTAGTTCTGCAAAGCATGTTTACTTACTTTGATTCTTATTTGCTTGTCATTATACTATCTCCATCGATTTTGTGCACTTGCAAAGTTATACTTAGTAGAAATAAAGTTCATAATTATTGTGTTCAATATTTCTTCTATCAAGTTTTTAGTTAGCTAATGACAATTAGCTTTTGGAAGAGAGGAGAAGACGAGCTTCTGATTAAGGAATTCATTATGGCATCATCTGGTATGTGATTCATTGTGATGATTTCTTCAATACTTATGTGCGAAACCACATATTGGATCACTCTAGTGCGGCGATTTATTGTTTGTTATTATTGTAGTATTTGAGATTAAGTTGATTTAGTATGTAAAATTGTATTATTTGTTTTGATTACTTCTTACATGTGGGATCAGAGCATGAACATGCTCAAAGATCCCTCAGATCAAATTTTGTTTCTAGATCGTTATTAAAAAAAAAAAAAATTATAATAATAGTTCTATTATTGCCGTTTTGTTTCTTGATCAATGGTTTAATTGATTGGGATCACATGCCATGGTTTTTCCAATAAATGTCATGTCGCCGTTTTTTTACGACTTGTCTTTTGTGTTTTGTTTTGAACCGTTGGCAAGCCAACGTATGCCTCTGACAGAAGACGTCAAGACGTCTTTATTCGCTGCGTTTTTCTTTTGGGTCCTCTCTTCATTCGCTGCGTTTTTCTTCTGGGTTCTCCCAAATTTTCCGTTTTCCTTTCACGATTCTTGTTGTCTGGTTGATGCTGTTAGAACCGAGAATCATCAGGTATTTTTGTGTTTGATTTTCATCAACTGTTTAATGGTTTTTCTGGGTTTTTTCTGAGAATTGTTGTTGGGTCTTTTACTATGACCCTGCTTAGTGATGCTGACTTTTTAATGACTGGAACCAAATCTTGCAACTTTATTTTCTGATGATTGGCCTTTCTGGTGGTGGTTGGCTTTTCTTTGCGATTCTGGGTTTTGCGTTCCTTTTCTTCTTCTCCAAAATTCTTCTGCGATATATATCCATCGGTATCCTCTGTCTAAAGTCTCAACTAATTGAACTGCTATCCTGGTATTAATCTATGCTATTAGATTCTTTTGTTGTTTTCTGAGTTTGAATGGTAGTTATTTATTTTGGGTTTTAACGCTGGATATTCCTTTTGGGTTGATGCTGATAAATCTGCAATTGACTATGTGATGAGATTATTCTTATATTCATAACATCCTTTTTGTGCTCTCAATTCTACTTAGTTGCTCTGTTGAGATATTATTCTTAATGATTGCAATATCTAAGGTTTTTACCTCTGTCTTGATTAAAAATTTTGAGGTTATGAATGTCAATTTGCATTTTGATTTTGCTCTTATTAACGATGCGTTGGCGAGTTTAATGACTCTCTGATGTTGACATGAACGATATTCTGATGTTTTCTTTTATTTTTCATGTTAATCTGTAATATTTTTCCAACGAATCTTGATATGATTTATTGCTGATGAAGTTACTGACTTTTCTGATGTTTGAGTTGTTGTATATGCCTGGCATCTGTTGAATCAAAAGCTAATTGATTGGTTAAATCCTAATGACTCTGAATTGATCAATGTAACTCAATTACATGAGAACCGGCCAGAATTTCACCAAAGTGTCATCTGTGCTGCGTTGTTATGTAATTCTTTAGGAGTTGTCTTCTGTGTTTTATATACTGTGACAGATGAAGTTTCTCCAGAGAGAAACTTCACTCTGGTCTAATATAAACTTTGAAAGTGATGGTTGTCTGGACAGTGCAAGTTCATCTGCACAAATGTGATGATTTTGTGCTTGTTGAGACATCCACACCTAACTTATATGTGATGCATTTTCTGCTCAAAAGTGTTTATGTGATCACATACTCATGATGAATGAATCAGAAACCTTTTGGCATATTTTTGATTCATTTAACCTTCCGTATTATGAAACTCACGTTTGAAATTGCAAATGAGTTTTGTAGGAAACCACACCGCTGATTGCTTCTGCTGATACTGATTGACTGAAGATCTGAAAGTTATGTCTTCATTCAAATTTTGTGCTAAACTTTATCTCTTTACAGATCTATTCCTCTGCTTGTTGTTTGGTTCTTGACTAAAGAGTTCAAGACAATATCCTCGTTGCTTTTGTGTTGCTATAATACTTATCTGCATAACCTTGAACTAATAACCATGATTAGTTTACCGTTATTACAGTAATATGATGTTTGACTTATGATTGTCTATTGAATAGGATTCTTGAAATCTCACTTTCATACAAACATCATGTTTTGAGCCTTAAGTCAAATCCATTTTGCTTATTCTTGATTGCACAGTAAATGTGAAAATCAAGTATCTGTTGCACTAATATGCTTGTTTAATCAATTTTGGCACCAGAAACTTTGATTTTCCTTTAATTCAAATGTTGGAATGAATCCAAAGGCAGCTATTGACTACTGCTTATTTTGATGGATTGTGATTTGGTCTTTTGACCACTTAGTTGATTCTAACATTAGTTTTATGCAGAAATTAATTCGACTATTAATGAGAATGATTTTCGTATTTTGAAACAAGTATCAATTTTGTGAATGATACTTATTATATCGCATTTTGTTTAATCGATAGATTGACCCAATCACTTGAGCATTACTTGTTGTCTGCTGAAGTGGTAGTCAATTGATGTTTGTTTGATTATTTGAATCTATTTTGATTTGCTCCTTTTAATTGTTTTCGAGCATGAAATTTGAGTTCCCAGTTATGATATAGAATTTGTGATTTTTGCGACTCACCTTGAAGGACTAAAGAAAAATTATCAGTTGTATTGATCAAATTGAGAAATAGCACTTGAGTAGTGTTGTGACTCTTGTGAATCATCTTTTTATGCTTGATGAGTTGTGTCAATGAATTTGATCTGGGTGTTTTGTTGACGTTTTCTTCTCACAAATAAAGTTTGCTTTCTTCTCCTAGCCGTTTCAATTTGGGTAAACATAAACCAATGTTTTCTGCAAATTCTTTTGTTGGTGTACTCTTTATTGACAGTTTTTTATGTTTCTGCTTATTGATCGATTATATGAACAAGATTGATTCTCCTTCTTCAGGTTATGATTTTCATGACAAATCGTTTATGGGTTTTTTGATTTTATTTGAAATTATTGATGTTCTTTGATGTATAATCGTTGATTTCGTATATTCGGAATCCTTTATTTTCAAACTGCTAAACTCGAACAGGGATTCATGGTTTTATGCATGTGACTCATTTTGAATAAAACCTACAATTTTGTCTACTTGAGCCTTGTTTACAGGAACCTTTTTGTCTCTCAGTTCTATTGTTAAACTGAGATTCTGTTGTTGACAGCTCTTGTTACTTGAGTATTGACATGTTTTTTCCTTCTGTAAAACCTCATCCTATTCTTGATTTCTGAAATTGTTTCTTTGTTGCTTGCTTGTTCGCATCAATAAATCTGAGTTATATTATTCTTTGATTGCTAAACTCAAGCATGAAGCTTGAAGCTTGTAACTGTCAATACTACTTTTTGCAGAAACAAGAAAAACCATTCCAATTCTATTGTTTAAATTGGGAACTATTGGAAACATTACTAATTACTTGAGTTTTGAATTAGTGATTTTGACTCATCCTTATGTGCTTGATGAGTCGTATCATTTCCATTGAAATTGATTGAAATTGATCTTTTAGTCGAATTTTAATCTATATGCTATGATAAATTACTAATCTTTCCAGGAAGGTTGTTAATTTGATCTATTGTAGATAAATGTTCGTAAGAACTGGACTCTTTAGAAAAATATAAGCTGATCTGCTCAAAATTGTCGAACTTGTGCTTGTTTAAATGATTCAACTTTTGCTATAATGGTATAATGGTGAATCTGCCCAAAGGCGATTCATTCATTATACACTTGTGATGATTTATCAGAAACTTTTGTCTATGTCCTGATTAATTGAAGTTCACAATTGGATTTCCTTATGAAATTAAATTGATGTTTATGTTTATGAAAACCAAATTTTGTTCAAATCAGAAAATTCTTGGTTACAATTTCTAATGATCATTTGCATCCATGACATATTCTCTAATGTTTGTCACTTCTTTCTTTTATTTTCGGCCCTATTAGTGTGAACTGAAAATCTATGGTTCTTTTCAGCTTTTGCAAAATTGGCTAGCAAGATTGTGAAATTACTATTGTCTTTTTGAAGCCTTTTTTTGAATATGAGCTTTTGACTAATGTTTTTCGTAAAAATTTATTGGAAGAATCACTGTGAAATAAAGTTGAAATTGGGCGAAGAGTTTATATATATATATATATATATATATATATATATATATTTGTTTCTCTTGAATAAGATATTTCCCCATAGTTTTGAAATCAGTGCCTTAGAAATCTAAATCCTAATGTTTTAAAGAGGTCTTTGTGGTTGATACTTAATGTTTATTTTTCACAGTTAAGTATTGAGTTTTCTAAGTCACTGGGGAAAGATCAATGTTTTCACACGAAACAATTTGAATTTCAACTTTATTTATATGGATTAATAGCTCCTAAGAATGCTTGCTGAATAAATGGTTGAAAAATCTTGTTTCTGTAAGAAAGAAGCTATTTTCCTTTTTTCATAGATTATGTCTCATCAGTGGGGAATGAAGTTATTTTGTTCTCTATTATGTTCCTTTTGTTTTTTGTTACTTTTGCTTAACAAACAACTTTTAATCCATTATTTGAATAATTAATAGCAGTTGTCGTTTTGGCTACTTCTTGTTATTCAATTAATGGAGATTGTCTAAAGAACAAGATAGTAGTTACATTCACTTGCAAATAATCATTTTTAGTTTAATTGCTTCTTTTGCTTGAGCAATTAATCTTGTTATTGGTTTTCTTTTCTATCCAAATTCCTTTTGAGTTTTGTTTGGATTGTTAAAACTTAGTTGAATGAATAGACAGTTAGGTTTTGATTCTACTGTTTCTTATGAATCAACTAAAGTTTTAGCCTATGGATGAGATTCAAGTTTTGATCATGCTGATGTTTCATGATAAAACTTGCTTATGTTAGAATTTAATTGAATGGATGAACAGTTGGCTAGTTTGTTTTTTGTTTAAGCTGTTCCTTATTATTCAAGTTATTTTCTTGCCTTTTGTTAGATTTCAAGTTCGAGATCATGTTATTGTTTTACATGATGGACTTGTTCTTGTTATGCTTTAACAAGTATGTTGTTTATGTTTTAGCAATTTTGGTTTTACTACCCAGTATATGTTGTGATATGCTAGTTGAAATAGCATAACTATTGAAGATGGGTCTGGTACCAAATTTTGATCAGTGGGAGTGATGTTTCCTTTTGATAATTTTGTTAATTTTATACTCGTCATGTTTTGTTTTCATTTGGTTCTTGAAAACTTCTTTGCCGAAACCTTATTGTGATTGAACAATTATGTTTGGTTGATTGGAAACTTGTTGAAACCATTGTCATTGTTCTGTTTATTTTTCTGCACTCTGGAATTTTCTATTAGCTGTCAAAATTCTGCAGAATTGTGTGTTGATGTTATACGGCAAGTTGTGTTGTTGATCACCTTGTGTGTTTGTGATCTTTTCGGCAACATGTGATGTTAATCACCTTGTGTGTTTGTGATCTTTTGGATTGGTAACTGATGTTCTTTGAACCTTGTAAGTCTATACCAAAACTACATGGAAATTCAGATTGAATTTGCCATACTGTGTTGATGCACCAACAGACTTGTGTGGCAGTTTTGGTGAAATTGGTGGCTGCAATGCAACGACACATATTAGTGTCCAAGTGTTGTAGTTTCATTTTTCCAAGGCAGTCATGACTGTTGTGTTATGGAGTTAATTTGATTACATTTTGGACTCAGTGTACACTATTATTTTCAGCGATGAGTAACAATTTTGCAAAATCATCATATAATACTCAAGTGGGAGAATGTTAAAATTTTGAGTACAATATAATCACTTATGTGCATATGTTACATGTGGGCCATGACTTGGAAGTAATAGAGTCGTTGTAATTAAATTATATTGATGGATTTCTTGTTGTAAATGGATATGTTTCATTAATACAGTGGACTTGTTACCAATTGACCCATTAGGGTTCTAATGTGACTATAATAGGAAGTCTTGTAGAACAAGGGTCATATATAAGTTGGTCTCTGCTCTCATCACAAGTCTGACTTTATTTTTCTGCTAAGACCTATTCGTTAGCTAAGGACAATCAGCTTTTGGAAGAGAGGAGAAGACGAGCTTCTTATTAAGGAATTCATTATGGTATCATCTGGTATGTGATTCATTGTGATGATTTCTTCAATACTTGATTTATTGTTTGTTCTTATTGTGGTCTTTGAGATTAGGTAGATTTAGTATGTAAGATTGTATTGCTTGTTTTGATTACTTCTTACAGAACAACTGTCTGTATGTTGGCCAATTACGACTAGAGAATACTATACAAAGCTTAGTGTCAACTGTCAAGTCATTTTATACAATTTAATACACAAGTCGCGGATTAAGATCCAGTCTACAACTTATTAACTAGTGCTGGTTGGGCAAAATCCCGTATCCCGCCATGTATCGATTTCAGACCCACACCAGAACTCGACATTTTTTCGACCCGTCAATTCCTGAGCACACAGGCGGAATTCTTGACTTGATCCGAAATGGGAACGAAACCCAGTATTGGATCTAATAAATCGTTGAGATCCAAATGTCTGATCGATCTTCTCATACCCAATCGATCTTCTCGTTGCTAGAGGACCTAATGAGCTTTCAGCCTTGCTTTAATATCATTTTGAGTCTGAGTAAGCGAGACCAGGTCTCATGACTTTCCGAAAGAGGATATATATTTCTTAGGGAAAACAATGTTAGAATGGCTCTGTTAAGTTGTAATTGATTTTCTTTTGGGATAAAAGACTTAGTTTGAGGTGTGGAAGCTAAGAATGCGTGAGATAGAGAGATTACATGTTTAGCTTGTGTTTAGGTTTTATGGTTGAAGATTAGTAGAGGGAAGAGTGTTTACTGTTAGGGAGGTTTTGCGTTTACTGCACCTACCTAGTAGCTATAAGAAAGTAAGAAAGCTAGAAAGAAGTAGGCTAAGAAGGTAGGAATTGCTAGAAAGAAGTAGGCTGAGAAGGTGGGAATTGCTGTAACTGAGGCGATGGTAAGAATGATGAACATGTGGTCGCCGCCAATTTATGGTGTGAGTATCTTTGTGCAAAAGGTGTTGTGGTCTTGATTTAAGAGGTTACCACGTCTTTTGTTGCGTGGTTCGGTTAATAAGACCGAAAGTCCTGTGAAGATTTAAATATCTAAGGAACACAAGGGTTTGTCCCTTAATGGCTCAGAATAGAATTTTAGAATTTAGCTCATAAATGATGGGCTAGGCATGAGTAGCTAGTAGTATGGGAGCTGAAAATTCAGAGTTTAGAGAGAAGCAATAGGTAGATTGATGTTTGAATAGGGAGACTAAGGTTTCTTTAAGTTTTAAGAGTTGACATCATGATGATTCTAAGGCATTGTAGAAGAGAAGAGTGATGATGAGATGGTTTTAGGTGCAGGCTAAGCTCGTTGCTTTGACTTACAGCGGCTACTAAATGAGAAGCTTGCCTTTCAGCATTGAAATATTTATGGCTCTCGACTATGTTGATTTCAGGTTATGGCTAGTTTTGGCAGATTACCAGTTAGGCTTTCAGTTCATTTAATTAGCCCTAAAATTTATAGAGGTATGGGTTCTTCTATCTTTAGATCTAATGGACCCGTCCTTGCTTCCTCTTTCTACTTTTAGACAACACCACATTAGCATCAGTAAAAACTGAATACGATGCCTTTACAAATAAAGACCCTTTGTGTACTATTTGGCATTAGTCCTAAATTCTAGTGATGCCTATGTGCACTGTTAGCATCGCATGATCTAGAAACCGACGTCGAATTCATATCATCCTTTTCATCAGTTTAGCATCGGTCTTAAACCGAAGTCTAGAAACCGAGGTCCAAATTATTTTAACTTTTTAAGTGGCCGGGAAAAATAAAAAGTAAAACCTCAAAGAATGTGTGTATTAATTTCATTTCACAATCCAAAGAGGACATCCAAACCCTATCGATGGCAACTCCCCCAATTGAGTCAGTCCTGTGCTTCAGCCATAACCGTGGTGGCCATGACCTACTGCAAGTTAACGGATGCCCAATGGAGCTCGTCGAGCCTGATGTCCTCCGCTTCAAGGCCTACGAGCCAATCCTCCTCCTAGGATGACGCCGGCCGTTTCGCCAGAGTCGACATGCGCATTCGCGTCAAGGCTGGTGGTCACACCTCTCAGATCTACACCATTCATCAGAGCATAGCCAAGGCTTGGATATATTTGTCTGAGTTTTTGAAAAAGGAAAAAAGATCGGATTTTGAATTGTGGGTTGTGTTTGATTTGGGCGATTGTGTGTTGGGTCGGTCAGAATGTCGAGTTCATAGGAGACTATGGAGGTTTCAGAGCAACGACGCTATGGATGGCGGAGAAGCCACAGATTCCGAAATGGCCGACAACGAAGAAGACGACTCTTCGTCTCCATCCCCCGATTCTTGCCCCTTCTCCGCAGGGGAGAAGGTCCTAGCTTTCCTAACGGGTCAACTCTACGATGCCAAGGTACTCACTTTCTCTCCCTGCGATTGAATTCTATGATTTTAGGGTTTACTTGTAACATAAATTTTCAATTTTTGGAATATCAATGAGGCATTTTTATGGATGAATGTTTTCAGTAACTCTCACCAAGCTTTGCGCTTTGTTTTTGCCAGGTGACCAAAGTCAAATATCGGATGAAGGAATGGAGATTTCATGTTCATTACCTCGCAAGTATCGACTGTTTTCCTATGATTTCTGATTTTCTTTGTACGGACTTCAGTTTTGTGGTTGCATTGCTTAGGTGATATAGTTGATTAGGTTATGTGTGAATTTCTCTTGGATTTTGTGAGGAACTGTCTTTGTAACAATTTTTCTGATTTATTTTTGTGAATTTATGTTTTTGGATTATGAATGACGGTCAAGAAATTATCATCAAGAATCCCATTGCCTTCCTTCTATGGGGGAGTGGTTTGCAATTTGCAGCATGTTGAGGCTCTTGAGATCTTCTCAGTGCCTTTGTGGCGTTCACAGGGAACGTTTGAGGGCCCATGGGATATATGCTTTAATAATGGCCACACCTTGGTACTTGATTTCTTTCCCCTTTAAGTTTTCTAGGTCTCATGAACAATGAATTTAATAGATTTTAATGTTTCTTTTTCAAATAAGGAGATTATCAATAATATAAAGTGTATGCAGTTATGTTTATATGAAATGCTGTGATTTGGGTAAAACAAGGGGCAGGTAAATACTTCATGCTTTATGTATTTTCATTTTTATTTTCGTGCTTTGATTTTTGGAGTGTATACATTTGCTGTTTTATTTTGATTTGGTGTTTAATATTTTCAACTTGCAGGTTGAATTATGTTGTGGGTGAGCCTCTCTCTCTTTCTCCCATCCATCTACCCGTCAGTCAAATTTAGTGTTTTTTCTCTATTTTGTTTCCTTTCTAATATATTTGAATTGCTCTTTAACTATTTTATTTAAAGATACATTTGTTTGGTTCTGCTTAAAACCTAGTTTGCTGATTAGTTTGATACTTGAGCTGTTGGTAACTATATGACCCAAAATTTCTCTCTCCTCGGACTCCTCTCTCTCACCTCCATCTCCAACCTCTCTCTCCTCTCCTCTGTATTCACATCAAAACAATCAAAGATCACATGAAGAATCAAAGTCGAAAGTGAGTATAATACAATAATGGCATATCCTTACTTGTTGGCAAACGATTCAAGCATAGCGTGGCGCTCCGTTTTGGGAAGCCTTTTTCCCGGAAATTTGCGGCCATTTTGGATTCGGCGTCTCTGCCTCAGCCTCAACCTCTTCTTCCGCCGCAGCGCTATTGTTACTAGCGTACGGCCTTCCAACCTACCCACTCAATACTGTCAAACCCAGAAAAGAAAAATACATAAACAATCTTAATCACACCAAAATTCTTCAAAAACCTTCCTTCTTTGAATTTTCCAGAACCTCCCCTCTTCAAAACCCTTCAATCTCAATTGGGTTTCGATCAAAATCCAATCTAGACGGTCCGATTTGGAGTTTTGGTTGATGATCATGTTGCAGCTCTTCTTCACCGTAGCCTTCTTCGCCGTGGACAGAGAGAAAGAGAGAGAGAGAGAGGAGTGAAGATGGAAAAGAGAGAGAGAGGAGAGAGAGGTTGGAGATGGACGAGAGAGAAGTCGGAGATGGCGGAGAGTTTGGGGCAAATTTTGTAAATAGAAAGTATAAAGTGGGGTCATGTTTATAAATATGTAGAAGCAGTGTTTGACTTAGTTGATTTTTTAAGAAAATTGCAACTTTGAAATGTTTTTTCCTAAACAGACATATCAGCCAATTTCTTAATAAAGTTTCGCGTATTTTTTGTGTTTACTTACTTTACCCTTGAGCTGTGGTTGTTGAAGAAGCTTTACCCAATTTCTGAAGCAAAAAAAGTTCTCTATGAAGTTAGTTGTTCTGTTTATTGTCTCAAGTTCTCTTTGTTCTTTTTGTTGATATGGAGTCTCATTCCGTTTAAGCAGCTGGGGTATATTGTAGATTCACTATTATTTTTGCTGTTCATAATTTCTTCCCTGCTATTCTGAACTGCTTAGAACTGTGGTTCTTGTGAACTTACATTCTTTTATAACTGTGGTTGCACTGTTTTGGCAATATAAAATGGCTTTATTTGAGTGAGTCCACAATAATAAATGGAGTTGATACATTATATGAGCAGCTCTCACTTGGAATTCATATATTAGATTTGATAACTATTTCTAGTTTCATGGAATTGTAAGCACATTGCTATTTGGTTAATGACATGAATCAAAGTTTGCTCTTGCAATGACAACAATGCATATTTATATAATTATTGATGCCTTTTCAATCTTCTAAAGTCATTGAATAAGTAAAAGGTGATGTCTAATACACTAAAACCTACAAAAAAAAAGTTAAAAGGTGATGTCTAATACCCTAAAACCTACAAAAAAAATTCTAAAGAACTGATGCCAATAGTTTATTTTTCTATCAAAAGACGGATGTTTATAGCATGAAAGTCTCATAACACTTTAGTAATGTCTGAAGTCTTAAGGAAAAATTAGCATCGCCTTATTATTAAATGGTGAAGTTATAATGATAATATAGCTTTCGTTTTTATGAAGAGACTGATGCTATTGTGCACATAAGTCATTGGAAGTCAACTCCTTTAGTGCGTCTGGAGGGGCAATAAATATCGGATATTTTGAAATACCGATGCTGTATATGGAATACACTTCGGTTGTTCAGCAGAGATTTTTGAGCTTGGTTCAGTCCTAACGGCGCTATTGTTGCTTGGCCCTTGACTCTGCATATGATACTTTGGTTTTAGGCGCTGGCAAGACTTTTTGGCTCCTTTTAAGATCATGAAAGTGAATTAAGCTAGTAGGCATGAGCTTCTAATAGGATGGGTTCCCAGGGCTGATGGGTGTTTGGACTTGGAAATAAAGGTAGGCTTTGGGCAAATGGGCATTACACTTGCTTCTCTCTTGCCTATTAAATAGGCCAAGGATTGGGCTTGAATTTTGGGTCCCCAAGTGGCCTAAAATCTCCATTCCATTAACTACTTATTAAGCCTTGTGAATTTTCATTATCATTCATATCACAACTCACTAAGTAAACCCTTGTGGCTTGGGCCTATTTGATCATGTTGGATATTTTGACACGGAAGGAAATTGTTTGGTATGAGCTTGATTCTTAATTATAAGAATTAAAAAATACATAGCATAAATTCGGACGTGATATCCTTTTAGCGAGTTTCTTGGGCTTGCTTTGCATGAGGTTTTAGTTATTGGGTCTTTACTTTCTATTTTACAACGCATAATATGCAATTGAGAATAAATAACATGGGCTTAAGTAGCTTGGGCTTGCAGCTTGAGGCCTTCACATGCGGCATGAAGTGCATTCTTCTTTGTGCATCGGGCCTTCACCTTGAGTACTTCGGGTCTTGCCTGAATATTTTTGGGCCACAACACTTCTCTATCCACCCACACCCTCCGCCTCTCTATCAATCTCCATCTCATCATATTCTTCCTCATTTCCGTGAAATTGTTTGGAAGACCCATCCTAATAGGCTCCAACCCGACCAGGTCGAATTCCTGACCATCAAGATCCCCCCGACTTTATACGGGTCGCGGCCATTAGAATTTGGGAATCGAAAATAGGGTCGGATCCCATCCCAATCCTAGCACTAGAAACAACACAAGACGACTCGATTGCCACCCTTAAATCGATGCAACTTTCTTTCCAGTGAGATGGGGGACCGACGACCGAACACAGGGAAAACAAAACATGGGCTAATCTGAGCGTAGCCAAATTAGTGAGAACAGCATCTAAGGTAGCAGAAATGGAGAGAAACAGAACATAAAAAATTTACAATCCCAAGTTAAACTAATGGCTCAAACTGGCAATTGAAGATCAGCTGCACAGTTTTGTTGAGACATGGATGCACTCCCCTTTGAATCATATATAAATTTTTACATTTGTTTCTGATAGAATCAAACAACATAAACAAATGGCATATAAAACATTATTAGTCCAAAGGGGAAAAGACACAGCATAACAAAATATTACAACAATCAGACTCAGACATGACCACTCCTACCCCCTCGATGTACTGGATCCCTCCCTCCCCCCACCAAGGAAAAAAAAATCCCCAGCATTTTCTTCCAAAAAATTTAATAAAAAAAACAAAGAAACCTGAAAATTAAAAAATAAAATGGATTAAAGAAGAACAAAGCCAAGTGGCCAACCTCCCAACAAAAAGAATTGATTACTGAAAATAAGTAAAAATTTGTTTTCAGCACTCTATCCAAGCAGTCCACGTGTCCATGTTACAGCCTCCAATCTCACAACGTTGTCAGGGGTCCCACACAAGCATTCCAAGTGGAAACACATCACGTGAGTGGAAGGCCAAAGTTAGCATTATATGCCCCACGTCTATATGCATCATTTTTCTTTTTTCATTTTTTTCCTTCTCAAAAATCAATTGAGGATTTGCTGCTCGTTGTGATCCGTGCACACCATGATATCTGCGTTCGATTGCTGTTGCTGTTGCTGTTGCTGCTGTGCGTTTTGATTTCCTGGGTTATTATTGCCTCCCATCTTCTTTAGGCTCTGGTGCTGATAAACCTGCCTTAACCTCTCTATTTCCTTCTTCAATGCCTCTTGATGAGCTGGAAAATAATGTGATTGTTGAAATAAAATTTAAAAAATTTACACACAAAAATAACAACTCGAACGAAAATCTTGGGATTTGGGTAGAAATGATCATGTTGATTGGCTTGGGATTTGTATATTTTTAATCTTATCCATATATTCTCGAAAACTATATATATATGTCTAGGTCAGAATAAACAGAACGAATTAACTCTTAATTGTGATAGCCCAATTTATTTAATATGAGAAGAAATTTGAAGTTCCAACTCAGAATTCAAAACGTCTAATGAGGAGCTACAAAAATTACTAGTTCATTCAAGATCAAGAAAGGTTCCAGGAAAAAGAAAAAAAAAAGATCAAGAAAGCTTTTAAAATCTAATCTGGCCTAGCTAATAATTCTGTAATGTACGTAATAAAATGAAATTAGAATGTTACGTACCATCTTTGAAAAGCTTGTCTTGAGCCAAAGCAGCAATCCGTTGCTTCAAAGCACTATTATCCACATTGAGAATCAACCTCTGGTGATCTAAAAATGCAACCCTTGGTGACAGTGCTGATACCTCCGACTTCAAATTACATGAAAACAAAAATACAAAAGAAATTAATTAAATTATTCATCAAATTAATAACCAATGACTCAGGAAAACAAATACATTTGATTTCATGATGTCGATCGTTTGTGTACCTGTAATGTCGTAACGCTGCGTTCAAGCTCGGAAATGTATTGCAACTTCCTCACTCTGGACCGCTGTGCTGATTGCCGGTTTGCCAAAATTCTGCTATTACAAGTTTCCAAACCCAGAAAAATAAAAAAATAAAAATTTCTATTAATAATTTCGACAACGTACTAACAATTTTTTAATGTCGTTTTACGTCATGGAGCCAGTTTAATTTCCAAATTTTAATCCAGTGTGAAATGGAGTTGTTGTTCAATCCATGCATGCAAAATCTTGTGTCAAAAACAAAAAATGTGACATGAAATGAAATATCAGAAAGAAAAAAAAGAAATGTACATTGTTGTGAAATTACCTTTTGACCCTTTTGGGATCAGCAGGGGAGGTTGGTGGGGCCGCCTGGGATTGATCGTGAGGGTCGGCGTCGCACGATGAGCTGTCAACCTCGCCGGGCTCGCTTTTGGGCTGTTGCTGCTGGTGGTCCGCCTGGTGAGGCATCAACGGCCTGTGGTTGTTATTGTTATTGTTTTCGTCGTTATTGCTGTTCTGATCGGACGGCGTGGAGGGGTTGGAGGACGAGAGGGTAGGCGGGATGGTGATTGACATGTCGTCGGAGAACATGGACATGAGCTGCTCGTCGTCCAGCCTGTCGAAACCAATGTTGTGGGTCGATCCATGATGGTGCATCATGGCGGCGGCGGTCGGGTTCCTGCATTCCCCCTCGAGTATCAACGGCGACTCCAGGAAGGCAATGGAGTCGCTGGCCGACCTCCTGTGGGCCCCGCGCCTGGCAGAGGAGAAATCGAGGAATTCGTCGATCCAATTACATTGTTGTTGTGGTTGTTGGGAAGACGGTTGGGCGGTGGCGGTGGAGGTGGTCGTAGTGGTGGTGGTGGGGATGAAATTGGCCATGGCGGGCAGCCTTTGGTGAGGGAAGGATGGCCAATTCTGAGTCATGCTGGGTATTTTAGGAGGTAATTGTGCCATTGTTAATTTCTTCAAAGTGTCCCCTCTCTCTAGCTCCCTCCAAATATAGGGCACCCCAAAAAATGTGGGTTATGTTATGTTATGTAATGGGGGTAAAGTGTGTTATTAGAGAGAGAAAACGAGAAAAAAAACAACCAACCCAACAAACACCAACTGCAATACATGTGTTTGGGAAACCTTGGGGCTCTAAAAAACACTAGTAGCTCTCGAATATTAATGAGATATAGGCAAAGGCAACTGGAGGACAACAGCAGCAGCAGCAGCACTAGTGTGTATGGGCAGAAGCACAAGGAGAAGAAGCAACATGCAAAACAATCATGCCATTTTCTCTCTCTCTCTCTCTCACTTACTTATTAGATCATTTGAGTCTCTCACTCTCTCTCTCTCTCTCTGTATTGAAGCTAGACTTAGAATAAGTTCTGTTTGGATTTTGAGACATTTTTTTAAGGCCCAGAGGTTTTGGAGAAGGAAGGGGAGGGAGGTGGGGCACATGGGGGGTGGGGATTGGGGATTGGGGACAGCTAGCAACAGCTCACAGCTGGGAGGGGGGTGGTGATTAGTGAGGAGGCACCAACGAAAGGGTTTCACTGGAAAGTCATCACCACTGCATTCTCCATAGTTTATTAACTCATGGAATCAGCCATCCACGTGCCGATGTGACCCCTCTCTTGCCCCTCCCTCCCTCCCCCCCCTCCACCCCATCATAATATTCATATTCATTGCTAGCTAGCCTACTAAATAAATATATATATATATATATATATATATATATATGGCATTAATATTATTGAGCTTTTTGATACTTGGATATATACAATAATGATGCAAAAATCTATGGGCCATTTGTTAGTCTTCTCGATCATAACCATTGAAGTACTAGATCCTTTGGGGGGTGAATTTGGTTTCAATCAATTTTGTGGGACGTGGTTATATTGTTATTAGCTAGGTTTTGGGTTCATGTTGAAGAGATTCTTTTATTTTACCACCATGTATATATCTATATATAGTAACATATTATGATTGTAATTTGTTGTATGATGTGAATGTAACATTTTTCTATCGTGTGGCGAAAGTGCCAATATGCTAATCGATATTTATAAGCATTCTTGCGGGGATACACAAAATTGTAATCCAATGTTTTCAAGCCCCAATTTGTCAATTCTCTTTCAATGATCATTCATGTATAATATTGGTTAAATTGAAAATTATTTAGCTAATTTTGTTTTTTCACATGTTAAATGATCAAATATTTATAATTTGGAGATCTAGCTCTCTAAATTATGACTTTTGATGGAGGATTTGAAATATATATAGACCGCTAATTCTATCCAAAATTCATTGCGGAATCCAAGAAAGAATGTCTACATTTTTAAAGGAAGTGATTTTAACGCTCTGTTTTTCCCTTATGCGCTTCTCAATTTGTTTCTATCCGTTGATTTTGTTTTGATTTACTTAATCTTATGGCTACAAAAAAAAAATTGCACTGAGAAAATCTTCCTTTATTAATATTAGGCATGGAATTGATTCGATAGCCGACTCAACAAGCTCTTCTCCACCATCAAACTGACCTAATTAAGATAGGCTTTTCTTGATCATGAGCAAACAAAAATTTCTCTTATTGTTGTTCAAATGAAAAATTAGAACAATGAACTTATTATTCACTCATACCATAATACGTGGGCTGACCACGAACTTATTGTTCAAAGGATGAGCTGTGAAGGGAAGAAGGGAGAGAGCTTGTAAGAATCATGTCCTCCTCCTCCCATGTGAATTGCTAGTAAGAGCCCACCTATATATGTTTGCTTTGTCCCCAAATCAACCTCACATGGGAGAGGCTTTGACACTCCCCTTTCTCTCTCTCTCTCTCTCTGACAAGTTTCTTGGTATCTTCCATTATCTAATATTGGCATATATATATATATATATTGTTTTTTTAATCAAAGTACTTAGGAGACACTAATAATGATTAGTGCAAAAGTTAGAAAGCATGTTAAGTACTTGATCCAAAAGTTTGTCATACAGATGTGAACCCCATCTGCATTCATTAACTCATTTTAAAATCACCCACTTTCATTAATGTCCATGGTGAACACATAATCTTAATTTGCCCCACTATTGGTCAATCTTATAAAAGTCAAATGCATCAACGGCCATGATCGTCACCTCCACACATCATATCAACCAAGTTGTTTTTTTGTTCTTTTAAATTTTTCTTTCCATTTTTATGCAGAATAAATGAAATACTACAATCTTACTTTAGTATCTAATTCAGTTTCTCTCTTAAAAACATAATGCATTGGAAAAACTTCACCTCAAATTAATTTTATAATTTCAATTATGAACCCTAACTCTAAAGCCTAAATCCTAAATCAAGAATTTGAAATTGGTTCATTGTTTGGATTTTAGACATTTCAGTTATCAAATTTGATCGGCTCAACTTTGATACTTCAAACTTAATATTGAGATTCTCAATTCGTCCTTATTTAAAAAAAAAAAAATGAGACGTGTCGTCTTAAAATAAAATGATGCTTATGCCGTGATTAATGTATTGGGGATTATATATATATATATAACGAATAAATGTTGATTTTTAGTGGTTTGCATGTGCATTCCTTTGCCTTTCACACCTAAAAAAATTGGGTAATGAATACAATAATAAATCTATCTCTCTGTCTCTCTCTATTTTAATTGTATTTTCTGGATCCCAAAAATGTTGAGGTACCGAACAGGAAAGAAGAGAGAGGGACGAACTCTGCAAAATATGAAAACAAAGCATTATTGCACGTGGGAGGAGTAAAGAGGGCCCTTCCTGTTTTTCCTTTCTTTTAATTTTCTTTTTTCTTTTTTTTTTCTCCAAATAAAAGAAAATATTCTATATCTATTATCATCATATAAAAATGGCCCAAAAAAAAGAACGCGCAAATAAAGATGTCTAAATGAACACATTGATGAAGGATAAAAAAGGGAGAGAGTGGGAGAGGTGATCACAACTGACCCCTTTTGCATAATTTTTCATCGGTTCTTCTTTTGAGCTATGTTTGGATGAGCAACTTCAAAGTTTTATTAGATTTAGGCTATGTTAGTAATAAATAAATTACAAACAATTGAATAGAGTGCTTGTAGTTAACTAATTGAGTAACTAAGAAGGGAACATATGCAACACATGAGTATGCAAAATCACTCAACAAGAGATTTCCAAAGTAACACTTATCAAATCCCTCTAATTGCATTTCATCTAATCATTTGCAAATTCTTTAGTATTTTGAAGTTCCTCAATTTTAACTAATTTACCTAAATCCCATAAAATTTTGAAGTTTCCTCATCCAAACATACCCTTGGCGATTTTTTTTTGCAAAAAAAAATTTACCATCAGACCCGCTTGGGCGTCCTGTGATGGCGACGAGTCAACCCGACTTTTCCGGCCATTTTCGGCCACCTCATACGGCGATCTTGGTAAGGACAAGCTTATGTCCTTAAATTTTTCATATTTTAGTCCATTTTTGTAGATCTAACTTGAAACGTTTCGTAGTTTCTGAGTGTTTTTCACATTTTCTTACCACCTTTGGCCATTTTTGGCCGTCAACCCAAGTATTAAAGTTGTTCTACTCGTCGAGCACTACGTTGTGATATAAATTTTTTTGATATCCAAGATGGTAGATTATCCCTTGCAATTCTACCTATTTTTATTTTTTTTGTTTTTTTATTTATCTTTTTATTAAAAATTATATTTAGTTATTTTAATTTTTAAAAAAATAGAAATAATAAAAATTGATCATAAAAATTATTTCCGCGGTTAAATGCAATGTTAATCATATATTAATGATTATGATTATGATTATGATTAATAACCATTTAGCTAAATTACCAATGTTTATAAATAACTACGGTTATAATCTTAAACGGTTTGTTTGCCCATTCTTACTCTCTACTTCTTCGCTCACTCTCTTTTGACTTCTCCCTCTCACTCTCTCTCTTGACTTCCTCGATCTCTTTCTCTCTTTTGACTTCTGCGATCTCTCTCCTACTCTCGCCTCTCTTCTATGATCCTCAAATCTTTCTTTTTTACCCAATTTCATAATACCCCTCTCTTTTACTTTCTCTATCAAAATTAATAGCATAATTATATAGTCACGTGACAGAGTTTTGTAGAGTCATACTAAATATTATATAATGTGATTGAGTTTTGCAGAAAATCATGTTGAGTTATATAATTTGATAGATATTTTTTTGAAGAAATTTATAATCTAATTATATATTATAATCAAATCATAATTTTTATTTTATGTTTTTTTTTGTCTTCAAACAATAGATAAATTCATGTAAAGTTTATATTACTTAATTATTTATAATTCCTTTAAAGAATAATATATGATAATAGATAGGTTTACTACTTGAAATGCACCCCAAACAGGACATTGAGTTTCAATTTGCACCCTGAACACGAAATCGTATCAATTTGTATCCAACACTAGTATTTTGTCAGCGCCGTTGCACCAAAATCTTGACACCGTTACTAATGCCGTTTACTAGAGGGGCAATTTGTCAAAACCAACCTATATTCATCTTCATGTTCAACCTCCGCCTCTTTACCCCAAGACATCCACAATCACCGATCCAAATCCTCAAAACAAAACTCCAAAATCTCATAAAATTGTTACCCTCTATGAGGATACCCATGAGAATTGCTTCAGTCCCAGTAGTGGGGTACTTGAGCTTCCTAGCTTCCAATTCACCCATGGCAAATGACTAGCCCTCCAAGACCATCTGCATTCACTCACCCAACACCAAAACCTCAATCCCAACAAACCCAGAAATTAAAAGCATTGAACCCACAAAAATTTTATATTTAAAAGATACTCACTTGGAGACTTTCTCAGTAGATGAAACTACTTCTATATTTCTGTAATGACGAAATCAGAAGCATCTGTAACAACTGCTTGGTCATCTAAATGAAAAATTCAAAAAATGTGGTTGTGGAAATGAGAGAGAATGGGACTTACGCAGTAGGGAGATTGAGACAGACTGTGGAAGAAAAAGTTCGGAGCTTTGGTTCTTGGGCTCTGGCTCCGACTCCGATACCTGAGGACTGAAGTGAGAGACTGTTGGTGCCCAGCCATGGCTTCTGCAAACTGTTGGGTCTGAAACTCCGGGTCAGGGGTAGCGAATATGGGTCGGGTTTAGTTCTGTGATTGGAAATGAGGGCTGAGGTGGATGTGGGAAGCTTGGAGAGAGGGTGAGCGACCATTTCTACACGGCAAAAGTGGAGCTTTGTCGCCCGACTTCGAGTTCAACTCCAGGAGCTCTTTCCGAGCCGTCACCATCGCCGCTCGATCCCAGCGGTCGATAACATCGCCGCCCAACTTGGCGGCCTCCATCTCCTTTAATTGGTCATCCATGGCTGCAGGCTCGAGGTCGCGGTGGAAATGGTCGGGTGGATTGTTTGTCAATTTGGGGATCTAGGCTCGCCGTGAAGGTGGGATTGTTTGTAGATTTGGGGATCCCAGCGGTCGATAACATCGCCTCCATCTTCCTTGACGCAGTTAAAAACTTGAAAGATGCAAATTTTGAGAGTTCTGGAGCTGAGATTTTGGAGTTTTGTTTTAAGGATTTGAATTGGTGATTGTGGATGCATTCTTGGAGTAAGGAGGCGGAGGTTGAAGATGAAGATAGGTTCGTTTTGTCATAATTGCCCCTTTAGTAAACGGCGTTAGTAACGGTGTCAAGGTATTAGTGCAATGGCGTTGACAGAAAATCAGTTCTGAGTACAAATTGACACGATTTCATGTTCGGGTTGCAAATTGAGACTCGATATCTTGTTCGGGGTGCATTTCGAGTAATAACCCTAATAGATATTGGTAGGAGACTTGAGTTTATTGAAAAATATAAAAATCACAAATAATATTTTTTAAGACTTTTATAAAATCTATGTTCATACTGTGACTGACCAAGCAACAAACCTAGCAAAAAGACCCGAAAGACCACTCGGATTAGAACCAGGCACACCATCAAGGCCCATCACAAAAGTCCACCATTGTGACCCATGACCTAAACCTAGGTGTTCCTTATATAAAGGGAGCCCTCATCCCTCATTAAACCATGTTTATACTCTCTCTCTCTAGGCATAGAGCTCTCGCCTCTCTCTACCTTCTAATTCTTCCTCTAAGGCTCTTAGCCTATGTATCATGTACAAACATTTATATTACTAATGAGAATGGTATTACACTATGGATGTAGTCCGATTTGGGTGAACCATATATATCGTTGTGTCTTGGTGTGAGTGTGTTTCTTCACAGTTCTATTGATCTATTTTAGGATTCAATAAACTCTATCATTTAACAAAATATACTATATTCATTGATGTTTTCAATACACTTTTATGGAGTTATGAAATCTCATGATTGAATACACCTCAATTTTTAATGACTTTATAAATCTCTATAAAAATAGATTGAATACCCCCAAACATTTACCAACTCTTTAAAAATCCTAATTGAATACATATGAACTTTTAGAGACATTTAGGTCCTGTTTAATATCGTTTTGTAAAACAGTTTTTAAAATATTATTTTGTCAAATGAAAATAACATATAGGATTTTGCATTTTAAATATTTGAGAATGCGTTTAGTAGTTTACTATGAATTTTATTTTTGTAATAATGAAAAAGGAAAAACTTGTTTGATACAAATATGTAAAATTTAAGAAAGAGTAAATACGCATTAGATAATAATTTCCAAATATAAATTTTGAGATGATAACAATAGGAATGGTAATAGTAGAGATAGTTGTGGTGTGTTGGGGTGAAGGCGAAGTTGGAGGTTGTGGCGTTGACGGTAGTGGTTGTAGGGCGGTGGCGATGGTGGGGTGGTGGTGGCGATGGTGGGGCACGGTAGTGGTTGTGGTGAAGGGGTGGGATTGGTAGCTGCGATTATGGGATGGTGGCGGTGATGGTGGGGTGGTGGCAGTGGTGGAGATGGTGGTTGGGTGGTGGCGGTGATGGAGGTGGGTGATGGGGTGGCGGCGGCGATGACGATGGTGGAGGTGGTGATGGTAGAAATGGTGGTGGTGGTGGAGGTGATGAGGTGCATGTGGCGGTGGCAATGGCGATGTGGTGGTGATGGAGGTGGTGTTGGAGGTAGTGGTAGTTGTGTAAGTGGTGATGGTGGAGGTGATGGGGTGGTAGTGGCCGTGACTGGGTGATGGTGGAGGCAGTGGTTGTGGTGGCGGTGGTGGTGGAAGCGATGGTGGAGGAGATGATGGGGTGGTGGTAGCATCGATGGTGAAAGCAACGGTGGTGATGGCGGTGATGATGATGATGACTATGATACTATTGTGATAGCCTTTCACTTAATATTATATGTATTATGTTTCTTTATTTTTTGGTTTGTATTCTAAAATTCAAAATACAATAATTTGATGTTTTATAATACTTACAAATTATCGTATCTTGTGTATTCATTTTTTAAATTTATTCTTCAAAAATGAGTTACCAAATTATCGTATAATACTTACAAATTATCGTATTTTGTATGTAAAAAATAAAAAATAGTTTTGCAAATCGAAATCAAATGGGTTCTTAAACTCTGAAAAACTCAATTGAATACACCCCTCCCTCATAGAAAAACCACTAAAATGTAGCTAGCAACAGGAGTTTTAAGTCATGGATTTAATCAGACACCAAAACCGCTAGAATTTAACGGGCAAGTTTTCATATTGGATTAACTTATCAACATGTTGGGTTTTAACAATGTAATTCCTAATTTTTTACCTGAGTTTATAAATTTTATTATCAGTGGCGGCAACATCAGTAATGCCGGTGGTCGGAATATCAGTGACGATAGAGGTGGTCTAAACAATGACAAAAATGGTAGAGATGGTGGTTTAAACAATGACAAAAATGGAGGCAGTGGCGGCAATGGCTTTAAGCATGGCTGTTGCCAAGGGGATGGGCTGGTTTAAGAATTGATTGGGTTGTTGGCTAAAGTTCAATAGAAAACAAGTTACAAACATTATATATCTGCACTTGGCTACAGCCCCTTACAACTCACCAATTCACCATATACCTCCTACCCTTTAATGGTAATATAACACAGAAGTTTACAGAAACCCTAATGAAAGACTGATAAATTGCAGAGTGATTTAGTACAGAAGTTAATACAAATAAGTATATTATTGGCACGCCAACAACACTCGTATTATTGTGCTATGTACACAGTAGGGTTATGTGTTTGCTTACCGTCTTTGTAGAGACTATAGTTTCCGGCTGTTTAGTAGCCACTGCAATCTGCACTTCAATCCTCTTTCTGCCCATTCTGGATATCTGCATCTTTGGCACTCGTCCCTTGGCGCGTGAAATGTGATCTCAGTCCAATCCAGCACTGGTAATAATCAGGATCGATGAAGGGAGAGTCAAGAGCCCATGTGCATATTCTGGGGATCAAACATGACTCAAACATAAAAGCCAAAGTATCACTGATTCTGAAAGGTACTGCCTCATTTCCACGCGCAACGGTAGCCTGAGAGTCCAACATAGTCATATTGTTAAACAAGAACTGATCATTGAGCACTTCTGGACATTGTCTAACTAAACAAGTGAAAAGCCAGTCAATTAGCGGAAAGGATAATATAAATGAAAAACCAGTCAACCACATCAGTACAGTGAACATCAACCCTTTCTTTTGATAATACTTCAGGGGCTTGTTTGGTGGATCGTATTGGATTGGATTGGATAGTTATTAAAATTCAAGGTATTTTGAAGGTACAAGTGCATCTTTTTTCATTGTTAGGGGACTGGAAATAGAAGAAAACTTATCCAACACAATCCCGTCACAATGAAAAATGATTCCCTTCTACCTTCGAAAAACCTTGAATGTTAGTTATAGGATCCAATCTTCCCCACCAAACAAGCCCTAGGGGAATTAAACTGCTCACGACGAAAAGTGGTAACACTCGATGAGAACACAACCAATTATTATGAAATGTGATTGACCAAAATATTTAGTTGGTTTTGTCTGTGTATCCATCATAAGAATAAAACTATCCTTCATGCATAATTTCTGATCCATAGTAGAGCTCTATTGACAACTCCACTCTAGGATTCAAACTTTGGAGTAGGGACTCCAAAAAAAAAACAAAGCTCTGTGCTAAAAAATGAAACAGCGAGCAGAAATCATACCTCATATGTTTTGGTATCAGGACCATGAGGAGTCATGCAGCTATGAAGGCTTGCACCGCCTGGAAGAAACCCGTCAGCTTTCGCCTGAATACAAGAAAACAAATTAGTTTCTTTGTGCTGAGTCTAACATACAGATAACTCTCATATCATACTACACAACCATTGCCAAACTAAATAGTCTCCGGTAAAGTTAAAGAATAATAAATATAAAAAATAAAAATGAAAAATTTACCTATCTATTTTGATGATTACATTTGTTTCATCTCTTAGTAAATAAATACTTTTTAAAAAAATTTATGATGCAGGTGCTTTCTTCATGTACTTATTGCAATACTAGAAGTCTTTCCTTCTTTTCCATCCTAAGTTCAGTTTCAAAGCAGAAGTTATGAAGAGCTCCTTCAAACCCTCAAGTGAAATAAGCTAAGTTAATATCAGATATTTAGAAGTCAACAGGTTCATGCCCTTACCTCATATCCACCGTAAATAAGGCCCATAAATTCGCTCATACAATTACGATGGTAGTATGGAGGTCGGAATGTATGTTCAGCAACCAACCATCGCGGAGGGAAAATGACAAAATCAAGTAATGCAACACCAGGTTTATCAGTTGGTGCTGTCAAAACTGCACCATAATAACGATACAAGATCAGTCACGATAATATACCAAAATTTTCTATTAACAATGAAAAACAGTCTATCAAAATCAGAAAATATGTGAAAACAAAATGCCACATTTCTACGTACCTGTATTTATTGATGGATCACCATGATCAAATAAAACTGTGTTAAACGGGCAGAACGTAGTCAGATAATACTGCAAGAAAAGAAGAGTTTCATAGTAGTCAGGTCCCCGGTGAGTGAAGGTACACAATCCATAATCATATTGAGGATTATGTTTTTATTAGCAGGTTGCTGTGTGATATAACATCTGAGCACAGTAAAAAAATGAGAACTAAAAGAAACAGAAAGAAAACAGGACAAAACCTCAAAACATATGAACAAAGGTTAAGTAACAACAACAATATCACCTGCCTTATATGGTGAATAATTTCCATGCCAAGCAACTACATTGAAGGGAGAGAAATCTTGTTTTGCAGTAAAGAGTTCACCACCAAATTTCTGTATAATAATATAGCCTGGACGGCTATTCTCTTCAAACCATGCCTTGGGAACAAGAAAATCCCTTGGAGCAGCGAGACCATTAGCTCCTACATGTAATCAAAGTCACATTCTCACTGCCTACAAGTAATGGAAACACTCAATACAGTAGCCAGTATGACATGATTTGAGTTTCATAAACTGCTATTCTCCACCTCATACGTTCATGAGTAACAACTGAAAATAAGAGATGAGGACACGGGGTATGTACCTATTGGACCAAGATCAGGGAGTTGAAAATGGGTGCCGAAAACTTCAGCCACATAACCACGTGAAGGGCCATCAGGCAGATCAACCGCAAAACGAAATCCTTGAGGTAACACAGCAATTTCACCAGGAGAAATTTGCATTTTTCCACATTCTGTAGTGATCCAGAGCCCTACATTAAACCCAAATAGACCATCACAAACAATTCCTTTGATCATTGCACAACACAAACTTAGTCTAACAATGATTACCATCAATTACTTCAGATTTCAAACAGAATTAATACATAATAAACTTTAAACCAACAAAAAAAAAATGACATGAACAAGAATATGAAGGAACATAAAAATCTAAGCACCCATGTAATCAGGTGTGGCAGATTATCAATCAACATTCATCAATACTTACTTCCAGTTTGAGGGACAATCAAGAAATCACCATCAGCATTGCAAAAGGCACAATCATTCATTGATTTGTTGGCTGTGTACCTAATCAAGATCAAACAAAACAAAATAGTCTCATTTTCCAATCAAAGATTAAAAAATGCATAAATAAATAAAAAAGTTTCAATCTTTAGAATCTTGCACACTTGTTTTCTACTTGGGTAGCAGAGTGTAGAGTACCAATTACATGTGAATAGCAAAACCATGGCGGAGGAAGGAGCTGCCAGCGCCACAAACAGTGTACAACCCTTCAACAAAGTCGGTGGGGATGTCGGGTATGTCGACCGGCTTCCACCGAAGCTGGGTCGGCGTGGTGGAGCTGTTCGAGTCGGTGAACTCGGAGACGAGCATCTTGTGGCTCGGCTCGAGCGGCTTAAAGGGCTCGTGGGTGACGGAGGGCTTGACGCGGTAGAGCCAGGTGCAGAGGTTGAGCTTGCGAGGGGAGGTGAAGGAGGTGCCGGAAATTTGCTCAGCGTAGAGGCCGTAGGGGCAGAGGAGGGGGCTGCTCTGGCCATGGGGGAGAGCTCCGGGAAGAGCTTCGGAGGAGAAGTGGTTGTGGAAGCCGGACTGGTATTGGAGATCGGTGAAGGAGGAGGATGACGAATCTGGGCCGTCGGTTTTGATGACCGATAGCTGAGGATCCATGGCGAGGATTGGATGGGAGTTTATTTTAAATTGAACTGAATTGAATTTTGAAGTGATCTGATTTTCAGCTGGTGTTGATGTGTTTCTTACAATTTATGAAAATTAGATATTAAATAGAGAAGAAGTAGGAGAGGTGATGATGACGTGACATTGATCCGTATTGGGAAGTGGAAAGCTATTTCGAGGGAATAACATTTCTGAATTATTATGTCACGACAAAATATAGAGCTTATTTTAAATTTCTCTTATATATTCTTCATCTGTATTGTTTATTTTCTATAGACTTATTATTCAAAATGTATATTTCAAACAAGATATTGAGTCTCAATTTACTTCTTAAACACGAAATCGTAACAATATGCATCACATTCTATCAGCTCCGTTGCCCCAAATAATTCACACTGTTACACACTCCATTTAGGAGGCTTCGTGGCAGTAAGGAATTGAGTGTTTTAATCATTTTGTAAAAAATTATTAAAACTAAATATTAGTTAAAAAAAAAACAAAAGATGAAAAAGAAGATCGATGAACACCATCTGGGTTTCTCAATCCATTCCGATGCCCACCGCCCGCCCGCCCACCCCACCCCACCCCACCATCGGGGTTTCGAAGAAGATTATGAAGATCAACTGATCTCTGAAGCATGCCCAATACCGTCACTTCATCATCACTCCATAATCCAAACAAAGCATTCATTCAAAAACAGTAAAAGAAAGCAAAACCCAATTCAAGCATCCAGCCAAAATTCCACTCTCAAGTCTCAACCAAAATTACCCAATATAAACAAAAGCACAAATAATTAAATAGGCCGGGAGTAAAATTGAAAATCTTACCCAGATTAGATTTTGGCACTTCGTGAGCCAAAAACCAATGGCACAAAAACGAAAAGTGCCCAAATCCCATATGAGATTCTGAGTCCAAATGCTTGAAATTCAACTTTAATCTACCCTAGCTTCCAATAATTGAATCAAAGTTTAATCTTTTTCTGCACCAAAGAAGAAAAGGAAGACAAGCAGAAGAAGGGATGTTGAGGTGGAGAAGAGTCCTCGAAAGCATGCGGCGGCTTCACGCAGCCTGCCATCCCATCCTCGCCCGCGCCCGCTTCACTATCCCGCCTAACAAAGCCTACACTCTCCGCCTCCCTGTTCTTTGGTCCGGCTGCCTCTGGGGCCGCCACGGCTGCGCTTTCGACGCCTCTGGTCGCGACCGATGCGCCATCGAAGACTGCGGCAGCAGCCTCTTCTGTAGCGGCCTTGGAGGTGGGTTGTTCTAAATTTTGGGCTTTTTGATGGGTTTGGCTAGTTTTTCTCAAATTTGTTGATTTGGGATTTGATTTCAGTAGTTTGATTTGGGAAATGAGTGTGAGATTAAGAAAAGTAGGTTTGGAGCGGAAGAGAGAGATGAAGTTGTTGAGATGGTGGAAAGAGCTTATTGGGGTTTGATTTTGTGGCTGGCGTTGTCGATGAAGAGGAGATCATCGGTCGGGTGGGTGGGTTGGGGAAGATTGGGTAATTAAAATCAGTTATAATTTTTTTTTAAAGATTTTTAATATAAAATTTGATAAAATATAGCAAATGTCTTAATTGCCCTTACAAATTTTGTAATATTACTATTACATCAGCCATTTTAACGACGTTAGTAACAGACTATAACTTTTAGTGCAACGGAGCTGATAGAACGGGATTATGGGTGCACATTGTTACGATTTCATGTTCAGTGAACAAATTGAGACTCAATGTCCTGTTCGGGGTGCATTTTGAGTACTAAGCATTTTTTATATTATCATTTTAAAATTATCTCTACTAAGAATTAACAAGATTATATATCATTTAATTATTTAAATGTATCAAACATATCAACAGTTTGTATGAATGAATAAACAATCTTCAAATTTGATTGATGATTTTGCATAGATGATTTTGAAATCATAATTTAGAAATAGAACAATTTATATTATAATTTATGTATAAAGATAATTCAATAAATAAATAAATTAGAACGAGGAGATCCCCTAAGAGTGGGATTGCAAGTATTGTTCATTATTAAATGGTAATATATTAGGGCCACGTGGTGCACAAGGGAGGAGGTAGGAAGGGTCGTAATATATTAGGGCCACGTGGTGCACAATATCGCTACTTGTATATGTATATGTAAATTAAACCAATATTGTTAAAAAAAATTAAAATTTGTTTCTTTTCTTTTGTTTATTGGTTTATATTTGTCTATTATCATATCAATATCACTCACTAACTAATAAGTATTGAAATTTGAGTGAATATATATTCCCATAATATTTCGCTCACCCATTGTCATTAATTATTTTTATTTTATTTTTTTTTAGTATTATAATTGTCTATATTATAAAGTGCCCTCTAAGCATTAACTTCTTTCATAATTGAATCATAACACTTATTTCTAAATCATTTTGGTCGAACAACACCCTTAAGACAATTTATATAAAGTGCCCATCCTGACTTAAATTCCAGGCTACGTCTCTGGTGGTGCATCTAGGACATGTGTTATGATCTAGTTGGACGACCAAGTTGATGTTCTCCATTTTAGGTATCATAACAATAAAGCTTTTTGTTACGACCCGTTCCGGAAAAATGAAATCGAATTTAAAGAGTTACTTTAACATCTAGTAAGTAAAGGGTTGGGTTAGATGACTATTGGGCCATTTGTGAAGGCCCAACGCGTAACAGGTCGTAGTTAAAAGTATAAGCTTGCAAAACTAACCATTTTGCCCTTATTTATTGGAGGGCGCGGAAGTCACTTTTCAATCGGGAGCACTTTTGGAAGTTTTTTCGTATTGTTACATAGGTCTTGAACTCTTGAGTGCGTAGATAGGCGGCGCTTAAAAATCGGAGTTCGTATGAGGAAGTTGCAGGTCAATAACGAAAAGGGTGAATTGGATATTTTGGAAAAGTCCAAAATATAAATATGAATTTTCTCTCTCCTCACGCTATTGGTCTACATGCTTTCTCTCTCCTCTCTGCGATCTTTCTTTTTCCATCCCCGTGAACCCACAAAACCCCCACCACCACCACCACCACCACCACCGTGCAACAACGACTCCGACCACCAAGCCACCACCATCACCTTCCTCTCTCCCTCATGAGCACAGCCGTACCAACCATCGCCCTTGTCGACCACCGTACGCAGCAAATCAAACGGTGGAAGGAAAATGTGTCTCACGGCTTTTGAGGTGATTTCCAAACAACAGGCGTTATGATATTGGAGACTATAAAGGATCGCACCATTCGAGACTGAGCTTGTGGGGACGTAAAGGAACGAGCAACTCGAAGTGTGTGCAACAGAGGATATTTTCAGGTGATTTCTCCCCGACGTACTATCCTCGGAAAGAAGATATGTGGTTTCGAGGAGGAGGTTCTTTAAAGACAGCTCTGGCTTCACCCTACGAGGTGTAAGTGGTGAAATCAGTTTGTGCCTGTAGGACTTCATTTATGATCATCAATTGTATTTAATATGCTAACTGTCTCCGATGTCATAGTGGTTCTAAATTGGCTTTCGACTCTTGAACTAAGTGTTCAGGTGTCGACCAACACCCGTGATTTTCGGTATCCATGTGGATATTCGAAGCGGGGTGAATCAATTGGTGGTTTTGGATATTGGCGTTAGTTACGGCCACATAATGATCATAAATGCCGATTTAGGGTGTCAGTACACCTCCTCGAACTCTTTTGTGTCGCTAATTGTCTGCTAATTTAACCTACTAAGGTAGGGAAGGGACCCCAACTAGGGGTTGGTCAACGAGGCAGTGTTGAGTAACCTTGACCCTTCTTTTGGGGTGATTTTGTGGAATTTCCATCAAAATTCATGCTCGGGTAGTGAGAATGAGGAGTAAGACTCGTCGGGGTAGTGTGAACGAGTTATTTGACAGTGAGCGTGACAAGGTAGCTTCGTACGCATTCAGTAGTCAAAGCGATGGTCTCGAAACTTGAAACTTGAAAACAAAATGGGATCGATAGAGGATGCCGTATTCGGTAGATTTGAAAAAGTAAGAATTGTCTTTCAAAAGACATCCTCTGAATTTAGCGACATGTCCCCGATAACTGAGGATTCTCGGAGGGAAAGTACGACAAGACCGGCGTACTTACAGAGAAGTATGATTTGAAAGAGAACAAGACTCAAATTCATGATGAGAAGTTAGGTAATATAACGAGAGTCACCACTGAAATAGAGAAACCAGTCACAAGTGGTAATTGCTCCCTTGGGATTTGATGAAGACAAAGTGAATCAATGGAAGTGTTTGGTGTTGAGAAAAGAATTAAGCATTACAGCAGCTATCAATAACTATTTTCAGTCGGAAGGAAAACACTCACTCATTTGGTTGACTAGTTCGGAGTTTCCGAATTAGCAACAACCATCATTGAACTAATCCATCGTAACCCCCTAGTACTGCACACCATGAGGGTGCAGATGTCGAGTAGTCCCTGATAGGTGACCAATTATGTTAAGCTACATCCGAAGGCGAAGGCCTCGACGTATAAAAGCACGGTGAGTAACCATAGTGTCATATTGCAAGGTGCTAGGACCTTTTGAATGGGACACATAGGAGTATAGGGTAGTTTACGTGTGATAGTTTGATGATCAACGATAGGAATCGACTTAGGGTAGGTGTGCGGAACGTTGAGGCCCGGAGAATGACCCTAGAGTATGAAGAAACATTGGTGGTAGTCCGATGTTGGGAAATAACGTAACAACAAATATTATGGATAATGCAATAAAAGCAGGAACATATGTAAAACCCTAACGCCTAATTGAAGTCTAAGGTCAGAAGAGACGATGTAAAGTTTAAACGTGGTAAGGATGTTGATATGGACAATAGACTAACCAAGAAGATGCCAACGGATAGTAATATTTAAGTTCCTCACCAAGAAGACAATACTAGTGATGGTAAAAGTCATACTGAGTTGGGGGAAAAACCTAAAAGGTGTCAAGGATTACGTTAAGTCGGACCACAGACAAGGTAAGAAGGCCAAGATGGACAACTCAATCGAAGCGATCAAGGACAAACGTAAAAGCGACTCCCCTAGAATGCTTTACTTAAACTCCCATGAAAGAGTAAGCATCCTCTTCTTATTAATTCATTCAAATTTGACATACAGCCTGGATGTTTAACTCATTGATCACCTTTAGAATCGAGAGAAGTTGCAACCATGTTTTGAAGTATACATTGACTAATAAGAATGCAAAGGATGGGAATGACTGAGAAATAGAATGACCGAAAATGGGATTGTTAAAATTCAATGACCATTCTCTCGAAGGTCCAAACTATATATACAAGCCCAAGGCCAAAGTATCAAATCCCAAAACTCAATACTCTCCTGGAAATAAATATAGTTTCATCTCCTGAAGTTCCTTGTAAGCTTCTACCTCGAGCTTTTGGGTATACTTCCAACATGGTTGCAACTTCTCTCGATTATAAAGGTGATCAATGAGTTAAACATCCAGGCTGTATGTCAAATTTGAATGAATTAATAAGAAGAGGATGCTTACTCATGGGAGTTTAAGTAAAGCAACATTGGGCTTGGTTGAGGATAAGCCGATAGTCGGAAATAGAATGGTTCACTTTGACAACTCTCAATAGATATTATTGGCTGGTGAACAAAAGTAGAATCGCAACAAAAATCAAGTGTCATCTTGACATTCGTAACTCTGATTCAGGACTCAAATGAGTGAAGTTGTTTGGACCTCAAACCCACCGAAGGGATAAAAAAAAATTGTGGGTGTGAGGGATGTTTATCCTAAAAGTAAGTACTTGACCTACGTGTTCAAAATCATACAAGATTGACTAAAGTCGTCAAACGAGGATAAATTTTAATATGATTATGAATGGGCATGCCGTACTTAAGTGGACATTGCCGTTCTAATGACATTACAAAATGCTTCTGACACGAGGACTATAGTCAGGCAGATGTCTGGATTGATAATGAAGGTACGACTTTTGAAGTGATGGAACTTCCACCAGAGAGATAAGTTGCTACAGTTGCTTTCTTTATCCGTGATTCAGCTAATGATTGGTGGAAGACTCAGAAACATTTATTGACTATGCGAGGTTTTCAGACAACGTTTTGAGAACAATGGCATCTCATAGAGTACGTCGACAAAATGAGAGATAAATTCCTACATTTGAAACATGAGAAAGGGTGAAGTGCTCTTCATGAACCAAATACAATCCAATCTCTTATGTCTAAACCTACGGGAGGTACAACATCAAAAGTATCGAATCAAAAGTAGCGCAGCGGAAACATTGGAATGAATGGAATCGAGTAAAGTTGATCAACTTGGATTGAGGGAGAATATTGTATCCCTTGGGATTATGCCAATTTCAAGGACGAAATTCTTATAAGGGGGAAGATTGTTACGACTCGTTCCGAAAAAATTAAATCGAATTTAAAGAGTTACTTTAACATCCAATAAGTAAAGGGTTCAGTTAGATGACTATTGGGCCATTTGTGAAGGCCCAACGTGTAACGGGTCGTAGTTAAAAGTTTACGCGTGCAAAAATGGGCAATTTGCCCTTGTTTATTGGTGGACCCGGAAGTCACTTTTCAATCGGAAACACTTCTGAAATTTTTTCCCGTACCGTTACGTAGGTCTCGAACTCACGAGTGCATAGACAGGAAGCACTCGAAAATCGAATTTCGTACTAGGAAGTTGTAGGTCAAGAATGAAAAAGATGAATTGGTAATTTTGGAAAAGTCCGAAATATAAATATGAATTTTCTCTCTCTTCATGCCATTGGTCCACCTGTTCTCTCTCCTTGAACCCATAAAACTCCACCACCACCACCGTCGTGCGACGACGACTCCGACCACCAAACCACCACCGTCGTGCGACGGCGACTCCGACCACCAAACCACCACCATCACTTTCTTCTCTCCCTGTCAAGCACAACCGTACCAACCATCGCCCTTATCCACCACCGTACGGTCGAATAGAACGGCGGAAGGAAAATGGGTTTAGCGGCTTTCGAGGCGATTTTTGAACAAACCAGGCGTTATGGTATTGGAGACTATGAAGGATCGCACCGTTCGAGATTGAGCTCGTGGGGACGTACGGGAATGAGCAACTCGAAGTGCATTCGGCGAAGGATCTTGTCAGGTGATTTCTCCCCGACGTACTGTCTTCGGAAGGAAGATATGTGGTTTCGAGGAAAATGTTCTTTAAAGAAACCTCTGGCTTCACCCTGTGAGGTGTAAGAGGTGAAATCGATTGTTGTTTGTAGGACTTCATCTATGATCATCAATTGAATAAAGTGATTATAAGTAATTAGTTGAGTAACAAGCAAGGAGCACATGTACCACACATGAAAATAACAAAATCAGTAAACAAGGGATTTTTAAATTAACACAAATCAAGGTGTTACTTAACAAATTCCATCTAAATGCATTGCATCTAATCATTTGAAATTCCTTATTACTTTGAAATTCCTAAGTACTTTGAATTTACTCTTCCAAATACATTATAAGGAACTTCAAAGTATTAAGAGATTTAAGTTAAATTAATTTAGAAAAAGGAATTTAACATTAGAATGAGGGATTTAAAATGAATTTAGCAATGCACTTAAAGTTTATTTAATACTATTGATTTATTCCCAATATTGTCAATTCATTTAATACATATCAATTGTGAATCAATACTATTTCTAATTTATATAATTTTATTCAAATAATGTTTAAATAATAACTTAGGATATGAAAAACTTTCTATCACGACAATATGGTTATATTTTGAATGAAAAATTTTAAAGTGCCTAGTAATTTAGAATATAGAGAAAATTGTTGTCACCGTCCTTGAACTTTACATTAATTTTAACTATTGTCCATGAACTTCATTATTAGTAGCAGACGTCCTTGAACTATGCCTAAATGTGGATTGACAGTCATTCCGTTAAAATTCTTAACTATTTTTGTTAAAAATAAGGATACAATTGTCTTTTTAAGTGTTTACTTTTTAGGGACGGTTGCAATAGTTTTCCTTTTGAATATATTATTAAGAAATTACTACAGATAGTTGATAGAAAAATCTGTAAGTATTTATTTAAGCACATACACCACATGAGCATAACATAACTACTAACTAAAGATTCTTTTAAGTAACAACATGTGATCTTAATTTTTTTTTCAATGCCCACCATCCCCATTTACTTTATGATATATAATTATGAATTTCAAAGTAAACCATGATGTCCTTATTGGAATATTTTTTTTATTTAGTATTGGAAGCGTTACATTACTGGAAAGTGAAAGACAAGATAAATATTTGCTAAATAAAGGGTATATGCAGGTCCATATCTTTTGTTTGGAGAAAGGATCGACTTTCACTTGACTAAGTGGTATTTTTATAACGGATAAATGACTCTGGGCACCTTCACAGCTCTAAAAGTTACTTAAAAACTTTTAATGTGAGTCTTTACAAAGAAGAACTCCCTAAATTGTTAGTGTTTTAATAGAAGGTCCCTCGTCAAACTCCACATCATCCGCTTTTGTCTTTTAGTGATACCGATAATCCCCTTTTCCGTTGCAGTATGCAAGACTAGGTATAAAAAGGTACCAAATATACCCTTTTCCCTGCATCATCCGCTTTTCTCTTTTGATTCATGAGCATCTGCATTTAGATTTTACGCATTTATTCATATTTTATTTTATCTCAATCATTTAATTAATTTAATAATCTAAAACATGACACATCGTCCCCTAATTTAATATCCTATTACCACTATTTTACTAATAAAATTGCAAATAAAAAACAAAACAATAAAACAATACAAAACCTATCAATTAATATGCAACCGCAACAACGACCCATGACTGCACCTCACTGGGCGTCCCTCCCCAGCCCAGCCCCACCCCCACCCTCACCATCACCAAATTCCTACCCACCCAACAGAAACCCTATCCCTCCTTATGCAAGCCAACCTCGTATCCTCTCATTTCTCTAATATTTCCCTTTCTCTCTCCCTCGCTTCATCTCTCCCCAATGTTTCTTCACCCCTAAAGTGCTTGCATCTACACTTTGAATTTAGAAATAGTGAAAATTTGATGCGCAAGTGCTGCATTCTTCTTTCAATTTTTTTATGGAATTTTTTTGAATTCAGACTTCATGGCCTTTACGTAGTTAATTTATGATTTCAACCCTAGGTGGGATTTCACAGCGATTTCAAGGAGAACAAAAATTGAAGGTTTCATATTTGAAAAGAGGTTGAAGTTTTCAAATCTGGTTTCCTGAAGAGGTTGATATATGCTTATTGTTGGGTTTAGATGTGCCTTTGAATGTATTGCAGGGAAGTAATAAGATGGATGACCACCAGTTCATTGTGTGGAGGTGAGTAGCGAAAGGGTGGCCGCCGGTGGAGTGGGTTTGGTTGGGATGTGGGCGGATAGGTTTTCGCGATCTTTGTTTTTTTATTTATTTACTTGACTTAATTAAAAGTATATACATATATTTATACATTTTTATTTCATACTTACATATTAAGTTGGAGTGTGATGTGTCATATTTTAGATTGTTAGATTAATCAAATGGTTAAGATGAAGTGAAATGCGGGTAAATACGAGAAACCTAAATGCAAAGATTAACGGTCCTTCTCTTTGTATGCTTGGAATTTTTTTTCTTTCTACTTATGCATTTTATATCTACCAAATATACTTTAGTTTTTTTAAAAATATATGCATATACTATATTTTATATTTATTTCTACTAAATAAACTTTATACTATATATATATATATATATATATGAAGAAAAAAAACTTTTGTAACATCTCTTCTTAATTTTGTCCCAAAATGAATTAAAAATAAAATAAATAATATTATTAGGTGCGAAGTTTTCGATCACTAAATTATATGTAATTTGAAATGTGCTCTATATGTGCAGAAATATAACTATACTATGCGTGTAACATTATTAGTAATTAGATTGCAGTGTAACACATATAGAAATTGTATTATATATGTTCAAATAATATCATGATTATTCTATACGTGCAAGATCAATCGAAAATTGCATTGCATGTACAAGATTGGTCAAAAAATGCAATATAGGCCAAATTGATTGAAAATGCAGTATATGTGATAAATAGACAGTAATGTCACTATATGTTCAAGGTTGATTACAATTGTACTATATGTTCAAGATTTGTCGAAAATTATACTATATGTGCAATATAGATTATAATACCTAAAATAGACTGAAACTCCACTATACGTATAAGATAGATTGAGACTGAAACTGCACTATATGTGCAAGATAAATTGGGACTGAAAATGCACTATATCTGCAAGATAGATTGAGACTAAAACTATACTATATGTGCAAGATAAATTGGGACGGAAAATGCACAATATTTGCAAAATAGATTGGGACTGAAACTGCACTATATGTACAAAATAGATCGTAATTCTCCCAGAGGAATTTAAACTGCAATATATGTGCAAGTAAACTACAACAACATTATATTTGCAAGATTGACTGAAATTGTACTATATGTGCAAGATTTCTCGAAAAATGTACTATTTATACAAGATAAAGCATCATGTTTAAGATAAACTAAAATCAAACTTTATGTGTGAAATGAACTGTAACAACAAAATATGTTCAAGATATATCACAAATATATATATATATATATATATATATATATATATTTGTCAAAAAAATATCGTAACTGAACAATATATACCTAATAAATAGTAACTATATTATACATATACAAAAAAGTCGTAACTGCCTTATATGTAATTAAAATTGCCAATATGATAAAAAGTAAAAAGTAAAGAGTAATGAACTATATATATAATTCATGAGCTTAATGGGTGGTGGTGTGTGTTTTTGAAATTGTAATTTGGTGTGGTACTACCCGAAGAAAAAAAACTCTATATTAGATATTAGAAGATAAACTTGACAAAAAAAATTTATAAGCAAAATAAATAAAGGATAAACTACATAAAAGTACCCAAACTATAGGGTCATTTCAAGTTCATACACCAACTATGAAAATTGGCATTTAGGTACTCAAATTAACAAAACACAACATTTAGGTACCCACCGTTAGCAATCTGTTAAGTGCCTAAGTGGCATTTGTGAGCCCCTTTTTTATGCTGACATGGACGCCATGTAGACAAAAAAAATAATAACAAATTTATATATTAAAAATAATTAATAAATTTTAAAATAAATTATAAAACAAAATAAATAAACAAAAAAGTTAATAAATTATATAACTATTCCCAAACTATATTATTAAAACTAAATCCCCAAATTCCCAAATTGAAGAACAATCCCACCCGACCCATTCCCACCGCGACCTCAAGCTTGCATCCATGGATTTGTAGTCCGCGATCTAGATCAAGAAGATGGAGGCCGACGACCGCAGGGCTATCCTATCAAGATCGAGCGGCATTCTTATCAACAATATTGCCCCCGTCGCTTAAATTGTCTTCATCTACCTCTATCAGTGAAGAAATTTTATGGGTTTTGGGTTTTTCCTTCCACAAGCGACGAGCTATTATTGGAAACTTCAACGGCTGAGATGGTGGTGGGTCTGTATCATGGGAACTCAACAGCTAAGATGGTGATGGGTCTGTATCTTGACGGTGAGTTGTTGCCGGATCTGGTGCTGAAGAAGAAGAGGAGGAGGATGAGGGTTGGGTTTGGATCTGACTCGTGATTAGGGCAAGGCGGTCAGAGCCTCGTTCCATGATCTTCTTCCTTCGGGCTTCTCTACTGTTTGTGGCCATATTGCCTTCCAAATTCCAATCAATCGGTAATTGTTTCGCATTTTGCTTCTCGGCATTCGGCAAAGACTATACATATGAATATGTATTTGGGTTTGGATGATCTACTTTGGCTATTGGGTTAGTTCATGCGGCAAGTATATGGTGGGATTGTTCGTCAATTTGGGAATTTGGGGATTTCGTTTTAGTAATATGGTTTGGGGATAGTTATATAGTTTTTTTTTAATAATAATTTGTGTTATAATTTATTTAAAATTTTATTAATTATTTTTAATTTATATTCAATTTTTAATTATTTTTTTATCCAAAAGTAATCCAACTCAGCATGAAAAATGGCCCCACAAGTGCCACTTGGGTACTTAATAGAGTTTTTAAATAGATTGTTAACGGTAGGTACCTAGATATTGTGTTTTGATAGTTTGGTTACCTAGAATCAAATTTTCATAATTGATGTACGAATTTGAAATGATCTCTATAATTTAAATATTTTTATATAATTTATCTATAAAAAAAAAAAAAAATTAAAAAGTTATCCCATCACATATCCACATGCAGTGCAGCAAGCGACGAAGTAGAAACCACAAGTAAGCCATAGCGCGTGCTCTTGTTAATTTCAATGGCAAATTTGTAATTTTTGTTTCATGTTATAGAATGAGGGACCGGAGGGTTCTATTTGGGCTCTTGCAGGTTTATCCTTAAATACAATAGCTGTCAAGGACCAATTGGTATATTCCCCCTTTTATTTGTAGATAGCAGTTTACTATCGCATCTTCAAAACTGTTTTTTTTTTTTTCACTCAAAGTACTTTTAAATAAAGAATTTACTTAACACCAAATTGCTTTATTTTACAGCTACTTTATTAAAGCACAATGGAAACAACTTTTCAAAAAAAGTACAATATCTAAATGGGCCTTGAGCCTTATATAACAAATTAATAACCAATTCAAAATTTCATATATCTTCTAGTAATTCACTAATAAAATCTTATAAAATATGCAAGATTTTTATATTGTACGTAATTCATGGATAAATATTATAAATCATGTTTTTAGTACGTAATTAAAAAATGAGGATGAATTCATGTTGAGAAAATTATTACTTGGAATTATTGTAACTATTTCTTTTAAACTAGGTTTTTAGTTTTTTAATATTGTATTAGATTATTTAGAAATATTGTGAAACTATAAAGGTAATTTTGGTAGAAAATAAAAAATTATACTAAACAAAAGTTTTATACCTCGTTTCGGAAAACCCTAACCTCCTAAATTTTTCTTTCCTGTGAGTCCCAAAGAAAAAACACAACAAGGGGGATGGGGAAGAAGAACATCGTTTTCCCTCATTCCCTAAACTCCTTCATACCTTTCTTTTGGATTATAATAAGAGTCTCTTCCGATGACTGTTTGGTCTGATCCATGCCAATTTTTTATTTCCCCATCACAATATTCCCTCTAAAATTTCTTAGTTTAACTAATTTTGTTCTACCTAATATTTGGAGGAGTTTGCTGCAAAATCTCTCATTGTTTTTTGTCATCGTAGTCAGATTAGGACCTTTGGTCATCCATATATGACATTTTTCGCTTTTGTGCGCAGTTGAATTGCTGGTTATCCAATGTTCCTCTCAGATTTGCCACATGCTCTAATTCTTAAAGAGCAGATGTGGTGAGTTTGACGTCTGCTGATGCAGAAATTGTCCGAACTTGGAAAAGTATTCTTGATCCCTACCCACAATAAACAAAACAAATGGGGTTAAGATTGAAGCTCGAAGTGGGGGTGTTCAACCAAAAATGCTTTGATACTTAAGTCAGTGTTGAGAGAATAAACCGACAGAGTGTTTGTAGCAAAATCGTGAGTTACCTCGGAAGTGAAATGAGCTCCTCTATTTATCCGAGAGGGCTCATCAGTCACGAAGCATTCTGATTGGTTGATAGATTTTGTAATTAATAAATAATTCTTTTAATAAAAGATATTATTTATTAATTAGATTTTAATAAAAAATAATTCTCAAGGAGAATATTGTTTATGATTGGGCGGTTTCAAATAATATATTTAGCGAGTAAATATATTATCTAATGTGTAGACGTTTGTACACCGTCAATGTCATCACTAGGGGTAATCTGGATGATACGACCCATTCTGAATTATAAAATGGAAATTAAAGATTTAACCTGAGAATCCAGTAAGTTGGGTCGAACTAAAAGAGTTTTGGATCGTTCGTGAAGGCCCAATGTTTTGGTGGGCTGTAAATTAAGTGATTGGGTTGCGAAATGACCATTTTACCCCCATAGTATTGAAGGGTCCGACAATCACTTTTCGATCGGGAACACTTTTGGCTACTTTTCTTATACCATTACGTCCGTCTCGAGCTCCTAAGTGCATAGGCAAGTGGCCATCGAGGATCAAAATTCGTATAAGGAAGTTACGTGTCTGAAACGATGAAGACGTAACGGTAATATTAAAAAAGTCCAAAGTATAAATAAAAAATTTATCTCTCCTCACGCTATTAGTTCTTTTACTTTCTCTCTCCTCACTCCGACTCTCTCTCCTCCCCATGAGATCGCCGCACCACCACCACCATCGACCCATTTTCGGGCTATTTCGAGGAAAACCAAGGCTGGAGATCGAATCTCCTCGATCCCACGAGTTGTTTGGTGTCAATTTCGAGGTGTGAGCTATAACGACCCGGATCAAAAATTAAAGTAATTTGAGAATTTAATTATGGAAATGACGATTTTACCCTAAATTTCAGAGGGGTTTGGAAGTCACATTTTGTCTTGAAGCACTTTCGGAAGTTTTTCTTGAACCGTTGCGTAGGTCTTGAGCTTACGAGTTCGTAGATTGGCGGCACGCGGGAATCAGAGTCTGTATGAGAGAGTTCTTGGTCTAGAAGTTTGATGGGCATTTTGGTAATTTTTGGAGGGTAGATATTTTGGGAAGATTATTTCTTCTTTTCTCCAATATTTTGTTAGGAGTCTCTCTTTCTCTCTCTCTCTCTCTCTCGTAAACTCCTCTCTCTCTTTTTCCCGTGATAGCACAACAACCCCAAAGGGGGTGAATTCGTTTGAGGCCTTTTCGAGCCAAACTGAGGTCGTAGATCGGCTCCTCTTGACTCTACGAGCCAGTTGATGGTGATTTCGAGACTAGATGTAATGACCCAGAAATTTAATTATTGAAATTTTTGTAAATTATTTCGCAAAGGACGAATTTACCCTTGGTTGTTAAGGGGGGTGTGAAAGTCAATTTTTGTTTGGAGACACATTTGGCAATTTTTCTGGGTAGGTCTCGAACTCACGAGTTCGTAGACAGGCGGCACGCAGAAAACGGAGTTCGGGTGAGATAGTTGTGGGTCTAGAATGTCAGAGGCATTTTGGAAGTCTGCCATGGGTAGATATTTTTATCCCCATCCAGATCAGTTCTTCATCATTCATTCTCTCTCTCTCTCTTTGACACACACACCCAACCCGGGTACATTGAACCCAAAAACCCAAAATCATGAACTTCAAACCAAGGCAAGATCTCCCAATTTTGTGTCACTAATCGGATTCTCCTCTTCCATGTGATAAAAAATGTACCAACCATTGATGGAGGAGGCCGCGGGAGACACCGAACCGAGGAACGAAAAATTGAGAACTTTCCGATCGATTTTTCGGCCAACACAGATATGGGATTCGTGTTTTAAGTTCATTTTTGAGTTCCTGGGTTCGAGTAGATAGATTTAGACCTAAAATTTGTGAAAAACAGTTGAGTTTTGAGAAAGTTAGGAAAAATTCAAGGTCAGCCGGAAATGGAGTTTTCCGACGACGTCGGACGGTGGCGCATTCGTCTTCTCCGACGAGACTCCGATGACTGGTCTGACTAGCGGTGACTGATGTAGCATGCCAGGTGGCAACCACGTGGTGACTGTCAGCGGCTGACTCAACTACCACGTGGAGCCACATGGTAGCACAGTCAGTAAACAGTCAGCAGTCAGTTGACCGTTGAGTCAACTGACGCCGTCAGGATTTGACGAAATATGCTGACGGCGCTAGCATATTCTTCAAATGATAACGGTGTTACGACGGAACCCTAACGCCGTTAGTCTGGGCGAAATATTCCAATTCCGTCGGGATATTCCATTAGGTTTGACGGAATATTCCGTCAGAGCGACAGAATATTCCGCCATAATAATACCGGGCACATGGGGGAGCACGACGACGAGTGGCGGCGCGTGGGGGAGCACGATGGTGAGTGACGGCGCGTGGTCCGACCGTATACCGGCTCGTGGCGGCGCGTTCCGAGCCATAGCGACGCGTGGCTAGGGTTTTGGCACATTCCGGATTGGATTTTATCGATTTTGTGGCCATTGGAGTTCATTTTGAGCCCCGTTTGAGTAATCCCAGCGGTAATGGTTGACCATGGAGTGGGTTTTGGCTCGGGAGGTCAAGGGAGTTGGGTTTTTAATGTGTCAAAGAGTTCCTTGGGGCTGAGGTTCCTTGAGTTGGTACTTTGGATGTACTGTGAACGAACTGGGGTTCCGGGATTGCATGTCATGTCTACTTCTAGGTATTATGTTATATCACGGGGTTCTCCGATGTTAGCGTTCGAGGGGTCTTTATCCGTTACATTGTTGAGGGGTTCTCCGATGTTGGCGTTCGAGGGGTCCTTCTCCGCTACATTGTGGAGTGGTTCCCCTATATTGGCATTCGGGGGGTCTTTGTCAGCTACATTATTGAGGGATTCTCTGATGTTGGCGTTCGAGGGGTCCTTCTCCGCTACATTGTTGAGGGGTTTTCCGATGTTGGCGTTCGAGGGGTCTTTCTCCGCTATATAGTTGAAGGGTTCTCCGGTGTTGGTGTTCGAGGGGTCTTTCTCCGCTACATTGCTGAGGGTTCTCTGATGTTAGCGTTAGAGGGTACGTCTCCGTCAGATTATCGAGGGCTGAACCAGGATATCGAGTTACCACTCGGGGTGCTCAGGATGAGCCGGGATATCGAGTTACCACTCAGGGTGCTCAGGATGAGCCGGGATATCAAGTTACCATTTGGGCTGCTCAAGATGAGCCGGGATATTGAGTTACCACTCGAGGTACTCAGGATGAGCCGGGATATTGAGTTACCACTCGGGGTGCTCAAGATGAACCGAGATATCGAGTTAGCACTCGGGGTGCTCAGGATGAGCTGGGATATCGAGTTAGCACTCGGGGTGCTCAGGATGAGCCGAGATATTGAGTTACGACTCGGGGTGCTCAGGATGAGCCGAGATATTGAGTTACCATTCGGGGTGCTCAAGATGAGCCGGGATATCGAGTTACCACTCAGGGTGCTAAGGTTGAGCTGGGATATCGAGTTACCACTCGGGGTGCTCAGGATGAGCCGGGATATCGAGTTAACACTCGTGGTGCTCAGAATGAGCCGGGATATCGAGTTACCACTCGGGGTGCTCAGGATGAGCTGGGATATCGAGTTACCACTCGAGGTGCTCAGGATGAGCCTAAATATTGAGTTACCACTTTGGGTGCTCAGGATGAGCCGGGTTATCGAGTTACCACTCGGGGTGCTTAGGATGAGCCGAGGTATCGAGTTACCACTCAGAGTGCTCAAGATGAGCCGGGATATCGAGTTACCACTCGGGGAGCTCAGGTTGAGCCGGGATATCGAGTTACCACTCGGGGTGCTTAGGATGAGCTGGGATATCGAGTAACCATTCCGGGTCCTCAAGATGAGGCGGGATATCGAGTTACCACTCGTGGTGCTCAAGATGAGCCGGAATATCGAGTTACCACTCGGGGTGCTTATAATGAGCCAAGATATCAAGATACCACTCAGAGTGCTCAGGATGAGCCGGGATATCGAGTTACCACTCGGGGTGCTTAGGATGAGCCGAGATATCAAGTTACCACTCGGCGTGCTCAGGATGAGCTGGGATATTGAGTTACCACTCGGGGTGCTCAAGATGAGGTGAGATATTGAGTTACCACTCGGGGTGCTCAGGATGAGCCGAGATATCGAGTTACCACTCGGGGTGCTCAGGATAAGGCGGGATATCGAGTTGCCACTCGGGGTGCTTAGGATGAGCTGGGATATCGAGTTACCACTATATCGAGTTGCCACTCGGGGTGCTCAGGATGAGCCGAGATATCGAGTTACCACTCGGGGTGCTCAAGATGAGCCGAGATATCTAGTTACCACTCGGGGTACTCAGGATGAGGTGGGATATCGAGTTACCACTCGGGGTGCTCAGGATGAGCCGGGATATCGAGTTACCACTCTGGGTGCTCGGGATGAGTCGGGATATTGAGTTACCACTTGGGGTGCTCAAGATGAGCCGGGATATCAAGTTACTACTTGGGGTGCTCAGGATGAGTCGGGATATTGAGTTACCACTCGGGGTGCTCAGGATGAGCCGGGATATCGAGTTACCACTCGGGACGCTTAGGATAAGCCGTGATATCGAGTTACCACTCACGGTGCTCAAAATGAGCCGGGTTGTCGAGTTACCACTCGGGGTGCTCAAGATGAGCCGAGATATCGAGTTATAACTTAGGGTAGGTCAGTGAGACTCAATTCAACCTTGTCTTGTACCTTCGTCATATGTGCCAGTGGGTTGGTGTGGGCGGTGACCCAGATTGACTGGTGGTTGACGGTTTACACGAGGGTGACACGTCAGTTGTCTCATTCTATTGCGGAGGGGGTCCTCCGAGGTAGTTTGTGAACTATTAGGGTATCCTACGTTTGACATGTAGGTGAGGTCAGTCAAATACAGAGGAGGTTCTGCTGGAACCCCTATAAAGTTTATTTAATGTTTCTAAAGGTTAAGGATATTTCAGGTATTGATCTTTTGTTTTAAAAGCTATCAGTCGAGAGACTGGGGTGTAAAACAAGTTCGTAAGGTTACCCAGTAGGGCCGCCACTAGTCTGAGGTTTCAGCAGTGTCGGACCTACTGTCAACTTGGTATCAGAGCTTGTTAGCAGAGGGCTATAAACTTTGAATCATGCTCAGGGGTTCTCACATCTGTGGTGAAGCATTGGCTCTTACCCTGATATTACCAGGCCGGTTAGCCATCAGTGTGGTTGCTCAGTCGAGAGGCTAAGACGGTTAACCAGCCCTTAAGTAGAGATTCTGTCGGATTTTTGGTAGAATTCTCATATTTAATTGCAAGGACTTATGGGTATTATGGGAATTTCTTAAGGTTTTTAGACGGGAGCAGGGTTCTTCCCGGGTTTCGAGGGTAAATTCAAGAAGGGTCATGTTACTAGAACACTCCTATATGCGAGGGATCAAAATGACGGAAGTGGCCCGAGCCTTCTCGTTGGATTTTTGGCCAAGGGAGGTAAGTTTTCCCATTTTGAGCTCAAAATTGGAATCCTAGAGCTGAGTAGATGAATTTAGGTACGTAGTTCGTGAAAAATGATGAAGAAATGGATGAGTTCAAAGCTCGTCGAAAATAGCCATTTCTGTGAGATTTTCCAGAATCCAGCCACGATAGCGGTGGCGACCACGGCTGTAACGACCCGGACTAGAAATTAAATTATTTTGAGAATTGGATGATTTTACCCTCGATTTTGGACGGGTTTGGGAGTCACTTTTTGACTGATAGTACTTTTGGGAATTTTTCATGGGTCGTTGCGTAGGTCTCGAACTCACAAGTTCGTAGACAGGTGGCACGCGGAAAACGGAGACCCAGTGAGTTCGTTACGGGTCTAGAAGCTTCAGGGGCAGTTTGGTAATTTTGGAAAAGTTGGAACTATAAAGTAGATATTTTTCTCTCTCCTCGGGAGATTGGTCCATTCAGTCTCTCTCTCCTACCCAAAATTCTCCCCGTGCGAACACCGAACATCCCCTTTCATCGGACGGATTTCAGTCTGATTCGACCGAAATCAAGGTCGGGAGGATCTTCCCCGGGACCCCACGAGCATTTTGGGGTATTTATCGGAGCGGGAGCACAGCCGTAGGCGAATGACGGAGGAGGGAGGTGGATCGAATCTTCTTGGCCTTTTTCTGGCCAAACCAGGTACGATCTCAGAACTTTGACCCCATATTTGGATTCCTCGTGAAAAGTAGATGAATTTACATGTGTGGATCGTGAAAAATGGTCAAGAAATGAAGAAGTTAGAAAACCTTGAAAGTCGACCAAAAATGGCAATTTCCGGCTAACCAGACGGCGGCGGCGGCGGCAGTCAGTTCGTCTTCTTCGGTGATCGATCGGGTCGAGTGGACCGATCAGATCGAGTGGATCAACAGGGTCAAGTGGATCGATCGGGTCGAGTGGACCGATCGGGTCGAATGGATCGGGTCTGGCCGAGTTGGGCCGGGTTAGACCGGTCCAGGTGCGTGGCGGCGCGTGTAGGTGCGTGTGCGTGTGTTCCAGCTTTCTGCCGGCTCGTGGTGGCACGTGGGACTGTTCCCAATGTCACGGCGGCGCGTGACTAGCGGTTTGGGAAGTTCCGAATCAGATTTTGTTGGTTTCGAGGCAATAGGAGTTCGTTTAGGGCCCGATTGGGCAATCCCAGCGATAATGGTTAACCGTGGAGCAGGTTTTGAGTTCGGAAGGTCAAGGTAGTTGGGTCATTATTGTGTCATGTGTTCCTTGGGGCAAGAGCATCCATGATTTTGGGTTGGATGATATGTGTGAGTGGACTTTTGATTTATAAATTGAAATGCATGCATTAATGTATCTTTGTTTAAATACTATTATGGATTGTTACATTGAATTTTCGGAATTTAGAAATGATTGTTGGACACATGTTTTCCAATATTTCAGTTAAAGTGTATTTTGAGAAATGTCATGGTTTTTGGACTCGGTTTTGATATCGTTTTGACTTGGAAATTTTTGAGTCCATGATTTGGGTTTTGACCCGTATGTATGAGTTTATCGGATTTGGCTATATTTGAGGGAGGCCAGGACCCAGGACTAGGATCTGTTATAGGCGGTGAACGTCCAAGATAAACACTGATATGTGTGGGGGCCAGAATCCGAAGCCAGGATCCGCTGTTGGCGGTGAACCCGGTGAACCTCCAAGATAAACACTGATATGTGTGGGGGCCAGAATCCGGAGCCAGGATCCGCTGTTGGCGGTGAACCCGGTGAACCTCCAATAGAAAAGGTGAAGGTAGTACAGGACTAGCACACCCCAAGGGATACCTTGGTGGCTAGCGGATATACCGACTGATGATATAATATGTCAGTCGAGGGATATGTCGACTGATGTGATATGATAGCCGAGTGTTATGTCGGTTGATGATATAATATGTCAGTCGAGGGAGATGCCGACTGATGTGATATGATAGCCGAGGGTTATGTCGGCTGATGATATAATATGACAGTCGAGGGATATGCCGACTAATGTGATATGGTAATTTTCGGCGAAACAGACGACGGCGGCGGTCCGGTCGTCTTCTCCGGTGAGTCACCGGCGATCGATCGGGTCAAGTGGACCGATCGAGTTGAGTGGACCGATCGGGTCAAGTGGACTGATCAGGTCAAGTGGACCTGGTCAGGCTAGATCGAGTCAGGCCGAGTTGGGCCGGGTTGGACCGATCCAGGCATATGGGTACTGTAGTAGGCGCGTGACCGGCGCGTGCCGGCGCGTGCCGGCGTGTGTGTGTATGTTCCAGCCTTCTGCAGGCGCGTGGGACTATTCCCGATGTCACGGTGGCGCGGGACTAGGGTTTTGGGACGTTCCGGATCAGATTTTGTTGGTTTCGAGGCCATAGGAGTTCGTTTAGGGCCCGGTTGGGCAATCCCAGCGATAATGGTTGACCGTGGAGTGGGTTTTGAGTTCGGAAGGTCAAGGTAGTTTGGTCATTATTGTGTCATGTGTTCCTTGGGGCTAGAGCGTCCATGATTTTGGGTTGGATGATATGTGTGAGTGGCCTGAATCTGGAGCCAGGATCTGCAGTTGGCGATGAACCCGGTGAACCTCCAAGATAAACACTGATATGTGTGGCGGCCAGAATCCGGAGCTAGGATCCGCTGTTGGCGGTGAACCCGGTGAACCTCCAATAGAAAAGGTGAAGGTAGTACATGACTAGCACACCCCAAGGGATACCCTGGTGGCTAGCGGATATGCCGACTGATGATATAATATGACAGTCGAGGGATATGCCGACTGATGTGATATGATAGCCGAGGGTTATACCGGCTGATGATATAATATATTAGTCGAGGGATATACCGACTGATATGATATGATAGCCAAGGGTTATGCCGGCTGATGATATGATTTGTCAATCGAGGGATATGCCGACTAATGTGATATGATAGCCGAGGGTTATGCCGGCTGATGATATGATATGTCAGTCGAGGGCTTAATCAGCCTATGAAAATACTTCGTCATCCAGGTCAGTGGGTTGGTGTGGGCGGTGACCCAGAGTGACGAGTTATTGTTGGTTCACAAATAGCTGACTAGTCGGTTGTCTTGTGGTATTCCAGTAGAGGTGTCAGCTGTGTCTGACCTACTGACATTTGGTGTCAAAGGGTATTCCTATTTGGACCACCACTATTCCGAGGTCTTGGCTTTGATCTGTATGCTATCCTGCGTCTAACAGGTAGGAGTGGTCAATAAGTACAGAGGTTCTGTCGGGAACCCTGTAAGGTTTACTAAAATTTATTTAAGGATAAAGGGTATTCCTGGTATTTAATTTTTGAGGTAAAAAAGCTGTAAGATGGGATAAGTGTTCTTTCCGGGTTTCGAGAAGAAATTCGGGAAGGGTCCTTACAACGGTGGTTAGGTCGTCTTCTCTAGCGAGATGGTTTGATGTAGGGGCTTACGTGGTAGTCTAGTTAGTAGCTGACTCAACTGACACGTGGTGCCTCCTAACAACTACGTGGAGCCATGTGACAGCCTCGTCAGCAGCACAGTCAGCCATCAGTCAATAGTTAAATCAACTGATGCCGTCAAAGTTTGATGGAATATGCTGACGACGTTAGCATATTCCTTTAAAGATTAACGGTGTCCCAACGAAACCCTAACGTCGTTAGTTAGGATGAAATATTCTGATTCCATCAGGATATTCTGTCAAGATCGACGTAATATTCCGTCAGGGTGATGGAATATTTCGCCGTGACTGTGCAAACGCGTGGCGGTACGTGGCGGCGAGTGGGAGCATGTGGACGGCACGTGGTGGTGCGTGGGGTGGCCGCCGGCCTTCTTTCGGCGAGTGATGGCTCGTGGAGTTGTGTTCTAGCCCACGGCGACGCATGTATAGGGTTTTGGAGCATTCCGAATCAATTTTTGGCGGTTTTGAGGCCATTGGAGACCGTTTAGAGCCCGTTTGAGTAATCTCTACTGTAATGGATGACCACAGGGTGGGTTTTGGCTCTGGGGGGTAAAGGGAGCTTGGTTATTGGTATGTCAAAGGATGTCAGACGGAAGCAGAGCCTTTCATGGATTTCAGGGTGAAATTCAGGAAGGGTCTTGTCATGAGCACCCCTGTGGATGGCAGATCGAAGGGAGGAAGTGGACTGGAACTTCACGGCTAGATTTCGGGAAAACCAAGTATGATCTCAGTCCAATAACTTCATTTTTGGATTCTTGGTGAAGAGTAGATGAATTTATATGTGTAGATCATGAAAAATGGCAAAGAAACGACTGAGCTAGGGGCTCGTCGGAGATGGCCGATTTCGGCCACCGTTGACGACGGTGTTGATAGTGGTCCAGTAATATTCTCCAGTGAGATTTTTGCGATCTGGTTTGAAGCTGGAGCTGACGTGGCAGTCCAGTCAGCTGATGGCTCATCTTACACATGGTGCCACTTGGCAGCCTAGTCAGCAACTGAGTTAGTTGACACGTAGTGCCATGTGGCAGCACAGTCAGCTGCCCAACCAGCCGTCAAGTCAACTGACGTCGTCAACAGTTGATGGAATATGCTAACGCCATTAGCATATTCTATTAAAAGCTAACGGTGTCATAACGGACCTTAACGCCGTTAATACCAATGGAATATTCTGATTTCGTCAGAATATTCTATCAGACCTGACGAAATATTCGTCAGAGCAACGGAATAATCCATCGTGACTGCTCAGGAACGTGGTCGACACATGGGGCGCGTGGCCGGTGAGTGGGGCACGTGGCCGGTGCGTAAGGTGCTTAACTGGCACGTGAAGCCCGTGGCGGTACGTGGGGTGGCCGCCGTCCTTCTGCCGGCGCGTGGCGACTTGTGGAGCCGTTTCTTGACCCACGGCGACTCGTGTATAGGGTTTTGAGGCGTCCCGGACCTATTTATGATAGTTTTGAGGCTATTGGAATCCGTTTGGAGCCTCGTTTGAGTAATCTAATTATGATATTGAGTTGTTTAAGGGGCGTGTGTAAGCCCTAGAACTAGGGGTCCTCGTGTAATGAATTAATTAAGAACTAGGGGTCTTTCATGGATTTCAGGGTGAAATTCAGGAAGGGTCTTGTCATGAGCACCCCTGTGGATGGCAGATCGAAGGGAGGAAGTGGACTGGAACTTCACGGCTAGATTTCGGGAAAACCAAGTATGATCTCAGTCCAATAACTTCATTTTTGGATTCTTGGTGAAGAGTAGATGGATTTATATGTGTAGATCATGAAAAATGGCAAAGAAACGACTGAGCTAGGGCTCGTCGGAGATGGCCGATTTCGGCCACCGTTGACGACGGTGTTGATAGTGGTCCAGTAATATTCTCCAGTGAGATTTTTGCGATCTGGTTTGAAGCTGGAGCTGACGTGGCAGTCCAGTCAGCTGATGGCTCATCTTACACATGGTGCCACTTGGCAGCCTAGTCAGCAACTGAGTTAGTTGACACGTAGTGCCATGTGGCAGCACAGTCAGCTGCCCAACCAGCCGTCAAGTCAACTGACGTCGTCAACAGTTGATGGAATATGCTAACGCCATTAGCATATTCTATTAAAAGCTAACGGTGTCATAACGGACCTTAACGCCGTTAATACCAATGGAATATTCTGATTTCGTCAGAATATTCTATCAGACCTGACGAAATATTCGTCAGAGCAACGGAATAATCCATCGTGACTGCTCAGGAACGTGGTCGACACATGGGGCGCGTGGCCGGTGAGTGGGGCACGTGGCCGGTGCGTAAGGTGCTTAACTGGCACGTGAAGCCCGTGGCGGTACGTGGGGTGGCCGCCGTCCTTCTGCCGGCGCGTGGCGACTTGTGGAGCCGTTTCTTGACCCACGGCGACTCGTGTATAGGGTTTTGAGGCGTCCCGGACCTATTTATGATAGTTTTGAGGCTATTGGAATCCGTTTGGAGCCTCGTTTGAGTAATCTAATTATGATATTGAGTTGTTTAAGGGGCGTGTGTAAGCCCTAGAACTAGGGGTCCTCGTGTAATGAATTAATTAAGAGTTTACTAATGCTAATGCTTCCTTTTATTGGCTTCTTTGACAAGGTGGCGATGGAGAGTCACTCTATTCGAGATAGAAATCGAGGAAAGTGCGGAAGTAAGTAAACTAACGAGGTGAGTGGTTCTCTTTCCCTAAGCTTATGATTACACATTTATGATATCAATGAATGCTTGATGAATGTGATGCTTAGGGAAATCAAATAGAATTGTATGTGCTTGGATGATGTAATGCATCCTAGACTATGTCATGGGTTACCTTCAGGGCCCGGCATTGTAGGATATAACCTTTAGGGTTGGAAACCCTAGGTATAGTGAATACTCCGCAACGAGTATAAACTAGTATAATAACGGTAAATATTGAGGGTAGACTCTGAGATATATCGATGGAAGGTAAATACTCTAGAATGAGCATAAACTACCATTATTAGGATATCTCGAAGGAAGATTTCGAGATAGATAAAACAACGATAGTCGAGAATTATGGAGAGATCGATACGAGTACGACCATTATGATGAGTGCGATATTTGAGGGAGAGGTTTTACGGTCATGTGACTAGTGCCGAGGAGTCATGCCGGCACAACACGTATGTAGATCGAGATGCTAATGCCAAGGAGTCATGCCAGCTTAGCACATGTGCCAGTGTTGAGGTACTATGGCCGAGGTATGCTGACCTAGTACTTGTATAATGTGTATGAGTCTCGAGTTATGTGATAGTGTGATGATTACCGATGATACATGCCGACATAGCACATGAGTCACAGGAAAGTGCGATGATTGCCAATGATACATGACGGCATAGCACATGAGTCATGGTAGTGCGAGGATTGCCGATAAGTCATGTCGGTATAGCACATGAGTATTTATTGTGTCAATCGTGTGGTCATAAGTCATATGATGGTGCGATGATTGCCAAGGATTCATACCGGTATAGCCCATGAGTCATATGATGGTGCGATGATTATCGAGGAGTCATGTCGGCATATCACGTGTGTCAGTTTGTTATGCCCATATGGTAGCCGTTGGTGTCGTACCTGTCCGTAGGCCACAGACCAGCCTCCACGTGATATTCCACTTGCGCTCGTTCTATACTAGTTAAACAGCGCAAGTTCTTCACATGGTCGTGGTACGAGCGAAGACCCCTAGACTATCCCGTGAGCGTGACTTGTGCGGCTACAATGCCATTTGGATACTTGTGTATGTGATGCCAACCGACGACACATGCCGGCTGATGCCAGCCGATGATACATACTGGCTGATGATGTGATATGCCAGCCGAGGATATATGCCGGTTGATGCTAGCCGAGGGTTATGCCGACTGATGATGTGATATGATAGCCAAGGTGACATGCCGGCTTACGTGTTATACCAGCCGAGGGTTTTACCGGCTGATGAGAGTCTTGGTCCGTACGCACGAGTGTGACGTCGAGTTATGCGATACCGTCCGTAGAGCGACAATGAGAGTACAAAGTCGAGATGACCAATCACGTTTGTAGAGAGACGACGAGAGTGAGGTATAGTGACCTGAATCGTCCACGAGATGGATGAGTCCCTACTTGATAGCCGAGGATTCATACCCTCTTATGGGATGTGATGGTCGATGACTTATATAGGCTTATATGACATGAGAGCCGAGGATGGTGGCGGCTAGCATAAGTTGACGACGATTATCACGGGCTTTGATCGAGATTCAAACCACTAGTGAGTCAACACTCGTACCGTGGTCAGTGGGTTTGGTGTGGTGGTGACCCGGATAGACGAGCTTTGTTTGGTCACATAAGGGCGACAGTTCATTAACCGTCATCTTTCAATGTAACGATGGTGCTGATATTTTGTTTGTTGTGGTGAACAGAGGTGGAAAATGGCCTTAGCCTCTAGGGCTTCATTATGATCATCCAGAAAATCCTAAGCTCCGCTGTGATGCAGCTTAGTTAGTGGCTTTCGTCATCGGGACTTAGTGTCCAGGTGTCGGCCAGTACCCGAGATTGCCGGTATCAAGGTGGATATCCGGGGCTAGGAGAAGGGAGATGGGAGAGAAGGGAGAGTCACGATGAGTGAAAGACTAATAGAAGGTGGCAGATCTACTTCAGAAAGGACCCTAAGTGCGTCTTCAAATTTCAATTTCCCCGCTTCTATTTTTATTTTTCCCTCGTCCGCGTGTTCTATTTCATTACCTTAGCGTTTAGGTTTTATTTTTATTTAAATATAACATTTCATAGTACTTGTGCAAAAGTGCTATAATGCCATGCTATGAATGAGACATTTTCTTATGGTGAGGTGGGGTCGAAACTTTGCCGTCGTAGGGTAGTTGTTGGCGTGAAAGGACGCAACCAGCAAGCTGCACGGCGGTCAATGGCTATATCATGGACAAAAATCTGACGTGCTAGGGCTGATGTCAGGTTGACGTCGTGGTTGCAGTAGCGTCGCAGGGAGATGCTACAACAGGGCTGCGTGAGGCGAGGAGTCGGCTTAGGCGCGTATATGGCTGGGCCGCACGGCTTGGCGCTTGAAGGTACTGACGCTGCTTGTGGGCCCGGTGTGACAGCGGCTAATAGACGACAAGCGTGGGCCAGGCGTTATCCGATGGGAGAGTCTGCGCGGGTGGGTAAATGCGGGTGGGGCGCGATTGGTCCAGATGTCAGCAGGGCTGACGCCAGCAAATGGAGACCAACTGGGAGACGCAAGCGTGCGCTGGTGCTAAGAAAGTAAAAATGCAGGAAAGTAAAAATAGAGAATCAAAATGCTGGATAATTGATTAAAGTTATTATTAAGGGCGAATTGAGATTTATTATCCAATCTAACTAATTACAGTTATTAATTAGATTTTCTTGATTCAATTACTATGCCATTTTTGAATTAGGTGCTAATGCCTAGATTCTGGTGTTGGTTCACTAGATATATATTATTCTCTCTTACTTAGCATGTTCTAAACATGGCATATGCCTAGAACGTCTATCACCTACCATTTAAGATGATGCATGAAGTACGAAGAGAATTTAATGGCACCACACTAGCCTAGAAAAGTGACATGCATTCCTAGGTTGTCATGAGTTTAGATTACGAATAGGTGTCCCTCCACTTACCCTTGATGCTCCAAATCACAGGATGATATGACGGTCACTCAAGCAATTACATCAATAATTATATGCAAACAATGTAGCTAATCTTACAGGCATAAATTAAGGTCCATTCAGTAAAGTAATCCATCGTATAGCTAATCTAATTAGATATAAAAAAGGACTTAAAAAAGAAATCCCTCTTGGACTTGGACTAGGACTTGTGGTAGAGTCTTGTGATAACAGCTCTGATCTTTCTTGCAAGCCAAGGTACCTTCTGGAGTCTTCTGGAGGTTTCTTGGACGTCAAGATTTGGGCATGTCTAACCCTAAGTGCTTGAGACACGGCTGGGCCAAATTCTGGGCTTAAAACCTTCAAAATTGGACTTTTAAGAACTTCACATGTTATTGACCAATCCAATCAAGACAAACCACCCCAGAAATTTCCAAATGATATATCTATCATAGTTCTGGGCTTTGTCATGCTCAAAAGCTTGTAGAAAAGTCGATGGCCCAATTTGGCTCAAATCAGGGCTCCCGGGAAGTCTTTTAGGGCAAAACAGGACATGAACGTGTCATTGTCATTTCTAGTCAAGACACAGGCTTCCATTAGCTTAGATAAGTCATTTGAAGTCCAACTGTGAGTGTTGTCTCACTTTGTTCCATCGAAATCTAGGTTAGGCCTCTTTTGAACCTCCCGGGCCTGAAATAGGGTGCAAAGAACTTCTTGGGATGAGGAACCAGGGAAATGTCCATGACATGGTTTGAGACTGCGCTTCTGAGGCTCACCAAGGACATGATAGAAGCGCAATGTGGCTTGGTTAGGCGCATGACTTCATTTCAGGGCGTGACCAGGGCATGTCAAGGACATGTCCTTGACCTCAATAGGAGCCTTTCTGGGACTCGACAGGAACTCGGTAGGATGCCTCAGTTTGAGACCCGATATTCATTTTGAGATATCTCCTTCGTTATAACTCCAATTCGAGTCTTTCTTTTTGTGTTCTTCTCAGAATTTACCTATCTTTCCAAATATGCACAAGTCTCACAAGATTGATCATTTTATACTATTGATTGCACGAAATCATTCAAAAGACATGTAAGAGAGGTACTAAGTGACATCAAAATGATGCATAAATAATGACTGAACAAATACCCCCAAACCTATCTTTTGCTAGTCCATGAGCAAAACAAAGGAAAACAGACTTAGAATAAAAAGTCTCGATCTTAGTTAAGATAGAACATTTAAACCCCTATGTTCACCTAATAGAAGGAGTTTTGTCTCATGGGAGTTATAGTAGTACGATACCCACAAACGTTTTACTTAGACACTTAGGATGCCAGAAACAATACCTTTAACTAGCTAATAGAAATCAAAGTAGTAGACATGCTTTACAGAACCAAAAGAGATGCCAAAGCCATGAGTGTCATGTGAAGGTGTAGTGTTTAAGTGCCATGGTTCCGAGTGATCATGTTTGAAAACAACTTCATCTAAGTGCCCTAGAAAGATTTCACGTCGACTCTAATCCTCACTAAGCAACTCTCAATTCGCACAAGAATCCTAGGCTTTCACTCTTTCAAGCATATGTGATGAGTTTATGTTATGGAATTCAAGTTTAATAACATATGAGTATGAATGAAGAATAGCACTTTATGGAAATAAAGATCTCATGAACGGAATTGAACTTTAAGAACATAGATACGTACCTTAATCCTCAGCATGATTGTCCATAAGATCAATTAGGCCTTCCATTTTGGGTTTAATGGGGCTAAGCTTAGGGGCTTAGAAAGGAAGGATTAGATTCAAAGAACCTGAGATGTGCCAAGGCATGAGAAGTCATGACTTGAACATAGAATTTCCTGAACTGAATCCTTGCTTAAGGCCCATGGCATTGTGCTCTCTTGATGGCTTATTTCGAGGTTCTTGGCTCACTTGGCTCAATTCACTTTATTTTTCACTTCTTTTTTTTCTTTTCTTTTTCAAGGTTTTTTTTTCCTTTTTTTTTTCCTTTTTACTTTAGAATTGAATTGAACCAAGATCATGCAATGATTTCCTCAAACTTTTCATGTAGCTTTTCTCTTGTAGAGCTAGAACTTTTCAAACCTTTGAACTTTGATAAAAACACTAATGTCTTTGAATTGGGCAACATCTTCTTTTGTTTCTCATTCTCACCATGAATCTCATTTAGGGCAACCTTAGCACAAACAGAGGTTATAGGGCATGGCTGTGATGAATGGCTAAGTATTTTGGTTAGGTTATACTTTGGGTGATGAAAGAAAAGACTGAGTGTTTGGCTTCAAAGTTGGCTTAGGGAGCCTGCAATAAGGTAGGATAAGGCCTTTAGCACACATAGCCTACATCACTTCTTATGTCTATATGATGTTAGTTCTTTAAAATCCAATGCAAATATGATATAATGAGATCAGCAATTAAGAACAAAAACGATGAGTGTTTAAGAGTAGAAACAAGTATATCCCTCAGAAAGAATGGCAATTAGGCTCAAAGATCTCACAGGGTAGTCTCCACTAATTTTCTAAGGTTCACTCAAATTCAGTTGTTTTGTTCACTTAATCACTTAAAACATGGCATGGTGAAGTGCTGATTATGAACTACTAACTATGGCATGACTCTTAGTAAGAGAGAACAAAAACCTGGGCTAGGCAGCCTCCTAGGAGCGCTTTATTTAACGTCTAGGCAAGACGGGGCTAGCAAGCTATGTAGTTGGCACAGGCTAAGTTGCAAGAGCATCAGGAGTGGGAATGGTACGGGCCTCATAGTAATGCTTCAGGCGATGGCCATTTGCCTTGAACGGATATTGTCTAATCGGGTGCTGGCATTCAATTGCACCATGAGGGGAAATGATAGTAACAATAAATGGTCCAGTCCATCGTGACCGCAACTTACTTGGGAAAAGTTTGAGCCGAGAGTCAAAGAGGAAAGTCCTTGGGTTGAATGTGCTTGTCGTAAAAAGCTTTAGTCTTTTCCTTGTAAATCCGAGCACTTTCATAAGCCTCATTTTTGAGTTCTTCCAATTCACTTAGCTGAATCTTTCTATGAAGCCCGGCTTCATCTAATTCCATATTCAACTTCTTAATAGCCCAAAACGCCTTATGCTCCAATTCTACCGGTAAGTGACATCCTTTCCCGAAGACAAGTCTGAATGGAGACATGCCAATAGGGGTCTTGTAGCCGTTCTATAGGCCCACAAAGCGTCGTTCAATCTGGTGGACCATTCTTTGCGGTTTGGGCTTACAGTCTTTTCAAATATGGCCTTCACTTCTTGATGGGAAACTTCAGTTTGACCACTCATTTGAGGGTGATAGGGTGTAGAGATCCTATGGGTGACACCATACTTCTTCATTAAAGCTTCGAAGGAGCGATTGTAGAAATGTGTTCCCCCATCATTGATGATGGCTCTTGGCGCTCCGAACCTGGCTAAGATGTGACTCTAAAAAAGCTCACAACTACTTTGGCATCGTTAGTTTTGGTAGGAATTGCTTCCACCCATTTGGACACATAATCAACTGCTAGTAAAATGTAAAGATTACCAAAAGAGTTCGGAAAAGGTCCCATGAAATCAATGCCCTATATGTCAAAGATCTCTACCACGACGATAGGGTTTAATGGCATTTGATTTTGAGGGCCTATGTTACCTTGTCATTGGCATATGTCACAGGTGAGTACGAACTCATATGCATCCTTGAAAAGTGTGGGCCAGTAGAATCCGCATTGAAGTGCTTTGAGTGTCGTTTTCTTAGCTCCGAAATGGCCCCCACACGCCAAGCTATAGCAGAAAGTTAGGATGGACTTCATCACATTTTTCGGGATGCATCTTCGAATGATTTGATAAGGACAATGCTTCCATAAGTATGGCTTATCCCAGATGTATTACTTGGCTTGTTTAGCTAGCTTGTCCCTCTAATACCTGCTCAATGATGAAGGAAATCGCTTAGTGGCAAGGTAATTAATGAGATTAGCGTACCATGGATCGATGGCTTGGATAGCGAAGTGTTGTTCATCTGGGAAAGTCTCAAGTAGTGGAAATTGATCAGCTTCTTCGTTGGAACCATGGATTAAGCAGCACATATGATCAGCAACCACGTTTTCTCTCCCTTTTTTATCTCTGATTTAAAGGTCAAATTCTTGGAGGACTAGCATCCAGCGTAGGAACCTTGGCTTGGCGTCCTTCTTAGTGACTAGATACTTCAATGCCACATGATCTGTGTAGACTATGACCTTAGTTTGAATCAAGTATGATCTAAACTTTTCTAGGGCAAAAATGACGGCAAGTAGTTCTTTTTCCATGGTGGAGTAGTTGAGTTGGGCGTCATTCAGAGTTCTACCTGCTTAGTAGATGATGTGAGGGAGCTTGTTCACACGCTGCCCTAAAACAGCTCCTACAGCGAAGTCTGAAGCATTACACATGAGTTCGAATGGTAAGTCCCAATTTGGTGGCATAATGATGGGGAATTCCATGAACTTTGCCTTGAGTGTGTTGAATGCCTCATGACATTCCTTGGTGAATTCAAATGCGGCATATTTAGCTAGAAGATCACACAAAGGTCTCACGATCTTCGAGAAGTCTTTGATGAATCTTCTGCAAAAACCGACAAGCCCTAAGAAAGATCGAACTTCTTTGATTGTTGTAGGGTACAACAACCACTCTACTTTGTCCAACTTAGCTTTGTCCACCTCTATTCCATGGCTAGAGATCACATGGCCCAAGATGATTCCTTGTTGTACCATGAAGTGGCACTTCTCCCAATTTAGCACTAAATTGCTTTCTCTACATCGTTCTAGTACTCGGGACAGGATAGCTAAACATAGCTCGAATGAATGCCCAAACACCGAGAAGTCATCCATGAACACTTCGATTATATCCTCCACCATGTCGGAGAATATGCTCATCATGCATCGTTGGAACATGGTCGGGGCGGTACACAAACCAAACAGCATCCTTATGTAGGCAAATGTGCCATATGGACATGTGAATGTCGTATTTTCTTGATCTTCGGGAGCTATAGCAATTTGATTATAGCTTGAGTATCCATCTAAGAAGCAATAATGTGAATGGCCCACCAATCTCTCAAGCATTTGATCGATGAAGGGCAAGGGGACATGATCCTTGCGAGTGGTTGTGTTGAGTTTCATGTAATCAATGCACACTCTCCATCCCGTCTGCACTCGTTGAGGTACGAGCTCATCATGTTCTTTTTTACTACCGTGATTTCACTTTTCTTTGGCACAACTTGGACCGGGCTCACCCACTTGGAGTTACTTATGGGATAGATAATGCCCACGTCTAGAAGTTTGAGAACTTTTTTCTTCACGACTTCCTTCATTGGTGGATTTAATCGCCGTTGTGCTTCTCTTGATGGTTTAGCATCATCTTCAAGAAGTATTCGATGCATGCACTTGGCAGGACTAATGTCTTTGATATCGGCGATTGTCCAACCAATTTTCGTTTGATTAGCTTTGAGAACTTAGACAAATGCCTTATCTTCCTCTGTACCTAGGTTAGAAGCAATGATGACCGGAAGAGTTTGATTGTTGCCTAAGTAAGCATACTTTAAGTGTTCAGGCAGTGGCTTCAGTTTGAGTTCCGATGCTTTGATGATGGATGGCAAGGTCTTCTGGGCTGTGGGAGGTAAAGCTTCAAAGGGATGCTTGTAGACTGGAAGGGAAGGCACGACATTCAGGAGCCTTAGCTCCTCAATCACGTTCTCATCAAAGGACTCCTCAGTTTGTGAAGTGTTGGTGATGGCTTTCTCCAAATCATCCCTCATGCATGAATTGGCGATTGTTTTTTGCAGTAGCATGTCCATCGTATTCAACGGGAAGTCCACGATAGGCTCCACAAGATATTGGATGGCGTCATGGATAGAGAATGTTTGAAGCTTGTCCAAGACTTAGATGGGTACTTAGCCATTTTTTACATCAATGAGGCATTATGCCGTGGCTGGTAGAGGCCTTCCAAATATGAGGGGAGGTTCCTCGTTTTGATCAATGCGATCCATCCTTAGAATGTAGAAATCAGCCAAAATGCATGTATCGCCTATTTGCACCAACACGTCCTCTAGTACGCAATGAGATTAGTAACAAAGGCGTTAGCTAATCTCACACATAAGTGTGTTGGTTTGAGCTCTCCCAAGTTGAGCGACTTGTAGATGTGATATGGCATTATGTTGACTGAAGCTCTTGTGTCACAAAGACAATGCTCGAAGTGTTTAGATTGGATAACACACTGGAGTGATGGAGGCCCAAGATCATTCGCTTTGAGTGGCATGCGCAGAAGTGCAGCAGAGCATTCCTTAGGAATTTCGATAATGTCAATGGAGCTAAAACCACGCTTTTCGATGACTAAGTCCTTGATGAGCTTTGCAAAGATAGGCATATGCTTGACTATTTTATGAAACAGCAGCGTGATTTGAAGCTTTTGCAACATGCTTATGATTTCCTCCTCAAACTTCTCCTTGTGCTTATTCTTGTTTTGGAACCTGCGAAGAAACGGAAGTTCAACGTCATTATCTAACTCAAAGGTTACTTTTTTAGTTGTTTTAGGAATTGAATTTTGAGTTTTAGAGTTAGAATTGTTTGGATGCTTGGAATTAGCCTTGGGACTCAAAACCGTGGCCTTAGAATTGGAAACTGAATTGGAGGCATTGGTGGCTCCTTGTGATCCTGCCGTGGACATGCCCTGGGCAGTGGGTGCAATTGGGCATAGAACTGGGTCCTCGGGTGTGCTGGAAGGTGCATGCGGCAGGGCAGCATCTGGCATGTCTTGCGGTAAGAAATGGGACATGGTTCTCGGTGGATCGCTGGGCAAGGCTCTCAGTGCAGGGCCTGTTTCTGTCTCGATAGCAAGGTTAGGTCCTTGCTTGCTGTTTTACGGCAAGGTACTTGGTATGGGAAGCAACACATTTTGCGGCGTGGCTTGGTCCAAAGTTTGTGGCATGCCGTAAGGCATGGTTGGATGAGGTGCTTGCGGCACGAGCTTGGTCACGGCAGAGGGATGTCCTAAGGGTGTCATGATGAAGTCATCCTGCTCATTTAGTCCACCACTGTTTCTTCATAGCCAGCGTAAGTATGGCCTTGGAGTTGCATTCCACTTCGAAGTGTGATGGCGTTTGCAGTTGGGTTGTGAAATCCCTTATGATTTACCATCACATGACTTGGCAGCTTTCCTTTCTCCCTTTGATTTAACTGATTTGCAATATGCCCCATTTGACAATCTAAGTTGGCTATGTCATTGTCCGTCTTCTGCTGATAAGACACTTGGTTTCGCTTTTTCATTACAAAGCTTCTTCACCATTGTCGAAAGTTGAGCAATTGCGTCATCTTTGTCATTGGTGTACGCATCACTTGTAGCCCTAGAGGAATGTCCTCTGTAGCTAAATTGTTTCTCCCTTTGAGTGATGTTCTCAAAGGCCGTCCTTGCCTCCGCATTCGTGCCATCAAGAATCACTTGGCACGTGATCGCTATTCTTCAAGCCTACGTAAAAGTACAACATCAAGTGATCTTCGTCGATGTTGTGGTGGGGACACGCCCTTAGCATTTGATTGAAGCGCTCCCAAAATTCGTAGAATGGCTCATCAATTCCTTGCCGTGGGTCCATGATTTTTTCCTTCAATTCGTTCATCTTCGCCACATGGTAATATTGTGTTAGAAATTTCGAAGCTGGCGCCAAAGAGTGGAACCATGCCTTAGCACAATCCTTAAGGCAAAGTGAAAAAGCCTTAGTCGAATTTCAGCTTTTGTCATTCCGTTGATGCGCAAAGTTGAGCAGACTTCAACAAATTCCTTGATGTGAAGGTGCGGGTTTTCTCCTGAAAGTCCATGAAACATCAGCAACATGTGAATTATTCCAGACTTCAACTCAAAATTCACCACCATGGATGGTGGAAATACAATGGGAAATTGGTCCTCCGAGACATGGGAAGCGGCAAATTCCTTCAAAAGCCGTGGGGCAGGGTTGGCAAGGACACTTTCCTCAGCCATTAGAGGTGATGATGGCGGGGATGGTTGTGGAGATGGGAATTGTGGTGAAGTTGGCAGGGAATTGAAGGTGATCCTTTGAGCTTTGTAGGAAGGGGAAGGTTGGTGAGAATGCAGCTCCAATTTCCGTTTGATGTAGGTAAGCTGTTCAGTAGAGAACGAATTGGACATGTACCTAAAAGTAGTAGAAACTTAGTTAATAAAGTCTAAACAAATTGACACCGTTGAGGGACAAGTCCTCAACAATGGCACCAAAAACTTGATAGTTAAAATAAAGAACACAATAAGTATGAACTCTATTTTCAACAGTTATATCTTTGCAAGTGCACAAAATCAAATGAGATAGTATAGTAGCATGCAAAGGTCGATCCCTCGAGGACTTGTTTAACAGTTAATCCAATTACGTTCAGATTTTATTAACTTAGATAAAAACACTAAAACAGCAAAATAAATAAAGACACACACACACACGCCAAAAGTGGGGAGGGTTTGATGCTTTTGGATTGTCACGCAAGAAAGGAAAAATAGTGAATCAAAATGAAGGAATGGTTGATTGATTAAAGTTATTAACTAAGGACGAATTAAGGCTTACTATCCACTCTAACCAATTAGAGTTATTAATCAGATTTCCCTGATACAATTACTATGAAACTTCTGAATTAGGTGCCCATGCCTAGGTCCTGGCGTTGGTTCACTAGACAAATATTATTCTCTTTTACTTAGCATGTTCTAAACAGGGCATATGCCTAGAACGTCTATCACCTACCGTTTAAGATGATGCATAAAGTACGAAGAGAATTAAATGACACCACACTAGCCTAGAAAAGTGGTATGCATTCCTAGGTTGTCATGAGTTTAGATTACGAATAGGTGTCCCTCCCCCTACCCTTGATGCTCCAAATCACAGGATGATATGACGGTCACTCAAGCAATTACATCAATATTTATATGCAAACAAGGTGGCTAATCTTACAGGCATAAATTAAGGTCATTAAGAAAAGTAATCCAACTTATTCAGCATGCATAACAATTAAAATCAAGAGCCAGAAATCTAATTAAATCGCTAACATGGCTGGGGCTTCAAGTAGCCCTAATCCTAAAAAGACTACTCACACATTATTGAAAAACAAGACATAATGTAAACCATAATTAAAGAGCAATAAAAGTAAAGATACAGAGGAGATTATTGAGATGAAACACATCAGAAGACCACGCCAAAACTTGTTCTCCATTTCTCACGCACAACTCACTCTAAGCAGAAAACTGAAAACTGTTTGAATAGAAAAACTGAATTACAATAATATGCGGCTAGGGTGTCTAGAGGTCCTCACCCGCAAGCATTAGTGTCCTTTAAATAGGGCCTCTAAACCTCTACAAAGTAGGAGACAATCTAGGGTAGAATCCTATTCAAAAACTGACTTAGACTTCCTATTCTAATTAGATATCAAAAAGGACTTAAATGAGAAATCCTTCTTGGACTTGGACTAGGACTTGCGGCAGAGTCTTATGATAACAGCTCTGATCTTTCTTGCATGCCAAGGCAGCTTCTGGAGCCTTCTGGAGGTTGCTTGGACGTCAAGGACCGGGGTTGTCCAACCCTAAGTGATTGAGACACAGCTGGGCCAAATTCTGGGCTTCAAACCTTCAAAATTGGACTTTTAAGAACTTCACATGTCATTGACCAATCCAATTGAGACAAACCACCCCAGGCACTTCCAAATGATATATCTATTATGGTTCTGGGCTTTATCCCGCTCAAAAGCTTGTAGAAAAGTCGATGGACCAATTTGGCTCAAATCAGGGCTCCCGGGAAGTCTTTTAGGGCAAAACAAGACATGAACGTGTCATTGGCATTTCTGGTTGAGACATAGGCTTCCATTAGCTTAGATAGATCATTTGAAGTTCAATTGTGAGTGATGTCTCACTTTGTTCCATCGAAATCTAGGTTAGGGCCTCTTTTGAACCTCTCGGGCCTGAAATAGGGCGCAAAGGACTTTTTGGGCTGAGGAACCAGGAACACGTCCATGACCTAGTCTAAGATTGCGCTTCAGAGGCTCACCAAGGACATGATAGAAGCGCAATGTGTCTTGGTTAGGCGCATGACTTCATTTTAGGGCGTGACTAGGGCATGTCAAGGACATGTCCTTGACCTCAATAGGAGCCTTTCTAGGACTCGGCAGGAACTGGGTAGGATGTCTCAGTTTGAGACCTGATATTCATTTTGAGATATCTCCTTTGTTATAATTCCAATTCGAGTCTTTCTTTTTGCGTTCTTCTCAGAATTTACCTATCTTTCCAAATCTGCATTGATCATTTTCTCAGAATTGATCATTTTCTACTATTGATGGCATGAAATCATTCAAAATACATGTAAGAGAGGTATTAAGTGACATCACAATGATGCATAAATAATAACTGAACACTCTTGAATGAAACTATGATGCCGTATTGAAGAAAGTGTGCTTGCTGGAGAAGGAGCGCGATGACGCTCTCAAAAAGGCAACAAGGATGCAAAACTACAAACAACTGGTGGGAATAAGAATTAAGAAGATGGAAGTTGACGTGGAACGCGTCAATGTCAAATCTACCAATTTGAAGGCTTCGTTGCGAAAGGCCAAGTCAAAGTCACGCGATGCAAGTCTCGTCGTGGATACCCCCACATATTCTCGTCAAATTGTGATAGAATTTGAGAAGAATATATTTTTTGAACTTGAGGCTCTATTGAATATTTAGAGCGAAGATTGTCTGCTTCAAATTGTAACATGTTTGTGCCGCATGAGCAGTTTTTTCCTTACAACGAGGGTTGTTTTTTTTGGCCAACCATGGACCAGGAGCAATAAAGGGAGTCGGGGTTCTCAGTGTGGGTGCATGAGGACTATGCTCATGATGCAAGCTTGAGGTGTCACCCGTTGGAGCTGTGCAAAGGCCATCTTGATTCTTTGTTTCTTTTGTTTTCCTTCTCTTTTGTTGCAACCTCGCAATTCCTTAGCTAGATTTTATTTTTTGTTTGAAGTCGCTTTTCTTCAAATAAATGGTTGAGCATTGGACTTGTGAATCGACAACTCCTTCAACTTTCATGAATAGAAATTGTTTTGTTTTTGGAGTGTTTTGCGATTTTCAGCAGATTTGACCTTCATTTGTTAATTTTTATCCACCGATTTTGTTTCAACTCAGAACTGAGTGCTGTCAGTAGGGTTGGAAAGCTAACTTCTATACATTTCCAAATTCGCTGAGTTTGCTCCCAAATCTTGAGAATTGAATTTTTTGTGCCAATTCGAAGTGAGCCTTGTGCGCTGATTCACAGGATTTACCTCTTCTTGTTAAAACGTTCGTAGAGAATTCATTATTAGTTCAAACTGACTGTTCTTGGTGGAATTAGATAGATAACATTCACACCTTTCCAATGCCACCAAGTTTCAACCAGGGGGGACAATATTGATTCTTAAAATCAATTCGTAACTCGTCCTCGTGCCCTGAATCATGATGTCGACCTTTATACATTGAAACACGTTCCTAGGATTCATTATAACTCAGAATTGAGTACCATAGGTGGCGTTGGAAACTTGAGATTCGTAGATTTTCAATACATTGCACCTCATTGAGTGGGTATGAGTAACGAATCAGTGGTTAGCCTTAGAAGTGACGCTTCCTACGGGATCTATGGCCAGCTTGTTCCTTCTAGCTTAGAAATCCTTGGGATTTTTTCTAAGTATTGGAACTTTGGTTTCGCTTTCTTTTATGGAAAAAGAGACCTCTTAGTTTATTCAAATGCTCCTATTGTATTTCTGTGGGCACCCAAGGATACCACTTTGACTTCATCTGCCTCTCGGATAAGGGCTTTACTTTGCCTTTTGGAAAGGTCTTTGTATTTCCTTTCAAGAAAGGCTTTTACTTCTCGGAAGAAGGTTTGGTGTGCTTCCCAGAGGAAGGCTTAGTTGCTACCCAAAAGAAGGCTTGGTTGCTACCTAGAGGAAGGCTTGGTTGTTACCCAGAGGAAGGCTAAGTTTGCTACTAGGAGGAAGGCTTACTTACTTCCCAGAGGAAGGCTTTGAGTGTTTCCCAGGGGGAAGACTTAGCTTGCTTCCCGAAGGAAGGCTTAGTTATTTCCCAGAGGAAGGCTTGGATGCTTCTCAGAAAAAGCCTTTGTTGCTTTCTGGAGAAACGCTTAGCTTGCTTCATAAGGGAAGGCTTGAATGATTTCGAGAGAAAGGCTTGGAGTATTTCCCAGAGGAAGGCTTGGATGCTCCCTAGAGGTAGGCTGATAGTGCTTCCCGAAGGAAGGCTTGAATGCTTCCTAGAGGAAGGCTTGGAGTTTTCAATGTTATGTAAAATTGTCTAAGTAAAATCTCAAGTTGCTTGATAATTTTGTTGAAGACAATAATACAATGGAAATAACAATTGATGAGGGGCCTTATTCAGTGATCATGACATTGATGCGGATCATCTTTGAAGCATGCTCCTTGGGGCCTTCTTCGATGAGACGCTCTACAGCTTTGTCGATGAGGTATTCGGTGCAATGCCACTCCTTAACGAGGTTTTACAGACACATATCGAAAGTGTTGCATGTGTTGATGGTGTGACCATAATAGTCGTGATAGGCACACCATCTAGTATTGTCAGCCTTTTCTTGGTTGCCTTTTACGGGTGCTGGCTTTTTGAACTAAGGCTTGACTTGATTTTGTTGTAGATTCGGTGTATGGAAATCGAGAGCTGCTCGTTGGACTTCCTAATAGCCAGGGCGTTAGAAGTCGGGGTTGATTTGCGTTTGTTGAACTTGTTGGCATGGCTTAAAGTCAATGTCGTCCTCGGCTGGCGTTTGTGGCTTGTGCGACATTTTTTACGTCCTCCAAACATGCGTGCCGCTCTACTATTGAAAGCATTTTGGTGAGGCTATGCGCGTTTCCCATGACGATGTCTCCGTAGAGCTGACTGTCTCGAGGGAAGCCTTACTTGAACGCCATTGCTGCGACGAGGTCGCTAAAACCCACGATACGGAACTCCTCTCAATATCTCCAGATGCACTGGAGGAAGGTCTTTTTGGATCTCTTCCTAACAGAAATGAGATAGGCATTCTTCACTTTGACGGTGCGAAGTTGCAAATACCCCTTCATGAATGCAAGTGCTAGTTCTTCGAATGAGGTTATGGATCTCTAGGGGACATGGTGGAACCATGTCATTGCTTCGCTTTGCATAGATTCTTGAAACACCTTGCACATTAGAGCATCGTTATGCTTGGGGGAACCATGACTCCGCTGTAGTATTCGATATGCTTCACCGGATTTGACACTCCTTTGAATTAATTGAAGTTCAGAGTTGTGAACCATTGTGGAAATGTTCATCTTCAATGTTGTGAGAGAATGGTAAAGTTGAGGATGTCCTGATTTGGCGTCGAAGGTCGTCGTCCAGGTTTCTATCGCGTTGAACTCCTTAATGGCGTCGGCCAGGAATTCTTCAGACGTCGTCAGCGTGCAATGAGCCACAGTGAGGCAAGGAGTAGTGGCGACCAGTGTGGCGTTGGCTTCCTCGCGTCTCCGTCTCCAAGGTATGTGATTGTGATGGTGTGTACATCTTGTACTCTTCACTGCAGTGGTCAGTTCACCTTGAACTCCCACCAAATCGTCCATTGGAGTGAGTGTGTGTTCCCTGAGAAGCTCCTTGACGCGATTGACTTCCTTGAGGATACTTGATGCGTGATAAAGCTCTGGCGTACCCTCCAAGCCAATCATGCACCGTCAGTCGTGGGCGAAGCCAAACTCTTGTTTTATGGGAGTAGCATTCCTCGATGGAAACGCTTGGAGAGGTGTCATGGGACATGATCCAACACTTGAAATGCTCATTGTTGGAACACTTGGGGATGTTTTCATGGGCGCCTCAGGGCGAGGTACGTCTCCCAGCTGCGCTGGATGCTCCCCGTTCCTGCAGAAATTGTTGCAAAAGTTTCAACTAGCCTTGGACTTGATTGCTCATCTGCTCGACCTGCTTTGAAAGTCAACTTGAAGGGGTAAGTTCTGTGATGCACGCGCATGGCGTGTGACGTATTTGGACTCATGCATCCTCGTACGTCGCATAGGTCATCCAGAAGCCTCCGAAGATCTATGTCCACAGGGAGCCAATTTGGAGCTTGCTGGGTTTCTTCTTCCACCAATCGTCCATCTATATGCTAGAAGGTGATCATCATTACGCCGAATGCAGGAGATGGATTGACTTCATGAAGCATGCCGCTCCGGGTGCCGTTGGCATGGCATGAGTATCGTGGCCAAGTGCAAGTGATAAGTCATAATTAATGCACATTTTATCCACCCTACTTAGATCCCCTGGATCGTAGTTATTGGATTAGCAGACGCCGCCAGAATTGTATGGGAGTCGTCCAAGGACATTCGGCTTATCGGAGGCAATGGCCTTCGCCTACGTCAAAGATAGCTTTTGTTAATATTTTGTTCAACAATATGGAGAAAGTGATGATTTTTTGTGAGAAGTGTACAAAATTGGACAAAGAATTCAATGACAAAAAGGTGGAAAAAAGAATCACTGAATTTGGAGCTGTAATGAAGAAGTTACGAAAAAATTAGTGCCCAATGCACTCAAATCGGCGCGCGAAGGATTTCCAGCCATTATGGATTTATTTCTATCCTATCTTTCAGCAAGAAGTGAGCCTAAAAACGTGGAGAGTAAATGTGGAAGCCTAGGGTCCAAATAGTGTTTAAACATGCCCAATAGTGCCCTCGATCTTACAATTGTTGTTCCTAAAAACTCTCCTTATTTTTAGGGGACACTTCCTTAAAACATGGTGACATTCTGTGAAAAATACTTCAAGCTATTTTTTGGGATTCTTTACTACTTTCAAGGAGTATATCAACGCCTAATTTGATAAGGAATGATTCCTATTTGCTGTGATCAGATTTGAGGTATTTTAGTGTCCAAATCAGTTTAGGAAGTTCTTTCTTGTTGTCCTAAGAATTAGGACGTGATCCCTTCTTTATTTAGGGTTGATGACCACTGTAAATAGTTCTCTTTACCTAAAAAATGTGACTATTCCTTAGAGCAAAAATAGCTAGACGTTTTATTCTTTTCTGAACTAAAAAACCCTTGTCGTTGCTGCCTTGTTGTTCAAGCTTTGTGTGGCTAAGTTTCTAGGTTTTATCTCTTGACTTTGTAACTTTTTTTTATGTTCTTAATATAATTTTTTAGTAGTTTCATTTACGTTAGGGCTTCTAGAAGCCCTATCCATGATTTTTATTTAAGCATGATTTCTGTCTTGATTCTTTAACTGTGATTCCATGATAAATTCATAATACCATCCTAACTGCTATGGTTTGTGGTTATGAGCCTAGCTACCTTGTTTGCATAAATTATTGATGGGATTGCTTGGTTGACCACCCTTATATTCTTGTAATTCACTTAGGCTGTGTTTTGGATTGCTTTTTTTATCAAAAAAAAATTGATTTCATTAAAAATTCTGACAAAAAATGTGTTCGGTAAAATATTTAAAAAGCCATTTTTTAAAAAGTTGGAACCTTTTGACAGCAGTTTTTAGAATCTAATCCCCCATGCTTTCAAAAGTTGATGTTGTGTAAACCTCCTTTAAAAAAAACACAGAAGGTTTAATGAAAATTTTCAACACCTATTATGCCCCTAATAGCTTTTATAAAAGACATAAATATAACCTCAGTTGGTATTTTTGTTTTTTGCTTTACCTAGCTTACATGGAAAAAGCAAAAGGCTTCAAGATCAATACCCAGCAAGACCAGCCAAAAGAAGAAAAGTTCATCTTCTCCAATTTCTTACAGCCAAAGAACCAGAACCTCCTGCGAGATCTCTCCATCTTCGATCAAAACTATCGGTCGGTATAGGCTCCGGTCATCTTCTCTGTCGACCATGATGATTGTCACCAACACCCCAGCTGCAGATCTCACTCTAAACAACCTTGCGGTCCTCGCCTACTACTCACCCTTGGATATTCAGAACGTCGCCATCCCTGGCACCAAGCTCCAAGCTCAATCTAGCTTCCGTTGGTGACTCCTTCGTTCTCTCTGTCTCTACTCATCAAAGAAAAACCAGTCATAGACATTTGAAACCCATAAGATGAATGAAGAGGAGATAAGAACATTATTCATTACATTGATACACAAAGATATAGAACTCATATACCTAATAGGACTCATCTTTATCAGAGAGGGTGTTAGGATGAACAAAATACAGTGACACATGGGCAGCAGACAACCCAAGCCCAAGAAAGACAAGATACACTCTAATTAACAAATTACAGACCTGATGGATGAAGACGAAAGCTCGTCATTGCCACAAGGGCAGTAGACAACCCAAGCCCAAGAGATGATGCAATCATTATCTCTGTGTAAGATTGTTTAGTCTCTGTTGCCTTTAATGGCTCTTTGTTCTTGAGGTCTCAGGCTATCCCTTGAGTCCATGTCTTTCTTATTTAATATACTTTTTGTTTATAAAAAACAGAAGCAAAAAAGAAAGAGAAAAACAATGAATTGAAAGGAAAGCAATCTTGATATAGGAGATAGCGTATTGAAAGGGAAGTAATCTTTTAACTTCTCAATGATTTTTAAAGACAATGAATTGAAAGGAAAAGAATCTGACAAGAAGTTATTTTTTATCTATTGCTTTTTAACTTCCAACTGCATCAAGTTATTTTTTCCTTCTTCTGGCTGGTTTTGGTGGGATAGATCACACAATTTGATTTTATTTATTTGGATAAGCAACCAAAAAAATTACCTAATCTACTAATATATAAGATCAAGCCTATGTTTTTCTCTCTCAAATCTCATAATAGAGATCAAAGAAATCGTATTATACTGGAGATCAAAAACTTTCAACTCATTGCACACCTATGGTTTATTCTCATTCATTCAATGGTAAGAAATGCTTTCATATTTATTTAATTTCTATTTTATATGCTTTATCATCAGTAATATGCTTAATCGAACAATTTTCTTGCATTTGCTCCATGTTTTGTCTTAATGCCTAACTAGTATGGCTAGTTGGTAACATTTGATATTTTTTTTCTTTCAATCATCCTCATATTATATATAATTATGTTTTTGGAAATAAACTATGATGACCTTGTTAGAATTTTTTATTTTTTTATTTTTTTATAATAGGTTGTATGGTGGTATTCAAAAGAAAATGAGTGACAAGATAAATATTTATGGAAAAAGTGTAAATGCAAGTGAATATTTTAGTCATTATATATGTAGATAACACTTTTGCAATTATATTTACCAAACACTTCAAAATTAATTTTTTAAATAATAGCACTTTTAAAAATACAATTTATCAAACACCAAAAAGCTTTATTTTACAGCTGTTTATTGTAAAAACACATCAGAAGTAACTTTTTTTTAAAAAGCCACAGCAATACCAAACTGGCTCTTAGCATCAAAAGGTTGAGGTTAAGAAACAATCTTGCAATCTGAATTCATGACATCCTAGGATAAATACCATGTTCTAGGCTTATTGTGATGACCAATATCTTCTTTAGTACTTAATGCATTCTCTATATGTTAACTTGAGTAAACATCATGCTAGGTTACATAAGTGGATAGAAAGTTAGAGCGTAAACACCATGCATCTAGCATACATAGTAAGAAGAAGATTAGTGTGCATGTAATTGTACTGGACCAAGGTCTGTTGCATGAGTATCTTATCTAGTGCATTCATAAGTTTTGAATCTTGAAAATCATGTTTGGAACTAATTGTGGTTAGTGGTGAATTGAAAGTTTTGGCTTATCTCTATTAATCTTTTATTTGAAATTTGTTTGATAGCCTTTTGTTACTTTCTTACATTTCAAGTTTATGTTTTAAGCCTGAATTACAATCTACCTAAACCCCCTCTACGTGTTGCCGAGAGGTATCTCTTTGTGTGTGTAAGGACCCTTCCCGAATTTTTCCTCGAAACCCGGAAAGAACCCTTATCCCGTCTGACAGCTCTTTTACCTCAACATTTAATTACCATAAAATACCCTTTATTCTTAAATAATTTTTATTAAACTTTACATGGTTCCCAACAGAATCTCTGTACTTACTGATCACTCCTACTGTCAGACGCAGGATAAAATACCGGTCAAAACCAAAACCTCGGAATATTGGTGGTTCAAATAGAAATACTTTCTGATACCAAAAGTCAGTAGTCAGATATTGCTGACATCTCTACTGGAAAACCACAGGACAACAAACTAGTGAACCAATAATAATTCGTACATCTGGGTCACCGCCCACACCAACCCACTGACCCGGATGACGACGTATTTTCATATGTTGATTAGGCCCATAACAATTGTCGTCTGGTTCATATTAGAGCCGAAAATATCATCGGCTATCATATCGTATCATAACTCTCTCGGCTATCATATTCCTAGCCACCAGGGTATCCCTTGGGGTGTGCTAGAATATGTACTACTTGGACTCTACCACAATCTCTGCAAATTCACCTTTTATATTGGAGGTTCACCGGGTTCACCGTCTCAGCGGATCCTAGCCCGGATCCTGGCCCCCCTCAAATCGGTATTGTTTATTTTGGAGGTTCACCGGGTTCACCGTCTCAGCGGATCCTAGCCCAGATCCTGGCCCCCCTCAAATCGGTATTATTTATTTTTGGAGGTTCACCGGGTTCACCGCCTCAGCGGATCCTAGCCCAGATCCTGGCCTCCCTCAAATCAATATTTATCTCGGAGGTTCACCGGGTTCACCGTCTCAGCGGATACTAGCCCAGATCCTGGCCCCCTCAAATCGGTATTATTTATTTTTGGAGGTTCACCGGGTTCACCGCCTCAGCGGATCCTAGCCCAGATCCTGGCCCCCTCAAATCGGTATTATTTATTTTTGGAGGTTCACCGGGTTCACCGCCTCAGCGGATCCTAGCCCAGATCCTGGCCCCCTCAAATCGGTATTATTTATTTTTGGAGGTTCACCGGGTTCACCGCCTCAGCGGATCCTAGCCCAGATCCTGGCCCCCTCAAATCGGTATTATTTATTTTTGGAGGTTCACCGGGTTCACCGCCTCAGCGGATCCTAGCCTAGATCCTGGCCCCCTCAAATCGGTATTGGATCCAAAATCGATTATTTTATAGTCACAAGTATGGTTTCAACTCAAAATCATAGACTCAAATAATTACCACGTCAAAACACTATCAAAATCGAATCCAACAACCATATCGTTTCTCACAACGCACTTCCACTGAAATATTGGAATAACAATTATCCAGCAATCATTGCACCCATACACAACAGTATTTAAATCGAGGATATTAATACATGCATCACAATTTATAATCAAAGTCCGCTTACCATCACCATCCAACCCAAAATTCATGTACGCTCTAGCCTCAGAACACCTACACCATAATGACCCAACTACCTTGACTTTCCAAACTCAAAACCCTCTCCACGGTCAATCCTTACCGCTGGGATTGCCCAACCGAGCTCTAAATGAACTCCTATGGCCTCGAAACCAACAAAATCTGATCCGGAACGTCCCAAAACCTCAGTCACGTGCCGCCGTGACTTCGGAAACAGTCCCACGCGCCGTCACGCGCCACCGGAAGGTCAGAATACGCGCCCACGCGCTGCCACGCGCCGGTCACGCGCCTGCTACAGTGTTCACGCGCCTGGACCGGTCCAACTCGGTCCGGCTCGACCTGACCCGGTCCAACTCGACCGGTTCACTCGACTCGACCGGTCACCGGTGACTCGCCGGAGAACACGACCGGACGGCCTCGCCGTCGCCGGAGAAGATGACCGGACCGCCACCTCCGCCGCCGTCTGGTTCGCCGGAATCCCCCATTTCCGGCCGAACTTCAAGGTTTTCTAATTTCTTCATTTCTTAACCGTTTTTCACGATCTACACATGTAAATTCATCTACTTTTCCCTAGGAATCCAAATATGAGGTCAAAGTTCCGAGATCGTACCTGGTTTGGCCGGAAAACGGCCGAGAATGTTCGGTTCACCTCCCTCCTCCGTCCGTCGCCTACGGCGGTGCTCCCGCTCCAAGAACTACCCCAAAATGCTCGTGGGGTCCCGGGGAAGATCCTCCCGTCCTTGGTTTTGTTCGAATCGGACCGGAATCCCTCCGATGAATATGGCCTTCGGTGTTCGCACGGGGAGGGATCGGATAGGACCGAGACTGCATCAACCAATCTCCCGAGGAGAGAGAAAAATATCTGTTATATAATTCCAACATTTCCAAAATTACCAAACTGCCCCTGCAGCTTCTAGACCCGTAACGAACTCATCGGATCTCCGTTTTCAGTGTGCCGCCTGTCTACGAACTCGTGAGTTCGAGACCTACGCAACAACCCAAGAAAAATTCCCAAAAGTATTACCAGTCAAAAAGTGACTCCCGAACCCATCCAAAACTGAGGGTAAAATTGTCCAATTCTCAAAAATAATTTAATTTCTGGTCCAGGTCGTTACAATCTACCCCCCTTACAGAAATTTCGTCCCCGAAATTTTCCTAACACAGGTTAAAGAACCAACCTCCTATTCAGTTCAAGTGTGTGGTCTGCATCTTGTTAAACTCCTCGGATGCATCTTGTTAACATAATTCCTCAAATAATTTGCACACAAGTGTGCGGTCTGCAGGAAGTTAACCTAAAGCTTTGATACCACTTGTAAGGACCCTTCCCGAATTTTTCCTCGAAACCCGGAAAGAACCCTTATCCCGTCTGACAGCTCTTTTACCTCAACATTTAATTACCATAAAATACCCTTTATTCTTAAATAATTTTTATTAAACTTTACATGGTTCCCAACAGAATCTCTGTACTTACTGATCACTCCTACTGTCAGACGCAGGATAAAATACCGGTCAAAACCAAAACCTCGGAATAGTGGTGGTTCAAATAGAAATACTTTCTGATACCAAAAGTCAGTAGTCAGATATTGCTGACATCTCTACTGGAAAACCACAGGACAACAAACTAGTGAACCAATAATAATTCGTCCATCTGGGTCACCGCCCACACCAACCCACTGACCCGGATGACGACGTATTTTCATATGTTGATTAGGCCCATAACAATTGTCGTCTGGTTCATATTAGAGCCGAAAATATCATCGGCTATCATATCGTATCATAACTCTCTCGGCTATCATATTCCTAGCCACCAGGGTATCCCTTGGGGTGTGCTAGAATATGTACTACTTGGACTCTACCACAATCTCTGCAAATTCACCTTTTATATTGGAGGTTCACCGGGTTCACCGTCTCAGCGGATCCTAGCCCGGATCTTGGCCCCCCTCAAATCGGTATTGTTTATTTTGGAGGTTCACCGGGTTCATCGTCTCAGCGGATCCTAGCCTAGATCTTGGCCCCCCTCAAATCGGTATTATTTATTTTTGGAGGTTCACCGGGTTCACCGCCTCAGCGGATCCTAGCCCAGATCCTGGCCTCCCTCAAATCAATATTTATCTCGGAGGTTCACCGGGTTCACCGTCTCAGCGGATACTAGCCCAGATCCTGGCCCCCTCAAATCGGTATTATTTATTTTTGGAGGTTCACCGGGTTCACCGCCTCAGCGGATCCTAGCCCAGATCCTGGCCCCCTCAAATCGGTATTATTTATTTTTGGAGGTTCACCGGGTTCACCGCCTCAGCGGATCCTAGCCCAGATCCTGGCCCCCTCAAATCGGTATTATTTATTTTTGGAGGTTCACCGGGTTCACCGCCTCAGCGGATCCTAGCCCAGATCCTGGCCCCCTCAAATCGGTATTATTTATTTTTGGAGGTTCACCGGGTTCACCGCCTCAGCGGATCCTAGCCTAGATCCTGGCCCCCTCAAATCGGTATTGGATCCAAAATCGATTATTTTATAGTCACAAGTATGGTTTCAACTCAAAATCATAGACCCAAATAATTACCACGTCAAAACACTATCAAAATCGAATCCAACAACCATATCGTTTCTCACAACGCACTTCCACTGAAATATTGGAATAACAATTATCCAGCAATCATTGCACCCATACACAACAGTATTTAAATCGAGGATATTAATACATGCATCACAATTTATAATCAAAGTCCGCTTACCATCACCATCCAACCCAAAATTCATGTACGCTCTAGCCTCAGAACACCTACACCATAATGACCCAACTACCTTGACTTTCCAAACTCAAAACCCTCTCCACGGTCAATCCTTACCGCTGGGATTGCCCAACCGAGCTCTAAATGAACTCCTATGGCCTCGAAACCAACAAAATCTGATCCGGAACGTCCCAAAACCTCAGTCACGCGCCGACGTGACTTCGGGAACAGTCCCACGCGCCGTCACGCGCCACCGGAAGGTCAGAATACGCGCCCACGCGCTGCCACGCGCCGGTCACGCGCCTGCTACAGTGTTCACACGCCTGGACCGGTCCAACCCGGTCCGGCTCGACCTGACCCGGTCCAACTCGACCGGTTCACTTGACTCGACCGATTCACTCGACTCGACCGGTTCACTCGACTCGACCGGTCACCGGTGACTCGCCGGAGAAGACGACCGGACGGCCTCGCCGTCGCCGGAGAAGATGACCGGACCGCCACTTCCGCCGCCGTCTGGTTCGCCGGAATCCCCCATTTCCGGCCGAACTTCAAGGTTTTCTAATTTCTTCATTTCTTAACCGTTTTTCACGATCTACACATGTAAATTCATCTACTTTTCACCAGGAATCCAAATATGAGGTCAAAGTTCCGAGATCGTACCTGGTTTGGCCGGAAAACGGCCGAGAATGTTCGGTTCACCTCCCTCCTCCGTCCGTCGCCTACGGCGGTGCTCCCGCTCCAAGAACTACCCCAAAATGCTCGTGGGGTCCCGGGGAAGATCCTCCCGTCCTTGGTTTTGTTCGAATCGGACCGGAATCCCTCCGATGAATATGGCCTTCGGTGTTCGCACGGGGAGGGATCGGATAGGACCGAGACTGCATCAACCAATCTCCCGAGGAGAGAGAAAAATATATGTTATATAATTCCAACATTTCCAAAATTACCAAACTACCCCTGCAGCTTCTAGACCCGTAACGAACTCATCGGATCTCCGTTTTCAGCGTGCCGCCTGTCTACAAACTCGTGAGTTCGAGACCTACGCAACAACCCAAGAAAAATTCCCAAAAGTATTACCAGTCAAAAAGTGACTCCCGAACCCATCCAAAACTGAGGGTAAAATTGTCCAATTCTCAAAAATAATTTAATTTCTGGTCCAGGTCGTTACAATCTACCCCCCTTACAGAAATTTCGTCCCCGAAATTTTCCTAACACAGGTTAAAGAACCAACCTCCTATTCAGTTCAAGTGTGTGGTCTGCATCTTGTTAAACTCCTCGGATGCATCTTGTTAACATAATTCCTCAAATAATTTGCACACAAGTGTGCGGTCTGCAGGAAGTTAACCTAAAGCTTTGATACCACTTGTAAGGACCCTTCCCGAATTTTTCCTCGAAACCCGGAAAGAACCCTTATCCCGTCTGACAGCTGTTTTACCTCAACATTTAATTACCATAAAATACCCTTTATTCTTAAATAATTTTTATTAAACTTTACATGGTTCCCAACAGAATCTCTGTACTTACTGATCACTCCTACTGTCAGACGCAGGATAAAATACCGGTCAAAACCAAAACCTCGGAATAGTGGTGGTTCAAATAGAAATACTTTCTGATACCAAAAGTCAGTAGTCAGATATTGCTGACATCTCTATTGGAAAACCACAGGACAACAAACTAGTGAACCAATAATAATTCGTCCATCTGGGTCACCGCCCACACCAACCCACTGACCCGGATGACGACGTATTTTCATATGTTGATTAGGCCCATAACAATTGTCGTCTGGTTCATATTAGAGCCGAAAATATCATCGGCTATCATATCGTATCATAACTCTCTCGGCTATCATATTCCTAGCCACCAGGGTATCCCTTGGGGTGTGCTAGAATATGTACTACTTGGACTCTACCACAATCTCTGCAAATTCACCTTTTATATTGGAGGTTCACCGGGTTCACCGTCTCAGCGGATCCTAGCCCGGATCCTGGCCCCCCTCAAATCGGTATTGTTTATTTTGGAGGTTCACCGGGTTCACCGTCTCAGCGGATCCTAGCCCAGATCCTGGCCCCCCTCAAATCGGTATTATTTATTTTTGGAGGTTCACCGGGTTCACCGCCTCAGCGGATCCTAGCCCAGATCCTGGCCTCCCTCAAATCAATATTTATCTCGGAGGTTCACCGGGTTCACCGTCTCAGCGGATACTAGCCCAGATCCTGGCCCCCTCAAATCGGTATTATTTATTTTTGGAGGTTCACCGGGTTCACCGCCTCAGCGGATCCTAGCCCAGATCCTGGCCCCCTCAAATCGGTATTATTTATTTTTGGAGGTTCACCGGGTTCACCGCCTCAGCGGATCCTAGCCCAGATCTTGGCCCCCTCAAATCGGTATTATTTATTTTTGGAGGTTCACCGGGTTCACCGCCTCAGCGGATCCTAGCCCAGATCCTGGCCCCCTCAAATCGGTATTATTTATTTTTGGAGGTTCACCGGGTTCACCGCCTCAGCGGATCCTAGCCCAGATCCTGGCCCCCTCAAATCGGTATTATTTATTTTTGGAGGTTCACCGGGTTCACCGCCTCAGCGGATCCTAGCCTAGATCCTGGCCCCCTCAAATCGGTATTGGATCCAAAATTGATTATTTTATAGTCACAAGTACGGTTTCAACTCAAAATCATAGACCCAAATAATTACCACGTCAAAACACTATCAAAATCGAATCCAACAACCATATCGTTTCTCACAACGCACTTCCACTGAAATATTGGAATAACAATTATCCAGCAATCATTGCACCCATACACAACAGTATTTAAATCGAGGATATTAATACATGCATCACAATTTATAATCAAAGTCCGCTTACCATCACCATCCAACCCAAAATTCATGTACGCTCTAGCCTCAGAACACCTACACCATAATGACCCAACTACCTTGACTTTCCAAACTCAAAACCCTCTCCACGGTCAATCCTTACCGCTGGGATTGCCCAACCGAGCTCTAAATGAACTCCTATGGCCTCGAAACCAACAAAATCTGATCCGGAACGTCCCAAAACCTCAGTCACGCGCCGCCGTGACTTCGGGAACAGTCCCACGCGCCGTCACGCGCCACCGGAAGGTCAGAATACGCGCCCACGCGCTGCCACGCACCGATCACGCGCCTGCTACAGTGTTCACGTGCCTGGACCGGTCCAACTCGGTCCAGCTCGACCTGACCCGGTCCAACTCGACCGGTTCACTCGACTCGACCGGTTCACTCGACTCGACCGGTCACCGGTGACTCGCCGGAGAAGACGACCGGACGGCCTCGCCGTCGCCGGAGACTGGCCGGAGAAGATGACCGGACCGCCACCTCCGCCGCCGTCTGGTTCGCCGGAATCCCCCATTTTCGGCCGAACTTCAAGGTTTTCTAATTTCTTCATTTCTTAACCGTTTTTCACGATCTACACATGTAAATTCATCTACTTTTCACCAGGAATCCAAATATGAGGTCAAAGTTCCGAGATCGTACCTGGTTTGGCCGGAAAACAGCCGAGAATGTTCGGTTCACCTCCCTCCTCCTTCCGTCGCCTACGGCGGTGCTCCCGCTCCAAGAACTACCCCAAAATGCTCGTGGGGTCCCGGGGAAGATCCTCCCGTCCTTGGTTTTGTTCGAATCGGACCGGAATCCCTCTGATGAATATGGCCTTCGGTGTTCGCACGGGGAGGGATCGGATAGGACCGAGACTGCATCAACCAATCTCCCGAGGAGAGAGAAAAATATCTGTTCTATAATTCCAACATTTCCAAAATTACCAAACTGCCCCTGCAGCTTCTAGACCCGTAACGAACTCATCGGATCTCCGTTTTCAGCGTGCCGCCTGTCTACGAACTCGTGAGTTCGAGACCTACGCAACAACCCAAGAAAAATTCCCAAAAGTATTACCAGTCAAAAAGTGACTCCCGAACCCATCCAAAACTGAGGGTAAAATTGTCCAATTCTCAAAAATAATTTAATTTCTGGTACGGGTCGTTACAGTGTGTTTCTGTCTTATTGTCTAAGTCTTGAATTAGGTATGTGCATCTAGGGTTTGTTTCTTAGTCAGTCTTTATTCAATCTTTATGTTTCTTTTTGGTCTTCCTTGAGAGTCAACCATACCTAACTTAGTGTTGTCTCCTTATTTATAGTCTTTACTTACTCTTGTGAAATCTTTGTGTCTCTCTTTTCTGTTTCCTTGAGGCATTAATCTGAGTTGAATCAATCTAAATACTTAAGTGGATTAACATTGAAAAAAGTCCTTGAGGGGTCGATCTTGGATTTCTTGCTATACTATCTTATAGATTTGTGCACTTGCAAGATTTTAACTGTATAGGATATTACATATTATGGTCGTCTATTTTATCCAACAGTTGGCGCCGTCTATTGTACCCTGAAAAATGTTGTCTGCAATAAGGGTTGCGGTCCCCGTTGGGGCTGGTTCGGTTGCACCTCTGTTATTCAGCCCGCTATCGTCATGGGTTACGACAGCGAAGGTGGTGGTACTGTCCAATCACGATGTTCTTCGTGTTCTAGCCATGGGCGATGAACGATGAACGAAGATGAAGTTTTTTTGGAAAAACCATAGAGCACGCTTTGAGTATTTTTCAATTCGGTTCTCATTGAAAGCACTAGTTGTTGATGCAGAAATCGTCCGAATTTGGAAAATTCTTTTCGATCCTTACACACAATAAACGAAACAAATGGAGATAAGTTTGAAGCCTGGATTGGGGGAGGGGGGCTTCAACTAAGAATGTTCTGATGTTTAAGTCAGTTTTGGGATAATAAACTGATAGAGTGTTTGTAGTAAATTTGTGAATTACCTCGAAAGTGAAATGAGGAAGAACCAATCGAGTGCTACTCGGTAACTCACTTGTATCCTTCTGTATCAATGAAAAAAAGATTGGAAATGCAATGGAAAGCTTCTCTATTAATCGAGAGGGCTTATAAGTCATGGAACATTCTGATTGTTTGATAGGTTTTGTAATTTAATAAATAATTATTTTAATAAAATATATTATTTATTAATTGGATTTTAATAATGAATAATTCTCAAGGAGAATATTATTTATTATTGGGAAATAGTCCGATTAAATAATATATTTAGTGAAGTAAATATACTATTATCTAATGTGTGGACGTTTGTACGCCGTCAATGTCATCATCAGGAGTAATTTGGACACAAATTATGGGCAATGTGACAACCCCACAATTTCAGGTGATTTATGGTTCCACAACGACGGTGTTGCTTCATTTGGTAGAGATAGTCCTTTAGGCCCCGTTTGTTACGCATGAATATAGGGTAAGAATAAGAATTTATTTCCATATTCCATCTTTCCTTGATATGTGCCACTATTTAGGACCTTGGAAAGGAAAGCATATTAGGAATTTGATTGGAATTAATTCCATCCAATTGATGGAATTTAATTACCTATAATATGGTAGTATTCTATTTCCCTAGTAATTAGGGAATGTAAAAATTACTTAATATACCCATAATTGCCACTATTAAACTAGGCAAAAATCGTCCAAATAAAAGCAAAATACTTAAGGATTGATTTTCTTTAGTTCATAGTCAGGTGATGCTTGACAAAATGGTGTTATAGTAAAAATTATTATTATTTTTGTTTCATTGCATGATTTGCCAAACACAACTAAGGAATGAAATGCTTGAAACTTTACTATTATTCCGGCTCGTTCCAAATGTTATAATGGAATTCTTAAAACATTTCCATCTTGAAATAGGAAAGGAAATAGATATAATTAATTTCCCCCCTCTTACATTCTAAGCATCCAAACAGGGCCTTAGGGTTATGCGTGATTTCAGTGTTTGGTTGTTTTAGTTTTTGTAGGCTTAATTTGAAATTATGCTTAAATCTAGTAATGTGGGTTGTTTACTTGTTTATGTATATTTTGTCTGTGTTAGTATTGTCTTATTGACTTGTTGGTTTTGTTGTCATTTTAAGCTTGATATTGATGGTATGATTGTTCTATTTGTGTTATGATATAAGGAAAATATCATTCTAATAAAAAAAATTTGGTTTATACAAATGGTAAATGAAGGTAATGGGAGAAAAAAAAGTGTATTAATATCTCCCCCGTTGCCACTTAGTGTTATGGTCTAACTGTATTCCTCTCCACACGTTATGCAGGAGATCTCAGATACAACTCTCGTAAATGACGAGATCGATATCCAATGTTTATATTGTAATATCCCCCACCCCTAATATCATTGTATTAAAAAAAAAATACATCCCCGGTTAATTCCATTACTATTTTCAAATGGATCCCATACTGAAATGATTACGTCTATACTAAAATGATTACCTATTATCCTTTAATTTTGCTCCTGTTACTTGTAACCTCTCCTCATAAAAGAGTGGTACATAGCTAATTACCTAGTGATTGCCTGACTGATTTGAGTAGTCTTTTTCCCCTATTTGTAGTGAGCTGACTCAAATTAGTATAATCCTCTTTCTTAATATCGTGGTAGAAATAAAAAAAATAAAAAAAATAAACCCCGATGTAGAATTGTTTTGTTACCTAATCCTAGAGGGGTACACTCTCTCGGCCTCCCCTTTGTCCATTCCCTCCATTTTTTCAATTTTAGGTCCATTTCTTCCCTTTCATTATATACTAGACTCATGCAGTCACGTATATATGTATACATTAATTATTTTTATTAAAAAAAAAATTTTCTAATTTTTAAGAAATAAATAGAAATGAAAATAAATCAAAAATATAAAAAAAAAAAATAGAAAAGAATGAGGATTGGAATAACTACCCATTACTCCACAAAAATGTTTAATTTTTAATTTAAAATATTTAATTTTACTATTTTGTCCTTATAAATTAAATTATTTCTTTTTTGAAAAAAATGGTGAAACCTACTCACTATATTGGCTTTATAATAATAGAGATATTAGGGCTTGTTTGGTATCATTTTGCAAAACAATTTTTCATTTTTCAGATACAAAAAAAGTTGTAAAACAGGTTTGGTAACTAATTTTTGAAAAATGAATTTAGAAAATGAAAACACAAGATACAATAATTTGCTTATGTTTTATAAAACAATAAATTATTATTTTTTGAATTTTAAGATACAACCCAAAAAAATAAAGAAACAAAATGCATACAATATTAAATAAAATGTCCCCATAATATTACCATAGTCATCATCACCTCCACCACCCCACAACAACCACCACCACCACCATCACCTCAATCACCGCCACCACCACCATCCCACCGCCACCACCGCCGCCGCCGCCATCATTACCACCTCCACCACAATCGCCGTTACTACTACCTCCACCACCCCGCCACTATCACCTCCAACACCATCACCACCCCCACCACCACCCCTACCACCACCCACCACCACCAACCACCATCTCCACCACCATCACCATCACCATCGCCATCACCACCAACACCACCACCAACCTCACCACAACAACCACCTCCACCACCACCATCACCACCACCCCTGCCACCACCACCACCACCCCTGCCACCACCACCCTTACCCCACCACCACCTCCACCACCCACTATAGCAATCACCCTCAACCACCACCTCATCACCACCACAACCGCCATTGTCACCACGACCACCGCCACCCCCGACCTCCGTCCCATCACCATAACCACCACCGCTGCTGTAAGGACCCTTCTCGAATTTCACCTCGAAACCCGGGAAGAACCCTACTCCCGTCTGACAACCTAAGGAAATTTCCAAAACACCCTTAAGTCCTAATAATGTAATTATGAGGACTCTGCCAAAAGTTCAGCAGAGTCTCCCCTTTGCGACTGGTTAACCTGTCAGCCAAGAGATCATATTGCACTCCAAATTCCAACAGACAACAACCATCCAACGTTGAAATCGAAAATTTTACAGTAAGTCCAAAAGTGTTATCACAGCATCTAGTTAGGATAATAATTACATAATTAAATATCATACTCAAGTATAGGTAATAGCGCAACTGATATTCTAATGCCTCCGCCTCTGAAAGTGCCCACGTCAACTCATCTTTTCCATCAAACACTGACAGCTTCAGTTGATCGTTAAGTCAATTGATTGCTGACTGTGTGGCCAGGTGGCACCCATGTGGCTGCCAGGTGGTGCCCCCGTGGCTCCACGTGGCTGCCATGTGGCATGCCACGTCAGTCCCGTCTGACTGACCTAGTCACCGGCGTCTCGCCGGAGAAGATAGTCGCGCCGCCGTCGTCGGAGTCTCGCCGAAGAAGACGACCGCGCCGCCGTCACCGGAAAACCCCATTTCGGGCCGACCTTGAGTTTTTCCTAACTTCTTCAAATATCAACCATTTTTCACGAATTTTATGTCTAAATCTATCTACTCGAACCCAAGAATTCAAAAATGACCTAAAAACACTAAACCCGTGCATGTGCAGGCCGAAAAATCAATCAAAACTTTTGGTTTTTCTTTTCCTCTATCCGGCGTCTCCCACAGTTGTCTCCTTCGATGGTTGGTATGTTTGTGATCGTGGGAATGAGGAGATTCCAATTAGTGGAACTAGAATGGAAGACTTGGCCTTGAATCAAAGTTCCAATTTATGGGTTTTTGTGAGTTTGGGTCGCACGGGTTCGGGGGGAGGTCCAGAGAGAAAGAGAGTGAAATGAAGATGAAGATCAGATCAATTGGGGGTTAAAAATATCTACCCCTGCTAAATTACCAAACTGCCCCTGAACATTCTAGACCCACAACTCTTTCAGCCGAACTCCGTTTTCCGCGTGCCACCTGTCTACGAACTCGTGAGTTTGAGACCTACACACCGGTACCCGAAACACAGCCAAAAGTGTCTCGAAACAAAAATTAACTTTCACGCCCCTTAACAACCAAGGGTAAATCCGTCTTTTGCCAAATAATTTACGAAAATTCAATAATTACATTTCCTGGTTGTTATAACCGCCGCCATCACCGCCACTACATCCACTCCCACCATCACTGCCGCAATCGCCACCGCCACTACTACCACGACCACCGTTGCTGCCACCCCATCAGTGCCACCACCCCACAACCATTAACGCCACTGCCACCCTCATCACCACCACCACCTCTACCCCACAACCACCACTTTCACCGTCACTGCCACCCCCACCCCCTCCACCACCACCTCCACCCCCACTACCACCTCCACCTCCACCCCCACAACCACCATCGTCGCCACCACCCTGACCACCACCTCCACCTCATCACACTACCACTATCTCTACTATTACCATTCCTACTTTCTTCATCTTGAAATTTATGTTTGGAAATTATTATCTAATGCGTATTTACTCTTTTTTTAATTTTATATATTTGTATCAAACAAGTTTTTCTTTTTTCATTCTTACAAAATCATATTTAGAGTAAACTACTAAACGCATTCTCAAATATTAAATACACAAAATCTTATTTGTTGTTTTCATTTTACAAAACAATATTTCAAAAACTGTTACCATTTACAAAATGATATCAAATGGACCCTAATATTTTTGGTTGTGAAAAACCCAAAACCCGTCTCAGTTCTCACCAAAAAAAACACCCAAGACCCTTCTCACTTTCTCCCCTCAAGACCCTTCTCACTTTCTCAGTTCTCGCAAAAAAAAAAACACTCAAAACCAGCAACCCTTCTAGAACGAAGTTGGGACTTTTGGCTCTGTCCCTCTGCCGCAGCGCTGCAAAAACACCCAAAACCAGCAACCCTTCCAGAAACGAAGTTGGGACTTTTGGCTCTGTCCCTCTGCCGCAGCGCTGCAATGGCCGAACTTTGTTTACTGGAAGCGGACTATGGCACTATAATCAAATCAAGCAAACGAAACAAGCGCAAAAGAAACTCCCCCGACGACCAACAACCTGACGCCGACGCAATACCTCCAGATATTCAACACCTTCAACGACTGGTTCGTTCCTTGAGCAAGCCCTCCTTCATCCTTGCCGTCGGCTCCACAAGACCCAGAGCGGAGCATCGGGCCAGACTCCACAAGCTCTTGCGCAAGCTCGTAATACACCAAAACTGGATCGAAGTCAGCGGAGTCCTCAGCATCTTGTTGAAAGCTGGGTATAAGGACAGGTCGCCGGTGAACAACAGACTCAAGTATTCGGTAATGATTTTAAAGCTTTCTGTGTTTTCAATTGGAATTGAAATTAAACTTTTTGATTAATTTTTGGGTACGCGGTATTTATTGTCGATTTTTTATATTGGTTTTAGGTTCTGATGGTGATACTCGAACGGTTGGGAGGTGAATTCACAAAATCAAATAAGATTGAGAATATTTATTCATTGTGGTTGAACAAGATTGGGTACACGAAAGGTCAGCCAGATGAGGTATGGTTTATTCTCACCATGTTTTACCTGTGTTATACTGTTCCTCTTTTTTGTTTATACTTATATGATTATATATACCCTCTTTTGCTTTTGAGCAGTATAGATTTGCAGTTCAACTGGAGCGCAGTCTTTTCTACCTTACACAAGGGAATCTTGATGGTGCCTATAATAATGCCTTGAGGTATGAATGATTCTTATATTTTCTCTATTTAGCAGCTTTCTGTATACCGTAGCTGATGCTATACTATATAATGCCTTATCCTATTGAATGCCGTTTTTCTTGTCCGTCATTCAAATCATTGAATCAGGATGTACACAAAACATATACATGAACTGTAACATGAATTTGGAGAAACCTAGGTTTTTGCTATTTCATACCTCCAGGGAGGTCTTCGATTTCCGACTCTTACCTTGCATTTTTATGACTTCCCAAAATTTCCACTTTAATATATTTCTTTTGGTAAATGTCATTAAATTTTTTGCCCTGCTTTTATCTTACTCAATAGAGGCATTGAATACAACAAGCTGTTTTTTTTTTTGTCAGGTTTATCATCCATCCATTTCACTTATGATGCTCCTCTTCCCTTTTTCCAATGTGCCCGCTTGTTACATGTTGAATTTGTTCCTTCTGGAAAGAATTTTCCAATTTTCTAATCTTGGCTATTTTGGGAACTTCACGTAGTAATAAACCAGGTCTCTCGTTTGTCTATTTTTTTTTAATCTTATATTTAGAAACTGTTAAATAAATAGGGAACATTGTCTATGTACATGTATAATTTCTGGAATTTTTTCTGTTTCTGTGTACGTGTTGTGTCTCTTTGTATCTCATGTCTATTTCATATGGGTTGAATGACCTTGATATTTATTTGTTTTATAGGCTGGCCTATTTCTGCCACTTATATTTTGTTGAGGATAGACCTAACTAATGAAGGATAATATTGGCTTGTTGGTGGATGAGTCTTCAATCTTCTTTTTAAAGCCGAATTACCTATTCCTTTCTTTACCTCATCTAGGCTGCAAATGGCACCTTTGTGGAGATACCATATGCAAGGCATCACCTGATCACTTTTGCATATTTCTTTCTGCAGTCTAAAAAACTTAAATGAGTTTACTAGCGAGCCACTGTTAATGATGACTGTGGGATTGACATACCAGCAATTATGGCTTTCCAATATCCCAGAAGAGTTGCAGTGGAGGGAGCTTGACCAATTTTACACTGCTAGGAAATCTAATGAACTAATTGTACACTCAGAGGAGCATTATGCAGTTAACTCTCACGAGGCTGGTACTGCCTTTCAATGTGACTCAGAAACCTCTGTCATGAATGATAAAGCATTATGTATTGATGCTGGCAGTGGCTTATATAGAGAAAACCATGTGGGGGTTGATTACATGGAGATCGAAAATTATCAACCAAAGTATGATAACCAAAATTTCTACGCCGACGATGCTGAAAATACAGAGAATGAAGCTTCTTTAGCTAATGAAGGTGGCCGAATGCACTATGCTCCAATTTTCACTGACCTTGGTGAGTACTAAATTTCTTGCATCTTCTCATTGTAGTAATATTATTTTCTATACATGTTAGGCTTTTAATTATTGGATTTCTTTATTCATATAAGGAAAGCTACCCTTTGTTTGGGACATCTATGTGCATGATGAAAAGTTTTTGTAAACAGCATTAGCCATAATATGGGAATGAATAACTTTTATGATCTAGTTTCAGAAAACACAAATCAGCATGGTTCAGTATACTTTATGTGTTTTTAGTGTGCTAGTCTTGACTACAACTACCTGATACCTGTTACAAAAACCTACATTTCCCACTGTTGAAAGTTTGGAATTTCAGCCACAAAAAAAAAATGAGAAAAGAGAAGAAAAAGAACAAATGCAACCAACCTAGAGCTAATGTGTGCTTGCAGACGTGGGCGGACCAACATCTGCTAGAGCGGATGTGCTCCCCCCTAGGCACCCGATTCTAACCCCCTCCCCGTGTTTTAAATAATCTAATGTGGGAGTGGTGTGTGTGTTTGTAGTCTTGTGCATCTGATACTCTTACTAACAAATAACTGTTACCATTTTCTCTGGACTTTCTTAGGGAAACTTCCCAAGTCTTTGTTCTATAAATTATTATTATGGGCATATTTTATACTGGGTCTATTGTCCATTTTTCCAGTGGGCTTGGATTCACTGCTACTGCCGATTCGGTTGCCAGATAATACTGAGGACTTAATGAATACGCACAAACAAATATTTTGTAATTATTTTGAGGAAGCAGTGAAGTACTTACGGGGCGCTCTTCACTCCACACCCCCAGTATTAGTGGCCTTGCATCCTTTAATTCAGGTGAACATTTGTTGTAGTGGAGAAAGAACATTATCGTAGTATGATATTATGAAAATGTAGTTTCCAACTTTAGGTTACCCTGTTAGATTTTGGGATTCATGTACTTGCAAGCGTAAGTCTGATATTTTATCTAGTAAAGAGGCTTCTCTAAGAAAATCTGTTAGAAAAAAAGACGAGCATTTACCACTATAACAACTGAAATCGTTGTAGCTTATGGTACCCTACCAGAACTTAATTACTTACTTCTCATGATTTTTCTTTTTGTTGCAGCTGTTGCTGATTGGTGGTCAAGTTAAAGAGGCCCTAAACGAGGTTGAATTTTGTTGTAATTCCAATGCAGCACTGCCTATTCGGTATGATGTCTTTGCCAACTTTTTTTCTATCTTGATTGTGAGAGTGAATTGAATAGAGAAGTTAGAGAACTCAAAATATGAATGGAAATTAATATTTGTCTGCTAAGGAAAGGGATATTACGAGATTAATTCAACAAAATATGGGATAAAAGGGGAAAATAAGCACACACTATTCAAAAACAACTAGCTACAATCACAAACAATTTTTTTTTCTTAGTAAAGATAAATTTTGAATCTGAATGGGGCTAACAAGTCAGCATCTGCTCTCAATTTCACTGCTTTGTTAGAAATTAGATCCTAGGAATTGATTTTTTAAAGTCAAAAAATTATGAACAGGATCACAGGTGATTATATTCTTGTGTTGATGGCTGTTATGGTGATGTGTTTTTTCCTATCTTCCAAGGAATGGCTGCTTATAAGACACTGCATTAACATTTATCTGAATGAGATTCATGAGCATTATAACTTCCCTTAATGTTTTGTTTAGATTAGTTGAAATGAAATACGCTGTTGGCGGGCAATGGTTTGTAAAATAAATCTCCTTGTATTATAGTTTGATTTCTTTGACTTCATGATTTTTTGCTATTTTTATACCAATCGGCATTTTGATGGTTCTACATTTGAAATATAGATTGTACATTGAACCAATATTGGTGATGGTGGATCACTTTAATATAATATTATATGTCAATAAGTAATAACTTATGTAGTGTTTAGTTGTTTGATTGAACATGCAAATGGATGGAATTGCTCTTACAATTAAATGAAAAATATAAAAATTATGGTATGCCCATTCCTGCTTTTGTTTTTGGTCAACCAACATGAAATATTACTTTGGAATGTGCATTCTATTCGAACAAAGCAAATACTAAGTTCCAAATATTTGCTTAACATTTTGTTGCTTTAGTTCTGTTTATGAAATATAAATTTCTTTAATCATGCTAGTTAATCTCCATGGTCTTGTTACATATCAAGGGGGTACAAAAGCTTTAATGTATACATGTTGTGCAGATTACGGGCTTGGCTTCGGGAGCACTTTGATCGTGATAACAGTGCCCTGCATTCTACTTATTTTGAGGATGCTCTAAAGAAGGATCCAACCTGTCGTGATTCATTGGAAAAACTTGTTCGCCTACATCAAAATGGTAAGTTGTTTTTCTCTGTTTGATCTTGTAGAGTCTATTAGAATTAGATCATTACTCTTGCAACAGACAGAATTAAAATTACATACTGAATGACTAGTTTTTTTGAAAATTTTGCCTTGATGTGATTACTGTAGCTATTTCACATTCATGTGCTTGAGTTGTCTTTTAATGGTGCATATGGACATTTTTCTATCTTCTGAATGCATGAAAGATCCTGTTTAGAATTCTGTGTTTCCAATTCTCTTAAGTCGACAAACCCCTAACCTTTATGTGTTCGGAATTTTTTCTAGTTACTTTGAGGATTATCTGACCACAGCTCTATAACCTTTGAATTTATGCTTTCTACCAGTTAAAACATTTTTGTAAAAAATTTATAATTTAATTTATTGCAGTTTCAGTTGTTAAAATCCCTTCCAGAACCAAATTCTAGAAACCAGTGAAACCCCAATGGTCCCTTTGAACTTTAGATGGTTTAGCAAATAAAACCAAGTTTTCTATCAAGTATATGGCTAGACGTGCCTACTTCTCCATTATTGAGATAATAGCTGTTTTCTTGGCTTTCAAATTAAGTTTTGGGTTTCTCAAATTTCTTATAATTTTTGTGTGGAACTCATCACTTCTTTTTCTTCTTTTCCTAGTTTTCTCTTCTTTTCCTAGTGTTCAAGGGAATTACAAAAATTGGTATTTTTCCATGAGCAATAAATTTGGTTCTGTTTCCCAAAATTTTGGGAATCCTATATAGACATCTCTTTGGTTGGTTTGGGTTATGTTGGGAATTAATATATCTCCTTCCTTTTAATGTAACTCATCTTATTAGTTTGCAAAGATACTGTACTCCATATTATTGATCAACTCAATTTTGAAACCTGTAAGCAATATAGTTTACAAGCATCTTTTCTCGTGTAACCAAAATCTTAATTTTTCAAAAAATAAATATATGTGAAAGAAGTTAAAATTTGGACTTGCTGTTACATAACACGAAATTGGACTTCCAAGTTATAAATATTTCATTATTGCTTTCTTGTGATATTTCGCAGATGAATATAGTTCCGAGTCCCTTCTGGAAATGATAGCTTTGCATTTAGACGCTACCTATGCAGACGAAGACACATGGAAAGAGTTTGCTTCATGCTTCCTGAGGGTTTCTTCGGAAGGAGAGGACCGAATGTCCGTGTGTCTGAATGGAAATGAAGGTGGAGATAAACAACAGTACACTTTCAAAAGGACCACCCCGAAAATGTTTATAGAGGGAAACAATGGAGAGCGCTGGAGAGTTCGCTGCAGATGGTGGCGTACACGTCATTTCAGCTCTAATATGTTGGCCTCGGAAATCGAAGCAGGTATCTCTACATATATTTCTTCATATCAGGAATAAGTAGACAGTGAATATGTCTTAAGATTTGAGTGTCTGAAATTGTTTTAATTATGTTTTGTTTGGAACAGGTGATTTGCAGCTGATAACTTACAAAACAGCATGTGCAGTTCATATGTATGGGTCGGGGTTTGATTACGTTGTGGATGCTCGTCATATCTTAGAGAAACAAGAGGACAGTTCCTTGCTCATGATTTTGCGGACGCATGTTTGACATTCTGCTCAAATCGCTTCAAATTTTCAACGCAGAACTAGATGAGCTTCATCATATCTCATTATGGAGGAAACTTGTTAGATATACGCTATAGCGCAGTGTCATGCCATGCTTTGATGCAATCAATTTCAATGAAATTTTATCTCCACTGATTCTACTTATATATATATATATCATCATTTCAGCATTCCAATTTCACTTATATGCTAGATATTTCAACGCTTAAATTTCAAATTTTTAATTAAAAAAATAATTGAATTTTAAAATTTTAGTTAATTATATGGATATTTCAAATTAAAATTCTTAGAAAAAATTGACCACAAAATGTCCCTTCAAGGACGCCCCTTCGTTGGAGTTCAATCCATTTTCCCATAAAATTATAGAGCTCAACGTATACATATGACAGTCCCATTTGCTAATAGGGAATGTCCCTCCTATGCACTTGATATTAAGTTTCTTTTTCTATTTTTTTGCACAATGATATTGAAGGGAGAGATTATACATAATTGGTTAATTATTCAAAATGCACCCCGAACAGGACATTGAGTCTCAATTTGCACTTCAAATACGGAATCGTGTCAATTTGTACCCAGAACTAGTGTTCAGTCAGCGTCGTTGCATCAAATAGTTAACAGCGTTACAAACTCTGTTTAGGATGCTTACGTAGCAGTAAGGGATTTGATGTTTTATTCAGGTTTGGCGGAGTCGTCGAGGAACCAGAGCTCGCGTTTGGCGGAGCCGTTGAGGAGCGAGTTGATGATGAGTCGTGGAGGAGTGTTTGGCGGAGCCGTCGAGGAGCTCGCGTTTGGCGGAGCCCCCGTCAATAAGTTCGAGGGAGGAAGAGATTGAGTTTTTGCCTGCGAATTTTGAAGGTTCGACCGTGCTACTCCCTCCTCCCATTCTCGAAACTCATCCTGATGTCATTGGCCAACACCCACGATAATCCAAACGACGACGAATTCACATCCGAAGACGCACAGATTGGGTGTGGTGGTGTGATTTCTAATTCAATTTGGCATGTGTTTCTGTGAGAATCTAGGTGTGGTGGTGTGATTTCTAATTCAATATGAGGAAAAGTACTGCAAGCCCAAGAAATGAGAGGAAGCCTAAGATTATTTGCTGCCCAGCGGCGTAGTCTCCAACCCAGGGTCTTGTTTTCGGAAATTCCTATTTATTTTCCTTTTTTTGTTGGCTTATTACTTCAAATGCACTCAAAACAAGCCATCCATTCTCAAAATGCACCATGAACTGCAATTTGCCTCAGTTTGCACGAAGAACGGTAACACCATTAAAAACGTTGCACCATTTCGCTCACACCGTTACTAACATTGTTAAAAATGTTGTCAAATCACTTAAATACCCCTCTGTAAATCCCCAAATCATCTTCTTCTCCCCCAAATCGTCTCTCTTCTCTTCTTCTCCTCTTCCTCTGCGTCTCCGGCCTTATGTCCTTCCTTTTTCGATTCATCCCCGACATCGACGTCTGCAGATTATCTGGCGATTTGTTCCCCGACTGCGAGGCATATGCTCGGACGGTGTCTATTAACGTCGGAGTCATGAACTTCGTGGGGTGCTGGTTTGGGGTGTTTGAATCTCAGGTTTTTGGATGTTAGGTGTGGGAAGTCTAAGGTTGACTAAGTCTAAATGGGTTGTTGAGATGTTAGTGTCTACGGGTTTCCAAATGATGAGCAATTGGGGATTCTATGCCTTAGTTGCTTGTCTTTTTGTACATTGCATCAGATGCCAAACAGAGGCATTAAGGAACTGAATAGATTTCAGACTCTGGTGATTTTGGAGTTTTGGAATTTAACAAGTTTGTTTGTTCAATTTTTGCCTTTTCAAGCTTAAGGTACTGAATTAGAAATTTCTTTAAGTAGCAGAGCCGAAGGAAGCAATCACATCGGTGATCAAATTGCTAAGGGATTGGATTATTTAACATTGGATGAGAGTATGTTTTATCAACTTCATGTGGAAAAGATAACATATTTGATAGTTATGAGCTTGGCTAATTTAATATGGATTTGATGAACTAGTTTTTGAAAAAGTCATTTGATTGTAATCCTCGTAAAGAAATACGCCTTTTTATGCATTTTATATAGATGAGTTGAAGGACTAATTTTTAGTTTGGATCTTGGACAATGACTATTGCTGGTTTACACAATGTTTATGTGCTTGAACCTTCTTTCCTTAGAGACTCTCAATCTCACGCATCTAGAAGGACATGCAATGAAGCGAGGGTGAGCACCCACGCTTCCTCCCTACTACAAATGTGGCGAGAGCTTGAGGATGAGCACATGGTGAGTCGTGCCCAAGAGAGATTCAGGGAAAGGTTTAAACAAATGAGTGATAGGTTGATAGATGAAGTCTTTAGAGAAGAGATTACTGAAGGCCACGGTAGTGAACACACTGGTGATTTGGGAGATTAGAGTGTGGATGAAAGTGAGTTCAGATTATGGTCCCAAGGTCAAATTGGGCCATCCAATGAACATGAAATCTCTGGAAATTGTAGCAGTGAGGTGTTGGTCGGCGATGCAGGTGTGCCACAGAGCCGATGGGCTTACTAGGCAGTACATATTTGGAGGGAGGAGCAGGGCGTCGGTGGTGTTTTTAGGGATTGGGAAATTGGGGCTGGCTCTGGCGTTTGGGAACTCGTTTGCAAGCATTTTGAATCAATTTTTGGTTGGGATTCTTGGGGAGCTTTTTCTTTTTGCTGGGATCGAATTGGCTATGGCTTCCAAAGATATGAATTCAAAAGAGGAGTCTTTTGTGATGTTGGTTTGTGTGGCAGTATCTTTGACTGGGTCTAGCTCTGCTTTGGGGTTTGGGTGTGGGATTTTTCTGTTTTTGTTACTCAAATTGAGGGAGGTGGAGTTTGGTAGAGTTGGGTTTCTTGAATCCAAGCTAGAATCATTGAAAATTGAAGATGAAGATGAAACTAGTAGCTTGATTGCTTGAATCCAAGTTAGAACCACCAAAAATTTCGACAAACCCAGAAGCAGGAGAAGGATGGGGGAGAAGGAAGATAATTTGGGGATTTACAGAGGGGTATTTAAGGGATTTGACAACGTTTTTAACGGTGTTAGTAATGGTGTGAGCGAAATGGTGCAACGTTTTTAACGGTGTTACTGTTCATGGTGCAAACTGAGGCAAATTGCAGTTCATGGTGCATTTTGAGAATGGATGGCATGTTCTAGGTGCATTTTAAGTAATAAGCCTTTTTTGTTTGGATTAGATCACGATGAAGAAAATTTTACTGAAGAAAGTGTTATAGTTAATTTGTCCTTGGGGCTCTGTTTCCGATTGGATATTGGATTTAGCATCTGGTTAATGCCTAGTTTTGCATTTTTCAGCAACCCAATTATTGTTTCAGTGAGAATTTGTTGATTTCGATGTTGAATTTGGATCTAATTTGATAAAGTTTGGGAATTTTGGGGGTGTGGTGGTGTGATTTTGATTGGTTTTGGATAAATTTCAGGTGTTTTGATTTGATTTGATTTGGCTTATTACTTAAAATGCACCCATAACACGCCATCTATTATCAAAATGCATCATGAACTGAAATTTGTCTCGGTTTGCACCCTGAACAGTAACACTGTTAAAAAGATTTCACCATTTCACTCACACTGTTACTAGCACTGTTAAAAATATTGTCAAATCCCTTAAATACCCCTCTATAAATCACCAAATCATCTTCCTTCTCCCCCATCCCTATTTGCCACAGTTTTATGATCCTGGAAATCCCATTCTCCCCAATCCCACCGATCATAAACAGCTTCCCTTCTTCTCCTCCATTTCTCACCAAACGAGCAAACATAAGCTCTTCAGCTTCAGGCAGCTCACTCTTGGGCTTCTCCAACTTGCCATTTTCCAAATCGAAGCAAACCACTTGCTCTCTTGGGTCTGCAACAAGAGCTTAGCTCTCTTGATTGGCCACAATCGTGTGCACCATCCCACCCATCACTGCCCCAGCCATGAGCTAGTGGTTGGGATTTGATCTCATCATTTTGTCTAAATCTCTATGAGCTGAATGATGTCTTTGCACAAGGTCTTTGTGGGCTGGACCTGGCAAGGCAAGGATCAACTGTCAATTTTGGGCTCATAGCACAAAATGACCAAACATTCACCTAGAAAGAACAAAAGTCCAAACCTTGAAGAGCCCCAATTCTCCAACTTCTGCTACTCCATCGCTGATGCTGGTAATTGCAGCAATACCTCTCTAATCCCATGGCCATGGAAACTACCGTTCCCGCCCTCTCCTCTCCAACCCCCTCTATTCTCATACTTATATTTACTTCATTTTGTCTTCCCCGCGTTCGACCTCATAGCCAAACCATCTCATGTCAATCTTCAACAACCAAAATTCAATCTTTGAACCCGAAGCTCATAATTTTTGTTGGTTTTCCGAAAAAACAAATGGATGTTTGTTTGAAAGAAGGTTAATGGTTCATGCGAGTGCAAAAAACGATGGTGTTAATGAAGTTGAGGAAGAGACTAGAGGGGAGGTTCAGGTACTTGACCAAAGAAGCTCCTAACCCTCCTGTGAGGTTGCCTTGGGTTGTAGCCTTGTAGGTAAAATGTTCGACTCTCTTAAATTCTTTTCCATCTGCTTGGTTGCTGAGAAATTGATGTTGATGATGGGAAAAGAGAAAAAATATGAAAGTTTGAATATTTGGCATCCTAATAATATAGGACTCCAAGATAATTTAAGACCAATTATGTACTGGATACTTGTGATAATTATGCATTGTGTGAAATACATTATGTTTAGAAACTTGCTTTCATGTATAAATACAGCTTCTTGGGTTGCTTTCATTTGACGAATAAGTATCAAAGGGTCGTTGTATTTTCTGACCACATACCCGATCTCGGTGGTTTGCTTCGATTTGAAAAATGGCAAGTAGGAGAAGCCTAAGAGTGAGCTGCTTGAACCTGAAAAGCTTATGTTTGCTCGTTTGGTGAGAAATGGAGGAGAATAAGGGAAGCTGTTTATGATCGGTGGGATTGTGGTGGCAAATAGGGATAGGGGAGAAGGAAGATGATTTGGAGATTTATAGAGGGGTATTTAAAGGATTTGACAACATTTTTAACAGTGTTAGTAACGGTGTGAGTGAAATGGACCAAATGGTGCAACGTTTTTAACGGTGTTACTTTTCATGGTGCAAACTGAGACAAATTGCAGTTCATGGTGTTTTTTTAGAATGAATGGCGTGTTCTAGGTGCATTTTAAGTAATAAGCCATCTGATTTTTTTGTTTCGGTCTGGATTGGGGAAGAGATATATGGAGGGGAGAGAGAAGGAAAGAGACCCTATGGCGGAGATGATATCGGCAATTAAGCTTCTGGGAGATAGGTTTGTGAGGATGGAGGAGATGAAGATAGAGATGGCAAGAAAGTTCGAGACGACAAGGATGGAGATGGAGATGAAGTGGACGTAGATTATTTTTGAGGCGTCGATGAGAATGAAGAGCTTCTTCATCTTTTGTTTTTTTTTTTAATATTTAGTTTTAATATTTTGCTACAAAATGAATAAAACATTCAATCCCTTGCTGCCACGTAAGCATCCTAAACAAAGTTTGCAACACTGTTAATGATTTGGTGCAACGAAACTAACAGAACACTAGTTCTGGGTACAAATTGACACGATTTCGTATTCGGGGTGCAAATTGAGACTCAATGTCCTGTTCGGGGTGCATTTCGTGTTCGGAGTGCAAATTGAGACTCAATGTTAGGAATTGACTTCGCCATTTACGAGAGTGAAACATTTACGAGATTCAAACTTGAGACCTTCTATTACATAATAGGTCGTATATTAAAATTAGTGACTTATACAATTTCATTAGATTAAAGTAAAATATCTTTTATATTAAAACATAACACTAACTCCCGCAATTTCAAGGCCAATTTGGCATCGTCATACTTTTTTGTCTGTGAGATTTCCAATTTAGCTAATACTAATACTAACCTTGGCAAACAATATCATCCCAAGCTTTGACTTGCTTCCAACACTTGGCCCTAGATGGGAGCCCACTGAATACTTAATGCTCATGGGTTCAACTCTCACTTAAATGTTTTCTTCGTATTTGGCTAATGGAATTATTAAAATTTGAGAGATACGTTTGTGTACCTCGAACGTTTTGTGGCCGTTTTCTTTTCCACTCATTGTGACGACATGTACCTAAATTTTTTTTTATCTTAAATTTAAGGCTTATTACTCGAAATGAACACAGAACAGGACGTGAAATCTCAATTTGCACCCAGAACAAGAAATCGTGTCAATTTATACCCAGAACTGGTGTTCTGTCAACGCCGTTGCACCAAACGTTAGAGTCTGTTACTAATGCAGTGAAAAGTGCTAATGTGGTAGTAATATTACAAAATTTGTATGGGCAATTAAAACATTTGCTATATTTTATTAAAATTTATATTAAAAAATTAAAACAAATCTAAAATTACCCAATACGTCCCCAACCCACCCTAGTCGGCAGCCACCCACTGAAATCTCCATCAATCTCCTCGCCTTCCTCCTCTCTCTACATCAATCTTCTCTGCCCTCATCTTCCTCTCTTCGACATCCGCAACACCAACACCACCAGCTGCCCTTAACCAATTTTAATTAACCTTCCCATTCCCCTTCCCTAACCCACATCATCCACCACCGTGCACATAAATCATTCTCAGAAACCAGCCAGTCCTCTTGGGCACCAAATCCTTCTCAGAATCTTCCCCATTCTCATAAACTAGCCACCACCTGCGACCCAAATACAAACCCCACTCGACTTACCCGACCCAAATCCACCCCCCATTTCAAAGCCTCATGTTTAAGGAGCAACTCAATGGGCGAGTCGAAGTCCAGAAAGTGGCCACCTAAAAGTCCAGAGACGGCGATGGAGACGATTGCGGCGGAGCAGGAGGTGGAGAATGCTATGGTGAGTTCACCGAAGCTTGCGACTGAGATGAAGGGAGGGAAATTGGTAATGGAGAAAACGGTGAAGGTGCGTCAATGGCAGGTTGTGACGATGGAGTTAGAGAGGGCTTTGGTAAAGACGAAGAAGAAGATCAGATGGAGAGGAAGAAGACGATCGGATGGGCGGTGGGCGGAGAATTTTAATTTGATCGAAGAAGGAGATTATCAGGTGGGGTGGGTTGCGTATTTAGATTTGTTTTAATTTTTTAAAATTAATTTTAATATAAAATTTTATAAAATATAGCAAATGTCTTAATTATCCCTACGAGTTTTGTAATATTACTGCCACATCAGAACTTTTAACGGCGTTAGTAACAGACTCTAACGTTTGGTGCAACGGCACTGACAGAACACCAGTTCTGGGTGCAAATTGACATGATCTCTTGTTCTAGGTGCAAATTGAGACTTCGCGTCCTATTCTGGGTACATTTTGAGTAATAAGTCTAAATTTAAAGTCAAAGGATAATTTGACCCTTGAAAGTTTAGTGGGCTCATAGTCACTTTTCGTTTCTATTAAGTTTGGAAGTTTTCTTAGTACCATTGCGTAGGTCTCGTTCTCATGAGTTCGTAGACAGGTAGCATGCAAAATCATAGTTCGAATAAGAGCATTATGGTCCAAAAATGAAAAGAGTAATTTCCTAATTATGAACAATCGCATTTAAACACTAAAATGACTGATTCTCTCTCATTTTCCTTTCTTTCTCCTCGAAAATCTCTTTCCCTCCTGCCCAATTTTAGGCCAAAGTTACAGTCCTAACTTTGGAAGGCCATATCTCCTTTGTTCGACCACCAATCGTCATGATTCTTGGACCAAAACGTTCATCTCTCCAAGCTCTACATTTCCCCCAAAAGACCCAGTCCAATTAGCCCCTCATTTGTTCGAATGTTAGCTCAAAAAAGGCGGCGAAAAACACCATCACCAAGTGCAATATTTCGATCGTAATTCCGACCACTTCCGGTTTCCGTTTTCCTTGATTCTTCTTGTAAAAGATAATGCAACTTCGGGGCTTTCGGAGGACAATGCTCAAGGTTGAGTTAAATTGGGACTTTTCATGAGTGGACTCTTGTTTTCTTAAGTATTGTGCATGCTTACTTAATTTTAATGATACTATGTTAATTATGAATTTTCAAAAATTATTGTTGTTATAACACTCATACATATATTTTGTTATTATTCTCGTATGAGTGTTGTGAGTTACTGGAATTTGTTGATTGGCTTCGACTGGGATTTGTTGCTTTGGCTTCGGCCCAGATTTGTTGATTTGGCTTCGGCCGAGATTTGTTGTTTTGGCTTCGGGCGGGGTTTGTTTTTGTTGATACCATTTCTGAACAAGCAATGGACTTAACGGAAGACGCGGAAGATCACTTGGACCAAGACTAGGCTCACCATCAAGGCCCATGACAAAGCCCACCATTGTGGCCCATGACCTAAACCTAGGTGTTTAATATATAAAGGGAGTCTTCCTCCCTCATAACACAAGGTCTACTCCCTCTCTCTAGACGTAGAGCTTTCACCTCTCTCTACCTTCTCAGTCTTCCTCTAAGGCTCATTGCCTCGTGTAATATGTACAAACACAACATTACTAATGAGAAGAGCATAACACCATGGACGTAGCCCGATTTGGGTGAACCACGTACATCATTTTGTTCTTTGTGTGTGTGCGGTTTTCACGGACCCGTTGGTCCATTTATTGCATCAACATTGGAGCCGTATGTGGGAAAATGACAAAAATTCATGTTGGTCTCCTTTCTTCACTCTCCCGCTGAAACCCACAACACTCAAGAGCACCAAGCATTCGACCACAAAAGGAATTCTGACCACCCAAGGAGATAAGCTTTTCTATTTGCTTATTCGGTTTATCAATCCATTGTCATTTAAATTGGGAAGATTGGGGGACTTCATCACATATTCCAACTCAATCATTCAAAAAATACAAGGTGGGTTAGCCCATATGAAACCATGATTAACAAATAATATCGTGTATAGCTAGCACAAGAAGCAGATTGGTGGGCAACACAAACACCTACATGTTAGTTCTTTTTATTAGGCATGTCATTGTAATTGGCTTTGCTTATCATTGTAACTTTCTTACTATGTTCCTTAGCTCAATCTAGGAAGTTAGCATCTCTAGGTCATGATTGTGTTTTATCTTGAAGATGGTTGAAGCTGTGAGAATGAAGGTATTTGCATTTCATAAGCATATTTCTGCATAAGTTGAAAGTGTTTAACGCTGGATGACTAGTCATCGTTTTTAAGTTCTTACTGCCAGATGTTAAAAAGTTTTTCACTGAGTGTGCTTTTACCCAAGGGTTTTAAGTCACATATTTGATATGAGCTGTAAAAGTGTGCGATTTGAGCTTTAACAGTTTTTGGGGATACATCAGCGTGCTTTCTCTTTTTCACGTTGTGGGTGTGTGTGAAAAAGCTGCTGAGAGATGACTAGCTAGACTCAGCTAGGTTCTTTTGAGATTTCTGGGTTTTTTTGGAAAATCCAACTAAGAGCTTTAAGTGAAGGTTGTTGAGCTCTCAATGGGGGCTGCTGAGATTTCTAGGTTTTGATAATGGTTTTTCAAAACTGGTTTTCTTGAAAAGATTGTTGATTGAAAAATGGTTTTAGATATCTGATTTTCCTTGATGTTTCATTCTTGGAAATTTGATTATTTCTCAAACTTGGTTTTAAAATCTGTTTTTGGGTAAATTTCAGGGTTCTTGAATTCATATGTGTTCTTCAAGGTTCATGGCTTGAAGAACTCATATTGAATCATATTTTGATTTCTTCCCCAAATTATTTTTTTTTTATTGAAGCCGATCTTCTGGGTTCATCAAGTATCATGATTTAATGAACTTAGATCGATATTTATCATCCAGATTTATGTTCATACATATGGGTCATTTGGGTGCCAAGTCAATGAAGAGCAATGACGCTGCCATTAATTTGTTGACCTCGTGAGAATCATCAATGGAGAATTGTGTTGTTGTGGGTGGTGATTTACAATCGAAGCACTGTTATTGAAGGAGTTTGATATTGCATAAGGTATGGATCTTAGAGATTGAGCTAAGTTTTATCTTGTATTGAATATTAAACTTAGTGGATTGTCTGGTCAGTGAATCGAGTCCCAGTTTTCACCTTCAGGAAGGTTTCTGGTTATCAAGCATTGAGTGTTCTTTTAGTTTTTGCTCTGTTGGCTTAGGATGCTTTAAATCTGCTCTAAGTGCTTTGTGTGGTTGTACCTATTATTCATATATTGCATAATTCATCTTATATGAAATGATTGAGAATACTTGTTGTTTTTGCACACACCAACTCACTTAGAACTAGCACAGGGCTGCCTACATTGATGGAGCTTCTGAGTGCGTAGGGTGTCAATGTTGTGAAGTGTTTTTACAGGGAGCGTGTGAGATTGTGTTGACTCTGAGTGCACTGCTTGTGTTTTGCTTGCTGTTTCTCGGTGTGCTATCTACGACTGTTTATTGTGTGAGTGGCGTCTTTGTGCGTGTAGGCCTGATATACAACTTTCATTACCCACTAATGGGCCGAGCGACGCTGAAGCCCAAGTCGGCATCTGATCAGTAGAACCCACTCTTCATCAATTAGGAGCCCTAGCTACACACATGATCAACACTTAGGCAATACCCACAAATAGATGCTCATCGGGACCCTCTACCTGCAAAATGACCTTTGAAGTCATCCTGGCCCGGCTCGGCTTCCGGTAATCTCCCTTGGAAACAGAGGCCCCGGCCTTCTCGGCCTCAGCCCTCGTCTCGGCCACCTTCTTCAGCGCCTCAACAACTTTCTCCATTCTCTTCGTAAGTTGGTCAGCGGCAGCTGCGACGAAGTCGAGGTCGACTGCATCACAACAACATGTCAAATACAAGAAATTTTGAATTTTTTTTCCAACAGGTACAAACACGGAAACACTTACGCATGGAGGATTAGCCCAACTTGCAGCAGGTGAGCAGGCAAACGCAAGTAGTCCCTGCTTCTCTCCACACGGCCGAGCCTTCGGAAGACTTCCGCACAATCGGCTATTTCCTGCTCGCTGATGTTCGACCGCTTAAACAACTCTCACCATAAAAAATAAAAAAAAAGGTCAGCTCAATCGACAACAACATTATTAAACAAAAAATACACAGCCGTCAGGCACAAATAAACTTAATAGTCCTACGGCCACCACCTTTCGACTAATACACGTGTGGCATGCGTCGCCCGAACAATGGTAGCTCTACCCCCTCCCAATTACCCGAGATAAACATAAACTTGTGTTTCCAGCCTTTTTGGAGGTCGGCATGTCTTCAATAAAGGGCCCGCTCTCCTGTTTCGTTCGGGATTCCACGTACACCCAACCGGTCATGTCTCTCACGAACTTGTAGAGATGGCAGATGTGACCCCAGCTCGGCTCCCCCTTCCCACAAAGCCTGAAGGCAATGTAGACCCCGGTCAACATTATCCAGCAATTTGGATTTAGTTGACCGAGTGTAACACCCACCTCCACGGCCATCCTTTGCAGCCACGGGTGAAGGGGCAGCCCTACTCCATTGCTGAAGTTGTCTGGGTGGAATGTGGCCCAGCCGACCGGGGGACTGCTCGGCCTCTCCCTCCTTCCAAGGAGCCTCATCTTGACTATGTCTGGGATGTTAAATACCCTTCGGTAGGCCAGAAGGTCTTCATCATCCAATGTGTTCACCTTTCGGTCCACTTCGTAAACCGAACTGGCGACTGTTACCAGCTCCATCGCCTCTTCAATATCGATTTCCAACGGCCCTAGCACCGATACTATCTCCTTAGACTTAGACGTTGACACCACCTCCGTACTCTTATCAGCCGGCGACCTCAACAGCACACTCTGCCCAACTAACGATACCTCGGCATCAGAGGTCTCGGTCCCATCAACAGCCGAAACATAACGGGTATCAATAAAGTTGAACGCCATCTCGAGCTCATCTTCTAGTTCCTAGCCTGACAGCCCTTGAGACACCTCAAGGATCGATCCAGTAACTTTTGGATCCACCTTTGCCTCTACCCTAGGGTTTGACCGAGAGGAGCCAGAGGTCGATTCAGACGCATTCAACCGAGAATCGGAGTTAGCAGAGCTAGCATCCGATTCACCGTCAAATGCATTAAGGGACCGACCCTCGGATCCTTCTGAATCATCACGAGAGCTTGACATCTACAGATAATACAAAAAATCTAAGAGGGGAAAGATGCTTGACACGACTACTATAGACAAACAGAAGATCTAACTACAAGCATACATCAAGTTCATCCTAGTTCATACAAAAACACATAACTCAATCGAAATACCGGCGAAAGAAGAAGGCCATACCTTGTTTATAGAAATTTTTCCGTGAAAACCGCCGCAATATACTCATCGGGAATCGCCTCAATAGGAATCAAAGATCGCCGAAAATCGCCTCACAAATTCGACAACCTCTCTAAAAAGCAAAAGTGAGGAAAAAAGGAAAAGTTGAAGACCTTATACACCTTCTCTCGGCCAGGCGAAAGGTCGAAACACGAAACCTAAGACATTTATTACACGACGCATGGCGCAGCATTCCATGCCACTTGTCACACATTTATTACAGGACGCTTGGGACATCCTCCAAGCCGATCGCTTGGGCCAACCAAGGAGACATACAATCACCTTTGGAGTGGCACTCGGTCGGCTTAGGACATCCTCCAAGCCAATCGGCCACATGATCATATGAGGTTCCGCGCAAACGGGCCGACCAATGTGACATACAATCATCCTTGGAGTGGCACTCGATCGGCCTAGGACATCCTCCAAACCGATCGGCCAGGTGATCGTGTGAGGTTCCGCTCAAGCAAGCCGACCAAGGTGACATACAATCACCCTTGGAGTGGCACTCGATCGGCCAAAGACATCTTCCAAGTCGATCGACCACGTGATCGTGCGAGGTTCCGCGCAAGCGGGCCGACGAAGGTGACATACAATCACCATTGGAGTGGCACTCAATCGGCCAAGGACATCCTCCAAGCCGATCTACCACGTGATCTTGCGAGTTTCCGTGCAAGCGGGCCGACCAAGGTGACATACAATCATCCTTGGAGTGGCACTCGGTCGGCCTAGGATATCCTCCAAGCCGATCGGCCACGTGATCGTGCGAGGTTCAGCGCAAGCGGGCCGACCAAGGTGACATACAATCACCCTTGGAGTGGCACTCGATCGGCCAAGGACATCCTCCAAGCCGATCGGCCAAGTGATCGTGCGAGGTTTCGCGCAAGCGGGCCGACCAAGGTGACATACAATCACCTTTGGAGTGGCACTCGATCGGCCAAGGACATCCTCCAAGCCGATCGGCCACGTGATCGTGTGAGGTTCCGCGCAAGCAGGCCGACCAAGGTGACATACAATCATCCTTGGAGTGGCACTAGGTCGGCCTAGGACATCCTCCAAGCCGATCGGCCACGGATTCGTGCGAGGTTCCGCGCAAGGAGCCCGACCAAACACCCTTTCGGCCACCCCAAAAAAATAAAAAAAAACCTCGACCATCCAACCTTGCCACCAAGATGATTAACATCCGGCATCTCGCCTCGGCCAAGGGCTTGGGGGACTAGGGACTAGTATGGGACGTATCCCCACAGGTTGACAAAAGAAGAACAAGCCCTCAACCGAGGAAATCCACCTCAGTCAATGACTTGGGGACTCCTGTTTGTACCTAATTTGATCAACCTGGTCAAGACCGACCAAAGCCCTCCAGAACCACACTTGGCCTCAGCTCAACCAAATACACGCCAAGTACACCCCACCAACACAACCCTGCGTGAGAGGCAAGAACACGCTAGGCCGACCGGATCTGGTCGGCCTACCTTTCGGCCAGACCTTCGACACACGTCAGCGCTAGGAATAAGGACATTTATCCCACATCGAAATATTTCACCAACAACATTTAATGCCACTACAAATACAAGAGGCACCTCCCCTAAAAAATGTAATGAACTTCTTGCCCTTACACTGCCTAAATCCCTCCACACTTAAATAACTTAAGCATCGGAGACTACTAGGCCGGCACCCCACCGGTGCTCCTTTACTTCTGCTCTCCCTTTGTGCAGGTCTCCCTACCTCTAAGAAGAGTGAGTGAAGCGAACTCGAAGGGACAATTCTAAGTTGATCCATTTTTGGCATCAACACCTCTCATCCAATTTCTCACTCACAACAGACCAAAAAAGAGGAAAACAAAGCAAAAATAAATTACCGAAATTTGATGAGTGATGGGACTATCGGCCTCAGAGCAAGTAAAATCGTGCGACTCAGTCTCCAGTCGCCGTGTCCGTCAGTCTCGATCGTGGTCACTTTCGTCACGAGCGTCGTCGGAATTTCGGCCCTGGTCCTCCTTTCCCGCTACTTCCAAGGAAAGCCCGCATACGACCAATCCACGCTTCTGAGCAAGTCGCGGCGGATTCATCGTCTCAACATGGACGGCCGTGGCTGCACTTAAACATGGACGCGGCACAGAAAGCCGACCGACTTGCCGCTTTGCCTCCAATCAGGATTTGATCGTGCATGGCATCGGGGAAGATAAGTCCTTATCTGCTCAATAAGTCTAATTTGCGGCTATAAATTGGGCCATTTTGCTGCCATTAATCGGGTGGGGCAATTTAACCACATATTGTTTGGGGTGAACAATCAACAGTCTAACAAAAACGTTTGGGTTTTTTACTCTATGGCCCATTTATCACGTGAGCCTTTTATTCAGTCAACATTTTAAGCCACATATTATGTCATCCTACCAATAGGACAAGCCCACACACATTATTTTTGGGTCCTTTTCGGTTCACAAATTCAATTACATTATAGTACCAATTACTATTAGGCCCCAAGCGGCAATTTGATTAAATCAAGCAATTTAATTATGAGAAAATTCATACTTCTGACACATTGCTTGTGCGCATTGAGTATGCTTATCATGCGAATAGTTACACAATCACTTATTATTATTTGTGCAACACAAATGCATCTTTGATTACACCTTGTGGATATATTGATCGGTAAATTCTTCTCTGATTATCAGGAATTACCGAGTGGCCCAATTATTGATCTCCATGATCAATCGGCCATTTTTGCCCCTCGGTAACACGTTTTACGATGTCTTTCGGCAGCTCTCACTTGCCTATCCACAACAATTATTTGGCTCATGCCAAGACACATCCCAACAATCACTTTTATCAGTAGCGAGCGTCACGACATGTGGGTGTCATTGCCTCTCGGTAGACTTTTCACATCGTGCTCACATCATCGCCTCTCGGCGCATGTGCATCATCACACTCACATCATTGTCAATGGCACATGAGCATCATATTTACATCATCGTGCTCCGGCACTCATTCATTCATGTGCACAGGCACTCATTCATTCACGTGCTCAGGCACTCATTCATTCATGTGCTCAGGCACTCACCCATTCACGTGCCCAGGCCCTTACGTGTTCAGGCATTTGCTGACATTTGCATGTCACTCCCGGTCGGCAGGGCCCAGGCTCACTCAACCGATCGAATGCATTACTCGAGATAATTTCCTCAAGGAAACACTCTATGATCAGCAAACGCTACCAACCGATTGGACGCATTACTCGAGATCACTTCCTTAGGGAAGCACGTTACGATCGGTAAACGCTACACCTAGCTACCGATCGGACGCATCACTCGATATAACTTCCTCATGGAAGCACGATACGATTGGAAAACGCTACTAGTAGCTACCGATCAGATGCATTACTCGAGATCACTTCCTCAGGGAAGCATACTACGATCGGAAAATGCTACCAGTGGGTACCGATCAGACGCATTACTCAAGATCACTTCCTCAGGGAAGCATGCTACGATTGGAAAACGCTACTAGTCGGTACCGATCGGACTCATAACTCGAGATCACTTCCTCAGGGAAGCATGCTATGATCGGCAAACGCTACCGGTAGCTACCAATCAGACGCATTACTCGAGATCACTTCCTCCGGGAAGCATGCTTCGATTGGAAAACGCTACACTTAGCTACCGATCAGACGCATTACTCGAGGTTACTTCCTAAGGGAAGTACGCTCCAATCGGAAAACCCGTACGAGGCGACCGATAGAACGTATCATTCAAGTTATCCTCTCAGACAGATGCTCCAATCGATAAGCCCGTACGAGGTGACCTATCAGACACATCATTCGAGTTTTCCTCTCAAAAACTTTGATCGGAAAACGCTACACCTAGCTACCGATCGGACACATCATGTGAGATTACTTCCTCAGGGAAACATGCTACGATCAGCAAATGCTACCTTCTCGACATCAACACAAACAGGCCCAAACCACCACAAAGCAAAGCAGTTAGTCTTCTTCACTTTCGCCAACACGACTCTCACCCCATTGACACATCAGACATTTACAAAAATGACATGTGAGTTTCCATCGGTACCCCACCTCAACCGAGGACTTGGGGGATTGTGGGGATAGTGCACTATACGGATCAGTAGACGGAAATGAAAGAGTTGCTCGGTCAGTGCACTCTCGGTACAAGCCCTCGATTGAGGCAATCCACTTCAGTCAAAAACTTGGGGGACTAATGTTGATACCATTACTAACCAAGCAATGGACCTAACGGAAGACGCGAAAGATCACTTGGACCAAGACCAGGCCCACGATCAAGGCCCATCACAAAGCCCACCACTGTGGCCCATGACCTAAACCTAGGTGTTTACTATATAAAGGGAGCCTTCCTCCCTCATAACACAAGGTCTACTCTCTCTCTAGACCTAGAGCTCTCACCTCTCTCTACCTTCTCGGTTTTCCTCTAAGGCTCAATGCTTAATGTAATATGTACAAACACAACATTAATAATGAGAAGAGTATAACACCGTGGACGTATCCTGATTTGAATGAACCACGTACATCATTGTGTTTTTTGTGTGTGTGCGGTCTTCAAGGACTCGTTGGTCCATTTATTGCATCAACATTTTTTATGGCTTCGGTCGGGATTTGTTGCTTTGCTTTTCAACGGGATTTGTTCTTTTGGCTTCGACAAGGATATGTTATTTTGGCTTCGGTCGGGAGTTGGATTGGTTGGTTTCTTACCATGGTTCGGTATTGGTTTTACTTATTAGGTATTCGGGTGTCACGGTTGCATTCCACTATATTTAACATTCCTTATTACTATTATTGTCCGACCACATAGTACCGACTATCTCTGCCACAAGTGCTAGAGGGATAATTTTCTCTGACCGCATGATTTAGAGGTATTTTCTGTAATGTGTACTTGTCAAGGTTATCTAGGCGCATAGTACGGGCCTTTCATCCGCATGTATTTGAGGTATTTTCGAAACGTACGTGTCTGGGGAGAAGTCCCCGAGTTGGACATCTCATTTTCCCTAGCCACTGGCTTTGAGGTATTGTCAATGGTGATTAGTCAGCATGTCCCCGTGTTGGACTACTCTTCTAGGTATAGTCGGGGTGTGTGGGGGTGATATATTTTGTCATATGTAGTTTGTGAGAAGTTTCCATATTGTTGACCTTCTTCATGGAGGGGTTACTAGGGAATTGGTGTGGACCATGACTATGTTTCTCTTGATGGTAACGTGGGCTATACTATTTTTAAAAGTTGATTTTCGGTGGTAAATTTATATTTATATATCTTTGTATAAATTATACAGATACGTACATTGTTATGGAAGAAAATGGTTTAATAATATTTTTAAAAGTGTGCATTCATGCTTTTAACATGAGGGGTTAGTACTTTCTTATACTTATGTTTTAACTTGTTCTTTTTGTCCACTCACACTTTTCTGTTTTGCGCCCTTCTAGGTTGTAGGGCGACGAGATCTACGACACTAGGCTGAGGCATTCCTTCAAGTACACTACTCGTAGGATTTCCTTTGTTTAGTTTGTAAACTTGAATTCTGAATTGGATCTCTTTAAACCTATTATACTCTTATATGCCCTTGCATGGGTTGGTTGTGGGTTGAGACTTTGTTAACCTGTGGATGTTTGGTTGTGACTTCGTAATGTTCTTGCTGAAGTTTAGTTTTGGAACCTTTGTTTTTTTTAGCATGGTGAATTGTGGATTTCGATCGTTTTTCAGGGGACATTCTGCCAAATTTTCGATAGAAGTCTAATCCTTGGACGCTTTCGTAAGGGTAGTTTAGTAAAGGTGTCTAACATTCCCTTGGTTGTCATATGGGCATAGGATTTCTCACGGATTTCAAGGGTTTAATTCGGAAGGGGTCATGTCACTCATACTATACCCTACCTATAAACAATGTCGTCAAACTATGTTAAAACACGTGAAATTTGAACACCACGTGACATATGTTCCAAGTACATATAAGTATTCACTTTTATATTCTCGAAAATTTAAAATATTCATAAAAAGAAAAAAGTGGAAATACAGTTTCAAATGGTTTGAACTTGGATCTTCTATGCACTCTTTTCTGGTGTTGAAGGATTCCTTTCATTAAACAACCAGCCTCTCCAAATTGTTTTGCATAATCCGAAATCGATTGTCGTTAATGAGCGAACTTAAATTTCTTATTGTACTTATTCAATATAAATTATATTTATAACTTTGATATCAAATATGTTGACATATAATTTTTTTTTCCCAAATAAGCAATATCAAACCCTTACTTATTAACATTAAAATAATTTACAGTCATGGTATTTCTTTTTCCACTCGTTGTGTAATGGGATATTTCGGATTTAGCTCTCATTAAAAAAGAGATGAATACTTTTTTTTTTTTTGGTAAATATCACGAGGTGTCCCCACACTCAAATAATGGGCCTAATCGTCATTCGGCGTGCGGTTTGCTACCTGCAAGTTTTGAACTCCTGTTAATTAGGTATCTGAAAATTCGCTCTCTAGAGATGTCAATTTATCAATTGCATCACACATTGTGGTTGATGTAATATTTAAAGTGTACATATAATTCCCCTCGTAATATCATTGTATTTAAAATATCAAAATAAAATATTGCTTGTGGTATGATAAAAACTTGTGTAGGGTTGGTTGGTTTCACAAGAATTTGAGACGTGATAAAAACTTGAAGGCTGCAGGCCCAGCAGTAGCAGTAAAAATAGTTGATTGGGCCTGGAAAATGAAAATTGGTGGGATGGGCCCACAGAATATGATATAATAATCTGCCGCAGAAGGTCATAAAGCCGCTGTTTTCCCCTTTTCACACAATTTGCATCCCATATCATATATCATATTCATATATATCATCCCTCCTTCATTCTTCCATGTCTCCGAGTCGCTCTTCCAATTCATAAATCATTAAATCGGCGACCCAATTCGATCCGACCCGCCAATCAGACCGAACTCGAAAGTCGAATTTGGAGCGGAGAGCAAGGAGGCATGGCGTACAGAGCAGATGACGATTACGATTATCTATTCAAGGTGGTGCTCATAGGGGACTCTGGCGTCGGAAAATCCAACCTCTTGTCCAGGTTCACGCGCAACGAGTTCAGCCTCGAGTCTAAGTCAACAATTGGCGTCGAGTTCGCCACTCGGAGTATCCACGTTGATGAGAAGATCGTTAAGGCCCAGATTTGGGACACCGCTGGCCAAGAAAGGTTTTCAATTCTACGCCTCATTACCAAATCCAATATTTATCTCTTTTGTTGTTCGTGTTATGAGATTTGGGTTAATGGGTTTGTCGTTTTTTCCTGTATGGGTGCTGATATAATGTGGGAAAATCGAAGAAGATAAAATCTTTATAGTTTTGTTCGCTATATGAATCGAGATCTGTTGGCGGGATTAGTTATTTCATTTTTGTCAATGGGTTATTGTTGTGATGCTGAGGAAAATCAGGTATTGATGTAAGATCATGACTAAACTTGGGCAATGCATTTCCTATTAGAGGCCAACCAACCATTTGATGAACTTCATTAGTTAATTGCAATTTTTCTGTGTGGAGGTATATATAATTAATCTCAAAGCATTAATCATGAACATTGTAGGTAAGTTATTTTGTTTTTCTAATTTTTCTCCTATACAAGTCGATTGTAATCCAACAAGGGATTCTATTGTCATTATGCAATGAACAGGTTGTGTTGGGAAATGTATGGGTGCTGAATATCTGTTGGTTTCCTTCTATGAAGGAGATCCGGGCTTTACCCGGTGTTTTGAAATTTGAAAGATGATTAGGTTTGAGGGGAATAAAAAAGGATTTCTTTATTTAATGTTGTGGGCTTGATTGTGAATGATGATTGCTTGAATAATGGAGTTTGAGTAATTTCTTATATATATATATTTTCTTGTTTGGCCAAAGGTATCGTGCAATTACAAGTGCCTACTACCGAGGAGCTGTTGGTGCTTTGCTTGTCTATGACGTCACCCGGCATGTTACGTTTGAGAATGTTGAGAGATGGTTAAAGGAGCTACGGGATCATACAGATGCCAATATCGTGATAATGCTCGTGGGTAACAAAGCTGATCTTCGTCACCTGCGTGCTGTTTCTGTTGAGGATGCTAAGGCCTTTGCTGAGAGAGAAAACACCTTCTTTATGGAGACATCAGCACTGGAGTCTATGAACGTTGAAAATGCCTTCACTGAGGTCCTAACACAAATATACCATGTCGTAAGCCGGAAAGCACTTGAGGTTGGAGATGATCCTGCTGCATTACCTAAGGGACAGACCATAAATGTTGGAAACAAGGATGATGTTTCTGCTGTTAAGAAAGCTGGTTGCTGTTCTGCCTAATCCTGAGAGGCCATGACGGCGAGCTTAAGGGTGTTTGTCTTCTCATTTTGCTGCCCCTAAATTTCTCATGAACTTTTTACTGTATGACCAGTGCTCGAGTTTTTCTGGGGTTGGCTTATAGTTTTGGAGACAAAAGAAATGTCACAGCTTCCAACTTTATGTCAATTTCTTGATTATTTATCCCTCCCTTGCCATCTCATCTCTCTCATACATTTTATTTCTATCGTTATTTTTGTTGTACTTTGTTTGGTTGCTCTAGTTTAGGAAGAAGAATTACTGGATCATTTTGCTTTTGTAATTTGATTGATTTTTAGTTCAATGTATGATGAATTAGCATTCCTTCTATGGCTCAAAAACAAAATTTGTGAATCACAAAGGAGAAATATTTTGGTAATAAAAGATTGAATTAGATGTCTACGTTATACTGGCCAGGGCGTTTCATCCCAGTGACGTGCCTGGCCGGCTGGCCGGCCTGACATGACCGCTCCTTACACAGTTACACCTCAGTTTGAATCATGATGTAAATCCTTGTATAAGTGGAAGATCACTGTCTCTATTCATTCTCTTTAAGAAACCATACTCAAAAGACCGAATCAATTTTAGAGCAGTTCAAATATGATAATAGTCAAATATCCGACCCACACGAAATTACTGGAGATTTGAGGTCACTATAATGAACGAAAACAGTAAATTTTCATTCTAACCACGGTAGTAATTCTGCATTTAATAAAAAAAAAAACAGCATTTGATCCGTTAGAATCGACAAAGATGAATTATTGAAAAAATTCCACAAATGAACAAGAATGAGGCATAATTACCGAGTAATACAGAAGGGAACAATTATAAGAGAAAAAAAAGTCTGTACAAGTTTGATAGATACATGACCAATGTTTTTGAAAACCAACAAACAAATGAGCTGGATGGTAAACCGTTGGTCAATATATATAAGCAAGTGCATATACAAAAATACATAGCCAAAGAAAATTAGTCGAAACAACAAAGGTAATGAGTGTCCTTTGTCATTCAACTGTCGACCCATTTCTATACATTCTTCTTCCCGCCTGTGGTTAATGCTTCGGATTTGCAGACGGGGCAGACATTCTTCACAAGCAACCACTTCTTTAAGCAACTTGCATGATACTCATGTCCACAACGAAGAATTCCCATCTTTTCGCGGTTCTTATAATTATCCTGAAATATCCCAAATTGAACCACGGTGATGAATAGGGAACGATCATATATTTCTTAAACAGATTAGTGTTAGAGATTCACGAGTATGAAAATACTCAATTGCACATACGCATCAAGATGGAAAAAAATATATTATATATGGACATCAATATGAACGAGTTCTAAGGTACCTGACATATAATGCAAGCTTCGGATTCCATCTCTGGAGATCCAGCTTCTTCCAGATTTAAATTGATAGAAGACGATAAATAAGACCTTGTCTTCAGTTGTTTTCTAATGGTCTCCTCTGACAATCCTGTGCTTACATGGCCAATTTGCTCCCCCAATGCAAGAAGCTCCTGCAATCGAAAGTGGAGTTACGAGGTTACAACTTTGAAGAGGTAGCATACATGAGTAACGAGTGGGTAAGAACATAGAGGAACATAAAATATCTGAGAATACAACTCGCACCTCTTTAGCTTTGCTTATCTGCATGATTGAGTTATATCTAGAATTATCAATATGAACAAGTAGATAGAGAGTCAAACTTCTTCAATTTACCTCATATGACATGTCCTCTATGTCCAAGCGCATGTCTCTGTGTTGGTCAATAAAGGTTCCATAAAAATTTGGATCTACTATGACACCCTCCTGCAAAAAAAGCACCAAAACAGTAGATCATAAGTACATATACCATAAGTATAAAAATAACAGGCAAACCCTAACTGGAGAGAGAAAGAAAGAATTACATCAGCCTGAAGAACTCTCAAGTGGGAAAGGCTCTGGTGTCTTAGAGCTGCCTCAGGAATAACTCCTTGGTGAGGCCGATATATCCGGAAGCCGTTTGGTGGAATAGGTCCTGGTTGCCTGCGACCAATCTCCAAACCATTCTGGGAAGGATTCATGGTGCTGCGTGAGGAACTAGCAGGTATTCTATATGAAGCTGCTGTGGCTCCCTGGGGAAGAAAATTAAGATTGTGGCCTCTTAATCCTTGCAAGGGTGGTGCTATGTGCTGATTATGATGCCGGTGGTTGAGCAGATGAGGTTGCCGGAGAAAAGAGGAACTTCTGTTGCCAGAATCATGATATCTTTGCATACCCATGTTCGCACTGTCCATAGAACCTACAGTGACATTGCCCCCTATAAGAATGAGCAACAGAGAAAGAAAGAGAGGTCCAATTAATACATAACACAACCGTCATTAATCTAAACAGGCAGGTGGGTTTCCATAATTATGGTCTATATTTGAAACTGATATATTTCCATGGAAAAAACATGTAATATAGAGAGCAAGTTCTCAAAAGAAAAGATATGCATGAACCTCATTCAATCTATATAAAGCAAGCTAACCTTACTTAAAGGGGTCATAACTGCTTCTATAGATCAACTTTTATTCAACGTACAAAATGTGAAACTATAATACTTTAAAAAGAAAAACCTACAATAAGAAGGAAAAAAATTAAAAATACCCTAGAGAAAAATTACGTTAGGAGCAATTGCCAACAGAAGCTGAAGCATGGCCTTTCTAACATGAAATAAACTGAACTAGTGCAAATAGAAATCCAATTATAAGAGAAGAAAATACAAACAAGTACTGACCGTGCATAAAAGGAATAGTAGGAACTTGATTCCAGACTGAAGCACCTCCATCTGCATTGTTACTACTTAAATGTTGGTCCAACCAAAGAGTTCCAGCTGGCTGAAAGTGCTGACCCACATAATTTCCTTGATTCAGATGATTATGGTCATATGTCATAACAGAATCAAGCCCAGTTGTAACTGATCTGTTCCTCATACTACTCTGAGGTCCTGCTTCCATAATTGGCGGATTACCAGTTCCCGCATACTGAGGTAAAGCATAACTTACAGAATCAATCACAGCAACCCCATCAGGATTCCTCATATTCAAAGGAGCCACTGAAGAACTAGGTGTTGCAGAGGCATTAAAATATTGGAAATGCCCTGGTAGGCCTTCAGGATTTTTTCTCTTGCATGGACCTCTGACATCATCCATGATACGACTATTCCTTCCATACTCATCTGCAGAAATTCCAATGACACCATAATGGCTAGAAGATGGTAATGGATCAGAAGCCCCGTGATTTAAAGGAACAGGTAACACCCCAGTACTAGATGAGGGGGCCATGTAAGAATAATAATAGTTAGCTGGAGATGCAACACCCAAATCAAGATTATGATGATGCTGAACACCACTGTACGGGATCATCCCGTAGAACGCGGCATTATCATAACACTCAGGTAAATGTTGGGCATCAAAACTAGTCGTGCTCCCTGAAGCTGTTACCATTGTGTGAATATTAGGTTGTTGGATATTGGAGGAGCTCCCAAAATGGATGGAGGGTGGGGGGCAGAGATATCTTTCCCCTTGTTGACTCATTTCCAAATCAATCATCTGACTAGGGCATAGTATATTTCTTTGCCCCATTGATGTCACAAATTATCCCTGTTCTCCAGCCAAGGTAATTGCAAAAATCAGTAAAATGCACAGTAAGGGAATAATGTACCCAGGGTACAAATTACGGAGATATCAAATGGGTTACATTCTAAAATCCAAAGAAGGGGGGAAGCACAGGTTTATTAATTATTAACTCCTACTAAGATATTATGTAGTTGCATATATTTCAGCGCCAAATATAACAATAAGAGCACCATTTGAAAGAATTTAATCCCAAGGATTAAGGCACTTCAGGAAAAAACAAATCCACCCTTCCAAATTTATACCAACATTATATTGCATTCACAAATAATAACTCGTGTACCGTATAAAGAAATTCTATCCACAACATTGTCCAAACTAATCCTACCCCACAACCGGAAATCTATTCAGACCAACTCAAAGCATTCCCCGTATGGTTACTCGAGTCCAAATGAATCCCAGCCCTCCATGCACGTTAAGTGTAGCATTGATCTCATGGTCACGAAATACATATATTTTTTCATTAAGTGAGGTTCGAGCCTATGATCTCTAACGTAATCTCAACCATCCCATCCTACGTGAGCTAAGTTCATGAAGGCAAACAACACATTCCAAAGCAATATAATCGGCAGCTACATGCTAATAACTAACGTTACAAGATTCCACGATCTACGGAAATAGGGGAACTAAAATAAGAACAGGTGGAATATTAATTAGCCTTGTGAAAAAAAAAGGGAAATTTTACAAAAAAGATAACACCAAAAAGATTTATTAATTCCAACATGAAATTTTTTTTTTAAAAAGTAACACATAGATGATAACTCTAAGATACTTGGTCCCATATAAATTCGTTCTTTGCTATGAATATAAAGCTATCCAGTTTTGTGCTTATAAGTTTTAAGGGGGTGCAATTTACATTCTGATATATATTTCAATATAAAGTTTTTAATCATTTCTTTGAATGGTTTAACAAAACCAGAAGAGACCCAAATTTATTCTAACGAAATTAAAACAAACTTTAAAGAACATATATATACATCACATGTGTACAAAATTAGGTACCTTATTATCATAAACAAAGGGATAATAACCAAAGAACGAACCAAAACTCTCCAAACGGTGCCTGCAAAAGAAAAAAGCTTAATTTGATTACAGGATTCCACAACAAGGAATGCTTGAAATTGTAATCGGAAAGAGAAAAACCCTAGAACTCAAATTGAACGCTAACGCCCAAAAAACTTGCAAATTTCAAGAAAATAAACGGAGATTATGAAAAGTTAAGACAATTTGAGAGAAACTGGCATAAAAAAAAAAACTCACAGGAAGGAAATCGATCAAAGCAATTGAGATCAAAAGGGTCTTAAGAGATGAGAGAGAGAGAGAGAGAGAGAGAATTGGGTTTCTATTCACTGAGAGAGAGAAAATTGAAAGTCTGTGTTCTTTTATACACAGAATAGAAGGGAATATTTATTTTATATATGGTTTTATTTAATTGCTCTGGGTTTCTATTTCTGACCGTTTATAATTTAATTTCAAAAGGCAAAACAAATTTTTTTTATTTCCAGAATTTCTTTTGTTATTTTTTCCAGATATGACGAAAAAAATATAGCTCATATGGTGTGTGTAATGTGTATGCTTAGGTGGTTCTGCTTTCAAAAACAATAAATAAACAAGAAAAGAAAAGTGATCTAATTATTTCTTGATTTTCTTTTCTTCTTTTTTTATTGACAAAAAAAAAACACAAAAGAAAATGTTGTGGAAAATAGATTTGAGCTATTGTATTATTTTCTAATGGAAATTCTACTTACCCAATAACCACCTTTTTCCTACACTCAGTTTTCTTTTTCTTGTAGGCAAGTTTTTTTATTTTTATTATCAATTTTCCACCCTTGTTTTTATGGAAAGAAATCTAAGAGCTTGTAGGCCAAGAAATCATTGGATGAAAATTCATCAGTCTTCCATTTTGAAACACTACTTATATTATTTGATTTTGCGACATAAATATTGGTATTGCATAAATTGGCTATAATATGTGTTTGATATATGTACATTTTTAAAAATAATATTGTTATAAAGTCAAGAGAGGAAATTTTGTGTTACCTTCGCTAAAAATATGAGTGAGGCGAAAATACCCTTGATTAATTAAAGTTTAAATAGAGACAAAATTTTAAAATCAAATATTATAAATTAAAAATTAAAAGAATAAATATATGTAGTGGAATAGATCCCTCATTTTATTTCTAATTTTTTTTCTAAAAAAATATTAATTAAAAATAAATAAATATTAATACATGCATTAGAAGTATTATACACATATTATATCTCTATTATTATAAAACAAGGAGGGTCAAAAGGTTTCACCAAATTTTCTGACAAAAAGACCCTTCGATTAATTACCTTTAAACAAATAAATCATTTAATAAATAAGAATAAAATAGTAAAATCAAATATTAAATTTATAAATTATTTAATATTAATGATTAATGGGAGAAGTGAATAGGTAGTGGGCTCAGGTAGTTATTCTTCTCACTTTCATATATATATATTTTTTAATTAAAAATTTATTTTATTTTATTTTAATTTTTTCTAATAAAGATAAAAAATATTAACACACGCGTAGTGGGTGCCAGAAGGCTAGTATATATTTAGTAAAAAAAAAGAAGGCTAGTATATATATACATACTTATAATTACATCTAATACATATAATTTTTTTACAATTTGAATAATATGCATAAAATATGACGTATTATCTATATATAGTATATTCTTGAAAATATACTATACATTACATAAATTTTTTTGATAGATATATTAAATAAATAAGATTACAATGTTATATAATTACTGAAATGTTAAACGATTATGAAAATTTTTGGTATTTTAATTAATTAACAAAATCTATCAAATAATACATTATTTATTGCCCATGTATTATACCCGTTTTGTACTTTAGTAACTATGTTTGAAATCAAAGAAAGATTTTTTGTGTACGGCGTTTATGGATACAATAGCTCAAGATCAGTCCAAACATTTGAAGGCCTAGGATAAGAATAGAAAATGGGTTATCAATTCACACACCTAGGTAATACCTTTTTCGGCAATAATATTTTGGCTTCAAAATCTTCCTTCCAATGAAATGAGAATTAAAATGTGAGATATAGAACAATAGAAAATATATTTTGATAAAAAAAATAAAAATTTTAAGTATAAAGGAACAATACAATTATGGGGTTCTCTGTTGCCCTGTTGGTGTCACTTTTTTCCCGTCTCTTCCGTCTAAGGTGGTCTCTCGGGTTGAAGTAGATGATGGGTGTTTTCCTCGCTAGTGTTAAGTTGTTCGTTAGCTTTCTTTCTCCTGGACTTTGGCCATTCTGCTCACCGGAAAAAAAAAAATTAATTACTTCAAATCACTAATTTCAGTCCAAAAGTCCAAATTGATTGTTTATTCGAGATTTTTTAGACTAGATTCTAACTTTGTGACTAAGATTGGGATTGAGACTGCAAGAAATTACAACAAAAATACTAATTTATAGAATCATAAATTACAAAAAATAATAAATTCTAAACCTGGTTCCAAAGCTATTGATTGGATTTAATACTACCTTGAGTTGGAATTCTTGTCTGCACCTTCTTGGTTCTTGATTTTTTTCTCGGTGAAACCATCTTGGACGTTGAAACCATTATGGGCCTTGGTTTTCTCTGCCTGCTAGGTATTCTCCGCCCCTTCTTTAATTCTTTTGTTTTTGTTTTTTTTAATATGATATAAAAATAATATTGAGCTTAATTTTGGCCCCTATATTATTTTGCGCCCCCTTTAGCCCCCCCTGAAAAACCGGCCCGCTCCAAGCTTGTATGTCTCATCTTGTAATAAATTTAGAATTTCACAATATTAACAATAATAAATTGTATTAATAATAAAAAGTGGACAAATATGTTTTCCATTGACAGCAACACCACCATAATATTGAATTATGGTAATCAAATCCACATGTCAACAAGAACATATGGAGATCAATTCACATGTTAAGGACATCTTTTTTTTATTTATAAATCAAGTTTTAGAGGGTGGCATTAGGTAGCTAGATTCACAGTTCTATGAAGCCACATGGCACCAAATTATTACTTTTATTTTTGCTTTTGGGTTTATTTATTTATTTTAAATGAAGAAGAAAATAAATGAAGAAGCCTTTGGTGACCCGTAAAACCCACTTCCAAGAAACTCAGTTTACAATTATGAAATTGTATATTTAACTCTTGTTGACCTAAACGTCCTAAAAACAAAAACGTTTTTATTGTGCTTCTTCTATTCCGTCCTTCATTGACACCCCGTTTTGGCCGTTGAGTCAGAACTGGTTTTAGGATATTTGCAATCATAAGTGAAGACCAAGACCAGAGTTTAGAATGTTTGGTTGGATAGTGCGGATGGAGCTTATGATTTAGGAATTGGTTCATCAATTTTTACGGATTTTAAAAATTAAGATCTTTGAATGTTCAAAATAAAATGTTTAAAATTGATAAATCTAACAAAGAAAACAAAATTATGTTATGTCATTCATATATATCAAACAATTCAACGATATTGGTAACAAAAAAAAATCCTTGTAGTGAATCGTTCATTTAGTTTACACATATAAAAAGCTAATGATTTCCAATTTTGTTGATTTTTTGTATAAATGATCTTGAAATAATTATTTAAAAATTAAACGGTTCCGATTATGATATATGTATTGGAGACATCGTCAAGTTGATTTTTGAATAAAGAAGTAGAGATTTCGAAAATTAAGACAGAAGATTTTTGAATAAATTATGGGCTTGCCAAGAATCTATGAATAAATATCTAAAGAAAAATTACTTTTTTTTATTAAACTGCAATTATCTGAAAAAGAATGGCTCCAAGGGAAAAGAAAAAAGGATTTTCCGTGATGAATAAAATAACCTAGAAGACTTCTAAAATTAAAAATTAAATTTAATAAAAAAAAACCTAGAAGACAAAAATAAGGGACTAATTGGCATAAAGAGTAGTGTCAACAATCCACATCACCCAAAAGTACAGCAAAGATAAATAAGAAAACCAAAAATTGAAGGTTCAAAATGCCAAAAGTATATTCCCCACATTCCAATAGTTGCAAAATTACATTTTTCTTTAGGGAGAGATAACTGATAAAGTGGGCTTTTTGTAAATTTGTCATGGGGTCCATTCTCTCCCTAGTCCTAAGTCCTACTAACCCTCCAAAATAAAAAATTGGATTAAGTTGATGTGGGGCCCTTTAAGTTCATCTTCTGTACCTAATCATCTTCAATCTTCATCCTTTGTCATCTTTTAACTTTTAATTTGATTTTGAGGACCTTACATTTTTAATGTGTCATTTTCACGTTGTTAATTATGTTAATTATCTCTTTAAATTTATGCCATTTTTAATTATGCAAGTTATAATTTGCGTTCAATTTACGTTCATTCTATTTTACACGAATTTATTACGCTATAAAAATTTCAACGCACTTTCATTAATCGCGAGAATGAGGGTTTCATGCTTGAGAAAATTTGGGGTCAATGTCTGGTTTTTACATTAGTTAGTGTATCTCTATTATTATAAAATCAAGAGAGTATGTTTGGTGTTACAAGGCCTCACAAAAATATTTTGGACATAAATACTCTTAATTAATGAAAGTTTAAAAAATCAATTTAATAACCAGGGACTACATAATAAAACCAGGTATTTTTAATTAAAATTTGAAGAATTAACATTTTAGTAGAGGAAGTGGGTAGTTACTTCCCCTCATTCATTTTTATTTTTTTAACTATATTTTTTAATCTTTTTTACTTATTTTTGAAAATTAAAAAGAAATTGAAAACAAAAAATTAAAATACACGTAAGCGGGTGCAAAAGACATTGTACTTTAAAAACTAGTTATTTGCATGTACATGCTGAAAATTAATGGAAAATTTTGAAATAACTAGAAACTACTTGATTGAATGAATATGAATTTAATAGCCTTATTTGCATGTATACTTCTTTTCCTAAATTGTTTCTCAGATAATTTTGTTGTCATGATTTTAACGAGATCAGCAGTATGACCCTTATTTTTGAACAATTTTTCTCACGAATAAAATTTATTTTAATCAGATATATTTTTCTTTGAAAAACTTGAAAGCAATAAATTCCTCTGTTTTATATTTTTTTAAGGTTGCCCAGCAGCCTAAACTTTCCAATTTTTTATTATTGTAATCATGTCATCGGATTTGGGGTTATTTAAATTACATCCAAAAATATAAAAGAGTTGTCGAGATGAAGAAGCTGATGTTTAACTACCCATACTTTTGTTCATGAAAGATATATATACAATTAACTAAACATGATTTTTTTTATTTTAAACTAGATAAATTGTAAAAATAGAGGTTCGTATAATCAATGTGATTACGCTCACATCTATTAATGAAAACTTCAGCATAGAAAAACATTCTAAATATGACAACATGTTCATGCATAAAGATAAAAGTTACAGGATTGCAGCCGCCGCCCAACTGATATGAACAAACCAAATCAGGCATCAAGGTATATATCTTCTTCCTTCTTTCTTCAGTTCTTCTCCAGCTTGTAATTTGCTTAAACAGTCGCTTAACACCAGATTCTTTCATTTCCTATAAAACCCATGCCTCATTTACAGGAATCTTTTGTTTTCGTGTTATCGTCAATGTCACATAATCACGTAGTGTTATCAATCTACAATCATTCAAAATCCCACTCCCACTCCTTGTGTCATCTATTGTATCCGAGTTACCCGTTCCGGGATTTAATAAAATCCCACCCCCACCCCTTGTGTCATCTATTGTACCCGAGTTCAAGAACCCGTTCTCGTTTTGGGAGGACGGACTCAAAGTAGAATATCGCTCATATAAAATTAGAGATAAAAAACCAACGTGATGCAAAAAGTACCGACTAAGAGTTTAGTTTAGCTAAAGAAAAAATAAAACAAAAGAAAAGGCAGGGTGTTGGTAAAGCATGAGTAAGATGGGTTGATCAAGTTGATACCTGAAAGAGAAAGTTGGTTTGAACCACTCACAAAAACGCAAAGCAATTTTTGGACGGCAAAAGATGCAGAGAAGAGTGAGTTGAACAAGAAATATGCACACAAAGGATCAATAATCTTTGTATGCTTGAGTTAACCTTAAACCTTAAACCAAGTCCTGAACAGCGATTATTATAACTCTTTTGTTCTGATAATCGAAGGACTGATTCTATTTCTTCAACACATAATGTTTCCTTAACACGAAACCAGCAATAGTTGCCATACAGTTGATGAATACACTGGTAATGTAAAATAAGAAAGTGAAAAAACTTGGGTAAGTCGAGTAAGCTTGCGATACAGATACGACAGATGAAAAGGTTAAACGAGAATAATCAGCAGCCCAAGTCAATATAGAGGGCTTCTCCATGACTTATTTCACTTGCCTTTTTTCTGCTCCTTGGCTGAGAAGATCAATGATCAACATCAGTAGAGAGGGGGGAAAAAGGATTATTCAGATATAGATAGGCCCCTTAAACAAATAAAACAGGAGAGGAAGAGCAGGCGTATCACCATGGGGAATGACATAATTGAAGGGCGCAGGTTGAGCTACATACCAGCCTTTTCTTCTTCTCGCTTCTTAGCGGCCTCTGCCCTTTGTTGGCGAATCAGGGCTAAGCGTTCTGCCAGAACAATTTAAATTAAAGAATGAAAAAGTGGAAACAGAGATGTTCAGAGGCGACCAAAAGAATAATCAAGTACAGGAAGATGAACTATTGACTCAATACAAGCGTATTTCATCAGATCAATATTTACCACCCCCAAACTACATTGATACTTAGCATCGGAGTAGACAAAAATCTCAAAATCCTTACCAAGTTCCAGATCAAATTTTCTGTATTTACTTGCTAAATATCCAGCTACACACAATGGTATCCTCTAATATGAGCAACATCTCACCACCTCAGTTGAAAATTCTATACTATTGTATCACTACTACTGTGATAAAGGGAATGTTAAGTACATTCAAAAGTAAGAGACCTAGGCATGACATAACCTCCAACTAATATTATTCAACCTTGTGCACAAACATACATCTAGTCATAAATGGGTGACATATCAACAAGGAAATATAAAAAAAAATAAAAGACGCTAGTCCAAAGCAAAGATATCTGAACCCATGTTCTGTATATGCTAATTGAGAAATAAAAATATTTTAGTTCAACAAATTGCCAAAAAATGAAGCTAGGATTTGTCAGTTTCTCATATTACCTAAATCTTTTTTGGCTTGATCTGTTTTTCCCTGTTCCTGCAACCTCATGTACCGCTCATGAGCCTTTTGCTTCTCTATCTCCTCCCTGCAAAAGAACCAGAATTTACATTGAAGCAATAACTAACCTTGGATCACTCGTATATTTGTCTCCAAGGACAACCACCCATTTACTGATCAAAGTTACACGCAATCGAAAGTTTCAATCTTCATCAGATGACAAACAGAATGCCAGAGCAGAAGAACATGGAAAACATATTTCAGTTCTTAACAATGGAAAGAGAAATTTACTGTCCACAATTTGCACATCAGTCCCTATAAAAGCTAAATCTTTTCAAAAGAACATACCATTCGACAAAATGTATTTTAGTGTATATGAGTATTGCTGGTGAAAAGAATCATTAATAAAATTATAATTTACCCCTCTAAGACATGTCGTCAAATATTGACCTATAAAGTTAAGTTTGAAAACCATGTACATGATTCCTTTCGCCCTGTGGTTGGCAACACCCAAAACAAAGTGGTGAACTAATGTTCAGTAGCATAAATGCACGCAGGTACAGAATGTTGCCCCACCCCCACCTCAATGTGATGATGAAAATTACATTTACCCAATAAGAAATGTTGGAAAATGGCTCCTTGTTTAATAGTCAAACCCCCTCAAACTTGGACCAATTTCAGAAGCTAAACATAACCAAAACTTTAAGCAATTTACAGCTCACAAGACTGCCCACTGTATCAATTGTTTTAATTTGAAGTCTTTTCTCAACCAAAATCTTCCGAACAAATGAAAACAAAAGCCAAAACCAAAAAGGCAATGAGAAAAGATACAAGTCGGTCAAAATTTAGAAAAGGCAAGAAGATAGAACAACATTTGTAGTTTTGTACAAAGTCCCGGAAAACAACCAAGAAACACAAAAGCATTCTGTAGCACTCTTTGTATATTTTCATTTTTCTTAAAAAATAAACAGAGGTGTTATACAATGAGACTGGAAAATTCAACCTCCACTATTGCTGGAACAAAAACTTTAGCTATGCCACAACCATTGAGCCAACCAACTTTCTCCATCCAAAAAGGCCAACTACCATTATGTGTCCTTTTATAAGATACTCCATCAAATCTAACAATCACCACATTTGCATAATCCCACTTAGTCATCTCCAACAATCATTGTTATTTGAAGCTCCATCAATTATAGGTATACCAACATTACCTTCAAACCCAATAAAGAGCAATTATAAATCTTAATTCCTGTATGGGAGCTGATTTGGCACTTCACAAATTACTTGATGCACTCCACTTCTGTACTCTACTGTTTTTTTTTTTTTTGTGAATCAAACTTCCAAACTTACCCCTCTTCCTTTTGAATTTAATATACTTTATTTTTATTTCTTTGTTTATATAAACATTTGGAATGTTTTTTTATTTGAAAAATCCTACTCTCCCACTTCATATCTCTCCCGCTTTCTATTTTCACAATTATGAGTACTATGCTTCTGCCATTAAAGTATAATGATAGTTTTAGGCTGCTTGAATTATATGAACATTTTACTGTATATGTACATAATCAAACAAATTTGTTGCAATATGATAGAAAGACGCATAGACGGTAGTAAATAATAATGATTGGTGATGGTTTATTGTTAGACTATTAAATTATTGTGAATTTTTTAATTTTTATAAAATAAAGCAAATTAAGAGATAAGGGGTACATTTAGAAGTTTGATTCATAGAAAAATAAAAAAACATCAAAATAAAAAAGTGGAGTGCAACAAGTAATTTGTGGAGTGTCAAAATCAGCTCCGTTCCAATATTACGGAAAATGTTGTCTTAGCATCTTTCACATAGGAAAGCTTTGAACGGGGCCCCTTCTAGTGTGCATGTCATTCCCATAAAACAACTCAAGGATGCACTGGAATCTAAAGCGCATGGGGATTACGTGTCCAAAATACGCTTGATTGAGTTCCATGTTTTAGGGGCATATCATTGCAGTGTTAGTGTAAACACTTTAAAATATGATTACTAGAGTCAAAAGCTTCCTACAAGGTTTATAGATTACAGAGTACTGAATTTCACATCTTTAAAAGTCTTCCCTGATCTCCTTCTTTCCTTGTGAGTGTGATATTTATATTAAAACTAGGAACTGCAAAGAAAAATCCAGGCCATCTTATAGAATGTAGGATACTTCCGGTTCTTATAGATAGAACCAGATGCTACTATCAAAGCCTGATACCCAATGACAGTTTGAATTTAAGTTTAAACATTTTCGTGGAAAACAAAAGAAAAATAAGATGGAGGCATCTCAATGAGGAAGCAAGATTTGTTTTACAAAGCTTGCTACGGAATTAGGCCTATATACATTGAATGCACAAGTGAGGAATGCTGCATACCTTTCACGCCTAGAGAGTTCAGTTGTTTTCTCAATCTGCAGCAAGAATAACACAAAGAAATTATGATAACTGAGTCACTACTGCATAAAGATTAAAATTTATCCACCAACTTACATCGACATTTTTAGCCTTCACATTCTTTGGTTTTACTAGATTGGGATTCTCAATTTCAATGATTCCCTGAGTGCCTTTCCGCTTCTGTTAATATATAGCGGCAATTTTAGTAAGATGGAAGTTGGAATTTGTTAGAAGTGCAAATGCTACCAAATGAAGAGGAATAGAAATAAAGTATCAATGAGTAGACTGACTTCGGATTCTCCTTCTTCTTCTGATGATTCCTCTTCAGACTCTACTTCTTCCTCCTCTTCAGCTTCTTCCTAACAATATTAAAGAAGTATGACTTACATTTACAGAAACGCCACAAAAAAACTTAAATTCACACATAAAACACCAGTTAGCCTACTTGTATGTTAAAAATGACGATGCCAATGACAAAAGAGTAATTTTTTATGTTCAATACCCATGTTATTGCAGCCAAGATGCAACCCTGATTACCCATTGACTATCTTCTTTCAAAATACTCCTGCATGAATTTTTAAACAGTGAATCTCGTACTTATAAACTTTCTGTTCTCTAATAGTTTCCTACATTCATGGTCTTCCATGTGACTCTTAGCCTCCTATTTGAGGGATTAATGTGTGTGTTTCAAGGGATCAAAGTCCTACTCCCCAATTTCCACCTACAATAGAAGCACAATCAAGCGAGCCTGAAGACAGGTTGACAGCTCAATACCAAAAGGGGGAATACGATAACATATAATGCTACTTCTTGAGAAAGTCATATTAGACATTCATATTCGGTACATTTTTATTATAAGTTTTGAGCAGATGGGTTGGTCTAGGTTTTTTGTGCAAGGCAACACCATGCCTTGGCTTTGAGTACGCATGTCCATAAACTTCTAAAGGGATTTTCCCTACATAATAACAGTTAATGCTTATAGTCATCCGAGACAGATTCATTCTTTTGGTCTACAGTTGGTTCAGCCATGCTCCATATGATTCCTATTCCAGGGAAAGTTTTGATTACCAAACATATTGGTTCTGCAACTTCCACTGAAATCATTCTTTTGTTGATACAAAGAAGAATATGAAACACAATTAAGTCAAAATGGATGTGTTTGGTCAACAAGTATTGCTAATTCCATGCATTCGCATCAATGCAGACGCTACATATGGAATACATATACAGAGTAAATAAGTGTGCGTATGCATGATCAAACAAAATACTACAAGAAAAGCCAAAAGAAAATTGTCCCTTCTAAATTTGACAATCATTACTGCAATAGCAGTGTCTTCAATTAATTTATATGAGAAACATGAGGTATAAAGGAACAAAGGACAAATTATTACCCTTTTAAAACTACGTGGACGAGCAGAGGTGCCAGCAACTGCAACCATTAGAAGTATAGACACAGAGAAAAGCAGAGTCAGCTCATAGATGAAAGTACAAAAGCATTTAAAGAGGATTATCAATTATCATTATTGTTTGACACTAAGAAAAATGTCTGTGACTCAACCAATATTATTCAACCATCATTCAAATATAAAAAATCAAAAAATTTTAACTTCAAATAGTATAATAGAATAAAAATGATAACCCATAAATCAAGTATCACAATCAACGACCCTATAAATTTATTGAATAACAGGCGTAATTCAACTTTAAATTTGGACTGATCCCTATTGGAATGGACCAAGACATAAAATAAAAGGGGTGGACGGTTTTCCTAGCCTGCCATATTACATAACCTACCCATTAACCATTAAAATTTAATTTTTTTCTGAATTCAGTGTAAATTTGAAACCATCCACCCAAATTGGATGGTTTTCTGAAACTAAAAGTAGTGAGGAAGTGCAAATTTGACTCAGACTATTTTCACAGTAATTAAAGCTTAGGTAAATTGAATTTATGTCCAAGAAATCTGTCAAAATTTCAAGCCAAATTGAATCTGTTATTCAATAATTATGGCCCAAATGTCAACAAGTTCTCCTTTGTGTTTTCTTACTGAAGTCATCTAATTTACTGGCCCAAATTCAGAATCAACCTAAGAAAATTCAACAAAATATTCTTCCAGGAACATAATTTCATGAAAAATTTACGAGCTTTAGATTGACAGCAAACATTCACAACCAAAAATGACCAAAAAATTCTGGATCTATCAAACCGCAAAAAAATGAGACCCTGCGCAAACACATGCCAACATATAACAATCATAAACTGCTTCAACCAGATTAGAGACACCGAGAAACAGAAGGAGAGAAATTACCCATCTCTTCGTGAGTGGAGAAGTGGCGGTGCCCGGTGGGCTTGCCCTTGAACTTTCCTCTTCCCATTTTCGATTAAGGTTCCACAGACACAGAGAGGAAGAAGAAGAAGAAGAAGAAGAAAGCTAGGGATTCAGAAAGGCTTTCTCTGTGTATTTATAGTTGCTGAAGCTGCTGCTGGTGCTACTTTTTTGCTTTGGCCTCTTGCACTTCCAACCTACTGGGTATATACTTTCTGAGTTTCTGTTTATTTTCTTAGGCTCTTAATTAAAAGGAAACTATATATTAAAATAAACATGTCAACTAATCTGACATATGAACATTTTTCATTTCTTTTTTCAAAAAATTTGTATTATCAAATTGGGCATTATTTACATTTACTTTACTTTAGGGTGAATATGCTTGTTATGTCATTATTGATTATTAAATATTTTCTATGCACGCATAATAATCAGAACGGTTGATTTCTTAAAATATTATGTCTCTGAAAAAATTAAAACTAATTGGACATTGTTTAATCATTCATATTTATCAATTAAATTGACGGTTCACCATAAAAATAACATACGGATAACCAAAATGTCTCTAATTTGGCTGTTTTTGCCAAACATGATCTTTGCATGTTATTTGAAGGAACCAATGGTTAAGATTACCATACATGCATAGGGAAAATTCAATAATCATCAACAAAGGATACAAGTATTTTCCATAAATAGCAATACACGAGAAAAAACACATTATCAAGGTTGATCACCAAATTTTCTCCATGTGTAAGGACCCTTCCCGAATTTTCCCTCGAAACCCGGAAAGAACCCTTATCCCGTTTGACAGCTCTTTACTTCAAAATTTAACCACCAGAAATACCCTTTGTTCTGGAATAATTTTTGTTAAACCTTATAGGGTTCCCGACAAAACCTCTGTACTTACTGATCACTCCTACCTGTCAGACGCAGGATAGTATACAGGTCGAAGCCATGACCTCGGAATAGTGGTGGTTCAAATAGAAACACCCTCTGACACCAAAGTCGATAGGTCAGACACTGCTGACATCTCTACTGGAATACCACAAGACAACAGACTAGTCAAATACTTGTGAACCAACCATAATTCGTCCCTCTGGGTCACCGCCCACACCAACCCACAGACCCGGCTGACGAAGTATTTTCATAGGTTGATTAAGCCCATGACAATTGTCGTCTGGTTCATATTAGAGCCGGATATATCCTCGGCTATCATATCGTATCATCAGCCGGTATAACCTTCGGCTATCATAACATATCAGTCGGCATATCTCTCGACTATCATATCCCTAGCCACCAGGGTATCCCTTGGGGTGTGCTAGTCATGTATCATATCATATCAGTCGGCATATCTCTCGACTATCATAACATATCAGTCGGCATCTCTCGACTATCATATCCCTAGCCACCAGGGTATCCCTTGGGGTGTGCTAGTCATGTATCATATCATATCAGTCGGCATATCTCTCGACTATCATATCATATCAGTCGGCATCTCTCGACTATCATAACATATCAGTTGGCATCTCTCGACTATCATAACATATCAGTCGGCATCTCTCGACTATCATATCCCTAGCCACCAGGGTATCCCTTGGGGGTGTGCTAGTCATGTATCATATCATATTAGTCGGCATATATCTCGACTATCATATCATATCAGTCGGCATCTCTCGACTATCATAACATATCAGTCGGCATCTCTCGACTATCATATCCCTAGCCACCAGGGTATCCCTTGGGGTGTGCTAGTCATGTATCATATCATATCAGTCGGCATATATCTCGACTATCATATCCCTAGCCACCAGGGTATCCCTTGGGGTGTGCTAGTCATGTATCATATCATATCAGTCGGCATCTCTCGACTATCATAACATATCAGTCGGCATCTCTCGACTATCATAACATATCAGTCGGCATCTCTCGACTATCATATCCCTAGCCACCAGGGTATCCCTTGGGGTGTGCTAGTCACGTATCATATCATATCAGTCGGCATATATCTCGACTATCATATCATATCAGTCGGCATCTCTCGACTATCATAACATATTAGTCGGCATCTCTCGACTATCATATCATATCAGTCGGTAAGTATCCTCGACCATCATATCATATCATATCAGTCGGTAAGTATCCTCGACCATCATATCATATCATATCATTATATTGGAGGTTCACCGGGTTCACCGCTAATAACGGATCCTCGTCCCGAGTCCTAGCCTCCCACAAATCAATGTTTATCTTGGAGGTTCATCGGGTTCACCGCTAATAACGGATCCTCATCCCGAGTCCTAGCCTCCCACAAATCAGAGTTTATCTTGGAGGTTCACCGGGTTCACCACTAATAACGAATCCTCGTCCCGAGTCCTGGCCTCCCTCACATATAACCAAATCCGATAAACTCATACAACATGGTCAAAACCCAAATCATTAACTCAATAATTTCCACGTCAAACGTTATCAAAATCGAGTCCAAAACCATGATATTTCTCAAATCACACTTTAATCAAAGTAGTGGAAAACATATATCCAATAATTATTTCTAAATGTCCAGGAAATCATTACTACAATACATAACAATATGTAAACAAAGATACATTGATGGATGCATTACAGTTTATAAGCAACAGTCCACTCACATACATCAACCAACCCTTAATTCATGGACGCTCTAGCCCAAGCAACACATGCACAATAACGACCCAACTACCTTGACTTCCTGAGCTCAAAACCCGCTAATACGGTCAATCATTAACACTGGGATTGCACAAAATAACATCTAAACGACGTCTGATCAACCTAAAACCTGTACCAGCAGATTCGGAACGTCGAAACTAGTTACCACGCGCCGCCGTGACCTCAGTCTCGGCTCCACGCGCCGCCAGGCGCCGTCGGAAGGTCGGCACACGCGCCCACGCGCTCTCACGCGCCTGTCACGTGCCTGGACCGGTCCAACCCGGTCCGGCTCAACCTGACCCGGTCCAACTCGACCCGACCGATTCACTCAACCCGACCGGTTCACTCTACCCGACCGGTCACCGGTGACTCGCCGGAGAAAACGATCGGACTGCCGTCACCGTCGCCGGAGGCTGGCCGGAGAAGATGACCGGACCGTCACCTCCGCCGCCGTTTGGTTCGCCGGAATCCCCCATTTCCGGCCGAAACTTCAAGGTTTTCTAACTTCTTCATTTCTTAACCGTTTTTCACGATCTACACATGAAAATTTATTTACGTTTCACCAGGAATCCAAATATGAGGTCAAAGTTCCGAGATCGTACCTGGTTTGGCCAGAAAACGACCGAGAAGGTTTGGTTCACTTCCCTCTTCCGTCCGTCGCCTACAGCGGTGCTCTCGCTCCAATAGCTACTCCAAAATGCTCGTGGGGTCCCGGGGAAGATCCTCCCGACCTTGGTTTTACTCAAATCGGATCGAAATCCATCCGATGAAAATCAATTTTCCTTGTTCACACGGGGGGGGGGGGGGGTTTCGGGTAGGAGAGAGAGAGACCGAATTGACCAATCTCCCGAGGAGAGAGAAAAATATCTACTATATAGTTCCAACTTCTCCAAAATTACCAAACTGCCCCTGAAGCTTCTAGACCCATAACGAACTCACCGGGTCTCCGTTTTCCGCGTGCCGCCTTTCTACGAACTCGTGAGTTCGAGACCTACGTAACGACCCAATAAAAATTCCCAAAAGTACTGCCAGTCAAAAAGTGACTCCCGAACCCGTCCAAAACTGAGGGTAAAATTGTCCAATTCTCAAAATAATTTAATTTCTAGTCCGGGTCGTTACAATCTACCCCCCTTAAGAAATTTTGTCCTCGAAATTCATTCCTAACCATGAAACAAATGAGGATATTGTGCCCGCATTAGTTCCGCGATTTCCCACGTGGCCTGCTCCACGTTATAATTCCTCCACAACACTTTAACTAGAGGAAAAGTCTTTCTGCGAAGTACCTTTTCCTTCAAATACAGAATTTGCACCGTCACTTTATTTAACTGCCGGTAGTCGATACACAATCTCAGACTACCATCCTTTTTCCTCACAATTAATACCGGCGCACCCCATGGTGAAACACTTGGGCGAATAAATCCCATTTTCACCAAGTCCTGCAACTAAGTCTTTAACTCTCGCAATTCTGCCGGTGCCATCCTATATGGTGCTTGCGAGATAGGTTGAGTACCTGGCAAAAGCTCGATGGTGAACTCAATCTCACGGTGTGGTGGTAATCCTGGAAGATCATCTGGAAACACATCAGAGAACTCACTCACCCCTGGAATATCCTCCACTCTCATCGGAGTATCCCGTGAATCAGATACATGAGCCGAAAACCCCTCACAACCTTTTCTCAACAATCTCTCAGCGGTCAACGCTGATATCACTCCATAGGGTAGTACCCTACGATCTCTCCGAAATGTAAGTTCCGGTAATCCTGGACTCCGAAAAACTACTGTCTTGTCGTAACAGTCTATGGAGGCATGGTGCATGGACAACCAATCCATCCCCAGTATCACATCAAACTCAAAAATATCTAAGGGAATTAAATCTGCCTCCAAACCATGGCCTTCAACCATCACCGGACAACTGCGAATCACGAGGTTCGCCACTAACATATCCCCGGTAGGAGTACTAATACCCATGTCCCAACCAATCGGAGATAATTCTCTATCCGCAAACAGTGTAAAACCCCGAGAAATAAAAGAATGAGTTGCTCCCGGATCTAATAAAATACAAGCATTGCGGTTGAAAATAGATAACATACCCGTGACCACCTCCGGTGCTACTCGAGCCTCCTGTTGCGTCATGGCAAAAACTCGAGCTGGTGTACCCGAAGATCGACCACGATCCCCATACCTGCCTCTACCAGCCCCACTGAAATGGGTCTGACTCCCAGTTGCAGTATCAAACATCTCTCCTGTCCTCGGGCTAGGATCAGTCGCACCATGACCAAAGGAACTACTTCCCGGACGACGTTGTGGACATAATCTCTTGATGTGACCAGTCTCCCCACAGAAATAACAAATGGAATCACTGAAGCCCCTAGATCTGCCACCCTGTCTTCTGTTGAACTGCACTGAGGCACCGCTAGACTGTGCATAAGATTGTCGTGCATGACCAGCTCCGCCACTGCTTGTACTAGATCTCGCATTCCCAGAAGATCTAGAACTATGACTGCCTCTTTTTGATGGTCCCTGACTAGAGGTTCCGGCAGTCCAGTGATCTCGACGTCTCCTGTACCCACTGTACTGCTACGGAATTGGGAAACCCAAACTCAACTCTACTCGAGCTGCAACATCAACCAAAGTCCTCAAGGAAGTGTGCTCCATAGACGTAACTGCTGACCGAATCTCACTCCTCAGTCCACTTTCAAATCTGTGGCACTTGTCTAACTCGGCCGCCACCAAAATCGGTGCAAAGCGACTCAACGCTATGAATCTCTGTTCATATTGGGCCACAATCATGTCTCCTTGCTGTAAATGCAAGAACTCGGTCTCCTTAACATTCCGGTGTGAGAGAGGGTAAAATTGCTCCAAGAAGCATTCCCGGAAAGTCTGCCAAGTAAGCGTATGGACATTCCAGCCTGACACCTCCAATGAGTGCCACCAGTGGTAAGCAGAACCACCTAGCAAAAATGTAGCCAACAACACTCCCTCCTCTAGAGGACATCTCATAAAAAAAAAAAACACACGCTCCATTCGAGTAATCCACTCCTCAACCTCATCAGGACTAGACTCGCCCATAAATATCGTCGCCCCTAATCTCTGGGCTATCTCGATATTAGAGACTTCATTAGAAGCTCTATCCTGGAGTACATAAGCTAAAGTTTGACCCAGCTGTTCCAGTGTCTGCCTCAAATCAGGCTCCACTGCAGGTTCATGGTCATCTCCACCATTCCCCGACCGTTGACGAAACTCACGTCTCGGAGGCATCTTGTTAACTGAAATCCATAAATAATTTGCACACAAGTGTGCAGTCTGCAGGAAGTTAACCTAGAGCTTTGATACCACTTGTAAGGACCCTTCCCAAATTTTCCCTCGAAACCCGGAAAGAACCCTTATCCCGTCTGACAGCTCTTTACTTCAAAATTTAACCACCAGAAATACCCTTTGTTCTGGAATAATTTTTGTTAAACCTTACAGGGTTCCCGACAAAACCTCTGTACTTACTGATCACTTCTACCTGTCAGACGTAGGATAGTATACAGGTCGAAGCCATGACCTCGGAATAGTGGTGGTTCAAATAGAAACACCCTCTGACACCAAAGTCGGTAGGTCAAACACTGCTAACATCTCTACTGGAATACCACAAGACAACAGACTAGTCAAATACTTGTGAACCAACCATAATTCGTCCCTCTGGGTCACCGCCCACACCAACCCACAGACCCGGCTGACGAAGTATTTTCATAGGTTGATTAAGCCCATGACAATTGTCGTCTGGTTCATATTAGAGCCGGATATATCCTCGGCTATCATATCGTATCATCAACCGGTATAACCTTCGGCTATCATAACATATCAGTCGGCATATCTCTCGACTATCATATCCCTAGCCACCAGGGTATCCCTTGGGGTGTGCTAGTCATGTATCATATCATATCAGTCGGCATATCTCTCGACTATCATAACATATCAGTCGGCATCTCTCGACTATCATATCCCTAGCCACCAGGGTATCCCTTGGGGTGTGCTAGTCATGTATCATATCATATCAGTCGGCATATATCTCGACTATCATATCATATCAGTCGGCATCTCTCGACTATCATAACATATCAGTCGGCATCTCTCGACTATCATATCATATCAGTCGGCATATCTCGACTATCATATCATATATTGGAGGTTCATCGGGTTCACCGCTAATAACGGATCCTCGTCCCGAGTCCTGGCCTCCCTCAATATGACCAAATCACACTTTAACCGAAATAGTGGAAAACATATATCCAGTAATCATTTCTAAATTCCAGGAAATCATTGCAACAATACATAACAATATGTAAACAAAGATACATTGATGCATGCATTACAGTTTATAAACAATAGTCCACTAATATACATCAACCAACCCTTAATTCATGGACGCTCTAGCCCAAGCAACACATGCACAATAATGTCCCAACTACCTGGACTTCCCGAACTCAAAATCCGCTAATACGGTCAACTATTACCGCTGGGATTGCCCAAAACAACCTCTAAACAACGTCCGATCAACCTCAAACCTGTACCAACAGATTCGGAACGTCGAAAACTAGTTACCACGCGCCGCCGTGACCTCAGTCTCGGCTCCACGCGCCGCCGGAAGGTCGGCACACGCGTCCACGCGCCGGTCACGCGCTGCTACAGTGTTCACGCGCCTGAACCGGTCCAACCCGGTTCGGCTCAACCTGACCCGGTCCAACTCGACCCGACCGGTTCACTCAACCCGATCGGTTCAACTCGACCCGACCGGTCACCGGTGACTCGCCGGAGAAGACGACCGGACTGCCGTCACCGTCGCCGGAGGCTGGCCGGAGAAGATGACCGGACCGCCACCTCCGCCGCCGTCTGGTTCGCCGGAATCCCCCATTTCCGGCCGAAACTACCAGTTTTCTAACTTCTTAATTTCTTAACCGTTTTTCACGATCTATACATGGAAATTTATCTACTTTTCACCAGGAATCCAAATATGAGGTCAAAGTTCCGAGATCGTACCTGGTTTGGCCGGAAAACGGCCGAGAAGTTTCGGTTCACCTCCCTCCTCTGTCCGTCGCCTACGGCGGTGCTCCCGCTCCAATATCTACCCCAAAATGCTTGTGGGGTCCCGGGGATGATCCTCCCGACCTTGGTTTCACTCAACTCGGATCGAAATCCGTCCGATGAAAATCAAGCTTTGTGTTCACACGGGGGGTTTTCGGGTAGGAGAGAGAGAGACCATATTGACCAATCTGCCGAGGAGAGAGAAAATATCTACTATATGGTTCCAACTTCTCCAAAATTACCAAACTGCCCCTGAAGCTTCTAGACCCGTAACGAACTCACCGGGTCTCCGTTTTCCGCTTGCCGCCTGTCTACGAACTCGTTAGTTCGAGACCTACGCAACGACCTTAGAAAAATTCCCAAAAGTCTTGCCAGTCAAAAAGTGACTCCCGAACCCGTCCAAAACTGAGGGTAAAATTGTCCAATCCTCAAAATAGTTTAATTTCTGGTCCGGGTTGTTACATCCCTCCTCCGTCCGTCGCCTACGGCGGTGCTCCCGCTCCAATAGCTACCCCAAAATGCTCGTGGGGTCCTAGGGAAGATCCTCCCGACCTTGGTTTTACTCAAATCGGATCGAAATCCATCCGATGAAAATCAATTTTCCTTGTTCACACGGGGGGGGGGGGGGGGGGGGGGGGGGGGGGGGGGGGGGGGGGGGGGGGGGTTTCGGGTAGGAGAGAGAGAGACCGAATTGACCAATATCCCGAGGAGAGAGAAAAATATCTACTATATAGTTCCAACTTCTCCAAAATTACCAAACTACCCCTGAAGCTTCTAGACCCGTAACGAACTCATCGGGTCTCCGTTTTCCGCGTGCCGCCTGTCTACGAACTCGTGAGTTCAAGACCTACGCAACGACCCAATAAAAATTCCCAAAAGTACTGCCAGTCAAAAAGTGACTCCACTGAGGGTAAAATTGTCCAATTCTCAAAATAATTTAATTTCTGGTCTGGGTCGTTACACCATGCATGCGTGGTAATCTGACCATTTGGTTCCTTAAAAAACATGTAAAATGTATGTTTGTAAAAAAAAACCAAATTGGAGATGTTGGGTCATCCATATGTATCAAAATATTTGACGATTTTGATAAAAAAAAATCAAGATTCTTCTAGTGAAGTTATCAATTCAATTGATACATCTGAATGACTAAACGATCTCCAATTCGTTTGAATTTCGCAGAGATCATCTTTACATGATACTTTAAAAAATCAATAGTTCCAATTATCACGCGTGCATAGGGAAATTTTGATAATCAACAATGATAGTAACGAGAACATCCACCTTAGGGAAAATTTAGTTATCAACAATGCAAGTATTTCTTTTTCTTTGTTTGAATAGAATTTGATTAAGTGATGATAGGAGTTTGTTTGTGTGTGCTTCTAAAAAAGTTAAAAGCATTTTATTTAACCCAAAAAAAGTTAAAAGTATTTTTATATCCTAGTTATCGATTTTTATGAAAATTTCATCATGTTTATAAAGTTCTTATTTACCAAAAGCACTTACGAGCATAAGCAGTTGCTAAAATACATTTCCAAATGAGCCATTAGAATTCGGCTCACAAAAAGCACAAGGCAATGTAGTACTAGTAATAGTGTCCTTGTCTTTGTCATTGCATTTGTGCAAGCCCAGATGCTCTAAATTGCATTTGAATACTGTCCTTGTCTTTGTCATTACCTTCCTCAACTTGCTATATTCATTATTTTTTTTTCCATGCTTTCAAATTGAATATTAGTAACAAATTTTTTTTTTTTGCCAAAGCAAGGGTATCCCAAAGGCTTCCTAGGCCCAAGGACTAATCCCCCGGCGCATGTGAAATGCTTCAACTGTGCATTGCAGCACAGTGCCTGGCCACTTTAACAGCTTCGTGAGTCGAACCCGGGTAGGGGGGTTCCCAACTTGGACGCTGCCCACTAGGCCACTTGCAGTGGTTTAGTAACAAATTTTGGTTTAGCTAAATTGAGTAAAAGCTCTTGCCAGTTGAACATGAATTTGAATCCTTTTTAGTATTTTTTTTTTATATATAATAATATTTAGGGAGGGAGTTTACAATATATATATATATATATTGGATATCAATATCGCTCACGAGAGTCGAAATTGAGACCTCTCACATAACGTGTGTAACGAAATAATATTATATCATAATACTAAACGATAATTTTCTTTTATAATTTAGATTAAATCAAAATAAGATATTCACTTTAGTATTAAATTGATTTTTATTTTTCCTCCGTGAAAGAGAGGGAAAGGTAGTTATTCCACTTCTTTCTATTCCTAGAAAATTACATATTGTTCCCCTACAGCATATGTACTCATTTTTATGGCAGGTTGGGTGGTGTGAGTCCAAGCACCGTTTATTGTCAAGAATATATATGAAATGGAAGAATATATGGGATATTGTATATATCTTTACTTTTCTGATGTGACATGTCCAATTGTTTAGAATACGTCATTCTAGCTTTAATCATGTACCCAATTACAAAAAAAATTTAAAAAAACTTCAAATATAAATATAATTAAAAATTGTTATCATTTTTATACAATAGTTTTTATGTTTATTAACATATAAAGAATAAATAAGTGTGTTTCATTGTATTAAACCTACTGAAGGAGGAATTAATTAATTATTTGTAGGATATATCAGAAAAATCCTAGTCTCTATTTTATCTTTTACTAGTCCAAAAAAAAAGCAAACTAAGGAGAATGAGGGGGAAGATCATATTTTTCCCTCAACCGTTTTTCCTCTTTTTCTTTTGAGTTAATAATAATAGTCAATTTTTTATGACTGTATGGTCTAATCCATGCTCAGATTTGAGTTTCCCATCATGTTATTTTGCTATTTTTTCAATCCATCCCCTTACTCAAAATATTCCCTTAAAATTATTTCTTTCCCTAAATCTTGTTCTACCTTACTGTTGGAGGAGTTTGGCGCAATATCTTTGATTGGTTTTGGTCACAGTAGTTAGATTAAGACTTTTTGTCTTTTATTCTCTTTTATGCGCAATTAGATTACTGGAGATCAATGATTCCTCAGATCCGCCATGGTCTTCAAGACCATATGTGATGAGTTTGACGACGGTAACTGTTTCTTTTAGTGGAGGTAGTTTATTTAGAGTTATAGGCGCCATTAGGCTTTGGTTGCTTTGAGCTTTGTGGGCTTGATTATTAATTTTGCATAATTTCAGTTATGTGGGTTTGTTAGCTATTAGTGCGACTTTGTCCGCGTTAGTATTGTCATATTAACTTGTTGGTCTTGATGTCATAGCTTGATTTTGATAGTATGGTTGTATCTTTTCTTTATGATATATAATGATATCATTTTTTATACAAAAAAAAAAAAAATCAACTGAAGGAGGTTATTGAATAATTCTGATATATGTTGTGTGCCTAGTGCTGAATTGCTTTCTTGTTCTTTTCCTTCATCTTTTCAGTATGTTCTTGTTTATTGTATTTAATGACATGTTTTTATCGAATTCTATTTCTTTTTTATGTTTCCTCAACATTAACTTTTGGATATTACCTCTTTACTTTTGGATATTACCTCTTATCTTTCTCTCTACGCATTTTCACCTATTTCGCTGGTAGTTGCTCTTTTAACTTTTTATTGTTTCAGCGAAATGCTTCATTTATGATTATTCTCAGCACCATCACTCTCGTAGACGTAGACACTATATTTGTCTTTAGCATTGATAATCTAACCATATTCCTAAAGGACTTTCTATTCATATTTTAGATTTTTAGGATTTTAGGGATGTTTTATTTCCGCTAACCTTTTGTCTTTGTGCTATCTATTGATGAGTCCTTCACAATATCAATGTTTATTCAAAACTCCACTAACCATATTTTTGAAACTTTTCAATCCCTGGTCATCGTAATAATTACTCAAACAATGTAATTGACCCTTCAAAGTTTTTAATCCTTATTTAGTAGCTTTTTTTTTTTCCTTTCTAAGTAGTAATGTAAGGACAATCCAACTTAAAACTCGATAATTAAGAGCAAAAATGCTTCAAAAATACTTTTAAACTTCAAAATGGAAAATTTTCATTATCTGATATTAAAAGATTAGATTAATCGTTTATGGTTTAAGGTTTAGTTCTCGGATTTTAGAACTAAACCCTAAGTCATAAGCTCTTCCACCACCACACCTACCCAAACACCCCCCACCCCTCCCTAAAACTTTCTATACCCTACCGTTAAATCCTAGACAACACGGATTTCATTCTTGGTTTCAAATACCCCCACCACCCCTCGTCAGGTTAGGATGATTGGTTGGAGTCCCCCTAACCTTGGGTTTGTCAAGATCAATACAGATAGTTGTAGAAAGTATGAGGATGGGTGCATAGTTGCTGGGGCTGTCTTGAGGGATTGCCATGATCACTAGTTGGCGAGCTTTGCTGTGAACTTGGGTGTAGGTGAGGTGCTTGAAGCAGAGCTTTTTGGGGGTGTATTTTGGGATTCAGATGGCCTGGCGTGGGGGTCATAGTCAAGTTGTGTTGGAGTCGGATTCAGCAGTGGCAGTGAGGCTCATCAACTCCCCTATGGTGGAAACCCACCCTCTCGCTAGTTTTGTTGAAGTGTGCAAACAGTTCATTAGCCACCCCTGGTCTTTCTATGTTTGCCATATTTACAGAGAGTGCAATCAGGTTGCAGATGGTTTAGCTGGGTTGGGAGCTTTGACTGGGCTGGGTATGGTGTCCTTTATCGATCCTCTGGCGTCAGGGACAAGTTAACTTGAAGAGGGCAGCTCTGGGGTTTGTAGACCGAGAGCTATTATCTGAGCTCTGTTTTCGTTTTTCTTTTCCTTGGTGTTGTCAGTTTCATTCTTCACCAAAAAAAAAAAATCAATTGTAATATATAAGTTTAAGGGAAATTGATGGAAATAGAACACTCTCCAAAAATCTATTCAAAAATAGAACACTCAAAAATGTGTTTACAAAAATAGAACCTATATAACGGGGATGATAACCTTATAGTAACTAGCTGACTATGAGAAATTAGACCCTGGGTTAATGAGGGATAAAAGAGCTAGCAAACATTCCTCTCAGCATCTGAAAAATTCCTCTCATCCTCTATCTTCCTCATCTTCAAGGAGGTGGTCTCATTCGCAGAGGTTGGTCACTGTCAATCACGCGTTTGATTTTTGTTAAGGTGGGTAAACTACAAGTGTTGGGCATTGAAGAAATTAAAGCAAATAACCAAATTTTAATTCCAGGTTAGGAAAGCAAATATTTGTTGCAACTAAGTTATCTCATCTTCCTCTCCAGAAGGGTGTTCAAAGAGGTGGTCTCTTGTGCAGAGGTTAGTCTCTCTCAATCATATGTTTGATTTTTGTTAAGATTGATAAACCACAAGTATTGGGCATTGAAGAAATTAAAGCAAATAACCAATTGGGGAGTGAGGAAGATGAATTTACAGGTGTGAGGTCGGGAAGATAACCAGCTGAATTTGTAGATCTAGTCTGATAGTGACCCAATAGTCTTGTAGTTGATAGTAACCCAATAGTCCTGTAGTCTAATAGTGACCCAATAGTCCTGTAGTCTGATAGTGACCCAATAGTCATGTAGTCTGATAGTTACCCAATAGTCATGTAGTCTTATAGTAATGTAGTGCAGTTTAACTTTATTGTAATAAATTTTAGTGTATGAAATTTCAGGAATGTAATCGGTTGCAATTATGATTTGTTTCAATGGAAAATGGTTGAGGGTCTGGAAAGAAGTACATGTATGAAGGGGACGATATGAAAGGCATTATAGTACCAAGGGCTACAACGTTTGCTGAGCTTATAAATTGTGTTCGCCTTATTGCCCAACCAAACAATCTTGCCAAAAAAACTCAGTGTGAAGATCTCAGTGCCTGTAACATCCATTGAATACAAGCATATTGAAATTGTGGATGATGATGATGTCCAATATTTCTTTAGGTACTCTAGTGAGACCATAGGATCCAAAGTTATGCCCTTACTAGTTTGTAGAGAAGAAACAGAAGTGGAATGTGCTAGAGAGGTGAATTTGAATAGGACGAGGGAAAATGGTCAATTACCTCCTACTGCAAATGGCAAAGATGAGAGTAATCAAGTTATCCACGAGAATACAAATAGGATTTAGCAAGGGAGACATGAGCTTGAGAATGATGTGATATAAATGATTGATTTTGACGGACTTCTTAACATTGATGCAGATGTATTCGGTGTATAGAAAAGGACTCAGTGGGAAGCCCTTATTCATCTCCATTGCAGCATGAACATGCAACGTTATCTGAAGGTTATATTCCAGTAAATAGAGGACAAGAATCAGAGCAGCATAGGACCAATTTGGATATGAAGAATGAAGAAGAAGCCAATTGTGATAATGGATACTCAAGAGTAAATTGGTCTGCAGGGTTAGAAGTGGGTAAAATGTTCTCATTGAAGAAAGCGTTGAATAGGGAGTTACGGTTGGCAGCAATTAGAGGTCACTTTGAGTACAAAGTGAGTTATTCCTCCAAGGCCCGATTAGGGGTTAGTTGTGCACAGACCCGGTGTCCATGGCGTCTTCATGCACACCAGATTGGGGACAAAAGCTTCATGATTTCCAAATACAATCTGGTGCATGAATGTGATCTTCAGCTTTTAAATGACAACCATCGTCAAGCAACTATAGCCTTAGTTGGAGATTCTGTGCAAAGGAAGTTTAAGGATTCACGTAGTATATACACGCCGAATGACTTAATGAAGGATATGAAACACAACCTTGGTTTTATCATTCCATATACAAAAGCGTGGAGGGCAAGGGAATCGGCTTTAGAGTCAATTAGAGGGTCACCGGAAGACTAGTATGCTCTTCTACCTGCTTATTGTTATCAATTGAAACGAATGAATCCTAGCACGAAGACACACATCCTAACTTATGAAAACAACAACTTCTTATATTTTTTTATGGCAATTGGTGCATGTGTAAGGGGGTTTAGGTCTTCAGTGTGGCCGGTTATTGCTGTTGATGCTACCTATTTGAAGTGCAAGTATAAGGGTGTGTTGTTCATTACAAACGTTTTCGATAGTAATCGCAACATTTATCCCATTGCTTTTGGAATTGGGGATTTGGAGACGGATGCTTCATGGCAGTGGTTTTTCAGTAAATTGCTATCAACCATTGGTGAGTTTCCTAATCTTGTTGTCGTTTCTGATAGGAATTGACAAAGTATTGAGGATAAAATTCCCTTTCATAGAGCATATTTTCTGTTTCTGTTTTGAGCAACCTGCAAAATCTTATCATGTTGCTGAATTTGATCGTCATTTCAGGAAGATTGCAGCAAACCCAAGAGTAGCCAAGTATCTAAAAGAAGCAGGCCTTTGAAGGTGGTCAATGGCTCATATGGATGGACGTCGTTACAATGTCATGACCACTAACATTGCTGAATCTGTGAACTATGTTCTTCGCTTTGTGAGGATTCTTCCAGTGGTACGTTTGATAGATGAAACTGTGAATGTTCTTGTGAAGTGGTTTACCAAACGTTGTGATTTGGCTACAAAGTGCACTACTACTTTGTGCCCTGATTTTGGCAAAAAGAAGTTGAGAACCAGAGTTGAGGATGCTGCCAGAATGAATGTCATCAAGCTCAATCATGAAGAATATAATGTTCTGGATAGGGATATGGATGGACTTGTGCACTTGCGCAACAACACGTGCACGTGTAGGAAGTTTCAGCTTGAGCAGCTTCCATGCAAGCATGTAGTTGCAGTATGTCGATTCTTGAGAGTTAGTGTCTACTTGTTTGCTTCTCGGTATTATACTAGAAATACATGGTTGGATGCTTATTCTGAAACTGTTTATCCCATTCCGAGAGATAGGACAACATGGGTAATACCACAAGACGTCCTCAATCATGTTGTTCACCCTCCCATATGCAAGGGCATGCCAGGTCGACGGAAGAAGTTAAGGATACCATCCCAAGGAGAGGGTACACATACCTATATATGTTCAAGGTGTGGTGGTCGGAGTCACAATATAGCGACATGTAAAGGCCAAGTTCCACTTTGTACTCCATCGTTGACAACATTCCTAAGTTATGGTAAAGGTTTCACATCACAGACCATATTTTTGTTCAAAGCTTAGGTATTCGCCTATTTAAGTGCATGTGATTTTTGTTATTGGAACTTAGATTGAGTGAAAGCCAACTTGTTTTAAACTTGTTTGTAATCCTGAAGTTGCCTGAATGTTAGACTGGGGGCATGTAATTTGAGATTACGACAATGATGGTTTTTTAGTTTCAATGAATGACTCTGTGATATTCAACTTGTGCATGCTCATTCTGTCAAATTAGATGTTTTGGTCTGGAATTTTCATCAAAGTATGCTCTTTTCTGTCCTCATAGTCAGGTAGTGTCATCATAGTCAGGTAGTGTCATCATAGTCAGTTCAGTGAATTGGATGTTTTGGTCTAGAATTTTCATCAAAGTATGCTCTTTTATGTCTTCATAGCCAGTGAATTGGATGTTTTGGTCTGGAATTTTTATCAAAGTATGCTCTTTTCTGTCCTCATAGTCAGGTAGTGTCTTCATAGTCAGCTCCATGAATTGGATGCTTTGGTCTGGAATTTTCATCAAAGTATGCCCTTCAAAATGAGGCTGCCCAACTCGAGGAAATACTGCTTCAAATTGAGAACCATGTGTCTCTTTGTGAGGATGAGACATCAGAGCTAAAGACTCGAGCAATTGAGGCCTCAAAGGAATTGATTGAAGAAGCAATGGTAGCATTTGAAGAAAAGAGGGTTAGGCTCTGATAGTAATTAGTATGTGGAGATGCTTTGCTTGGAGCTTGTATTTCCAGGTCATGTTTAGTGTATCATACACGAGGGATTCATGTTTTGTAAATTATGCTGCTTGCTGATTGTATTAAATAATCTTAACTCCCTCATGTTTTCTAAAATTATGCTGCTTGCTAATTGTATTAAAGAATCTTAACCATAAATCCTTAGGTAAATTATGATGCTTGCTAATTGTATTAAAGAATCAGAAGCATACTTTGAAGAGGACACTGTCTGACTATGAGGACACTACCTGACTATGAGGACACTACCTGACTATGAAGACAGGAAACAAGCTTACTTTGGAGAAAATTCCAGACAAAAACATCCAAGAGGACACATTACCTGACCATGAGGACATAAAACAAGCATAATTTAGAGAAATTCCAGACTAAAACATCCAAGAGGACATTATCTGACTATTAGGACACTACCTGACTATGAGGACAGAAAATAGCATACTTTGATGAAATTTTAGAAATTTATAAAAACCTAACTGCTCAACAAATGCAATAGTCACATACCCGAGAATAGAGCATAATTTTATGAAAATTTAAGAACCAAACATCCAAAACATCATTAACTAATACATCCAAACTTTAAAAACAAAACATTAACAAGGCTATACCAAAACATCAAAACATCACAGACAAAAATGCATTTCTTTCACATACCAAAACATCATTAACTAATACATTGTTGCATGATCCCTAATCGCATTAACTTCAAAACACATACAAAAACATGATCAAATAATATTGTGTTGGTCAAACAAGGCTACCAATACGCCTCCCTTCGCAAGGTCTCAACTACCAACTTCAACCTGAATGAAGGCAATTGACCCTGCTCACAAGAAGCTGACGTTGGTTTCCCGGATACCAAACTATCAATGAACTTCACAGCAAAAACACCACAAGAAGAGCTGAAATAAAACACACCACGAACCATGTCATCAAGGGTGTAACAGAAATTAAGGAAAATTAATGAGGGAAACATAAATAATGGATGTAAAATCAACCCGCCCTTTTGTTGTGGAATGTTGTTTTGGAACCTCCTATGAGCCCAAGACTTTATGCGGTAAGCAGGGAGAGGTTTTCGGGCTCCTTTGGGATAAGGAACCTCATACATTCCCATCACGTGGAAGAGGTGAGGGAGGGTCTTCAGAACTAGTTGCATCTTCTCTCCAACAACTTTTTGGGAAGTGTTCGACAAAAAAGAATCAAAAACATTGACAGTCCTATGCAGGGGGTCCAACTCAAGAACCACCCAATGATTACTCCCCAACATCCAAGGTGAATATATGCACCTCTCTAATTTCTACGGGGAAGCAAAGCCTATTGGGAAAGCTCTCAAAATGTAGTTCTGTATAGCCTTCACATTTTAGGAGAGGGGGCAACCTGCTCGGACTTCATCGAAGCTTGGCAATTTCTCCTTCACACATCCCTCCAAATATTGCTACAAAGTAACAAAATTTCAGCAAAGAACATACTGTATAAATACATTATAACAAACCAAATAACACATAAACACATGGAAACCAACTACATATCTGAAAAAAGGAGTCTGTTGTCATCCAATTGGTGCGAAATATATCCGGATGGTCAGACTGCCGTTTCCTAAAAAAGTACAAAACCATATCCATGTGCTGCAATATAAAATTATGATCATTCAATAGTATTTTACAGCCTAAATCCTACTGAACTAAACATTTGTCAAATCACTTACTAACTTCATCTCTGATCCAACTTGAGGTGTCCAACAAGTCGGCGAAAAATTTTAAATCCACACTGAACTCATCTACCTCAAGTAGCTCCCTAATGTAATACATACCATAGTAAATACCATGATTCAAATTGAATCTTGCCTATTTGATAACCAACACATGGAGGAAAATACTTACAGAGGTGTAGTTGTCAACTTTGTCATAAATTCAACGAAAATTACCACATCCTCCCGGGGTATAGGAGCACAAGGGTCATACTTGTCAGGTGCATCCAACCCCTCTCCTCGTCGCTGTTTTTTCCTTCCAAACTCTGTAAATGGGGAGAGCAAGGCTGGAGCCTTACGCTTCATCCTCAATCCGGTGCCTTTAGGGGTCTCCGCATCTGCTATGACGATGGGTGGATTACCTTCACAACCCATGGGGATTACTGTTGGAGTTTCAGTACGAATCTCAGCTTCATGGCTCTCCACATAGCCCTTCAAGCATGCAACAATTTCTCCACAAACCAAGGAATATTGCTAAAAGGTTTGCAAATCTTGAGGTACCTCAATAGGGGTCCCTCCTTGGCCTTCCTGAACTGCTTCATCCTCCTTGGCCTTTTGATGTTCTGCGTGAGGTCGTGAGGGGCCGCTTGTGAATGCCTCAACTTCAACTTTCTTGTGTTGTGGTGAGGGGAAGCTCATAAATCCTTCATCTTCACGTTCCTCATGATGTGGTGAGGGGATGCTCGAATCCAGATGACTAGCTGCCAATTCATTGAGGCGTTTGTCAAAATCAGCAAGCTAGACTTGCATAATATTCTCGAAGGAAGCATGCTTGACACGTAGATCGTGTACTTCCTTGTTCAACTCAAGGCTGTAAACCTTCTTCTTCAACTCCTTATTCTTCGTTGCAAGCTGCAAAACTGAACTCACAAGCTTCTGGACAAGTTACTGCCATGCTCCCAAATCATTCCTTGCTGGAATCGTCAAATCTGGGAGGCTAGAATCGACCTCTGGTGCATCTTTGCTCCCTGATGGTTGCCCAACAACCATTGTTGTAGGCCCACCAACCTCCTCGTTGGTTGGAAATAAACTCCAAACTTCAACCTTCAATAACACCAACATATATATTTAGTTGCTCATACACACACTACTGTTTGGAAAACATCTGCATCAATGAAGGAAACGTCAACTATGACACTTACCAACGTGGACTGGAATATCTCAGTTTGGAGCTTGTGAAATTGGGCAACTTTCACATGCTTCTAGTGGAGTAACCGGGGAACTTCGTTGTTCCTAGTCACTTCAACATAACCCAGATCAGTGAAAGCGGGGAATGTTTCAAATGCCGAAGTCTGAAGCAAGACAAAACAGTTAGTCACAATAAAAATGGCTACTTAGATAATTATTCAGAAACTAAATGGAAACAGATATCAGTAACTTCTATGACATACCTGAAAAGCATAAGCAAGCCCACAACTTATACCTTCGCGCGTCAATGTTACCCTTTTTCTTATAATAATCAACTAGCGCCCTCGCTAGAGACTCAAATGTTTTTTCAAAAGAAACTCTTCCCCAAGGATATTTGTTCCACTCTTCGAGGTTATCAACAAGCTGCAGATGATACAGGTCTATGAGAGTAGATGTTTCCCTCCTAAGCAAGACCATTTAAACAAAATATACCAGGGCTAATTTCATTTTATCGCCTGAATGCATGCAAGCCTTGAATGCCTCCTCCACCATGGAAATTGATACTTTCTTCGTCTTCTTGAAGTACTTGTTCTTCAATCTACTTTGTCCATCAAAGGATTTAGGTTATGAAGGCTTTCCATCCTCAAGACCCGTAATCAAGCAGAAATCCCTTGCTGTGAACTGCTTGACACGTCCCCCCAATAGAAAGGACAACCCATCATTTTGTTTGAGGCCACGTCCCGTTAACTTGCACACCAAAAGTCCGTGCACTATGGCATGGCTCCACTCCAACTTATCTATTTGAAGAAGATGTCCAAAACAAGTGGCCACAAACTGAGGCAATGCATTAGGGCCGAGTTTATTCTTGATTAGTTTAAGACATCATCGTGTTTGACAAAGGCATGGTACCTTTGTTGTGAATATCTGGTCCTCTGGAAGTAGTAGGTGGTAATTCATACTGATGACCTGCACAATCAATCAACCAACATATGAGGACACTATCTGAAATTGAGGACAGAAAAGTGCATACTTTTATGAAAATTCCAGACCGAAACATCCAATTCTCACATCATTGACTATGAGGACACTACCTGACTATGAGGACACTGCACTGACTACGAGGACACTACCTGACTATGAGGACACTACTTGACTATGAGGACACTACTTGACTATGAGGACATAAAATAGCATACTTTGTTGAAATTCCAAACCACAACATCCAAGTATCCAAAAATGCAATTGTCACATATCAAACAATGTGATTGTCACATAATCAACTAAAATTTTAGTTTACAAGAATGAAATATGCAGCCAAGAAAGGGAGATTAGTAAATCTGAAGCATATAATGTGGCTGAAAATCACAAATACTTATAACATATAATGTGATTGCAGGGTTTGTAGGAGGCTGACAGATAATCGAAAGGGTTTTACATCCGGTCCGGATTAACGATCATATTGAAAAATTTGACGATTGTGGGCGGACTTGTGATCTAAAGCATCCTTTCTCTATCCCTTCATTTTGGGGGTATTAGGATGGGATTGGGGAACAAAAAGAGAATATGCAAATCAACCACAACCATGTATACTCATCTCAGTAGAGCAAGACACTCATGATGCGGATGTGTATAACTATAAACCTTTGTTATTTTGTAAACATTAAACACCAACTCTGCCATTTTATTTTTTGTAGCACACCTCAAATCAAGTAACAATTCCTGAGAAAATCCACCTTCGGAGATCAATTTATAAGGTATTCACATTGTATCATACAAGAATGTTAAAAGGAACAAAAATGCAGTATCATACAAGAAGGGTAGAGGCTGTGACTAATCTATAAATATAAGATATTTCTCATTGTATAGTCCTAATTCCACTAGGCAAGTCATACTTATTCTACTTCCTAATACCATGGCTCTCGATGTCAAACTAAAACAGCTTGAAATGAGGGGGGCTACATTGAGACTCACATTCACTCTATACAATTAGCTCTTCACAGTTAAACATCAACTCATGTTCATACTTTTGCAAAACAAACTGCTCCTCCAACACTATAATGTTGGTAACAGCGCATTTCTTGTCTGAAAACGGTTTCCTACCAAACATCATAAAATAACTTCCAAAAACCAATTTTTTTCCACCAAACATCAGCAAAACGCATGTGATTTCACCTTTTCTTCACCATCAATGGAACCAAACTTGCAGACATGAGAAAGAAACATGAAACATTTAAGGGAAACCCATTACCTAGATGAGAAAAATAGAAAGAAATCTAATTGATAAGCAACCCTCACTTTCAAGCATGGCTTATGCATATCACAGAATCTGGACCAAAGTAATAGCTTATTGCTAATGCTATCAACAATAACTACGTAATTGTACCAGATATCATACCTTGTTTCAAGACCAACAACTCTAATCAATGCATTAACCAATCAAAGAAAATCAAGGTAAAACGCCCGTATGAGCAATAATATGCATACCGTAGCACTATTTTTCTTTTTTTCATAATGCTGGAATACCTTAACACTATTATGATTGCTGGAGTTTGAAGCTACAATTATTCAAGAATATAGAGCACAAGAAGGCTAAGTATGTGCTAGGACCACTTGCATATTTTGATTTAACACATATGGCCAAAAACTGTAGTTTGACTGAAAGTATCTTGCACAACTGATGATCTAAATTACTAGCAGTGTATCCTTCAACGTGAGTATGAGAATACACAAGACAACAATTGTAGGGCAGATACTTTCCGGAGAAGGATAATAAAAACCTGTAACTAGGTGATCTTTTATCAAGCAGCTTATTTGACAAAAAATTCTTGTCTCCACATACATAAAAAGGATATAAAAGATGCAACTGAGTTCAAAACTTTAAATTAATTAGAATTATTTCGTTTGTATATAAACAAGTGATAAATCTTCTCAATCATAAGAGTATTCAGTGTGTGCCATTAGACAACTAGAGATATTTTCCATATTTGATATACATACTTGATTGTTCTCTGGCACTCTCAATATCACACTATGAATGCTACACTATTGGAGAACAGAAAAGAGTAGCTATTATGTACTATCAAACAGTGAAAAGTCTATCTAGATTGTTGGGAGTGTCAATCAAGTAGTTTCTCCTCCCTCCATATTATTTATTCAAGCTACACAATACGGCTGAATATATTGAATCAAAAGTACAACACAATAAACTACCATAAACAGGTGGAAACTCTTAAAAGAAAGTCCAACCGAAATTTGGGTTGTAACAAATTTTTTTATGAGCACTAACTTAGACCAGCCGAATTGGAAAACCCAATTCTATTTACCATCCAAATTAAAGTTAAAAGCTATAAAAAAACACCAAAACTTCTTGTCTGGTAATCTGCATGAAGCCCACTGCATATCGGATTGCGATTAAAAATTTAACCAAAACTCAAATACATACGCACCTGAATATTGCGAGCACTGACGACGGTGAAGGAGGACAGGGGTAGGCTCACCTTGTGCAAGAGAGTCGATTAGAGGTGGTCTTGCAACCTGGGTCGACCGGAAACATCATCGATGACTGTGATATTTTATGGGTTTGAAGTCGATGGCTGACTGGGACGACATCGTCTCAACGAGGGGAAGGGTTTGTTGTCGTTGGCAAGGGTTGGGTTGGTCGAAAGTGGCCACGGCGGTTGTGGTTGCTGTTCGTGGAGGGTGGAAGATTTGGGGTTTAGGGTTTCGATTTCGTGGAGGATGGAAGATTTGGGGTTTAGGGCTTCGATTTCGTGGAGGCTGAGGATGTTTCGTGCCTGGGTCGCAGTTGGAATCCACGAAATGCAATTGGGGTTTAGGGTTGAGATTTTGAGGGAGGCTGCAATTCGCGGTGGGAGGTTTCGCGATTTGGGTTTGGTCGTAGTGTGTGTCTTATAGTTAGCTGGTTACTACAAGGTTAATATCCCCTTTATATAGTTTCTATTTTTGTAAACACATTTTTTAGTGTTCTATTTTTGAATAGATTTTTGGAGAGTGTCTATTTTCATCAATTTCCGTAAGTTTAATTATGAAAGTGTTTTAAGTGTATGTTATTGTTTTGACAAAAACAAAAATGTATGTTATTATAACTCAAATGTAAGCATATAAATTAAATAAAATGAAAAATGTAAAGAGCCACTTTGCATCAGGGACTTTAGGTTAATAAAATACTTGGTTGAGGTCTATATAGATTTAGTATGAGTGCAAGAAGAGTTATGAGTATTTTGAACTGCGGTTAAGGACCCTAAAGTAATGATCTCTTTAGCTTTCTTTCTTTTTTTGTTTGACTGTTTTCGTACTACGGCTTGATTTCCCAAGATGTTTGCTAATTAACTGTTTATGCTGAATTCATGTTTTGTTTTCTGGATTTGTCGGGGTCGGATTCTTGAAAGCAGATTTACCTTTTTACTAGAACCTTGTCCCTGTTTTCATTTACTTATTCGACAGGTGCCAGACTTGGTAAAGTCAAGAAACTAGCAGATGGTCTGTTTTGACTGTTAGCTTTTTACTTCTTAGTTTTCTTAATTCGTTTGCATGTTTTTTGAACTTTTGATTATGCAGTGCAGTACTAGTATTGATGTTCTGAGTGGTTGACTGGTTGACTGATTCTTTAAAGGAATCCAAGATGTTGATCTTGGCTTGAACAATGTGATACAGATTTACTGGCGATTTTTAATCCTCTATATCCTTTTAACGTTCTAGGTTTAGTTGTGGATCTAGTTTGAAATTCATTAAAAATTTGGCTGACTCTACTCCTTTGCTCTTATCAACTTTGAATTCATATATTTCAATCTCTTTTTGGCGCTTCTTTTTGTTTAAATGACCTTCGCTTCTACTAGTTTACACTAGTTCCCCTCGTCTTTGGTATTTTACCGATATATTATTGCTATGCACTTATCTTAGCTTCCAGTTCAATTATTGGTTTGCTCTGTGTTCAGTAGCGTTTTATTTTGTTGTAATTTAAAATATTGATAATCAATTTACTTCTGGTTTGCAGTCCCCTCAAACTTGAAGGATGGAATGCTACGAGACAACTTCAAATCTATGCCAGCCTCATATATGGTACACTCTTTTTCCTATGCCAAAGTTTTTTCCTATTGGATTTTTCCAGGTAAGGCTTTTTAACGAGGCACCATGAAGGACACATCCACATCCTCACTTACGGTTGGATAGAATAAGATCGATGTACAAGTCACAAATCTTTTTAAGGTTTTCCTAGTTTTATTTTATTTTATTTTTTTGGTTCTAATTTCGTTCCATGTGAACCTATTCAGGCAGCAAATCTTTTTAAGATTTTGCTTTTGCTCATGCTATTCACGACTGAGTACGGAAATAACTATTTTATTGTCCTTGTATTCTTTTCACAGTGTTTTCAATGAAGCATCTCTTTTAACAAAAAAAAACTTTCATTTTATTTCTAGTTAGAAAATTGAATTCATTTTACTCTATATTCAAACACAATTATAGAGGCGGATGAACATAGGGGCCAGGGTGGTTAGGCCCCTGTTTTTATTTTATTTTATGTTTATATATAAATGAAACACTCCGACTTGGATAGTCCACGTGAGTTATGCGGGTTGGGTGTGTCATATATATATATATATATATAATATAATGTTATGTTATATTATATTATATACACAATGATTTTAGAGAATTGTCCGAATTACTAATCTTACAAAAAATACGGTTGAGAGTTGAGACAAAAAAAGATCAGATTTACCCGTTAGTATATTTGCTTCGGACTCTACTACTTATTCTACCGGTTAAACTGTAAGGCTCCATTTGGGAACAAATATTTGAATTTGGATTTGGATTTCAAATGAAGGGATTCGAAATCACTTAATATGAAATCTCTTAATTTGAAATCTCATTATTTGGCTAACTAATTATTTTCTTAGAGATTTGAAATTCCTTCATTTAAACCTTGTTTTTGGAGGATATTTTGAGCCAAAATTCACACAAATAAGGGGCTAATTGGACTAGGACTTTTGAGGGAAAGGTAGAGCTTGAAGAAATGAACGTTTTGGGTCCAAAAATGGCGGTGATTGGAGCCCGGACGTCGGAGATATGGCCATCCAAAGTTGAGGTGGTCGGTTTTCGCGAAAATATGGGGAGGAATATATAAACACGGTTCCAAGTTCTCTGAAATTACAAAATTGCCACTGTAACTTCAAACTTTCATAACTACTTCGTTTTAAGTCGGAATTGCATGCCGTTGGTGCCCACATGTTCGTTGAAACAAGCTCTATCTAATGGTACTAAAAAGGGAATTAAAAACTCAACTTAAATGGACGAGACACAAGCAAAATCGAAACTTCTCTAATAAGGGAAATTTGGTAAAAAAAGGTTCTAATACTAATTTAAATTGGGAAGTTTCGGGTCGGGATATTACGCATCACTTAAAGGGCACCAAAATCTTTTGTTAATTTAATTAGGCTAAACTGGAGCAACAGTCCCTGAACTTTACCATAATTTTAGAAACCGTCCCTAAACTTCAATATTAGTGTCCACCGTCCCTGAACTTTACCATAATAGTTGATTTAATCCCTCCGTTAAAAATTCAAACGGAATCCGTTAACATTAAGGGCAAAACCGTCTATTCAAGGGGGTTTTTTTAACGGATTTCGTGTGAATTTTTTACGGAGGGACTAACTTAACTATTTTGTCATTGCTAAAATTATGGTATAATTTAGGGATTGTTGCTCCAATTTAGCCTTTATTATTCAATTAAGGGTCACCCAAATTTTGTTAATTCAGTTCTAACACTATGGTAAAGTAAATTGAAGAAATTTGTAGTTTTTTAACATTATCTTAATCTTTATCACCTACATAAAGATTGAATGGACTTAATGTATGACGAAGAATGAAGAGAAAATGGGTGGTCAGAGAAGAAGGAGAGAGAAATAGTAATGGTAAAGGAGGAGGAGAAAGATGGGCGATAAAGGTAGAAGAGAGATAAATGAGAGGTGACAGAGGCGGAAAGAGAATGAGAATAAAGATGGATAAAAAAATGAAAAAAAATAGAAGATGAAATACAAGAAAAAAAAAACAGACGGGTGAAAAGAACGGAAAAAAAGTTGAAAAGAAAAAGAAATGTGAAAATAAAATGATAAAAAAAGAAGATGAAAAAAAAAATAAGAATGAAAAAAACAGATGGAAACAAAAAATAGAAGAATGAAAAGAAAAAAAAAATATGATAAAAGAAAAGGATGAAAAAAATACCAAGATGAAAAGAAAAAAAATGAAATAATAAGGATGAAAATATAGATATATATATATATATATATATGTTAGGATTAAGGGACACTTATGTTTACATATAAATTTATACACTTTTTGAGCCTTTAGATTTAATGTCAACTAAGGACTCTGATTAGAAGTGATGTGAAATCTTATTAATGTTTGAATTACATGGATTTTAATTAATAATTTCTTTTTTCAATTAAAAACTTTATATTTTCTTTTAATTAATAATTTTTGTTTCAATTAAAAATTATTTTGACAATTTGATAGGCATTTGCAAACGAGCAGGTCAAGGCAAATTAAACAAGTGAATTTTAACTTCTGTTTTCATTTCCATGGCCACCGCCAAAACAAACACTCAGCCGGACATGTCCACGTTTCTCGCCGGACAATACCCACGACCCGTATTCACATAATGGCCTTAGACGGAATCGTCAATGTCAACTCACTCTTCTCATTTGCGCTCTTTTTCGGCCTCACATTTTACCCCAACTCCTCCCCCGTAGCCAAGCTCGTCGGCTCCGACACGACTTGCACCGCAGGGACCGATTCCGCGAAGGGCCTCATCGCCTTCCACGTGTACTCCTTCAGCTCCTTCCTCTTCTCCAGCCTCGTCGCCCTCGCCCTCAAACAAGCCGTCAACATCAGCAATGCCGCTGACCCAATCGGCGGTGGTACCAGCAACAGCACCTCCGAGGTACCAACATGGGTCATGTGAACCGGGTCGCTTTGCGAGTCGGGACCCTGGTTTCGGCTTTTGGGTCGGTTTCCGGATGTGGGTTTTTGATGGTGGCTCTGGTGGACTTGGTTCAGATCAGATTGGGGATGCTGGGTTGTGGAAATTTCTACACATTGGCTGCCATTGTTCCTCTGGGGACTTTGGTCCTGTTGGCTCTTGTTATCTATGTTTTTTCTTGTTCATCATGGCTTCATGTTTTTCTTGGCTGCCATTGTTCCTCTGGGGAGGATGGGTTCTTCATGCCTCTGGTAACTTGTTCTTCATACCTGCGTCAGCTTTACGGCATCTCTTGGCGACACCTCCAAACGTTGTGCCCTTTTTTTTTTAGGGTTGTCTTTTTAATTATTTTTTTGATAGAATTTTGTTTTTAAATCTGAAAATAATTTTTAATTGAAAGAAAATAAAAAAAAATTAATTGAAAAAAGAAATTATTAATTAAAATCTATGTAATTTAAACATGAATGAGGTTCTACATCACTTTTAATCAGAGCCTTTAGTTGACACCAAATCTAAAAGCCCAAAAAAGTGTAAATTTAGATGTAAAACATAAGTGTCATTTGATCCTAACCCTCTATTTATATAGAGCAAATTACATTTTAGTACCATGTTGTATACACCAAATTTCAGAGTTATATTTAAATTTTCAAATGTAACATTTAATTACCCTGAACTCTTTAAAATATTACAACTTGGCTCAACAGTTAACTATTCAGTTCAGAAAATCCGTTAAGTGCTTATATGTCACATGTGGGGCCTACCTTTTAAATTATATTTTGCCATGTATAAAAAAAAAAATTCAAATTAAAATTTTAAAATATATACATTTGTTATTTCTTATTAAAAATAAAAACATTTATCGTTTTTTCTTCAGGTAATTATATATAGGTCTTTTAACTAGAATCCAATATATTAAGTAGTCAACTACAGTAAATAGGTACAGTAACTATAGATCCACGTTAGATTTTGACTGTTATTTAATCCATGACAGTTTTTAAAAAAATTACAAGGCATGTCATTTAAGTCATGTATATTGTTATCCTTTATTATAATAAAAACCCTATTTATCCGTTTAAAAAAAACCTACTTATCGTTTTAGAAAAAAAAACCTTTTTTTCCTCCTAGTAGAAGCACTATATATTTTGAAACCTATAATCAAATACGACTTACATTCTCCTCTAGTTTTCTTCAACCTGAGTCTTTTCTTTGTGTTCAGTTGATGCTCATAGCTTTCATGTATTTATTTATATACCTAATTTAGAGGAATGGTTTCTCTTTTTTATTCTGATATAGTTTAATTATGTAAGATTTTGAGTTATTCTATTCTGGTGAGGGAGGTGTTTTTATTTGATATTATTATATACCTCCATTACATGTCACATTATATTTATTTTTCTATGTAATGAGCCGATATTGGGTTACTTTATTTATCTAAAAGGTATTTTCCCATTTGGTTTATCATCAAATTTTGTTTACCTGTGTAAATAGGTTCAATCAATTTAACTCACAAGTAATATTTTCAACCCCTTTCACAAGTTTGTAAAAAAAAAAAAACTAACCTAGTTTTTACAAAGTGGTGATTTCATCGAACTATGGAATTAACCTACATAGCTAGTAGGCTTATTCCATAAACCTTTATTTGGATAGGTATTTTATATTTGTATGTACTATTATATGTATTTTACTTTTTTTAATTAGATTATATGTTTTCTACTTGCAAAGATGAATACTCAATTCTTTTCAAATTCAAACATTTCCCAAATAAATTCTATTAAAAATAAAGTAGTTGAGATATTGTTACGACCCGTCCTGGAAAACAAAATCCAATCAATGAATTATTGAAATTTCCGTTGAATTGTTAGATCGAACTAAATTGGTATTGGGCCTCTAGTGAAGGCCCAACGTCATTTAGGCAGTGAAGTAAAAGTTAGAATTACAAAATTTACCATTTTATCCCTAAATTTCCTGAAGGTCCAAAAGTCACCTTTCGATCGAGAACCCTTTTGGAAAATTTCCTTGCATCATGACGTAGAGCTCGAACTTACGAGTAAGTAGACAGGTGGCACGAGGAAATCGGAGTTCGAACAAGAAAGTTACGGATCTGAAACGGTCGAGACGTATCAATAATTTCGGAAAAAGTTTAAATTATAAAAAAAAGGAGTTTCTCTCTCCTCCCCTCATTGGTCAGTCTCATTTCTCTCCCTCCCTCTCTCTTCACTTCCCGCGACTTCTCGAGGAAGACACCCCCAAACAGCCTCACGGCAGCCACCGCTCGGCCGCGACCCAGACCACCCCAAGGTCACCATCTTCATCGTCTTCCTCGTGCGAACCCAACTATATCGTCCATGGGGGCTATCAACCACCGCACGCGACGCAACGAGCAGCGGAAGAAATGGGTCACCGAGCCTTTCGAGGCGATTTCCAGCCACCAAAGGTAAAGGTTTTCGATTTGGACCTCATATATGTATTCCTGGGATTGAGTAGATGAATCTAGACTATTAACTTGTGGATTTCGGTTGGGAGTTGGAGGAGTTACAGAATCTTGGAATCCGGCCTTTAATGGCGGATTCCGGCGAAGTAGCGACTGGCAGGAGGTAGGAGGCGACTGAATCCCACAGTCGCACCCCTTGGAAGGTCCGGAGCGCGTCGGGGTGCGTGGGCCCCACCCACGGCTCCCGGTGACTTATATTTTATGTAACTCGATGTTCTAGAGCCGTTGGCGCATGTTTTGGGTTCATCAGAGTTCATATGGGGGCTGTTTGTGATAGTTTTAGTAGTTTTAAATATGTTTTAAGGAGCGGGGGGAATTTCTGGGATTAGGGGATTAAATTTAATAGTTTAAATAAATATTTATTAATATGAATTATATTGTTTGCGAGGCATTATAATATTGGGAAGTTCGAAGAACCATATGGAGCAGGACGAGACTCGTAGGGATTTTCGTGAGCGAATGCCTCAAATTACGTGCAATAGTGAATCTGGTCGGGTGAGTTCACCCCGACGTACTGTGAGTGGGCCTCTTTCCCTAAACTTATAATTATGGAATGATAAATAATTGATTACATGATGGATGGATGGCGTTGGATTTTTGAGGAACTTAGAATGAGTATGCTATGACTATGTGTTTATGGTCAGGACATGATTGAGTCTGAATTATGTTGAGTTTGATTCCCATTATTTGGCTAAATGTCATGCTAAATATTATATGATTGAATGCTTGTTAATGGTGATATGATTTGAGTAATTATGAATTGAATGGTGATGAATGGACTTGATGGGGATGCTTAGGAATTATGTTTGAATAAGTTAATTGTGTCATGGTGAGAGTAGAAATCATAGACGATGCCATCAGCTGGAATCAGAGCCTGGCATATTATTGATATGACATTTTGATGTTTGTGAACTTTATGAAAGGTAAAATATTCCAAAATGAGTATAAACTACTAATATAGGGAATATCTCAAGGGTTGATTCCGAGATACCATTTACGATATTCGAACCATGAGTAAGTATGGATATCGATATGGAAGCATACGACGATGGTATTAATCGAGAAAGAACATGGATATGATTGTGGTAGCTAAGGTCGAAGAATAAGCCAACTTAGCACATGAGTCAGTGTCAAGATACTAAGGCCGATGAGTCGTGTTGGCCTAGCACATGAGTCGATGTGGAGATCCTACGGCCGAGGCATGCCAGCCTAGTACATGTGTCATGTGTCCGAGTCGTGAGTCATGTCAAGTCATGTTGGGTCGTATGTCAGTGATGAGTCATGGTATTCCCATATGGTGGTCGCTGGTGTCGTACCTATCTGTAGGCCACAGACCAGTGCTCCACGTGATCGTTCACCTGCGCTCGCTCAATACTAGTTAAACAGCGCCAGTCCTGTCCCCAAGCTTTTATGAGTCTATGTGGTCCTAGAGCTCCTAGAGGGACTCATGGTGATGGTGTTTGCACCTAGTCCTTCACGTGGTCGTGGTACGACCGAAGACACCCAGTCCTGTCACGTGCGCGTGACTCATGTGACTTCAGTGCCATTGGGATACCTGAGATGATGACTGAGTCATGATATGCCAGTCGAGGGATATGCCGGCTGATGAGATATGATATATGAGGTGATATGTCGACTTATATGATATGCCAGCCGAGGGATATACCGGCTGATGAGATATGATAGCCGAGCTGACATGCCGGCTTATATGATATGCCAGCCGAGGGATATGCCGGCTGATGAGATATGATAGCTGAGGTGACATGCCGGCTTATATGATATGATAGCTGAGGGTTATGCCGGCTTACAATACGAAGATAGCCGAGGATTTTTGCCGGCTAGTATGATATTATATGATATACGAGCTTATGCGATATGATAGCTGAGGGACTGGTCAGCTTATACGATATGATGATAGATGTTATGACTAGTGATCAAAGTTCATGTACTAGTGAGGGTACGTTTATTATCGAGGTCAGTGGGTATGGTGTGGGTGGTGACCCCGATTGATGAAATTATGCTTTGTATGAACGATGTGTCCTTGAGATGATCTATACCATCATAGAGAGGCGATGGTATCAAAGTATTACTAGTATTGTCATCCATAGGATTGGATGTGTCATCTTCAATGTATGAAGATTCAATGTGAATGTTAGTGGTAAATTATTATATGTTAGTGGTAAATTATTATATGATTGTGTTGTATGGTTGCTAGCCCTACGGGGTTATTTGATTAGTATATTGATTATACTGTTGAGTATGAAATAATGCCGCATGTGATGACCCAAATGCTAAGGTTCCATGAACGGCACCGGATATATGGTGAGTATGATATGGATTGTACATGCGTACATGGCTGATCTTGATGGTGTTACAGGTGAAACCTTCTAGTGTGTATCTATAAGATTGAGAAACCCATGTGTGCTAATAATTAGGGGCTAACATATGCTCTATAAGTTATGTGTTTCAGCAAGAAATACTAAGGTCCACTCACCTTTCTGTTTTACGCCCCTCGGGTAGGCAAAGGAAGGTTTGTGAGTGCGAGGAAGGAATCACGTGATGACAACTCTGACACCACCCAGGGAGGGTGCAACAAGGTAACAATCAGTTAAGCATTGATGTTTTAATTATAATCATCATTTATTTTAATTATGCTCTGGGTTGTCCGTTGTCGCGGTGAAACAGTAATTTAGTGTTTACTATTCTACATTTCACTAGACTTCCTAAAACGCATCATTTTAGTTGGGCTTTCGTCACCTGGACTCAACGTCCAGGTTCCGGCCATCACTTGGTATTTCCGATATCCGGTTGTGTATTAGGGACGGGGTGTATCAGATATTATGAAACTCTTGTATTTAAATAATAATAATATGAATTTAAATTATAAGAGTAATATTGGAAAAATAAATTAATATAAAAAAGAAAAATATATTATGCTGGATTGGAATTTGAATAATTAGTAAATAGGCTATTTTTAATGTTGATTATAAAAAGTAAATAGGCTAATATAATTAATTATTTTTTCTTCTTCTTCTCTGATTCTTTCTCTTGTTCTTCAACTCTTCTCAATGCCACATTCATGTGATTCATGTGCCTCCTTCCAGGCCATGGTCAAAACACCAATTAATAAAAAAAATTGAAAAAAAACCCTAAAGCTAAAAGAAATGATTTAATTTCCTTTTTGTTTTCCCCTTTTATCAGTTAATTCTTGGGTTTTGGGGATGATGATTATGGGTACGTTGGTGGCGGCGGCAACAGCGAAGGCAACAAGATGGTCTTCTTCTTCTTCTTTCCTCCTCTTCCTCCACTTCTTCTTCTTCTTTCCTCCTCTTCCTCCACTTCTTCTTCTTCTTGTTCTTCGATTCTTCTCAGTACCACAATCATGGGATCCATGTCCCTCCTACCATGCCATGGTCAAAAGTCCAAGTAATAAAGAAATCCTAAAACTAAAACAAATTATTTAGTTTCCTTTGTTCTTCCTTTTTATGAGTTAATTTCCTGGGTTTTGAGCATGCTGGTTGTGGCTGCGTCGGTGGCGGCGACGGGATGTGCTGGGTTGGAGGTGTAATCTGGAGGATCTGTAGCGATGGTGGGTTGGAACTCAGGGGATCTGTAGTGGTAGAGATTGATGGATTTGATCATCTCCAGCATAGATGGAGATCTAGCAAGACCTCCATGGTGGTTCTGGGTTTGTGGGAAGGAAAAAGAATAAGAATCCAAGAAGAAGAAGAATATTAGAAGAATCGAACAAGGCTCAGAAGAAGAAGAATCTAACAAAATTCAGAAGAAGAAGAAGAATCGGAGAAGAAGAAGAAAAACAATAAATGTTTTTATTTTTAATAAGAAATAACAAATGTATTTATTTTTAATTTTAGTTTGAATTTTTTATTATTACTTTATTCACATGGCAGAATACAATTTAAAAGGTAGATCCCACAAGTGATACGTAAGCACTTAACGGATTTTCTAACGGAATAGTAAACGGTGGAGCTAAGTTGTAATGTTTTAAAGAGTTCAAGGTACTTAAATGCAATATTTGAAAAGTCAAGTATAACTCTAAAATTTGGTGTAAACCACAAGGTATTTAAGTGTAATTTTCTCATATATATTTATATATTTTAAAGAAATGCTAGAGAACTAAATCCACCCAAATGACTAGTTGTAAAAAGAATTTGAAATTCACAATTTTAGGTTTCTCAAATCGCTTGTGTTTGGATGAGAGAAAAAATCATCGGATTTGTTAAAAAGTTAGAATTTTAAGTTTCCTATGCACCAATTCTCTTGTTTGGATGCATAAATATCGGAATTTAAGATTCTAAGAAAATAAAAACTTGGAATTTGGATGTCACAAATCTCAAGATTAAATTCTATATAAAAGGGTGTCATTTTCAAAATTCCATCTTTATACCTACAATTTATATATGAACATTAAATTACATGTTTAAATTTCATTTTATCCAAACATGAAACTTCACAAATTCTGGAAAATTAGTTTCCGTTAATTTAAATTATGTCGTTTGATAAATTCTAAGTAATCTTAAAATTCTCCATCCAAACATACCCTTATGGATTTGGCTCAAATCCCTTACGGATTGGACCTAAATCCAAATTCTTTTGAATATATGTTATTCAAACGGCTGAATTTGAATTTGAGCATGATCATCCAAAGAGGCCCTTATTGATATCAATCTAAAAGAATTAAAGTAATAAATGCAATAACTTGGGCAAGGTAAATTAAGGACACAAAAGCCAACTAATTAATTGTGGCATAAAGGCGCCAGCTGAATGGCACAAAGGCCGAGTACGTAAGATGACATAAAACACCAATTAGTAGCACATAGGCCAAGTAAGCTGGCATAAAATGCCAATATTTTCATATTTGATCTCCTCCTGATCATGTACGTGTGATTCATGTGAATGATCATGTTGGAGCATATTAATTAGCATCTTAATTATGATTATACCCTATGATATGATCACAGCTATTAATCCTGACTTGATTATAAATTCAATTTCCACGAAGTACCTATGAGTCTATGACCACATCATTATCGTGATTACGAGCCTATATAATGGAAAGTGCAATTCTGATAATGAGCATTTGATTATGCATGTTTAAATATTATTGATAATATTCCAAAGATTTCTGCATAAAAAATTTAAAATTTTTCCAACTTAGTTCCTATATGAACACGCTTCTCTCTTCATGGTTTTTATTCTCACAAAACTGAAGATCGACAACAATCGGGACAACATGGTGAGAAGTTGTGTTCTCTTGTCAGTAATCTTGTTGCTATATACGTACAGTACTGTTGTTGTATACCTATAGATAGGCCTAGTAGCAGCAACCGAAATCAATATGAGCACAGACCGATCTGCTCTTGTTTAATTGCTCTCAAATCCCATATCTCAACTTCTCTGGAAAAGAGTTTCACACCTACAACTTCTAAGGGCAACAGATGGGTTCAATGAAAGCAACTTACTTGGAAGTGGGGACAATTTGGGATGGGACAGAAGTAGCTGTCAAGGTTTTCAATTTACCGGTTGAAGGGGCTTTCAAAAGCTTTGATAGTGAATGTCAAGTACTGAGCAATATTCGGCACCGAAATCTCATTAAAATCCTAAGTTGTTGCAGTGAACTTGAATTCAAGGCCCTGGTGTTGCAATACATGCCGAATGGGAGCCTTGAGAAGTGGTTGTACTCTCATAGTTGCTTTTTGAATATCCTAGAGAGGTTGGATATCATGATAGATGTTGCAAAAGCATTGGAATACCTTCATCGTGGTCAGGATTATTCAAATCATGTTGTCCATTGTGATGTGAAGCCAAGTAATATACTACTGGATGCTGACATGGTTGCACATGTTGCTGATTTTGGGATTGCAAAACTCTTGGGTGGAGGAGATTCTATGATTCAAACCATGACGCTAGCCACAGTTGGCTATATGGCTCCAGGTGATGTACTACTTACTGGAGTATCATCCTCTAATTTTCTTTCCACTATATAGAGTATAACTAATAAATTTTCATATATAACGTAGAGTTTGGAACGGAAGGAATGGTTTCAACAAGAGGGGATGTGTATAGTTTTGGAATTGTACTGATTGATGGAGACATTCACAGAAAGGAACCCAGGGGAAATGAGTTTAAAGCAATGGGTTGCAAATTCATTAGTTGGGACAGAGGAAGATCGTGAGTTTGTTAGCAAAATGGATACCGTATCATCCATTGTGAAGACAGGATTAATCACACTAAATAAAATCAAGATTAAATATTTGAAGGCCAGTGGAGTAGTGCAGATGCGGTCTTAGGTTTTCTTGTTGCTGTTGTGGTTGTTTTTTTTATAATGAGTTTACCTTTTTTTTTTTTTTCCTCTTTCTTAATATTTGTTTTTCAATTTGTTTTATTAAAATTAGATTGCATGGAAGAAAATGAATTTCTCCTCTATATACATATACATGATAAAGACATGACAATGATCTTGTTCTAATTCCCATGTTTTAATTGATAGTTCTTTAATTATAATTTAATAAGGTATTTATTTTCTTGAATTATAATTATAATTTCTTCCAGTGTGATTTCTTGTTTTACTTCAACCTCTTTGAATTCGTTGAGTGAATTGTCTATTTCTTTTAAAACATATGACTTTCCGTGAAGGAAATGCAGTAGCTGATAAACTAGTCAATTTAGGTTTGTTATCCTTTTCGGTTGTCTGGCATGATGCCCTCCCTTTCAAATCATTCCATTCCTGAATTCGGATTTTCTAGGCATTCCAGCTTACTGTTTTGTCTCACCTTCTTAATGGGTGATTTTATCTTCGTTTCCTAGGCATCTCAGTTATTGCAGTCAACTTGATTTCAAAGCCCTAGTACTAAGCCTTGAGAAGTGGTTGTATTCTCAAACTTCTCCTTTATCCATCAAAGAATGAACAAAATGATAGAAGTGGCATTAGCATTGGAATACCTTCACCATGGTTATTCAATACATATTGTCGATTGGTGATATCAAGCCGAGCAATATCCGACTAGATGATGATATGATTTGCACATGTTGCTGACTTTGGAATTGCAAAAATCTTGGGTGAAGGAGACTTTATGACACAAACCATGACCCTCGCGACCATTGGGTATATGGCTCCAGGTGATGACTAAGCTATATATACTCTTCAATTTTATATAAGTTCGGTCATCTTCTAATTTTCTTTTCATCATATATAACTAAATATGAATATATTAAATTGGGCAGGGTTTGGAATGGAAGGATTTGTTTCCATAAGAGGGGATGTGTATAGTTTTGGTATTCTTCTGATGGAGACATTCACGAGAAGGAAACCAACAGATGAAATGTTAGTTGGGGAAATGAATTTAAAGTAATGGATTGAAAATTTATTTGTTCCTGATGATATAGTGGAAGTGGTGGATGCCAATTTACTTACTTGGGAAAGAGGAAGATGATGGTTTTGTGATCAAGAGGGATTGCTTATCATCCATTATGAGATTAGCTCTAGCTCTAGCTCGTCCTGCAGAATTTCGAAAAGAACATATTAACATGCAAGAAGCTGTTGTCACACTCAACAAACCAAGAGCAAGTTTTTTAAGGACTATGGGGTAGTAGAGTTTTAGTTGTAGTTTTGTTTTTTTTCTTCCCATTTTTCAATCCATCTTGTTGTTGTTTTCGATTCGATCTGCAGACTGCATTTAATTTCTTATTGTGACTTTAGAGGATATTTAGAAAAGAGCAAATTACATTTTAGTACCATGAGATTCACACCAAGCTTCAGAGTCATGCCTAACTTTTCAACATTTACATTTACGTACCCTAAACTCTTTAAAACATAACAACTTGGCTTAACTGTTAACTATTCCGTTAAGAAATCTGTTAAATGCTGATTTGTCACTTTTGGAACCCACCATTTAATTTAGAATGAATAACATAAGCGCCATGTGCAAAAAAAAATTAAAGTTTTTCTTTTATTTTCTTTTCCTTTTCTTCTTCTTTCTTGGTCTCCATTCTTCTCTTCTTCTTCCTTCTTCTTTCTCTGTTTCTCCTTCTACTTCTTTCTTCTTCTTATTTCAAAGAAGAAGAAGAAGACGAAGATAAGAACCCAGCATCTACTAAATGCCATAGATCATGTGCTCACAAGATGGATTTCATCTTGATACTTCATAAGTCATAATTATCACCATTGAAGATAGGAGCTCTTAGCTCACCTCATGATGTACATGATGGTTTTCATCTTGATGCTCCATAAGTCATAGTTATCACCATTGAAGATAGGAGCTCTCAACTCACCTCATGATGTACCAGTCATATCAGACTATCTGCAGAAAGAAGAAGAAGAAGAAGATAAGAAGATAAGAACCCAACATCTACTAAATGCCATAGATCATGTGCTTGCAGGATGGTTTTCATCTTGATGCTCCAGAATTCATAGTTATCACCATTGAAGATAGGAGCTCTCAGCTCACCTCATGATGTACATGATGGTTTTCATCTTGATGCTCCAGAAGTCATAGTTATCACTATTGAAGATAGGAGCTCGCAACTCACCTCATGATGTACCAGTCATATCAGGCTAGCTGCAGAAAGAAAAAGAAGAAGAAGATAAGAACCCAACATCTACTAAATGCCATATATCATGTGCTCGCAGGATGGTTTTCATCTCGATGCTCCAGAAGTCATAGTTATCACCATTGAAGATAGGAGCTCTCAACTCACCTCATGATGTACCAGTCATATCAAACTAGCTGCAGATCATAGTGTGATGTGAGTCTCACAGAACTACGCCCTAGATCATGTGCTCGCAGGATGGTTTTCATCTTGATGCTCCAGAAGTCATAGTTATCACCATCGAAGATAGGAGCTCTTAGCTCACCTCATGATGTACCAATCATATCAGACTAGCTGCAGATCACAATGTGATGTGAGTCTCACATAACTACGCCCCAGATGATTCAATCTAGAACTTGCTCTAATACCATGTTGGTATTTTGGCACAACAGCAGCAGATGAAGTTGAGTAGATTTCCAGGTAATCTTCTAAACGATTTCTTTAGCTGAAAAGATTGGTTTAGGATCTTCTTCTCGACCAGTTCTCTTTAATTGATAAAAAATGGATGATGATTGAATGCAAAATGTGATGAACAATGCATACTATGTATTTGCTGATAAAATTCCTCTGTTAGTTTCTATAGAGAATTATGATTATTTTTTTATTGAAATTGAATTGCATTACACACACAATCTCACACTCCATACTTGTTGGAGATTCAGTTAGATAGTGATGTCACTATGATTGTAAGGACCCTTCCCGAATTTCACCTCGAAATCCGCGAAAAGCCCTTATCTCGTATGACAGCTCTTTTTTCTCAAAATTTAATATCAGGAATACCCTTTATCCTTAAATATATTTAGTAAACCTTACAGGGTTCCCGATAGAACCTCTGTACTTACTGACCACACCTACCTGTCAGATGCAGGATAGCTTACAAGTCAAAGCCGAGACCTCGGAATAGTGGTGGTCCAAAAAGTAACATGCTCTGACACCAAATGTCAGTAGGTCAGACATTACTGAAACCTCTACTGGAATAACACAAGACAACTAACTAGTCAATCTCTTGTAAACCGTCCCTAACTCGTCATTCTGGGTCACCGCCCACACTAACCCACTGACCCAGATGACGAAGGAACCCAACTTGGTTGAATTGAGTCTCACCGACTCGCCCCGAGTCGAACTCGATATCCCTGCTCCTCTAGAGCACCCTGAGTGGTAACTCGATATCCCAGCTCGTCCTGAGCCCCCGAGTGATAACTCAATATCCCGGCTCGTCCTGAGCCCCCGAGTGATAACTCAATATCCCGGCTCGTCCTGAGCCTCCGAGTGATAACTCAATATCCCGGCTCGTCCTGAGCCTCCGAGTGATAAATCAATATCCCTGCTCCTCCAGAGCACCCCGAGTGATAACTCGATATCCCCGCTCCTCCAGAGCAATCTTAGATCTCAACGACATGGCGGAGAAAGATCCCTCGAACGCCAACATTGGAGAACCCCTCGACGATCTGGCGGAGACATACCCTCTAACGCCAATCGGAGTGCCCTCAACAATGTAGCGGAGAAAAACACCCTCCATGCCAATCATCATAGAATCCCATCGTATAACCCAATACCTAGAAGTATGCATACCCATGCAATCCCGGAACCCTAATCTGTCCACAGCGCGAATAAAACACCAAAACATGGACGCTCTAGCCCCAAGGAACTCTTGACACAGTAATAACCCAACTACCTTGACCTCCCGAGCACAAAACCCGCTCCATGGTTAACCATTACCGCTGGGATTGCCCAACTGGGGCTCTAAACAAACTCATATGGCCTCGAAACCATCAAAATCAGATCTGGAACGTCCAAAAACCCTAGCCACGCGTCGCCGTGACCCCGAAATCGGCTCCACCCGCCGCCACCCACTGGTAGAAGCCCGGACCACGTGCCGTCACGCACTGCGACAGTAACCCACGTGCCTGGACGGGTCCAACTCGGCCCAACTCAGCCTGACCCGGTCCGGCCTGACTCGACTCGATCTAGCTCGACCCGATGGTCCAACTCGACCCGACCGGTCTAACTCGACCCAACCGATCATCGGTGACTCACCGGAGAAGATGACTAGACCTTCGTCGCCGGAGGCTGGCCAGAGAAGATGACCGGACCGCCGTAGCGCTGCCGTCACCGTTGCCGGAATCCCCCATTTTCAGTCGACCTTGAAGTTTTTCTAACTTTCTCAAAACTCAACCTTTTTTCACAAATTTTATGTCCAAATCTATTTACTCGAACCCAGGAATCCAAATATGACCTCAAAACATTAAACCCGTACATGTGCTAGTTGGAAAACCGATCGGAAGTTTCGGTTCTAACTTTTCCTCGGTCCGGCATCTCCCACGGTTGTCTCCTCCGATGGTTTGTACGGTTGTGCTCACAAGAAGGAGGAGATCCCGAATAGTTCCACCAAAACGGGAGATATGGCCTTGAATCAAAGTCCACTTTCATGGGCTTTGGGTGTTTGTCTCACACGGGTTCGGGGAGGGGGGAGGGGGGGGGGGGGGGGGGGGGGTTGGAGGTTGTGTGTTCAGAGAGAAAGTGTGAGAATGATGATGAATTGATGGTTTGGTGATTAAAATATCTACCCCCAACTGAATTACCAAAATGCCCCTGAAGCTTCTAGACCCGTAATGATCTCATCGGGTCTCCGTTTTTCGCGTGCCACCTGTCTACGAACTCATGAGTTCGAGACCTACGCAACAACCCAAGAAAAATTCCCAAAAGCACTGCCAGTCAAAAAGTGACTCTCGAACCCGTCCAAAACTGAGGGTAAAATCGTCCAATACTCCAATTAATTTAATTTCTGGTCCAGATCGTTATAATGATGACACTTCACCAATCAAGAGCCCACACATATTCTAGCGTATAGTATAATGACACCTAGTGGTGTCACCTCATCTCCTTAATGTTGCATACTAATCAAGTTTTGTTTTTTCATCCAAAAAACAAAAAATTGGAAAAATAAAAATTGAAAAAGGAAGAAGTTTCCCTTTCTGCTTAATTAGATAGTTAGGCTCCGTTTGAGAACAAATATTTGGATTTCATCAAATGAAAGGATTTGACCTTCATTTGAAATCTTATTGTTTGCAAACTAATTAGTTACTTGTAGATTTGAAATTCCTTCATTTAACCTGGTTTTGGTCGGCTCTTTCGAGTTAAAATCCGCACAAATGAGGAGCTGATTGGAGTGGGTCTTTTGTGAGAAAGGTAGAGCTTGAAGAGATGAACGTTTTGGTTCAAGAGTGGAGGTGATTAGAGGTCGGACGACGGATATATGACCATCCAAAGTTGGGGTGGTCAATTTTCGCTAAAATCTGGGGAAAGATATATAAACAATGTTTCAAGTTCTCTAAAATTACGAAATTACCACTGCAACTTCAAATTTTCATAACTTCTTCGTTTTAAGTCGGAATTGCTCGCCATTGTCGCCCACACATTCATACAAACAAGCTCTATCTAATGGTACCAAAAAGTGAATTAAAAAATCAACTTAAACAGACATCATAAGAAAAATCGAAACTTCTCTAATAAGGGAATTTGATCAAAAAGGTTCTAAAACTAATTTAAATTAGAACTTTTCGGGTCATGATGTTACAAGTCACATAAAGGACACCAAAATATTTTTTTAATTTAATTATTATTTAATTAAGGGACACCCAAATCTTTTGCCAATTCAATTATAATACAATGGTCAAGCACATTGAAGAAATTTGTAAGTTTTTAACATTACCTGAATTTTTATCACTTACATAGGGATTTGATGGACCGAATAAATTATCATCCAAACGAGCCCTAGGTGTAAAGCGTGTGTGTTCTGCTATGAACTATGTGAAGAATTACACAATCCAAGTAGGGATTTATGGATGAGTAATTGCTTGAGAACATATATTGAGAAAGATATTTTTAATAGTATAGATGACAAAATTATTATGCAATGATTTTAGAAAATGAGAACATGTCAAGGAAAACTATGATTGAATTAGTAAAATTATTTGATATTTTAGATATTTTGGTTAGTTTGGTATATATTATGATGATTTGGACCATTTGATTATTTTTGTATGCCTTATGAGTTGAATTGCAATTAAAGTTCAAATTCTCTTTTTTAAGCATTTTTTGAAAAGGTCATCGCAAATTAAATACTAGCTATGACACTAGACACTTGAAGGTGACAACATAACATCAAGTGAATACTTTTAATTATTTGAATTACAATTTCGTATAAAATATTGAAACATTAAGTTGAGATTATGGCACTTTCTTTTATCCACAACTAGGATAAGCTTATGTAAAGCTTGGTAAGATTCGGCTTATTCTACTCTAAAATTTTTTTAAAAAGGAAGAAGGATTTAAGTGAATTCACACAATGAGTCAGTCACTATGTACAATTACTACACAAATAATAAAGATGATCTCGCTATCTATATATGAAGTTGAACCTCAAACAAGCTAGATGGCATTGCTAACACAACAATCTAGTAGTATTCATCTTCAGTGATAAGGAAGATGTCTTGAGTTGAACTCCTATGGATGGCGATGATATATTTGTGAGGAGTTTGATACTTAATAGTTTACCTTATGTGTGACTCATTCAAATCCCTCTCCTCGACATCCTTGTCTTTATTTATTTTTTTAAACAAGTAAATCTAGCCACTTAGTGTTATGGCCTAGTGATATTCCTCTCCACATGTTATGTGGGAGGTCTCGGGGTTCGATTCTCATAAAGGGCGATGTGAATACCCATTGTGTATAGCGTAATCTCCCTCCCCTAATATCATTGTATAAATGTTTTTTAAAAAAATGGGAAAATTGGAGCAATAGTCCCTGAACTTTACCATAATTTTAGAAATCGTCCATAAACTTCAATATTAGTTTTTCTTGTCCCTGTACTTTACCATAATAGTTTATTTAGTCTATCGGTCAAAAATTCGAACGGAATCCGTTAAAATTAAGGACAAAACCGTCTTTCAAGTGAAAATTTTCTCACGGATTCCGTTCGAATTTCTAACAGAGGGACTATGATACGACCTGTTCCGGATTATTAAATGAAAATTAAAGAATTAACTTGGGAATCCGGTAAGTTGGGTCGAACTAAAAGAGTTTTGGATCATTAGTGAAGACCTAATGCTTTGGTGGGCCGTAAATTAAATGATTGGGTCGCGAAATGACCATTCTAGCCCCGTAGTATTGATGGGCCGACATTCACTTTTCGATCATGAACAATTTTGACTACTTTTCTCGTAACATTACGTCCGTCTCGAGCTCCTGAGTACGTAGACAGACGGCACTCGAGAATCGAAGTTCGTACGAGAAAGTTACGGGTCTAAAACAATAAGGACGAAACGGTAATTTCTGAAAAGTCTAAAAGTATAAATCTTGGACTTTTTCTCCCTTCCCTCATTCTAGTTCAGACTCTCTCTTTCCTCGAACTCTCTCTTTACCTGTGCGAACATCGCACACCGCCACCACCCACGACCTTGTTTTGGGTCAATTCGAGCCAAATCGAGGGTAGAGGCAGCATCCCCTCGTGCTTGCGAGCTGCTTGGTGTCGATTTCGAGGCGAGAGCGTTGTCGTAGGTGGTGGATCAAAGTGAGGATTGGGCTGAAGCTTCTTGGTCATTTTTTTATCAAAAGATGTGAGTCCTTTTGATTTTGAGCTCGAATTTAGGTTCCTAGTGTTGAGGAGACGATCCTACATGTGTAGATCATGAAAAATGACGAAGAAATGACTGAGCTAAGAGCTCGTCGGAGATGGCGGATTCCGGTGGTCTTCTCCGGCGAGTTCCAGCGATCTAGTTTGAAGCTGAAGCTGACGTGGCAGTCCAGTAAGCTGCTGACTTAGCTGACACGTGGTGCCACGTGGTAGCCTAGTCAGCAGCTGAGCCAGCTGATATGTAGCGCCATGTGTTTCCACATGGCAGCACAGTCAGCTACCCAATCAGCCGTTAGTCAACCGTCAAGTCAACTGACGCCATAAACAGTTGACGGAATATGCTAACGACGTTAGCATATTCCATTAAAAGCTAACGACGTTAGCATATTCCATTAAAAGCTAACGACATCATGGTGACGGAATATTCAGCCGAGATTGTTCAGGCGCGTGAGATGCTTATGAGGTGCGTGACCGGCGCATGGTGGCGCGTGGGATGGTCGTCGGCCTTCTATTGGCGCGTGGAGCCCTTCCCCGACCCACAGTGGCGCATGTCTAGGGTTTTGATGCATTTCGGATCTCTTTTTGGCAGTTTTAAGGCCATTTGAAACCGTTTAAAGCCCCGTTTGAGTAAATTCAATTTGCATGGGATTAATACGGGGCGAGTTAAAGTCTATGGGTCGAGGGACCCCGTTTTAATATGCTTTTAAGGGTTTATTGATGTTAATGACCCTTTTTATTGATATGGTGTGCAAGGTGATGACGGTTAAGTCCACCACTTTGCAGCAAAGGTGTGGGAGCGATCGAAATCAAGAAAACCAACGAGGTGAGTGGTTCTCTTTCCCTAAGCTTATGATTACACATTTATGATATCAATGAATGCTTGATAAATGTGATGCTTAGGGAAGTCTAATGGAATTGTATGTGCTTGGATAATATAGTACATCCTAGACTATGCCATGGGTTACCTCCAGGGCCCGGCATTGTAGAAAATAACCTTTAGGTTGGAAACCCTAGGTATAGTAAATACTCCGCAATGAGTATAAACTAGATAATAACGGTAAATCTCGAGGATAGATTCCGAGATATATCGTTGAAAGATAAATACTTCGGAATGAGTATAAACTACCACTTTTAGGATGTCTCGAGGGGAGTTTCCGAGACAAGTAAGCCGACGACAATCTAGAGTTACTGAGAGATCAACACGAGTACGACCGTCACGATGAGTGCGATATTCGAGAGAGATTTTATAGTCGTGATGCTAGTGCCAAGGAGTCATGCCGACACAGTACGTGTGTCGATCAAGATACTATTACCGAGGGGTCATGTTGGCTTAGCACGTAGGTCAGTATTGGAGTACTACGGCTAAAGCATGTCGGCCTAGTACATGTATCATGTGTTCGAGTCGTGAGTCATGTGATAGTACGAGGATTGCCGATGAGTCATGCCGGCATAGCACATGAGTATGTATTGTCGTGCGAGAATTACCGATGAGTCATGCCGACATAGTACATGTATCAGTCGTGTTGTCATGAGTCATATATGGGTGCGATGATTACCGAGGATTCATGGCGGTATAGCACATGAGCCATATAACGGTGTGATGATTGCCGAGGAGTTATGCCGGCATAGCACGTGTGTTAGTTTGGTATGCCCATATGGTGGCTGCTGGTGCCGTACCTATCTGTAGGCCACAGACCAGCCACCACATGATCGTTCTCTTGCGCTCGCTCTATACTAGTTAAACAGCGCCAGTTCTTCACGTGGTCGTGGTACGAGCGAAGACACCCAGTTCTATCACGTGCGCGTGACTCGTGCAGCTACAGTGCCATTAGGATACTTGCGTGTGTGATGCCAGCCGATGATACATGTCGGTTGATGCCAGTCGATGATACATGCCAACTGATGATGTGTGATGCTAGTCGATGATACATGCCGACTGATGATGTGTTATGCCAGCCGATGATTCATGCTGACTGATGCCAGTCGATGATTCATGCCTACTGATGATGTGTTATGCCAGCCGATGATACATACCGGCTGATGCCAGCCGAGGGTTATGTCGGCTGATGATGCGATATGATAGCCGAGGTGACATGTCACCTTACGTGTGGTACCAGCCGAGGGTTATGCCTGCTGATGATGCGATATGATAGCCGAGGTGACATGCCGGCTTATGTGTGGTACCAGTCGAGGGTTTTAATAGGCTGATGAAAGTCTTAGTCCGTACACACGAGTGCGACGTCGAGTTATGTGATACCGTCCGTAGAGTGACGATGAGATTTCGACGTTGAGCGAATCAATCTCGTTTGTAGAGGGACGAAAAAAGTGAGGTACAATGATCTGAGTAGTCCACGAGATGGATCCCTACTTGATACCCGAGGATTCATACCGACCTAAGGGATGTGATAGCCGATGATCTATACCAGCTTATATGATACAATAGCCGAGGGACGTGCCGGCTAAAATGAATTGACGACGATTGTCACGGGCTTTGACTGAGATTCAAAGCACTAGTGAGTCGACACTCGTTACCGTGGTTAGTGGGTTTGGTGTGGGCGATGACGCAAATAGATGAGCTTTGTTGGTCGCATGAGGGCGACAGCTCATTGACTGCCATCGTTCGAGGTAACGATAGTGCTAATGTTTTGCTTGCTGAAGTAGAAAAGAAGTCGAAAATGGCCTTAGCCTTTAGGGCTTCATTTATGATCACCAAGATAACCCCATGCTTCGCTGTGAGCGAAAAACGAGTTAGTGGCTTCCGTTACCAGAACTCAGTGTCCAAGTGTTGGCCAGCACCCTTGATTGCCAGTATCAAGGTGAATATCCGGAGCAGGGTGTAATAGACTAAACCAACTATTATGGTAAAGTTCGGGGACGGGGAAAACTAATAATAAAATTTAGGAACGATTTCTAAAATTATGGTAATGTTCAGGGACTATTGCTCCTATTTAGCCAAAAAAAAAAAACTAATTAAATCTAAGGCAAATGACATCTTGCAAACCAATGGTTTACCTAAAATAACAAAAGTATATATGTATTTTCATAATTTTCAATTACCCATTTCAACTTTCAACTTTATGGTTTCCTTCAATCTTTACCCTACGTAACATTTTCTTTTAAATTTTTGGTTAAATGCTTATTTGTTAGAAGTGGAGTCACAATATAACTTACTTATGTCATAAATTAGCTTACGTAGGGCCATCTTTTTATTTGGATAAACTACATAAAAATATTCAAATTATAGAGGTCATTTTCAAATCGTAACCCAACTATGAAAATTGAATTTTAGGTACCAAAACTATCAAAACATAACATTTAAGTATCCACCGTTAGCAATCTGTTAAAAAAATCTGTTAAGTGCCCAAGTGGTATTTGTGGGACATTTTTTTATGCTGACATGGACGACAGATTAGACAAAAAAAAAATTAAAAATTGAATATATATTAAAAATAATTAATAAAATTTTAAAAAATAAAAACCTATATATCTATTCCCAAACTATATTACTAAAACTAAATCCCCAAACTATAAACAAACAAAACAATTTTAAACAAAAACAAAAAAACAAAAACCCCACAAACCACACCGCCCCAACCCAAGCTAGGGAGATATTATCGTTCACCCGCTTCCCAGTTAAGTAGTTGATGAGGTAGACGATCAAGAACCCTCCACACGCGACCTCGACGGCGAATGATCTTCGACCCGCTAGGGGCTTGGGGTCGGGGGAGGGTTTGGGATCGGAATCGGAATAGGAGGAGGGAGTGTCATTTTCAGTAATTGTGGGGTTATCGAGGGGCGGTTGCCACTTTTGTGTCTGTTGCCATTGTTCTGGTTGCTGGGGTTGGATTGGTAGACCTTCAAACTCGTCTTCATCCCAATACTCGAAGCTGGTAGAGGAAGGCTTGGGAAGATCGGTTGACGGCGATTCTGAGGTGGGAATTGAATTGCGATCCGTTTCGGGTTAGGTGTGATTCGAGGAGGGATGTGGGTTGGGTTGGGAAGGGGTAGTGAGGGTTGTTTAGGAAGGACGGTTGAGAGTAGTAATAGGAAGTGAGGAGTCGTCGTCATCGGCATTGTCGACGTCGTCATCGGCATCGTCGACGTCGTCTGGTTCATCGAACCCTTCAAAGTGGGAATCGGCGGAATTTGGGGCTGCTTTACTCAATTTTTATTGGTTTGCAGAAAAAAAAACCTCTTAAACTGTAACCTTGAGGCGTTTAGTGTTTTGATCTAAACGAGAAATAATATTTTTGGGGCAGCTTTACTCAAATTTTTTAATAATAATTTTATTTATAATTTATTTTAAAATTTATTAATTATTTTTAATATATATTCAATTTTTAATTATTTTTTATTCACATGGAGTCCAATTCAGTATAAACAATTTGACAAAAAAATGTCAACTCAACATTTACCAGATTGACTAACAGATTGACAAACGGGGTACTTAGATGATGTATTTTGATAATTTGGGTACATAGATGAAAAATTTCATAGTTGGGGTATGAACTTGAAATAACCCTTATAATTTGGGTACTTTTATGTAGTTTATCCTTTTTATTTTTCAAAAACTTAAAGTGAATTTGAAAATTAAAATTTTTTGTTTATCATATGGTGCTTAATTGTCAAATACATAAGCTAAAAGTGGACACCTTTCAGATAAATCAAAACTTAACTGAAAATTTAACAAAAACTATCACAGAGGGGAAAAATTGAAATTAAATTGACAGCTTAAAGAGATAAATTGGATGATTTGAAAATAAAAGTATAATTATGTTATTTGAAGTTAAAACAATATAATAAATTGTTTGTTCCCCTAAAATCTAGTTTTAGGTTAGTAAAATTTACCTAAGTGACGTATATAAGAACATCTTTAGCAACCTTTCTATATATTTGGTCAAATTTGATTTAAATTATCCAGAATTTATTAATTGCTAGTAAATTTTTAATGCTACTAAAATCAATGCTCTATATATCAAAGAAGAGTTAAAATTTGTCTGAAATCTTTTAGAGCATCTCCAACAGACTCTTCAAATTTGATTTTTGGACAAATACAATCCAATATTGTAGTTTCTATGTATTATTTTGATGTTGAATCGACGTTGTAATTTTTTAATTTTTCACAGTTCCACGTGAATCTATTCAGGCAGTAGATCTTTTACAAATGGTGTTTGTAACGACCCATAAATTTAATTAGTGAATTTTTGTAAATTAATTTAGGAAATGACGATTTTAACCCTTGGATTTAATAGAGGCTCGAAAGTTACTTTTTGATCGGAGATACTTTTGGAAAATTTTCTTGGACTATTGCGTAGGTCTCAAACTCACGAGTTCGTAGACAAGCGGCATGCAAAAATCGGAGTCCGTATGAGAGCGTTATGGGTCTAGAAAGTGTAAGGGCATTTTGGTAATTTTGGAGTTAGATATTTTATGACAGGACCCCTCCCGAATTTCCCCTTTGAAATCTGGATAAACCCTGCTCCTGTCTAACAACTCCTAAAACCTCAAATAATTTCCAAAATACCCTCCGCTTAACAAACCAATTACCTAGACTTCTACTGAAAATTCGGCAGAATCTCCCTTGTAAACGGGTCAAACCGTCTTCCACCTGTCAAACGAAGGATTTAAATACTAAACCAATAATTCAATAAGTATAGACAAGATCACATCCAACCAACACAAACAATCCAAACACCCGAAACGTTAATCAGAGCAACTAATTAACTTAAAATATATTTCAACCAAATCCTGCACTAACAACACAGCAGAAATTGATGTCTCCTCCTAATCTCGATGCCTCGCCCCGCTACAGTCTGGAGGGCATGAAACCAAAATAACTGTGAGTGGACAATAGAACTAAATACAATAAAAACGTGGTCTCTCAAATAAAATAATATTAATCGATATAGCCCCACCTCGTTACCAAACCTTACATGCATCAATATCCGCATATATAAGTAAATACAACTTATTGAAATCCAATAGATTTACCTTGGTGGAACCCACGCTATCTTTACATTTGTCCGCCATATCAGTAACTTGTTCGAAGCCATCATCCCGAGCTATAGCTCGATATCCCGACCGTAGCCGTAATCCAAAGACGTGCCTCGATATCTCAGTCGTAGCCGTCATCTCGAGCAGTAGCTCGATTTCTCAGCTCATCTCCAGCCGTAGCTCAATATTTCGGCTCATCCCGAGCCGTAACTCGATATCCCAACTCCTCCCAAGCCGTAGCTCAATATCCCGACTCATCCCGAGTCATAAATTGATATCTCGGCTCATCTCGAGCTGTAACACAATAATCTGGCTTATCCCGAACTGTAACTCGATATCCAGACTCATCCCCAGCCGTAGCTCAATATCCCAGGTCATCCTCAGTCGTAGCTCAATACCCCGGCTCATCCCCAACCATAACTCGATATCTCGTCAAGCCTATGATGAAATCCTCTGTGACATAGCTCATACCATACCGAGTGTATCATGGAATCCTCTGTGACATAGCTCATACCATACCGAGTGTATGATGGAATCCTCTGTGACATAGCTCATACCATACCGAGTGTATGATGGAATCCTCCATAAAATACCTCATAGCATCCCGAGAGAGTGATGGAATCCTCCATAACATACCTCATATCGTCCCGAGAGTATGATGGAATCCTCCATAACATACCTCATAGCATCCCGAGAGTATGATGGAATCCTCCATAACATACCTCATAGAATCCCGAGAGTATGATGGAATCCTGCATAACATATCTCATAGCATCCCTAGAGTATGATGGAATCAACCATAACATACCTCATAGCATCCCGAGAGTATGATGGAATCCTCCATAACATACCTCATAGCATCCATATAGTATGATGGAATCCTCCACAACATACCTCATAGCATCCCGAGAGTATGATGGAATCCTCCATAACATACCTCATATCATCCTGAGAGTATGATGGAATCCTCCATAAAATACCTCATAGCATCCCGAGAGTATGATGGAATCCTCCATAACATACCTCATAGCCTCACTGGCACTGTTCACTGATATTGTTCACTCGCCGGTTACTGTTTTCCCGAAAACTCCATAACCGCCCAATCTTCAAACCTTCATATCTCACTCATTTCTCAACCAAATTCGATGTTCTAATAATGGAAATCTATCTACTCGAGCCAAGGAATTCAAATATGAAGTAAAAATCGAAAACGCATACCTGTGGTGGCCGGAAATTAAGCTAGACGTGTTGGCCAAACTTTGGGCCTCCAATCCTCCGTCCACAGCAGTCCTAAGGCTTCAAGGAGGATATGGTTGTGTTCATAAGGAGGAGAAGAATCTTTTTTAGAAGAGAGTTTGAGCTAAAAGTGACAAAATCATGGTCCATGGGTGGGTTGGTTTTCGGCTCCCCCATTTTGGCCAAGAGGAAGAGAAAACACGGGAGAGAGAGGAAAGAGACTTGGAGAGAATTCCAGAAATTTGGGGTTTAAAAATATCTCCAAACAAAAATTACCAAATTGCCCCTACACTTTCTAGACCCATATTTCACTCAATCGAGCTCTGATTTTCGCATGCCGCCTGTTTACGAACTCGTAAGTTCGAGACCTACGCAACGGTTCAAGAAAAACTTCCAAAAATATTCCCAAACTAAAAATGACTCTTGAACCCCTCCTAAACTCGAGGGCAAAGTCATTTTTTCTCCATAAATTTTCTGAATTTACTTAAATTTAGGGTCCAGGTCGTTACATTTTAAAAGTCACACTCTCCCTATTTTTCTAGAAAATTCGAACCACTCTTTTTCTCCCTCCTTCACGATTTCTCCATGGTTGCCGTGAGAAACCATAAAACCCAAGAATTGGTGATTTTTCTTTTGGCCTTGTCAACCCAAACTAAACACGTAAACACCTTCCTCTCTTCTCCACGAGCACAATACTACCTTCCTTGAGTTGTGAGGACTTCGGTGGATGGAGAAACAAGGACCCAAAGATAGACCGAATATTTCCGACCGGTTTCCGGCCACCACAGGTAAGGTTTCTCAATTTGGACTTCATATTTAAATTCCATGGATCGAGTAGATGAATTTCCATTATTAGAGCGTTGAATTCTGTTGAGAATTGAGAGAGATATCGAAGTTTGAAAATCAAGTGGTTATGGAGGTTTTCCGGCGAGTGAACAGTGACTAGAGACTGAGGTAGAGGACGAGTAAGAGCTGCAGTCGCGTGTGGGGGAAGAGCCACAGACCCTCTACCGGCGCGTGGGGCACTTCCTCAGGGTCCCGTCAACACGTGTTTTCATTTTTTCGACATTTCGGACCTTTTGGCGCTTGTTTTGGGTCAATCGTAGTTCGTTTAGGGGTAGTTTTATCCATCCAAAGTTACATTAAACGCGTAAGAATGCGCGTATATTTCGGAATTTTAGGGGGGGGGGGGGGGGGGGTGTGGATTTAGGGTTTTTAACTAACGTTAGTAATCCATATTGTTACTTTTGATAGGCAATACCGCTCCGGGGACGGCAGTAGAGCGTACGGCTCAAGATTGAGCTTAATTGGAGTTTTGGTGAGTGGATTTTGGTTTTGTAAATTATAATGCATGTGTAAACGTTTATTTTAAATAAATTCTTATTAAGCATGAATTTTGATGAATTAGAATAATTATTCTAAAATGATTTATTAATTTGGATGAATTCCGAAAATTTAGAATAATTGTTCTAGCAATTTATTATTGGATGTGAATTTCAATAACGGATTTTAAGATGATTTTTGGGCATAACTCGGTTTCACGGACTTTGAAATGACTTTGAATTATATAATTTGGGTTAAGCCTGGTTTTCAAGGATTTGGGGTTATGGCCCGGTTTTAAGAATTTTGGATTTATTGGATTATGGTTTTATGGACTTCAATTTTACGGATTTTTTGGATTTATGGATTTCGGCCTTGGCCCAGAGTTTGATTTTGGGCTTAGGCCTTAGATTTCGATTTTAATAAATTTTGGGCTTTAGGCTCGGGTTTTCTATGATTTTGATTAAGGTCAGGAAATAAGAATTTCAAAAGTAGATTTGGATTTACGTACGGTTTTCGCTATGTATACCATCCCAGGGTATCATGGTTTTTCTCCGACACATGACTTGAGGTATTATCGGTCATGTGCTCATTGAGGGTTATTTCTCCGACGTGTTGCGTTGAGGTGTGCTCTGCCATACGATCGTTGAGATTGTCTACGCGTAGTACAAGGTTACGTCCACATGTCTTGAGGTAATATCGGATGTATGGAGAGTGGGTCCCCGGGTTGGACCTCTAGATTTCTAGCCATTGCTTGAGGTATTATCGGCGGTGGTTAGGAGGGCTTGTCTCCTTTTTGGAGGGCCCCGGACATCGAGCTACGACTCGGGATTTCATTCGGGGAATCGTGGGATATTTTTATAGTTTTGTGTCCAGGTTTTTTTTATGATTTTAAGCTCCTTCGAGGAGGATTTCCAAAGCATTGTTGCGGACCACGGCATATTTTCTTGCTTGCATTTTCGTGGGACCCGCCGGGTTTTAAATTAAAAAAAATTTGTGATAATTTTATTTAGTTAATTACTTAAAAATAATTTTACATTATGCATGCATGGTTTTACTTATGGAGGGGAAGGTATGTTTTCCTCGGAAAATTATGTTTTTAAATGATTATTATCTTTATCGACTCACACTTTTCCTTGTTTTACGTCCCCTCCAGGTCGTCACGTTCGACGAGGCACATTCCGAGGCAGAGGGATCCCTTCCTAGTTGTATTGCTACCGTCCCTTTTCGAGTAGGGTTTGTTGGTCCTGTAAATCTAATTTTGCAACCTAGTTGCTCTTATTAACTATTTGGGGTAGTGTGAATTATTTTGTAGCTTGGTTGCTTCGGATTTGGAGTTGATTGGTTGTGATATGATCTGGACTGTTTGGATTATAGTTTAGTTTTTGAATCCTTCATTTGACAGGTGGAAGACGGTTTGACTAAATTACAGGGGAGATTCTGCCGGATTTTCGGTACAATTCTCGTAAGTCTTGTTGGACTGTTAAGGGTATCTCATGAATTAATTTGAGATGTTAGGGGTTGTCAGACGGGAGCATGACTTTTTACGAATTCTGAGGGGGAATTCGGGAAAGGTCATGTCAGTGTTATTGACGATGATATTCATGTTTGGGTTCTTAATGGACCAAGTGTCTATCCATGTACTATTGTAAGGTGTTTGAATAAAACATCTCTTCAACAAAAAAAAGAGCAAATTACACTTTAGTACCATGTGGTTTACACTAAGTTTCATAGTCATATCAGACTTTTTCAAATTTTGCATTTACGTACCCTGAACTTTTTAAAACATAACAATTTGGCTTCACTGTTAACTATTTTGTTAAGGAATCTGTTAAATGCTGATTTGTCACTTTTGGGACCCATAATTTAATTTAAAATGAGTGACATAAGCGACATGTGAAAAAAATAAATTAAATTACTATTCAAAATTTAAATTTATTCTTTTCTCTTTTATTTTTTATTTTCCTTTGCTTCTTCTTCTTTCTCGATCTCCCTACTTCTCTTCTTCTTCCTCGGTCTCCTTACTTCTCTTCTTCTTCCTTCTTTGTTCTCTGTTTCTCCTTCTTCTTTCTTCTTCTTGTTTCTTCTTTTTTTTCTCCTTCTTAGAGCCGGCCTTCAGCTAGGAACAAAGGGGCACACTCCCTGGGCCCGAAACAATATAAGGGCCCATAATTATATATTATGTATTTATGTTATGTATTGTAAAGAAAAAATTAAAAGAAAACCTACATCAGTTTGGGCGGAGAAACCAAATAGCATTAAAGGCAGAGAGCACAGATGGCTCTCACAGACAAAAATAGAAAAGAAACAATGAAGAGTTTTCAGCAGAAAAAAAGAAAAAATAGGTTAAGAAGGCATTAATTTAGCAACGATTTGAATTCTAAATGGGTCTTTAAGTTTTGATTTTCACATTTGACGATGAAAATTGAAGGATTTCCAAGAATCTCAATGAATAGTTTTGGAATAACGGTTAGAAAATTATTTATTTTTTTGTAATTTTTATTCTATAAATTAGTGATTATATATTTATTCTTGCATTCTCACTCCCAGTCTCAGTCTCAAAATAAAAAATCTAGTCTCAAAATTATTTGAATTAGCGATCAATTTGGAATTTTTGATTAAACTACTGAAGTAAGGTCAAAAGTTGAGTCCTTATTCTCCTCAAGCCAGAAATCCCATTTGCCTAATGATTTGTAGTAATTATAAATTTCTGTTATACTTAAAAATTTTCATTTTTTATCAAAATATTTACATTTTAACTAGGTTTTGTCCCATTGAATTTTTCCTAATAAAGTCTTAACGAGACCTCATAGTATAAAAATGAAAAAAATCATTATATAAAAATTTACATTTTTAATAATTAAGTGTGTGAATTGATGACACATTTTAAATTATTGTCCTAGGCCTTCAAATGTTTGGACTGGCCCTGCTCATTCTTCTTTCTTTTTCTTATTTCTTCTTCTTTCTTCTACTTCTTTTTCTATTATTTTTTTTTCTGGAATTTCTATAATTTCTGGAAAAAATTGTCAATTTTATAATTTCCTGAATTCTAGAAGAAGGAGAGAAACCGAGAAAGAAAAAGAAGAAAGAAGAAGGAAGAAGAAAGAATAAGAAGAAGGGGGACTGAGACAGAAGAAAGAAGGAGGAAAAAGAAGAAGAAGGGAGAGACCGAGAAAGAAGAAGAAGAAAAGGAAAAAAAAGAAAAAAGAAAAGAAAAAAGAAAAGGGAAAGAAAAATAGTAATTTTTAAACGTAATTTAATATTTTTTGGCCACATGGCACTTATGTAACTAATTTTATATTAAATGGTGGGTCCTAGAAGTGACAAATTAGCATTTAACATATTTCTTAATTGAATAATTAACGGTGGATCCAAATTGTTACGTTTTAAAGAATTCATGGTACGTAAATACAATATTTGAAAAGTTAAATACAAATTTGTCTAAAAATTAAATTTTAAGAGTGTAAAGGAAGAAAATATTAAAATGAATAAACTGGATGTCGTCGTTTTATGGGTTACCAGGGGCGTCGTCGTTTTGGTACTACACAATACACTCTTTTTCTGGCGCATGTGTTTCCCGGCTGAAGACGGAAGAAGATGAAGCAAAAGAACCCTAAGCAGCAGTCTCAACTCAACCCCAACTGGGCTCAGCTCCAACAGAAGCTCAAGAGCCAAGGCACAAAAACCCCAGCAACTATCTTAGGTAACAGCACAAACATCTTCGTTTTCCTTCAGCCGCTGCTTGGCTTGCTTAGCATTGGTGCAAGTCAAAGCCCCTATCTTTTTGTTGGATTTAAAAAGCAAAAAGCAAAGATTTATACTGAGACTTTTATTTACAGGGAAGCGGAAGGAGAGGCAGGATGCAGAGTTGGATGATTCTCTGTCTCATATCAATCGTCTCATGCCTGTTAATGACGATTGCAGGTGGGCTTTTTTTTTGGGAAATTTTTATTATTTTGATGCTCTGTTGCGTTGCTGAGGAATTGCTTGAATAGAAATAAAAAAATAAAAAAAGTTCAACTCATTGGGTTTTTAAATGTGAATTTACAGGCTATTGAGTCTATTGGTTTAGTTGAGGTGAATTTGTATTATCCTTGGCTATTAGGAAAATAAAGGGTGGGAAGAAAAGAGGTCAATAATTTCAGTTTGTTATTTCTCATCACTTGGGTATCGGGAAACTGATGGCTTCAAATTAATGGAGAACATGCTTTCAAGAACTTGTAGCAGTTTTGCACTTAAATTTGTTAATCATAAATACAATTGTATCCATAAGAATGCTGCGCAGCCAGAATATGTGTGTGATGATTAGAATTTGTCTTCGCATCCGTCCTGTTTATATTTCTATGAGTTCATCTACATCAAAGTATCAGAAAGAGTGTTCTATACCAATCAAAGTCACAGTAACATATGAGGAGGTCCAATTTTTTGAAGACTTATTTTTCTTGTTGGTAACAAGAATACGATATTGTCTAATCATACAAACTAGTGTATAAATGTCCATCTTCTAAGTCGTTTGTTAAAGAAAGTTTGTTCTAGTAGGTTATTTCTAGTGGTGAACCACTCAAGGGTTTTGAGTTTAACTGGCGAATGAGCTCATATATTTTAGAAGATTTAATCTCTTTGAGGGAATATTTGTTCTTTTTCTTTCTGTTTCTCATTTTTATCAGAAGATATACATGTTGTATTAGAATGCAACATCAAGTAATTGAAGCATGAATTCGATATGAGTTTCCTCTGTGCAAAATCAAGAGGCTCCTTTATTTGTTAGGTGTAAAAAATATTGTCTACTTAACTTTCCCCTTTAACAGCTAAAGTGGTCATAACGCTAAACTTGTAAACCATTTGACAGCGTCACAGATGAAATAGCCATGGATTGTGAGATGGTTGGTATCGGTCAAGGAAACAAAAGCGCTCTTGGACGCGCTACACTGGTATTCGTTAATGCATTTCCTTTCATCTCTTAATCTTCTGTCATATTGTAGTTGGACAGGTTGAATTTCTAAGATTGTCACTTATGGAAAATAGTTTTATATCGGTTGTTTCTTTAATTGATTTGTTAGTTAATACGTATTTCATTAGTTTACTTGAACTTGCTAGGATCACTGATCACTGATGATACAGTTTTGTGGCAGGTAAATAAATGGGGAAATGTTATATATGATGAGTATGTTCGCCCAGTAGAACGCATTGTTGATTTCCGTACTCAAATAAGTGGTATTCGTCCCCGGGACTTGAGAAAAGGTTGAATTTACTATATTTCTGCTGCTCTTAATATACCGACTGTGGTCTGCTTCATTAAAACTTGTATATGCAATTCTTGTTTAAAGTGAACGAAGAGAAAAATTTTAGACTGGCCTGCTACAAGATTGTTGGCATAAGTGACACTGTTCGAAAAATAAGGTTGTGCCATATGGGCAAACTCATTTTTTTAATATTGTATGTGCAAACTAACAACTAACATCATATTCTTCTCCAGGTGAGCTACATGAATAATTTTTTCAATCATGTATTCTTTAACAATCATTTCTTTCTCACTTGGTACTTATGTTATGTATTTCTCTGACAATCATTTTCTTTCTCACTTGGTCTGTGTTGTTTTAATAATCTTGTTCATTAGTGGAGACCTCTGTTCTGTAAACTGTCTTTCATCTTACCTCATTATACCTACCAGTTGCCACTTCATCCTAATTTCTTTTGATGCTCAATTTGTTGTACCATTCAATCTAGATCATCTTAAACACTGAAATTCACCTTGAAATGATAGTTATGCTTCACTTACATATTTATCCATATCATTTTTCCACTTCATCCACTCTACTATCGTATAACTAATAATACACCAAAATATTCTGGTTGCTGGATTAGTTAGTGAAAAGGTTAGCTATTATCTAAAGTTTAGAGATGCTGGAACAATATTTTTGCTTTCAGTGATAGATTGTCTCATGCATCTTTGTTATTTGCAGCAAAGGATTTTCGAATTGTCCAGAAAAGAGTGGCAGAGTTGATTAAAGGGAGAATTCTTGTGGGCCATGCATTGCGCAATGATCTTAAGGTATCTGACCTTCTAATATGGTTGTGTGGAGTGTAAACATGAATCTTTAATCTGAAAATTTGACTTAAACAGGCATTGCTACTAAGTCATCCGAAGGAGGACATCAGGGATACGTTAGAGTACGAACCATTTATGAGGTAGTTTCTTCTTTCTTTTGAATAACTATAGTAGTTTGCTGATAGTCTTCGAGTATTCTCATGGTCCTCATGATATGAATGTTTGGTGAAACAGGGAAGAAGGGTCCAGAAGGGCACTTCGGCATCTTGCAGCCGAGCTTCTTGATGTTAAAATCCAAAATGGGGAGCACTGCTCTGTTAGTATTCTGATTCTTTGTTGAAGATTATTTTCCTTAATACAGTTTGCATTGAAATTTGTATTCTTATTCACTTTCTATACAACAGTAAGCATTAGGATATCAATTTCATAAACTCTGTTGAAATGTGACAAAGGGTTATTAAAAGGGAAAATGCTATAAAACCCAACTCTTTATGCCATCCTCTCTTTCCCAATTTCGATGGCATCCTCACCATGTGGCAAGTAAGTTGGGGAAGAAAGGGCGGGATAAGTGTCATTTTCCTGTCTGAAATTTAACTGGAGGCAGATATTTTCATCTCAAATGGAACTTGATTTGCCTGCAAAGTGCTATGCCTGGTATCTCGATCTGTGCCGTGAATGTATCTTTATAAAATTTAGTTTACTTAGTTGAGAAACTCATTTTAATACCTGGTTAGGTTTCATGTCGGCAGGAGTTTTTGCTTGTACTTAATTACTTAAATTTCTGTGTCTTGCATGTTTCTGCATATTGTTTATCATGTTGTCACCCTCTCATGAGCAAAATGATAAGGATATCTTCATCTAACTCACGATGTCATTTCAGGTAGAAGATGCTCGTGCCGCAATGATGCTTTATCAGACAAACAGAAAAGCCTGGGAAAAGAGAGTTAAAGATCAACTTAAGCTCAAACAGAAGCAGAAGAAACGCAAGCCTAAAAAGAAGCGGAAGGAAGGAGATGGTTTGGAAAATGATGATGTAGAAGCAGCATCCTAGTGTTGACTTCCTCGTTGTTAAGAACAAAACCAGAGAATAACGTTGTCTTTCACCAAACCGGGCTACACATAATCGCATGATGGCTCCATTGTTAACTTTTAGATTGATCAAAAAATTTTGTTTTATAGGCTTACTTTCTCTGTAGTGGAAACTTTTCATTGTTGTCAGCTAAATTATTCTTGATATGTAATCTGTTTTGGTGAAATCTATTTACCCAACAGGATATAATTTGTAAAAACTTATTGTGTAAAATTTTGGTTCATTTAACAAAATGCTTGGGTTGGAGTAATGTTTAGGTGCACTTGGACACTTGAAATACTTTGTATTTCTTTTCCATTACATTTGTATTTATTTATTTATTGCTTTTTTTTTTGTCATCATATTATTTTGGAAGTGAAAAATATCATTTTTGTTGTCCATTCTTATCGAATTTATAATACTTTATAATGCTTGAATTGGAAGAATCACATGATGATTTCTCCAATTTCAACTAGTAGGGAATAACTTCTGGAAAAAAGAAAAAAAAAAGCTAGTAGAGAATAACTGCAAAAAGAAATACATTAATTGCTTCTCCTACGATCTGTTGGCTCACCTTTTATTTAACAATTTGGAACTTAACTGCCATATTTTTTTTCTTTCTTCAGCAAATCCGATATTTGAATTTCTTGATAAAACGATTGTACAATCTAAAAATAAACTGGATAATAATAAATTGACAATGAATTGGGTAAAATCTTCTAGTGATTAAGGTGGATAAACCCAAAATAATACAACCTCAACTCCCCAAGGGCATGATGCTCATACATCTAACTTGTTGAAAACCCCTATGTACCACCATGATCATTGTCGCCCAAACATCCAACTTTTTACGAAGTACACATGTTGCACACGTTACAAACCTAAGATAATCCCACAAAGGGTTATCAACCTCAAGCCCAAAAAGTTGTTGGATATCAACCTCATTTACAGCCTAGCTGGCACTACATGGGCTTTCACAAATAAATTGTCTGAGCTAATTATTGTGGATGTTTCCACGCAATAGTTAGGATGTAGAAAATGCCAATTCAAATTGAATGGATCACAGCCGGCCCTAGATTTGGGGGGCAAAACTTGTAAAACTCCTCTCTCTAAAAGCGATTTCGCTCTCTCCTCTCTCTAAAAAATCCCAGCTGGCCCTAGATCTGGAGTGGGGGTTCAACAGATCTTCACCTTCTGGTGGTAGATCTGAAATGAACCTCTGCCCCCCAAGACCCTTGCATGCTCCTCCTCTATTTTTCCTCTCTCTTTCGATCCTTCCCTTTCGGTGACCTCTGGGTTTCTCCAGCTATGTCATGTTGAATGGATGTGTGGTTTCCCTTTCCACTATGCAGTGTAGGTTGGCATCGGCGTTCTTTGCGGCGGTGCTAGGTGGGTACCCCTTTCGGTGGCTTCTTGGCTTCCCTTCTACTCCTACTAGGTGGATGTGCCTGACTATCTTCCTCTGTGGAGCTGGTCGTCGACGGCAATCCATGTGGCGTTGGTGGTGGTCGCCCAGACGAAAGGGCTCGGTGGGCTCCTATCGAGTGGTTTCAGTCGAGTACGAGACCTGGGAGTTAGGCAGCCTGGGTAGTTAATTTTAGTTTTTATTTTTTTGCTTTTAGTTTTACGTGTGGTTGATTTCCCTAAAGTCCAGTAGCTCTTTGAGTTTGATGTGTAGTCCCTTTTGTGGGTGTAGTTTGTGTGGGAGGTGGAGTGAATCTTAGTTTGTGTGGGAGGTTGAGTGAATCTCTGTTGGTGGTGCTCATGAGGCCTACGTGATTTGGAGGGACGTTCGATGATGCTGCAGTGTCCGGAGGTTGATTGAGCGGTAATGCCCTTCCTTTTGCTGCCTCCAAGGCACAAGATATTTTAGGGTTGAAATTCCTTGTTATTAGGTCTCGTGTTGTATCCGGTATGTTATTTGGATCTGATTGGCTGCTAATGAGCCTGTGTGCTCGTTGTTCTTAGAGAGCTCTCCCTTTGTAGTGTCTCTATTGTAACACTTATGGTGATTTCATTCGCATTTATGAAGAACTAAAATTTACGATAAAAAAAAAAAATTGAATGGATCACATCATTTTCAAGGAGAACTAATACTTGTTGGATATTTTGATTTGACACTCCTTCACACACAAAAGGAAGTGGGCTACGTCTCAGTTAAACTTGGAGATGAAAGTCTTCTTTCGTTTATTGATGGTGAAATAGGACTAAACTCATTAGCTTATTATCCTAAGTCGTAAAGCTTATCCTAAAGATCTTTTTATCTACATTCATGCCTTTTGGAAAGAGCCGCTAAATCAAGTTCTCGTTTAAGTGAAGGAAGTATGACTGCTTTACTAATTAAAACACTAGTATTATATGTTATGGAACAAAACGATAGCATCGGGAAATTGTTCATTATATAAGGAATAAATTTTTTTAGTGGAAATTGTCACTAATGTCCCTTTCTCACAAAAAAAAAAACCACTTCCTATATACTTAACCAAATATAGTTTTTAGGTTTTAGTATTTGCACTTTTGCGCCAAATATATAAACAAAAAAAATTAAGTTAGTTCACACTTAGTTAGTTCCCATTCTTTTACCCCAATCCTTTTCCATCCCACCTTCATCCTCTCCCATCCCACCTTCATCCCACCTTCATCTTCAACCTAGAAAAAAAAGCCAGAAAACAACCTTCATCCCACCTTCATCCACGTCACCAAACGTGGAAGAGGAAGAAGACGAAGAGGAAAAGCATGCAGCCTCCCCCTTCATCTTCATCTGGGTTTCTGAGTTTCACAGTTAGTTACCGATTAGTTCCCATTTATATATCAGTTGGTAACCACTTAGTTACATAAATATTTCTGGGTTTTATAGATGAAGATGAAGAAGAAGATGAAGAGAAAAGAGAAAAAAGAAGATGCAGAGGAAAAGGAAGATGACGCAACCTCCCCCTTCATCTTCATCTAGAGATCTTCATCTTCATGTTCATCTGGAGATCTTCATCTTCATCTTCATTTGGAGATCTTCATCTTCATCTTCATCTGGGTTTTTGGGTTTCTGGGTTTCGCAGTTAGTTACCGATTAGTTTCCATGTACATACTAGTTGGTAACCACTTAGTTTACATAACCATTTCTGGGCTTTCTAGATGAACATGAAAATGAAGATGAAGATGAAGATAGAAGAGAAAAAAGAGGATGCAGAGGAAGAGGAAGAAGACGAAGAAGAGGACGCAACCTCCCCCTTCATCTTCATGTGGAGATCTTCATTCAGGTTTCTTGAGAGAAAAAAGAAAAGAAAGAAGAGAGAAAGAAGAGAGAGAAATGAGAAAATTGCAAATTAGTCATTGGAGTGTATATATAGGTTGGGCAAAAAGTGTAAATTGTAAAAAATAAATATTATATATGGTTGAGGGTAAGGAAGTGGTTATCAGTGATTTTATTTTTTTTGTAAGAAAGGGTCATTAGTGACAATTTTCCTTTTTTTCACCTCCCTTCATTTAGCTAAATAAGAAGTTTTTATTTGATGTCCAATCAAGTAGATATGAAATTTAATGCATATAAGCATAGGTTAGATGAAATTCAGTCTACTAGAGGCTACTCATCCAAGCTGCAAATAGTAGCTCTTGTTGTAACAATAGTATCCCAATAACATAGGACCCACAATGTGAAAAAGCAGCAAGAGTTGGTAAAAAAAAAGAATAAGCATCTTCAAGGATGTAAATTTGATGATGTAAACGTATTTTTTATAACTTCGATATCATCATATTAGAATATTCTAAAATGTAAAACTATTTTGATCCAATGGGAAATTTAAAAAATATTGAGATGTAAAATTTACATTTTCATCTTGAAGTTTGATCTCAACCCTTGAATCCAAATGAATTTAAATTTAAGCCGTTAGATGTATAGCCGATACATTAAATGCATACATTTGTATTAAATAATCAATAACTAGTCATTAATAATATCTAGATTTAATGCATGGTGACCCACAATGCATATGTAAAAACAATTGTAAATATAATTTTTTTTTACAATTTCAACGCGAGATATTAAATTTACATCTAGATTTTCTGACCTAGTGGACCAAAAAACTGAAATTCGAAGTTGTAAAACTTTCATTCTGGCGAGTTTACATCTTGCCTTGGAGATGTTCTATGACAGGCCCATCCCGAATTTCCCCTCGAAACCCGTGAGAAGTCCTGCTCCCGTCTGACAACACCAGAACTAAAATAATATCCCTAAAATACCCTTCTATTTTAGGAAAGACTTTACGAGAATTCTACCGAAAATTCAGCAAAATCTCCCATGCTGATAGGACCCTTCCCGAAGTTCATCTCGAAATTCGTGAAAAGCCTTGCTCCCGTCTGACAGCCTTTAACCAGAAAAGTTAAATACCTAGAATACCCTTAATCTTTGGAAACATCAAATAAACTTTATAGGGGTTCCAACAGAATCTCCTATGTACCTGATTGACCTTCACCTACCTGTCAGACGAAGGATAGCCCAGTAGTTCACAAACTATCTCGGAGGACCTCCTCCATAATCAAACAAGACAACTGACGTGTCACCCTCGTGTGAACCGTCAAGGACTCGTCAATATGGTCACCGCCCACACCAATCCACTGACCCTGATGACGAAGGTACCTGACTTGGTTGAATTGAGTCTCACTGACATCCCCCGAGTCGATATCCTAGCTCATATTGAGCACCTCGAGACGTAACTCGATATCCCGGCCCATCTTGAGCACCCCGAGTCGTAACTCGATATCTCGGCTCATCATGAACTCCCCGAGTCGTAACTTGATATCCCGGCTCATCCTGAGCACCCCGAGTCGTAACTCAATATCCCGACTCATCCTGAGCACCCCGAGTCGTAACTCAATATTTCGACCCATCCTGAGCACCCCGAGTCGAATCTCGATATCCCGGCTCATCCTAAGCACCCCGAGTTGTAACTCGATATTCGAGCTCATCTTGAGCACCCCGAGTCATAACTTGATATCCCGGCTCATCCTGAGCACCCCAAGTCATAACTCGATATCCCAGCTCATCCTAAGCACCCCGAGTCGTAACTCGATATTCCAGCTCATCCTGAGCACCCCGAGTCGAAACTCGATATCCTGGCTTATACTGAGTACCCCGAGTCGTAACTCGATATCCTGGCTCATCCTGAGCACCACGAGTTGTAACTCGATATCCTGACTCATCTTGAGCACCCCGAGTCATAACTCGATATCCCAGCTCAACCAGAGCATCCCGAGTCATAACTCGATATCCAGGCTCATCTTGAGTACCCCAAGTCGTAACTCGATATCCCGGCTCATCCTGAGCACCCCAAGTCGTAACTCGATATCCCAGCTTATCCTGAGCACCCCGAGTCGTAACTCAAAATCCTGACTCATCTTAAGCACCCCGAGTCGTAACTCGATATTCAGGCTCATCCTGAGCACCCCAAGTCGTAACTCGATATCCCGGCTCATCTTGAGCACCCCGAGTCGTACTCGATATTCCGACTCATCATGAGCACCCCGAGTCGTAACTCGATGTCTCAGCTCATTCTAAGCACCCCGAGTCGTACTTTCCTCTGAAGTTCCCGGAGCAGTATCGTCTGTCAAAAGTAACAATCGGGATTACCAACGGTAATTAAAAACCCTACATTCAGACTCCCTAACCCTGGGAAGTCCGCTTGAGTCACACTAAAAATGCAGCCACTTCGGACGCCCAAAACTACCCATAAACGACATCCGAATAACCTGAAACCTACGACAAAAGGGCCGGAACAACGAAACCTTGTTGACACGTGCCGCCGTGACCTAAAGATCGGTCGCACGAGCCGCCACTTGCCTGTGGAAGGCCGGCAGCTCGGCCACGCTAGTTACAATACCTCACGCGCCTGCTACAGTGCCTCACGCTCCTGACTCAACACTAACTCAACCGCCAGGTAGCACCACGTGGCTGCCAGGTGGCTTCCACGTGGCTGCTAGGTGGCATGCCACGTCAGCCCCCCTCTGACCGAACCAGTCGCCAAAGTGTCACCGGAGAGTCACCGAAGAAGACGACCACTCCACCGTGCACCGCCATCCGCCGTAGCCGAAAAACACCAATACCGGTCGACTTTGAATTTTTCCTAACTTCCTCAAATACTAACTGTTTTTCACGAATTTTTAGTCTAAATCCATCTACTCGAACCTAAGAACTCAAAAATGAAGTCTAAACACGAAACACATACATGTGTTGGTCGAAAAATGGATCGAAAGTCTAGATTTTTTCTTTCCTCGATTTGGTGTCTCTCGCGGCTGCTTCCTGCGACGATTGGTACGTCCTTGATCGCAGGAAGGAGGAGAGTCCGATGAGTGGAACCAAATCGGACGAGCTTGGCTCGAATTGAAGTTTGAAATTTTGGGTTTTTGGGTTTGATGTAACGGGTTTGGGTGAGTCGCGAAGAGAGAGAGTGAAAATCAGGAGAATCTAATCCGCTTGGGGTTAAAAATATCTACCCATGCCAAATTACCAAAATGCCCCTAATCATTTTAGACCCACAACTCTCTCACACGAACTCCGTTTTCCACGTGCCGCCTGGCTACGAACTCGTGAGTTTGAGACCTACGCAACGACAAAAGAAAAACTTCCAAAAGTACTGCGAGACTCAAAGTAACTCCCAAACCCCTCCGAAACCGAGAGTAAAATTGTCCTTTCTTTAATTAAATTCTCAATTTACTTTAATTTCTAGTTTGGGTCGTTACACCTGCAACCAGTCGACCATCTATAACCTGTCAGATAAGGGAAACATAAAACAAATACAAAACCGAAAAGACCAGCTGCAACCCCAACCTACCAAACCATCAAATAATTTACAAAACCCAAAAGAGGATCAGAGCAACTAGGTAACCTTTAACTACAGAAACTAATGAAAGTTCTACGTGGATGTAGCACAGCGAAAGATGATGCCTCCTCCTTGTCTCGTCACCTCGTCCCGCTATGGCCTGGAGAGCACCAAAACCAAGACAACGGTGAGTGGACAGTAAACCAAATCGAAGCATACCAAACTATTAAAGTAATGATAACAAAATTGTAAATAAAATAAGGGTAATCCGGAAAACCCACCTCGTGTGAATCAAGTTACATTAAGGCTCTCCATACATATATATTTCTACAACTTACCGGAGTATCGTTCAATTACATAGGTGGAATCCCTCGCCAAATCCAACAGTACCTGTCATCTTAATAACCTGGCCAAAACTAATAATAATTGTTATCACAAGTTCCGAGGAAAACATACATTTTCCTCCTCCGTAAGCAAAACATACATTTTCCCCCTCCGTAAGCAAAACCGTGCATGCATAACATAAATCCTTTTAAAACAGTTGGCTAAATAAAGAAGGTTACAAAGAACTTACTAGAAACTCCATTTATATAATAAAAACCGAATAGGACCCACGAAAACACGAAAAATGAAATCATTATGTGGACCATAACCTTGCTTTGAAAACCCTCCTTAAAGGAGCTCAAAATCACAAGAAGGACTGGATACAAAAATAGTGTAAAATATCCCACCATCCCCCAAATGAAATCCCGAGCCGTAGCTCTATATTCGGGACCATCCAACATGGGAACAAGCCATCCTAACCACCGCCGATAATACCTCAAGCAATGGCTAGAACCTGAGAGGTCCAACATGGGGACCTACTCTCCACACATCCGATAATACCTCAAGATATGCGGAATAACCATGTGCTATGCGTAGACAGCCTCAACGATCGTATGGCGGAGAATACCTTAACGCTAAACGTTAGAGAAATAACCCTCAATAAGCACACGGCCGATAATACCTCAAGTCATGTGTCGTAGAAATAGTCATGATAACCGGGGATTGAATACAAGTGAAAACCGTACGTAAATCCAAAACCCAATTTTGAAATCCTTATTTCCTGACCTTAATCAAAATCATAGAAAATCCGGGCCCAAGCCCAAAATCCAATAAGTTTAAAATCCATAAGACCAAAATCCATAAAACCGAAATTCATAAAATCGGAATCCATGAAACCAGGATATAGCCCAAAACCTCATAACTGCTCTAAACCCAAATCACATAACCAGGCCTAATGCCCAAAATCATTTCAAAGTTGTTATTGAAATCCATACTCCATTGTAAATCCATAAAACCAATTATCCTTAATCTTTGAACCTCTTAAGAGATAATGGTACATTTAACGTAGAATTATACATATCTTGTAATCTAAGTGTGTCAGGACCCGTCCCGAATATCCCCTCGAAACCCGGGAAGAACCCTGATCCCGTCTGACAACCTAAGGAAAGGTTCCCAAATACCCTTCAATCCTTAGCATATGATAACAACAATAAATATTTTCTCTTGTCAGACAAGGGATTTAAGCACTTAAAATTCCCGTAAGTAAATACCAACCAAATACAAGAATATCAGAGCGTCTAAGTAGGATCAATGTACAAATTAGATATCCTACTCAAGTACAACTACACAGCGTAGCGGAAGTGCTAATGCCTCTGCCTCGAGATACTGTCCGCGTCAACTCTACGGCCTGAAGGGGGTTTAAACACAAAAGTTGTGAGTGGACAAAAATAATCGTTTATAAAACGCTTTCCAAGGAATATTACCTTTTTCCCCTCCATTTATAAAACCATGCATGCATCACATAAACAATTCATGTTATAAAAACATCATCTTTAAATCACCGGCATTTTCATGTTCAAAATCATTTATTTCCACCTAGACACATAACATCTCAACTCCACTGTCATCGACACATCCACTAGCCACCAGGGTATCCCTTGGGGTGTGCTAGTACTGTATCACAAATCTCTGTACTATGCTATCACATCAGTCGGCATATCTCTCGACTAGCATATCATATCATTTTATTGGATTAGTCGGCCTATCTCTCGACTAGCATATCATATAATTATATTGGATTAGTCGGCCTATCTCTCGACTAGCATATCATATCAGTCGGCATATCTCGACTATCATATCATATCAGTCTGCATATCTCGACTATCATATCATATCAGTCGGCATATCTCGACTATCATATCATATCAGTCGGCATATCTCGACTATCATATCATATCAGTCGGCATATCTCGACTATCATATCATATCAGTGTTTATCCTGGAGGTTCATCGGGTTCACCGCTAATAACGGATCCTCATCCCGAGTCCTGGCCTCCCTAAATTCAATGTTTATCTTGGAGGTTCATCGGGTTCACCGTTAATAACGGATCCTCATCCCGAGTCCTGGCCTCCCTCAATTATGACAAAATCCGATAACCACATACAACAAGGTCAAAACCCAATTCATTGACTCAATAATTTCTACGTCAAAACGTTATCAAAATCGAGTCCAATACCATGATATTTCTCAAACCATACTTTAACTGAAATAGTGGAAAACATGTGTCTAGAAATCATTTCTAACATTCAGAAATTCAATGCCACAATACATAACCGTATTTAACAAAGATATTTTGATGCATGCATTTCAGTTTATAAAACAAAGTCCACTCACAAACCTGTTCAAGCTAGCTCAATCCCGTCTCGCTCGTTCCTCTGAGGTTCCCGGAACGATATCGCCTGTCAAAAACAACAATCGGGATTACCGGCTAGTAATAAGACTCGTATATAACAACTTCCTAAACCTCGGGAAGTCTACACATGCTGTTCCTAAAATCACAGCAACTTCGGACACTTAAAACGACCTCTAAACGATGTCCGATCAACCTGAAACCTGTACCAACAGATTCAGAACGTCCGAAACTAGTTACCACGCGCCGCCGTGACGTCAGCCTCGACCCCACGCGCCGCCACGCGCCGCCGGAAGGTCGGCACACGCGCCCACGCGCCCTCACGTGCCGGTCACGCGCCTGCTACAGTAACCACGCGCCTGAACCGGTCCAACCCAGTTCGGCTCAACCTGACCCGGTCCAACTCGACCCGACCGGTTCACTCAACTCGACCGGTTCAACTCGACCCGACCGGTCACCGGTGACTCGCCGGAGAAGACGACCGGACTGTCGTCGCCGTCGCCGGAAGCTGGCCGGAGAAGATGACCGGACCGCCACCTCCGCCGCCGTCTGGTTCGCCGGAATCCGCCATTTCCGACCGAAATTCCAAGCTTTACAACTTCCTCAAAACTCAACCGTTTTACACAAATTTTACGTCTAAATCTATCTACTCAAACCCAGGAATCCAAATATAACCTCAAAACATCAAACACGTACCTGTATAAGCCGGAAAATCGATCCAAAGATCCGAAACTTCCTTTACTCGGCTCGGCTTCCACCGTGGTCCTCTCCTTCGATGGTTGGTACGGTTGTGATCGTGGGAAAGAGTAGAATACGATTAGTTGATCCAAATGGGAAGTTAAAGCCTTGAATCCGACGTTGACTTTATGGTTTTCTCTTGGTTTTTCTTCGGTTTCGGTTCAAAGTATTTCGGTGTGTTTGTGTTGTTTGTTACCGAGAGAGTGAGTGAGTGAAGATGATAAGGAGATGAAGATGAAATGAAGATGTAAAATAATTGAGGTTAAAATATCTCCCCTCCATGGCAAATTACCAAAATGCCCTTACACATCTAGACCCACAACTTCCGTATACGAACTCTATTTCCTGCGTGTCGCCTGTCTACGAACTCGTGAGTTCGAGACCTACGTAACGGTACCCGAAACACCACCAAAAGTGTCTCGAAATAAAACTTGATTTCCAAGCCCTTTACCGATCAAGGGTAAAATCATCATTTAATAAAAATAATTGCATAAAATCAATTATGAAAAGTCCGGGTTGTTACAAAGTGAGCAAGTCCACTCACCTCAATGTCCGTTCGAATCCAACTCTGAACTGTTCGGTCCACCGTGACACTTAGAGCCCTACGCCTGTTAAAAAAATGACTTGGCATAACTAAACGATAATTATTAACTTGAACTCTGGCCCCCTAAACCCCGGGAGTTCACACGCGCCCTAAACGCATACCACGTAACTTAAAACACCCAAAATAGCCCCTAAACGGACTCCGATTGACCCAAAACCTGCTCTAACAGGTCTGAAACGTCGAAAACATGTTATCACATGCTATTGTGGGCCAAGGACTGGCCCCAAGCACCGCCACGGGCCGGTGAAAGTTTGGCGGCCACCCCACTCACCGTCCACGCGCCCCCACGTGCCTACACAGTAATGACGGAATATTCTGTCACTTTGACAGAATATTCCGTCAACTATGACAGAATATTCTAACGGAATCAGAATATTCTGTCCAGTTAATGATGTCAAGGCTCCGTTATGACGTTGTTAACCTTTAACGGAATATGCTAAGGGCGTTATCATATTATGTTAATTGTTGACAGCATCAGTTGACTCACGGCTGACTGGGATACTGACTGTGCTGCCATGTGGCTCCACGTGGGTTCCAAGTGGCACCACGTGGCTGCCAGGTGGCATGCCACATCAGCACCAGTCGAACAAGTTCGTCAGGACTCGCCGGAGAAGACGACCGGAAACCGCCATCTCTGACGAGCTCCTATCTTCTTTATTTCTTCAACAAAAAACGTGATCCACACATCAAAATCCTTCTCCTTACTCCCAGGAACTCAAAATTGGGGTCAAAGGCTAGAAATCATACCTGGTTTGGCCGAAAATCGATCGAGAAGCTCAAAAACTTCTCATCCTCGGTTCTCCATCCATGGTGGTTGTCTACCTTCGGGGTTTGTATGATGAAACTTGCGGCGAGTAGGGGAACGTGATGGTGGTTACAACAAGGCTTGATTTGGTCAATTAGCTCGAATCGATATGAGTATTTGTGTGTGTTTTTGGTTCGGTTCGCCGAGAGAGAGAGAGAGAGAGAGATCGAGAGGAGAGAGAGGGAGAATACCAGATTGCTCCAAAAATTAAGGGATAAGAGAAATTAAAATATCTAACTTCTAAAATTACCAAAATGCCCCTAAAGGTTCTAGACCCGTATCTTACTCATACGAACTCCAATTTTCTTGTTCCGCCTGTAACCACCCAGACCAGAAATTAAATTATTTTTGAGAATTGGACAATTTTACCCTCAGTTTTGGATGGGTTCGGGAGTCACTTTTTGACTGGTAATACTTTTGGGAATTTTTCTTGGGTTGTTGCGTAGGTCTCGAACTCACGAGTTCGTAGACAGGCGGCACGCTGAAAACGGAGATCCGATGAGTTCGTTACGGGTCTAGAAGCTGCAGGGGCAGTTTGGTAATTTTGGAAATGTTGGAATTATATAACAGATATTTTTCTCTCTCCTCGAGAGATTGGTTGATGCAGTCTCGGTCCTATCCGATCCCTCCCCGTGCGAACACCGAAGGCCATATTCATCGGAGGGATTTCGGTCCGATTCGAACAAAACCAAGGTCGGGAGGATCTTCCCCGGGACCCCACGAGCATTTTGGGGTAGTTCTTGGAGCGGGAGCACCGCCGTAGGCGACGGACGGAGGAGGGAGGTGAACCGAACATTCTCGGCCATTTTTCGGCCAAACCAGGTACGATCTCGGAACTTTGACTTCATATTTGGATTCCTGGTGAAAAGTAGATGAATTTACATGTGTAGATCGTGAAAAACGGTTAAGAAATGAAGAAATTAGAAAACCTTGAAGTTCGGCCGGAAATGGGGGATTCCGGCGAACCAGACGGCGGCGGAGGTGGCGGTCCGGTCAACTTCTCCGGCCAGCCTCCGGCGACGGGGAGGCCGTCCGGTCGTCTTCTCCGGCGAGTCACCGGTAACCGGTCGAGTCGAGTGAACCGATCGAGTCGAGTGAACCGGTCGAGTCGAGTGAACCGGTCGAGTTGGACCGGGTCAGGTCGAGCCGGACTGGGTTGGACCGGTCCAGGCGCGTGAACACTGTAGCAGGCGCGTGACCGGTGCGTGGCAGCGCGTGGGCGGGTATTCTGACCTTCCGGTGGCGCGTGACGGCGCGTGGGACTGTTCCCGAAGTCACGGCGGCGCGTGACTGAGGTTTTGGGACGTTCCGGATTAGATTTTGTTGGTTTCGAGGCCATAGGAGTTCATTTAGAGCTCGGTTGGGCAATCCCAGCGGTAAGGATTGACCGTGGAGAGGGTTTTGAGTTTGGAAAGTCAAGGTAGTTGGGTCATTATGGTGTAGGTGTTCTGAGGCTAGAGCGTACATGAATTTTGGGTTGGATGGTGATGGTAAGCGGACTTTGATTATAAATTGTAATGTATGTATAAATATCTTCGATTTCATTACTCTTGTGTATGGTTGTATTTATAAATTGTGATGCATGTATTAATATCCTCGATTTAAATACTGTTGTGTATGGGTGCAATGATTGCTGGATAATTGTTATTCCAATATTTCAGTGGAAGTGCGTTGTGAGAAACGATATGGTTGTTGGATTCGATTTTGATAGTGTTTGGACGTGGTAATTATTTGGGTACATGATTTTGAGTTGAAACCATATTTGTGATAAATGATAAACAAAATATATATTTGATTTTGGAAACAAAACCGATTTGATGGGGCCTAGGAGCCGGGCCCTTGTTCCGTGTTGGCGGACTCCCGGTGAACCCCTAATATAAACAAAACCGATTTGATGGGGCCTAGGAGCCGGGCCTTGGTTCCGTGTTGGCGGACTCCCGGTGAACCCCTAATATAAAAGCGATTTGATGGGGCCTAGAAGCCGGGCCTTGGTTCCGTGTTGGCGGACTCCCGGTGAACCCCAATATAAAAGGTGAATTTGCGGAGATTGTGGTAGAGTCCAAGTAGTACATATTCTAGCACACCCCAAGGGATACCCTGGTGGCTAGGAATATGATAGCCGAGAGATATGCCGACTGATGAGATATCATGGTACAGAGAGTTATGATACGATATGATAGCCGATGATATTTTCGGCTCTAATATGAACCAGACGACAATTGTTATGGGCCTAATCAACATATGAAAATACGTCGTCATCCGGGTCAGTGGGTTGATGTGGGCGGTGACCCAGATGGACGAATTATTATTGGTTCACTAGTTTGTTGTCTTGTGGGTTTCCAGTAGAGATGGCAGCAATGTCTGACTACTGACTTTTGGTATCAGAAAGTATTTCTATTTGAACCACCACTATTCCGAGGTTTTGGTTTTGACCGGTATTTTATCCTGCGTCTGACAGTAGGAGTGATCAGTAAGTACAGAGATTCTGTTGGGAACCATGTAAAGTTTAATAAAAATTATTTAAGAATAAAAGGGTATTTTCTGGTAATTAAATGTTGAGGTAAAAGAGCTGTCAGACGGGATAAGGGTTCTTTCCGGGTTTCGAGGAAAAATTCGGGAAGGGTCCTTACAAGTGGTATCAAAGCTTTAGGTTAACTTCCTGCACACCGCACACTTGTGTGCAAATTATTTGAGGAATTATGTTAACAAGATGCATCCGAGGAGTTTAACAAGATGCAGACCACACACTTGAACTGAATAGGAGGTTGGTTCTTTAACCTGTGTTAGGAAAATTTCGGGGACGAAATTTCTGTAAGGGGGGTAGATTGTAACGACCCGGACCAGAAATTAAATTATTTTTGAGAATTGGACAATTTTACCCTCAGTTTTGGATGGGTTCGGGAGTCACTTTTTGACTGGTAATACTTTTGGGAATTTTTCTTGGGTTGTTGCGTAGGTCTCGAACTCACGAGTTCGTAGACAGGCGGCACGCTGAAAACGGAGATCCGATGAGTTCGTTACGGGTCTAGAAGCTGCAGGGGCAGTTTGGTAATTTTGGAAATGTTGGAATTATATAACAGATATTTTTCTCTCTCCTCGAGAGATTGGTTGATGCAGTCTCGGTCCTATCCGATCCCTCCCCGTGCGAACACCGAAGGCCATATTCATCGGAGGGATTTCGGTCCGATTCGAACAAAACCAAGGTCGGGAGGATCTTCCCCGGGACCCCACGAGCATTTTGGGGTAGTTCTTGGAGCGGGAGCACCGCCGTAGGCGACGGACGGAGGAGGGAGGTGAACCGAACATTCTCGGCCATTTTTCGGCCAAACCAGGTACGATCTCGGAACTTTGACCTCATATTTGGATTCCTGGTGAAAAGTAGATGAATTTACATGTGTAGATCGTGAAAAACGGTTAAGAAATGAAGAAATTAGAAAACCTTGAAGTTCGGCCGGAAATGGGGGATTCCGGCGAACCAGACGGCGGCGGAGGTGGCGGTCCGGTCATCTTCTCCGGCCAGCCTCCGGCGACGGGGAGACCGTCCGGTCGTCTTCTCCGGCGAGTCACCGGTAACCGGTCGAGTCGAGTGAACCGATCGAGTCGAGTGAACCGGTCGAGTCGAGTGAACCGGTCGAGTTGGACCGGGTCAGGTCGAGCCGGACTGGGTTGGACCGGTCCAGGCGCGTGAACACTGTAGCAGGCGCGTGACCGGCGCGTGGCAGCGCGTGGGCGCGTATTCTGACCTTCCTGTGGCGCGTGACGGCGCGTGGGACTGTTCCCGAAGTCACGGCGGCGCGTGACTGAGGTTTTGGGACGTTCCGGATTAGATTTTGTTGGTTTCGAGGCCATAGGAGTTCATTTAGAGCTCGGTTGGGCAATCCCAGCGGTAAGGATTGACCGTGGAGAGGGTTTTGAGTTTGGAAAGTCAAGGTAGTTGGGTCATTATGGTGTAGGTGTTCTGAGGCTAGAGCGTACATGAATTTTGGGTTGGATGGTGATGGTAAGCGGACTTTGATTATAAATTGTAATGTATGTATAAATATCTTCGATTTCATTACTCTTGTGTATGGTTGTATTTATAAATTGTGATGCATGTATTAATATCCTCGATTTAAATACTGTTGTGTATGGGTGCAATGATTGCTGGATAATTGTTATTCCAATATTTCAGTGGAAGTGCGTTGTGAGAAACGATATGGTTGTTGGATTCGATTTTGATAGTGTTTGGACGTGGTAATTATTTGGGTACATGATTTTGAGTTGAAACCATATTTGTGATAAATGATAAACAAAATATATATTTGATTTTGGAAACAAAACCGATTTGATGGGGCCTAGGAGCCGGGCCCTTGTTCCGTGTTGGCGGACTCCCGGTGAACCCCTAATATAAACAAAACCGATTTGATGGGGCCTAGGAGCCGGGCCTTGGTTCCGTGTTGGCGGACTCCCGGTGAACCCCTAATATAAAAGCGATTTGATGGGGCCTAGAAGCCGGGCCTTGGTTTCGTGTTGGCGGACTCCCGGTGAACCCCAATATAAAAGGTGAATTTGCGGAGATTGTGGTAGAGTCCAAGTAGTACATATTCTAGCACACCCCAAGGGATACCCTGGTGGCTAGGAATATGATAGCCGAGAGATATGCCGACTGATGAGATATCATGGTACAGAGAGTTATGATACGATATGATAGCCGATGATATTTTCGGCTCTAATATGAACCAGACGACAATTGTTATGGGCCTAATCAACATATGAAAATACGTCGTCATCCGGGTCAGTGGGTTGATGTGGGCGGTGATCCAGATGGACGAATTATTATTGGTTCACTAGTTTGTTGTCTTGTGGTTTTCCAGTAGAGATGGCAGCAATGTCTGACTACTGACTTTTGGTATCAGAAAGTATTTCTATTTGAACCACCACTATTCCGAGGTTTTGGTTTTGACCGGTATTTTATCCTGCGTCTGACAGTAGGAGTGATCAGTAAGTACAGAGATTCTGTTGGGAACCATGTAAAGTTTAATAAAAATTATTTAAGAATAAAAGGGTATTTTCTGGTAATTAAATGTTGAGGTAAAAGAGCTGTCAGACGGGATAAGGGTTCTTTCCGGGTTTCGAGGAAAAATTCGGGAAGGGTCCTTACAAGTGGTATCAAAGCTTTAGGTTAACTTCCTGCACACCGCACACTTGTGTGCAAATTATTTGAGGAATTATGTTAACAAGATGCATCCGAGGAGTTTAACAAGATGCAGACCACACACTTGAACTGAATAGGAGGTTGGTTCTTTAACCTGTGTTAGGAAAATTTCGGGGACGAAATTTCTGTAAGGGGGGTAGATTGTAACGACCCGGACCAGAAATTAAATTATTTTTGAGAATTGGACAATTTTACCCTCAGTTTTGGATGGGTTCGGGAGTCACTTTTTGACTGGTAATACTTTTGGGAATTTTTCTTGGGTTGTTGCGTAGGTCTCGAACTCACGAGTTCGTAGACAGGCGGCACGCTGAAAACGGAGATCCGATGAGTTCGTTACGGGTCTAGAAGCTGCAGGGGCAGTTTGGTAATTTTGGAAATGTTGGAATTATATAACAGATATTTTTCTCTCTCCTCGAGAGATTGGTTGATGCAGTCTCGGTCCTATCCGATCCCTCCCCGTGCGAACACCGAAGGCCATATTCATCGGAGGGATTTCGGTCCGATTCGAACAAAACCAAGGTCGGGAGGATCTTCCCCGGGACCCCACGAGCATTTTGGGGTAGTTCTTGGAGCGGGAGCACCGCTGTAGGCGACGGACGGAGGAGGGAGGTGAACCGAACATTCTCGGCCATTTTTCGGCCAAACCAGGTACGATCTCGGAACTTTGACCTCATATTTGGATTCCTGGTGAAAAGTAGATGAATTTACATGTGTAGATCGTGAAAAACGGTTAAGAAATGAAGAAATTAGAAAACCTTGAAGTTCGGCCAGAAATGGGGGATTCCGGCGAACCAGACGGCGGCGGAGGTGGCGGTCCGGTCATTTTCTCCGGCCAGCCTCCGGCGACGGGGAGGCCGTACGGTCGTCTTCTCCGGCGAGTCACCGGTAACCGGTCGAGTCGAGTGAACCGATCGAGTCGAGTGAACCGGTCGAGTCGAGTGAACCGGTCGAGTTGGACCGGGTCAGGTCGAGCCGGACTGGGTTGGACCGGTCCAGGCGCGTGAACACTGTAGCAGGCGCGTGACCGGCGCGTGGCAGCGCGTGGGCGCGTATTCTGACCTTCCGGTGGCGCGTGACGGCGCGTGGGACTGTTCCCGAAATCACGGCGGCGCGTGACTGAGGTTTTGGGACGTTCCGGATCAGATTTTGTTGGTTTCGAGGCCATAGGAGTTCATTTAGAGCTCGGTTGGGCAATCCCAGCGGTAAGGATTGACCGTGGAGAGGGTTTTGAGTTTGGAAAGTCAAGGTAGTTGGGTCATTATGGTGTAGGTGTTCTGAGGCTAGAGCGTACATGAATTTTGGGTTGGATGGTGATGGTAAGCGGACTTTGATTATAAATTGTAATGTATGTATAAATATCTTCGATTTCATTACTCTTGTGTATGGTTGTATTTATAAATTGTGATGCATGTATTAATATCCTCGATTTAAATACTGTTGTGTATGGGTGCAATGATTGCTGGATAATTGTTATTCCAATATTTCAGTGGAAGTGCGTTGTGAGAAACGATATGGTTGTTGGATTCGATTTTGATAGTGTTTGGACGTGGTAATTATTTGGGTACATGATTTTGAGTTGAAACCGTATTTGTGATAAATGATAAACAAAATATATATTTGATTTTGGAAACAAAACCGATTTGATGGGGCCTAGGAGCCGGGCCTTGGTTCCGTGTTGGCGGACTCCCGGTGAACCCCTAATATAAACAAAACCGATTTGATGGGGCCTAGGAGCCGGGCCTTGGTTCCGTGTTGGCGGACTCCCGGTGAACCCCTAATATAAAAGCGATTTGATGGGGCCTAGAAGCCGGGCCTTGGTTCCGTGTTGGCGGACTCCTGGTGAACCCCAATATAAAAGGTGAATTTGCAGAGATTGTGGTAGAGTCCAAGTAGTACATATTCTAGCACACCCCAAGGGATACCCTGGTGGCTAGGAATATGATAGCCGAGAGATATGCCGACTGATGAGATATCATAGTACAAAGAGTTATGATACGATATGATAGCCGATGATATTTTCGACTCTAATATGAATCAGACGACAATTGTTATGGGCCTAATCAACATATGAAAATACGTCGTCATCCGGGTCAGTGGGTTGGTGTGGGCGGTGACCCAGATGGACGAATTATTATTGGTTCACTAGTTTGTTGTCTTGTGGTTTTCCAGTAGAGATGTCAGCAATGTCTGACTACTGACTTTTGGTATCAAAAAGTATTTCTATTTGAACCACCACTATTCCGAGGTTTTGGTTTTGACCGGTATTTTATCCTGCGTCTGACAGTAGGAGTGATCAGTAAGTACAGAGATTCTGTTGGGAACCATGTAAAGTTTAATAAAAATTATTTAAGAATAAAGGGTATTTTCTGGTAATTAAATGTTGAGGTAAAAGAGCTGTCAGACGGGATAAGGGTTCTTTTCGGGTTTCGAGGAAAAATTCGGGAAGGGTCCTTACACCGCCTGTCTACGAACTCGTGAGTTCAAGACCTACACATCGGTCGGAGAAAAACTTCTAAAAGTGTCCCCAAACAAAAAATAACTTTTGAATCCCTCCTAAATTTGAGGGTAAAATCGTCCTTTTCTAATTACTTTTACAAATTCACTTTAAATTTAAATCCGGGTCATTACATTCTAACACACGTCCAATTTTCATGGGTGCTGACAACTTTTGAGCACAGACCCCACTATATTTTACTGCTTTTAATTTTTTTATAGGTGAAATTCAACGGTTAAGATATAAGTAGAAATAAAATCGAGGGTTAAATAGTTTCCTCATTGTGAGTCATATATTGTATCCCCAAAAATCGAAAAGAGATCTACATAAACACCTATCTCCACCACTTTCGTATCCCCAAGTAGGGATGTGCATTGTGGATAGCCTAAAGTAAATAAGAATTTTGATTTGATGATTAATTAATTTGATATGAAATTTGTCACTTAGTAGTATGATTTATTGATATTTTTCTAAAAAACTTATGTCGGCGGCTTTGGATTCGACTCTCATGAAGGGCGAGGTCGATATCTAATATGTATAATGTAATCCCCTAGTCACATCATGGTATAAGGGAAATCAGTAAACATATCCCCTTACCATAAAATTTAACCACAAATATCCACTTTTATATACTCAACCACATGTGGTAATTATTTCTTGATATTTTGGTATTTTTCTCAAAATCTTATGTCGGCGACTTTCGATTCGACTCTCATGAGAGGCGAGGTCGATATCTAATATGTATAATGTAATCGCCTAGTCACATCATGGTATAAGGGAAATTAGTAAATATATCCCCTTACCATAAAATTTAACCAAAAATATCCACTTTTATATACTCAACCACATGTGGTAATTATTTCTTGATACTTACACTTTTTGCCCAACCTATATATACTCTCCAATGACTAAACTGCAAATTTTCACCTCTCTCTCTCTCATCTCTTCTCTCTCTTCTCTCTTCTCTTTTTTGTTTTCTCTGATGAAGATGAAGGAGGAGGAGGTTGTGTCCTCTTCCTCTTCGTCTTTTCTCTTCTTCTTTTTTCTCTTCTCTCTTTTCTCTTCTCTATGGGACTGAGATCTACAGATGAAGATGAAGATGAAGAGGAAGTTCAACATGTGAATGGAAATACTTTTTATGATTTCTGGCCTAACAAAAAGAACCTAAACATGGAAAAAAGAACCCAACATTTTCTAAGTTTAAATTGAATTTTCATATTAGTTTCCCCTTAGATCCCAATTACTTGCCACTTAGTTAACATTTAGATACCGTTTACTTTGCAACAACAAATGCCAGAAACCGGGTTTTCATCTTCATCTTCAATTTCATCTTCATCTAGAAAACTCAGAAATAGTTAGGTAACTAAGTGGTTACCAACTGGTATGTAAGTGAGAACTAATCGGTAACTAACTGTGAAACCATGGAAATCCAGAAACAGTTAGGTAACTAAGTGGTTATCAATTGGTATGTAAGTGGTAACTACCGGTAACTAACTGGGAAACTATGGAAAACTCAGTTCCTCTTCAGTGACCTTTCTTCACTTCTACTCACTTTCTCCCTCCATCTTCATCTCTTTCTTTCTAACCCCCAGTCGCTGAAATTGAACACAAAATCTTTTTTCTTCTCCCAAGTTCTTTGACTCAATCATCATCTTAAAAAAAAAAAAAAAGAGAGAGAGAGAGAGAGAGAGAGAGAGAAAGAGAGAAGACGGAGAGGAAGATTGAGGACGCAACCTCCTCTTTCATCTTCATATGGAGATCTTCATCTTCATTAAAGAAAAAAAAAGTGAGAATTTGCAGTTTAGTCCTTGAAGAGTATATATATTTGGGAAAAAAGTGTAAATATCAAGAAATAATTACCACATGTGGTTGAGTATATAGAAGTGGATATTTGTGGTTAAATTTTATGGTAAGTGGATATCTTTGCCAATGTCCCATATAAAGTGTACTAAGTTTTGGTATCAAATTTTTTATCAAGTGTGATATTGCAGCTTCTTTGTTGCGAATAGGCCAAACAAATTAAATACTACTGCATCACATTTGATATAAAAATTTGGTACTTTTATTATTATGAATTTAATTAAGGATAAATTAATAACAACTCATTGACAACCCTGTTTTTTCCTCAAAAACTATGAAGCATAGCTATTAAACTAAAAAGTCCTTTAGTTGGGACTTTCGCAATTGCAGGTCCCTCAAAGCAGTAAGGGCGTGAGGGGTGTTTATATATAATTGAATTTTTTTTCCTTTGATATTAATAATGAAATTCGTGTTGTCTGGGATTTAACGGTAGAGTATAGAAAGTTTTAAGGAGGGGTGGGGGGTGTTTAGGTAGGGGTGATGGTGGAAGAGCTTATGACGTAGGGTTTAGGGTTTAATTCTTGGATTTTGGGCACAAAATTCAAGAACCAAACCCTAAACCATAAGCGATTAGCCTAATCTTTTAATATCGGATAATAAAAAATTTTCAAATTTGAAATTTAAAGGCATTTTTAAAGAATTCTTGCTCTTAATTATCTTGTTTTAAGTTGGATTGTCCTTACATTACTCCTTTAAATGAACAAGTAAAAGAAAAGAGATTATAAGTGGGAGTAATATTTTCATAAAATAGAAAGGAAAAAAAAAAGCTATTGAATAGGGAATAAAAGTTTTAAAGGGTGTTTGAGTAATTATTATGGTGGTTAAGAATTGAAAAGTTTCAAAAGTATAGTCGGTGGAGTTTTGAATAAACATTGATGTTGTCAAATACTAATAAATGGATATCCCTTTAATTAATGATAATATGTAACAAATTTTTTTTTTTCCAAAGTAATGAAATTAACTAAAACAGATGTGCTCCGAATTATGATCATTGGACCAAGGTTCTATCTCTTAAGTCCTCATAGAAAACGATATTTATGTTTTGGCCCTCAAAATGTGAACATGTTTCTTACATCAGCAAGCCGCAAGCGCATGCCTATAAATACAGACCCGCTTTATTTGTCCCGCAGAAATATAGGCTGTCTAAAGCATTCATACGACTTGGAAGTGCGTTGTCTCAGTCAGGTACGCTCTTTTTTTCTCCCTCCTCAATCTCCGTTCTAGGGTTCGTAGTCTTAGAGTTTCTTTCATTCAGCAGCTCCATCATAGTTCTCAGCTTGATCATCAAATCCATGGTTTATTCTTCATCGCTTCTCAATTATCTGTTTCTGGATTCAATTTGGGTTCTTTCGCTGTAAATTTTATAGGGTTTCACGCCCCCTTTTGGAAATCCTTTGATTTTATATTTCTATGTGCGAAATTGTGAAGTTCAGGAGTTAAAAATTCTTCCTTGATATAATTAACAACAAAAGGTGTAGAATTCTACCAAATTGTTCTTTTGGGTGATTTTGTTATTTACTTAAAAACATTATCATTACCCTTCATAGATTTTATGGGTAATACGTTCTCAAACTTTCATATCCTCGTTTTACTTGTCATGCATTCCAAATTTCACATCGTTGGAGTTGAGTTGCACGCAGGGTTTATATAATTGTTAATTCGAGCATATAGATAATAGACATTGCACCATTTCTCTATGTGTTTTTGGAGCCGTTATGGCTATATGTTTTTGTTAATACCCTTAAATTCGACCTAATCTTTTGAAAATTGAAATACAGGAAGTTTGTTGAAAAATGGGCAAGAGAAAGGCCAAGGCGAAGCCTGCCGCTAGAAAGCGAATGGATAAGCTGGATACTGTTTTCTGTTGCCCCTTTTGCAACCATGGGAGCAGCGTTGAATGCCGCATGTAAGTTTCATTTACCTATTTCCCCTCCTTTTGGTATATCTACCATCTGAGGAAAGCTTTGGGTTTTAGCGGGGTTCTATATGTTGTGAAGTGTTGCTGAAGAATGTGGGTTGTGTCACATAGGGCATGAGGTCATGGTTTGCTATACTACATGTTCATTTCCACTTCTGAGTTTCATATATGAAATTGAACCTGGCTAGGTTTAGCTTTACTTGCACATGTTCTGTCTCTCATGTTGTTTTGAATTTAAAGTAAATAAGTTATGTGGTTTTAGTGACATGAAGAACTTGATTGGTGAGGCTATCTGCTGCATTTGCCAAGAGAATTTCAGCACAACCATCAACGGTATGTCATATTCTTTCCTTTGTTCTTGAGTTACTCTTGAGACATAGTGCCTGTAGCTTTTAATGCACAGAAGTTTTGAGGTTGTGCTTTTTCCAGATGATTTTGAGGTCCAATGTTCACAGTTTAATAGGGTCGAAAGATCATTATATAACGAGAAGTTCAATAAAGCTTAGTCAAAACTATAACACCAAGCATGTCTGATGAGAATTTGAGTTTTGCAAGTGTTTCTGTTGTAGTTGAAGTTTTTATCGAGTGAAAATGAACATGTTCCTTTCTGCAGTGACCAACTTCGACGTAACAGATCATTATGTATACGAGCTGTAGGGAGATCTAAGTGAATAATTCCAAATGAAAAAATTGTTCCAAACAGAATTGTGTTTATGTTGATCTATGGTGGACAAGTTGCGGAATTTTGTGATTTGTGGACAGAAAAAGGATGGTGTTAGGAATATTGTGGATGAACAAATTTTTAAATTGAATGATTATTCTGTTAGGAGTTTTGTGATTTGTGATTTCTACCCACCCTTGGTTGCAGTAAAATGTGTTGACTGATTATTCTGTTTAGATCCTTCTCTTGTTCTTTCATATAGTGACTGCCACTTCATATGTGCTGATCTTTCTTTTGTTTATTTTTTGTAGCTTTGACTGAACCAATAGACGTGTAAGTAGAAATTCATTTGAGTTTGTTCATATTCGTTTTTAGCTAGTAGGATTGGTTAATAATTAGTCTCTTGCTCTTTTCCTGTGCGTTTGAGCATAAGTTCTTTAATTTCACAGATACAGTGAATGGATAGATGAATGCGAGCGGGTCAACACTGTTGATGATGATGGTGCTTAAGAAGCAGATATGATGTTTCAAGTTCACTCTTCTCGACGTAAAGGAAAGAGATAAGGCTGCAAAGTTCTGTGCCCTTGAATCCAATCAAGTGTTATCGGACATTATTCATGTGGTGGCTGTAAACGTGGTAGTTTTGTACCTAGGAAGTAGGCACGTGTATTTGTGATATTGTTTGATAAGTTGGTGTAATATATATTTCTTCTAACACAATCTGATTGTCGTAAGTATATGAGAATAGACTTCCTAAAGTAGTGAAATAAATAAGGTATTGTGTTGTTGATAAATGCTCTATATATGTGGAACTTGTTGCTCTCTTTTGTGCTTTTTCCCAGGAAGATTGATGTGGATGGATGGCTGTTTTCAGGACTAACTTGCCCATCTTTGTAGTTCATGCTGTTTATCTATATCCAAATGGTTGTAAACAAAATTGGTGGATTTAACTTGGTATGATTTGGACTAGCATATGAATATAATATGATATTGCCCAAAATTATTATTATTATTTTCTTTAAAACTAAAGAAATAAACTAAAAGATGAAAAATAAAAATAATTGCAGGTCACCAGGGCAGGGCGGTTCTATTAGAGGATGAGGTTTAAGGTATATTTTACATCGAATTCTTCTTAATTTATATTTAAATATAACTTTTGTTTTATTGAAAATTTAATCTTTTTGTTTTTTTTAGATGCAAAATTATTAATTAATTTTTCATATTTAACTTTTTTTAAGATATTTTCTTAATAGATAGCATGTGACTAATCCATTTAATCTTCATTTTGACATATTAGAACGTAAATAAGATTTCATTAATTTCAATTTTAAAAACCTTCTTTCAATAGTAGAAGCTATATTTTCTGGAAAATCCAAATAAGATTTTATGAGATAATAAATAAAGAAAAACGAGTCTGAAAAAAATTAAAGAATTTTTATTTGAATGTCAGAGGAGAAGACCAATCAATTTGAAACTCCAAAATCCAAATCCAATTAACCACTTTTTTTTTTTTTGCTTTCTTTATTCAGATAGAAGAATGAATTTGGAGGGAGAAGAAAGGTTGAAACCTTCCTTCCACTTTCGATAGACGTCATGCTGCTTCTGTTAAGATGATGCTCAAATCCTCAAAGTGAAACATGTTAATGGGGCTACATGGATGTTCACATTGTGCAACTTTAGTGTGCTTTGCAATTTTTTTTCTTTCTTAATCTGACTTAAATAATTTGGGTTGTATATTTGGGATTTGCTATTATGTGGATTATATCATATGGAATATTTAAGTGAGGCATTTTTCCAATGTGAGGCCTAAGGCATAGGCCTTGCTCGCCTCACCCTTGGGTCGGCCCTGAGGTCACTAACACTACTCCAGTGGTATTCATTTGTATTGTGTAGTTGAGAATCTCGAGTTTAACTATCTTGAAAATCCTAGTTGATACTTAATTTATATAACGTCTTCCAATATTATTGTTACGAAAATAAAAAGACGGTTCAGTTTTATTACTTCTAATGTAGTTTAATTTGTGTACATATTTTTTAATTTTGTATTTATTAGTTGTAATCCGATTGATTATTTGACCATATTGCCTTTTAATTATAACGAAAAAGTTTATAGAATTGACAAAGTATATGGAAGACATTGATTTTAAATTGAAAAATGAGAGATGAAAACGATAAGTTGAGAATAATATAAAGAATATCGGTAATAAAACTGCATATTTTACAATAATATGATATTGCCACACTGTTATGGAAGGCTAGGAATGACAAAATTTGCTAGATATTGGAGTCGATCTTTCTTCACAGCCACTTCTCAAAATCTAGGGGTAGTAACTTAGCTTGTAATCCTATTTACTGGCTTGCTCCGGAGGTGGGTTTTGCTAAACTTAACTTTGATGGTTCGGTTTCTCAAAATGGTCATGCGGCAACGGGCTTCGTCATTCGTGATGGCGGAAGCGCATGCTCTTCTTGATGGACTTTCTAAAGGGGATTCTCTTCATATATCTAATATTCATGTGAAGGGAGATTCTAAGGTCCTTATTGATGCGGTTAATAGTCATATTGTTGTTCCATGGAGGTTGAAAACCACGATTGATCATGTCAAGAATCTTATTATGAGGTTTAGTTTCATCTCCTTTAAGCACATCTATCGGGAAGTTAATTATGTGGCTAATGTGTTAGCCAAGATGGGGCATAGTTGCACAAACAGTTTGTGTTGGGATGCTGCTTTGCCTATGGAAGCTCGCAATGCTTGGTTGTTAGATTTTGTGGGTGGTGGGTATTCTCGAGGGTTTGTTTTGTAATCTCTCTTTTCGTATCACAAAAAAAAATTATATTGCCACACTTGTATTGTACCAATAATGTAATATTAGACTCTAGCACCCGCGTACGCATGTACGTTAATTATTTTATTTTAAAGTTATTGTTTATAAGTTTTAAGAAATAAAGAGAAATAAAAATAAATTAAAAAAAAAGAATAAAAAAGAATGAGTGTTGGAGTAACTGCCCACTCCTCCACTAAAATATTTATTTTTAAATTTTAATATATGATTTTACTATTATACCATTATGTATTAATTTTAAATGTTATTAATCGAGGAATATTTTTATTAGAAAAATTTAATGAAGTCTTTTGACCTTCTTAATTTTATAATAATAGAACTATATATTTCTCTTTTAATTCCTAAAGAAATAAAAACTATAAACAATTTTTTATTTCTTTGGTCAAGAACAAGTTTTTTTTTTCCACATAAGAACAAATTAGTTTAAGAATCTAAAAAATTAAAACGTGTAAATTGGGATTGGTTTCTTTATTTTTCTTTTTGGTAAAATAAATTGAGATTGGTTTTAGCATACTTTTCCAAGGTTTAGACGAAGACAAGTTAAAAAGCTAAACCGGGCTTTGCCTTTGCCCCCGATTTTGCTTTTCTGGGCTTCAAAACGCTCTCATTGCAACCCAATCCAATCCAATCTCTCTCTCTCTCTCTCTCGTCTCTATAAATCTCCACGGAATTTTAGTTGGTCGTCTCTTTTCCCAGATTTTCCGAGTAAAAATTTGTCTGTGCCTGGACACTGACAAGTCGCAAAACGCACTTTGCCAAAAACCCAACGTCTGTCTTAATCTCTCGTTCTCATCTTCAACTTCTCTTTTGCTTCTTCTAACCAGAACACCGAAAAATTAAAATAAGAAAGTTCTCTTCTGCTTCTTCGAGTTCCAAACAGGGAAAGAGGGAGAGGGACAAACAGGGTTATCATGGGTAGGCCTCCGAGCAACGGAGGCCCTTCCTTCCGCTTCAACCAGGCTGAGGTAGCTTATGTTTCTCTCTTAATTTTCTATTTGATTTTTATTTTCTTTATTATTTAATTAATGTTATTTGTATTCGGGAATCTCTACATTTCGACATTAGAGTTGATGTTTTGAAGGGTTTTCATAATTTTTTGATTTTATGTTTGCTATTATGCTGATTTTCGAATGAGAGTTACGTTTTCTGAAATGGTTGTTGCAAATTTTGAATTTGATCTGTAAAATGCCAAATTTCGAACTAAGAGTCATGGTTCTTAAATGGGTCAGTTAGATTGTGGGTTTTGTTTGCTTGGTTGTGAGGGTTGTGTCAGTTTGATTCCTATTGATATTGTTCCTGATGTTATTGGAGTTTGTTTGGAAAATTTGTACTTTAAGAATTCTATTTAAAATTTTTATTTCTTAAAACCAAATAGTCTACCTGATTTCTCTAGCTTGTTTTTTAATGGCTCCCCTTCCATATATTTCTTGGTCTAAATCATATCAATGATTTCCTTGCTAGTCTGTTCTGCAAATGTTGGTCTGTGTTGTTCGTTTGTCCTTCAATTTGGCAGGTTTTATTACGCTCCTTCCCCTTTCGAGGAAGGCATTTTAAATAGTTTCCAGAAATTACTAAAATGCAATAGGCATTCGTTTCCGAAATCATGCCTCTTTAGCTACGGTGTTAGTGTTTAACATAAAGCACAGAATGGAAACTGAAAGCTTTGCTGGTTGATCCTGCTTACTTGTAGGGTTTGGGAGTGACTATTTAGAGTATATCTTTCAATTAAATTTTTGTGCCATTTGTAATTTTCTTTTCAGAATTATGCTGTTAGCTCTCTCTCTATATAGCTGTTTTGTTTTGTTTTTTAAAAGCTATATAGACTTCGTATCTTCTATTTTGTGGTGATCTACCTTTTGGACTACTTGAATAATTCTAGGAATCAAATCAGAAGCTGCTAACAGTATCTGAATGGTAGGATCATAAGCTTGTCGCCTCCTACATGTCCATTTTGGGTTGTAAAACCGTAGTTAGTTGTAATTTTTCCCCCAATTAGAGCTCCATATTAGTTCGTTCCATAAATATAGATTTGTTTCCATATTTTTGTATAAGATTTTTCTTGCATGTAATATTCTTTTGAACAGATTGTAATATTGCTTCTCTCCACAGTACACATGTTCAAATGCTCTCAGATTAGTCACTAAATAAAATCAGTTTTTGAGATCCTAACATTTGCGATGCAGATTTAGAAGTAATGGTTCATAAGAAGTGGAGAATTCTTATTAAGAAAATCTTCACTTTTTAACTCATGACCTGTTATAATACACCTCCGTATCCTATATGTGCACACATATTCAGCAGTGGATTATTGACGTAATTACTGATTAATTTTCTTCCAAGGTATTTTCTATTTTTCATCTTAGTGACACCTTTTTTATATGTGTACATTGTTAGGTTACGGAGATGGAAGCGATTCTGCAACAACACAATAACACAATGCCAGCACGTGAGGTTCTTGTGGCCCTTTCCGATAAGTTCAGGTGTGCCTTATTTCTAAATCCTTTAGTATTTGAAACTATTATGTTCTTATCTAAGCATTAGAATCTGAGTCACTAGTCTTGGTGGCAGTGAATCAGCAGAGCGGAAGGGCAAGATTACAGTACAAATGAAGCAAGTATGAAAATTTTCTATTGTAATGTTTTGTAAGAAAGAATCTAAGACTGTTTGTACTTTGTAATTTATAATCTTGCGTTGTAGGTTTGAAATTGATTTGAGAAGTCATTTAAGTCTTCGTGTAACTTATTTTCTTCATTATATTTATTGGTTTGGAATTTGCTTTGATAATTCTTTTAAGTCTGTTTGTAACTTAATCTTCTTCATTATAGGTTTGGAATTGGTTTCAAAATAGGCGATATGCTATTAGGGCAAAATCAAGTAAGGTTCTTGGAAAGTTAAATGTGTCACCTATGTCTCGGGATGATTCGAATCCAGTGAGAAATGTTCCTCAAGGCCCTCAGCCTATAGCTGCTCCTATACATCCTCCTACAGGTAGGATGGAATATATATATATATATATATATGTATGTATATAAATATTCTCATTTTCCTCACTTTGAGGCTCAGTCATGTGGTAGCATTATATGCTCATGTTATATGTTTGAAATGATGTTGGGTAGCCTATTATTGAAGGTGTACACTAGAATTTGTTTATTCAATCATCAATATGTGACTTTATATATTTGGCATCCTAACATCATTGAAGTTGAATGTTCTAGAAATATGTAACTTTCTGTTATCACTTACCTTGACTTCTATGTACCATTGAGTGAAGTTATGTGCATGCATGAAATATCAAGGAGGGATCTCGTAAGTTGTAACAGCACTCTTATTTTAGGTATCTACCCTAGCAGTGCATGTCACTAACAGAAAAGAGAAGTACACTCTTAAAAGATTTCATTTCTATGAGCTATTTGTCATATGAATTGATATGCATTTATAGAAAATTGATAGGGTTTACAGTGGTGATATTAAAGATATAGAAGGGCCTTTCTATTATTTTTACTTGTGTGTTTATAATGTGTTTCTAGAAATGTTCAATATGATAGAGAAATGACAAAAGTCAAGATTTGATAGGGGAACCAAGAAACAAACCATACAATTCTATCATTGGTTCAGTATGTGCATCATTAGCAAGAACCATTTACATGTATAAGATTTTGATTATTTATTGGTCATTTGAGAAGGAGTATAGATTCCCTTTCTTAAAGGCCAGTTCAAGTTCTGAATAGCCATTAAGAAAGCTCATTAATCAAGAAACAGAGAGAAGCTGTAGAAAGGTGTTACTTTTTGAAGTCCGTCCTCTTATTTATGTTAATCAGACCTTGGATATTTTCACCCTTATTATCATTTATTAACCAGTTCCAGGCTCAGGAAAGGGAGCTTCTGAACATTCTATTTTTGAGTTTGAAGCTAAATCTGGGAGGGATGGTGCATGGTCAGTATCTCTTTTCCTTTATTCTATGAATTCTTGTTTGACTTGATGATGTTTTTCTATATCGTCCAATAAACTAGTGATATAATTTTTTGTTGTCAAAGATGAATTATTTTGCTTTAGATTCAAAAGTGTATTATCATTATTGTCTGATTTTTATTGTCTTTTGTCCCCAGGTATGATGTTGCTAACTTCTTATCTCATAGAAATTTGGAGACTGGTGATCCGGTAATTTTCTAATGCCATTAAGTTATTAAAAGGATCTCTCTATAAGTCTTTATATTATTATTCTTTCTGATTTATTGTGCATTCTTTGAATGGTCCTGTGACTATCTTAGTATCTTCTCCTGTGACTATGACATTTTTTGTAAAATGATAGATAAATAGGCTTGTTATAACAAATCCTCTTATTACATGTTGGCTGTTTCAGGAAGTACTGGTTCGCTTTTCTGGGTTTGGACCAGAGGAAGATGAGTGGGTTAATGTACGAAAGCATGTCAGGCAGCGCTCTCTCCCATGTGAATCATCGGAGTGTGTTGCAGTTCTCCCTGGAGATCTCATACTATGTTTTCAGGTGGGTGTTCATTGTTTCTATGTCCTTGAAGCCATTTTGGATCAGTAGTTAAGAGAAGTTATTTCTGATCAGAACTTGGAAATTTAATGGACTTCATTTTTACAGGAAGGCAAAGAGCAGGCGTTGTACTTTGATGCCCACGTGCTTGATGCTCAAAGGCGAAGACACGATGTAAGAGGATGTCGTTGTAGGTTTTTGGTGCGTTATGTTCATGACCAGTCTGAGGTATAAACCTGCTCACATGAATAAATAGTCTCTTAAACTTATTCTTTAATTTAGTGAACCTACAAATTCAGGTCATGATTCCTGACCTCCTTAACATTCATTTTTTCAGGAAATCGTTCCACTGAGGAAGGTCTGCCGTCGGCCTGAAACGGATTACAGGTTGCAACAACTTCATGCTGTGAACGATGCAGCACTGGCAGAGCAGAAAAGTACGGATCATTTCACGGTAAGTGTTCCTTCTACTGAAATGATGCAAAAGCAGCAGAATTCTGCAGATGCAACATCCGCGGCCGCAGTTTTTAATGCTACTGCTTCTTTACCTACCCAACCTGCTCCTACTTCTTTACCTACCCAAGCTACTACTGCTTTACCTATCCAAACTACCACTCCGGAATTGAAAAAAGCAGAAATCAGCACTGTTAGTAGTGCAGGGAATTCAAGTGTTCCTCCAGGCAGTGCTGTAATGACAAGCGTTCCTCCAACAGTGTTCGTCGTTCCCGGTGGCTCTGTGGTGAACATGCCAAAAGGAAATTAGCAGGTTGCTTTGACAAATTTCTCAACCCTCTGGTGTCCTATGTTGTTAGCAACCTGAAAACTTATATACAGCCTGTTCTCGGCCTCTTCTCAACGCTGGTTTTCATAGGTGAAGGATTTGAGTATGAGAGCTTCCCTTGTATACTATTCCGAATGGCAACAAGTAATTGAAGAAAAAGTTTGAGATCTTAATTTTAACTCTTAACCATAAGCTGTTAAATCCAAAGCTTCCAATTATTTTTCTGACGTTTTCTTGGCTGTTAGTGTTGAGTGATGAGTGACTCAGTATTTTTTGTGTAGCAGGAAGATGCTATCAAAGTGGAAATTATCAATTTTTTCATGTCAGACTTTGATATCAAATGCATTTTTTTTCTTTGAGCCCTAGGGCAAGAGAATTGAACATACAACTTCCAAGTGTTCTTAGTGGTTAACATCACTAGTAGGGCTATGGTTTGAATGGGTTGTATGGATATTTGAAAGTAAAAAATTATTGACTTTGTCGTTTTAGAGATTTGACATGAAAAAAACGTTCTCTTCCAACAATACATTTCATTATGACAAGACTAATTAAGTTTCTTTCATCCCCTCTCTAATCTACTCAAAATGAAAATTTATTCACTTTTATTTTCTAAGTATGTTTATTTGAATTTGATAACAAACGTCAATAGGTTGTCTTTGTGTGCGTATAGTTATTTCAAATTCCTTATGAAAAAACATTACCATCTAGCTATTTAAAATATATGCAATCTAGTTTAAAACTAAAATTTTATGCATTGTCAAATCCAATTCAATCATAACTAATAAATGAAATATATGAATTAAACTCATCGAAGAGCCATAACCAGGTGCAGAATAAAAGTTAAAAGTGGATAGCTGGAACCAAAAATCACAATGAATCATTTAATCCACCAAAAATCACAATGAATCATTTAATCCACCAAAAATCACAAATGAATCATTTAATCCACCTGATCTAAATTTTTTTTTAGTAGATACGAAATTTTATTGATAGAATAAATATACAAAGCAAAGATAAGTTAGACTGCAATAGGTTGACGACAAACATGGGTAAATATCCTCGATATATGTCGAAACAATCTAAAGGGAATAACGCCCCAAATAATATAACTTGAATCCCCTAAGCATCACCAAGACCATTTTTGCCCGAACAACTAATCTTTGCAATCCCACAAAAGGAAAAACCTAACACAGCCAATCCAAAATAAGAGCCGCTGGACTTATTCACACAAAGCAAACTAAAAAGAACAAAATAAATAACCCACTAGAAGGTGCAAATGGGTCACTTCCACTGTTGTCGCTATCTATCACTTCCGTTGTTGCCACCTCCGTGGAATTCCGAAGACGATGAGGATACAGTCCACCATCATATCACATATGTTTCAATCCACCGTGATTGACATCACCACCACTAATGGAGGACCGCGATCGCTCGAACAAAACCCACCAAGACGCATCACGAGTCAAAACCCTATAAAGGTATATCAGGCTCCTGAAGATAAGAGTTTCACCAGCAACCTGACCCGTTGGGACGCCGAAACTCGTGACTATAATCGATACCATGACGAAAGATGAGAAAAGGAAACTTGAAAATGAACAAACTTCGGTGAAATAGACACCATGACCGGTTGGATTATCGGGTTTATTCACTACATCCCTATGGGTAGTAGGGAGAAGCCCCACTGAACCCGAAGAAGATTAGTCGAAGAAAAAGTTTTTTTAAAGAAGATTTTTTTTGGAGATGAGGCTTGGGTTTTGGAGAGCCACCTTATCTGATTAATTCTACGACTGGCCTCCTTCATCCGCTTACGTGTGTGTGAACGTTTTTTTAAATTTTTAAAAATATAGAGAAATGAAAATAAATCCAAAAATATAAAAAAATAAATAAAAAGGAATGAGAGATGGAGAGTAATTACCCATTTCATCCACTCAAATGTTAATTATTTAAAATTTTAATTAAAAATTTTGATTTTACTACTTTGTTCCTATTTTTTAAATCATTTTTTTTTTTGAAACTTTCATCAAGTAAGGATATTTTCGTCTGTAAATATTTTGGTGGAACCTGCTCAATCTCCTGATTATATGTAACAAAATCCAGATGCCATAAAAACGAACCAAAAATCTCAATAAACCGTACTGACCTAACCAAATCATTACTAAAACAACCGGTTTGGTTTACGATGTAGGCGACCTTAAACCGAACCAAATCAACCTTATTCTCGGTGCCCCCCGCAAAATCCAACTAAGGCAAAGCAAGCCAGGACGCACTGTCCCCCTCGCTCTGTTTCTTTGCGGACCAAAATACAGACACGTCCCCCTCGCTCTGCTCTCTCACACTCGCTTCTTACATTTCCTTCGCTTTAAAACCCTAATCTCTGATGCTTTGACCATCTCGCTTTGATCGCAAACTGACAATGCGAATTCCGAGGTTACGAAGCTTCAGAGCCTCAATCTCCCACTCCAATTACTTCAAGCCGGGGATCAGGAGCTTCGTCACTAGCTGCAGAGCCGTCGTATTGCCGCGCTTCGGTGGGCCTGAGGTCCTGGAGCTCCGGCCCAATGTCCATGTCCCCGATCTCAGGCCCCATGAGGTCCTCGTTCGAGCTCGTGCCGTCTCCATCAATCCCCTCGATACGAGGGTGAGTCAATGTCTTCTCTTTATTCAATTGATTCTTTCGTTTCTTTTCTAAGCTCTGTTTGGTTGCTGAGAAAGTAAAAGGAAATGACTTAATTGATGTTCAGCTCCTCTTCTTAATTTTGTGCCTTTTAATCCAACAATAATAACCTGAGCCACAAATGTGGCAATCGAAATTTTCTTTCAATTGTTCAGCTGTAATTTTGCATCTGAGTCTACACTGGTCTTCATAAAGTCTACATTTTGAGCAATGACATCAGGATGTAGTTGCCAGATAGAAAATCGTTTTCTAACCCGTTTTCATGCTCTTTGGCTATCAATTTAAATTTTTGTAAAAGAAAGGTTTTTAAATTCTTTTATGTCTTAATATGCTTGCTGTTTGTTTTTCATTGGTTCGTATACAATCTGTCTTTTCCTAATTGTGACAAACCAGCCAATTGATAACTTGAATACCTTTATTCCAAATCTCATGAAATCTTTCAATTTTACCTTCCTGATGTGGCTGAGGTTTCATTTCACTAATTCAGTAATACTATGCAGATGCATTTAGTCGGTTTTTAATTTTTCTTTCAGATGCGAGCTGGCTATGGCCGTTCCATATTCGAACCTCTCCTACCTCTTATTTTGGGTCGGGATATTAGCGGCGAAGTTGCTGCTGTGGGAGATTCAGTTCGGGGACTGAGCCTGGGACAAGAAGTTTTTGGTGCATTGCATCCTACTGCTGTCAGGGGTACTTATGCTGACTATGCAATTCTTTCAGAAGAGGAACTTGCACCAAAACCAGCATCAGTTACACATGTGGTAAATATGGGTGCACTTTTTCTAGCTAAAGAAATCTATTACTCTTAGTGGTGTTTCGGCTCTATGTGTTCTGTTGTTCTGTTATTCTTCCTGCTCTATGGTTTTAGTAGATGCTGCCGTTTTCAGTCGTGTTAGTGTTAGTAGTAGTAGGCGATAGACAATTATATTTACCTCCAAATGTTTATGTGCTTTTTCTGTTATTTGATTAATTTGTCAAATACTAGTTCTAAATGGTTCATTAGCTTTGTGACCTAGCTAAGGGGAAGAAGAAGCATCATTCAAGTTATACAAGAAAATAAAATAAGGAAGAAGAAAACATTTTTCCTAGCTTTAGAAATGTTAGATGAACTGAGTAGAACTCAGATTATTCAAGCTACCAACTGCAGATGGGATGGTGCTTAGTGTAAATTGGCAGATAAACAATAAGAAGAAAAATCAAATCTGTGTAGGTGAACTAGGGTCTAGAGACAGGAAGGAAGGAATGTAGACAACAAATTTTGATTGCAGGAGTGGTCGAAAACCTTTTTGCTGTTTCCAATCCCATTTTTATCTTGTCTGTATGAGTATTGAAAGTGGCTTGCATATGTTAGGTGATGGTTGAAATTCCATGTAGCATGCAACATGAACATGCTATGTTATGAAATCAATTCTCTCATGATTTCAGTATACATTAGGAATATACATAGTTAAGCAGGTGAGAGTTTTTATATTTACCTCTGTTTACTGCTTTCTGACTACAAAATTTGGATTTTCTTATTCTGTGTGATCCTAGGAAGCAAGTGCCATTCCCTTTGCTGCTCTGACTGCTTGGCGTGCTCTCAAAAGTACAGCTAGGATAGCTGAGGGGTATGTTTGTTTATTTCAGATATAACTTCCTTTGATGTATTATGAATTCTTCTGTTTAAACTGTTGGAGTAAGCAGAAACCCTTTGTGATTGTTGATATAGGCTGCATTTTAACATAGGTTAGTTATCGTTGTAATCTTCTTTCTTTCACCTTCTATGTAGTCAGCAATATAAGAGAAGATTGAATTTGTCGCATTTTCGCCTTATAAATGAATAATGTTTATTACCTTACTACTTAAGTCCTGATGAACATTTCAGTCCATTTTGTTTTACCATATTTCCTGCATTTTTAGGTAGAAGAGGATAAAGAAATATGATATTTTATTGTCCTAGTTGCTATGTCTTTGCTGAACATGGATTGAGAGGCATCTTAGGCTTTGTAGTATTTTGGTTTGTGCCTGAACTGTTTAGCTGTAACATTGATAGTTACAAGAGTTGAAGGTGGTAAGGAATACAATTAATCTCAGCGGGCTGCTGATTCACCTTGTTTGTAATGTTGTTTTGACTCACTAATAATATGTCCTGTTTCTTGTTATTATAATCTTTTCAAAGAGTTGCTATATTTTGGTGGAAACTTTCATGAATAATATTGTATCCTTTTGTTATTGCATCGAATCCCTACAGACAAAGGCTGTTAGTGGTGGGTGGTGGAGGAGCTGTTGGTTTGGCTGCAATTCAGATTTCAGTAGCCAAAGGCTGCCATGTTACAACTACTTGTGGAAGCCAAAGTATAGATCGAGTATTGACAGCTGGTGCTGAGCAGGCTGTTGACTATACTGCTGAGGTGGTGATGTAATCAACTATTACCTAGCTTTAATTTCACCTTGCTAGCAGACGGAAACTCTTACCTAGATAATTGTTTCAATGCGCCAGAAGGGGTAAAAATCAAGCATGATTACTTCCTCGAGTTAACACGTTTGATCATACAGGACATTGAATTGGCAATAAAGGGAAAGTTCGATGCTGTCTTGGACACCATTGGTGGGCCAGAGACCGAAAGAATAAGCATAAATTTTTTGAAGAGAGGCGGACACTACATGACACTTCAGGTTGGAAATGGACACTTGTTTAGTGTTACTTCTCTCAAAGGGATGTTTCCTTTCAGAATTCTGCCATATATGCTCATAAGGTTGTTTTTCCTCTTTCGTTAGGGTGAGGCGGCATCTTTGACGGATAGGTATGGGATTGCTATAGGGCTTCCTGTTGCTACAGCTGTTTTATTGAAGAAACAAATTCAGTACCGGTATTCTCATGGAATAGGTAAAATCTGATTTACTTTTTCGGTTGTCAGGCTGCATACTTTCATTGCATTGTTTGCTAAAACAGGGAATTGTGAATATATTTTCACAAGTTGGTTAAATGCGATTTGTTGATTGTTTTTTGGTTTGGAACTTTTTATCCCTTTGGACAATAGTTCGTTTAGAATTGCATTAGTCTTGTTCAAAAAGGATACATATGGTGAAATCTCTTTCTCTATACATACATGTGCTTGGGCGCGTGTGATGTTTTGGTACACAATGTCATGTTTTGCCCCGTGTTTATTCGATAAAGTCCGTAAAAGACACTACCCCTCATGGCCTCATATGAACATGTGGAAGCTGTCGATGCATCTTTAGGTTATTTAAACAGGGCTTTTTTTTTCTGTGTTGATGGTGTAGAGTACTGGTGGACTTACATGAGAGCTGACTCAGAAGGGTTGGATGAGATCCGAAGGCTTTCTGAAGCCGGAAAATTGACAATGCCAGTGGAAAAAACATTTCCCATCGCTCAAGTGAGAGAGGCTCATGAGGCAAAGGAGAAGAGGCAGATCCATGGGAAAGTAGTGCTGGAACTTGACTGACGAAATTTGCACTAGCTTATACCCATTTTCTCAATTTTTTTTTATTATTTTTTATTTTTTTTTCACACATTTGCCACTCTATTTGGCTTTAGTATCATAGGCCTTCTCCATACAATAAGATCTGGCATAGTAAATGAATTACAAGTTGTAGGGGGTTGAAAGTCTTTATATCCATCCAGTTGGCAATCTGTAAATTTTATGAGAATATGTTTGGTTAATTCTTTATAGTTGCTTGCTCCATGTTGTAATTAGCGTGAGACAGAAAATGAAGGCATCTCCTACTGGTTTCATATTTAGAACCTCATTACATCATTGTTTGCGACATGAAATTAGCTTGCGAGTGGGTTCTCATTTTTGGGAAGGCCTTGAACCGGTTTGGTTGTTTAATATTTTGGCGGCAGATTTATACTTCTCTATTCCTATCTCTTTCTTTCCGGAAAAATGAATAAAAGAAGGAAAAAAACACAAAAAAGTGGTTGTTCCTTTATTAATCTAATGCTGACTTGTGATAAATCCCTTCCAGCTCAATAATATTATTATTAATATTTATCCCCTCATCCCCAATCTCCCGTTTATCTTGACAACCTTTTCTTGCTCCACAAGAACCAAAAGACCAGTCTTTATTTACACAACCACAGCCAAAAGATTCTTGCGCAGGCACAAGTGCTCAACACCTGATGCACCCTGATCAATCGTCACTTGATCGCCCAGGCAGAAAGGGAGTGAGAATGCTTCCATTGTTGAAGCTGGGAACACTAGCCGTACGAACTATTTCGAAGCCCATAGCGAACAGGCTCAAAGTCCAGGCTGAATTGCACCCCAGTTTCCGCCAGTACATCATCAATCTTGCCCAGGTTTATTTATTCTCTCTACTCTCTAACCTAAACCCATCATCAATATATACATACGCACTTGTTTTGGTCAACACGTATGGCAGAATTAATTTCTTCTGTAGCTTTGAACATCCAAACTGGTTTATAAGTAATGTATATATCCTGTAGTAACTATCTGCCTGCCACTGGAATCAGGCCAACTATCGGTTCACAACAAATCTCCAAAGACGTTATGTAGGCATGCCACCAATGTTGTGATCCGTCCTCTAGATGAAGAAAAAGCTGTCGGACTTGCGGCAGATTTTTTCGGGTAACTTGTTATCTTCCCGGTAACTAGCTTCAAGCTTCCAGGGAACATGCTTTGCCATTAATTTTGCATATAGGCCACTTGAAATTGATCACAACATAAGAAATAAGAACCTTAACTGTTTTGTTTCCTAAGGTCTGACAGGTGGAAACCAGTTATTTAATCCCTCAGAGGAGATTCTGTCGAACTTTTGGCAGAAACCTCATATTTTATTTATAAGGATTGAAGGGTATTTTGGAAACTTTTCCTTAGGTTGTCAGAAGGGACAAGGTTCTTCCCGGGTTTCGAGGGGAAATTCGGGATGGGTCCTGACAAGTGGTATCAGAGCACTAGGTTTAAATTCATGTAGACCGTACACTTAGTGTACAATTGATTTTGCTATTGATGAGTTACAGTTCTTTCAGCGTAATGCCTCCTAGACGCGAGCCCCGTCAACAGTCTGGAAACGATGGGGACACACATGAACCCGCAGTGGAGGCTGAGTTGTGGCAGACACTGGAGCAATTGGGTCACACTTTGACTTCTGTACTTCAGAGTAGGGCTACTACTGAAGGTTCGGACATTGAGAAAGCCCAGAGATTAGGGGCGACAATATTTATGGGCGAGTCTAACCCAGATGATGCCACAGAGTGGATTACTCGTTTGGAACGAGTGTTCTCAGTTATGAGATGTCCTCAAGGGAACAGGGTGCTCTTAGCCACATTTCTGTTAGGTGGTTCTGCTTATCATTGGTGGAACGCACTGGAGCTGTCAGGCTGGGATGTCAGTACAATTACCTGGCCGACTTTCCAGGAGCAGTTCCTTGAGCAATTTTACCCTTGCTCGTACCGGGATGCCAGGGAGGCCGAGTTCTTGCACTTACAGCAGGGAGATATGAATGTGGCCCAGTATGAGCATAAATTCTTAGAGTTGGCTCGTTTTGCACCAGTTATGGTGGCAATCGAGAGGGACAAGTGTCGCAGATTTGAAAATTGACTGAGAGGCGAACTTCGGTCAGCGGTAACGGCTGTGGCTCATATTGCCTTGAGAGCCGTGTCTGACGCTGCAGCTCGTGTAGAGTTGAGCTTAGGTTTGCCAGTCCAGCAACAGTTCAGTGGTTCCAGGCGACCTCAGGATCGCTGGGATGTCGGAGCCTCTAGTCAAGGACCATCCAAGAGAGGCAGTTTCAGTTCTGGATCTACAAGGGGTGCGAGATCCGGATCGGGCAGTGGTGGAGCCAGACAGGCACCGCAATCATCCGCTCAGTCTAGCGGTGCTTCAGTGCAGTCAACTGGAAGACTGAGTGGTAGCTCCGGTGGCATTGAATGTTACTTATGTGGGGAGACTGGTCATATCAAGAGAAACTGTCCACATCATCGTCCGGGCAGTAGTTACTGGGGTCGTGGTGCTATTGAATCGAGCCAGAGGGCAGTTCAGACATCTGGTATTGCAGCTGGAAGCCAGAGTCAATCCAGTAGGGCCAACAAGGCCAATTGGACCAGCAGGGCCAGTGGGTCCAACAGGGTCAGAGGCAGGCAGTGGGGTCGTGGTCTATCTTCGGGTACACATGCCCGAGTTTTTACTATGTCGCAATAGGAGGCTCGAGCAGCACCAGAGGTGGTCACTGGTACGTTATCCATTTTTAACCGTGACGCTTAGGTTTTGATAGATCCCGGAGCGACTCATCCTTTTATTTCTCGGGGTTTTACATTGATTGCCAATAAAGAATTGTCCTCGATTGGTTGGGACATGGGTATTAGTACTCCTACCGGGGATATCTTAGTGGCGAATCTCGTGATTCGTAGTTGTCCAATGTTAGTGGAAGGTCATGCATTAGAGGCAGATTTAATCCCCTTAGATATTTTTTATTTTGATGTGATTCTGGGGATGGATTGGTTGACCATGCACCATGCCTCTATTGATTGTTATGACAAGATAGTGGTTTTTCGGAGTCCAGGTTTGCCGGAACTTACGTTTAGGGGAGATCGTAAGGTAGTACCCTCATGAGTGATATCAGCTTTGACCGCTGAGAAATTGTTGAGGAAAGGTTGTGAGGGTTACTTGGCTCATGTGTTTGATACTCGGGATACTCCGATGAGAGTGGAGGATATTCCGGTGGTGAGTGAGTTCTCTTGTGTGTTTCCGGAGGATCTTCCGGGATTGCCACCTCACCGGGAGATTGAGTTCACCATAGAGCTTCTTCCGGGTACCCAACCTATCTCGCAGGCACCGTACAGAATGGCACCGGGAGAATTAAAAGAGTTGAAGACTCAGTTGCAGGACTTGGTGAATATGGGATTTATTCGACCAAGTGTATCACCTTGGGGTGCACCAGTGTTATTTGTAAGGAAAAAGGATGGTGGTCTGAGGTTGTGTATCGACTACCAGCAGCTAAACAGGGTTACGGTGGGGAATAAGTATCCTCTACCAAGGATAGATGATTTGTTTGATCAACTGAAAGGGGCAAAATATTTCTAAAAAATTGACCTTCGAACTGGGTATCATCAGTTGAGGATCAGGGAAGGGGATGTGCAGAAAACGGCTTTAAGGACACGTTATGGTCACTATGAGTTCCTGGTCATGCCCTTCGGGTTGACTAATGCACTGGTAGCGTTTATGGACTTGATGAACAGGGTGTTCCAAAAGTACTTGGACCGGTTTGTGATTTTGTTCATCGATGACATCTTGGTGTATTCGAGGAGTGTTAAGGCACATAAGAAGCACTTAAGGTTAGTGGTGAATATGTTAAGGAAAAAGCAATTGTTTGCCAAGTTCAGTAAATGCCAATTTTGGTTGACCGAAGTGGGATTCTTAGGTCATGTGATTTCGGTTGAGGGTAGCAGTGTGGATTCCTAAAAAGTTGAGGCAGTGGCAAAATGGGAGCAACCTAGGACAGTGACAGAGGTGATGAGTTTTCTGGGTTTAGCATGATATTATAGGCGATTCGTAGAAGGATTTTCTACGATAGCTGCCCCTTTGACTCGGTTGACTAGGAAAGGAGTCAAATTTGATTGGGGTGCTGATTGTGAACATGGCTTTCAGGAGCTAAAGAGGAGGTTGACTTATGCTCTAGTATTAACCCTTCTTGATGATACTGGGGGATTCGAGATGTATAGTGATGCATCATTGCGGGGCATAGGTTGTGTGCTGATGCAACATGGGAAGGTGATAGCTTATACTTGTAGGCAACTTAAACCCCATGAGCTGAATTACCCCACACATGATTTGGAGTTAGCTGCGGTGATGTATACACTAAAAATCTGGAGACATTATTTATACGGGGAGATGTGTCGGATCTTCACCGACCATCAAAGTTTGAAATACTTGTTCACCCAGAAGGACTTGAATATGAGGCAGAGAAGGTGGCTTGAGCTGATAAAAGATTATGATTTTACTATAGAGTACCATCCAGGGAAAGCCAATGTTGTGGTGGATGCCTTGAGCAGGAAGTCCATGGGTTCTTTGGCCCATTTGCATACAGTCTGCCTACCATTGTTGGTAGAGTTCCGTAGAGCGGGGATTGTATTTGACATGGATAGCCAAGGGGCTTTGTTGGCTAGTTTCCATGTGAGGCTTGTTCTGATTGATCGAATTATTGAGGCTCAACTCCAGGATCCTACATTGTGCATTATCAGGATGGAGTTGGAGGCTGGAAATAGGCAGGACTATGCGCTTAGGGATGATGGAGCTTTGGTTAAGGATGGACGGTTGTGCGTACCGAATGAGCTGGAGTTAAAGAGGGAAATTCTTGATGAGGCTCATAGTTCGGCTTACGCTATGCATCTAGGAGGTACCAAGATGTATCATACCCTAAGGGAACACTATTAGTGGACTGGGATGAAAAGGGAAATTGCTGAGTTTGTGAGTAGATGCCTGACGTGTCAGCAAGTGAAAGTAGAGAGGCAGAAATCATATGGGGCACTTCAACCATTACCTATTTCGGAATGGAAGTGGGATCACATTACGATGGATTATAAACTTCCAAGGACATAGAAGGGACATGATGGAATATGGGTGATTGTTGATAGACTTACGAAGTCGGTACATTTCTTGCTAGTGCGGGAAGATTTCCGGATGAGCAGGTATGCCAAATTGTTCGTTGATGAGATCATACAACTGCATGGGACTCCATAGTCAATTGTTTCAGATAGAGATCCTAGATTTACCTCCAGGTTTTGGCGGAGTTTGCATAAGGCTTTTGGCACTACATTGCATTTCAGTACAGCTTTTCATCCTCAGACGGATGGTCAGTCTGAGAGGACAATCCAGATTTTGGAGGATATGATGAGAGCTTGTGTATTGCAGTTTAAAGGGAATTGGGATTCACACCTGTCTCTGATGGAATTTGCATATAACAATAGCTATTAGTCGAGTATTGGGATGTCTCCTTTCGAGGCACTGTATGGGAGGCAGTGCAGGACACCGTTGTGCTGGAATGAAGTAGGTGAAAGGAGACTGTTAACACCAGAGTTAGTGGGTACGACTGAGGAAAAGAAAAGAATCATCAGAGAAAGGTTGAAGACAGCCTAGGATCGCCAGAAGAGCTATACAGACCGCCGAACCAGAGATCTTGAATTTGAGGTTGGAAACTGGGTGTTCTTGAGATTATCCCCTTGGAAGGGAGTGGAACGTTTTTGGAAGACGAGGAAAACTGAGTCCTCGCTACATTGGGCCGTATGAGATTGTGGAGAGGATAGGACCAGCGGCGTACATACTTGCTTTACCCCCGGAACTGTCAAGAGTTCATGATGTCTTCCATGTATCTTTGTTCCGGAAATATCTATTTGATAAGTCTCATGTGTTGAAAGAGCAACCACTTGAGCTGAAGGACGAGTTGACATTTGAGGAGCAACCAATGCAAATTCTGGATTGGAAGGAAAAGGTATTGCGCAGAAAGACTATTCCTCTAGTTAAAGTGTTGTGGAGGAATCATAACGTGGAGGAGGCCACGTGGGAAACCAAGGAACTAATGCGGGCGCAGTATCCTCATTTGTTCCAATGGTAGTGTTGAATTTCGAGGACGGAATTTCTTAAGGGGGGTGGATTGTAACAACCCAGAATTTTAATTATTGGATTTATGTAAATTATTTTTGTAAAAAGACGATTTTACCATTGGTTGTTAAGGGTGTGGAAATCAAGTTTTATTTCGGAACTTTTTAGGCCGTGTTTTGGATACCGTTGCGTGGGTCTCGAACTCACGAGTTTGTAGACAGGCGGCAAGCGGAAAACGGAATTCGTGTACGAAAGTTACGGGTCTAGATTGTTAGGGGCATTTTGGTAATTATTGACTTGGGGTAGATATTTTTAACCCTCAAAACCATTATTTCATCTTCATTTTCACACTCTCTCTGGACCACTCAATATTTCTCCCATTTCTTCCCCGAACCCGTGCGACTTTTACACCCCAAAACCCACAAATTTCAACTTTGATTCAAGGCCAAGACTTCCATTTTTGTTCCACTAATCGGATTCTACTCCTTCCCACGATCACAACCGTACCAACCATCGGAGGAGACACCCACGGGGGAAGTCGAACCGAGGAAAAGAAGAATCGAACCTTCCTATCGATTTTTCGGCTAATACAGGTACGGGTTTGATGTTTTGATGTCATATTTGGATTCCTGGATTCGAGTAGATAGATTTAGAGGTAAAATTCGTGAAAAATGGTTGAGTTTTGAAGAAGTTAGAAAAAATTGAAAGTCGACCGGAAATGGGGGATTTCGGAGACGGTGACGGCGGCACTGCGGCGGTCCTGTCGTCTTCTCCGGCCAGACTCCGACGACGGTGACGGTTGGACGGTCGTCTTCTTCAGCGAGTCACCAGCGATCAGTCGGGTTGAACCGATTGGGTTGAGTAAACTGGTCGGGTTAAGTGAACCGGTCGGGTTGAGTTGGATCGGGTTGGACCGGTCCAGGCGCGTGGGTACTGTAGCAGGCGCGTGGGCAGTGTGTGACAGTGCGTGGCGGCACGTGGGCGCGTGGCGGTGCGTGGGGCCGATTCCGAGGTCACGGTGATACGCGGCAACTAGTTTTCGATGTTCCGGATCTGTTGATGCAGGTTTCGGGTCGATCGGACGTCGTTTAGGGGTAGTTTTGGGCGTCCGAAGTTGTTGCATTTTTAAGATAAGATAGGCGGATCTCCTGGGGTTTAGGGAGTTTATATTTAAGGTTTTTATTATTAGCCGGTAATCCCGATTATTAATTTGGACAGTCGATATTGCTCCAGGAACTTCAGAGGAGCGTACAATTCAGGATTGAGCTTGCTTGGACGTGTGGTGAGTGGACTTTTGGTTTATAAACTGTAATGCATGCATAAATGTATCTTTGATTTAAATACTATTATGTATTGGTGCAATGAATTTCTAGAATTTAGAAATTATGATTGGACACAAGTTTTCCAATATTGCAGTGAAAGTGTGTTTTGAGAAATGACCTGGTTTTTGTACTCGATTTTGATATCGTTTTGAAGTGGTAACTATTTGAGTCTGTGATTTGGGTTTAGACCTGAAATTATGATTTTACCAATTTTGATCATAAATGACATTTCAAAGAATTTGGCTTAGGCCAAGAAACAAAGATTTCAAAACACAGATTTGGTTTTCACTGGTTTTCTGTCCCGATGGTTACAGTTGCTCTGACTAGTGTTGAGGGGTTTTGCTCCGCTGGTTGTTGAGGGTTCTCCGACACTGGTGTTGAGGGGTTTTGCTCCGCTGGGTCGCGAGGCTGTCTACGTGTAGTACAGGTTATAGCACATCTCAAGGGATACCCTGGCGTGTTGTGGATATGTCGGGAACAGTGGATTTGAGATATTGTGTGTCCAGGTCGAATTAAATGATTTTAAACTCTTTTGAGGAGGATTTTCAAACGAAACTATGGACCACGATGTGTTTTTTTTATACAGATTTTGTGTGGGTCCAACAAGTGGTTTTAAAAGAGAAATGGAATTCTGGTGATTTTCAGATGATATTTTATTATTATAAACTGTTTTATGTGATGCATGCATGATTTTATTCGTGAAGGGGAAAAGGTAAGATTTCCTCGGAAAATGTTTTATAAATGATTATTTTTGTCCACTCACAACTTTTGTGTTTTAAATCCCCTCCAGGCTGTTGAGTTGAGTTGACGTTGGCACTTTCTGAGGCGGAGGAATTAGTATTACAGCTGCGCTTTGTAACTAAACTTCGAGTAGGATATCTAATTTTGTATTATTTATCCTACCTAGATGCTCTGATAGTATTATTTTTTGATGGTTGTTGTCTATTGGAATTTGGAGTGCTTTTAATCCCTTGTCTGACAAGTGGAAACTAGTTATTTAATCCCTCAGAGGAGATTCTACCGAACTTTTGGCAGAAATCTCATATTTTATTTATAAGGATTGAAGGGTATTTTGGGAACTTTTCCTTAGGTTGTCAGACGGGACAGAGTTCTTCCCGGATTTCGAGGGGAAATTCGGGATGGGTCCTGACATCAAGCTTCAAGCTTCCAGGGAACATACTTTGCCATTAATTTTGCATATAAGCCACTTGAAATTGATCACAACATAAGAAATTAGAACCCTAACTGTTTTGTTTCCTAAGGTTGCAGGACTCGCCATAGTCTTTGAGGTGCAGAGAAATGCTAGAGCAGAAGCTCGAAAGGAGGAACTACGCAAGCAAGAAATCGCGGCAAGCAGCATTTCTTTCAATGCAAGCAACTGTAAAACCCTAGCATTCTTCAACTAGTCAAATTGATAAGGTTTAGGCTTCAGTGTTTTAACTTGATGTGATTAACTACTTACTTCTCCACTTCATATCATAATCCTTTCGCGCTCGTTTGGTGAGCGGGATTGGATTGGATATGATATGATACCTCATCAAATTCAATGTATTTTGAATGTAAAAATGGATGTGTTTATTGTATGGGAATTAGATGGAGTAGAGATCGAACAAAACTTATCCAATCCAATCCACTCCACTTGAAATAGTAGGATTAGAAAATGCAAATTTTCTTCTATATCTAATCATATCTAATCCTCATGCAATGAAACATCATCCTGTTTTTATATTCAAAATACTTTGAATTTGAAGTGTTATCCAATCTAATCCAATATCACCACCAAACTTGGCCTTAGGGTTTTAGCTCATGGGAGTTGTTACTTAGATTCTTAACATAATACTTCCTTACTTTGTAAAATTTTATTAACACCAGGTGCTAACATTAATTGGACGGGTCTTTTCAGTAATCAAATTGATATCAACTCCGATTCAGACGATGAGTTAGTGAGCGTCTTTTATATGGAATCAATATCATTCTTTCGCGAATTCCAACTAGTTTAGTCAACAACATCCGAGTTCCAACTCTTTCTCACTCGATTACGAATTAGTAAACATGTCATTAATAGGCACTGAAGCAAAGGGGGCACAAGTTTAGAAAAAGAAGTGGCGTGTCTAAAGAGCAAGCTGCAAGAGATGGAACAACTTATGCAGAGAAGAAGCTGGCTTGATCTTTTCAAGTTCTGGCAAGCCCCGATGTCTTGTTCATTTGTTCAAACTGGTTCTCCATCCAAATTAAGCTTGAAGTGTTGAATAATGTTTCAGACTTTTCTGTATAAAAAAATATTCAAATTTTTTATACATTGCCTTCGACTCAGATGATGATGTCCTGGCTGGAACAACATTTGAGTTCCTTGAAACATGTGCAGAAGAAGAAACCAATCAATTAAAAAAAGCTGTTAGAATAAGAGCATGGAGTTTTCCCTTCGCACTCATCAGCAATCAGATCATGTTCTTGTTATATATATATATATTCATTATACACTTATGCCAGCTTCTCAATTTGGAGGTTTATGGTTTAGGGTAGAGCAGTCCGATCAGATCACTTGTGAGGCCATTCTCGTAAGGAATTGTATTGTCAACGCAGGGCCAGATTGGACGACATGCTGAAAATGGTTGATGGTCGAAACTAGCCACCCAAGAGTTTCTCCTACATTGGACCCCTATTATCATGTAACACCCAATTGGTATTAATGTATGAATTTTATCGGGATGCGGCACCAATTACCAACTTCTCCAACTGGCATCAATTTTCATCCAATTTTATCTCCTGTTTTAATTCTCGAATGATTGTTAAAATAATAAACTTAAAACCATAATTCATTGACACGTGGACCTAGAATGACAAAAGTTACACTATTAACTGCCTTCAATAATTTGTAGCATGGGTGAATCAAACGGTAGCGATCTAAGGTATGGTACAAGACCTATATATCCAGAGACCAGAGGGCTTCCCTTTAAGTTTGGTGTTGGTGGGCATGGTGGCTTATAGCTTTATTGCCATGGACCACCTCATCTCTTATTGAAAGTGGATAAGTACACACTAACATTGCAACATTTAATCATCTCTGGTCCAAGCATCCTCATAATCAAATTTATGTCTCCATAGTCGATACTGACGTATACGGAAACGGAAATAAGATTAATAGTTAGAGCGAACAAAAGAATCTCTTCAAGATAAAGTAATATTCAATTCACCCATACCAAGTCAAATTTCAAACAAATTAACGTAGCAATACTAACCCCTAATTTTACCATAACCAACCACTTAAGTAGCCATGCATACTAGATGCTGAAGTTGGATTTATGTTGAATTACAGTTGGCATTAGGGATTAGTTTAAAGAGCCTACAAAAATGATTGGTACAGAAAAATGAAGTGGTAATCTGCCTTTGATACTGATTTTGTCTGCTTCTGGTCCAAGTGTTGGTCAGACCCAAAGCCCTCTACTTGAAGAAGAAACCTTGACCCACTTATTATTTTGTAGGATCATCTTGTTTGAGGCTTTTGGCAGCTGGGCTTGGCATAGATTTATTAAATTATTTGCCAAAAGAAAAATAAAGATTGTTAATTTGCCCCTTGCAGGAAAGCGCAAGACTCAAGAAGTTGTCTGTTGAAGCAGCTGCATTGTACTCACATTGTCTGTTGAAGCAGCTGCATTTTACAAAGAAAATTGGTTTTTTTATTAAATTCTACGAGCTGTCTCTATATGCGAAGGGTGAGTCTAATATTCACTTTGTTACAAATTGCTCCCAGTAAGTAATGAACGCCTACTAATTAGACACTAGAAAATTCGTCATTTAAAAATTACAATTTGTCAAATGCACCACACTTTGTGTTGCATTTTTTGTCAATTCCTAAGGGAAAAAAGGTTTGTTCATAGGAGTTTGATAAAATTATACAAAAACATCTTTTATTTCTCGTAAAATTAAAGACATGACCAAATCTACAAGATGTTATATTAATATAGTTCAAAGACTATATAATGAAATGAAAAAGAAGTTGAAGCACTAAGATGTAATCCTTGGATAAATTCATGGATTATTACTCAAACCAACTAAATGTTCATTATTAAAGTAATATGTTTTTACAACAATATTAGGAAGACATCACTTTCTCTTTTTACAATAATCAAACTTAAAATCACTCACATAATATCAAAAAATACAACTAAATGTAACATTAGTGTCTTCATATGGAGTTACTTTCAGTTAATAATTCAGTGTTTATTATATATGTATCATTTTTTTCAATATTAAATTTGGACGTATCTAAGAAAAATATGAAGTGACAATAAATTTATACAAGCATGATCATTTTATGTATCAAGAAAGCCACATAGCCATGTTCCATTCAACTCAAAATGTAACATGTAGATTTTTTATTTTATTACACCCTACTTATAAACTTATAGTTCAGCTATATTATAATATGCGAAGTAATATCTATGTTTCATATACATGTAAGTATTTCTTTATCATTATTATGGAGTTTTAATATAATCCGGCCACCTCACCAATATTGCTGTAAAAGAAACTATTTGAGGATGGAGGTTAGCATATGGCAAGTAACTATTTGCGGATGGAGGGCTGTTGTTGATGGTCCTTCCCTCACTGGATAACAGCTCTTTTATTTCACTTTTTTTCCTCGTGACGCGCTGCATATGTGCGGTTCTCTATGTGAAGCGTGGGACTATAGTACATTGAGCACAGAGCTTTGCAGTTCTCACCCCACTCCCCAATCCAATGCGCGTGGAACAATTATCTCCAAGTACATGCCGTACAGAGCCAAAGTGTTTGACAATCTCCATCGCAGCGCGTTGGTCAACAAGTCTTCGACCATAATTAAGATTAGTAGTAATTAAGCATGATGACGATGACGGTATTACTATTAATCGTCTTTATCTTGGACTCGGGTCACGTGCTCCTTTGGATTCTTCTCTGTTTTTCACATAGTCGCTGTCGACACCTCCTGCCCTCCATGTGATCTCAGTCTCAGAAAAGGCCCACCTTTTTGGCGTTTAATATCGGAAATACCACTGCATCATTGTCATTGTCATTTAGCTGCCGAGGTGAAGAAAACGGCTAGTGACTAGTCGACGGTGGATGATGGTGGTAATGTGAAAAAGGTATTGAAAGTTTCCACACGGATGGGTCGACGGTGAAAATGAAACTGCTGCTTCATTGATTTTCCCAACACACACTCATCTCACTCTCTCCTCTCATTTTATTATTACTTTACTCATCTCCACGTGGATTGAGGATCAAGATTTTTGCCTTTTCTCAAAATAGTTTCTAAATGAATTTGTTGTTGCTTTCACTAGATTTTTTTTTTTTTAATAGTTGCCATTAAATCACTATAAGCGTTACAACAAAGACAATACAAAAAAAAAGGTTATGTAAGAACAACGAGCACACATACTTATAAACAGCCAATTATAACCAAATAATATACAGGGTATAACACGAGAACCTAAAAATAAGGAATTTCAACCTTAAAATATATTGGAAATTGGAGGCACCAAAAGGAAGGGCATTAATGCTCAATCAACCTCCGGACACTACAGCAGCATCGAACGTCCTTCCAAATCACGTAGGTCTCCTGAGCACCACCAACAGAGATTCACTCTACTTCCTCCACAACCTACACCCACAAAGGGGACTACACAGCAAACTCAACGAGCTACTAGACTTTAGGGGATTCAATGACAGGATCCTTCCCGAATTTCCCCTTGAAAGCCGTGAGAAGCCCTTCTCCCGTCTAACCAAAGCTAAACCTCCAAAAATACCCTTACTACACCAGCAAAGACCTTACGAGAATTCTACCGAAAGCTCGGCAGAGTATCCCCCGTAACCGGGTCAAACCGTCTTCCACCTGTAAGACGAAGGATGCAACAACCAATATAAACCGAAGCAATCCAGCTAAAACTACAAATCCGAACTCAAACTACCAAACCCTCGAAATAATTTACAATACCAAAAAGAGAATAAGAGCAACTAGGTAATCCTTAATTTACAGAACTACAGAAGGTCCTACATGGCGTTAGCGCATCAACAAATGATATCTCCTCCTAGTCTCGTTGTCTCGTCCCGCTACGGCTTGGGGCACAAAACTAAAACAAATGTGAGTGGATAATAGAGTCATATCATAGCGTACACACGCTAATAAAGTAATTATTATAATTATAATAATAATAATAACAAGAATAATCAAGACAACCCACCCCGTGGTAAATTGTATTTACATTAAGACCCTCCACACAAAATATGTAGCTATATATTCCTACAACTTACCAGAGTACCATTTAATTACTTAGATGGAGCTGACGCCATATCCAATTATACCTGACATCATAAGAACCCGTCCGAAGTCAATATCCCGAGTCGTAGCCTCACATCCCGGTCGTAGCCATCATCTTGAGTCGTAGCTCGATATTCTGACCATAGCCGTAGCTCGATATTCAGGCCATATCCGTCATCTCGAGTCGTAGCTCGATATTCCGACTGTAGCCGTCATCTCGAGCCGTAGCTCGATATCTCGGGCCGAGCATATGATGAAATCCTCCATACCATAGCTTATACCATACCGAATGTATGTGGGAATCCTCACTGCCATACCTTCTATCCTACCGAGCGTATGAGGGAATCCTCTATGCCATACCTCGCTGAGTGTATGAGGGAATCCTCCCTACATACCCCATTGACTCTCACTAAACCATCTCACCAGGACTAAAGCCCAAATACTCAACTTGGGTTGAAGCCCAACCCACAATCCTGACCCGAAGCCCCAACTCACATAAGCGGCCTAAGCTAAAATCCATAACCCCGGGCCAAAGCCCAACATCAATATCTTTGACAAGCCCCAAACTATAACCAATCTATAGTTAATAATAAATAAGCAAACTCGATAATACTTAATTTTTGAATCTTATAATCAATATTAAGCATTTAAAAGATATACTTAAGCATGGTTTATAATCTAGGAAACTAAGTACACTCACCTCGAGGTCCAAACGAGTTCAATTCCAAGCTAATTGATCTCCCGTGACCTTCGGAGCCACCAAGCCTGTGGTGGCCGAAAAATGGCTGGAAAGATTCGAAGATTTTTCCTCCTCAGTTCTCGTCCCACAGTGGTCCTCAATCTTTGGGGTTTGTACGGTTGGATTCGTGAGGTCGAGAGGATGAAGATGGTGGCTTTGGTTTGGCTCAAAACGGCCGAAAACGTGGCCGGTGATGGTGGTCGGTGGTGATGTCGGGGTGAGGATAGAGAAAATTAAAGAGAAGAGAGAGAAAGAATGTAGCTAGCCAATCTGGGGAAGGGAGAGAGTGATAATGTAAAAATATCTCCTCTCCCAAAATTACTAAATTACCCCTGAAGCTTCTAGACCCATAACTCTCTCAAATGGACTCCGATTTTCTAGTGCCGCTTGTCTACGAACTCATGAGTTCGAGACCTACACAACTGTCTAAGAAAAACTTCCAAAAATGTCTACGAACAAAAAGTAACTTTCGAACCCCTCCTAATCTTGAGGGTAAAGTCGTTCTTTTCTAATTTAGTTTTACAATTAAATTCCTTTTTAAGGTACGGGTTGTTACATTCAACCACAACTGAACAACTAAAATAAAAAACTAAAAACTAAAATAAAACTACCCAGGCACCGCTCTCCCAATTCCCGATCTCACTGAGCCTACTCGATAGCATTGTCGCCGGGCTCTTCCGTCTGAGCACCCATCACAGTCGCCGCATGGTATGCCGTCGCCGATCAACTCCACAGAAATAAAGAGACATGCACTTTCCCACCCAGCAGGATAAGGAAGAAATGCCCATAAGCCACCGAAAGAGGAGGTTCAAGAGAGAAAATGCATAGAGAAGAAGTGCATGCAAGGGTCTTCAGGGTAGAGGTTCAGCTCATATCTACCATCAGATCTAGGGCCGGCTGGGCTTTTAGAGAAGGGTAAGAGCAAAAATGTTTTAGTGAGAGAAGTGGTAGAATGGCACTTTTTATGTCCCTTGTTGTTTTCACTAGATTAATGAATATATATATATATATATATGGGATATTTACTTCGTATTTTATAAATTTCTAATCTGATATTTGAGACCCCACCTCAAATAGTGGAAAGACATACCAATAGACTAAAGTATTAATGACAAATGAATTTGTTGTTTATACCTCGACATTAGGGGAGAAGATATATATAAGATTGGTGACACCATATTTTAGACATAAGAATTGACACAAAATTTGAACATTTAAATCTATACCCTTTTAATGGTGAAGATTAATCGGATTTGTCATGTTAGATTTTATTTATTAAATAATAATCTTACATTTTTAATAAAATCCTTATAACATTTAAAGTAATATTCTCTCTCTTTTATAATTAATATTTTCCTTAATTATCTCGGTTTCCATTCAATTCTATCTTCTCTATTTAACTTCTTCCTCCTCCCTACGTCGCTTTTTCTTCTATCTTTCGTCTTCTCCATTCCTTTCCTTCTACATCACTTTTTTGTTTTAAATTTCTTCTCCAGTATTGTCAAATGATATCTTACTTCTTTACACAAACCAGTAAGTCATGTGTGTTGCTTTTTTTTATCACAAACAATTCATTTTCCTTTGAATAATTTTCAGGCTACCTTGTATAAATTATTGCCCACCTACACTCGCAACCAATAAATGCTTTGAGGATCAAACTAAAATCATGACGAAATAACATTGAATCAACCCCAGTTGATAAACTTTGACACCATAATCTCATATAAGGAAAAATCAAGAACTTCTTTTCTGAATAAAAAATAGAGAAGTAGAGAACTCAAACCATGAAGAAAGTCATGTTCAAATAAACGATAAATCATACACACACAAAATGGTCGTGCTGCTGTGTGGGAAACTGAGAGAAGAATGAATTTTTTCATTTGTAATATATGAAGTTAAAGTAGATTGAAGAGATGGGAGAGAGAATGAAAAATTATTAATTGCACATTAATTATGAAATTTATCATTCAAATTGTATTTATTTGGGCTATTGTATAAATAATCTCAGCCATCCACACTGAAGTAAATCTAAGGGTTCAAAATTTGTATCAAATCTTGTATCTAAAATGTAGTGTCACCGATCCACTCCCATATATATAATTTACATCACTCTTTATGAACGTTGAATTCGAAATTTAAGAGTTCAAATCTTTCACTATATAATAAGTAGGGATACCATTAAACCACAATATTAGAAACAATGAATTTATTGTTAGTTCTTGAGTTTTATAGAAAGTGTTAATAGTTTAATATAAGTTTTTAGTCAAAATGCACCCAAACTTGCAACTTTAATCTCACTTTGCATCCAAAACGCTCATTTCTCACTTACCACCCAAAACCCACCCCTATACAAAAGCTTGCACCAATTTCGTTAACTCCATCCAATAATCATCAATATCATTGACAATTTTGTCATCTTAAGCCATGAGGTTATGAATAGAGCACTAAAAACGAATGACGCGGCAAATTGGGATAGACATAACAAATTTGAAACAATTCATAACCCATCCCAAATTGCACATGTTTATCCTAATTTATCGCGTAATGTGTATTTAATACCTCATTCATAACATCGTGGCTTGAAATGACAAAATTGCCCATGATTTTCACACTCCAATTTTCACACTCCAATTTTCACACTCCAATTTTCTGCTAAAGCACTCCTCCAAATTTTTTAACCGTTAGATTAAATAAATCCAAGTAAAATTAATGGACATAAAAAAAAAAAGATGAGTGTAGAAGGAGAAAAGTGAAGTGTGAAAATCACTGTATAAAAAAAAGTGTGAAAATAATTTCCCTTCTTTTAAATTCATAACCGACATGGAGGAGATGAGTTATATTCTAAAATAACTCATTAATATCTCGATTTATTATGTAATGAGAAGTCTTCTAGTTTTAATTCAACATCTGTAATGTAAATGTCCCTTCTTCTAATATCGATGTCTCAAAACTAACTCATTATGGCAGAATACAAAAGTGTTAGTTTTAAAATTGAATCCAAGGGACATTTTGGAGGAGATGAGCCTAACTCTAAAATCAAATTTCTCTCTTGCTAATAATAGTATTATTAGTTTAACAATAGTTTTACTTATTATGTAATGAAAGATTCAGAATTTAACTATTATAAAGAGCAAAATCAATACCCAATATGTATTATCGTCCTAGCTCCTCAATATTCATCTATCAAAAAACTTGGTATGATCTCTCTACATCTATGCCATATTGATATTAATTTGTTAGCATGTTGCCTCGTATGTTTGGAATTATTTGGAGTTTATAGCTATTTGTGCCTCTTCAAATCCATTCATAAACCCTCCCTCCTATTTGGAGTTTAAAACAATCATAATGTAACACCATTTAACAATTGAACTTTATAATAGCTTCATAATAATGTCACACAATAGGTGATTCTCTTCAATTGAGTCGAATCAGATAAAATTCTCTCCAAGTCCTTCCTCTTCATATGATCATATGTGTGTTTAACATGCATGCAATAATGGGGCAATGCCCAATGGGTTGTCTATAATTATGATTGATAGGGTATATCGTATATGCCATATCAATCATCATCCAACTCAACCAGATTTGATGTTGAGAATAAAATCACCTTTCAAATGGAAATTGCCCTCCCCTAGTGTTAGATATGTTTTCATCTAAAAATGTCTGTCAAATATTTTGGAGGTCACTTCATCACTTTGTGCACCCTACAATATTTTTAAAAGCCATTTTCTTTGTCATATACAAAATATGTGGATGGTTTGCTCGAAATTAAGGCAATCAATGGACAAACATAACATCATAAAGAACTACAAGATGTGATGTAGTTGGCAATTGGTATTTTCAAATGTCGAATTTCCTAGTAGTTAACTGGATGAAGTTTAAAATTCGTTGAGAATATTTTGTGGATGAAGTTTAAAATTCGTTGGATGAAGTTTAAAATGTCGAAAATTAAGACTACCCTTTCGAATATAGGGACATCTCGTAATATACACTAAAAAGAAGAAAATAACATGGACTTCATGCGTTTCAAATTATCATATTTAACAACTCACACCACTTATACCAAAGGCCAAGGCTTTGTGGAATTATTATAGAACTTAGGTTATCCCATTAAATATTTTAGTGAAATTATTACAGAACAACACCATTAGAATAGTATATGGCTTTTGAGTTAGATACGCTTATGTTCTCTCATTAGAGCGAAAGAGGTACAAATCATAATCCATTCCCCAAACCAATATCAACCATACTGAGCTACTTCCCCTTTTCTTCCGACCTTTCCATTTCATTCGCTGGTCTTTGTGTGGTTCTTTTTCTCTCGACTCTCACCAAGGCTAAAAAGCAAGCAAAACCCCATGCATGTGCATATGCCCACAAAGTACAAAGGGTATCCAAGTCATATATCATAAAGACGAAGGGTAGTACCGTCATTGACCAGTAACACATGTATCATCCTTCAAACCAGATCCTTACACTCACTCAGTTACATTCTGATGAAGACAAACTCCATTCTGTCAAATACTCAATGCTCAATCCAATACCCAATAACTCTCTCTCTACAGCCCCATATTCCACTGTTCATGGCCACCACCACCACCGCAACCACAGCCACATCTGAGACCGAAAGCTTATAATGAAAAACAATGGAGTCAGAGAGACCCCATCGTACCAAAAGCAACAGCAGCAGCACTAGCGTTGCCTCGACAGCTACAAGCGAGCTCTTCATTTGCTTCACAACTTCACGCCTCTCTTCTTCATCCATGAAGCTCTCCTCCAAGTCCCTTCTCAGCCCAGGTCGAGCCAGAGAGCCCACTTCCCAAATCTCCCTCTCCTCCTCTCTCAGCCGCAGGCTCAAATCCAGCGGCAGCATCAAGGGCGGCGCCTCCCCAATGTTTCCGAGCAACGGCGGCACGAACAAAAAACGTGGGTGCGCTTTCGAAAACCCAGAACCGTCTTCCCCAAAAGTCACATGTATTGGGCAGGTGAGAGTGAAGACCAAGAAACAGGGGAAGAAAATGAGGATAATTACCAGATCTAAACGAAACAGGGGAGGCGATGCTAGTTTTAGAAAAACAGAGCAAAATCAAAATCTGCAGAGCAGCAATTCAGCTAGTCAAAGTCAAGATCTCTGTAACCATTTTCAGAATCACCAGATGAGTAATGTCAATCAGCAGGAATGCTTGAGGCAGAGAAACCAGAGGTGGGTTCATCTTCCCTTGACGATTTGTGAGGCTCTGAGGGCTTTCGGGTCGGAGTTTAACTGCTTGTTTCCGAACCGGTCTTCGTGTTTGGCTAGTGATCAAGAGAGTAGCAAGGAGAAGGAGGAGAGTAAGGAGGCGAGATCGGTGAGTGGAGGTTCGTCTTCGTCTTGCGGTGCGGTGTTTGCGCGTTGGTTTGTGGCTTTGCAGGACGGGGATGGGAAAGGGAGGGAGATTGAGCTGGTGGTGGGGGAAGATCAAGAGAGAACAGAGAGATGTAGTGAGAGTAGCGGCGGGCACAGCCAGAGGAGGCAAGTGTTTGAAGGGATTGAGTTTAAAGAAGAGAGATTGAATGAGGGTACAATGGAGAAAGAAGAAGCAGGGAGAGTGAGTGTTTGTGTTCCTCCAAAGAATGCGCTATTGCTTATGAGGTGCAGATCTGATCCGGTCAAAATGGCTGCTCTTGCTAACAGATTCTGGGAGATGCCGGCTGCTGATAAAGGCGAAGATGAAGAGGAAATTGAGGATCAAGATGAGGGTCTTAAAGAAAAGGCAGATGGAGTAGTTGGAAAGCTGGAAAATGGGTTGGAGGTAGAGGTTGATGGTGTGTGTGAGAAATGGGTTTGTGAAGGTGACGAAGATGGAGGATTGGAAGAAGCAGTGGATTTGGAGGAGATTGAGAAGGAAGGTTTGGGTGAGAACCCAGAAAAAAGGCAACAGCTTTATGATGAGGTGGAAGAGGTTAAAGAAGAAGAAGCTGAATGTCGAGTGGAAGAGGAGGTTTTAGTGAGGGAAGAAGAAGAATTGAATGCAACAGAGGTAGCATTAGCAGAAGATGGTTTGGTTGAAGTTGTTGTAGATCCAGAAATGGTGGAACTTGAAGAAAATGAGCATGTATGTGAAGCTCCAGAACAAGGAGAAGTGGAAGGGAGAGAAGTTAAGGTTACAATGGCGTCCATGGAGTCTATGCTGTCGGAAGAACTACAAGAACACGAAAAAGAAGAAGAAAAAACAGAGGATGAAGTTGCAGAGGAATTAACGGAGGAAGAAACAGAGACAGTGGCACAGGATAGACCCGAACCCGAACCAGAACCGGACAACCGGAGTAAACATTTGGATACTGGGTCGAAGCGGGCGGGTCAAAATCCGGGGTTGCCGGACTGCCTGCTGCTAATGATGTGTGAGCCCAAGTTGTCCATGGAGGTTTCCAAGGAGACCTGGGTGTGCACCACGGATTTTATCCGATGCCTGCCGGAGCGACACGTGAAGAAGATGGACGCCCCAGAACAAGTGAAGAAGCGGGTCAGTATCGACTCGAAGCCGCCTCTGGCGCCGGTGGCGCAGCCGGTCATTCAGCCGCCAAGGTCATCGTGTTCTTTTCCGATTCAGGCGGGTCCGGTGTCAATGGCGACGATGATTGGGCAGAAGCTGGTGGGGTCCGCTGCTTACGAGCCATTTGTGCTTACGCGATGCAAGTCGGAGCCGATGAGGTCGGCGTCGAAGCTGGCGGCGGCGCCTGAGACGTGTTTCTGGAAGAATAGGAAGATGGAGCCGCATAGGCAGTCTGCGATGGGAGCGGCTGGGGTCGGGTTTTGAGCCCAGGTAAATTAATTCGGATTGTGAAAAAAATTAAATTATAAAAAAAAATGGTGTAGTAACTAGTAAGGTGTATCAGTGTATGGGTGAGTGTAGGTTTTGCAGCGAGCCATTAGTGCTCTCTTTTTTGGTTTGTACATTTTGATGTAGTGATTTTCTATAAATTCTTTTTTACGGTGCTCTTATAAATTTTACCATTTATTTTTTGATCAAATTAATTGGATAGGTTTTTACTAAGTCAATTGGATAGGTTTAATTGTAATCGAAATAAGAAGTTTGATAAGCACAAGATGTGGTGCAGTTGATAAACTACAATATTCGGATGATGAATTTTCTTGGGTCAAACTGATAGGGCTAATTGGGAGCACTTTGTGGTCAGGGATAAATTGCACCTGGAGCGAATATTAGGTCCACTCTTCAGGTGTAAATGTAGAGAAATTTCGTGGTATTTACCAACAAAAAAAGAAATAAGAAGTTTGATATTAAATTCCGATTATAACTCAAGAGTTGGATTAGTAAACACGATCTAGGTTTGGTCAGAGAGTTGTGTGTTTAATTTTGATTTGATCAGCTTTGGTTTGGTGAATGAAAGAATGGTGTGATACGGTAAAAATAGGTTTTGGTGGTGGGTGCTCTTGTATGTGTTAATGATAAGAGTAAAAGAAGGGAAGGTGGTGAAACACATGGGGCTATTTCTAGAACAGAGTGCAGGCAGAGCAGAGTATAGTTACTGCGCACTTGCACATGATGGAGGGAAAGGGAAGCCACTCTTCAGACCAGACTCCATGTTTTGTATAGGGTGGTAGCTAAACCCGGCTCCATTTTTGCTGGGAACTCCTTTCCTATTGATTACCAACATTTTTATTCTAATATTGATTCTCACAATTTTTTCTTTTCTTCATATACAATATTAAAATAAGGATTATGCACATTGATACACAATATCAGAAGTGGGTCTCCTGCAAGAGCCCGCTTGCTTACGAATGATTTCCCAAGGTGTCTAAAAGGAGAAGAAATCCTCTTCTCAAAGGACATCCATTCAAACACTCACCAATTGATCAAACCAATTAATTCAAGACAAAATATTCCCAAAAGATTTCTTTGTTCAAAAGCTCGTTTGAAAAGACAAAACTTGATTCTCATATTCCAATCGATACTCAATCTCTCTCTTCTCAACCTAACTCTCAGATCTCGACTTGGGATCCAACCCTCTTCCCTCATCCCGACTGACATCCAGACGGATTCCGAGGAAACCAAACACTCTAATCATTTCACATTTCTTCGTCTTTTAATTGAATTGCTCTGCCATCCACTGGTATGATCCAACTGACGTCCATTCCAGTTGAAAATTTCTAAAAACCTTGCCCCTGAGTTAGGCATGGTTTTGAAAGAAATATTAATATTTTGCACTTGTATTTTGTTATTGCACTTACTATTTATTCAATACTCACATTATTTTCTTCAAGCTTTATTTACATTTAAGCAGATTTCCTTAAACGGAGTTGAGGTATTCTGGAAAAACCAACCATATGCATATTTTGGCTGTTCTAAGTTGTAAAATCACACATGTGTCTTTGGTCCACTAATACTGTCCTAATTAAAGAGATCCCGAGCACCTTACTCACCCTAACCAATAACAACTTATTAACTTGAATATGCCTAACTATTTGAATTTTGACTAAACTAAAGGAAATTATCACTAAAGTTCTTAGATACATCCAGAAAAAGGCATAAAAAGAACAACGTGAGCAATTACCCGCTCGCTCCACAATCACTTGACTAAAGCTAAGTTCTTAGGCAACAAGAGAACCCAATTCTAAACTGTCTATTAGCAACATCTAATAATGACACGCTTACTCTGAAGGCATCTAGACCCATTTATATACTTTCTAATAAGCCTGTCCAGGAATAGACCGCAATATATCAAGGGCTTCCAAGCCCAAAGCCTTCAATCCCAGCTTCAACTTGCTAACAATCAACCTCACCACACACTCAACAGAAGAAAAGGAGTTCGCATCGCCAAGATTTCACTGAGATTGTCAACAGATGATCTCGGACCTCCTACCGTATTTTTGGGCAGAACTACATCGTGGGTAGAATAGCATTAGACTAATAGTACAGTGATTGATATTTACACTTTACTTTTTTTCTTTTACAAAGTTCTCTAGTTTTTATCCTCACTTTTGATTGAATAAATCTGGAGAAAATGAAGAATAAGTGGATGTGTGTGGAAGTGAAAATGGAAGGAGAGTAGCGTATGTGACAATGAAGTGCTCATTCCATACTTGAATGAATGGGTTCATTGCGCTCGAGTCTATCTTGTCCCTTGCACTATATTAACATTTGAAACAAAGGTCGTTATTTCGTTAAGGTTGTAACGCTTCAGTTTTGAGCATTCACAAGTATGCTTCTCAACCAAGCCTCAACTTGTATACCTTAATTTGATTCAAGAGTTTGTAATTTAATTGCCTATTCTGATCTCTGACTTTAAGAACAAAGACCCCTTTGAGAGCAACCCAAAAAACCCTTTGTTTCCATCTTGTTTTTCAAGCTATTCAACAAGTGTTTATCACTTTATTGGTCATCATCCAACACTCAAAAGTTAAAAGAAAAGATCAAGTTAGGGAATAAAAAGTTGTCTACTCTTTTGGTGCAAAATGCTAATGGAAAATTACAAGTGGGCACATAAAAAAAGACAGCTATTGTAGATAGTTGTAGCAACAAGTGGCCTAAGTTGTCACATTGCCCATAGTGCTGCCCTGTCACATTCCCTAAGTTAATAATGCAACAAACAACCCAATGTGACTTGGCCAATCCACTATAACAAGACAAGTATCTGTATCAAACTTTCTATATGTCTACAAGTGCTAGAAATGAACCAATTATTTGCCAGTTTAGAGGTTCATTTTTTTTTCTTGATATTGGAAAAAATTGTAAGTTTAAAAATCTTGTCTTTGATTCTATGTCTACAAATGTTATAGATGAACTAATCATTTACTAATTTAAGAGTTTTTTTTTTTGCAATATTAGAAAAAATTACAAGTATCCTTACTGACAAATGAAAAACCTACGAAATGAAAAGGAAAAAAGAAGGACTTAAAGCAATGGTTTATTGGGAGTGAAGAGATTTATTTGTTAATTATTTATTTCCCTCCTCATGTTTTCGATAGGGTGTTGAACTATTTCCAAAGCAACAAAAGTTAGTGACTTGTTAGCTTTTACAGAGATTCCATCTTTTCCATGACAAAGATTTTCTTTCATTGTGGAGCTCCTTTTTAAGGTAAGGACAACAACAAACATATGAATATGATTACAAAAAAGAAAAGAAGTTGGGGGCTATACAATCTACATGTGCCTTGGAGGAATCTACAAAATGACCAAGACATTTGCTACTAAATTAGAAAGTCTCCTAACTCTCACTTGTATGTTGTAATTGAAACAATCCACCCATGGAGTGCATAAAGCCCAAGTTTGGTTAACAAACAGGCCAATTTGGTTTCTATAACTCAAAAGAACAAGCAATATGAGCCCATATGTCAATTCTGACTTTTAACTTTCTTTCCCCATTAGTATCACGATACAACAATATTCTTCTTAACATTGTAGTGAGAAATTTTACGTTCTAAATTCAACACTCACAAAGAGAGATTAATACCTAATGTATATATGCTTCAATATCCTTATATAAAAAAAAAATCTCATTCAAAAAATACCATCAAACAAATAGCTAATTAGTACTTTAAGTTATACACAAGAAAATGTATAAAGTTTAAAATTTCGACAAATCGAAAGAGTGAAGAGCTCAAGGCAAGTTTCCCACTTGGCGTGATTAGGTAAAAATATCGTCACTGTTACATTTCTCCTGAAATTAGCTCATACCAATTTTGAATTCAGAGCGTAGATGCTAAGGATGTAAACATGTAAATGGCCATGATCGTGATGATCATTAATTTTTTTTGTTAATTGAGAGGTCGGTCATCTTCTTTCAAAAGTAAAGCCTATTTTATCTACTTAACCAAACCCACTACTATACCACATGGAGTTTAAGATTTAGACAGAATAATATAAACTTATGAATTTGGACAAAAAACCAACCAAACCCAACAACCAACAATTCATTTGCTCATTTGAGTCGAGAGAGACAGAGAGAGAGATCAGAAAAATGATTTGGAAGAAGGAATACTTGGATTTAATGTTGGTCCCAACTGGGTTGTTAATCATGCTTTGCTACCATCTCTTTCTTCTCTATAGGTACCTAAAACATCCTGAAACCACAGTGATTGGCAATGAGAACCACTGCAGAAAAGCTTGGGTTGAGAGAATGTTGCAGGTCAGTATAAATGTACCATTTCCGGACTCCGAATCTTGACTATTGATCATGTGTCTGGTGCAGATCATTCAGTCTGACAATATAACTCTGGCAAGAGAACATAAATAAGTACATAACGCTATGAGTCTAATTGGTCTTTACTTAATTGCAGATTGAAGCAAAGGACAGAGGTCAGTCCCTAACAGTAATCTCCAACACCATAACAGCAGCAAACTTCTTAGCTTCAACCTCTTTAACCTTAAGCTCTCTAATGGGAGCATGGATTGGGAGCTCGTCGCACAACATCTTCACGACTAGCATTACATATGGTGATACAAGTCCTACCATGATTTCTGTCAAATACATTAGCATTCTGTCATGCTTCCTACTGGCTTTAGCTTCTTTCTTACATTGTATAAGAGATTTTGTCCATGCCAATTTCCTCATCAGCATGCCAAACAGTGACATTCCTCTGGCTCATGTGCAAAAGGCTGTCATCAGTGGAGGCTTCTTCTGGACATTGGGGTTAAGGGCTATCTATTTTGCCACTACTTTGCTCCTATGGATTTTCGGTCCAATTCCCATGTTTGTTTGTTCAGTGGTTATGGTGTTGATTTTGCACAGGCTTGATTCAAATTCGACTCCATTGCATCAGTTCCTACCGGCCAAGAGTCATAATGACTTCGGGAAATTTGGTGAAAAAAATAACAGAACAGAAGGGGGTATTGAGCAACATGAAGGATAAGACATGGAAGGAAGAGAACTCAAGGTTGTCCACAACAACCAGCCTATAAGAGAAGGTGTTTGGAGTATACACTGAAGAGAAAGAGGTCTGGAAAATCACATGTTTTTGTATACTAATTCCTATCTTACAATTTTTGTAGCAAACTTTGACATGATCTGATATAATGATTTGGGTAGTTTTCAATCAATTTTAAAATTTTAAGCATATGACTACTTATAGCAACTCTAAGTGGTGGGCAAAGCAAAAACAATATGACTACTTACGAATTACGACAATGTGCAAGGCAACTGGACCTGGAGACCTGAAACTGTTTTCCCAATACCTGTCTATAGACTCTTTACTACTTGGTCCTTGGAATGTCACATTTTCCTTGACCAAAATGACTACCTAGAATCTTACTTGTAAACTAACCTTGTTAGAAAAACAAATTGCACATATTCTATGATCTTCACTTTCCTTTTGGGATAAGTTAACATGTCATATCTTCCCATCTGCCTCACTAAATTTCTACCAAAAGGCATGAAATAGGTATGAAGAAAGAATCCTAGATAATCTCCCGAAAACTTTGAAACACAAATATTTTAGGCAAGCTGCTATGAACCATTGCATCTTTGACAATCATATATTAATAATAGGGGATTGAGTGCACAGAGATTGATGATTGATGACAAAAGAAATAGGCTGAACTAGCATGAATTTGAATTTCATTCAAAAAGATAATTCCCTAGAATTAAGTTGAAATACAAAAACCTGTTTTTCTGCATCCATATTGGTTCTACTTTATTGTGTCCCATCTGAACTTTGATCATCCTTTCTGCTATTTGTGGGGCTCTCTTCCGTTGGATTCAGTGAGCCTGACTGCTCTGTAACTTGACTCTCATTGTCTTTACTTGTATCTTCCATGATGGAGTTGATGGCGAGCTGACCAGCATAAAGGACTAACCCAACACCGTTGATGCCGAAAACAAATGTTGCAAGGTAGCACAACCCATTTATAATGGTCCTGCCAACAGAAAATTAAAGTTGATCATTCTTTCGATCGATTTAAACAAGGAACAGTGGCAGTTGGTAGTAGTAGGAGCTACCTTATGGTTATTGTAATCTGACGAACCTGAAAAGTGAAAAAGCAAGTAGTCATTGAAATGAAACAAGTTAACTTAACATTCTTAATATCAATGTTCTATTTACAATGAATTAAGAGGCTGTTAAAGTGGAAGATACTGTATCTATATATCTTCCATGTCAAACTGCCGTAGTAGCAGCAAACTCATTCAAAAGTAAGGACATGAGCAATGAAGGAACAAACCGAAAAATTATCAGATATTGTTTGGCGGTTGAGAGATGCTTCAATTGTAGTAGTGAACTTATAAAGAATAAGCGCGATGACTCCGGCTGATATTCCGCCCAGCAATGCCTGAACAGGTGAAGGTGGACCCTTTACTTCAACAGTACCTGTGGACAGTGCTTTCAAGCTATCCAAAGCCTCCTCCTTCAATGACTTCTTCACTCCAGAAGACCTAAATTTCTAGGCACCAAAATCACTCCATCAAATCCCAATTCATCAAAACCCAATTTAACCACAATGGTACATTACATTGTAAAATCAAAGTAAAAGGAATCAACCCTCTCTCCCTGTAAGTGAAAATGGAGCATTAAATAACTTGTAATGTGGAATTAACATATTAAATTACCCAGCTCACAAAAAATTGAATTCAAGCTTAACAATTTACAAAGACATGACATTAAAATTAAAACAGAAAGACCCAAAACCAGTTCCTAAAATTCTAAACTTTCGGATAGTAACACAGAAAAACATTAAATAGTATACATAACGAAAAGAAAGCTACAAACTTTCATTACCAGCTCTTTGGCCCGCTTGGCACGGCGTCGTAGAGAGCGAAAGAGGAAGACAGAGATAGCTCCGGTGAGAAGAACACTGGTGGCTACTTGGATAGAAGAAGGGTCATCTGTGGTGGCAAATACTGGAGACGAAGATGGAGGCAGTTCCTCGGGACCATCTGGCTCGAATTCTAAGGGGGTGTATGGAGCTTCAGGAATAGTGGTTGTGCTTGTGGGTTCTGGAGCTTCGGCTAGCCATTGTTCGGGTCCGGGTCGAGAATGCGCTGGGACAGAGCAGAGATTGATGCGTTTGTAGAGAAAATTAAGAGGTGAAGATGAGAGATTAGGAGGAAAGAAAAAGTGGGTTTGGGGATGAGAGAGACAGATGGGGAAATTGAAACGGTGAAGGGGTTGGGTCTGCAACATTTGAGGGTTTTTAGAGAGGGAGAGCTGGGCTGCTAATTTTGGGGTTGGTTGTTAGCTATTGCTCTGTTTCTTGGGTTCCATCTCTCTCATCAACCAAAGCCTCAAACGTTGAAATCTTCTTTGCACATTTTGGATTTTGGTGGGCTTAGATATTTGAAAATATCTGTGATCCCCTCCAGAATTTATTTTTGTTTCTTGTATTTTTTTGTATGTGGCAAAAGTCCTTGCCAAATGCCAACTATAGTCTTTACTCTTAGCCGAGATTTTATTACAGAACACCGCCACGGTTATGTGCCGTAATGAATCAATTTACATGGTCTAAATGTCTAATATTGTTGGAGAATTCTTCTTGGGAAGTCAAATACTATCCTCGCATGCTATTAATGAAGGATGAGGGATGTTTATAAGAAAATACTCTTGACGCTCAAACTAATGTTTGTTTAAAATGAGTAGAGATAAAAATAAAAATGATGTTCTACCCCTGTGTGCCGGAGTAGTTGATCCATGCCTTTTATAGGCATTAAAACCTTTAAGTCCCTATTTTTTTTTTGTTAAATGGAGAAATATACCTAAAACACATCAAATTGGATGCGTCTCAAGTAAAAAACCCCAATTCATGCCAGGGCTCTATAGGCAAGAAGAGGTTAATTAGGGAATCGCGAAGTAGTCGAAGGATCGAACATTTGACCGTGTCTGGGTTTACAGCTACAAGCCCCATACTTCTTCCCAAACCAACTCCTCTATATGCCCCTGGGGGTTGGCCACACAAGATTAGCTCAAGAGGTTTCTAACACAAGACTCGGGACATCCCAGGCTTCACCACTGGACCACCCTTGGTGGTTACCTTTAAATCCATGTTGGTGACTTTTTTTCCACGTTCTATGGTACTAGGGTTCATGTTGTTGATTGTTGTCCACTCTCCAAGTACATGAGAGGTCGGCTTGTAACGACATGGACCAGAAATTAAATTATTTTGAGAATTTAATGAAAGAAAAGACGATTTTACCCTTGATTTCGAAAGGGTTCGGGTGTCACTTTTCGTCTGACAGTCCTTTTGAAAGTTTTTTCTTGGGTCGTTGTGTAGGTCTCGAACTCACGAGTTCATAGACAGGCGGCACGCGAAAAACAGAGACCTGGTGAGAGCGTTGTGAGTCTAGAAGCTTCAGGGGCAATTTGGTCATTTCAGAAAAGTCCAAAATTGGGGAGGGGGAGGGGGGGGGGGGGGGGGGGGGGGGGGGAGGGGGATATTTTCTCTCTTTTCGGGGACTCTAAGTGGACCCGGCCCATAATCATTATTTCTCATCCCTAGACCACTCTCTCTCTCTCTCTCCCCGTGCGATCACAGCACCAACATCGCCTTCATCATCCCGTTTTGGGGTCGAGTCGACCAAATCCAAGGCCGTGGAAGTCTTCCCCTCGACTCCACGAGCAGTTTGGTGTCATTATCGAGGTGGGAACATTGCCGTAGATGGCGGATGGAAGAGGAGAGGTGGATCGAAACTTCTTGGCCAAATTCTAATCAATTGAGGTATGTTTTCTAAATTCTAAACTTGGATTCGGACTCTTGGGAATGAGTAGATGAGTTTAAACACTTGGATCAGAAAAATTGTTGAGTTTGGAGGAATATGGGAAGCTTGAGCTTTCGGCCGTTAATTGCGGATTCTGGCGAGGAAACCTAGATTCCGACCAACGACGACGGCGACGACGGCGGTGGTCCGGTTGTCATCCCCGACGAACTTCGGTGACTGGTTTGAACTGCGGTGGTTGATGTGGCATGCCACATGGCAGCCACGTGGAGCCATGTGGCGACCAGTCAGCAACTAACTCAGTTGCCACGTGGAGCTACGTGGTAACACAATCAGGGACTAGTCAGCAGTTAGTTGACCGTTGGGTCAACTGATGCAGTCAAGGTTTGACAGAATATGCTGACGACATTAGCATATTCCGTAAAATGGTAAAAGTGTTTTAACGGAACCCGAATGCTGTTAGTTTAGACAGAAGATTCTGAATACGTCAGGTTTGATGGAATATTCCGTCAGAGTGACGGAATATTTCGCCGTGATAGTGCAGACGCGCGTGGTCGGCGCATGAGGGCGCGTGGTCCGTCCTTCTACCAGCCCGTGGCAGCGCGTGGGGCTATTTTTCGACCCACGACGATGATTTTCTAGGGTTTTGGAACATTCTAGATCATATTTTTGTGATTTTGAGGCCGTTGGAGTTCGTTTAGAGCCTCGTTTGAGTAATCCCAGTGGTAATGGGCGACCACGGAGCGGGTTTTGGCTTGGGACGTCAAAGGAGCTTGGTTATTGGTATGTCAAAGGGTTCCTTGGGGCTAGGGTTTCCTTGAGTTGGTACTTTGGATGTACTGTGAACGGATTGGGTTTACGGGATTACGTGAAATGCGTACTTCTATGTATTATGTTATACCACGGGGTTCTCCGATGTTGGCATTGAAGGGTATTTTCCGCCACATCGTTGAGGTTTCTCCGACTGGCGTTGGAGGGTATTTCTCCGCCACATCGTTGAGGTTTCTCCGACTACGTTGAAGGGTATTTCTCAGCCACATCGTTGAGGTTTCTTCGACTGGAGTTGGAGTGTATTTCTCCGCCAGATCGTTGATTAGGGTTTTGACCCTGGTGATTGATATGAGGTATGTTATGGAGGATTCCATCATACTCTCGAGATGATCTGAGGTATGTTATGGAGGATTCTATCATACTCTCGGGATGATATAAGGTATATTATGGAGGATTCCATCATACTCTCGGGACGATATGAGGTATGTTATGGAGGATTCCATCATACACTCGGGATGATATGAGGTATGTTATGGAGGATTATATCATACACTCGGGATGATATGAGCTATGTCATGGAGGATTCCATCATGAGCTTGACGGGATATTGAGTTATGGCTGGGCATGAGTCGGGATATCGAGTTACGACTCGGGGTGCTCAGGATGAGCTGAGATATCGAGTTACGACTCGGGGTGCTCAATATGAGCCGGGATATCGAGTTACAACTCGGAGTGCTCTGGATGAGTCGGGATATCGAGTTACGACTCGAGGTGCTCAGGATGAGCCGGGATATCGAGTTACGACTCAGGGTGCTCAGGATGAGCCGGGATATCAAGTTACGACTTGGGGTACTCAGGATGAGCCGGGATATCGAGTTACGACTCGGGGGTGCTCAAGATGAGTCGGGATATCGTGTTACGACTCGGGGTAAGTTAGTGAGACTCAATTCAACCAAGTCGTGTACCTTCATCATCAGGGTCGGTGGGTGGTGGGGGCGGTGACCCAAATGGACGAGTTGGTGACGTTTCACATGAGGATGACACGTTAGTTGTCTTGTTTGATTGCAGAGAAGGTCCTCCGAGGTAGTTTGTAGACTACTAGGCTATGGTGAATGTCAATCAGGTACATAGGAGGTTCTGTTGGAACCCCTGTAAAGTTTTTTTGATGTTTCCAAAGATTAAGGATATTCCAGGTATTAAATTTTGTGGTTAAAAACTGTCATACGGGAGTATGATTTTTCGCAGATTTCGAGACGAAATTCGGGAAGGATCCTGTCACGGCTCCTTATGTGTTAAATTTTGCTCCCAAAAAGAAAAGTGGATATTTATTGATATTGCACTATAAATATAAATATTGGTGAATCAGCTATGTCGTATACCCACATCATAACACGTATACTGATAAGTCGAATGTATATATATTGTTATACTTGTTTTACCTATAATTTATCTTAACTATTATGATTAAATAGGATAAAATAATATTTTTGGTGAGATTTGTGCATGATTTGATATTTTACCCAATTCTTTAATCAACTCCCGGAGCCTTTGTAAAGAACCCAATTCTTTCATCAACTCTCGGAGCCTTGGTAAGGAACATCTGAAATAAAGCAGCCTTAACTTCCTCCCTGCAATAAGCCTTTCCCAATTATGTGTTCCGTGCTGGCGTCACAACCCTCTTCACCGCCCCTAGGACAACGTCAAGAGAGCATGGACCAGAACTACAGAATAATTTATTGAGATACAGTTCAAAAACATTTCCAATACCTGTCTCGGTCAACTGCCAACAATTAGCTGAATCAAACACCCCAATGAGAAAGTTCCTACGACCTCGTTCCTTTGCAAGCTGATGAAAGAATTTCGTACTAAGGTCCCCCTTTCACAAACAATTAACTCGGGATCGCTGCCTCCAAATTAGTTCTTCTTGGGCCAGAAGAGAATCAAGCTCGAGGTCTAATTGTCTTTGTAACTAAAGCTCCCTTTTAGATTGGACCGAGCCACTAAGATCATCCAAACGCTGTTGCAATTTTTTTTATTTTTTGAGGTACATTTCCAACAGAGCCGGGACTCCATTTCTGCAAAGCTCTTTTGCACCGAATTTGGACCCTCTTCCCATGCCAAAACCACTGTAACCTCGTACCCCTCACTTTTGGTCCACATTTCCTCAAAAAAGAAACGGCGTCTTCTTCTCCTTTGAATTGAGAACGGTTGAAGTTTGGTCCAAATGGGTAAGTGATCAAAAGCCCAAGAATTTAAATGATATGTTAAGTAGGCCGAAAACAACTATAAGAACGCCTAATTGACTAATACTCTATCCAACGAGCCTTGATCTGACCATCCCCCCTCCATCAATTTGTCTAGGTGAACTTGTGGCCTCTAAGCGGAAATGGCATAAGCCCACACTCTTCTAGAGCACAACATAAGTCATTGATTTGTGTCAAAGGCCCGAGGCGTCGACCCATCTATTCATCCGTATTTTCAACTTCATTAAAATCGCCTCCCTATTACCCACGGGCATGCAGGATCATTTTCAATCTCCGAAGAAGATCCCATGAAATACTATAGAGCCTACCTTCGGGATTCCCATAAAAACTAGGGAACCTAAATGGGTTATCCCCCACCCCCTTGACATAAGCATCAATGTGCCCAACCGAATAAGACCAAATAGAAACCTCAACTCCAGAAGCCCAAAGCAGAGCCACACCCCCTGAGAAACCAACCCTTCTAACACAGAAACCACCAGCCACCCCTAACTGATGTTTAACAAAATCCATCTGACGAACTGTTTTCGTTGTTTCCATTAGAAACACAATACCTGCTGTTTTACTTTGAAAAATACTTCAATGAAGCTAGGACTGCTTCATCCTCCTGAACTTTCATTACCTCATTGATCCCATCCTCGATCGTGGCATTGACCACCAAAATAGGTATTGCCCCCGAGACTTTGTAATCACCTGTTGTGATATCACTGATTCCCCCTCTGCTCTGATAAGAGTGGAGCCCAAGAGACTCTCAGCAACCCGTGGCAGAGTGGGTTGCACAGTTCTAATCTCAGTTGACGAATGAGTGGCAGTAGGTTGTAGAAAGTCACCCATAAGTTTCCTCCTCTTCATTGGTTCATCAGCAGGTTGGGCATCAGCGCTGCCGCTTCCGCACTCTTCCCCGTATGCAGAAACAGCCTCAAAAGCTGCAGAGAAAGACCGTGCCACCCCAGTCTATGATGGGCTGGGTGGTTTATCCACATGCAATCCAAGGGCTAGCGGTCCCAAACCAAACATAGTAGCCTTCGAACCAGTCGACGGGGTAATGCAGAAAACATCCTTAATCGTGGTTTTCAGCCGACAAAAACCCACACCTCCTATACTCGTTTGTGACACAAAAGTACAATTAAGTCCCATATGGCCCAATCTGCCACACTGCAGGCAGAAATACGGCAACCGTTCATACTCAATGTCACACCGCTTCGCTGGCTCATCAACAAAAAGTTTTAAGGTAATGCAGCATTTGAGAGGTTCTTGCACCAAGATGGCCACTCTTATACGCAGAAAACTACCCAAACAATCTCCATTTAAACCCTTGTCAACACCTATAAACTTCCCAATATGGTTCCCACTCTCATAGCCATTGTCGGGTTCAAAAAGATATGAAGGATTTTGCGAACTCGATTCCAGAAATCTTGGAACTCCAGACAAAGCTAACTCGGATCTTTACTGCCATCAGAAACCGCCAACGCTAACAATGCTTTATCAAAGGTCTAAGGTGCCCCCCTTAGAACTTTCTTGCTATCAAAGTAACTCTTGAAGGAGAAAAGAATTTGATTAGAATCATCTAATAACACTGCATGAAACCATCCCTCAGATGCCAAATAGAGCGAAGCGTACCATCCAAGGCATCCATATGGAACGCCTTGGCCGTGAGCAAATGTCCAACTAACAACAGTCGAACGCTCTGCTCAGCCGCCACCTCATTCACCAGCGAAACTTCCTCGGCCTCTGTTGCAGAAATGGCCAATTGAGAGTTCAAACCACTCGTGATAGCCTCCATGATGCAATCCTAGTACGAAAACCAGAGACACCACCCTTTGCAAAACGTGATGCACAAACCAAATCCAACCTTCACGAAGGAGGCGCATAAGCCTCAGAGTTGTGTCGCAGAAAAAATCTCCCAAATCCCTAGCCAAAAGAAACGGAAGGGACTTTCTTGACAACGTTTATTGTACGAAGAAAATGCGTACGACACTTAGTTTAAACTCCGTTATCAATAATAAAACTATATCATTTATCTTACAAAACTTTTTAGGATTGTTTTTTTGTTTTGTATGGTTACGTAAAATGTGATTGCTTTTTTTTTGTTCACTTACCTAAAATCAGAGAATCAATAAAATAAATACATAAATAAATAAAAGCTAGAAATAGGAATATTAGAAACTGAATCTAAAAAGGATTGGGAGTGAGGAGTCCCCTTCGTACGTCCTACCTACCTACCACGGGAGCGGATCCACTATCTCATTTAAGTGTTCCTCCATGTCCCACTCTTAAAATTTAAATGAGAGTTAAATCCTGTTAACTTGTTTTATTTGAAATTAAAAAACAAAAAAGTCACAAACCAAAATTAAAAAAAGAAAAGAAAATTAAAACGTTTCTTATTCCTATTAGGAGTCAGATCGTTGTCTCCTACATTATTTCTTAAAGAAAAACCCTAAACCCAATACTCTTCACGTTCTTCCTGCAAAGTCAATATCTTCATCGACTTTTTTGGTGCTAAAGGGGGCACCCACCAACAAGAACAACTAAAGAAGCAACGTGAGGTAGGCTTCAATTCCAACTAAATTTCTTCATCACTCGTTGACTAGGGCATATAAAGGAAAATTTTCGAGGTACAGAATAATTTATATAAACAAATATGAAGAGAACCAGACTTTTCTTCCTTCCAAATAGAATAGTTGACTAAAGAAATACAGGGGTTAAAAACCATATCAATTTCAATCAATTCGCGAACCACCAGCCCAAAATCTCAAATTTCACAATCAAACACATGATTTCATTATCCAAAAAAATAACGAAAAATGGAATGTAGCAGCTGAATCCCAACGTAGGCAGAGCATCGATGGATCTGCTGCAAAATTAATCGTCAACCCAAAATCCAAACAATCAACACCAAACCCACCAAGAAAACATGCAAAATAAGTAAAGAACCTTCAAGAAGAAACAAAATTGAGAAAAACGGTTATACGATCTGCCATCTACAGGAGGCTTTCGAAGTGCGAGTCGTGCTTGATGTTGAATTGGTGAAATTGAATTCGATCGGACCAACGAGACGATTGAAGCCTCCCTCACGTTGCTTCTTTAGTTGTTCTAGTTGGTGGGTGCCCCTTTTATCACCAAAAAAACCGATGAAGATAATATTGGTTGTGCAGGAAGCATGAAGAGTACTGCGTTTAGGTTTTTCTTTAAGAAATAATGTATGTAGGAGACAACGATTTGATTCCTACTAGGAATAAGAAACGTTTTAATTTTTTTTTGTTTTTTAATTTTGTTTTGTGACTTTTTTATTTTTTAATTTCAATAAAAAAATTAACAGGACTTAACTGCCAATTAAATTATAGTACACATGTCATATTTTTAAGAGTGGGACATAAAGGGGGACATCGAAATGGGACAGCGGATCCGCTCCCTACTACAACTACTGCTAGACTACTAGTACTTCACGGATTTGGAGTGAGGATTTGAAATTAAATTGAAACTATTTATTTCAACAAATGAACAAAGAACGATCTTCCTCTAATTAATTAAGAGACTTCATCGATCGCCATTACTAGCCAAATCATTATTCTTATTATTATTTTTATCTGCAGTCACGCGAGACATTCATCCACATCGTCTCTTCCCAGATCTAATGAAGCCGTTTCTACAAGTACTTCATGCTTTTTAATTAATTTTTTAATCATAATTAATGCCCAAAGTGCGATTTAGTTCATTGGAATTTCTATATATAATTTATTTTTATACGCAGGATGGCCTCGACTTTGCAAAGAGAAGCAAGAAAACTAGAGACTTGGTGGATCGAATCAGTACGTGAGTTGCCCGATGAAGTTCTTGTGAGTATTGTGTCTCTCTTGTCACTAAAAGAAGCAGCAACTACTAGTGTTCTTTCTAAACGATGGCACCATATTTGGACATACACAATGTCACTTAACTTTGACGTTAAATTTGACGTTGGTAACTGTTTACGCCTCCTTAGACGTCTCCGAGGAGAGTTAAGAGCCAAGAACAGCCGTAGGTACATCAATTGGGTGACTCGTGTCATAGACCAACACATTGGCTCATGTGTTGAATGTTTTAATGTTTGTTTTGATCTCGATTCTCGTTTCACAAGTTCAATTGATAAATGGATTCAATTTGCAATGATAAAAAGTGTTCAAATACTTGAATTGAAGTTTTTTTCCGCTGTTCATATTCCTCATGACCAATATATTTTCGGGGAATTGTCACTAATGCCCCCTTTGCCCTAAAATTATCCATCGATGATCCTTTCTTTTTCCTAACCAAAAATAAGAATTAAAAATTGAGTATTTATATTTTTGGCCAAAATATAAATAGAAAATAGGAGAAGCCAAAAACCCACTTAGCTACTTCTCTTCTCCCTCTATTCTCTCCTCCCCTCGATTCCAGCCGAGACGCACCAAAATAGGGCAAAGCTCTTCGCCACCACCACCCTCGATTCACGGCCACCCAATCCTCACCTTCACTATCCTCTAGATCGCCTTGACCAGACGAAGATAACCACGATATCCTCGTCCTCCATCGACGGTGCGCTCGACGGGACTCTCGGCCATCTCGCTCCTTCGTTCCTCTCCGCCATAACCAGGTTCTTTCTCTTGAGCTCTCTTTCTTAATCTTTCCCAAGTTAAATTTCGTTAGTGATTATTTGATTCCCAATAAGGGGTGGGTTGGGTTTTCAATCGGATGAACTAGGGTTCTCACCAAGGAAGGATATTTGATTCCCAAATCTTCTATTGTGAATTAATTAAGGGTTTGAGTGATTATTGTTTGCATAATTAGCTAAGATTTCTTCCTCCAAATATGAACATGTAAAATAATTCATTGAATTAGGTTATGTGATTTGAACAGATTGCTCATCAGCCTAGCATATATGTTTTTGCCACTCTAGGTGTATATATTTGTCCTAGTATCCCAGATATGGAGATAGGGTTCAAGAGATGATAATTGTGTTGCTAAAAACTTGTTGAGAAAGGTTTTACTTCTTAGCTCATTTGGACTGCCTGTTTGATTCATTTCCTCAATCAAGTCTCTAACGAATCACTTGGTCTTTTATTGCTTATCGGATAATTTAGCTCTAATTGCTTTTTATATAATGTGTGTAATTTTGAGACAATTATAAGCATAAATTAGATGCTGCAGAGATTATGGGTTCGTATGTCCATCTATTAGTGTGATTGTTTGCACTTAGTTTGCTTAATTTATTTCTTGTTTTCCATTGGAATATCATCATGTTCCCTGGAATTGTTTGGGAAATGTTCTGGGTTATGAATTTGCATAATCTTCACACTGAAAATACGGTTTCCATTAGGTCACTTTCTGGCTGTTAGCCAAACCTGTGGGTTTTACTTTCACTTTGCTATCATCGGTGTAAGGATTACTAATTAAGCATGAATGAGAAGGCCATATTGATATTTTTGGTTGTGAAGATCGTAGTTCTTATAGGAAATAGGACAGTACGTATAAGAGTATAGACCAATCAAGTGTAACTATTAAACTTTTCATCGATCTATTTGTGCAGGCTTTACTCTTGTAGCTTCAATATGTGAACAGAGAGAGAAGAGTTAACAAATTGTTTGTTCTGCTTGAATTTTGCCGGTTTTCCTTGTCTCGCTTGCAGTTTTAAATTATGTTATTCGACTATTAGTTATATATGCTCTTATTTCCCAGATCTTTGTAAACCTATGTTGATGTCTGTATGCGATGGTTTAGGTGTCTTGTTCTTATGATAGGTTTTTTTTCATCCTTAATTTCGTGTTGATGAATTTTATGACTATTATGAAAATGACTTCGTACTTATAATAATTTGATGTTGAATGGTTTAACCATGCGTGAAGTGAAGGGAAATACAGTGCTATAGAAAGTTATACGATTTGCGCATCTTTCAATCATTTAAAAGTTTTGGACTGATGAAATCACTCAGCTGCCTGAGCCAACCCAGATATATAAGATAGAAAAATAGTCTATCAGTATATAAAAGTAGGGATTTCAGATTTGAAATATCATGAATGTGAGAATTCTATTTTATGCTATTTTCCTGTTCAGCCCGTATTCTGTCAATCCTCAAGTATACTTCAGATATATACAAGACCCAAAGTATGTGAATTTCTCATAGTTTGTTGGAACAAGAATGTTGGAACAAGAATCTAGAGTTTTTTGCAACAAGAATGTTTTGTTTTACTTTGTATTGTCTCCCCATTTAATGTCATTTTGAGGTATGCATATATCAATTTGTATTAATTGAGCTTTGCATCAATGTTTCCAGCCTTCCAGGTGTCTTACCAGGGAGCTATTCCACCATGGTTGATTCTAGCTGAAGATGCTGACAAGTCGAAGCGACCAAAAAGAATGTTGAAGATTAAATTAAGGAGCAAGGTGACACTATCTTAATGAGTAATAAATCAAATTGCTTGAATGAACAACCAACTACAATGCATAATAGAGAACTAAATTGGCTTTACTGCCTAGTGTAGTTTTAGCTATGTGTTTTCGGTGTTTCTAGTTTGACTATAATTGTTTACATTCAACCTAGCTATGTGGCAATTTACTTGGTTTGTAGTTGGCTTTTATAATGCAAGGTGATTGGTTGTAGTCACTTCATGGTGTAGGAAACATAAGGGAAGTACGTGGGAATATAAAATCAAGTACATTCCATGAGTATTTGGTCATCTCCTCTAATAGTCTGTAAGCAATATATAAGTAGTCTATAACTGCTCGTTAACAGGTTTTAAACCGATATATAAATGGTATATAATAGGTAGATAACATGTATATAAGTGATATCTAGTGGTAGATTCCAAATGAGAACATAATTTACCATCTCCTACGTGTCATTTGAGGTAGACTTTGCAATGTGATTTGTTGTAGTCACTTATTGGTGTAAAAAATAGAAGGGAAGTGCGTGGGAGTATGAAAGCAAGTATGTTCCATGAGTATTTGATCTTCTCCTCTTGGTCCATCACTTGGTGCTTTCATAGTACAGTTACATCCGAATCGCATGTGTGGTAGATAATCGGCATATAATCGGAATATAACTGGTATATAATCGGTGTATAAGTAGTCTATCAGCGATATCTAAGTGGTCTATAACTGCTCTTTAACATGTTTTAAATCGGTATATAACCAGTAGATAACATGTATATAAGTGATATCTATGTGGTAGATTCCAATTTAAAAATTTTAAAAACTGTGTAAAATGTGTCATTTGGTGTATGCATAGCAAAGTACGGTACTACCAATGCTTATACAAAGGAAGACAACACAAACCTCTACTAATCTCTAGAAGCACAAACACTTTCTTACTTATAAATTGTTATGTTCCAATTAACTACCGTTTAGTGGTCCTTAGTTACAACTTAGAACATGCTTAGTTACACAATCGTATCCAGTTCCCTTATTTTGAGGTTCTCTTACAAACACGCTTATACAAAGGCAGACAACACAAACCCATATGAATATCAGCATAAGCACAAACATTTTCTACTTATAAATTGTTATGTCCCAATTAACTACTGGTTAGTGCTTCTTAGATACAACTTAGAACATGCTTAGTTACACAACCTTATCCAGTTCCTTTATTTTGGGGTTCTCTTACAAACATGCTTATGCAAACGAAGACAACACAAAACCATACTAATATATGCATAAGCACAAACACTTTCTTACTTATAAATTGTTATATATGTTTCACTTAACTACTGTTTAGTGGTTCTTAGTTACAACTTGGAACATGCTTAGTTACACAACCTTATCCAGTTCCTCATTTTTTGCTTGTCATACAAACATACTTATCAAAACGAACAGAACACTAAACCACACTAACGAATGTTGATGCCTTTTGAAGGCAAACATGACATGCCGTAAAAACTTTCGCACCACATTGGCACTATCATTCACCGCATGCTTTGTGTGCCTCATTGTCATTTTTTTTAATAATATTTACTTATTAATTCATTTAGGTTTCTATTTACAAACCAATACCCACTATATTGTATAGTAGATTCAATAACAAGAAAGAAAGAATCAATTTACAAGTACACTAAACATAAGAAAGAAAGAAACACTTTATTAATTGAAAGTAGGTTCGATAGAAAAGTAACATGTTGAGGTGCTTCAACAAAATACAAAATACAAAATAATAAAACCATCCATAATCAAAAGTATATAAGTATTACAACTAAAAATTCATAGTTAATACAAATATTTAAGAGACACAATTTCCATCCAAATGTTCTGCATCAAAAAATTCAATTTCGACATTAATAGGCATTAGAATGTCCATATATCCTATTTACTAAGGAAAGCAAGGTTACACAACAACAAAAAGGATAAAAAAACAATCAACTAAGGAAAGCAAGTCTAAAAATCTGATAGGTAACCAGAGAGATCAAATTAACTCATGCAATGTCAGTTCTAGATGAACAGATGGCTCTCATTACTATTTTTTTGATTCTCTACATCTTTTATAGGCAATGATTCAAGCTTCAAGTGTATAACATACCCTTAGCGCAATTAGCTTGTACTCGTTAAAGGTTTTCAAATTTAAATAGAGAAAAGACTGTACAGAAAGTAAAAGAGTGAATTCCGCACCGTCGTGAATTCCAACTGCCTATTCATAAATATATCAGACATTCCTAGTTAAGGAGGTTGAAAGACGAGCAATTCACTTGTTCCCAAAATAGAAAATACAAAATTGAATCTCACTACTCAAGAACAAGACAACACAAAATCAATGGCACAATGACAAACAAATATAAGGAAAGAATGAAGATCTGTGTAGCACCATAAAAGGTATGTTGAGAACTAAACAAGAAAGCAAGCATACTTTATCCAGCTTCTCAAATGAATCGGCCCGACGTGGTTCCCAACCTTTGATGGCCATCCTGCTGCAACCTGTTACCCTTCTACAGCTTTCGGAATGCTACCTATGCCAGGATGTTGAGCCACAACATACTCTTGTTGGTGACTAAGCTGCATCACTGGCAGCTGACTTGGCAGCATACCAGCTGCTGACTCAAGAAGGAAATGTGTCATTAACTAAAGCACGAAATGGGAGCATGGATGTTAGCTGTGTGAGTGTGTGAAACAGTTAGCATTGCTGTGTGAGTGTGAGAGCAGATTAAGGAGTGAGCCAAAAGTGTGTGTGTGTGTGATGACATCATAGTGTTATCATCTCTAACTGAATTGTAGAGAGAGTGTGTGAATGTATATGATGTGTAATTTGAACAAACAAAAGAAGAAGAAGGATCAATAGAAAAACTCACGGGAAGAAGTCAGTCATAATTGACCTCCCTTAAATCCAGAAATCTCTCTCAAGCAAATTAACAAACATCTAGAGTGCATTAGATCATCACCTAATTTCTAGCAATAATCTTCAATCCAATTTCACAAAACCTAAATGAGTAAATTGAATGCATCACGAGCTAGTCTCGATTCAAAGGTTCAGCTAGAGATTAAGGCTTAGGGTTCATACCTTGCATGCGGCAGTTCCTGCTGAGAAGTGAATCGACTTCGATCCTTGAAGAGATCATCATCCTCCTAGGTGAATCGGCTCCAATCGATCATTATCCTCTGTGATTCTCTTTCGAGTCTGGCTGTCCAACATGGTATCAGAGCTCTAAGATCATATCTCTAGGGCGTCTGTCTATGGTGAAGCCGAGCAAGAGTTAAAGCAGGAGTTTCCTTCACTACCAAGTCATGGTTGGTACTGGAGGGGGAGAACCGAAGATTCCTGTATTCACAGGAGTGAATTATGAATTCTGGAATATAAAAATGAAAACAGCACTAAAGGCATGTGATCTGTGGACAATAGTCACTCAAGATTGACCTAATCCTGAGTATGACAGTGAATATGAAGAGCTTGAGACAGAAACAAGCCATACTGATCAGATCAAGAATGCCAAGGCCTTGAACCTGATTCAGAATGCAGTCTCTGAAGAAATCTTCCCAAGAATCTCGAATGAGGAGATGGCCAAAAGTGCATGGGAGATTCTGAAAATGGAATACATAGGAGATCCTAAGGTGAGAGCAGTTAAATTACAAAGTCTTAGAAGAGATTTTGAGTATACACGTATGAAGAATGATGAATACTTTTCCACATATATGACTAGATTGTTTGGTGTTGTTAATCAAATGAAAACATATGGTGAAGAGGTAACTGAAAAAAGATTAGCACAGAAAATTCTGATAAGCCTAACTTAACCCTATGATTCAATTGTGTCCATACTAGAAGAAACTAGAGACTTAGAACAAATTAGTGTTGAAAGTATCTATGCATCAATTAGGGCATTTGATCAACGTTTGGAGATGCATACTGAGGGTGATGTTGAGAAAGCATTCTCAAGCATGAGTGTGAACAAGAAGTCACTGGCACAATCAAGTCAGGGAAAGTTCAAGAAGCAACAATTCAAAGGTGGAAACAAAGGTTGGACTAATAGCAAATTCAAAGGAAATGCTAAGTATGAGAACAAGTTTTATGAGAATCAGAAAGGAGAAACCAGTGGTTCTAAGGATGCTTGCAAGAATTGCAACAAACTTCACTGGGGTGGATACTGGTTCAAAAGAAAAGTGAAATGTTTCAAGTGCTCTAAGTTTGGCCATATTGCCAAAGACTGTTCTGAAAACCAGATTGCTAATCTAGCTCAGAAAGTTAATGAAGTTGAAGGTAACATGTTCTATGCTTGCCATTTAGCCTCCATTGAGAAGGATGTGGGTGTGTGGTACTTGGATAGTGGTTACAGTAATCATATGACTGTTCATGAGTCTTTACTGACTAACATTGATCGAAATTTGAATGTAAAAGTGAAGATGGGTACTGGTGAGCTAGTTCAAGCTGCAGGGAAAGGTTCCCTGTTGGTCCATACTGACCAAGGTAACAAGTACATCAAGGAAGTGATGCTTGTACCTGGTTTGGATGAGAACTTACTAAGTGTAGGTAAGATGGTGGAACATGGATACTGCCTTGTGTTTAGGGACAGTACATCAGAGGTCTATGAAGATAAGACCATGAAGCAAAAGGTTGCCAAGGTTCCTATGACTAGCATCAGATGTTTCAAGCTTTCTCTGGACTATGTGAGTCCAGTAGCTAGAAGAGCAGAAGCAAAGGAAAGCACATAACTATGGCACATGAGATTTGGGCATTTGAACTATTCAAGCCTAAAATTGATAAGACAGAAGGACATGGTGGTTGGCCTACCTAGTCTAGAAGGTGACAAAAAACTCTGTGAGGGATGTATCTAAGGGAAACATCATGTGAGTACTTTTCACACAGAAGAGGCTTGGAGGGCATCTACACCTCTTAAGTTAATACACTCAGATGTGTGTGGTCCTATGCAAACAGAAACAATGGGAGGTAATCTGTATTTCCTTACCTTAATTGATGATCACTCTAGAATGTGTTGGCTGTATTTCCTGAGGCACAAATCAGGTGTGTTGAATGTGTTCAAAAAGTTCAAAGCCATGGTTGAACTACAAAGTGGATGCAAGGTGAAGAAGTTGAGAAGTGATAGAGGTGGAGAGTATACCTCAAATGAATTCTAGAGACTCTGTAAAGAGCATGGAATTGAGAGACAGCTGACAGTGGCTTACTCTCCTCAGCAGAATAGAGTTGTTGAGAGGAAAAACAGGACTATAGTTGAGATGGCTAAGTCTATGTTACATGGCAAACAACTACCCTATGAGTTATGGGGTGAAGCAATTAACACTGCAGTATACATCCTCAATAGATGTCCTACCAAGGCTGTGCAGAGTAAGACTCCATTTGAGAAGTTCTCTGGTAGAAGACCAGGAGTGTCACATCTAAGGGTATTTGGCTCTATATGCTACATGCTTATTCCATAACAGAAAAGATAGAAACTAGATGATTCAAGTGTGAAAGATGTTCTAGTTGGCTATGGTAGCTGTGAAAAGGGCTACAAAATCTATAATCTGGAAACCAGAAAGATTGTGGTGTGAAGAAGTGTAATATTTAATGAAGAAGGAAGCTGGGATTGGAAGAAACATACAGAAGTTCAGGAGTTCATATCAGTAGGGTTTGACACTGGAACTGACTTTGTTACACCATCAACACATGGTCCTCATACTACTAGCACCAGTTCAAGTACAAACCCAACCCCTGATTCTGGCCCTAGTACAAATCCTAGTTCTAGTTCCTATGATTCATCCAACTCAAGTTCAGGTGATACACCTGTGAGGTTAAGAAGTCTAAGTGATGTGTATGCTAGATATCACATGTGCATAATAGAACCTGAAAGGTTTAGTGAAGCAATCAAGGATTCAGCTTGGAAGAAAGCCATGGAAGATGAGATACATATGATTGAAAAGAATGATACATGGGAACTAACAGAGAGATCTACTGAAAAACCAGTGATTGGTGTCAAATGGGTGTACAAAACCAGTGAAAATGGCTCTTTTAATGTGTAGAGAACATCCAATCCAAGCACCAAACGTACCCACCACAACACATAGAGTAAGAAAGAGGAAGAGACTGAAACCCTAGAGAGGCATTTAGGGCTTGGAGAAGAAGGACATGGATCAAAGGGCAGAGGGATTTGAGAGAGACAGGAGGAGTAAGAGTTTCAGAGAAGAAAGAAATGAACAAAAATGAATCATAAAAATTGATAATATTCATTCACAATCACCATAAAAAATTCTCTAGAATACACAGAGAGAAGAAATCCTAATCTAAGCCTAACCAATCTTATCTAGCTAGGAGTCTTGGAAATCGAATTCATACCTGAGTTATGGGCTCCAAGCTTGAACCACCATCGCCACTCGACTCCGAAATCCAATAAATATTGTGTGGGATTGAAATAAATGGATCTAGAAGCCGAAAAAAAAAAAAAAATAGGAGAAGTAATAGAGAGTAAGCTGAGGAAAATGAAACTAGAAAAGTTGGATGAGGAGATCTAGGGCGCGATTCAGAGAACAGAATAGCTCGAGTGGGTTAATGATCTTGGGTGGAGCGGCGGAGGTACAACCGTGGTGGTGGTGTCGACTGGTGGCTCTGCCTGGTGTCGCTGGTCTGGGTCTTCTTCGCGTGAAGAAGACGAGTGGAGGAGAAGGATGAAAACGTATTTGAGAGGGATGGAGATGGAGTCAATTTCATAGAGCTGGATTGAAAGGATTTTCTAGGAAGGGTGGGTTTGAGAGAGATGGAGTCCGCCTCCTCCCTCTCTCCTCTTCTCTACTCTTTGGTGGCGAAGGGCTTTGCCCTGTTTTAGTGCATCTCAACTGCAATTGAGGGAGAGGAGATGAGAGAATAGAGGGAGAAGAGAAGTAGCTAAGTGGGCTTTTGGCTTCACCTCTTTTCTATTTATATTTGGCCAAAAGTGTAAATAACCAATTTTCAATTCTTGTTTTTGGTTAGAAAAAAAAAAAGAGTCATCGATGGATAATTTTTGGACAAAGGGGGCATTAGTGACAATTCCCCTATATTTTCCCAAATTTTCCTCTTCCAATTGATCCATACAACAACTTAAATCATGTTGGTGTTGGCGGCTTTAAGTCACTCAAACAAGTTAAGTTCAAATGCGTGAATGCATGTGACTGCTAAAACTCTTGATCATTTCTTCTCTAACTGTCCATTTCTCGAACGGTTAAAAGTGTCGGCTTCCAAATTTAATTCAGATACTATAATAAGAGTTGTTGGTCCATTAGTAGCGTTAAAGCACCTAGACATAAGGCATTGCTGTGGAATCCAAACCATTGAGATTCGTGAAACAAAGTTTGTTTCATTTACATATGATGGAGTTGTAATAACTTTCACTACAAGAAATGTTGCCTGGCCCGACAAGATTTTGTTGTAAAATAGGAAAATGGAAAATATGTAATGAAATGATTGAAATTAGAAAATATGTTGGAAATTAGGAAGAATGTTAGGAAATTAGGGAAATAGAAAATATGTTAGGAAATTAGAAAATTTTGTTACAAAATAGGAAAATATAAAAATATGTAATGAAATTATTGAAATTAGAAAATATGTTTGAAAATTAGAAAATACGTTAGGAAAATAGGGAAATAGAAAATATGTTAGGAAATTAGAAAATATTTTAGGAAAATATGAAAATAAAAAATATGTAATGAAATTATTGAAATTAGAAAATATGTTAGGAAAATAGGGAAATAGAAAATATGTAGGAAATTATAAAATTGTAAACTTTGTTTTATGCATAATTAATATATGTTTGTATTTGTGAATTTGTTGTGATATTTTTTGTAAAACGCTTTATTTAGTTCCGACGAAGTGAAATACGTTCGTATTTCTTAATGTAAATTTCCTTGCAGAATGTTAGGTACGTACAAGCTGTACGTTCGGAACAAGACACGTCCCGAAGGCTCTATAGCCGAGGCAAACATTGCAACGGAACAAGACACGGATTGAAACGATTGATGTTACCCGATGGATACGTAACTATTACCCGACGACTATATGTAACACTTTACCCGACGGATATGGTACGGGTTACCCGATGGACCACAACAATTGGTGTTACCCGACGAACATTTAACCTTTACCCGACGATGATAATTAACATGCTACCCGACAGATATGTAACTGTTTACCCAACGACCGGGCTCCGCTTGAAATTGCCCGACGAATATACATGAATAATCGTCGGGCATAATTGAGCATAATAAATTTACATGTTTTTATTAAACAACTTTTTAAATTACTTGCAAATTGAAACTGACCGATCTAACTGTCTACATTTATGGTAGGTATCCATAGATCGCCTAGGCGAAAAATAACCCAATTTGGAAATCCCGGGATTACGTAACGGTGCGCGACGATGCAACGGTTACACAACGTTTCTTCACGATCGGACGGTTTGAAATCCTCAAAACATCAAGATATTCGACGGGCGAGATCTAGGCACGTAAAACCACAAATTGAACGGTTAGATTGGTCAAATTCAATCGTTTGAATATCAATAGAACCAAAAATTCATAGAATGTATTGAAGTTTCCATCAAGAGTTTAAACTCCTTGGTCAATATGCTTGTTTTCCGATTTTCAAAAACTTAAAAATTGAAATTGGCCTATCTAACCGTCCACATTTATGGTAGGTATCCATAGATTGCCTGTGCGAAAAAATAACCCAATTTGGAAATCCCGAGATTAGGTAACGGTGCGCGACGATTCAACAGTTACACAACGTTTCTTCACGATCGGACAACTTGAAATCCTCAAAAACATCAAGATTTTTGACGGGCGAGATATAGGCACGTAAAACCACAAATTGAACAGTTAGATCGGTCAAATTCAATCGTTTGAATATCAATAGAACCAAAAATTCGCAAAATGTATTGAAGTTTCCATCAAGAGTTTAAACTCCTTGGTCAATATGCTTGTTTTCCGATTTTCAAAAACTTAAAAGTTGAAATTGACCGATCTGACCGTCCACATTTATGGTTGGTATCCATAGATCACCTATACGAAAAATAACCCAATTTGGAAATCCCGCGATTAGGTAACGGTGCGCGACGATTCAACCGTTACACAACGTTATTTCACGATCGGACGGCTTGAAATCCTCAAAACATCAAGATTTTCGACGGGCGAGATATAGGCACGAAAACCACAAAGTGAACGGTTAGATTGGTCAAATTCAATCGTTTGAATATCAATAGAACCAAAAATTCAAAAAATGTATTGAAGTTTCTATCAAGAGTTTAAACTCCTTGGTCAATATGCTTGTTTTCCGATTTTCAAAAACTTAAAAATTGAAATTGACCGATCTAACCGTCCACATTTATGGTAGGTATCCATAGATCGCCTCGAAAAATAACCCCATTTTGGAAATCCCGGGATTAGGTAACGGTGCGCATCGATTCAACGGTTACACAACGTTGCTTCACGATCGGACGGCTTGAAATCCTCAAAACATCACGATAACGCTAGATGGGGCTTTAGGCATGTAAAACCAAAATTTGAATGGTCCCGATGTTGATTATTCTTTCGTCGGACCTGGTTTTCAGATTAATGATAAAGACGGCATCATAAAAGTCATGCCTGACGAATAAAGGCATTCGCCAGGCCAACAACCGTCGGGCTACATTGGCACGTCGTCGGGTAACTGTAATAAAGCGCGCAATTTTGAAAAATTTTGCAAAATCTGAACATTCCCGCATAGTGTAACCCGACGAATATTGGAAAATGATACTCGACGGACTACCAACAGGTGATAATACTCGACGACAGTTTTGAATTATGCCCGACGAACACTGCACCTAAATTTTCGCGGATTCTCAAAAGTCCCGCATTTTGTTGCCCGATGGAAGTTGATAATATTACCCGACGGATTGCCGACCGTTGTGCTTACCCGATGCATTTTGAAAATGTTACCCGACAGAATTTCCGCCTAAATATTCGCAGAATCTCAAATTAACCGCCGAATATTCCCCGACGGATATTTTTAAATTAGCCTGACGGATATGAAACATGTTACCCGACGGATACCGAACATGTTACCCGACGATGATAGTGAACATGTTACCCGATGGATACCGAACGATATTCCCGACAGATATGCACCGTTTGTTAATACCCGACGAATCATTATAGTGTTGCCCGACGTACCCGGTCGTCGGGCAATGTCAATCACAGAGATATATCAGATCGACTCTTCTTCTTCTTCCTTGTTCTTCATTTTCTGCAGTTCTTCTGTTGCCCTCTATTTCTCTTCCCAATTTGCTCTATGTTTCATTTGAATATCAGAACCACACCACTATTTCTCGCTCTCCCTCCATCCGCCACCCCAGCAGTCAAAGACGCCGCCTCTCTCTCAGCGAGCTTTGCCGTCGCCGCCGCTCCCCTCGTCAGACCGATCTCTCACCGAGTTCCTTGAAGGTCGAACTCATTGTCCCTCTCTCTCTCTATTGTTAATGTATATATATTGATTTATTGTTAAATTTGATTTGAAAAAAGAATTTATGAAATTGGATATTGTTATTGTTAATTGATATTGTTAATGTTTATGTATATATATTTGGATATATATATTTGTTATTGGTTAATTGTTATTGGTTTATTGTTATTGTTAATGTATATATAATAGTTGAAGATTTGTTGAAATTTTGATGTTTGGTATAATGTTGAAATTGATATAATGTTATGATTTTTGTTATTATTTTGGATATGAAATTTATGTGAATTTTGGATATGTGAATTTTATGAATTTTGGGTATTTGAATTTTAAAAACAATTTTGTGAAATTTTGATATGGTGTAGTATAAGTGAATTTTGGAAATGTGAGTTTTACAAATTTTTAATTTGTGAATTTTAGGATTTGGATATTATTATTATATGTTTGGACTAATTTGTAAGTTTGATTTTGGTCCCGAAATTTGGATTTAGAAATTTAGGTATAATTTTGTGAATTTTGAGTTTAGTACGTTTGGATTAATTAGTTTTTTAAGTTTAATTTTCGTTTGTGTTGGATTTATTTAAAAAAATTAGAATTTGGGTATTTAATTTTTAGATACCAATTTACTAATTATTACTAAAAAAAATTATTGCTTTATTTATTTACGTTTATTGGAATTATAAAATGTTGGTTAATTTTAAATGTGATTTTTTTTATTTTTTGAATTTAATATTTAATATTAAAAATGTTTGGTTTTTTTTTTATTTAATTAAAAATATGTTGGTTCATTTTATATTAATTAATTTATATTTGTTATTGTAGATGTCGCATCGCACCTTAATCACATCTAGGACCCGCCCCTACCCTGATCCCGTCGATGATCATGCGCCGGAAGAGGCAGCCCCTGACTCGGTTGCCTCAACAGCGGTGTCGGTTCAGTCATCGTTGTCGGTCCATCAGCGACCCGGTGCCCGATCGGAACGTCGACAACATAGCAAGAAACGGGGGGAACCCCGTACCAACCACCAGCCCCACAGGACGACGTCAGAGCAGACGGAATAGGGCCTAATGTCGGAGCACTCCCTAAGGGTAAGTTCATTATTTTGTTTATTTAACCAACCGTTTTTATTTTTTACTCATTTTATTTATCAATGTTCATCGAATTTGCAGGTAGGTCGGTGAACGTGCGCGGGATAAACCACGGTTTGACATCCCAGCGGATTTGCAGGATAACCAATGCAAAAATACTGGTGGTGTACGTGCCGCGCCTCCTGTCTGCGCCCATCAAAATTCACAGCCTCCTGGTGCATGACATTGGTGCGATTCTTCGCACCAAGTCCCTGATGATGGGGGAGACTTTCAGAACCCAAACCATGCAGGAAATCACGCGTTGTTGGGGAGAGTTATCGATATGTTTTTTTTCCCATTTTCAACATTTATTTCATATTTTTTAATTATTTTATTAACTTTAATAATTGATTGCAGATCAATTTTGAGTTCGACTTGGAGAATGTCGAGCTCAGTAGATACTTGAGCCACCACTGGCAGTTACGGTACGCCGACTAGAAGTACGAGCTCCACAAGTACTTCTTGACTTGGCCTTCCACGGAGGAAGCTCCGGCAAATCCTTCAGAGGAGTTGGACGAGCCGGAACTTCTAGGGTGGTTGTGGTTGTGCGACCATTTCGTATCCCCCACCTATCTGGTACGTATTATCTGTCTAATTAATTAAATTAGTTAAATTTTATGTTATTTTCCATTTTAAAATCTAATTTTTGGTATTCACGAACCGGGGAGCGAAGAAATTCAACCACCACGGGGGGTCGCTATCCTTATCGGCCCGGCAAGAGGATCGGCGCAACGCCGAGCCGATGTTCCCAGAGGTGGATGCCTGGGGGCAAATGTACGCTGGACGGGGGGATCAAGAGGCTGACAAAATTCACGTAAGTTTATTTTTTTGGAAGATTAAACATTATTTTTTAATTTGATAATTATATTTCTAATTAATATTTATTCGGATTTGTAGGACGCGATGCAGCAAGGCGTCTAGCAGACACAAGCTGAGCTCACCCAACAACAGCCGGATGTGCCGTTGGAGCAACAGCTCCCTAATCCCAACATGTCGATCGCTATTCTGGAGCGACGACTTGGGAGGTGCCCGAGGAGGGTCGTTCGGGGGGTGGGCGAAGAGATTGTGCTGGATGTCTTGACTCAGTCATCCAATTCATCTCGGATAGGCAATCCCCAAGAGACGTCGGACCGTTGGAGAAACCTCGAGGCCGAAAGTGCTATTATCAAAGCCCAATACGCAGAAATTCAAGCCCAAAACCAACAATTGAAGTCCGCCCTTGACAAGGTCCTTCAACGTTTGGTGATCGTGGATTGGATGATATTTTCTCACCGCCCACCCAACAACCCCCTCAAGATCCTAGCTACTTTGACCACTCGACTAGTAGTTAGAGTGTACTATATATTAAATATCTTTTTAGTTTTAATGATGTAAAAATATTACATTAATTTTTAAAATATTATTTTTATTTTATTTTGATTTTTTAATTGAATTTTTTAATTAATTTTTTAATTTAATTAAATTTTTTATTAAAAATATACAGAGTTTGCCCAACGAATAGTCAAAGTGTCGAGCATATAAACGGATTTTTCGACACTGCACCCGACGAATGTGGGACATGTTACCCGACGAATAAGTAACACGTTACCCGACGAATAAGTAACACGTTACCCGACGGATGTGTAAAACGTTACCCGACGGATGTGTATAAAGTTACCCGACGGATGTGTATAAAGTTACCTGACGGATATGTAAAAATCTACCAGACGGATATGTAAAAACTTACCCGACGGATATTGAAATAGTTACCTGACAGATATATAAAACCCTACTCGACGGATATGTGAAACTTTACCCGACGGATATGAAAATAATTACCCCATATGTAAAACGTTACCCGACGATGATTTATCGAGTTACCCGACGTATATTGGAAGGTTACCTGACGCACATTGTACGTCAGTAAAATGTTGTTGACTTTTAGGTTGCTCGACGAAGACGTCAGCGACAAACTAGTCCGTCAGGCAAGATAACGTTGCTTGACGAATACACTGTTGTCGTCGACTAAGATCAAAGCCCGACCGCACTAGCCCGACGACGATTGCCGGACGGAGATTCACCGTTTTCAGAATTGCTCGACGAATCCCTACAGTTGCTCGACAACGTCGTTTCGCCGGGCAACTTGGATTTTGCCGTGGTATTTGCTCCTTACTGATGCACCATTACTCACTGAGGTATCCATATATAAGTGAGATTGACTTCGAGAACAATTCCATAAGACTTGTCCTCACCGAACTTTCATGTGTTGTTTCTCAGTTAGAGAATTTCAAGTTGAATATCAGTTTGAATAGTGTACGTATTATGTTACGTGATTTTCTTAATTTTTATTTTCATTTTCATTGTGTTTGGAATATTATTATTATGAATAGCTTGCTATATTACTCTTTTCTTTGGTTCATTTGCTTGCAGTTCCTTCCTCTTGACAAGCCTATATTACCCTTAAAGCTTAGACAAGTCATCTACTTGATAGACAAAGCTGTAGCACTGGAGAAAATATATTATTATATATGGATCCTATCAGGCATTGGTCGTGTGAAGGAATGGACAGACCAATTGAAGAAGTCAACAAGGCAAGAGATCAGTATGCTCTCCAACATATTAAACACAACGTGCCTTCAACCATTCTAGTCTCTACAGCTGATTGATTATTGCTTAGCTAAATACTATTATTAAAAGTTAGTTATGCATCCTCTTCGATAAGAATATATGCTACATACAATACGTACATACAACAACTTTTGTTTTCTTCTTGGCCATTGTTGAATTTCATAGTGTCACAGTGTTCGTACGTAACTGCCTAATGAAGTCCATGCATTTTCTCCAAGTTTGTAGATAACGATAAATTTCAATAAAAAATGCATTCACGGCGAATTATCATAAAAATATATATTTAATCAAGAGACGTAATGAGCCTTATTATCCCTCAAATGAATCTCTATGATTGAATAAAATGTATGTGATTGTAAATGTCTAACAACATGGGTTTGAGATTGAAAATAGACAGTTTTTGGGGGGTTTTTATACTTCTATGTACTTTATCCTTTTATTCATAATTTAAAATTTAATTAAGAAAATAAAAATTATTCATGACTCTCTAAATATGGAGCATGGTTAATTGATTAAATTTTGTTCAAAGAGCTCCTAAATTAGTTTTCCCTCAATTTTACCTAAAGTTAGAACTTTATACTAGAAAGCATGATTACAAATGCTTTAAAAGTTTGTTCTTTTTAGGGTTGTCCTTCAAATGCACACAGATCAAGTCACGACATCTCATTTTACACACAGAACATGATTTTATCTCATTTTATACCTAGAACTTGTATGTACCTTTCCGTCACTCCCATCCAATTACCGTTAAAATTGCGTATGTGGCAAAATTTGTATGAGCAATTAATACATTTTGCCATAAGTTATTGAATTTTATATATATTGAATTTTGAATTTCGTGTTCACCTCATTGTCAAGTTTATGAGCAGCCAAGAGAATGAGTGCATCTCCTTCCACCTCCACATGCGGCAACTGCAATTGGAGAAGAAATTGTGCACGTACTTCTACGAGCCGCAATAGCTTCGGCATGTAGGGAGGATTGTAACCTTTCAATTCTGTCAAAGATTGCAGCCACAAAGTGGCCTTTAATTATCATCTCTTAAAACAATACCAATAACCCCACTTCCAGAAGCCTCCGTAAATACTCCCTCAAAATTACACTTCATTACCCCTGATGCTGGTGCAGCACATCTCACTCTAGCATGTTGTCGATTGGATATAGCATAACCTGTTGGAAGATCTAAGACACTCACACACTCAAAAAAAATAGATATAACTTTTTGGAACAGAATGAAACACACTTCATTTCCATTTCTTTGTTTTTAATTGAGATACAAACTCAATACAACCAAAACTATTTATAGGAGTCTCTAGCAACCTTTCAATTGCATAACTCCTAAGACCTTTTACATCCATAACTTGAAACAATAAACTCATCTTCATGACCACTACTCATATTCATGACCACTAGCTACTCTTAACTCACATTCATGGCCACTACTGTTAACTCACAATAATCATAGAAGACTCTTTAGCTTCTAGTCGTTATTGACAATGAAAAGACTTAAAACATGTTTATTATTCAACATCCCCCCTTAAACATGATTTTATGGTGTTGGACAAAGTCCAAGTGATGACCGCAACTTTTTGAATGTCTCCAACTTCAAAGGCTTGGTGAATATATCCGCAATTTGATCTTCCGACTTCACATCACATACTTAAGCTGAATTTCCTTCTTGCTTATGCATTCTCTGATGAATGAAACCTTGTGTCAATATGTTTGCTCTTATAATGAAAAATTGGATTTTTGGCCGAAGCTAATGTGTGGACTTGTTATCAGCATAAACTTATGTAGCTTCTTCTTGTGGCAAACTGAGTTCTTTCAACAAATTCCTAAGCCAAATGGCATGACAAACACATGATGTTGTAGCAACATGCTCTGCTTCACAAGTTGAAAGTGTCACAATCAATTGCTTCTTCGAAATCCATGTAAATGCAGCATCTCCCATGTAAAAAACAAATCATGTTGTGCTCTTTCTATCATCCATGTCTCCAGCCCAATCACAATCACTATAACCAACAAGCTTCAACTCATTTGATGATGAATAAAACAAGCCAAAATCAAGTGTACCTTTGATATGAATAATTGTTGGATCCTCCATGTAAGACTAACTAGGCCGACTCCAAAAAGTATATTAGGCTCTGTGCACGTCAAATATCTCAAGCTTCCTACCAAACTCTTGAAAATAGTTGAATTCTCCTTTGGAGCTCCATCTTCAAACTTTGACAACTTCACTCCACATTCAACAGGAGTACTTACTGGATTACATGCATCCATCTGAAACTTTTTGAGAACTTCTCTTGCATAGCCTTCTTGTGAAATGAAAATGCCTTCTTCCATTTGCTTCACTTCGATGCCAAGATAATATGACATGAGCCCAATATCTGTCATCTCAAATTCTCTTGCCATTGCTCTCTTGAATTCATCAAACATGCTTGGATTATTTCCTGTAAAAATCAGGTCATTCACGTGCAAGCAAACAATTAACATTTCACCGTTAGCATTCACCTTCACATATAAAGCATGCTCATGTGGGCACTTATTGAAATTATTTTCTTGGAAATACTTGTCAATTCTGCTGTTCCACGCCCTCGATGCTTGCTTGAGCCCATATAACGCCTTCTTGAGTTTAAAAACTTTATCTTCATGTCCTTCCACAACATACCCCATGGGCTGATCAATGAAAACCTCTTCTTCAAGAAATCCATTCAAGAACGCAGACTTCACATCCAACTGATAAAGCTTCCATCTATTTTGGGTTGCTAATGAAATGATTAATCTAATAGTTTCCAATCTAGCAACAGGAGAAAATACCTCATCATAGTCAATTCCAGCCCTTTGCTTGTATCCTTTGGCGACCAATCTTGCTTTGTATCTTTCCACTTCTCCTTTGGCATTCTTCTTGGCTTTGTAAACCCATTTTACTCCAATTGTCTTATGATTTTTTTGTAAAACAACAAGCTCCCAAGTGTCATTCTTCTTGATTGCTTCAATCTCTTCTTTCATTGCTTTTCTCCATCTTGAATCCCGCACTGCATCCTCAAAGCTTAATGGTTCACAATCAGCAAACAAACAAAACAAAGTTAGATCATTTTGATTGTCTTCCACATATATTTCACTCAAGCTTCTCATCCTCGGTGTTCTTTCATTGGAACTTGCACTGGATGACGACGATGGAGATGAAGAATCTCTATGAGATGATGGTGGTGATGAAGGTGGTGTCTCTTGCTGCTGCACTTCATGTCTTTGCTCATCATGACCATCTTCTTCTTCCAAGAAAGGAAAGAAATTATAATCTCTATCGTGTGCTTTCCAATACCATGTGCCTTCTTCATCAAATTCAACATCTCTACTAAATATGATTTTTTTCTTTTCTGGATTATAAAGCTTGTACCCTTTGGAAGATGCATCATAGCGAACAAAAACAAATTTCTCACTCTTATCATCCATCTTGGACCGATTGTGATCAGGAACATGTGTGTACGCAATGGACCCAAAAACTCACAAATGAGATGCACTAGGTTTTCTTCCTCTCCATGCTTCATGCGGAGTTCTGTTCCATAGACTTCTTGTTGGACAACGATTTGAGAGATAAACGGCACAATCAATAGCTTTAGTCCAAAATTCTTTCGGCAAATCTTTGCTCTTCATCATACTTCGAGCCATATTGAGAATTGATATATTTTTCCTCTCCACCATGCCATTTTGTTGAAGAGAGTAAGGAACTATCAAGTGACGACGGATCCCATGGTCTTCACAAAATTTTTGAAATTCTTTTGAAGCGAATTCACCACCTCGATCAGATCTCAACACCTTAATCTTATAGCCATTGGAATTTTCAACCTTTGAATTTCTTGAATGCTCCAAATGCCTCAGATTTTTCTTTTAGGAAATACACCCATGTTTTTCTACTAAAATCATCAATGAAGTGAAGAAAAATAATTATTCTTACCAAATGAACTTGGTTTGATTGGGCCACACACATCAGCATGAATGAGTTCCAAAGGCTCTTTTGCTCTTGAACTAGATCCTCTGGGAAAGCTCTTTCGTGATTGCTTCCCGAGTAGACACCCTTCACATAATTGATATGGAGAATTGATAAACGGCAAACCCTTCACCATTGCTTTCTTGTGCAGCATTACTAGATCACCAAAATTCATGTGCCCAAATCTCAAATGCCAAAGCCATGATGAATCTTTGAAACACGCCTGGAGACACTTTGCCACCACACTTTGGATATTCAGCAGGAACATCCTATTCTTTGTCATTGGAACTTTAGCAATCAGTCTGTTGTGTTGGTCTCGTATTGAAAAACTACGATCCATGAGCTGCATACTATATCCTTTCTCCAACAATTGACCGACGCTCAAAATATTACTCTTCATAGTAGGCACATAATAAACATTTGAAATGAATTCATGGCTGGCATCCTTCAAACGAATTAAAATTTTACCTTTGCCTTTGACTGGAACTTTGGAGTCATCGCCAAAAGTGATTTTGCCACCCAAGTTTTCGTTAAGATCCACAAATAAATCTCTATTTCCACGCATATGATTACTTGCTCCCGAGTCCAAGTACCACGGCTCTCCTTGATCTTTCTCTTCACACTTGTAGGCCAATAACAAAGTGGCATCTTGGTCAGCTTCTACAAAATTGGATTTTCCTTGTAAAATTCCACCACCACTTGTACATTCGAACGATCTGTGCCCATATTTTCCGCTAGCATAACTTTGAATTCGAGACTTGTCAAATCTGGAATTTCCTTGTTGATTTGAGTTGGTCCATCTTCCACGCCCTCTTGAAAAACTTGAATTTCGATCTCTTTCATCATTTTGGGTAGGCCTGAAATTGCCTCTTGCACCTCTAGAACTTCTTCCTCCTCTGTTGCCTCTTCCTCCTCAGCCACGACAGCAACTCATACCTCCTTGATTGCCTTCACTTATGAAGCATAATTTGTAGAGACTTAATTGTGAATCAAGGGGTGTTTAAAGAGCAAGTTTGGGGGAATGTTCAAAAGAAAGAAAAAAAAAAAAATCGGCATTGTGTTTGAATTGTTATGCCCTGAATGTTCATGTATTGATTGTTGAAGTATGGTCCATAATGATCAAATCGGTCATTGAGTGTATGTACTTGCTCGGTACTTATATGATTTTTAAGCTTTGATGGTGATAAAAGTTCATATGTGTCTAACATCATAGCATTCTTCTACTTTTCTTTAAGAACCTTGTGTTATCCATATCCATTCTCTCTTTGACCCCTTACCTTTTGGCCTCATTACAATCCCCATAAAGACCTTATGATCTTGTTTGTTGTGTTTATATCTATATGTGGAGATTTGAATGAAGTATGAGCATATGGTGTCACTTGTTCTTGCATTCAAGTAGTAACATTCCTTTCATGGGATCATATTCAAAAGAACATTTCTGAAAGTGCCTTTCTTTCTTGTTATATTATATGTGAGCAATTTGTTTCCATTTTACATCAATCCTCTCACATATAATTAGTATAGGAAGAGTGACTTAACCAGAAAATATGAGGTAAAATCAGAGCGTATTCAATGAGATTTTTGAGCTAATTCTTTCAACATGTATCTATCTTTGTATTGTTGCTTTGATTGATTTAATTGTGAGCTTGTGTATGATTTCTATAAATGTGTATTAACTCTCGAATTATGTGGACCAATTCTTATGCTTATGATGAATCTTAATATGTCATGATCCATTGAAAATCTCTGAGACAAATGTTGGAAGGTTTACGTTGAATCATTGAGTCTTTGTTTTTCTTTCATTCTTTGTTTTTGTTTTGCTCAAGGACTAGCAAAAGCTTAAGTGTGGGGGAATTTGATAGGAGCATATTTATGCGACGTTTTATCTTGTTTTCTTATGTTTTTCTTAGTATTTTTCCTATGTTTTCTTAATACTTAGCTTGTTTTCGTGTTTTGTAGGATTTTTGGAAGCAAAGTTACAAAATAAGTTAATGAGTGCTGTTTGGGAAATCTAAAGAGGAACTTTGAAACAGACTTCAAAGTTGACACATCTGCTGAAGTCTGTTTCAAAGTTTCCTCTTTAGATTTCCCAAACAGCACTCATTAACTCATTTTGTAACTTTGCTTCCAAAAATCCTACAAAACACAAAAACAAGCTAAGTATTAAGAAAACATAGGAAACATGCTAAGAAATGCATAAGAAAACAAGATAAAACATCGCATAAATATGCTCCTATCAAATTCCCCCACACTTAAGCTTTTGCTAGTCCTCGAGGAAAACAGAAACAAAGAATGAAAGAAAAACAAAGACTCAATGATTCAACGTAAACCTTCCAACATTTGTCTCAGAGATTTTCAATGGATCATGACATATTAAGATTCATCATAAGCATAAGAATTTGTCCACATAATTCGAGGGTTAATACACATTTATAGAAATCATACACAAGCTCACAATTAAATCAATCAAAGCAACAGTACAAAGAGAGATACATGTTGAAAGAATTAGCTCAAAAATCTCATTGAATACGCTCTGATTTTACCTCATATTTTCTAGTTAAGTCACTCTTCCTATACTAGTTATATGTGAGAGGATTGATGTAAAATGGAAACAAATTGCTCACATATGATATAAATAGAAAGAAAGGCACTTTCAGAAATGTTCTTTTGAATATGATCCCATGAAAGGAATGCTACTACTTGAATGCAAGAACAATTGACACCATATGCTCATACTTCATTCAAATATTCACATATTGATATAAACACAACAAACAAGATCAGAAGGTCTTTATGGGGATTGTAATGAGGCCAAAGGGTAAGGGGTTAAAGAAAGAATGGATATGGATAACACAAGGTTCTTAAAGAAAAGTAGAAGCATGCTATGATGTTAGACACATATGAACTTTTATCACCATCAAAGCTTAAAAATCATATAAGTACCGAGCAAATACATACACTCAATGACCGATTTGAACATTATGGACCATACTTCAACAATCAATACATGAACAGTCAGGGCATAACAATTAAAACACAATGCCGATTTTTTTTCTGTTTTTTTTTTCTTTCTTTTGAACATTCCCCCAAACTTGCTCTTTAAACACCCCTTGATTCACAATTAAGTCTCTACAATGGTCCGCCCTAATGCAGTCTTGTGCTCCCTAAGAACTGTCAACAAGATCTCTTGCTCCACCAAACTCAAGTTCGCAGCAACTATCACTGGTAATGTTTGGTTCTCTCCCAAGTAAGCATACTTCAATTGTTCAGGTAGTTGCTTCAATTCTAGTTCTGGTGCCCTGACAATAGAAGGGACAAGAGCACTATTAGTAGACACAAGAGTTTCAAAGGGAGGTACATACTTACTTGGATAAGGCTTAGAAGCCTCAAGAGAATGCACAGCTTCATGGAGGTCCATCTCCGTAACATCACATCCACGTTCATAATTCAGCTTTGTGAGGTTGTGGGCTATTCATGCCTCCAAAGGGTCAATGCTATATACTTGAAACACTTGCTCAACAACACTTCCTACCACATCAATCTTGAAACAATCATGGTTATCATGTGGCAATTTGATAGTGTCAGACACCATGAATTCTATCTTCTTACCATTAACTTTCATGCGTATAGTACCCTTTTTCACACTTATCTTTGTATAAGCAGTTACCATAAAGGGTTTACCAAGAATAATAGGTAATGAAGATGGCATAGGGGAATCTTCCATATCCAGAACAACAAAATCAGCAGGCAAAATAAATTCATTTACCTGAACCAAAACATCCTCTAATATACCTCTAGGTCTTCTAATGCTTCTATTTGCCAATTGCAATATAATTGAGGTTGGTTTGAGCTCCCCCAACCTCAACTCCTCATAAACGGTATATGGCATCAAGTTAATGCTTGCTCCTAAATCAAGCAAAACACGTTCAAACAGACGGTCACCAACCCTGCAAGGAATTGTAAAACTACCTGGATATTTTAGTTTAGGTGGTAGTTTTCTTAATAAAACCGCACTTACCTCCTCAGTGAATGAAACTTTCTCCTGTTCCTGAAACTGTCTTTTGTGTGTACAACTATCCTTTAAAAACTTAGCATAAGATGGAATCTGTTTAATTGCATCAAGTAAAGGAATGTTGGTTTCTACTTTTCTGAAAGTTTCAAAAATATCAAGAAGATGTTTTTCTTTCTTTTGCTTAACTAACCTTTGAGGGAAGGGTGACAATATCACTTTCTCCTTCTCACCAACCTTTGTGGCTAGAGGTGGTTCAACATTTTCTGGTTCATTCTCATCTGTCCCCACCTTGTTGTCAACTACCTTGCCACTTCTAAGGATTGTCACAGCCTTGAGCTGCTCCTGGCCTCCCAGATTAGGTATGGTTTGTGATGGAAACTCTCATTTCTTCCTCTCACTTAACTCCTTTGCCATTTGCCCTACTTGTGCCTCCAATCTCTGAATAGCTTGGCTAGTTGTTGCTTCTAGTTTCTGAATGTTCTGACTAGTTAGGCCATTTGTCTGTTGCTGTGAAGTCAAGAACTGGAGTATGGCACCTTCAAGATTATTCTTCTTCTGGTCAGTATTTGGTTGTGTCACCGGTGATGAAGCATGATAATTACTTCCCTGCTGGATGTTCTTCTGCTGCCCTTGTGGATTAAGCACATTCTGGCTATTGCTCCAAGAGAAATTTGGGTGGTCTTTCCATCCTGGATTATAAGTGTTCGAATATGGGTTGTTCTTGGGATGATAGTTGTTTTGCCCCACATGATTAGCTTGCTCATGATCTGTAAAACAAGATATAGGACAAGTCTCAGTAGTATGATTAAAATGAGAACATATAGCACATACCTCGACTTTAGCAACTTGTTGAACTTGAGAGATGTTCTGAGCTGACATTGCTGTCACCAGCATATCTAACTTCTTCTCCATTGCTGCCATTTGACTCTGGACACCACCATTTTTGCTAACTTCATAAACACCTTTACTTTTTACTCCTTGTCTCCCTCTTGATGAGAATTGCTGATAATTTTCACTTAGGGTCTCAAATAGCTCAATGGCTTCATCACTGCTCTTTTCCATAAGCACACCACCACAAGCTGAATCAACAAGACTTTTGTTAATATCATTTAAACCTTCATAAAAAGCTTGCACTTGATCGTCTTGAGATAGATTGTGGTGTGGACACTTGAGAAGCAACTCATTGAAATGCTCCCATGCCTCAGAGAAAAGATCTCCATCCTGTTGTTGAAAGGATTGAATCTCCCTTTTAAGTTGTCTTGTCTTTTGGGCTGGGAAAAACTTCTTCAAAAATTTAGTAGCCAATTGTTCCCAAGTAGTAATGGAACTTGCAGCCAGAGAATTCAACTACAACTTAGCATTATCTTTTAACGAGAAAGGAAAGAGAATTAACCTGATTCCTTCTGAAGTTAAGCCCTGGATGTTCTAAGTCTTGCAGAGATCGAAGAAATCCCTAATGTGCAAGTATGGATCCTCAGAAGGTGTGCCTCTATAGTGTGGCACCATGTTAAGCAATTGAGGTGATAAATTGAAGCTACCTTGCGCAGTTGGTTGGTAGGCAATGCATGATGGTTGATTAAGGTTTTGAGGGACAAAGGAGTCCTTCATTGGCCTTCGAACTTGTTCATCCCCCATTTTGTTCTTTAATTCTGATCTTTCTCCTTCTTCAAAATTTTCTATTTGTGTGTTAAATTTTGCCCTCCTAGCTTGCTTTCGAAGACGTCTAAGAGTTCGTTCAATCTCAAGATTGTAGGCAACAACCGCTAAATATTGGGATCGACGACCTTGCATAAACGAAATTCAACCTATAAAACAAAACCAAAAATCAATTTCAGCACGAACTAATTACACAGTCCCCGGTAACGGCGCCAAAAACTTGTTGTACAAATAGCAACCTATAAATTACGCAACTATATGCACGTTTTAACTCGCAAGTGCACAAGATCAGACAAATAGTATAGAAAGCAAATACGAGATCATTCCCACGAGGACTGGATTAATATGTGTTTAAATTGATTTTAAGATGATTTTGAAAACTGAAAATTTCGAAACAAAATATTAAAAAAACAGCATTTGATTAAAAATAGAATTGGATTGAGGTTAAAACAATGTGAGAAAACCAGTTAGTGATTCAATGTTCACCGCTAATCTTCTTCCTTAAGCAAATGATATGCACAATGCTACAAAACATATTTTAGATGCTCATGTTTGTCAACCTAAAGGCATGATATCTACTCTTTAAATTATTGATTTCCCTAAGCAACAAGTTAGGCATGGGTATCTACGCTAACTCTTTTCATTCTTAAAGTATTTAGCTTGGTATCTACTAAGTTGCACTTTAAGAACGCATAACACAATGGAAATCGACAAACACACAACTTCTAGAACATGGTATCTATTCTAGTTATTCATGATGATTAATTTCAAGAACTTATAACTAGTTCTTTTGTTACTCTCATAGGCACAAGATTTGGTCATCTAAATTTACCTATGTAACAAACTCAATACACAACATGCATATGGTGATCAAGCATAACATAACGTATGTAAAGAGTAAAATATAATATGAAATTAATCAATTAAGCATAACAAAAGTAGTTTGCAGCAAAGACATATCGAAATCTTTAAAGAAACATGATTAGGGCTTCAATCGAGCCCTAACTATAGTACTTAGTTACCCATAATTTAAATAGACAGCAAGAACATAAAAAAACAGAAAATAAAAAGAGGAAGAGGATAGCTCTTTGATGATGTGTTGGTCAGCCAGAGTGATTGGATGACACCTTGACGTTCCTCCTTGCTTCCTAAGCCTTTTAGACCTTGGAACCTTGAAGGATGAAGCAGAATGCGATGGTGTGGCTGAGTCCTTGTGTGAGAGTCCAGACGTTTTTTGCAGTTTTTTGGGAGAAAAATAGTTGTTTCAAAATATCAGCCGAGGGGGAGACTCTTTGCTTCTCTCTTGTATGCGTGTATTTGCCCCTTCGGCTTGCCAAGAATTTATATGCATATTAATTCATTGAATGAGGGAGAGCATGAGTTTCTTTTTTTATTATTTTTAATTTTCTTCTTTTCTCTGATTAAAACAGCTCCTCCCATAACCCTAACAAACTGGGTTTCAGTCGTCCAAGCCTGATAAGGATTAGAAAACTTGAAATAGAAGGAATGCTGAATTCCCGTGCAACTTGAACTTGCTGTACTAAATTGGCCATAACTCCTTCTAGAAAATTCCAATTCACAAACCGTAAATTCTTTTAGAAACTAGACTTCCGTACCTTTCCAATGATAGCTGAAGTCTATTTCAAAGTTTCTTCTTTAGATTTCCCAAACAACACTCATTAACTCCTTTTGTAATTTTGCTTCCAAAAATCCTAGAAAGCACGAAATCAAACTAAGTATTAAGAAAACATAGGAAACATGCTAAGAAAAGCATAAGAAAACTAGATAAAACGTCGCATAAATATGCTCCTATCAACTTCTCGAGCCATCTCCGCCATTGAGAGTGAGTTTTGTTTGAAGAACTTTGTCCAAAATGGGTTCATAACTCTTCTTCTTTAATCTTTCTTCATGGGCTTTTAGTGAACCAGAGAGTTGATCAACAGACATGGTGTCTAGGTCTTTAGACTCTTCAATTGCAACAACAATATGCTCAAAATTCGGATCTAATGAGCGAAGGATTTTCTCCACCACACGAGTATCGATGATCTCTTCACCATCTCTCCTCAACTGATTGACATTGGCTTGAACTCTTGACATATAATCTGAAATTGATTCGGAATCCTTTTGATGTAGGCCTTCAAACTCTCCTCTAAGAGTTTGTAGTCGCACCTTCTTCACTTTGTCAACTCCTCTGTAAAAATTCTGCAGTATCTCCCAAGCATCTTTGGCCATCGTATCATTTGCAACCTTCTCAAATTTTCTGTCATCCAAGGCTTGATGAATGAGAGTGAGTGCCTTCTTGTCTTTCTTCTTCATGCCCCTCAATGCATATCTTTGGGCTTGAGTCAAGTTGGCTTCATCATCATGATCACCGATCCCTTTCTCTACAACATCCCAAGCATCATAGCAGCCAATCAACGCATTCATTCGAACACTCGAATTGTGATAATTATCTTTGGTGAGGAGGGAAACTTGGAACGGAGTCATGGAACCATTGACCATCTTGTAGATTCTTTCAACAAATGCTTTGATACCAGTTTGTTGGAAGATCTAAGACACTCACACATTCACAAAAAAAAGATGCAACTTTTTGGAAGAGAATGAAACACACATCATTTCTATTTCTTTGTTTTTGCTTGAGATACAAACTCAATACAACCACAACTATTTATAGGAGTCTCTAGCAACCTTTCAATTTCATAACTCCTACGACCTTTTACATCCATAACTTGAAACAATAAACTCATGTTCATGACCACTGCTCATATTCATGACCACTAGCTACTCTTAACTCACATTCATGGCCACTACTATTAACTCACAATTATCATAGAAGACTCTTTAGCTTCTAGCCGTTATTGACAATGAAAAGACTTAAAACATGTTTATCATTCAACTTAACCATGGTGACGATGATGGCTCACCAAACTGGCTGCAGCATTAATCTGAATTTCTTGCGGAGGAATACACTTCCCCGACCATAAATAATCTTTCCGACATCTCCAAATACTCCAGATAACCATAAGCACAAGGTCAAAACAATTAGAGGGCAACTCGGAAGACAAAGACATCAACCAATGTCTTATACTCAATGCAGAACCAAGTCTGCCTCATAGACCTAGGGGGCTGGAGAGGCAAATAGCAGAGGCAGCCCGGCAGTCACGTAGAACATGTTCCAGAGTTTCTCTCGCGTCTGGGCGATGCAAACAACATGCATCTACACTCACTTTCCGTTTACAGAAATTTTCACGAGTCGGAAAAATATTATGACAGATACGCCAAGCCCCAATCTTTACTTCGCCCGGCACATGAGTAGCCAAGATTGCTTTCCATAGAGGTTGCAGATGAAGATGAAGCTAGCCTGCAAACATGGGAATCCAAATTTGTCGCTACATGGTAGGCGCACTTCACTGTGAAATTACCATGCTTATCATGAGGTCACACCATTTTTGTTGGTATTTTGAGCAGAATGACAGCTGGCACACAGCAATAGCAAAAGAAGAAGATGAACCCGATTTCTCTGGTATTCTTCTAGACTCAGACCTTTAGCTGAAAACGATTGGTCTAGGATCTTCTTCTCTACCTATTCTCTTGTTATGAACAATTTGGATGATTATTGAATTCAAAATTAGAGTAGCATTCAGTATGATGAACACTACACACTAGGTGTTTCATAAAAGTTATCTTAGAGATTTTTCTGTGATTTTTAGTGTATATTTCATTTATTGATTAGAAAATGAATCACACACACATTTTACACTCTCCACACGTATTGGAGACGGTTAGAGATGATGTCACTATGATGACATGTCTCCCAATCATTAGCTTACACATCTATGAACCAATTGTGTTATGACACGTGGTTATCCTTGCTCTCCAAGTAAACTTACACACTCATTACATTTCTATTTTATCTTTTTCTGTTTTCTGATTTGAGTAAAAAAAACTAGTAAAACAATTTACATATCAACATTCCCTTCTAATTAATTGTTTACTGGTTTGACACCAAGTAAACCCCTTGGATAATTGAACCTTTCTTTAGGTAGTGCTTTAGTAAAGACATCTGCAATGTGCTCCTTTGATTTGCAGTATAGTAGATCGATTTCACCAGCTTGTAATGCTTCTCTAATGAAATGAAATCTTCTATTGATGTGTTTAGTATTTTGATGAAAGACTGGTTCTTTGTCATGGCAATGGAAAATGTGTTGTCACACATTAGAGGAGTAGCCTCTGTTTGCTCTTCTCCAAAATCCTCTAGAGCAAATCTCAGCCACTTGGCATGAGTTGTAGCTTCAACTGCAATCATATACTCTGCTTCTGCAATAGATAAAGCAACACTGTGTTGTTTGACAGAAGCCCATGAAAAGGCACCACTACCAAATGAGAATGCATAGCCTGATGTATCCCTCATATCATTCTCACTGCCACTCCAATCACTATCACAATAGCCAATTAGGACATTATTCCTCCCTTTCACATACTCAATGCAATAGTTACTAGTTCCCTGAATATATCTAAGAATTCTCTTGGCAGTACCAAGATGTTTCTTAGATGGTTTTTGCATATACCTAGACAATAGGCTAGCAGCAAACATTATATAAGGTCTAGTAGTAGTCAAATAGAGTAGGCTACCAACCATTTGTCTGTAGAGGCTTTCATCTGCAGCTTCATTGCTAAAATTTCTGCACAGTTTAGCATTAGTTGCCAATGGTGTACTCACTGGTTTGCAGTCCTTCAAGCCAAACTTGTCTAGTAGGGTCAGAGTATACTTCTTCTGATGAATGATGACGAATTTATCAGTCTGAATCATACCCATACCTAGGAAGTGATGAAGTAGCCCCAAATATGTCATCTCATACTTGTTCATCATATCATGCTTGAAGTTTGAGAACATTGTCTCACAATTTCCAACGTAGACAATATCATCCACATGGATTGAAATAATCAATGTCTTGCCTTCTTTGCTTGACTTCATGTATAGAGTAGCTTCACTAGGACTCCTTTGAAAGCCACACTTGAGCAAGTGAGAATCAATTTCTCCGTACCAGACTCTAGGTGCCTGTTTTAGGCCATACAAAGCTTTCTTTAGCTTATAGACTTTCCCTTCTTCACCTTAGACTTCAAACCCCTCAGGTTGTTCCACATAGACCTCTTCTTCTAGGACTCATTTAGGAATGCTGAATTGACATCAAGTTGGAATAGTTTCCAATTCTTCTGTGCAACTAGAGCAATCAAAATTCTGATTGTGTCTAGTCTTGCAACATGAGAAAAAGTCTCAATGAAATCAATCCCAGGTTTCTGAACATGACCTTTAGCTACAAGCCTTGCCTTGTGCTTTTGAATTGAACCATCTAGGTTGAGCTTTATCTTGTACACCTATTTGCCACCAATCACAGGCTTGTCACTTGGTCTATCAACCAAGTCCCATGTTGAGTTTTTCTCAATCATGTCAATCTCACTTTCTATAACTTTCTTGCAAGCTTTCTCCTTTGTACCTTCTTCATAACTCTTAGGTTCTATGATAAACATATATGACATCCAGCATAGATATCACTGAGGCTTCTTAGTTTGACTGGTGTATTGCTAGGAGTTGATTCTCTAGCTACTAGAGCTTGCATGATTAGATCCATTAGTTTATTGTATTGGTGTTTGAGGATCAGTTTTGAGTACATGGAATTATACTTTGTTTTACTTTGCAGGGTCATAATGAGCAGCCCAGGCTGTCGGAAAATAGTGCAGCAGTGGTTGAGGTTCGATGGAAAAAACCAGCCAGGGGGGTGATTAAAGCTAATTGTGACAGCTCCTAGTGTGCGCAAGATGGCGTGGCGGGGTTGGCTGGGTGCTTAGGGACTGCTACGGGTTTCTAGTATCAGCATGGGGCATGGAGAGCTATGGATGTAGTCGAGCTTGATAGTAGAGGCTGAAGCGGTCCGGGGTGCCCTTACTCACTGCTTGAAGGAAGGCCATGAAAACGTGGAAGTTGAGACTGCTACCCTGGCCATTATCAATGTTCTGAATGGTACTAGTCCATGTGATGTTTGGCTGGTCTAGTGTTTGACATTAAGGAACTAGCTAAGCAGATGAGAAGTATAAAATTCGTGTATACTCCAAGACAGGCCAACAAGGCAGTGCATCTTGTAGATGCCCATGTTTCTAGGATAAAGGGATACCATTGTTGGGATGAATTGGGGACTGACTGGTTGTTTGACACCTTCGCTTTTGATGCTGGTGTATCTGATCATTATTAATAAAGTTTCTTGATCGTTTGGTAAAAAAATAAAAAATAAATAAAAAGAAGAAATTAAAATGCTGAGTTTCAATAGAAAGAAAGAAAGCACTACAGTGTCGTTTGGCAGAGAACTCTAGAAGTTGCGCATCTATTCTCCTTAGCAGAAAGCTTTATTGGAGATGGAACCTAGGGTCTTAACTTCACCTTGGCAACCTTAATTCTATGAAAAAAATGGCTAAAGTATTCTAATTTTCCAAAATTGTTCTAAGGATCATTTTCACTTAAATAAGATAGGCCATGGCATGTGGAATACTATATAGTCCTTCTAATTGCAACCTAAGTATGGTATGTACATTAGATTACTCCTAGAAAGCCTTTAAATATGAGAAAACAAACAAAAGTAACCAAACAGATTCAGTGGCATGGCATGTGCTCACTAACCCTATTCTTCCATTCATAGATATATCAATTAAACTTATGCATGTCATATGCTCTAAGTTTAACCAAGCATATGCAATCCCAATGGTGATCAAACACTAGAACAACATATGAGTTAATAATTATAATAAATAAAACAAAGAAGTGTTTGAAAGAAACTGAATACTTTAATCATAACATAGAATTGAGTTTACATGGTATCATCAAGAACCATAGATGAAGAATTAGCTACACATGTATCTAATCAACACAAAAACATTAATTAGACACATAAGTGCAAAAAACTCTTAGTAGAAGTCACCGTTGAAGCGTTCTTCTTCCCCAGATGAGAAAAGGGGTTATTCTTCATAGTAACAAAGATGGTAGATGACGAATTTGATGAAGGAAATTTGGGCTTTTGTGATGGGAGTTGTCTGTAGAAGAGGAATTGGATGAAAATGGCTGGAAGAGATGAGAGGCTGGAGAAAGGGGAATAAAGAGATGAGTTTTCTTCTTGGTTTTTCTGAATTGAGTAGAATGGAAGAAGGTTGTGGAGGTTAGGTATGATTTTCTTTGCTATGTGAAGGTTAGGTATGATTTTGAGAGCTAAGAGGGCTTTATATAGGTAGAACAGGAGGGGTAAAATTGCCAATGAACAATATGTAACGACCCGGACCAGGAATTTTAAATAATTAAGGAAATGACGATTTTACCCTCAGTTTTGGAAGGGTTCGAAAGTCACTTTTTGACTGGCAGTGCTTTTGGGAATTTTTCTTGTGTAGTTTTTTTAGGTCTCGAACTCACGAGTTCGTAGACAAGCGACAAGCGGAAAACGGAGACCCGGTGAGATCGTTACGGGTCTAGAAGCTTCAGGGCTAGTTTGGTAATTTTGGAAAAGTCCAAAATTTGGGGGATATTTCTTCTCCCATTTCGGACTCTGCCCAAACGAGTTTTGCACCCTCCCCCTCTCTCCTGCCTGACTACCCCACCCGTGCGATCACCGAACCCCCACCCTCATCGGACCATTTCCAGTCCGACTCGTTCGAAACCAAGGCTGGGAATGTCTTCCCCGCGACTCCATGAGTATTTTGGGGTCACCATCGAGGTCAGAGCACCGCCGTAGACGGCGGATGGAAGAGGGAGGTGGACCGAAACTTCTTAGCTGTTTTCTGACCAAACCAGGTACGATCTCGAGACTCATACCTCATATTCGGATTCCTGGTGAAAAGTAGATGAATTTACATGTGTAGATCATGAAAATTGGTCAAGGATTGAAGAAGTTGGCAGCTAGCCGGAAATGGCAATTTTCGGCGAGAATTCCCACATTAACTCTATATTGGTCAAGGATTGAGAATTCCCACATGTGTAGATCGTGAAAATTGGTCAAGGATTGAAGAAGTTGATCAAGGTACTCAGAACTTTGTATATCTCTGCCAGATCGTAGAGGGGTTCTCCAATGTTGGCATTCGAGGGATCTTTCTCCGCCATATCGTTGAGGTCTGGGGTATCTCAGGACTAGGAGAGATATCAAGTTATCACTCGGGGTGCTCTGGAGGAGTAGGGATATTGAGTTACCACTCGGGGTACTCAGAACGAGCCGGGATATCGAGTTATCACTCAGGGTGCTCAAGAGGAACCGAGATATCGAGTACGACTCGGGCTAAGTCAGTGAGACTCAATTCAAGCAAGTCTGGTTCCTTCGTCATCCAAGTCAGTGGGTTAGTGTGGGCGGTGACCCAGATTGACGAGTTATTGACGGTCCACAAGAGGCTGACAAGTCCGTTGTTTTGTGCTATTACAGTAGAGGTTTCAGCAATGGTTGACCTACTAACACTTGGTATCAGAGCTTGTTAGTAGAAGGCTATAAACTTCGAATCATGATCAGGGGTTCTCACATTGTGATCTGTGGTGAAGCATTGGCTCTTACCCTAACATGAGCAGGCCGGTTAGCCACCGGTACGGTTGCTCAGTCGAGAGGCTGGGGCGTAAAACAAGTTCGTGAGGTTACCCTATAGGGCCATCACTGTTCCGAGGTTTCAGTAGTGACCTGTAAGCTATTATGCGTCTGACAGGTAGGTGTAGTCAATAAAGTACAAAGAAGGTTCAGTCGGAACCCCTGTAAGGTTTATTTAATATTTCTAAAGATAAAAGGTATTCATGGCATTAAATTCTATGGTTAAAGGCTGTCAGACGGGAACAGGGCTTTTCGCTGATTTCGAGGTGAAATTCGAGAAGGGTCCTCACATTTGGTATCTGAGCGCCAGGTTTAACTTCCTGCATACCGCACACTTGTGTGCATATTATTTAAGGATTCTTGTCAACGAGATGCCTCCGAGATGTTTGTCTCTTTAGCGACCTTGAACTGAGGGAGGCGGAGGTCATGTGATGCATGGGCTAGGTAGGCGTCGTGGTTGCTGGTGAGTGGACATTGGTGTGTAAATTATAATGCATGCATACAAGTATATTTGAATTAACTTCTATTATGTATTGCTTTTGGCAATTTCCGGAATTTAAAATCTTACTGGACATAGGTTTTCCATATTTCAGTGAAAATGTGTTTTGGGGAAATGGCCTGATTTTTGGACTCTATTTATATGTTATCTTGATGTGATAATTATTGAGTCCGTGATTTTTGGGTTAGACCCATATTTGACGTTTTACTTAATTTGGGCCATAAATGATTTTTAGATGACTTTGGCTTAGGCCAAGAAACAAAGATTTCAAAACACGGATTTGATTTTCACTAGTTTTCTGTCCCCGATGGTCAAGGTTTCTCCGACTGGTGTTGAGGGGTTTTGCTCGGCTAGTTTGTTGAGGGCTCCGACTCTAGTGTCGAGGGTTTTCTCCGCTGGGTCGTTGAGGCTGTCTACGCATAACACAGGTTTCTGCACCACTCGAGGTATATCAGGTGTGCAGGGTCAGGATTTTCTCCGACGCTAGTGTGGAGGGTTTTCTCCAACGTTGGTGTGGAGGGTTTTCTCCGACGTTGGTGTGGAGGGTTTTCTCCGCCTGGTCGTTGAGGCTGTCTACGCGTAGCACAAGTTTCTGCACAACTCGAGGTATATCGGGTGTGTGGAGGGGCTTTTGGGAACAATGGGTTTGGTGTGTCCAGATTGATTTACATGATTTTAACTCCTTTGAGGAGGATTTTCAAATCAAATTGTGGACCACATAATATTTTCATTATTTGGATTTTCGTTACAAAAGATGGATTTTTTTGGCAAGTTTTTGGCTTATCTTTATGGACTTGTTTGAAAATAAATTTTATGCATGCATGCATTGTTTTACACATGATGAAGGGTATTGTCCATCACGTATTTGCCAAGGTTTTCTCCAACTAGCATTGAAGGGAACTTGTCCTAGACTGGCATGGTAAGGTTTTTCCTCTGCCAGATCATCGATATGCTCTGATTCTGGCGTGGCAGGAAGCTCTCCGCTAGATCGTTGAGGCTGACTGCACTTGGTACACGTGACCCTATCTGACATCTGGCTTCAAGGTATATTCGATCATGTGCCGTTATGACTTGATTTGATGGTAGTCATGTTGGGAATAGGACCCACGGTGGACTTCTCGGGCTCAAAGACTTGGTTTCCGGGTTGAACGGATACTGGTGCCTCTAGGATGTCTCCTGGATGTAGTTATCACCTACGGTTTGTTCTCGAGACTAGAATAAAGAAATGTGCAGAGTGCACGGGTTATATTGGGAATCGCATCTGGGGCCCAGTTCGTGTCGGTGGTGACGCGAGAGAACTTCAAACAGGAGGTTGGTTCTTTGACCTGAGTTGGGGAAATTTCGGGGATGAAATTTCCTTAAGGAGGGGAATTTGTAACGACCCGGACGAGGAATTTAAAATAATTAAGGAAAGGACGATTTTACCCTCGATTTTGGAAGGGTTCAGAAGTCACTTTTTGACTAACAGTGCTTTTGGGAATTTTTCTTAGGTTGTTGCGTAGGTCTCGAACTCACGAGTTCGTAGACAGGCGGCACGCAGAAAATAGAGACTCAGTGAGATCGTTGCGGGTCTAGAAGTTTTAGGGGCAGTTTGGTAATTTTGGAAAAGTCCAAAATTTGGGGGATATTTCTTCTCCCTTTTCAGACTCTGCTTGGATGAGTTTTGCACCCTCCACCTCTCTCCTGCCCGACTCCCCCACCCGTCCGATCACCAAACCCCCACCCTCATCGGACTATTTTCGGTCCGACTCGACCAAAACCAAGGCTGGGAATGTCTTCCCCACGACTCCACGAGTATTTTGGGGTCACCATCGAGGTGGGAGCACCGTCGTAGACGGTGAACGGAAGAGGGAGGTAGACCAAAACTTCTCGGCCGTTTTTCAGCCAAGCCAAGTATGATCTCGAGACTCTGACCTCATATTCGAATTCCTGGTGAAAAGTAGATGAATTACTTGTGTAGATCGTGAAAGTCGATCAAGGATTGAAAAAGTTGGAAGCTCGCCAGAAATGGCGATTTTCGATGAGAATTCCCAGATTCCAGACACCGGTACTGTAACGACCCGGACCAGAATTTAAATTCTTTTGAGAATTGGACCATTTTACCCTCAGTTTTAGATGGGTTCGGGAGTCACTTTTTGACTGGTAATACTTTTGGGAATTTTTCTTGGGTTGTTGAGTAGGTCTCGAACTCACGAGTTCGTAGACAGGTGGCACGCGGAAAACGGAGATCCGATGAGTTCGTTACGGGTCTAGAAGCTGCAGGGGCAGTTTGGTAATTTTGGAAAAGTTGAAATTATATAACAGATATTTTTCTCTCTCCTCGAGAGATTGGTCGATGCAGTCTCGGTCCTACCCGAGTCCTCCCCGTGCGAACACCGAAGGTCCATATTCATCGGAGGGATTTCGATCCGATTCGAACAAAACCGAGGTCGGGAGGATCTTCCCCGGGACCCCACGAGCATTTTGGGGTAGTTATTGGAGCGGGAGCACCGCCGTAGGTGACGGACGGAGGAGGGAGGTGAACCGAACATTCTCGGCCGTTTTCCGGCCAAACCAGGTACGATCTCGGAACTTTGACCTGTATATTATCCTGCGTCTGATAGTAGGAGTGGGTAGTAAGTACAGAGGTTCTGTTGGGAACCCTGTAAGGTTTAATAAAAATTATTTAAGAACAAAGGATATTTCTGGTATTTAAATTTTGAGGTAAAAGGGCTGTCAGACGGGATAAGGGTTCTTTCCGGATTTCGAGGGAAAATTCGGGAAGGGTCCTTACAGGTACGACGACGACGGCGGCGATCCGGCCATCTTCTTCGACGAGACTCAGGTAGGTATATGGAAACGGTGGACGGCGGTGCACGGCGGCACATCCGTCTTCTCTGGCGAGGCTCTGGTGACTGGTTCGGCTGGTGGTGGCTGACGTCAGCTGTCAGTTGACCGTTGAGTCAATTGACGTCGTCGAGGTTTGACGGAATATGCTGACGGCGTTAGCATAAAAGTTAACGGAGCTTGACAGAACCCTAACGCCGTTAGTCTTGATGGAATATTTCGATTTCGTGAGGAGATTCTGTCAGGTTTGACGGAATATTCCATCAGGGTTGAGGGAATATTCCACCGTGAACAGTACCGGCGCGTGGGGGCGCATGGCAGCGCGTGAGGGAGCTTGGCCGAAGCGTGGCGCTTGTTCCAGCCTTCTATCGGCGTGTGGCGGCGAGTAGGACCAATTCCGAGGTCACGGCGGTTCGTGGCTAGGGTTTTGGGACATTCCAGATCAGATTTTGGCAGTTTTGAGGCCATAGGAGTTCGTTTAGAGTCCCGTTTGAGTAATTCCAGCGGTAATGGTTGACCAACGGATGTGGGTTTTGACTTGGGAAGTTAGAGGAGCCGGGATATGTTTATATCAAAGGGTTCGTTGGGGCTAGTGTTTCCTTGAGTCGGTACTTTGGATGTATTGGGAACGGACTGGGTTTTCGGGATCGCGGGGCATGCATACTTCTAGGTATGAGCTTATACCACAGGATCCTCCGATGAATTGCGTGGAGGGTGTCTTTCTCCGCTATATTGTTGAGGGTTCTCCGACTGGCGTTAGAGGGTACGTCTCCGTCAGATCGTCGAGGGGTTCTCCAATGTTGGCGTTCAAGGGATCTTTCTCTGCCATATCGTTGAGGTCTGGGGTATCTCAGGATGAGCCGGGATATCGAGTTTTCACTCGGGATGCTCTAGAGGAGCAGGGATATCAAGTTACTACTCGTGGTGCTCAGGATGAGCCGGAATATCGAGTTATCACTCGGGATGCTCAGGATGAGCCGGGATATCGAGTACGACTCAGGGTAGGTCAGTGAGACTCAATTCAACCAAGTATGGTTCCTTCATCATCCGGGTCAGTGGGTTGGTGTGGGCGGTGACCCAGATTGACGAGTTATTGACTGTCCACAAGAGGCTGATAAGTCCGTTGTTTTGTGCTATTACAATAGAGGTTTCAGCAGTGGTTGACCTACTAACACTTGGTAACAGAGCTTGGTAGCAGAGGGCTATAAACTTCGAATCATGATAAGGGGTTCTCACATTGTGATATGTGGCGAAGCATTGGCTCTTACCTTGACATGACCAGGCCGGTTAGCCACCAGTGCGGTTGCTCAGTTGAGAGGCTGGGGCGTAAAACAAGTTCGTGAGGTTACCCTGTAGAGCCATCACTGTTCCGAGGTTTCGGTAGTGACCTGTAAGCTATCATGCGGCTGACAGGTAGGTGTAGTCAGTAAAGTACAGTGAAGGTTTTGTTGGAACCCCTGTAAGGTTTATTTAATATTTCTAAAGATAAAGGGTATTCCTGGCCTTAAATTTCGTTGTTAAAGGCTGTCAGACGGGAACAAGGCTTTTCACAGATTTCGAGGTGAAATTCGGGTAGGGTCCTTACCCAGTAAACTCGTGTATTGTTCACACGTGAACAATACCATGTGAATAGTAATCGTGAACAGTACTTGTTCCCTAAGTGATTTTTCCTTGCTTCCCAAGTAACCTCTTTTGTTGCTCAAGTAAGCTCTTCCACCGAATTACTTTGTTCTTTTACCAAAATCTTTATAATTTAATGGGCTATCCAATCATGTACCATTCGCATAGAAAAATATCATTTTATCTATGTGATGACAAATATTAGTGCTAAATAATAGGTAAAAGGGTATGACAAAATGTATAAAATATGACTTAACATCTCCTAAGCTCGTCATGAGCTAAATCTCATTGCTAGGAGGAGGGCGTAACCCGATTATGAATATTTAATTCTTTTTGTTATATTAATTTAAGTTTTCCTTTACATGATTGAGTAATTTTTACTATACTTTATGTTATCAAATAAATTATCACTATTTTCTTGAAGAATTAATTTGAGTCGTATTTGAGATACATACTTAATAAATAGCTTCTTGTAGGAATTTTTGTAAATTACATAGTCAATAGGACGATAGTCGTGCGCATGGTTTATGCAGCTTTATTCACTATTTTTCATAAATCTTAAAGGGTAATTTTATGTAAATTTGGTGTCGTATCTAGACTAGATTCATAAGAAGAATACGATTAATGATGTCGTATCTGGATTGTTAGCGAGTTAAGTGAAAATTATACAGTCAACTTGGGAAAGGTAAATTGGAGTTAGTATGCATAGAGGAATTAAATAGGATTAATTGTGGGGAGTCCGAAATACTAGTGTCCATCACCATATCTCTTTCTCTACTTGTTTTGCCTTGTTATTTGTTATTTTAATTGTTTTGTTTCAATCACAATCACCCTTAAATTTTTTAATTTAAATAAATAAAAAAATTAAATTGATAGTATAATTTGGTCTTTGTGAGACGATACTATTTGCTTATCGAAATACTATTAATTCACTGTGTGCACTAGCAAATTTGCAATCATATACTAAATGTAATTTGCAATTTCCAAATGTGCCTACTTTCCATAAATGGAGGGTTTGATCTTTCTTTGGTGAGTCTCTGTTGAGGGTTGGTGGTATTATTGTATGTACTTAGTTGGCATTCTGATGCCTCTTGTTGTGCCGCCATTGAAGCTGCTATAGTATTTGATTCAAATATGAGCAACAGCTGGGATGTGTAGGGAACCCATTTGGGGGACGAACCATGTGCTTAAGTTCATAATTCAACATATCATTTATTGTGGATATGCACTTCACAATTGGAGAAGGTAAAATTGGTCCTTCCATTGGTTTGTCAGAAGTCTTAGAATCGTTTATGTTCAAGTAAAATTTGATTCAAAAACTTACGATGTTCAACATTTTGTTTTAACAATAAGTAATTAAATTTAAGAAGTTTGCCTTGTCAATTTGCAGCTTTTTCTGATGAGAAGTTTGCCTTGTCAATTTGCTCATACTCTTAGCACCATTTTGTTTTTCTTGACCTTCCTCCTGCCGCCCTATTTGCAGCGGTAAAGACGGCGTTCGAACCAGATTAGGGCCACGAACGCCACCATTGCTCTTTCCATCGCCAGTTGAATTCTTCACAGACATTTCTTGACCAGAAAAACACCTTGACATGGTCCTCTGTTTCCTGTTGAGCAAGTTGTCAAAGAACCAACAATCTTCCAGCAGATCATTAGCCGTTTCTTCATCTTCAACAATTTGGTTTCTGCTTGGAGATTGGTTAGCTTGATAACCGATCTATAGGCTCCATGGCTCCACAGAATACTAGCTAGTGCTTTTATTTTCAACCTATTTAAAGCTGCATAAGAGTTAAAACAAAAAATTTAAATTATGAACAACACAGCTTGCTGGGCTGACTTGGGAGGCCATGTGGGGCATGGAACCATGTGCTTTGGGTTTGGAATCACAGTATATTTTAATGTGGAAATGCATTTAGACAGGGATGAGGTACTCAGAACTCTGTTTTTCTACCTTGCCGCAATACATTAAGGCCACGCAAACCTTTTTTTATTTATTTTTATACGAAAAGAAAGAGATCCATTGATATAAAGTAGGCTTATTACTCAAAATGTACATCGAACAGGACATTGAGTTTCAATTTGCTCATCGAACACGAAATCGTTACAATGTGCTTCCAGAACCCCCGTTCTGTCAGCTCTGTTGCACAAAAAGTTATAATTTGTTACCAACGTCGTTAAAAGTGCTAATGTATCAGGAATATTACAAAATTTATAAGGGCAAATAAGACATTCGCTATATTTTATTAAATTTTAAATTGATTTTTTTTTAAAAAATTAAAACAAATATCAAAATTAAAACAAACTCCTCCCCTCTCTCTTCGCGAATCCCTTTTCGTCTCCCTCATTCTCTGCGACGCAACTGCGAGCAGCACCACCCACCGTCGCCCTCCACTGCGACCAAGACCAGCCAAGACATCTCACCCAAACAAACCCCCTCACTCACACGAACCCTTCCTTGCGACCGCAGCCGTCTACTTCCACTGTAGGGGACAAAACAGAGCCAGAAGCCTAGAGATCCTCGTCGTCTCCGACGACCACTCTGGTGGAATCAGGCAGCGAGACCAACTCCAAAAGGTTTACCTGGACAAGAAGAATCTATCCCTACCATTCTTCACGGCCATCGGGACTCGTAGCTTGCGAATTGAGCGTTGAAGCTCGATAGCGTTCGAAGGCTTCCAGCCATTTTTGCGCATTTCAGGTAGAAAGGGTTGGTTTCAATTTTTAGAGTGAGAAAGGAAGTGAATTGTAGAGAGAGAGAGAGAGCGCGCGAGTTGTAGAAAGATTGGAAAATCCAGAGATGGAATCCTCCGAAGCACCGTCATGATGGGACTTTGCCGCTGCCTCTTGGGATGGATTGGAGTCCTCCACCGCGAAAATGGGTTTTCTTTAGCTCTTTTTCAATTGCATTCATTTCAAGTTCCTAATTTTGAATTACATTTTCGTTGAGTTTGTAAATAGAGCTTACCACTTGCTTCTTCTACCATCTGGTCTGCAATTGTCCAATTCAAGCTCAGTATGTTCTAATTTAAGCTTTTAATGACTAGTTTGAGGTTAATTTGAGTGTGGGATTTTGTTGTTTTTGTCCCTCAAATTGGGGGAGGTCCAGTTTTGGTAGAGTTGGGTTTGTTAAATCCAGAATCCAAGCTAGAATCATTGAAAATTGAAGAAGAAGATGATGAACACCATATGGTGGCGAAAAGTGAGGAGGAGAGAGGAGGATGAGAGTAAGGTGGAGAAGCGGGTGTATTTCCAGAAAATATTGGGTGGGCGAGCGGTGGGCATAAGAAACCCATAAGGTGTTCATCATCTTCTTCTTCATCTTTTGTTTTTGTTTTTTCTAATATTTAGTTTTAATATTTTGCTACAAAATGAATAAAACATCTAATCCCTTACTGTCACGTAAGCATCCTAAACAGAGTTTGTAACGCTGTTAACTTTTGATGCAACAGACTTGATAAAAGGGGTTTCAGGGATTACATTATTACGATTACGCATTGGGATAGAAAATTGAGACTCTATGTTCGGCTCGGGGAGCATTTTGAGTAATAAGCCTATAAAGTATGATTACAAAGAATCTGGGAAGGAAGTTCTCGTAAAAATCTTGCCATAAAATTCGCTATTCGAGAAAATCCGCCACACTAACTTAATAACTATATACAAATAATTCCACATATTAGTCACACACTTATTTACTATGTATAAATAAGTCATTTATGGTATAAAAATAAAAGTGAGAAAAATATCGACATTAATAATACGCTTATTTACTATGTATGGAAAACTCAATGTATGCAATATGGTATAAAAAATTGTCGAGTTATTGATTTCTTTCTTGATTTAAGGGGAGTTCATATCTAATTTCGAAACGGTATTTGATTATTTCGTTTTTGATTGTTTTTGTGTTCGTAAATATTTAGAAAATCATGCATGAAAATGATTATCATTTCTCCACATAGTAATACATAATAAATAAACATGTCATAAGTGTATTAGAGACCCAATATATAATTTTTTTGAAAGAAATATATCATTTCTCAACATTATGGAAAAACATGCATATATATGGCTTGGTAGATAATAATTTTTTTTTTTTTCAATTTTGTGCTTGAGATATGGGGAGGAGAAGGATGAAGAAGAGTAGATGAAGAATGTGATGAAAAAAATAGAGAGAAAATATATACAAAGGGAGCTTTAATGTGACAACGCAACCTAAAATTCCATTGAAAAGCAAGGATCTCTACTTCCACCTTCATCTCAATTTTCGTCCACATGTTCTCAAGCCTATCCTCACTCCTCACCAGATACTCTCTGCCGCGACCTGCTTTGGACTCTCTACCACCGATTTCCGGACCCAGCAATTGCTTGCGCCTCCGATCTTTTTCTGTAGGCTATGGTTATGGGTTGCATTTAAAGTGCATGATGCACTCGTTGAGTGGATTATGGAAGCACTTTACAAGCTGGTGACTTGCTCACCCCCATTTTATGGATGGTTCTTCGGTTTCACCATCATTTTTCTCTTTTTCGGTGGTGATGAGTTTTGTAGTGATGTGGTGGCTGTGGCGACTGCTGGAGATGTGGAGATTCTCCAATTTTCAAATCTAGGGTTTCCATTAGGTTTTTTAATATTTATTATTTTGGGCTTATTTTATGCTTATGGGCCTTGTTGATTTTACCATTTGTATTTCATTTGTCTGCATAGGCTATCTTTGTTGTTGGGCCTTCAATACCTTGTATTTGTTTGTTCCTACTAATGAATTTGCTTAATTGTCTGATTAAAAAAAAAAGCAAGGATTGTGGCATTTAAATAAATTCATACTAAGAAATCATGGAGAAGGCTTAATTACTTTTATGTCAATGATTGAGTGTAACGACCCGGACCATAAATTAAATTAATTTGAGAATTTGACGATTTTATCCTCAGTTTTGGACGGGTTCGGGAGTCACGTTTTGATTGGTAATGCTTTTGGAAATTTTTTTTGGGTCGTTGCGTAGGTCTCGAACTCACAAGTTTTTTGACAAGCGGCACGCGAAAAACGGAGACCCGGTGAGATCGTTTATTGGTCTAGAAGTTTCAGGGACATTTTGGTAATTTCGACTGGGTTAGATATTTTAACCCCCAAACCATCAATTCATAATCATCATTCTCATACCCCCCAAATATTTTCTCCCCATTATATATAACAGCTCAAGGTTCCCAGGAGTTTTTTAGAAACGCGACTTTTTTTATAGTCGAAATAAAGTGAATTAAACTGAAAACTAAATAAAACTCTTCAAACTATAGGGGTGAATTTTAAATTCATACCCTAACTATAAAAAAATTTAATTTGATACCCAAACTATAAAAAAAGATCATTTAAATATCTTTCGGTAGTTAATGTGTTAAATACTTATGTGGCAAAGTAGATCCGAATATATAATAATCCACATAAACAAAAATATTAATAAAAAATGTTCTTATAAAATAAAAAAAAAACACAAAAAAAAAAATACCCAAAAACACTACCAAAACGATTAGCCCCCCAACCCGCTTTTTTTTCTCTTTGTTTGCTCTTCCTCCTCCTCTTTCCTCTCTCTACAAATTGCAGACCACCACCACCAAAAACGATCACAATAAATGGCAACCTCCTCCTCCTCTCTCTCAATCTTTGAAAATTAACAGATGGTCACCACCAACCCCCCACCCCCACCCCCACCCCCCCAAACACTTTCTTTTTTCTTTGTCTGCTATTCCTCCTCCTCCGTTTTTCCTCTCTCTGCAAATTGCAGACCACCACCACCAAAAACCATCACAATAAAGGGCCACCTCTTCCTACTCTCTCTCAATCCCCCTCCCCAAACACTTTCTTTTTTCTTTGTCTGCTATTCCTCCTCCTCCGTTTTTCCTCTCTCTGCAAATTGCAGACCACCACCACCAAAAACCATCACAATAAATGGCCACCTCTTCCTACTCTCTCTCAATCTTTGAAAATTACCGGATGGGTGGCTTACGAGCACCTCCGTTGATCAAACGCCCTTGGCTTTAGGTCCTCGGAAACACCGGTAAATAATCTCCTCTCGGACTCCCTTCTCTCTTGGTCTTCAACAAGAGCGGCCATGTGAATTGGCGGCTGGGTTTGGGCCTCAATTGGGGGCAGCTATTGACTATGGGGTATGAGATTGGGTTTAGGGTTGGGGATAAATTTGGGGCAAAATTGGTGGTGATGAAGGGTTCGGGGCGTTCATCATTTTATTGGTGGTGCGGGAATTTCTATTTTGGGTTTTGTTTTTCTCTTTTTTTTGTTTTGTTTTTTGTTTCTTTGTTTTGATATAACTTTTTCGGATTTATTTTCTATTTTTTTTATAAGAAATTTTTTTATTAATATTTTTTATTATGTGAATTATTATAATCATAAAAAATAGGATCTAATTTGTCACATAAGAATTTAACAGACTAACAGTTTGACAAACGAAAGATATTTAATTGATTTATTTTGATAATTTGACTATCAAATTGAAACTTTTCATAATTAGAGTGAAGATGAAAGCACTTTTATAATTTAGGGAGTTTTATTTAGTTTATTCTTATTTTTAATATATTAAAAAATTTATTATTATTTTTATATATATGAAGTTCATATCAACATTAGAAAAATGATCATACAAATGCTATTTGGATATTTAATTACATAAAAGTACCCACACACTATAGGAATTGTTATAAATTCATACTTCCTTAATTATGAAAAATTTCATCAAGGCACTCAAACTATATAATCATCAACGTATCACTACCTTCATTATATTTTTCATCCAATAAATTGTTAAAATGATACATGGCAAGGAAATCGTCCCGGCCTAAATTAAAAGGGCATTTTCGACATTACATATTGCCGAGTCAAAATCACTTAGCGCCATCACCCTAAAATCCTAAATCGAAAACCCCAGCCCCAAATTCAATCGCCACGGCCGATTATCATCCTCATCATAAAAATCATCATCCGAATTTGAACCAATTTAGCCAAGAAGCACGAGCACTCCAGATATGGCGAGAATTTGAACCCCAATTTTTCTCCAAGTCCAAAACCCTCGGATTCCCCTGCGGTCAAATCTGCATCGAAATCCCAGAAATCGGCCTCGAAGAACTCAAACAAAACCCACAAAATTAAGATCGCGAAAAAGGAAGAATACATACTATTTTCCTTCTTAATTTCCTCTTTTATTCGCTTCCGGTGACAGGCCCAATCAGCGATACTGGTGCAGGCCTCGGAATCGGGTCTGGACTCGGGTGTGTCCATGATCTCGACCGGCAGCAAGCGGTAGGAGAAGTTACTGTCGTTAAAGGCGAAGGCGAAATCGTCCGCATCGGGCGCGGCATCAGCCGATGGCGCCAAATCAGGGTCCATCAACGTACTTCTCGGGTCGAATAGATCCGTATTCAATTCCTTCATGACGCAAAGGCTAAAACCCCAGATAGAGAGCGAGAGAGACAAAGCAGAGGAAGAAAGATGTTGAGGTGGCAGAATCTGGGAGAGAGATTAGGATGGGGTTTGGGTGATTATTAGAGAGAGAGAGATAGCTGAATTTGAATAAAATGAGAAATGAGGATGCATGCGGAGGAGGAGAAGAAGATGAGGGAGAGGGTCATAAAGTCGTGGTGATAAAATGCACTTTAAAATTTTATTAATTATTTTTAAGATAAATTACGTACTCAAATTATAAGGAATATTTTAAATTTATACTATAATTATGAAAATTTTCATTTAAATCCTCAAATTATCAAAATATAATATCTAGAGATCCACCGTTAGTTAATCTTTTAGTCAAACCGTTAAAATCTAAAGTGACACGTTTTTAAAATTTTTTTTGCTGACTTGGATTCTATATAAATCAATTTTTAATTAAAAATTATAATTTTAAAATAAAGGGAAAGATAAAGGAAAAGAAAAATATCTCACTCCCATCTTCTTCAGTAGGTCTCTTGTCGACGATCGCGATTTGATATTCGGACCCTCAAAAGCACAAGACTTTGGCGATGTCTTTGGCGGCTCGGCGAGGTACTCGACCAAGTCGGACAGCCGCGACGAGGATGCAGCTTTCAACTTATATTCTATGTTTGGCGGGTCTAGTGATTCGGTTCCAAAGGCCACGAATTCGGGTCCCGTTTATGATAAACCTGTTTACGACGACGACATTTTTGATGGCGTTCCGGGGCTAAAGATCTCGTCTGCAAAAGTCAAGTATGAGGATGTTTTCTCGTCGGTCACGTCGCCCCCGTCTAAGGGGAATGGCACTGGGTTTCATGACCTTCTTGGTGGGTTTGGAAAAGCCAAGCCCCAATTGAAAAGCTCAGGTTCTAGAAGATCGGAGAAAGCTGAGAAGGCTATGCCATGCTTTGATGATTTGCTACTTGGCTTTGGAGGCAGTAACCCCCCTCCCCTTCCAGCGACACCGACATAGACATCGATTCCCACCCAAAAACATTCCCACCAACAACGATGGATGAAGATGCGCCCCCTCCCCTTCAACCGACACCTATTGATGAAGACGAGTTCATCTAGTCAATGTTGTCCAAATTCATGTAAGCATTAAACAAGTCATCCATGAGCTCACTCCCTGATTTCCTCTCATCCAATCCCTCATTTTTCGAAATTGGGTAAGTGTCCATATCGAAATTTTGAATTTTAATTCTATTTCATGAGTTGCTCAGATCGAATGTTTTGATTTCGTTTCTGGGTTTTTCTGGGTTTTGAGTGGATATCGAGTTGGGATCTGATTTTGGTCCTTTGGATGTTCATGTTGCTGATTTTTTTGTTCGTTTTGTTGCAAATTTATTTTTCCTTTGTATAATGGAATCTGTGAGACATGCTTCTGGATGCTGCTCTTTCTCAGTTCTCATTTCTCCTTTCTGTGTTCAATTGTTCAAATGAAATCATATAAAGATGACGAAACGAAGATGAGAAGTGAGCAGAGTGAGGCCAGCGATGGGGAAAAAGAGAGAGAGGAGGAAGAGAGACGAGCAAATTTTTTGTTAAATAATAATTTTCTTTTATTTTAAGATTTTATTTATTATTTTTAATATATATTCAATTTTAAATTATTATTTTATCCACATATTGTGTTTTGATAGTTTGAGTGCCTAGATGAAATTTTTTATAGTTGAGGTATGAACTTGAAATGACCCTTATAGTTTGGATACTTTTATATAGTTTATCCTAATTTTTAATATATCAATTTATTATTATTTTTTTGTCTAAAGGGCTTCCAAGTTAGCAAAAAAAAGGGCCCCACAAATGCCACTTGAGCATTTAACAGATTTTTTTAACAGATTGCTAACGGTGGTTACCTAGATGTTGTGTTTTGATAGTTTTGGTACCTAGATGAAAATTTTCATAGTTAGGGTATGAACTTGAAAATACCTCTATAGTTTGGATACTTTTATGTACTTTATCCATTTTTTTTAACATATTGATAACGGTAGGTACTTAAATGATGTGTTTTAATAGTTTGGGTATCAAATTGAAACTTTTCATAGTTATGATATGAACTTGAAATGACCCATATAGTTTACGGGGTTTTAGATAGTTTGTCTGCATTTTAAAAGACCTTAACATAAATGAGGTGAGTTGAGACGAGTTTGTAATTTCAGGGGATTTAGTTTTACAAATTTCAAATTTGGGAGCAAAGTGAGACTTAATGTTAGTTTCAGTGAGCATTTGGAGTAAAAAGCCTTTTATGAAATTTAGTGAGAAACTAAACATTTGGTGGCCCTTTGCAGCACTCTCATGTTGAGTCCTACTGGAGCAACGTCAACCCCAGTGGTTAGCGGATTGATATCAATTTCTGATGGTGAGGTAAAGGATTATCTACAAGATTGATGTAAATTTATTTTTGTAAGAACATTAGCATATGAATAAAGAAAAACCAAATTTTCAATAACGAAAATTTTTGGTAAAATCTACCTTGATATTAAAGTTTAGGACAAACTATAGTAAACTCCCCAAATTATAATAGTAATTTCAAGTTCATACTCAAACTATAAAATATTTCAATTGCATACTTAAATTATCAAAACAAATCATCTAAGTATTATTTGTTAGTCAATCTATTAAAATATGAGTTGGTAATTTTTAAAAAAATATTGGTTGACATAGACTCCAAGTAGACTCTCTTTTTGCTGACATGGACTTCCAATAGATAAAAAAAACATAAAAATTCAATGTTAAAAAAAGGACTACAGTAATACTATGAGTACCACCTAAAATCCTATTTTTTGTATCCCACTACTAGTGGCGTCTAATGTGACAATCCATGTCATCATTTATCTCAAAATAAAAAAATAATAATAAAAAAAAAATAAAAACAAAATCAAACATTAAAAAAAATTAAAATACAAAATAAATAAATATCGACAAGATCGATCGTCTCCTTCACATAAAAACTTAATCCTTAGTAATTTTGTAGCATCAAATCGTCTCCTTTCTAGAAAATCATAAACCCTAAGAACAAAAGCTATGCTAGTTTACAAATTTTGTTAAAAGCTAAAGCAATACCATGACAGGACCTTTCCTGAATTTCCCCTCGGAACCCGGGAAGAACCCTGCTCCCGTCTAACAACCTAAAGAAATTCCTAGAATACCCCTAAGTCTTTGCAAATAATTATGAGAATTCGACCAAAAATCCAGCAGAATCTCCCCTTAAGGACGGGTTAACCGTCTTCCACCTGTCTGATTAAGGATCAGATAATTCCAATAAGGTCAACCATCGAACGATGTAACCACAATTTTACAATCAGTCCAACAGACTTATCAGAGCATCTAGGTAAGATAAATAAATACATAAATAAATATCCTACTTGATAGTCTAGGTAAACGCGCAGCAGAAAATATAATGCCTCCGCCTCTGGATATGTACACGTCAACTCAACAGCTTGGAGGAGATTTAAAACACGAAAGTTGTTGGTGGATAAAATAATAATTTAAAAATCATTTCCGAGGAAAACATACCGTTCCCCTCTCCACGAGTAAAACCATGCATGCATAACATAAAATTCCTTTTTATATAAATATAATATATAGATAATCCAAAAACCCATCGAAAAAATCCATCTTTTGTTAAAACATTTGGTGGGACCCACGAAAACCCGAATAATGAAAACGTTCCGTGGTCCACAACCCTGCTTTGAAAACCCTCATCAAAGGAGTTTAAAATCATGTAAACCGACATGGACACAAAATATACATAAAAAAATATCCCAGTGCTTCCCGAATGAAATCCCTAGCGGTAGCTCGATACCCTCTACACACTCGATATACCTCGAGTTGTGCAGCAACATGTACTACGCATAGACAACCTCAACGAGCTGGTGGAGAAAATACCCTTCGACACCAGTGTCGGAGAACACTCAATGATCTGGCGGAGAAACACCCTCGACGCTAGTCGAAGAAAACCTTGACAATCGGGGACAAAAATCCAGTGAAAACCAAAATCCATGTTTTGAAATCCTTGTTTCCTGGCCTAAGCCAAATTCATTGAAAAACCGGGTTTATGGCCAAATCCACTAAAATCACAAATACGAGTGGAAACCCAAAATCATGGACCCAAAATTTATCACGTAAAAACGATATAAAACAGAGTTCAAAATTCCAGGCCACATCCCAAAACATTAGTTCCACTATAACATTGAAAACCTGTGTCCAGTAACAATATCTCAATTCTGAAAATTTTCCAAAAGCAATACATAACAAAATTTAAATCAAATATACCTTTATGCATGCATGATAATTTATAAACCAAAGTCCACTCACCACACGTCCAAATAAGCTCAATCCCGAGTCGTACGCTTCTCTAAAGTTTCCGGAGCAGTATCGCCGGTAAAAAAAAGTAATAATCGGGATTACCAACTATAATTAAAAACCCTACATTTAGACTCCCTAAACCCCGGGAGGTCCGCTTGTGTCACACTAAATACGTTGCCACTTTGGAGGCCTAAAACTACCCCTAAACGACGTCGGATTAACCCAAAATCTGAGCAAACAGATCCGGAACGTCGAAATCTTGACGACACGCGTCGCTGTGACCCAAAAATCGTTCCCACATCGTCACGTGCCGGCAGAAGGTCGGAGCACGCTCCGCCATGCACCTGTTACAGTACCTCACGCGCCTACTACAGTGTCCCACGCGCCAACTCGATCTGAATCTACGTTGACTCGCCCTAACTCGGTGCTGACTCGGCTGCCAGGTGGCACACACATGGCTGCTAGGTGGCCTCCACGTGGTTGCCAGGTGGCTCCATGTGGCTGCTATGTGGCATCCACATGGCACCACGTGGTTGCTAGGTGGTATGCCACATCAGCCCCCTATCTGATTGAACCAATCACCGGAGAAGATGACCGCTCCGCTATGTGCCGCCTTTAGCCGTCGTCGAAAAACTCCAATGCAGGCCGACCTTGAATTGTTTCTAACTTTCTCAAAACTAAACTGTTTTTCACAAATTTTAAGTTTAAATTCATCTACTGGAACCCAGGAACTCAGAAATGAACTATAAACACGAAACCAATACCTGTGTTGGCCAGAAAGCGATTAAAAGGTTTCAGTTTTCCTTTCCTCGATTTGGGGTCTCCCACGGCTACTTCCTACAATGGTTGGTACGTCTGTGATTGTGGGAAGGAGTAGAGTCCGATTAGTAGAAATAAAACGGAAGAGGTTTCCTTGAATCGAAGTACCAATTTCTGGGGTTTTTGGGTTCGGTCGAACGGGTGTGGGGTGAGTCGCGAAGAGAGAGAGTGAAAAATGAGGAAGATCTAATCTGATTGGGTTAAAATATCTACCCAAGCCCAAATTACCAAAATTCCCCTGAAAATTCTAGACCCACAACTCTCTCACAAGAACTCTTTTTTCCGTGTGCCGCCTATCTATGAACTTGTTAGTTCGAGACCTATGCAATGGTCCTCGAAAAATAGCCAAAAGTGTCTCGAAATAAAAATTGACTTCCAAGCCCCTTAAACAACCAAGGGTAATTTCGTCCTTTTGCAAAATAATTTACAAAGATTAAATAATTAAATTTCAAGGTCGTTACAATTCACCGCCCTTAAAGAAATTTCGACCTCAAAAGTCATACCTATCACTGGAACAAATGTGGTTGCTATGCCCGCAACTGTGCCTCGATTTCCCACATGGCCTCCTCCACGTTATGATTCCTCCACAACACTTTAACCAGAGGAATAGTCTTTATGCGCAGTACTTTTTTCTTCGAATCTAGAAGTTTCACTGGTTGCTCCTCAAAAGTCAAATCATTTCTCACCTCAATTGGTTGCGCCTCCAATACATGAGATTCATCGACTAGATACTTCCGGGGCATGGATACGTGGAAAACATCGTGAACCCTTGACTGTTCCGTTGGTAAAGCAAGTCTGTAAGCCACTGGCCCTATCTTCTCAACAATCTCATATGGCCCAATGTAGCGATGACTCAGCTTTCCTCGTCTACCAAAACGTACAACTCCTTTCCAGGGGGATAATTTCAAGAAAACCCAGTCTCCAACCTCAAACTCAATGTCCCTGATCCGTCGGTCCGCATAGCTGTTATGGCGGTCCTGAGCTGCCTTCAACCTTTCCCTGATGATTCTAATCCTTTCCTCTGTCATTTCCACTATCTCCGGTGGCAACAGTCTCCTCTCACCTACCTTAGTCCAGCATATCGGTGTCATGCACTATCTCCCATATAGTGCTTCGAAAGGAGACATCCCAATACTAGACTAATAACTATTGTTGTATGAAAAATTCATCAAGAACAGGTCTGAATCCCAGTTTCCTTTAAACTGCAGTACACAAGCTCTCATCATATCCTCCAGAATCTGGATTGTTCTCTCAGACTGACCGTCAGTCTGAGGATGAAAAGCTGTATTGAAATTCAATGTAGTGCCAAAGGCTTTTTGCAAACTATGCCAAAATCTCGAAGTAAAATTAAGATCCTTGTATGAAACAATTGACTTTGGAGTCCCATGTAATTGTATGCAAATTAGCTAAGGAACCCATGGACTTCTTGCTCAAGGCATCCGCCACTGCATTGGCTATTCCTGGATGATATTCTGTGGTACAGTCATAATCCTTTATCAGCTCAAGCCACCTTCTCTATCTCAAATTCAGATCTTTCTGGGTGAAGAAGTATTTCAAACTCTGATGGTCAGTAAAGATCTTACACGTTTCCCCACACAAATAATGTCTCCAAATCTTCAGTGCATGCACCACTACAGCTAACTCCAAATCATGTGTGGGGTAATTCAACTCATGAGGTTTAAGTTGTCTAGAAGCATATGCTATCACCTTCCCATGATGCATCAACACGCAGACTATACCCTGTAATGATGCTTCACGGTACTCCTCAAAACCTCTGTTATCATCTGGAAGGGTTAACACTGGGGTGGAAGTCAACCTCCTCTTTAGCTCTTGAAAGCTCTATTCACACCCATCATCCCAGTTAAACTTAACTCATTTCCTAGTTAACCAAGTTAACGGGGCAGCTATCTTAAAAAATCCTTCTACGAATCGCCGATAATATCCCGCTAAACCCAGAAAATTTCTCACCTCTGACACTGTCTTCAGCTGTTCCCAACTTGCCATTGCCTCAACTTTTTGGGGATCCACGGCGATACCCTCAATTGAAATCACATGACCTAAGAATCCCACATTGGTCAACCAAAACTTACATTTACTGAACTTGCCTTAGCACTCTTCGAATATAACATGATATCATCAATGAACACAATCACAAACCGATCCAAATACTTTCGAAACACCCTGTTCATCAAATCCATAAATGTTGCTGGGGCATTTGGTAATCCGAAGGGCATCACCAGGAACTCATAGTGTGCATAGCGTGTCCTGAATGCCATTTTGGGAACATCCCAGCCTAACAGCTCCAAAGCATGCCACCAGTAGTACGCATAGCCACCCAGAAGAAATGTGGCTAACCGCACCCTATCCTCCGGAGGGCACCTCATAACCGAAAATACTCGTTCCAAATGAGTAATCCACTAATTCGCATCATCTGAGTCTAACTCGCCCGAAAACAATGTGGCCCCCAACCTCTAGGCTCACTCAATGTCAGACACTTCAATAGTAGCCCAACCCTAAAGTACTGTTGTCAAAGCCCGAACCAATTGATCCAGAGGCTGCTGCAAAACTAGCTCTACTACAGGTTCATGTTAGTCCTCATCGTTTCCAGACCGCTGACAGGGCTCACGACTCGAAGGCATTACGTTGAAAAGAACCATAAATCATCAATATCACAATCAATTGTACACTAGGTGTACGGTCTACAAGAATTTAACCTAGTGCTCTGATACCAAGTTGACAGGACCTTTCTCGAATTTCCCCTCGAAACCCGGGGAGAACCTTGCTCTCGTCTAACAACCTAAAGGAATTCCCAGAATACACCTAGGTCCTTGCAAATAATTATGAAAATTTTGCCAAAAATCCGGCAGAATCTCACCTTAAGGACAGGTGAACCGTCTTCTGCATGTCAGACTAAGGATCAGATAACACTCCAAATTCCAATAAGGTCAACCATCCAACGATGTAACCATAAGTTTACAATCAGTCCAACATACTTATCAGAGCATCTAGGTAGGATAAATAAATACATAAACAAATATCCTACTCGATAGTCTAGGTAAACGCGCAGCTAAAAATCTAATGCCTCCGCCTCTGGATATGCCCACGTCTACTCAACAGCTTGGAGGGGATTTAAAATACGAAAGTTGTGAGTGGACAAAATAATCATTTAAAAATCATTTCCGAGGAAAACATACCTTTCCCCCCTCCACGAGTAAAACCATACATGCATAACATAAAATTCTTTTTTATATAAATATAATATATAGATAATCCGAAAACCCACTGGAAAAATCCATCTTTTGTTAAAACACTTGGTGGGACCCACGAAAACTCGAATAATGAAAACATTTCGTGGTTTGCAACCCTACTTTGAAAACCCTCCTCAAAGGAGTTTAAAATCATGTAAATCGACATGGACACAAAATATACATAAAAACATATCCCACTACTTCCCGAATGAAATCCCGAGCCGTAGCTCGATACCCTCCACACATCCATTATATCTCGAGTTGTTCAGCAACATGTACTACGCGTAGACAGCCTCAACGACCTGGTGGAGAAAATACCCCTCGACACCAGCGTCGGAGAACCCTCAACGATCTGGCAAAGAAAGACCCTCGACGTCAGTCGGAGACCCTCCCGACAGAACCTCTGTACTTACTGACCACACCTATCTGTCAGACGCAGGATAGCTTACAGGCCATCGCCGAGACCGCGGAATAGTGGTGGTCCAAAAAGCAACACGCTCTGACAGCAATTGTCAGTAGGTCAGACACTGCTGAAACCTTTAGTGGAATAACACAAGACAACTAATTGGTCAACCACTTGTGAACCGTCAATAACTCGTCACTCAGGGTCACCGCCCACACCAACCCACTGATCCGGATAACAAATGAACCAGACTTGGTTAAATTGAGTCTCATTGTCGCGCCCTGAGTCAAACACGATATCCCTGCTCCTCTAGAGCAACCCGAGTGGTAACTCGATATCCCTGCTCGTCCTGAGCCACGAGTGGTAACTCGATATCCCGGCTCGTCCTTAGCTAACTTAGACCTCAGCGATATGGAAGAGAAAGATCCCTCGAACGCCAACATTGGAGAACCCCTCGACGATCTGGTGGAGACATACCCTCTAACGCCAATCGAGGAACCTTCAACAATGTAGTGGAGAAAAACACCCTCCATGCCAATCATCGGAGAATCCCATGGTATAACCCCATACCTAGAAGTATGCATACCCATGCAATCCCGGAACCCTAGTTCTTTCATAGCACGAATAAAATACCAAATCATGGACGCTCTAGCCCCAAGGAACTCTTAATACAATATTGACTCAACTACCTTGACCTGCCAAGCTCAAAACCCACTCCATGGTCAACCGTTACCGCTGGGATTGCCCAACCGGGCCTCTAAATGAACTCCGATGACCTCAAAACTGCCAAAATCCAATCCGGAACGTCCCAAAACCCTAGCCACGTGTCGTCGTGACCCTGAATCAGCTCCATGCGCCGGCAGAAGGCCGGACCACGCGCCACGAGCTGGCAAAAGGCCGAACTAGGTGCCACGCGTCGAGCATGCGCCTGTTACAGTACCCACGTGCTAACCAGATCTGACCCGAGCCAACTCGACCTGACCCGGTCAACTTGACCCGACCGATCCACTCGACCCGATCGGTCCACTCAACTCGATCATTCCATTTGACTCGATCCGATCCACTCGACTCGTACCGGTCCACTCAACTTGATCTGGTCCACTCAACCCGATCGGTCGTCGGCAACTAGCTGGAGAAGACGACCGCACCGCCGTCGCCATCGCCGTCGTCGGAATCCTCCATTTTCGGTCGACCTTGAAGTTTTTCTAACTTCTTCAAAACTCAACCGTTTTCATGAATTTTACGTCTAAATCTATTTACTCGAGCCCAGAAATTCAAATATGAACTCAAAATACAAAACTCAAAAGAGACATGGCCTTGAATCAAAGTCCACTTTCATGGGTTTTGTGAGTTTTGAGGTTCGGGGGAGGGACCGGGCAGGAGAAGGAGAGTAAGGTATGATCCATATCATATCAAATTGGGGGGGGGGGGGGGGGGGGGGGGGGGTTGTTAAAAACAAATATCGACCCCTGCCAAATTACCAAAATGCCCCTGAAGCTTCTAGACCCGTAATGATCTCACTGGGTCTCCGTTTTCTACGTGTCGCCTGTCTGCGAACTCGTGAGTTCGAGACCCACGCAACGACCTAAGAAAAATTTCCAAAAGCACTGCCAGTTAATAAGTGACTCTCGAACCCGTCCAAAATCGAGGGTAAAATCGTCATTTCCTTAATTAAATTCTCGAATTAATTTAATTTCTGGTCCATAACGTTAAAAATCACCCCCTTAAATAAATTTCATCCCAGAAATTCCCTTAACTCAGGTCAAAGGTCCAACCTCCTGTTTCATTCTCTCGCGTCACCACCGACACGAACTGGGCCTCAGATGCGATTCCCAATAGAACCCGTGCACGCTGCACATTTCTTTGTTCTAGTATTGGCAACAAACTGTAGGCACGAAAATATCCAGGAGATATTCTGAAGGCACGAGAATCTATTCAACCCGGAACATACGTCGAAATAATGCTCAGAGCCTGAGAAGTCCACTGTGGTTCCTACTCCCAACATAACTTCATGACGTCACATGACCGAACATACCTCGAAGCCAGGTGTCAGATAGGGGTACGATGGAGAAGACCCTTCATAATGTATAAAACAATGCGTGCATACACAACATTTCTTTTCAAACAAGTTCATAAAGATAAGCCAAAAGCTTACCGAAAAATCCATCTTTTGTAAAAGCTTTCAGTGGGACCCACCAAATCCAAATAATGAAAACATTCCGTGGTCCGCAACCCTGCTTTGAAAACCCTCTTCAAAGGAGTTCAAATCATATAAATCAACCTGGACACATATTATATCAAATCCACTGTTCCTGACATAGCCACCACACACCAGGTATCCCTTGAGGTGTTCTAAAATCTGTATTACGCGTAGACACCCTCAACGATCCAGCGGAGAACACCCTCAACACCAGCATTGGAGAACCTCAACAACCAGCGGAGAAAAACTCCTCAACGCCAGTCGGAGCAACATTGACATCGGGAACAGAAAACCAGTGAAAACCAAATTCGTGTTTTGAAATCTTTATTTCTTGGCCCAAGCCAAAGTCATTGAAAAATCATTGATGGCCAAATTCAGTAAAATCACAAATACGAGTCCAACCCAAAATCATGGACTCAATAATTTCCACGTCAAAACGACATCAAAATCGAGTCCAAAAACCAGGCCATTTCCCCAAAACATATTTTCACTGAAATGTTGAAAACCTGTGTCCAGTAAGATTTGTAAAATACCTAAAAGAGTTTAATTCAAATATACGTGTATGCATGCATTGTCATCTACAAAACTAGGTTCCACCCACTAGCAACAACGACGCCTACCTCGCCCGTGCACCACCTGACCTCCGCCTCCCTCAGTTCATGGTCGCTGAAGAGGTAAACGTCTCGGAGGCATCTCGTTAACAGAAATCCATAAATAATTTGCACACAAGTGTGCGGTCTGCATGAAGTTAAACCTAGAGCTCTGATACCAATTGTAAGGACCCTTCCCGAAATTCACCTTGAAATCCCCAGAAAGCCCTTATCCCATCTGATAGCTCTTTTTCCTCAAAATTTAATACCAGGAATACCCTTTATCCTTAGATATATCAATAAACCTTACAGGGTTCCCAACATAACCTCTGTACTTACTGAACACACCTACATGTCAAACGCTGGATAGCTTACAGGTCATAGCCCAGACCTTGGAATAGTGGTGATCCAAAAAGTAACACGCTCTAACACCAAATGTCAGTAGGTCAAACACTGCTGAAACCTCTACTGGAATAATAGAAGACAACTAACTGGTCAGCCACTTGTGAATCGTCAATAACTCGTCACTCTGGGTCACCGCCCACACCAACCCACTGACCCGGATGACGAAGGAACCATACTTGGTTAAATTGAGTCTCACTGACTCGCCCCGAGTCAAACTCGATATCCCTGCTCCTCTAGAGCAAGCCAAGTGGTAACTCGATATCTCGGCTCGTCTTGAGCCCTGAGTGGTAACTCGATATCCCAGCTCATCCTGAGCTAACATAGACCTCAACGATATGGCAGAGAAAGATTCCTCGAATTCCAACATTGGAGAACCCCTCGATCATCTGGCGGAGACATACCCTCTTACGCCAATCAGAGAGCCCTCAACAATGTAGCGGAGAAAAACACCCTCCACGCCAATCATTGGAGAATCCCATGGTATAACCCCATACCTAGAAGTATGCATACCCATGCAATCCCGGAACCCTAGTCTATTCACAGCACGAATAAAATACCAAATGATGGACGCTCTAGCCACATGGAACTCTTGACACAATATTGACCCAACTACCTTGACCTCCCGAGCTCAAAACCCACTCCATGGTCAACCGTTATCGCTGGGATTACCTAACCGGGGCTCTAAACGAACTTCAATGGCCTCAAAACTACCAAAACCCTAGCCATGCGTCGTCGTGAGCCTGGAATCGGCTCCACGGGCCGACAGAAGGCCGGACCATCCGTCGGCCACGCGCTTGCTATAGTACCCACGCGCTGACCGGGTCTGATGGGGCCAACTCGGCATGACTCGGTCCACTTGACCCGATCGGTCCACTCGACTCGATCGGTCTACTCGATTCGATCGGTCCACTCGCCCAATTTGATCCACTCGACCTTATTCGATCCACTCAACCCGATTTGGTCCACTCGACCTGATTCGATCCCCTCGACCCGACTGGTCCACTCGACCCAATCGGTCGCCGGCGACTCGCTGGACAAGACTGCCGCGCCGCCGTCTCTATTTCCGGAATCCTCCATATCCGGCCCACCTTGAAGTTTTTCTAACTTCTTAAAAACTCAAACTTTTTTCACGAATTTTACGTCTAAATCTATCTACTCGAACCCAGGAATTCAAATATGACCTCAAAACACAAAACCCACACTTGTACTGGCCGAAAAATCGACTGGAAGTTCTGGTTTTAATTTTTCCTCGGTCCGGCGTCTCCCGCGGTTGTCTCCTCCAATGGTTTGTACCGTTGTGCTCATTCCAAATTACCAAAATGCCCCTGAAGCTTCTATAGCCGTAACATTCTCACCGGGTCTCCGTTTTCCGTGTGCCACCTGTTTACGAACTCGTGAGTTTGAGATCCATGCAACGACCAAAGAAAAATTCCCAAAGGCACTGCCAATCAAAAAGTGACTCCTAAACTCGTCCAAAAATGAGGGTAAAATCATCATTTCCTTAATTAAATTCTCGAATTAATTTAATTTCTGGTCCGGGTCGTTACAGCCAGCATCAACGACTTGATGGAGAAAATACCCTTCGACACCAGAGTCAGAGAACCCTCAACGAACTGGCGGAGAAAGCCCCTCGACGCCAGTCGGAGAAAACCTTGACCATCGGGGAGAAAAATCCAGTGAAAACCAAAATCCATGTTTTGAAATCCTTGTTTCTTGGCTTAGGCCAAATTCATTGAAAAACAAGGTTTAAACTCAAAATCGTGGACTCAACCGAAATCCAAAATCAATCAAGTCAAACCATTTAAAACCCGAAACCTAAAGCCAGGCCATAGCCCAAAACGTCATTTTCAAATAATTATTGAAAGCTCTTGTCTTGTAATAATTTAATAATATACATAAATTTTCCAAAACAATACGTAATAAGCAATTATATCAAATATACCTTTATGCATGCATTATACTTTACAAAACCAAAGTCCACTCACCACACGTCCAAGCGAGCCCAATCTCAAGTCGTATGCTCCTCCGAAGTTCCCGAAGCAGTATCGCCTGTCAGTTATACCGATCAAGATTATCGACTAATATTAAAAACCCTACATTGAAACTCCCTAAACTTCGGGAGGTCCGCATGCGTCACACTAAATATGCAGCAACTTCGGATGCCCAAAAATGCCCCTAAATGACGTCCGATCAACTCGAAACCTGCGCCAACAGATCTGAAACGTCGAAAGCATGTTGATACGCGCCATCGTGACCTGAGAATCGATCCCACGCGCAGCTACGTGCTGGCGGAAATGGAGAAAAAATGGGGGATCTTGCCTTGAATCAAAGTTCAAAATTGTGTGTTTTTTGGTTTTGGTCGCACGGGTTCAGGGTGAGTCAGAAGTGAGAGAGTGAAAAATGATGAAGATCCGATCTGATTGGCGTTAAAATATCTACCCAAACCCAAATTACCAAAATGCCCCTGAACATTCTAGACCAGCATCTCTCACACACGAACTCCGTTTTCCGCGTGCGGCCTTTCTACGAACTCGTGAGTTTGAGACCTACGAAACGGTACCCGAAACACATCCAAAAGTGTCTTGAAACAAAAATTGATTTTCACGCCCCTTAACAACCAAGGGTAATTTCATCATTTTGCAAAAATAATTTACAAAAATTCACGAATTAAATTTCCGGGTCATGACAATTCATCCCCCTCAAAGAAATTTTGCCTCGAAATTCGTACCTATCAATGGAACAAATGTGGAAGATGTGCCTGCATCAGTACCTCTGTTTCCCACGTGGCCTCCTCCATGTTATGATTCCTCCACAACACATTAACCAGAGGAATAGTCTTTCTGCGTAGTACTTTTTCCTTCCAATCTAGAATTTGCACTGGTTGCTCCTTAAATGTTAAATAATCTCTCAGCTCAACTGGTTGCTCCTCCACAACATGAGATTCATCGAATAGGTACTTTCGGAACATGGATACATGGAAAACATTGTGACCCCTTGACAGTCCTGAGGGTAAAGCAAGTATGTACGCCACTGGCCCTATCCTCTGAACAATCTCATAAGGCCCAATGTAGCGAGGACTCAGTTTTCCTCGTCTACCAAAACGTACAACACTTTTCTAGGGGGACAGGTGTGAATCCCAGTTTCCTTTAAATTTCAATACACAAGCTCTTATCATATCCTCCAGAATCTAAATTGTCCTCTCAGACTGACCGTCAGTCTGAGAATGAAAAACTGTACTTAATTGCATTGTAGTACCAAAGGCTTTCTGAACCTCAAAGTAAACCTAGGATCCCTGTCTGAAACAATTGACTCTGGAGTCCCATGTAACCGTATGATCTCATCCACAAACAATTTGGCGTATTAGCCTATACGGTATTCTTCTCGTATTAGCATGAAATGTGTTGACTTCATGAGTCTATCAACAATTACCCAGATTCCATCATGTCCTTTTTGAGTCCTAGGAAGTTTATACACAAAATCAATCGTAATGTGATCCCACTTCCATTATGGAATAGGTAATGGTTATAGTGCCCCGTATGGTTTCTGCCTCTTTGCTTCTACTTGCTATCACGTCAGGCATCTACTCACAAACTCTGCTATTTCCCTTTTCATCCCAGTCCACCAATAGTGTTCCTTAAGAGTACTATATATCTTGGTACCTCATGGATGCATAGCATAAGCAGAACTATGATCTTCCTCAAGGATTTCTCTTTTCAACTCTAGATCATTAGGTACGCACAACCGGCCATCCTTAACCAAAGCCCCATCATCCCGAATCACGTAATCCTGCCTGTTCCCAGCCTCCAACTTCACCCTAATAACACACAAAGTAGGATCCTAGAGCTGAGCTTCAATGATTCGATCAATCAAGGCAGGTCTCACATGGAAACTAGCCAACAGAACCCCCTGGCTATCCATGCCAAGTATAATTCCTGCTCTTCGGAATTCCACCAACAACGGTAGGTAAACAATATGTAAATGGGCCAAGGAACTTATGGACTTCCTGCTCAAGGCATCTGCCACTACATTGGCTTTTCTTGGGTGATATTCTATTGTACTGTCATAATCCTTTATCAGCGCAAGCCACCTTCTCTGTCTCAAATTCAGATCCTTCTGGGTAAAGAAGTATTTCAAACTCTGATGGTCAGTAAAGATCCGACACGTTTCCCCATACAAATAATGTCTCCAAATCTTAAATGCATGCACCACTGCGGCTAACTCCAAATCATGTGTGGGGTAATTCAACTCATGAGGTTTATGTTGCCTGGAAGCATAAGCTATCACCTTCCCATGTTGCATTAGTACACAGCCTATACCCCGCAATGATGCATCATTGTGCACCTCAAATCCACCGTTATCATCTGGAAGGGTTAACACTGGGGCAAAAGTCAATCTCCTTTTTAGCTCTTGAAAGCTCTGTTCACACCCATCATCCTAGTCAAACATGACACATTTCCTAGTCAACCGAGTCAACGGGGTAGCTATCGTATAAAATCCATCTACGAATTGCCGATAATATCCCACTAAACCTAGAAAACTTCTCACCTCTGACATTGTTTTCCGTTGTTCCCAATTTTGCACTGCCTCAACTTTTTGGGGATCCATGCTGATACCCTCAGGAGAAATCACATGACCTAAGAATCCCACAATGGTCAACCAAAACTGACATTTACTGAATTTAGCGAACAATTGTCTTTTCCTCAGCATATTCAGCACCAACCTCAAGTGCTTCTCATGTGCCTTAGCACTCTTCGAATATACCAGGATTTCATCAATGAACACAATCACAAATCGATCCAAATACTTTCGAAACACCCTGTTGATCAAATGCATAAATGCTGCCGAGGCATTAGTTAACCCGAAGGGCATCACTAGGAACTCATAATGCCCATAACGTGTCCTAAATGCCGTTTTGGGAACATCCCCTTCTCTTATCCTTAACTGATGGTACCCGGATCGAAGGTCAATGTTAGAGAAATACTTTGCCGCTTTTAATTGATCGAATAAATCATCAATTCATGGCAAAAGATACTTATTCCGCATTGTAACCCTGTTTAACTACCGATAGTCGATACAGAGACTCAAACCACCATCTTTCTTCCTTACAAATAACACCGGTGCACCCCAAGGTGATACACTTGGTCGAATAAACTCCATATCCACCAAGTCCTGCAATTGAGTCTTCAATTCCCTCAATCATGCTGGTGCCATTTTGTACGGTGCCTGGGATATAGGTTGGCTACCCGGAAGAAGCTTTATGGTGAACTCACTCTCCCAATGAGGTGGCAACCCTGAAAAATCCTCTGGAAATACATCAGAAAACTCATTCACCACAGGAATATCTTCTACTCTCACCAGAGTATCCCAAGAATCCAACATGTGAGCTAAATAGCCATCACAACATTTCCTCAATAATTTCTCAGTCGTTAAAGCCGATATCACTCCCGAGGGAAGTACCCTACGATCAACCCAAAACGTAAGTTCTGGCAAGCCTAGACTCTAGAAAACCACCCTCTTGTCGAAACAATCTATGGAGGCATGGTGCATGGTTAACCAATCCATCCCCAGAATCACATCAAAATCATAAATGTCTAAGGGGATTAAAACTGCCTCTAACTCATGACCTCCCACTACTACTAGTTAACTACGTATTACGAGGTTCGCCACAAACATATCTCCGGTAGGAGTGCTAATACCAATGTCCCAACCAATCGGGGACAACTCTCTCTCAGCAAAAAGTGTGAAACCACGAGAAATAAAAGAATGTGTAGCCCCGGGATCTATCAAAATACGAGCATCATGATTAAAAATAGATAACGTACCAGTAAACACCTCTAGTGCTGCTCGAGCCTCCTATTGAGTCATAGCAAAAACTCGGACCTATGTACCGGAAGACCGACCATGACCCCCATGTCTCCCTCTAGCCCTACTGGCCCCACTAGCCTTGCTGGCACCACTAGCCCTGTTGGCCCCATTGGCTTGGGCCTGGCTGCCTGATGTAGTACCAGATGTCTGCACTCCTCTTTAACCTGATTCAGCGGCATCTCGGCCCAAGGAACTACTGTCCGGATGACGATGTGGACAGTCCCTCTTGAATTGACCAGTCTTCCCACAGAAGTAGCAACCGGTGTCACCCACCTGTGCAGGTATGCCACTCTGTCTCCCGGTCGACTGTACTGAAGCCCCGCTAAACTTAGCGGATGATTGTTGTCCTTGAGCGGCACCACCACTGCCTGATCCGTATCTTTCACCGCGATATGATCCAGAACTAAAACTGCCTCTCTTGGATGGTCCTTGACTAGAGGCTCTGAAAGTCCAGTGATCCCGGCATCGCCTGGAGCCACTAAACTGCTGCTGAACTGGCTAACTCAACTCTACCTTAGCTGCATCATCTGACAAAGCTCTCAACGAAGTATGAGCCACAATAGTTACTGCTGCCCGAACCTCACTCCTCAGCCCATATTCAAATCTGCAGCCCTTATCCATCTCAGTTGCCACCAGTGACGGTACAAAGCTTGACAATTGAAGAAATTTTTGTTCATATTGGGTCACCATTATCTCCCCCTGCTGTAGCTGCAAGAACTCATCCTCCCTAACATCCCGGTATAAGCGAGGGTAAAACTGCTCAAGGAAGTGCTCCCGAAAACTTTTCCAAGTAAATGCATGGACATCCCAGCTTGACAGCTTCAAAGCATGCCACCAATGATACGCATCACCACCTAGAAGGAATGTGGCTAACCGCACCCTATCCTCCGGAGGGCACCTCATAACTAAAAACACTCGTTCCAAACGAGTAATCCACCCATCCGCATAATCTGGGTCTAACTCGCCCACAAATACTGTCGCCCCCAACCTCTGGGCTCGATTAATGTCAAACACCTCAGTAGTAGCCCTACCCTGAAGCACTGTAGTCAAAGCCTGACCCAATTGATCTAGGGTCTGCCTCAAATCAGGCGCTTTACTACGGGTTCATGTGTATCCTCACTATTTCCAAATTGTTGATGGGACTCGCATCTCGGAGGCATTACGCTGAAAAGAACCATAAATTATGAATACCAAAATCATTTGTACACTAGGTGTACGGTCTACAGGAATTTAAACTTAGTGCTCTGATACCAAGTTGACAGGACCCTTCCTGAATTTCCCCTCGTAACCCGGAAAGAACCCTACTCCCGTCTGACAACCTAAAGAAATTTCCAAAATACCCTTAAGTCCTTACAATTAATTATGAGAATAGTGCAAATTTTCGGCAGAACCTCACTAAGGACTGGTTAGCCGTCTTCCACCTATCAGACATGGGTTTAGATAGCACTCCAAATTCCAACAAACATCAACCATCCAATGATGTAATCGAATTTTTACAATTAGTCCAAAGACTTATCAGAGCATCTAGGTAGGATAAATAAATACAGAAATAAATATCCTACTCGATAGTTTAGGTAAACGCGCAACTAAAAATCTAATGCCTCCTCCTCTGGATATGCCCACGTCAACTCAATAGCATGGAGAGAATTTAAAACACAAAAGTTGTGAGTGGACAAAATAATCATTTAAAAATAATTTCCGAGGAAAACTTACCTTTCCCCCTTCCATGAGTAAAACCATGCATGCATAACATAAAATTCCTTTTTATATAAATATAATACATAGATAATCCGAAAACCCACCGGAAAAATCCATCTTTTGTTAAAACACTTGGTGGGACCCACGAAAACTCGAATAATGAAAAAATTTCGTGGTTCGCAATCCTGCTTTGAAAACCCTCCTCAAAGGAGTTTAAAATCATGTAAATCGACATGGACACAAAATATACATAAAAACATATCACACTGCTTCCATAATGAAATCCCGAGTCGTAGCTCAATACCCTTCACACACCCATTATATCTCGAGTTGTTCAGCAACCTGTACTACGCATAGACAGCCTCAACGACCTAGTGGAGAAAACACCCCTCGACACCAGCGTCGGAGAACCCTCAACGATCTGGCGGAGAAAGACCCTCGACGATAGTTGGAGAAAACCTTGACCATCGGGGATAAAAATCCAGTGAAAACCAAAATCCATGTTTTGAAATCCTTGTTTCTTGGCTTAGGCCAAATTCATTGAAAAACTGGGTTTAAACTCAAAATCATGGATCAATCGAAATCCAAAATCAATCAAGTCAAACCATTTAAAACCCGAAACCCTAAAGCCAGGCCATATCCCAAAACGTGATTTCCAAATAATTATTGCAAGCCCGTGTCCAACAATAATTTAATAATATCCAAAAATTTTCCAAAATAATATGTAATAAGAAATTATATCAAATATACCTTTATGCATGCATTATACTTTAAAAAATCAAAGTCTACTCACCACACGTCCAAGCAAGCTCAATCTCGAGTCATACGCTCCTCCGAAGTTCCCAGAGCAGTATCGCATGTCAATAATAACAATCAGGATTACCGACTAATATTAAAACTCCCTAAACCCCAACATTGAAACTTCCTAAACCCCGGGAGGTCCACTCGCATCACACTAAAAACGCAGCAACTTCGGACGCCCAAAATTGCCGCTAAATGACGTCCGATCAACCCGTAACCTGCGCCAACAGATCCGGAACGTAGAAAGCTTATTGACACGCGCCGCCATGACCCGAGAATCGGTCCCACACGCTGTCACTCACCGACGAAAGGCCGATCCACGCGCCGGCATGCGCCAGCCACGCACTTGCTACAGTGACCCACGCACCTACTACAGTGACCCACGCACCTGCTACAATGTCCACGCGCCTGACTCGGCGCTGACTCAGCGTTGACTCAGTGCTTACTTGGCCGCCAGGTGGCGCCCACGTGCTTGTCATGTGGCATCCATGTGGCTGCCATTTGGAATGCCACGTCAGCCCTGTCTGTCCGACCTAGTCGTCGGAGTCTCATTGGAGAAGACGACCGCGCCGCCGTCCGCCATCACCGGAAAACCCCATACATTGCACAAATTTTACGTCTAAATCCATCTACTCGAACCTAGGAACTCAGAAATGAACTCTAAACACTAAACCCATACATATGTAGGCCGAAAAATTGATCGAAAGGTTTTAGTTTTCCTTTCCTCAGTTTGGTGTTTCCACCGGCTGCCTCCTTCGATGGTTGGTACGTCTGTGATCACGGGAAATAGGAGAATTTGATTAGCTAAATAGAAATGGAGGATCTTGCTTTGAATCGAAGTTCAAAATTGTGGGTTTTTGGGTTTTGGTCGCACGGGTTCGGGGTGAGTACGGAGAGAGAGAGTGAAAAGTGATGAAGAACTGATATGATTGGGGTTAAAATATCTACCCAAGCCCAAATTACCAAAATGCCCTTGAATATTCTAGACCCGTATCTCTCACACACGAACTCCATTTTTTGCGTGTCGTTGGTCTACGAACTCGTGAGTTCGAGACCTACGTAACGGTACCCGAAACACATCCAAAAGTGTCTCGAAACAAAAATTGATTTTGCACGCCCCTTAACAACCAAGGGTAATTTCGTCCTTTTGCAAAAATAATTTACAAAAATTCACAAATTAAATTTCCAGGTCGTTACATCCCAAAACATGAGCTGTAACATTGAAAACCCGTGTCCAGTAGAAATTTCTCAATTCAGGAAATTAGCCAAAAGGAATACATAAGAAAATGTAAATCAAATATACCTTTATACATGCATTATAATTTATAAACCAAAGTCCACTCACCACACGTCCAAATAAACTCAATCCCGAGTTGTACGCTCCTCTGAAGTTCCCAGAGCAGTATCGCCTGTCAAAACTAATAATCGAGATTACCAACTATAATGAAAAACCCTACATTTAGACTGCCTAAATCCTGGGAGGTCCGCTTGAATCACACTAAAAATGGATCCACTTCGGACGCCCAAAACTACCCTAAACGACGTCCGATTAACCCGAAACCTGCGCCAATAGATCCGAAACGTAGAAATCTTAACGATACGCGTCGCCGTGACCCAAAAGCTGGTCCCACGCGATGGTAGAAGGCCAGACCATGCGCCACGTAGCGGCTACGAGCCGCCACACGCCTGCTATAGTACCTCACGTGCCTGCTACAGTGTCCCACGCGCCAACTCGGTCTAACACGGCGTTGACTCAGCCTGACTCGGTGCTGACTCAGAGCTGACTCGGCCACCAGGTGGCACCCACGTGGCTGACAGGTGGCCTCCACGTGTCTCCACTTGGCTGCCAGGTGGCATCCACGTGGCTCCACATGGCTGCCATGTGGCATCCCACGTCAGCCCCCTTTCCGATCGAACTAGTCGTCGGAGAAGACGACCGATCTGCCGTGCGTCGCTGTCCACCGTCGTCGGAAAACTCCATTGCAGGTCGACTTTGAATTTTTCTAGCTTTCTCAAAACTCAACCGTTTTTCACAAATTTTAGGTCTAAATCCATCTACTCGAACCCGGGAACTCTGAAATGAACTCTAAACACGAAACCCATACCTGTGTTGGCCAGAAAATAGATAGAAAGGTTTCAGTTTTCCCTTCCTCGGTTCGGGGTCTCCCATGGTTGCTTCCTGCGATGGTTGGTACGTTTGTGATCGTGCGAAGGAGTAGAGTCCGATTAGTGGAACTAAAACAGAAGAGGTTGCGTTGAATTGAAGTTCCAATTTCTTGGGTTTTTGGGTTCGATCGCACGGGTGTGGTGTGAGTCACGAAGAGAGAGAGTGAAAAATGAGGAAGATCTGATCTGATTGGGTTAAAATATCTACGCCAACCTAAATTACCAAAATGCCCCTGAACATTCTAGACCCACAACTCTCTCACACGAACACCGTTTTTCGCGTGTTACCTTCTACGAACTCGTGAGTTCAAGGAATACACAACGGTCCCTGAAACATAGCCAAAAGTTTCTCGAAACAAAAATTGACTTCCAAGCCCCTTAAACAACCAAGGGTAATTTCGTCCTTTTGCTAAATAATTTACAAAAATTAAATAATTAAATTTCCGGGTCGTTACATACTAGTTTGCAGAGAAACTCACAAGTCAAGGATTAATTGTAGAAAAAACACAAGAGGAGCAACAACAAACTAATCTACACTTTCATTAGACGCACATAGGCGAAACCACAAAAGGAAGGGGATTGCAATGACAATAAGACATACTACATAAACCTCCCAAACTATAGGGGTCATTTCAAATTCATACCCAAACTATAAAAAAATTCATCTAGGTACCCAGAGTATCAAAACACATCATCTAAGTATCATCTGTTAGTTAATCTGTTAGTCAAACCGTTAAATGCTTATGTGGAAAATAGGTTTCAATTTTTATAATTATAATAATCCATGTTGGCAAAAAAATTAATAAAAAATTCTTTATGAAAAAAAATAAATAAAAAATAAAAAACAAATAAATAAAATGTTAAAGAAAAATTAATTGTACACAGGAACCTTCATTGATCAACCCTTAGAACCTTCATCCTATTAGCCCAGGAACCATCATCAATTTCATCGCAATACGAAACCCCCAGGAACCATCATCGATTTCATCATCATCATTGTCATCGCTACCAGCCATTGAACCCAAGACCAATAAACTTAAATGTAAAGTGCACTTAACCACGCAGGGCTGGAAAATGGCTGGTTTTGCAGATATGGGTTAAATGCAAAGTATAAAATTGACCAAAACACCAAAAGGATGATTGAAGAATCGAACAGCAACAATTTCGCCCCACATTCATACTAACCCCCAATTTCACTCTTGATCTTTCTCAGCGGAGTCCCTGTTGTTGATCGTGATGATCTTGCTCTATTGGTGCTCCTCGTTTGTTCTTCTTATCCAGAAATCTCTCGATAGCACCATAAGGCACATGGCAACATCTTCCTCTGGCGAAGTATCGGAAATCGAACTCACCGATTCAGAATTCGGAGATGACTCGATCAAACTCGGTAGTGTTGAAAAGGTCAACTTGGGTTTTTCTTCAACTCCAATTTCTGGCTCTCATGATTCTCTGTAGCAGGAGCAGCAATAACAAAGGGTCTTCGATTCCACTTGGATTGTTTTCGAGTTGAGTTTGTTGACTTGGTCTCACTCTCTCTGTCTTGAATCACTGACCCAGCATCAACTACAAATGAAAATTCAAGATTTGCGACTCTGAAACTCCTCTTTGGGTTTTCTCTCAGCCCATAAACCAAGACCTTTTCTTCGTCTTCTTCTTCTTCCTCCTCTTGTTGTAGTTTGTGTTGTTCGAGTTCTTCTTCGCCGGAGCATGAAGATGAAGACGAGGCCGATGACGACCAGTCGACTTCATTTGTGACCTAAGCTAAGTGTGGTGTTCATTGTTTTGAGTGGTGGTGGTGAGGAAATTGGAGCTCATAAGGAGGCAAATTGGGTGTTTGATTGGGTGCTTATGGTGTTCGTGAGTGACGAGTGTTTGATTGGGTTTCTGCCAATTGATGGTGGAAGAAGATGAAATTGAATTGGGGTGATGGTGGTTAGTGGTGGGCATTCATCGTTATTGGGGAGAGTGAGGATGGTGTGTATTATGGGGTTGGGGTGTTCGTGAATTGGGGGTTTCATATTGCGATGAAATCGATGATGGTTCCTGAGCTGATGCGATGAAGGTTCTAAAGGTTGATCAATGAAGACGATGAAGGTTCATGTGTACAATTAAATTTTCTTTAATGTTTTATAAAAGGACAAACTACATAAAACTCCCTAAACTATAGGGGTTATTTCAAGTTCATATCCAAACTATAAAAAATTTCATCTAGGTATCCAAACTATTAAAACACATCATCTAAGTATCCACCGTTAGCAATCTGTTAAAAAAATTTGTTAAGTGCCTAAGTAGCATTTGTTGGGCCCTTTTTTTATGCTGATGTGGCCTCTACATAAGTTACAATAAAATAAACTATTTTTTTAAATAAAAATTCACTAAATATTTTAAACATTATAAAATTAAAGACAAAACCCAACAATTCACCCACCATTCGTCTTTCCTGATACCCATCCCCTCATCTCCTCCGCCTTCCAAACAGCAAAACCACAACCCAGCAATAAGCTCTCTAGGTCCGACCTTTGCACCCACCCCAACCAGAAATCAGCAAGTCCCCACCCGACCATAACCACGATATAAACTTTAGTCCCTCCTCCCTTAAACAAGATCACCATCGACCATAACCACACCACACCAGACCTTACCCATCCTCACCCAGTCTCCTTTTCGACTTCCCACATCTATTAGATTCAAAGCACGAAGATTAGAAACCCCGCCATGAATCTCGTGATCCCTCATCCATCACCTGCCCCTCGAGAATCGCCTTCCTGTCTCCATCTTTGTTGTCTACATCTTCGCTAGCAAATCCGATCTTGCATGGACCTTAATCCTTAATTTACTAACTCAATTCGATGAACACCCAAAATAAAATCAAAAAAATAAACACAAAATAAAAGCCCTCAATTCACCAATTCCAGTCGATGAACACCCAACCCCATTCCCCCACACACAAAGAAGACCGATGGTCCCTGCGCTCCTCCTGCAAAAGAAACCAATAACAACCAAAACCCAAACACATGATAACATCCTTCATTCCATTTTTTCTCCAATAACATTTGCACCAAAATCAAGCAACAACTACCCAATAAAAAAAAATAAAAAATAAAGTAAAACTAAATCTAACAATTAGAAAAATCTAACCGCACCAGTGAAAACCCCAAAAAATTTCGCCACTTAGAGAAATAGATGAAAATGACGGTGACGACGATGTGCATGTTGTCATCACCAAGTGTGGGAACGCGTCATCCTCATCGATTGGCTAGCGCCGCGAGGTTTTCGACTCGGCGCGTGCAGATTCATCAAGAGGGGATGTGGGGTATGGGCTCGAAAGGAAGATGGATCCCAACGTCGCGGCCCTCCAAGTTTCATAGTAGAGGGAGGAGTTAGTTCCTTTGTGGATCAAGACGACGATGGTGTGGGTTGGGTGTAACGACCCGGACCAGAAATTAAACTATTTTGAGGATTGGACAATTTTACCCTCAGTTTTGGACGGGTTCGGGAGTCACTTTTTGACTGGCAAGACTTTTGGGAATTTTTCTAAGGTCGTTGCGTAGGTCTCGAACTCACGAGTTCGTAGACAGGCGGCACGCGGAAAACGGAGACCCGGTGAGTTCGTTACGGGTCTAGAAGCTTCAGGGGCAGTTTGGTAATTTTGGAGAAATTGGAACTATATAGTAGATATTTTCTCTCTCCTCGGCAAATTGGTCAATATGGTCTCTCTCTCTCCTACCCGAAAACCCCCGTGTGAACACAAAGCTTGATTTTCATCGGACGGATTTCGATCCGAGTTGAGTGAAACCAAGTTCGGGAGGATCATCCCCGGGACCCCACGAGCATTTTGGGGTAGATATTGGAGCGGGAGCACCGCCGTAGGCGACGGACGGAGGAGGGAGGTGAACCGAAACTTCTCGGCCGTTTTCCGGCCAAACCAGGTACGATCTCGGAACTTTGACCTCATATTTGGATTCCTGGTGAAGAGTAGATAAATTTCCATGTATAGATCGTGAAAAACGGTTAAGAAATGAAGAAGTTAGAAAACTGGTAGTTTCGGCCGGAAATGGGGGATTCCGGCGAACCAGACGGCGGCGGAGGTGGCGGTCCGGTCATCTTCTCCGGCCAGCCTCCGGCGACGGTGACGGCGTCCGGTCGTCTTCTCCGGCGAGTCACCGGTGACCGATCGGGTTGAGTGAACCAGTCGGGTTGAGTGAACCGGTCGGGTCGAGTTGGACCGGGTCAGGTTGAGCCGGACCGGGTTGGACCGGTCCAGGCGCGTGAACACTGTAGTAGCGCGTGACCGGCGCGTGAGCGCGTGTGGTGCGTGTGCCGACCTTCCGGCGGCGCGTGGCGGCGCGTGGGGCCGAGACTGAGGTCACGGCGGCGCGTGGTAACTAGTTTTCGACGTTCCGAATCTGTTGGTACAGGGTTGAGGTTGATCAGACATCGTTTAGAGGTGGTTTTGGGCAATCCCAGCGGTAATAGTTGACGGTATTAGCGGGTTTTGAGCTCGGGAAGTCAAGGTAGTTGGGACATTATTGTGCATGTGTTGCTTGGGCTAGAGCGTCCTTGAATTAAGGGTCGGTTGATGTTGTGAGTGGACTTTGTTTTATAAACTGAAATACATGCATCCAAATATCCTTGTTTAAATACTGTTATGTATTGTAGCATTGCATTTCTGTATTTTGAGAAATGATTATTGTATACATGTTTTCCACTATTACTGTGAAAGTGTGATTTGAGAAACATCATGGTTTTAGACTCGATTTTGATATCGTTTTGACGAGGAGATTATAGAGTCAATGATTTGGGTTTTGACCCTGTTACATGAGTTTATCGGATTTGGTCAAATTGAGGGAGGCTAGGACTCGGGACGAGGATCCGTTATTAACGGTGAACCCGGTGAACCTCCAATATAATAATATGTTATGATAGTCGAGATATATGCCGACTGATATGATATGATACATGACTAGCACACCCCAAGGGATACCCTGGTGGCTAGGGATATGATAGTCGAGAGATGCCGACTGATATGTTATGATAGTCGAGAGATGCCGACTGATATGTTATGATAGTCGAGAGATGCCGACTATGCCGACTGATATGTTATGATAGTCGAGAGATGCCGACTATGTCGACTGATATGATATGATAGTCGAGATATGCCGACTGATATGATATGATAGTCGAGATATGCCGACTGATATGATATGATTGTCGAGAGATGCCGACTGATATGATATAATAGTCGAGAGATGCTGACTATGCCGACTGATATGATATGATAGTCGAGAGATGCCGACTATGCCGACTGATATGATATGATAGTCGAGATATGCCGACTGATATGATATGATAGTCGAGAGATGCCGACTATGTCGACTGATATGATATGATAGTCGAGATATACCGACTGATATGATATGATAGTCGAGATATGCCGACTGATATGATATGATAGTCGAGATATGCCGACTGATATGATATGATAGTCGAGATATGCCGACTGATATGATATGATAGTCGAGAGATGCCGACTGATATGATATGATAGTCGAGAGATGCCGACTGATATGTTATGATAGTCGAGAGATGCCGACTATGCCGACTGATATGATATGATAGTCGAGAGATGCCGACTGATATGTTATGATAGTCGAGAGATGCCGACTATGCCGACTGATATGATATGAAAGTCGAGAGATGCCGACTATGTCGACTGATATGATATGATAGTCGAGATATGCCGACTGATATGATATGATAGTCGAGATATGCCGACTGATATGATATGATAGTCGAGAGATGCCGACTGATATGATATGATAGTCGAGAGATGCCGACTGATATGTTATGATAGTCGAGAGATGCCGACTATGCCGACTGATATGATATGATAGTCGAGAGATGCCGACTATGCCGACTGATATGTTATGATAGTCGAGAGATGCTGACTATGCCGACTGATATGATATGATAGTCGAGAGATGCCGACTATGCCGACTGATATGTTATGATAGTCGAGATATATGCCGACTGATATGATATGATACATGACTAGCACACCCCAAGGGATACCCTGGTGGCTAGGGATATGATAGTCGAGAGATGCCGACTGATATGATATGATAGTCGAGAGATGCCGACTGATATGTTATGATAGTCGAGATATATGCCGACTGATATGATATGATACATGACTAGCACACCCCAAGGGATACCCTGGTGGCTAGGGATATGATAGTCGAGAGATGCCGACTGATATGATAGGATAGTCGAGAGTTGCCGACTGATATGTTATGATAGTCGAGAGATATGCCGACTGATATGATATAATACATGACTAGCACACCCCAAGGGATACCCTGGTGGCTAGGGACAGGATAGTCGAGAGATTTGCCGACTGATATGTTATGATAGCCGAAGGTTATACCGGCTGATGATACGATATGATAGCCGAGGATATATCCGGCTCTAATATGAAACAGACGACAATGGTCATGGGCTTAATCAACCTATGAAAATACTTCGTCAGCCGGGTCAGTGGGTTGGTGTGGGCGGTGACCCAGAGGGACGAATTATGGTTGGTTCACAAGTATTTGACTAGTCTGTTGTCTTGTGGTATTCCAGTAGAGATGTCAGCAGTGTCTGACCTACTGACGTTTGGTGACATCGGGTATTCCTATTTGGACCACCACTACTCCGAGGTTTTGGTTTTGACCAGTATACTATCCTGCGTCTGACAGGTATAAGTGGTTAGTAAGTACAGATGTTCTGTCGGGAACCCTGTAAGGCTTAATAAAAATTATTCCAGAACAAAGGGTATTTCTGGTGTTTAAATTTTGAAGTAAAGAGCTGTCAGATGGGATAAGGGTTCTTTCCGGGTTTCGAGGGAAAATTCGGGAAGGGTCCTTACATTGGGGGCCAGGGGGAGGGGGAGGGGCTAGGTTTTGGTGTGGATTGGGCGCTCAAAGCTTCGAGGTTTCTTGGCTGCGATTCGTCTATTATGGCGAGCTTCGACGGTGATGGGTGGTAGGGACAGATTCATCTCAACGAGGGGAGGCGTTTGAGAGTGGTGGTGAGGCTGTTCGTGGTCGGAAACGTGGGTGGTGGCGGTTGTTTCTTTCACCGTCGTTGAGAAAGTGAGGAAGAAGACGAGTCGGGGAGAGAGAGAGAGTGGCTAGATAGGAGAGAGAAATAAATAAATTTAAAAAATAATAAAAAATAAAAGTAAAATAATTATTTTGTATCTATGTCAGCATAAAAATAGGCCCCACAAATACCACTTTGACACTTAACAGATTTTTTTAATAGATTGCTAACGGTGGGTACTTAGATGATATATTTTGATAGTTTGGGTACCTAGCTGAATTTTTTTATAATTTGGGTATAAACTTGAAATGATCCCTATAATTTGGGGGGTTTTATCTAGTTTTTCCTCAATTTATTTATTTTTATAAAAGTAATTAACTTAATTTTTTTAAGTAAAAACTAGAAGCCCAGACCTTATCCTCCCGTGGTCTCTACCACCACCACCACCCAACACCCACGCATTTTCTGATCCCTTCTTAATATCACCATCATCAACATCCTCTCCAAAATTTATCAAGACAATCATGAAGATTGCAAAAAGTTGGAATCTTTCAACCACCCAAATGCCTAAAAGAAAAAAAAATGAAAGGCTCTACACATGAGATTTTGCTGCCTTGGTGATATCATCCTTTTCTGAAGGGACAAGATGATTAGTATAATAATCTCAAAACTTAGGCTAAGTAGTTGCAACCGTCCTTATATTTCAATATTAGTGCCCCTCGTTCCTGAACTTCAAACAGAATTCGTTTGACAGATAGACGGAGAGACTATCAGAAATAGAATGGTAAAGTTCAGGAATGGGAGACTAGTATTGAAGTATAGAGACAGTTGCTAAAATTATGGTAAAATTCAGGGACGATTTCAACCATTTAGCCGAAAATTTAATAAGAGCAACGTACTTTTCGGTGTGAAATAATGTAAATGGGATATTTTTGGAGCTAATAAACGTTTACAATTAGTATAATATTAAGGATACCACATTTGTAGATCACATTTGTTAACCACATATTAGTACATGTGGTCAGTGGGTCTTACCTGTATTAGTATGCGATTTTCAAATGTAGTCTGCTTAGCATTGTCCTTATAACTTAGATATCTCACAATCCATTTGGTGTCTATTTGACTTCTAGACTTAAGACAATGTGCTAGTTGCTAAACAATCCTTCATATTTTCTCCACCATTCTTCATCGTTCTTAACCAAATCGTAGATAATTTCTTATAGTTTTTAATTACCTAATTAGTGAGTGAAACTTTATTTAGTCTCTAAATTAGAGTAAAATATTTTCCTTTCTTAGTTAAGCTTATCGAATTTAGTATATATTTTCTACATTATTCTAAATTCAATATTCAATACAATTTTCTTCAAATCGAGAGTTCTTTTAATTTCTCACATGGTTAAGAGCAAAGACATAACTTTGTTGTGTTTCCTAGTTTTGCTTTGTTATTTAGAAATTTAAATTTGATAATAAGACTAAATTCTTCGCTTATAATTTAAGCAAAAAGTAACGTGAAGAAAACCAATAAATTTCAATTACTATTATGCATATAATTATGAACAAATTACACTTTAGTATCATGTGTTTTATATCAAACTTTAGAGTTAAACTTAACATTTCAACTATTGCATTTTAGTACCTTTAACATTTTTAAAACATTTCACTTGGGCTATTTTGTCATATATTGTTTTAGCAAATCCGTTAAGTAATAACACTGTCATATATTGTTTTAGAAAATCCGTTAAGTAATGACACTTCACTTGTAGAACCAACCTTTTAAATTTGTATTTGCCATATAAATAAAATAAACAATAATAAATTAAATACATTTATTTCTCCTCCTTCTTCTTCTTCCTCTACCTCTCCCCATAATAATTTCTACTCCCTTCTGAAACCATCTCGCATCATATTTGCCACCAAAATCATCCAAAATTCCCTAATCAATACTTTCTCTCCCTACTCTCTCTTTAGATCTCCGATTCCCCGATGATGTCGAGCCGAGGTGCAAGAATTATAGCTCAGGACTGGGATCCAAACCCAAGGCCCAGATCCTCCGCGACCCGAAGGCAGTGAACCAGCCGCACAGGGGAATGGGGATGCGAGGTGTGCGGTGACTTTGTCAGCGTCAAATCGGAAATACAGGTTGTGATGACGAGGAAGGAAGATGGAGACGACAGAAAGAGAATAGAGAGATAGACCGGGGGAGACCCATCCTTTCCTCCTTATTGACATCATATTAGGTGGCTGATACTTTGCTAGAATGGTAGCTGCGGCTGGGTTGGGGTTGCAGGAGATGATGGTGGGTTTTTTTCTTTTTCTTTTTTTTAATTGTTCTTTATACAATAATAATGCACTACTGGCATAGAGCAGTATTTATTTAGGGATGTGATTGTGGAGTGAGAATTAGAAAGGCCCGAGAAAGGTGAGAGACTAGAGAAGGAGAGAGGGAGAGATGGAGAAAGCAAATAGAAAAGTGAAGCATGTAGTTCTGGGAAAGTTTAAAGAAGTAATGCAGCTCATCCTTGTGTTTGATTACAAACCAACTACAGTTGGTGGTGGTTAGTTTCCAAGTTGCAAAGAGAGATGAAGAAGTAGAAGCAGGAAACGGAGAGATAAATGTATTTAGTATTATTTCTTTCATCTGTAAACAATATTTTCTAACACTCCCGTCAAATTCATAATGTTGCATCGTGAGTTTGTCAAGAAGCAAACACTTTCTCACATAACGAGACTCCATGTATGCATTTAAATATTGAACAACTTACCCATGCCTAAAGTCCAGTTCACTTGTGTGGAAGAAATTAAATTATCACGTAATTTAACCATAAAACTTACGATGACAAAATAAGCAAATATTTATGGAAGACATGGATGCAACCATGAAATTTTTGGGGGGCTGTGGAATCTTAAATAGAAAGCTCCATTAGGGAGATGAGATATTGTCTATATTTTAGGTTGTATTTATGGTGTATGTAACTTCAAATATAGCCCCAAAAAGAATTTTTGAGACTAAATAATATCTTGATCATTGAAACTTAGTAGTCCACCACAATCTTTGAGAATAAATATCTTCAAATGTAGCTCCAAAAAGAATCTTTGAGGCTAGATAACATCAATAGTACTCTATATTTGAGGTTGTATCGTGTCTATTTGCTTTTGGTCCAGTCTTTTATGGTCAATGAAATCTAGTGGTCCCATCTAGTGATGGCATAAATACTCATGGATGTTGTTAAAATTGGCAGAAATTAGATGGCTATAAACTTACCTATCATCTAATGAGTAGGCTAAGGATTTATGGTATTCAATACTCATTAAATTAAAAGTACATTCTTTATTAATCCTTCAAATTATCCATGGATATTCAACACCTATTCTTCCCTCTACTAATTTTATTTATTTATTATTATTATTATTATTATTATTATTATTATTATTTATAATATTATTTATTTAATTAAACCTCCATTATTTCTGCTTTGATCAAAAAAATTAAACCACAATTAGAAAAAATGTTTTTCTTTTTGGGAAACTAGCCAATTGACTAAGTGTTACGAATTTATATTAACATCAAAGTTTATTTTGAGAACTTAATCATTCATTAATCTCAAAATGATCTCAAACCTTTTTAAAATTATTTAACAAAAATCAACATAAACTATAGAAATTTTCAGGATTTCACAACCATGGTCTTACATGTGGCCGCTTGTATGCCCCTGGTTGTGGTTTATCAATTATCCAGCATAAACACGTGATGGTAATCAAGATTTTTTAGGTTGAAATATGTTTGATGATATTTTTTCGACAAATGTGGGCCACACGATTTTGATTTTTTGTTTTTGAATAATTTTTTCTTTTTTATAAGTTTGTAAAATTAGCACAATCAAATATTGTGGAACCAAAAAATTGAATAAAATATAATAGTTAGTAAGAGTATCCTATATTTTATATAAGAATATTAAAATAGATCGGTATATACAAATTAAACCAAAAGGATCAAAGGCTTGGGAAGACGGTAATACATTCCAAATCAAAATTGGGTTTCTATATTCTAAACGTGTTTTAAATAAGTATCTCTTCTAACAAAAAAAAAAAGGACAAAATGAAAAGTAAGTAATTAAAGAGTGAAAAGTAAATTAAAATGAACGTGTTAAAAGAAATTTTAAATAAACATGTTAGAAGATATTTTGAAAAAAAATAAGAAAATGAAAAGCAGAAAAAAAATGAAAACAAACAAAATTGAAAAGCAGAAAAAAAAAAAAGCAAAAAAAATAGAAGCAAAAAACAAAATGAAAGAAAAAAAAAGAATTGAAAAGCAAAAAAATAGTTAATTTCCGTGTGAGTAGAATAAGGGTAAATCCTTAAAAAATGAAGATGTATATAAATAGATATAATATCCATTAGTACTCAATTTGGGTAATAATTTTTGCTTACATTTGAAATTATCCATTTGACCATCCGTAGTCCCATAACAACCTTCCCCATTTCATAGTGGGCCATGCATGGCAGATTGTGATGATAAATATATATTCATTTTGTTTGATTAGGAGGTCCTCCCAGGCTCCCACTATCAGATGAATTTCCAACAATCGGAGGACGGAGGAACCACCTATTCCAACAATCAAATGAATTTCCGGAGAAGCCCAAACTCCAAAGAATTCAAACAAAAACATGCCGACAACCCATATACGTGAAGAAAGGAGTAGATTTGGTGTTGATATGGATCGAAAAAAGAAAACATCAGAAATAAATTTGGTCTAGAGAGACAAATGATGAGGGGGAGTAAGCGGCTGAATGGCAGATCGAGCTCGTTGAGAATGTGAAAATTTTGAGAATTAAAATAAAATAAAATTAAAAATGGGTAAAATTGAAGAGAATTTTATGGTATACAAATGGGTTAATTTGATGAAGGGCATGTTTTGGATCATTAATGACGGGTAGGTATATAGAGTAAATATATTAATTTTTCTAATTTTTTTGGGCGTTTGTTGGCCAGGTAGGAAGAGTTCAAATTTGGTTATAAATAGAAGGTGCCAATAATATTCATATTTGCACAATTTTAACCAATTAATATATATATATATATAATATTAAATAATTTCTAATTTAATTAAATTTTTACGAAATTAATCTTAAAATAATTTTGATTCTCATTATAATTATAATATAGAGGATAAATCGGGGAATTGAAAATGGTGGCAAGTGGCAACAGAACTCTCTTTTGAAGTATTATTATCTTTTTACAAAGTTGAGACAAAAAATATGATGCAGTGAATCATATCTGAACTGGGTCAAAAATCTCACCAGCTTTCTCGTAGTTGAGACTTATTTATTACAAACAACCACCAATCTCCTACAAATTTGCATATATAATAGCCTGTGGTGAGGAAGATGAGATGGATATCCATATTCAGCCAACTCAAATCACAACCAGAACCCGTCGGAGAGAGCTAGCTAGCTAACCCTAATTAATTTAATGGCTCAACCTCCCAACAGTAAGATGAACTCATTATCATCATCATCATCACCAGGTTTTCACATTGCTATGTTCCCATGGCTAGCCATGGGACACATCACCCCATTCGTTCACCTCTCCAACGAGCTTGCCGCCAGAGGCCACAGAGTCACTCTCTTGATTCCCAACAAAGCAAAGCTTCACCTGCAACACCTCATTCTCCACCCAGACCTCGTCGCCTTCTCCCCCGTCGCCGTCCCCCACGTCCACGGCCTCCCGGACGGAACAGAAATCGCCTCCGAAATCCCAATCAACCAGACCCACCTCCTCGCCACCGCCATGGACTTGGCACGTGACCAAGTCGAACATTTCGTAAGCGCCAACAAACCCGACATAATTATCTACGACGCCGCGCACTGGGTCCCAGAGATCGCCAGGAAACACGGCGCCAAAACCGTTTGTTACAACGTTGTCTCCGCAGCGTCCCTCGCCATCGCCCTTGTCCCGGCGCGTCACATTCCCAAGGACAGGCCTATTACCAAGGAGGAACTGAGGGTCCCACCCCCGGGGTACCCATCAGCAAACGTGGTCCTCCGAGGCGCCGAGGCCAAGTCCCTCGCGTTCATAACGATGCCGTTTGGGGACGGGATCACGTTTTACGACCGGACGACAACCGCGATGAAAGAATGCGACGCGCTGTCCATCAGAACTTGCAGAGAGCTGGAGGGCGATTTGTGTGATTATATGGAAGCACAATATAAAAGGCCTGTGATTTTAACTGGGCCTGTTCTGGGGCAGGGCCTGGATCAAAATAGTGCAAAATTAGAGGACCGGTGGGCAAAGTGGTTTTCTGGGTTTGAGGCAGGGACGGTGGTGTTTTGCGCATTTGGGACACAATGGATTCTTAGAAAGGAGCAATTTCAAGAGCTTGTGTTAGGATTTGAGCTGACGGGGCTGCCGTTTTTGGTGGCGCTGAAGCCGCCGGTGGGGTGTGCGACGGTGGAGGAGGCGTTGCCAGATGGTTTTGAAGAGAGGGTGAAAGGGAGAGGGGTGGTGGTTGGCGGGTGGGTGCAGCAGACATTGATTTTGGGCCACCGGGCAGTGGGGTGTTTTGTGACACATTGTGGGTTTGGGTCGATGTGGGAGGCATTGATGGCGGAGGCTCAGATTGTGCTGATGCCTCACTTGGGGGATCAGATGTTGAACACAAAGTTGCTGGTGAAGGAGCTGAAGGTGGGTGTGGAGGTGGAGAAGGAGGAAAATGGGTGGGTTTCGAAGGAGAGTTTGTGCAAAGCAATTAAAAGTGTGATGGATAAAGAAAGTGAGGTGGGTGTTATGGTGAAGAAGAACCATGCAAAGTGGGTGGAGACTTTATCCAGTCCAGGGTTTATGAGTGGATATATGGATAGGTTTGTGGACAAGTTGAACGAGCTTGTAATCAATTGAACTTTCCTACTGTCTTTGTTTTAGCAAGTATTCATTCCTACTTTCGTTGTTGTTGGCGTTCCTAGTGTCTTTGTTTTAGAAAGTATTTTAATTCTTACGTACGTACTTTCGTCGTTGTTGTTGCTCACTTTCCTAGTGCGATTGTTTTAGCACGTACTAATTCTTTCCATTGTTGTTGTTTATTAAGGGCCTTGCTTGCCTGTGGAGATTTTTTTATTTTTTTTTTAATGGTAAGCGGGTTTATTACAAGCACAAAAGTAATATTGGATGCATGTTCAAGTATAGGTGATACTAGCGGATTATATCATATAGCAAAATATGCAGCTTAAAACAGAAGCTTTAAGGGCTAATAGTCCTATTTGAAGTTCGACAACTGTCTAAATGTATGAAGAAATTTTTAACATAGGAAAATTGATCAGTGTTGCTTCTTCCTCCAAATGGCAAAATAGTACAAAGGATTGGAACCAACATCCAAATGGCAAAATAGTACAAAGGATTGGAACCAACATCCAAATGGCAAAATAGTACAAAGGATTGGAACCAACATCCAAATGGCAAAATAGTACAAAGGATTGGAACCAACATCCAAATGGCAAAATAGTACAAAGGATTGAAACCAAACCCTCGTTGAACAAAATGAAAACCTGTATGATAGAATATGAATGAAACTTAAGTTACATGATAAAATAGTTATAAGGGCGAAAATTCAAGTTCAGTTTGCCTAATAAGAATAAGCATAACCATATAATAGATCAACAAACAGTGAATATTAACAAAGAGAACCTATGGACAATCATAATAGATTAACTTGCATCTCCATAACTTACTTAATTGTAACCGACAACAATATTTAAAATGTACCAAGAGATTACCGTATCTCAAAAGGTCCATGATAGCCAAAACATGATAAAAAAAAGACTTATAAAAAAAAAAAGAGAGAGAAATGGAGAAAGACATATGCTAAAAAACCAATATGTATGCTTTCAATAAATTAAACCTTTGATTTTTGGATTGTAAGTTATTCACAACCTAACCCAGGAAAAAAAAAAAATCTCCTATTTGTACGTTTAAACGGCACTACACAATTTAGTGATTTTTTCTTTATTACGATTAAGACATTTTGTATTTTTGTTAACTTCAATCTTTTACTATAACTCATTGATTGACAAATTATAACAGTATGAGAAAGTTATCAGAATACAGTAAGAAGAATACTACCAGCACTCTTCCAAGAGCTCAGGAAGTCAGGATGATGAGAAGAGTCCTGGTGAGACTCTTAGAAGCACGGACTAATTTAAACAACTTTCAGGAAAAAAAGAAAAAAAAAAAAAACACCTCACCTGAAATTCCCCTACAACACTTCGTTTTCCTTCAATCCTTCACAAAAAGAAGGATACGAAATAAATTCAAAAATGGAATTGTGATGCTTACAAAACACCAAGCTTCACTACAATAGTGGGTCAAAATCAGACGAGCAACGGTGTTGGAGTTAAATGGAGGCCATAGCCACTTCATGGAGCAAACATACCAAATTAGACTCACTCAGCTATAAAAAATACACAAATAAAAAAAACCTAATAGCATATAACAAAAATGTATGCAACAAAATAACGCTGCATAACATTTTCCTATATAGGAGAACCCAGAAAACTTGCATTCAACTTAAGGATCTTCTGACACTCTTTTTCAGTTTGCTAATAATCAACATATACATCACCTAGCTATTAAATTTATTTATTTATTTTTATTATCTAACAGCTACTGTAAATCAATTCTACACCTTTTCTTTTCTATTTCATTTTTCTTTAACTCAGACGTTATTCGAATTTTATGGTACAAAAACTATGAACAATCACCAAACTGTGAGGAGACTTAACCTTCCACTCAGGCACAGTTTGTAGAACTGAATGCCTTTATATTTCCATGGAATAACAACACAATTGTCAAGCAAGAAATATGGACAATATATAGAAAGGTAAAGTCAATGACCAAATGCAAAATCCAAGTATTAATATATTTATGTAAGGCAAAATACTCTGTCCTCAGTTTATCAATACAAACTTTAGGGTTTAGGAAGAGAGAGCAATAGGACAGAGCAAGAGACCTACCAGTGTTGCGCATTGCACCTTGACACAGTGCAGCACCTCTCGTGCAATTGAATCAGCCGAAAGATGTCGCAATTCAACCCCATATTCCTGTTTTCAAGTTTAAGTAAAAACAGTTAGAATTCAAATTCTCACCAAAGAGTTTTCTTCATTTTATTAACCTCATTTCAACTGAAAATAATAATTGCTTCCCCCGAAAAAAAATTTATATTTCATATGCAAAATTCTCATCAAATTCTAGCTCAAGATGCATGAAAAATCACATCACACACATGTCAATTACATAAGCACTTTATTTTTTCACCATTCGGCATCGTGAAGAAAAAATTTGAGTGGAAAGTGTAATAGAGTTACTTTGAGAAGTGCAGTGTCGATGATAGATGAGAGAGACCCACTCAGCTTTGAATCGATGACCAAACACTTCTTGCTCAAATCTACATTTTCCAGAACAATCATAAAAATGAAAATTACGAACATTTCAATTTGAATTTTAAAGGAAACTGAAATTGAAAGAACAAAAGCTGGAACTCACATTCTTGAGGATGGTAATGAGCTCCTTCTGAGACTTTTCCCTGTTGCATGATCATAATCAAACAAACTAAATGGTAACGAAATATAAAATTAATCAGGAAATAGAGGTAGGCAGTAAAGCTTTGAGAAGTGCGGGCCTGAGGGATGTGAGATTGAGAGGAGCACTATCTAAGTTAGGATATTCCTAATTAGAATACCACAACTGTGTTATTCCTTGTATAAAGACAGGTGATGAAAGCAAACCAAACAGTCGCAGCCTTATAAGTACCTAATGCCAATTATGTTGCAGTTTCATTATAGTTTATATGGTAACAAAAGAAAGCAAGAATGAAAAACAAAAGAAATAAATAGCAGTGTCATTGCAGGGTAAGGCATTTCTGTGTAAATAAATTCAAAACCAAAATTTTACGAGAAGATTCCTCAAAGACCCAACGGTACCTTCCTCAATCCTTGCAAAAAACCAAAACCCAAGACACCCAAATAGGAATATTGAATAAAATCACAATTTAAAATAAATTGAAAAAAAAAATCCCACAGTCCATGTCATATTTGTTTCACTCAAAGACCATCAAATTTTTCATTAAGAACTTTTACCAAACAGTTGGTGTGCAACAAATTCGGATTCACCATCACATTCAAACATCAACCATCATCCATAAAACCATATCAAAACCTAACCAACCATTTTCAGCTACTAACAGTAAGAATCAAAAATACAAATAACACTACAACAAACAAATGACTTTACCTCAGAAATCCTGAAATCTGAAGAAACTTTCAACGACTGAAGAAACCAAACCCGGAAGAAACCACCTTGTTGGCTTTAACAGCTTTTCTGGAATCGCTGAAATCTAAAAAAAAAAAACCCTGAAATCCTCCATTAACAAAATATTTTTCAGAATAAATTCTAACAAATGAACCCAGAAATTAAACTCCTCAATAGAAAAATGAAAACTTTTACCAGATGCTGGGATTGATGATCGCGGCTAGGATTGAAGGATTGTTGTCGGGATTGATGATTGATGATCGATGATAAACGATGAGATGAAACGGTGTCTAAGAAGAAGAAGAAGAAGAGCGATATCTAATGAGGCGGCGAAGAAGAATAAGAAGAGCAATATCGAAGAAGAAGAAGGAGATTAAACGATGATATGCGATGCGGCGGTGTCGAAGAAGAAGAAAACGCGAGAAATATCTGAGGACAGAAATTGAGACATCTGCCAAAACAGTGAGAGAAGAAGTATAGAGAGTATATGTTTCCATCCAACCGTTTTAGCATATAGAGAATATGTTGTTTTTAAGCTAAATTGGAACAAACGTCGAATTTTACTATAATTTTAAAAATTATCCTTAAATTTTTATATTAGTGTCTCATGTCTCCAAATTTACTATAATAGTTGAGATAGTCTTTCCATCAAAAATTCAAATGGAATCCATTAAAAATGAGAGCAAAATCATCCATAAATTTTACAATAATTTTAGCAACCGTCTCTGAACTTTACTATAATAGTTGAAGTTGCTCTTATTTTTAACGGATTCCGTTTGAATTTTTTACGGAGGGACTAACTCAACTATTATGGTAAAGTTCAGGGACGGAGAATGCTAATATTGAAGTTAAGGACAGTTACTAAAATTATGGTAAAATTCAAGGACAGTTACTCCAATTTATCCTTGTTGTTATGAAAAACCAGTAAATGTTTGTTCAAGTCGGGCATCAATATCTGTTCTTGCCTAATGCTATGGAGAAAGGGTAAATATTTAGATTGTCCAAATCAACAATTATTTGTTGTTGCATAATGTTATGATGAAAGAATAAATAAGTAATTAGATGTATTCGGCATTTACATATTACGTGATAATATTTATATTAAAATAGAGGACTAAAATTAAGGGGTACATATTTACCACACTTATTTTGGACATGAACAAAGTCGTTATAAAAATCGAAACCGTTCTACTCTTAAATCAACATTTCAAAATCATTTATGCAACAATTCAAAAAAATTAGAAATCATTTAATCATTCATATATCAAACAAATTGAAGGTTCACTAAGAGAATCTTAATACTTACTAAAACCGTTGATTTATGATACATATGAATGACTAAAAGACCTAAAATCTTGTCAATTTTTTACGTAGATGATCTTGACATGATGATTTAGAGAATGAATAGTTTCAATTAATATACATGTACAAAGACAATTTGATAAATCAAAACCACATGGGTGGGATGCAAGTATTATCCTTTGGATATTTAGATATATTACCATCCAATGGTTAGAATTAAAGTGATGTGAAATATTCTTTATTTTGAAATGAAATGGATAATAATATGGATTATAATTTAATTAATTTTTTTTTACCACGTAGTGCTATGGCCTAGTGGTATTCCTCTCCATATCTTATGTGAAAGGTCCCGAGTCGAGTTCGACACTTATATCCAATGTATATATATTGTAATCCCCCTTCTCCAATATCATTGTATCAAAAAATAAATTATTTTTTTATTTATATATATAAAGGCAAAAGTCTAATTTGGTTAAATTTTCAATAAATCCAAATTTACCCATTGATAAAAATAGCTATTAACGGACAAATCTTTATTTAAAAAGGATAAAATGGTAATTAGAAAAACATTTAACAAATGAGAAAAACCAAAGGATATATTATCCATATTCATCCAATATATGAGAGTTAGTGGGAAGTTGAAATACAAAATCGTAGATAGATAATTATCTATGTTCAGTTATACAGTTATTTTAAAAACACGCAATCTCTTTATAACTACAATATCCTATATTACGCTTTGGGTCTGGTTTTTTGTATAAAAAACCATTCAAAAAGCAAATCCCTCTCACTTCTCTCTGTTGTGGTTGGTTTCCTTATTATATATGTTTTGAAATATTTGTGTTGAATTTTTCTTTTTAACATTGTTCCTTTGATTTTTTGATGGATACATAAGTTTTGGATTTGATTATGTAAAGGCAGAAGAAGATCGCTGTGAGATAGTGTGCTCTCTAAATTTTGCAACAAAAGTGAGATCTTCTATCTAGGGCATAAAAATTTGAACTTTAAGTAAATGTAACAATCTGTTCTTTACATTTAGTATTTTTTTCGGAAGAGGTAATAGGTGTGAGAACACACAATCTTTATGAGGAGTTTTTGTGAGGAACGTATAGTTTCGTTTTGTGATGGCAAACCTGACGGCCATAATGATCCTCTAATTTTTGGTTATTAGTTTTGTTCTAAATATCTTTTATTCTTTCCAAAATTTTGAATATCTGAACTGGTTGTTTGGTTTTGCAAAGGGACAGATTTAAATATATGAATGATACAAAAAAGTGTATTGTTTATTTCTCGAAATTTAGAGTTTTTCTTTGTGCTTTGTGTGCAGGTGCCTACTGTGTGCAGGTTCTTTGTTGCTTTGTTGCTTTTTTTTGGAACTTTCGTTTAAATTTTCTATTTCATATATCACTACAAGAAAATCGAGGTTGCCCGACAAGGTTTTGCCCAACGAAGTAATTTTCGCCGAGTAAACACAGTTTGCCTCACGAACCCGAAGGCTCGCCGGGTAAACTTTTAGCGGGAAGATCAAGATGTTGGCGCGCAAAATAGGAAGGTTTTTCCTGACGAGTGGTAGCATCCGTCGGGCAAGCGTATATCTAATGACGATTATTTGTCGTCGGGTAACAATTGGCGTTGACTATATTTTGCTCGACGAATCATTAAACTTTGCCCTACGAATGTGATTCGTCGAGCAAAAGTCTAAACACACTAAATACCCGAGACGCTCTCATTTCTTCTTCTTCTTCCTCCTCTCTGCTTCATCACTCTCTCGTTCTCTCGCTCTCTCTCTCTCTCTCTCTCTCTCTCTCTCTCTCTCTCTCACTCACTAACTCACTCTCTTTCTCTAGCTACAATCATCATCTCATCACCATTTTCACTACCAATCAAATCTTTTTTCTCTCTCAATCACCAACATCAATTTTTAAGGTTTGAGAAATTTAATTTTTTTAGTTTTTAAATTTTGATTTTTGATTAGAAACTAATTATGTTTTGTGTTGTAGGAATTTTGCGGTTGATTTGAAGGAATATTTATAAAAAGGTATGTGTGTTTACCTCACAATTTAATTTTGTTAAGAATTTTGGATATAATGTTAGGAAATTTTGTATTTATTGTGGAAAATGTGTAGAAATTGTTTAGAATTTGTGGAAATTAGAAATTAGAAAATTTGTTAGGAAAATATGAAAATAGAAAATATGTTATGAAATTAGGAAAATAGAAAATATGTTAGGAAATTAGAAAATTTTGTTGGAAAATTAAAAATATGTAATGAAATTATTGAAATTAGAAAATATGTTAGGAAAATAGGGAAATAGAAAATATGTTAGGAAATTAGAAAATATTTTAGGCAACTTTTTTTTTTCCAAAAGATCAAAAACTTTATTAAAAATGAATAGTAACACCAGCATCATAGGCTAAAGTGTCAAACAACCACTCTGTCCCCAGTTCATCCCAACAATGATACTCCCCAACCCTAGTAACAAAGGCCGCCACCAGATGCACAACTTTATTAGCATGTCTGGATGCATACACATGTTGAACATTTCCCAATTACAAAGCCAGTGCATGGATATCAAAGAAATGCAGTCCAAATCAAAGTCACCTGGGCTCTGCCCACGAAGGGTGTTAACCAACCCCAAAGCATCTGACTCAATCACCACCCGTTCATGGCCTGCCAACAAACAATGTGAGAGAGCACACCGCACCGCCTCTACTTCGGCCATCAAACTCGATTTCAGACAGAGGTTCCCTTTTCCCTCTGCAGACACCAGGAGCCCAAAGCAGTCTCGGATGACCCAACCAACTCCCCCACACTCTATCTCCCTACTCCAGCCATCATCACAGTTAACCTTCAGGACGCCTAGGGCTGGTTTCCTCCATCAGTGCACCACCTCACCACCACCCAAATCCGGCGGCCTAGGCTACGAGAACTGCCCCCTAGGACCAGGGCCTCAAGCTCGCGGAATTCTGTCACACCCGTTGTAAGGCTGCCAATGGCCTCCTCGGGTGACACATGGATACCCTAAAACACCTTCCGATTTAGGCACTTCCAAATCCTCCAGAGCCCAAAAGTAACCGTTTGGATCAGTTCCTCCTGATGAGGTAAATGATGGAATTTAGTAACCAGACACTGCCAAACATCTGAAAAGTCACCCCTTCTAAAACACTAACATCAAGCATAAGAGGGCTCCCAAACTAGAAGACCCTAGGAAACTGGCATTGAAAAAATAGATGGAGCTCGGTTTCCTTAGCGAGGCCACACACCGGACAAACAGGATCCACAACCAATCTCCGCCGCACCAAATTGGACCGAACTGCAAAGGAATTATTACACCCTCTCCCACACAAACTGCTTGATCTTTGACAGGACTTTCATAGCCCAGATTTGACTCCATTTCGGGCCCTGAGCGGGAGAGGAACTGGGCTCCCCCGCCCCCCGTCTACCTAACTCTCCATTTCGATGCAAATACAAGGCCACACCATAAGCCGACTTCACTGAATAACAACCAGTTTTGTCGAAGTGCCACATCAACCAATCTCCTAAGCCCCATTGGCTGAGGGGTAGCTGGAGGATCGCATGAGCCTCCTCCTTTTGAAAACACTGAGCAATCAACTCAGCCTTCCAAGTGTGGGAGTCCTGATCCACCAAATCTTTCCCATAAAGGGGAATATCAGGATGTGAAGAAGTCACCTTAAATGTGTAGGAATCGGCAGCCAAGGGTCGGAACGAGAGCGAACCTGTGCACCATCACCAATCCTCCACCTCAAGCCCGTATCAAGGATTTTCCGACCTTGAATAAGACCCTTCCACCCCCAGGAGGACCGGTTTCCAACCTGCGCCTGCATGAAGGATCCTTGGGGGTAGTACTTGTCCCTCAACACCTGTGATAGTAGCAATGAGGGATCCTGAAGGATACGCCAGTCGATCTTCCCAAGCATTGCCAAGTTGAAGCATTCCAAGTCTCGGAAACCCAGCCCTCCCACCTTCTTTACCCGTGACACCTTCTTCCATGCCACCCAATGTACCCCACGCTGACCATGCTATTTCCCCCACCAATAATTAGCAATCAACCTCTCAATATCCTAGCACACACTCAAAGAAAGTTTAAAGCATGACATCGGATAGTTAGGCATGGCCATGGCCACCGCCTTTATCAATATCTCCTTACCAGCTGGGGAAAGAAACTGCGCCAACCACCCTTGTACTCTACTTGCAATCCTATTTCGGATTTCATCAAATATCACTCTCTTCGACATGCCAAAATCCACCTGGAGACCAAGATACTTCCCAAACCCGTCCCTGGCCGTAATCTGGAATTGCTGAGACAGCCTACCCTGCAGGCTCTTTGAGCAGTTCCCCCCAAAGAACATGGAACTCTTCTCCAGATTAATAAGCTGGCCGGATACCTTTGCATAGCAATCAAGGATACTCTTCACTGTATCAATTTCTCTAGCCGAAGCACGACAAAAGACAACCGCATCATCAACAAAGAAAAGATGGGTGATGCGCAAAGCACTGGACTCCACCAATATAAACCTATGGACGGCCCCCTCCTCCTCCCGCCAGCGGAAGAGAGCAGAAAACCCTTCCGTACAAACTAAGAAAAGAAAGGGCGACATCGGAACACCCTGCCGGAGTCCCCTGCTAGGCGAAAAATAACCAATTTCCTCCCCCATTAACCAGGACACTGTAGGAGACCGAAGCCATGCATTCCAAGATCAACTCACATAACCGATTAGCCACCCCCAGGCCTTTGAGCATATCTACCACAAAGCTCCACTCCACCCTATCATAGGCCTTAGCTATATCGAGCTTCAAAGCCAAATCCATATCTTCGCTTTTGCCACGATGCTTCATGGAGTGAAGAGGCTCATGGACAACAAGGATATTGTCTTGTATTTACCGTCCCTACACGAAAGCTGATTGGTTGATACTAATAATCCGGTCCAACACCAACTTCAAACGATTAGTAATGAGCTTCGAAATAACCTCATAAATGACATTGCAGAGGGCAATAGGGCGCAGCTGGGACATCTTAACCGGGCTAGGGACCTTCAGAATCAAACAAAGATGCGTATAGTTAACTTTCCTAAGTAGCCTCCCTGACTCCAAAAAGTGCATCACCATCTCACAAATATCCCTCCCCACCACCTCCCAATTTTGCTGGAAAAAACCACTGGTGAACCCATCTGGCCCCGGGGCCTTAGAAGGGTTAATCTGAAACATCACGGCCTTTACTTCATCCTGAGTAACAGGTGCCAAGAGACCTTCATTTTCCTCTTGCATAACCTGCCTCCCAATACAGTCCAAAATGGTCGGGCAGGATGGTGGATGCATATTATTGAATAGTTGTTCAAAATAATCCACCACCACCTGGCTCATCTGGGGTCCCTCCTCCACCCAGACCCCATCCTGGTTTTCAAGTCCCCTTAGTCGATTAAACCGCCGACGTTTGACCGTGGAGGAGTGAAAAAAATTGGTGTTTTTATCACCCTCCTGTAACCACTGAACACGAGCCTTTTGTTTCCGATAGCACTCTTCCTCTTGGATCAGGCGCTTCAGCTCTAACTCTTTTTGCCGCACCTAAACCTCATCGAAGGAGGGTTGGACATAGGCATCACGTAATTGCTATTGTACTTCCTCAATAAGCACCTTGCTATTGCGCTAATTACTCTTCCTCCATCCAAGAAAACCCGACTTTACACCCTTCAGTTTTTCATAGATTTGGAAGGCCTTTGAACCCCGAGTCTCATATTGCCAGCAGTCTTTAATTACCTGTCGGCAGCCCTGCTCATTCCACCATCTCGAGTCAAAGACAAACCTCCTCCTTGGCCAGCACAAAGGCGGTGCTAAACACAGTAGAAGCATCAGGTGATCGGACCCCTCCACAAGGAGGTGGTGGAGAGTCGCGGCTGGGTACAACTCCCCCCACTCTGCCGTGGCCAAGCCAAATCAAGCAAACGATTAGCAGCCACAAATTGTCGGAAGGAAAGCATTGAATTTTCAGACCAAACAAGGCCCCCATCTTTTTCAGTGGCTGACATCACATCATTAAAATCTCCCATCAGTAGGCAAGGGTCCCCACACCTGTCAATACGGGCCCCTAAGCTCCTCCATGGATCCGCACGGATCCTATCATCTGTACTAGCATATATAGAAAACAGATGCCAAGAATAACCAGAAATAACATCCTTTATTAAAACTTTAATAAGAAAATAACCATATTTAACTAACACTACTTGTTGAACATCCCTCCAAAAAATACAAAGGCCACCACTCGAACCCCGTGGCTCAACAACATGCATGAAGGGCATTCTCAACTTATTTTTTAGATATCCAAACCGTTTACTATTATTCTTCATCTCCAACAATACCACAATATCAGGTTGATGCAGCAGAGTTTGCTCCACCAGGTTATGAAAGGTCAGCGTACCCCCGATAACCTGACAGTTCCAGCATAGAACACTCATGGCGACCCCTTCGCTCAAGAGACCCATTAAGGTCGATCTCGACCACCTGAGAATAACATACTTCCACTCCACACTCCAGCCTTCGTCGCCTTGCCACACCGGCACGCAACAAAGGTGAAACACCTGTTCCCTCCAGCCCCATCCACCTCCGTTTCCCCAGGCCCACACCATCGGCCCTCCCATTCAAAATGATAGGCATAAGGTGAAAAAGGTCAGGCTGCTAGGACACAGGAACGTCAAGCCCAGTGCAGTTCCCCTCGCCAACCTCCGCAGGCTTCATAGTATCTCTTCCATGACTAGATTCCTCATCAGCCACCACCCCCGAAACCAAGGTTTCCATCTCAGCACCAATCTGCCCAATAATGTTCTGTACCGGAGGAACCTAACTAGAAGTATCCCCCCGGCTCCTCTTCCCTCACGGTCCAACTGAGCATCCCTTGGGCCCCCCACAGTCACCTCGCCCCCTCTGCTAATCAGCCCAACATCAAAGGTAGCCGCCAAGAACCTTGTACGGCGCACCTCATCCTCTTTCTGAGCACGTATACTCGCAGCTAAACCAGAGGCATTCCCATCCCCTCGGCCTCTCCCTCGTCCTCCGATCCCCAATGTCTCCGTACCATTGCCATGGCTGTGAACAACACGACGTAGGGGATGTCCCCGAAGATCTGTCTCCGCCTCCAGACCCCCAAATGCCAGGCCCCGATCCTCTCCCACCCCCGCCAGTTCAGGGTCTCTACATCGCCTAGTATTGTGACCCAACGAGCCACACACCAAGCAGTACGCCGATAGCATCTCATATTTTGAAATCAATCCATTGCCGCCCTTCCACTGGGAACTGCACAAATGTCCCACGCATTAATGGATCATCCATCGGCATGTGGACTAGGACCCAGACAAGCCGTCCGATACACTCCTTGCCCCAAGACGTGTCTACAGCCAACACCGCCCCCACAAGGCCTCCAACTTTCTTGGCCACTGCAACCGTCATGCTGAAAGGAGGAATGCCATGAAGTTGCACCCAGAATGAAGAATGGTTCAGCCGCAGCCGCCTGGGGTTTCTAGTACTAGACCCTTCTTTTAGGATGACCAGGGCCTCCATAAAACTCCACGGTTCCATCTCCAACACCCGCTGCATATCCTGCTGTACAACAAAGCAAGCCATGAACTTTTTCTACCCAATCACCAGGATGGAGACCCCCACCCTCCCCTTCTAGAGACCCAAAAATAACCGCACGAAGGCATCACTACTGATTCCCTTGTCCGTGAAGACTTCTACCACAAGACAAAAACGGAACCCTAAGGGAAGGTCCTCTACTTCCTCTTGTAATACCCGAACACCCAACCGCTCCCTCTCCGAAAGTCGAAGATGAGAACCAAATTTTGTTTCCAAGTCTGCTATGTCCATCGCCATTCCCAAATACCGATCCACAGCCCACCCACGCGATCACCAAAACGACCGAACCGCCACGACCTACAGTCCACACCAGCCGCCTGCCTTGAACGATCACTACCAGCCCAGGCCGCAATCTCTTCGCAGGTCACAATCGCAACCGCAACCCCCTAAAGCGCTTTATTTAGTTATGACGGAGTGAAATATGTTCATATTTCATAACAGTTTATGCGAAGTTAATCTAGTTGATTAACTTCGTATAATGAAATTCAATGAAAAACGTTAGACCCGTTTGAGAGTCAGTGAATTGGGTTGATTGAATGACTCTTGAATTGTCCATTTATTCGAACAATTTGGGGGTGCGCAACTATGTGTTGTGTAGTTGGTGGTCTACGAGGTTAGGTTGCGATTGTGGGAAATTAGGTTTGTTTCCCCTCAATGTTCTCCGAATGCATACTAGATATTTGTTTATAATATCTACGTCGTGCATTTGGGGAACTATAGGGTGATGCTGCCGAATTTTCCCTCGATCGAAATACCCTCGTAGGTCGCAAACTACACAGCACAGGACGTGCACTCTCGAATGGGATAGGGCCAAATCACCGGAGGTATAAGGAGACGAGCTACTTTTGATTTTAACTTGTTCTAATTACGGGACAATGTTCTCTCAATTACTTACGTTGACTCTATATTGTGAAAGCATGCACAATGGACAGAGGCTAGATGCAAATGTTTGATAGATTTTCTGATCAATATTTGGATGGGAACGACAGCTTCATTGCCTTTGCACATAGTCATTGCAGTAATGAATGACGTATCATGTGTCCATGCCGTGAATGTAACAACTGCAGTTGGATGCCGTTGAATGAGGTCCAAACTCATCTGGAATGGAATGGGATCGTACACAACTACACTAATTGGATCTATCACGATGAAGAAATATTTTTCGCATCGACATCTTCGGTTCCCGGGACCCATCGGGACAAAAGTGGTTTGGATGGGCGATGTGATAATGATCAAGTCATTGAGTTTTTAACTGATGTTTTTACTCCCGCATTGGATGATATAGCCGATGAGGCGCCCAGGTTATAACCCGAATACTCTGAGTTCCATTACGAGATATTGTTGAAAGAAGCTCAGCTCGAATTGTACCCCAGTTGTAAATCATTTTCGGTTCTAGGGGTAGTTGTGGAGTTGATGCACAAGAAAGTTGAGTATAATCAAACAAACAAACATTTTGATCACATGATGGACATCATCTTCCGAATGCTCCATGAAGACAACTGTCTGCCTAAAGATCATTATAGCTCGAAGAAGTTGTTGAAGAGCCTCGGTTTAGGGTATATCAAGATCCATGCATACAAGAACAACTGTGCATTGTTTTACGGTGAATTCGAGCTGCTTGACAAATGTCCCGTGTGAAATGAGCCTAGGTTTCAAAAGAACAAGATTTGGAACAAGGTGTTGTGTTATTTTCCACTGAAGCCAAGGTTACTAAGATTCTACATGTCGTCCCACACAACCCGTGATATGAGGTGGCACAAGGATGAACGCATTGATGATGATGTACTGAGGCATCTGGCCGATGGAGAGGCTTGGAAGGAATTTGATAAGATGTATCTCGAGTTTGCTGCAGAGCCAAGAAATGTCAAATTAGGGCTCGCTACTAACAAGTTTAATCCATTTGGGAGTTTTACAAAGCCCTATAGCACTTGGTCGGTGGTTATGGTTTCGTATCACTTGCCTCCTTGGAGATGCATGACGAAAGAATTCACAATTCTCAGTACTTTGATATCGGGGCCCAAATCGCCGAGTAATTCCATCGATGTGTATTTGCGGCCGTTGATTGATGAGCTCGTGGATCTGTGGGAAAATGGTGTCCGAACATACGAAAAGTGCAGTGGAGAAATATTCACTCTACGAGCGGCCGTAATGTAGAAAATTAATGATTTTCCTACTTATGGTATGTTGTCAGGATGGAGCACCCAGGGCTATCTTGCTTGCCCGACATGTGGACCAAACACAACGTCCTTTTGGCACGCATCTAAGGTATGATACTTGGGTGCGAGAAGGTTTCTGCCATGGGATCACCGATGGCGAATGCAATCTGACTCATTTGATGCCAAATCAGAGTTATGGGCTCAAACAAGGGAGAGGTGTGGCGATGAGATATTATCCAAACTGAACAGTATACATGACTTCGTCACACGAGGATCGAAACTAGCTGAACAGGAAAATTGGATGAAAAATACCATATTCTTCCGGTTGGCATATTGGTCGAAATTGAAAATCAGACACATCGCGGATCCTATGCACATCGAGAAGAATGTTGCTGAGAATGTTGTGGGAACGACTTTACCCATTGAAGGCAAGTCAAAGAACACAAAAAAGACTTGTCTGGGCATGCAAGAAATGGGGATTCAGCCTAATTTGTGGCCAAAAGTCGTCAATGGCAAATACATCATGGCTCATCCAAGTTATACATTTACGCCGGAGAATAAGAAAAAATTTTTGAAGTGGTTGCAGGGTGTGAAATTTCTCGACGGGTACGACGGCAACATATCCCGAAGTGTTAGCACCGACGGTGGGACCATTTCTGGTATGAAGAGCCATGACTATCATGTTTTGCTACAACGACTCATTCCGATTGGTATTAGGCCTTTCTTGGAGAATGGTGTTGTTGAGACGATAGTTTATTTGTCTCAATTCTTCCAGATACTATGTGCTAGATCGTTGGTTAAGGCGGACCTCGAACCAGTTAACGAGGATATTGTCTACATCATGTGCCGGCTAGAGCAAATATATCCACCTGCATTCTTTGATGTGATGGTGCACCTACTAATACATCTGCTGGATGAATTATCCCAGCTATTTGATAGTATTTCCTTACTATCATGTATATATGTGAATCATAATGTAAATTTCCTTACAGAATGTTAGGTACATACAAGCGGTACGTTCGGAACAGGACACATCCTGAAGGCTCTATAGCTGAGGCGTACATTGCAAATGAGGCACTGACATTTTCTGCAATGTACCTTCGGAATGTTGAAACTTCCTTCAATAGGGCGATGCGCAACGACGATGGTGGTCAACATCCAAAGACCCTATCTGTATTTGCCCAACCCGCACGACCATTCGGTACTGGTCCAATCTCGGAGCCGTTCACCTATAGCGACATGGAGGTGGAAGTTTGGCCTTTCCTCGAGCAGCACGAGGCGTTGATGAAGGCCCAATTTCCTTCTAATTGGAAAGAAATGGACAAACAATTGTTTCCACGTTGGTTTTCTGAGCATTTAAGTCAAATATTTTATTTGTAAATTTCTTAAATTGGTTTTAAGTTTACCAATTTCGTTTCTTGTGAGTATCTTACCAGATGTCACAGCTAAAAGATGTCAACTCTCTAAATTTCAATAAAGAATTAATGAAGATAGCCATTGGCCCATTCCGAGGAGAAACGTACGCTGGTTGTCACGTTAACGGAGTTAAGTTTTTGTGCACAGAACGAGACGATAAATTGTCTACGCAAAACAGCGGGGTCTTCATGCCGGGGGAAGGGGAAAATGCTGATACAGGGTTCTACGACAAATTGTTAAGTGTAGTTAAGGTGTTATACACAGACCGCAAGGAAGTCGTCTTGTTCAAATATCATTGGTTTGATACAAACCCAAGTATCCTAGGTAGTGTCATTAAAGATCAGTTATGTACCTCTGAAACACAAACACCCGGTGGTTTGAGAGTGATCCCTACATCCTCGCTAGTACGGCGAAACAAGTATTCTATGTGGATGATCCAAAATCTGGTGGTGGTTGGTGAATCATAGAAACATTTGGGATTTGGATGACCGATACCAGGAAGAAGATGGGGAAAAAGGCGATGACCAAATCGTTTACCAGGTGGATTCCTCCGCATCCACCCAAAACGTGGATGGAGTACGGACCAATGACATCATCCCACCAATTGCGATTGATGACATTTTTTTTATCTCGGGGAATTAGAACAAATTGATAGTGATTCAGAGGAATCAAGTATTGTACACATCTCGGATGACGAGCGTGAATGGGAGGGGGAAAGGGAATCCGACACCGAATGAATGTTGTAAATTAGAAATTTCAATTATATATATAATATCCATCTTCAAATCTATAAATGTGATTTATATGTATGTTTTATGATTTCATTCACAAAAGTTCCAATTAATCTTTTACATATGTACTAAAGCCACAAACTTTGATGTCCTCATCCTTGAATCAGCTTCCCAACATTTCATCTTATTTGATAAAATAGTGGATACGACAAACAATTAATTATAACAAAGATAAAAAATAAAAAAATTAAACTAAATCTAATTTGAATTTATAAAAACTAACAGACATTTTCCCGACGAATAAACTTTCACATCCGTCGGGCATATACTTCAAATATCATCAGTATTTGTTTCTCTGTTCGGTGGGTGGTTGCCGAACCGGGGGGTTTTGCCCGACCAATATTCGTCTATATTCGTTGGGCAATATATGCCATATTCAATTTATATTTATTTAATAAAGAACTTTTTTAAATTACTTACGAGACGAAATGGACTGATCTAACCGTCAATTTTTATGGTAGGTACTCATAGATCACCTGAGCGAAAATTTACCCAATTTGGAAATCCCGGGATTAGGTAACGGTGCGCGACGATTCAACAGTTACACAATGTTTCTTCACGATAGGACGGCTTGAAATCCTCAAAACATCAAGATTTTTGACGGGTGAGATCTTGGCACGTAAAACCACAAAGTGAACAGTTAGATCGATCAAATTCAATCTTTTGAACATCAATAGAACCAAAACTTCGCAAAATGTATTGAAGTTTCCTTCAAGTGTTTAAACTCCCTGATGAATATGCTTGTTTTACGATTTTCAATAATTTACAAATTGAAATGGACCGATCCAACCGTCCACATTTATGGTAGGTACTCATAGATCGCCTACGCAAAAAATTACCCAATTTGGAAATCCTGGGATTAGGTAACGGTGCGCGACGATTCAATGATTACACAACGTTTCTTCACGATCAGACGACTTGAAATCCTCAAAACATCAAGCTTTTCGATGGGCGAGATCTAGGCAAGTAAAATAAAAAAAATGAACGGTTTATCTGTAAAATTCAATCGTTTGAATATCAATAGAACCAAAACTTTGAAAATTGTTTTGAAGTTTCCTTCAAGTGTTTAAACTCTTTGATGAATATGCTTATTTTCCGTAATAATTTACAAATTGAAATGGACCGATTTAACCGTCCACATTTATGGTAGGTACTCACAGATCGCCTACACGAAAAATTACCCAATTTTGAAATCCCGGGATTAGCTTACAGTTTGTGACGATTCAACGGTTAAACAACGTTTATTCACGATCGGACGGCTTGAAATACTCAAAACATAAAGATTTTTGACGGGTGAGGTCTACAGACTTAAAAGTAACTAGTGAACGGTCAATTTTTTGAAATTTAATCGTTTGAATATCAATTGAATTAAAACTACGAAAAACCCATTGAAATTTACAAACTTAACGATCGAGGCACATAAGCTCAGAAAAACATGACGATAACGATCGATGAGGCTTTAGGCATGTAAAACCAAAAATTGAACAGTCCCGATGTTGAAAATTCTATCGTCGGACCTGGTTTTGAGATCAGTCATAAACATAACATCATAAGACTTAAGCCCGACGAAGTAAACTATTCGCTGGGCAATATGTAATTATTCGTCGAGCAACAATAGAAACGTTGTCGGGCTACGTAAATAAACGCGCAATTTTTTCTCTGAAAATTTCAAACGTTCCTCCAAAATTTACTCGAAATCTCAAACTTACTGAGTATTGTTGCCCGACGGATATCCACCGCTTATTTTTACCCGACAAAGCTTTTAAAAGGTTGCCCGACGAACATTCTGCCAAAATTTTCACGAAATCTCAAACTTACCGCTTATCCATCGCTTATCGTTGCCCGACGAATATGTAAATAATTACTCGACGAATATCCACCGCTTGTTATTACCCGTCGAATCATTAAAAAGATTGCCCGACGAACATGTTCGTCGGGCAAGGTCAATCAGACAGATAAATCATACCGAATCTTCTTCTTCTTCCATCTTCTTCATTTTCCTTATTTTCTCCCGAACCCACCTCTCTGCGACTCAGATTCCAGCCCTCACTCCAGCCGTTCCGGTCGCCACAACTCCAGCCCTTTCTCGCTCTCTCTCACTCAGACTCCAGCCCTCACTCCGCCGCCCCAGCAATCTCTCGCGCTGCTTCTCTCTCACCGAGGTTAGGTGTCGCCGCCACTCCTATCCTCGCCGGCAATTTCTTCAAGGTCGAACTCATTGTCCCTCTATCTCTATTGTTAATGTGGATTGGTTATTGTTAATTTTGATTGGTTAAATTTTAATTTTAGTTTGGATTGAAATTTCAATTTAAATTTGGTTTGGATATTATGAAATTGTATTGAAAATGGAATTTAAATTTGGATTTGATTATTACAGAATGTGCTTTATTGTCAAATTTACAGATTGAGAATTTAGGGGGATTAGTTGAATATTGTGATTTTGGATTGGATTGGAATATAAATATTTGTTTGGTATAATGTTGAAATTTTGAAGATTTGTTTGGATTGGAATATAATAGTTGAAGATTTGTTGAAATTTTGATGTTTGGTTTAATGTTGAAATTGGTATAATGTTATGAATTTTGCATATGATTTTTGTTATGATTTTGGATATGAATTTTATGTGAATTTTGGATATGTGAATTTTATGAATTTTGGATATTTGAATTTAAAAAAATTTATGTGAATTTTTTATATGGTGTAGTATATGTGAATTTTGGATATGTGAGTTTTATAAATTTTGGATATGTGAGTTTTATAAATTTTTAATATGTGAATTTTATGATTTGGATATTATTCTTGTATGTTTGGATTAATTTGTAAGTTTGATTTTATTCCCGAAATTTGGATTTAGAAATTTAGGTATAATGTTGTGAATTTTGAGTTTAGTACTTTTGGATTAATTAGTATTTTAGGTTTAATTTTCTTTTGTGTTGGTTTTATTTAAAAAAAAAATTAGAATTTGGTGGTTTTAGTTTTTAGATACCAATTTACTAATTTTTAATTAAAAAAAATTGGTTTATTTATTTATTTTTATTGGAATTAAAAAATGTTGGTTAATTTTAAATGTGGTTTTGTTTTTATTTTTTTGAATTTAATATTTAATATTTAAAATGTTTTGTTTTTTTATTTAATTAAAAATATGTTGGTTAATTTTATATTAATTATTTTATATTTCTTATTGTAGATGTCACATCGCACCTTATTCACGTCTAGGATCCGCCCTTGCCCTGATCCCGTTGATTATCATGCGCCGGAAGAGGCAGCCCCTGACTCGGTTGCCTCAACAACGGCGTCGGTTTAGCCACCGATGTCAGTTCATCAGTGACCCGGTGCCAGATCGGCTTGTCGACAGCACAGCAAGAAATGTGGGGAACCCCGTACCGACCCCCAACCCCCACAGGACGACGTTGGAGCAGACGAAACAATGCCTAATGTCGGAGCACTCCCTAAGGGTAAGTTGATTATCTTGTTTATTTAACCAACCGTTTTTATTTTTTAGTCATTTATGTACGAATGTTTATCGAATTTGCAGGGAAGTCGGTGAACATGGGCGGGATAAACCGGGGTTTGACATCCCAGCGGATTTGCAGGACAACGAATGCAAAGATACTGGTGGTGTGCGTGCTACGCCTCCGGTCCGTGCTGGTAAAAATCCATAGCCTCCTTGTGCATGACATTGTCGCGATTCTTCGCACCAAGTCCCTGATGATGGGGGAGACTTTCAGAACCCAACCTCCGGAGGAGATCACGCGCTTTTGGGGAGAGTTATCGGTACGTGTTTCTCCCTTTTTTTACATTAATTTCATATTTTATAATTATTTTACTAACTTTAAGAATTTATTGCAGATCAATTTTGAGTTCAACTTGGAGGACGTCGACGCCAGTAGATACCTGAGACACCACTGGCAGTTACAGTACGCCGACTGGAAGTACGAGCTCCACAAGTACTACAAGAGCTGGTCTTCCCCAGAGGAAGCTCCGGCAAATCATTCGGAGGAGTTGGACGGGCAAAAACTGGCAGGGTGGTTGTGGTTGTGCGAACATTTCGTGTCCCCAACCTATATGGTACTTACTATCCACCTAGTTAAGTAATTAATTTATTTTTTATGTTATTTTCCAGTTGAAAATATAATTTTTGTTTTTACGAATGAACAGCGAAAATCGGTTGCCAACACATCAAATCGGGGAGCGAAGAAATTCAACCTCCACGGGGGGTCGCGATCCTTATCGGCCCGACAGGAGGATCGGCGCATCGCCGGGTCGATGTTCCCAGAGGTGGATGCCTGGGGGCAAGTGTACGCTGGACGGGGGGACAAAGAGGCTGACAAAATTCACGTAAGTTTATTTTTTCAAATTAAACATTAATTTTTAATTTTATAATTATATTTCTAATTAATATTTATTCAAATTTGTAGGAGGCAATGGAGCAAGACGTCCAGCAGACACAGGCTGAGCTCACACAACATCATCCTGAAGTGTCGTTGGAGCAGCAGCTCCCGGATCCCGAGAAGTCGATCGCCATCCTAGAGCGACGACTTGAGAGTCGTCTAGGGAAGATCGTTCGGGGGGCGGGCGACGGGATAGTACGAGATGTCTCCAGTCACTCGTCGATTTCATCTTGGGCAGGCAATCCCAAGGAGATGTTGGAGCTCAAGCGAAACTTGAGTTCCTCCAGGCCGAAAATGCTGAGATCAAGGCTTAATACGCGTAGATCCAGGCCCAAAACGATCAAATCAAGATCGCCCTCGCCAAGGTCCTTGACCGCTTGGGTGACCGTGGACTAGATGAGCTTCTGTCACATCCTCAGCCCCCGTCCCAACAGCCCGCCCAGGATCCCGACCACCTCGACCCATTGCCAAATAGTTAGAATGTAATATGTAAAACATTGTTTTAGTTTTAATTATGTAAAAACATAACATTATTTTTTCTAAATATTTTTTTTATTTTAATTTGATTTTTTTTATTCTTTTAATTGTATTTTTTTAAAATATTTTTATTTTAATTATATATATTTATTTAATTAAATAAAATATTAAAATTATATTTTTAAATATTAAGAGTTTGCCCGACGAATAATCAATTTTTCGGGCACAGTAAGAAAATTCGATGCACACCTGCTGAATTTCTATATCTTTGCCCGGCGAAAGGTGTCCGTCTGGCAAACATTGTTGACTTTTGCATTGCTCGACAAATCATAGGCGACGAATATGTCAGCCAAGCAAGCTTTTAATTGCTCGACGAATTCACTGTTTTCGTCGACTAACATCAAGCCCGACTGCAGTAGCCCGATGAACGTTGCCCGACGGAGATTCGCCGGTTTTAATGTTGCCCGACGAAGTCCGAACGTTGCTCGATGAATAGTATTCACTGGGCAAACCTGATTTTATTGTAGTGTATGTTGTGGTTGAAATTTTAATGCAAATGATAGTTTTGCTTGATACTATGCTAATTTATGTTCTTAATTTATACTACGTTATAAAGGCTATGCGTTAATTAGTTGTATTATTATACTACGTTATGAAGGCTATTCTAATTTATGTTCTTCATAAAAAAAAATGCAGAGATATATGCTAGCCTAATTCAATCACAGTTCTATTTTATTATATTAAAACACATTTAATTCAATTTTAGTGTAAATTTTGGTCTCATATATTTTATTTATAGATGGATAATGAAAGAATATATGAAAGATCAACTACAAAAAAAAGGGGTGGCACAAATGGTTTTGAAGTATGATGTTTATATGTATTTGTGATATGCAGTTATGATGCGTACTTAACATTACATCTTGATTTAAATATTTAAATTATATAATTTAAAGTCATCTTGATTTAAATATTTAAATTATATAATTTAAAGCCGCGCGTGACTCACCGAAATGCAGGCGCGACTTCAGAATATTCACAAATGTCAAATAAAATTTGTAATAAGATGATCTAGTAAACCTAAATTATACATGTATATATTGTTAATTTGCAGGGATGAGAAGTATTAAGCATACATATTATGCAAAAACTAACGTGAGAAGAGACATGTATACTTAATACTTCTCAATATCCCTGCAAATTAACGATATGTGCACGTATAATTTAGGTTTACTATATGACATTTCATTACGAATTTTATATTTGACATTTGTAAATATTGTGGGTGAGGCTAGTATAGAATAAAATTCATTTTTATTATGGATATTCATCCTCTATTTATTTTTTCTTCTCTTTCTCTTTACAGACCTTCTCAACTGTCATCTCTCCCACTCCATACTTACTCACTCACACCTCTGCGGCTCTACAAAAAACTAAATACAGTCAAATTATCAAAACTCACTTTAATTAAAATCTCAACATCAAAAAATTACTCTCTTTAAAAGAATCTCAAATTCTCAATTCCGTTGACACCATTAAAATCCCAGACCAAAATCTTTGCAGAAATAACTTAAATTAGGAGTAAAAAGTGCAGAAACCTAAACAAAAGAAAAAGGGATTTGTTATGGAATAGGGAGAAGATGTTCAATTCTCACTTGAAGGTATGGCAGCACAAGTGATAATTAAAGTGACTACAACCAAAATTGTGGTGCAGAAACCCTAAAAAACGGTAGAAATCCAAATTTTATTGCAGGTATGGCAATGGGGAGAAGATGAAGTGAAAAAGGGGATTTTTTATGGAAGAGATATTCACCATGATTAATTAAGTTCTTTGACAAGGATCAAGATCTTGAATTTACTTTTATTTTTGGTTATCTATTATAGCATGGTTATTGTTGAGGAATAATAATGGTGTTTAGGGTCGATGGAGATGGAGGCTGGCCTAAAATAAGGAAGAAAAAGACGGCGGCTGTAGGAACTTGATTCGATGGAGGCTGAACCAGGTTGATAATTAAAGATGGTCTAAAACTATTTGAATTCAAGGCAGCAATACACTAGATAGCAGTATTTGAGTGAAGAAGAAATAGTTCGAAGAAAGAGGGAAATCAGATTAACAAATACATATATTCACTCAATCGTTACCATCACAGTACAAGTCCTACTTTATATATATACTTGTATATAACTTAGTTGTTAAGCCAGTTGACACAAACTAATTCAGTTAAACCATCTAACTACATAGCAACTAACACCCCACACTCCTAACAGATTTTATCTTCTATCAGCCTCCCGCAATCTAATGCGGGGTCGCTAGAGCATTAGATTGTTATGAAAATACTCAAACTGTGGAGTATGGAGACCATGGGACATAATATCTGCAAGTTGATCTGCTGAGGACACATGAGCTAAATGAAGAACCTTACTCTGGACGCGTTCTCGGATAAAATGAACATCAATTTCCACGTGCTTGGCCCAACCATGAAAAACTGGGTTATGAGCCATGTGGATAGCAGAAACACTATCACACCAGATAAGAGGTGTCTGAGGAGGATAGCGATGTAAATCACGAAGTAAATGAGTAATCCATTGAATCTCAGAAGCAGTATTTGCAAGAGCTCTATATTCAGCCTTTGTTGAAGATCTGGAGACAATAGCTTGCTTCTTGGCTCCCCAAGAGATGGGAGTACGACCAAGGAAGATGAGGTGACATGATGTCGACTTGCGAGTATTGGGTTCACCCCCCAATCTGCATAAGAGAAAGCATGAAGAGCCAAAGGACCAGATGTGAAACGAATGCCAAGATGAACTGTGCCTTTGATGTACCGTAGAATGCGCTTAACAACCATCATATGAACATCAGTTGGTGCATGCATAAACTGGCACAATGTGTTAACAGCAAACACAATGTCTGGGTGACTAAACTGTTAGAGAAGTTAGATTAAAACAAACTTAGATTTTATGGTTAGATAAGTTGTAGGCCAGCTGTGATATGGTTAGACCAGCTGTAGGCCAATTGTGATTAGTTTCTCCACTTGTGTAGGTTGTTAGTATGATCTGTGTGTGTGAGCCGTGTGTGATTGGTAAAGGTGTTAGTATTAGAATTCTATATAAATAGAAGTGTATAGAAATGTCTGTAATTTAACTATCAATAAAAGTATATGATATTTTCCTCTTCCAAAACTCTCTGACCTTTCTCGATTCTACTTTCATCCCTAAGCTACCATTTTATCATTTGGTGCCATAATTTCTATTATGGTATCAGAGCGTTAAGCTCGCTGCTCACAATCCTTGCAATTAGACTCTTCTCTGCGCAAATCCTCAAGCTTTGATTCTTCAATTTTCTGCTGCTTCGACTCCTCAAACAATTTCTTTGATTCTTTGACGTTCTGCTACTTCGACTCCTCAGATCCTCAAGCTTCTATTCTTCAATTCTCTGTTGCTTCGACTCCTCAAATCGTCAAGCTCAGACTCCTCAAATCCTCAAGCTCTGACAACTCAAATCCTCAAACCTCGACTCTGTTCTACTTCGATTTCTCAACTTCTCTGCTGCTTCGACTCTTCGTCTCTCAGCTTCTTCGATTTCTACCTTCTTCGAGCTCAATTGCAGAGATAAGTGGTTTACTTCTTACACTTTCCTGTGTGAATCTCATCTCACTGAGGTACTTGCGTATTAGGTTACCTAGTTTGCGTTATTGCATCTTCTTGCTGAAGAAACCTTATATAGTCTTAAAATCAGTATGTTGATTTTCTCTAATGGCATCGAAAATGGATCTTCTTAAACATGCGACGGAATTTATGTCAATGAAATTAGATGACACCAATTATATCTCTTGGAGTGTTAAAATTCAACGTTTCTTGAAAGGATTTCAGCTGTTTGGGTATTTGGATGGTTCGTGTACATGTCCTGTGTCTCCTGATGCATCCTATCAGAGTTGGATTGACAAAGATGCTACATTGCTAAACATGATAATTGCCACTATCTCTGAAGATGCTTTCACAGAAATCATGAACTGTGAGTCCTCCCGCGAGGCATGGCTTACCTTGCAAGAACGGTTTTCTTCATTGTCTGAGGCCAATCTCATGCAACTGAAAACTAATCTCCAAACTCTACAGAAGGAATCAGATTCAATCAAGACATACCTCAGCAAGATTGGGTCTGCTAGGCAATGATTGGCTAGTGCTGGAGTTGATGTGTCTGACAAGGATGTAATTTTGATCACTCTCAATGGCTTGCCAGCAGACTACCATCCTTTAAGTCCCATATTCGTGCACGTCCTATTCCTATTACTCTCACTGAGCTCAGGACCCTCTTGTTAGCAGAAGAAGCAGATCTTTCCAAGGTTTCAACTTAAGCCTCTCTTCTTACATCTATGGTTGCTACCAAGGAGACTGGTGTTTCTCAGGTGCAGTCTTCTCAGTCACGGTCTTTTGGTGTGACATCTTCATATCAACCTGGATGGCAAGATTCCAATCAATCTGGATGGCACGATTCCAATTGGCAAGGAAGAAACAACTATCGAGGGAGAGGAAGAAACAATGGCGGCTATCGTGGTCGTCGTGGCAACCGTGGTGGCTATCAACAAGGCTATAACCGTGGAGGATACAACCAAGGCAGTGGATACAATCAAGGTTACGATCATGGTTATAATCAACACACTGGTTATAATCAGAATTATGGCCATCCTTCTCAAAATGGTGGTGGATATAATCAATACCAGTCTGGACCTTCTACTGGAAATGGTTACTTCTCTAACCAAGCACTGCCACATGGATATTCTGGTTACAACAACCAGATGCAGCAACCAGGGCCTCAGTTCTTTCCTTCACAGTTTTCTGTTGTTGCAAATTCAAACCCTGGTGTCCTTGGTGCCTCACCTCAGTTCTTGCCCACTGGTCCCTCTTTAGTGTGTCAATTATGCAAGCTTACAGGCTATGGAGCTCTTGAGTGCTTAACTGCTAAATCAGGAACTCAGCCTTAGGCGTACTCAGCAGCTACCAAATATGAATTCAATGATCCTAATTTTTGGTTGGCAGACACTGGTGCTACCTACCATATGGTGTCAGATGCATCTCATCTTCAACATGCTCTAGACTTCATCCAAGTCAGGTATCTTAGTAGGCAATGGTGCCATTTTACCTATTGCTAGTGTTGGTTCAGTTTCTATGCCTATATCTGATCATGCTTTTCATTTAAGGAATGTGCTTCATGTGCCACACCTTGTTCACAATCTTCCATCTGTTCACAAATTCTGTTTGCATAACAAATGTCAAATGTTGTTTGATGCATAGGCATCTCATTGAGACCACTATTACTTTGCTTCAAGGTGCCTATATGCTTCTAACTTCTGGTTTCATGCCTGTTCTACTGCTAATTATCTCATAAATCGTATGCCCACAGTTGTTCTTAATATGAAGTCACCCTTTCTTCTTCTGTTTGGCACTCACCCTTCTCTCATGTCTCTCAAAATTTTTGGATGTGCTTGTTATCCTTACCTTCGACCCTATACTAAAAACAAACTTGAACCTTGAACCTTGAACCTTGAACCTTTGCTATCATATCCCTACTAAGAAAACCTATATCTCTCGACATGTGATATTTTATGAAACATTGTTTCCCTTTTCTAGGCACAATTCCTTAATTGTTTCTATTGATCCAGGCTTTATGAACCAACCTAGTTGTACACCATTGTCTACTGTATGTTCTTCTCCTGTCAGGTTGTTCTCACACGGTGTACAGGTTGCTTTTGAGTCAGAGCAAAATGCTCCTTCACTTCCTGTCACACTGCCCACTCCTGCAGTAGCATCTGTCGCCTCTAACTCAGCTCCTCAGTGTTCAGGACTGCCTGCATAAGAAACTCAAACTGAACTTGTTGTATCCTCCACACCAGAAACTCAGATTGCACCTCAGACAACTTCACTGGTTGTTGGTGATTCTCCCAACTCAATGCATTCTGACTCTTCTATAGTAGGTCATACTCATCCCATGGTGACCAAGTCCAAAAAATGGTATTACTAAACCCAAGAGGAAGGGTTTTCTTGCTCTACATGTTACCACTCCATCCACTAGTTCTCTCATTGAACCAATGACTAACAAGGAGGCTTTCCTTGTTCCAGAATGGCATAAGGCAATGAAAGAGGAGTTTACAGCTCTCCAACATCAACATACTTCGAAACCCGTACCACTACCTACTCATAGAGGTGTCATTGGCTGCAAATGGGTGTTTAAACTCAAGAGAAATGTAGATGGGACAATCGCAAGGCACAAGGCTTGTTTGGTTGCCAAAGGTTATCTTCAAGAGGTTGACATTGATTATGACGAGACTTTCAGTCCTATAGTTAAACATACTATGGTTAGATTAGTTCTTTCCTTGGCTGCCCAATTTAAATGGCAACTCAAACAGCTTGATGTTAAGAATGCCTTTCTCCATGGATTGTTGAGTGAGGAGGTGTATATGGATCAGCCCCTTGGCTTTGTTCACTCTAAATCTCCTCAACATGTTTGCCAATTGGAAAAGTCCCTTTATGGTTTGAAGCAAGCTCCTTGGGCTTGGAATGCTCGATTTACAGCTCATATGCTCAAGTTGGGTTTTGTACAATCTGTTTTTGACTCGACTTTGTTTATCTTTCATCGTGGAGCTGTGTTACTTCTTGTTCTGCTATATGTCGACGACATTATACTTACTGGCAATGATCCTGCTGCTATGACACGGTTGGTGACAGCTTTGGGACATGAATTTGATATGAAGGATCTTGGTGTTCTCTCTTATTTTCTTGTCCTTCAAGTGTGCTATGAGGCGAATGGATTGTTTATCAATTAGAGTAAATATGCATCTGATCTATTGACTAAAGTTGGCATGTCTTAGTGTAGTCCGGTCTCTACTCCTTTGGCCCTAGACACTAAGCTACTCATTCATGATGGCACATTGCTTCTTGATCCTTCATTCTATCACAGTGTCGTGGGAGCCTTGCAATACTTGACATTCAGTAGACCAGACATTGTTTTAGCAGTCAATACGGTCTGCCAGTTCATGCAGGCTCCTACAGATGTGCATATGGTTGTTGTTAAACAAAGTCTGCATTACAATCGTGGTACCATTGATTTTGGTATTCATTACACTTCAGGGCCTTTACATCTTCAAGCCTTTTCGGATGCAGATTGGGGTGGTGATCTGAATACTTGGTGTTCTATTTCAGGTCATATAGTCTTCCTTGGTCGCAATCCTATATCGTGGGGTGCCAAGAAACAATCCACGGTATCTTGTGCTTTTGCTGAAGCTGAGTACCGTGCCCTTGCCACTTATGCTGGTGAACTTCAGTGGATTTCTTATCTAATGCACAATCTCCATCTAGTTCTTCCTCGCACACCTTTGATCTGGTGCGATAGCCTTTTTGCCATTCAGATGGCTCACAACCTTATGTTCCATGGACGAACGAAGCATGTTGAGATTGATGTCCATTTCATTCGGGAACGTGTACATGCCAAGGTACTTTAGTTAGCCCATGTCTCCTCTGGTGATCAGCTAGCAGACATTATGACTCATGGTCTGCATCCTAAGTTTGAGTTTTTTAGAGATAATCTCATGCTTTGCAAGTCCAACATTCGATTGCGGGCGGATGTTAGAGAAGTTAGATTAAAATAAACTAAGGTTTTATGGTTAGATCAGTTGCAGGCCAGCTGTGATATGGTTAGACGAGCTGTGATTAGTTGCTCCACCTGTGTAGGTTGTTAGTATGATCTGTGTGTGTGAGCCGTGTGTGATTGGTAAATGTGTTAGTATTAGAATTCTATATAATTAGAAGTGTATGGCAATGTCTGTAATTTAACTATCAATATAAGTATATGAGATTTTCCTTTTCCAAAACTCTCTGATCTTTCTCGATTCTACTTTCATCCCTAAGCTACCATTTTATCATTTGGTGCCATAATTTCTATTATAAACATGAGGTAATGCAAGGCCCCAACCACACTCCGATAGTATGTAGGATCTGCCAAAGTCGTACCATCATGGAGAATAAGCTTGACATTAGGAACAAGACTAGTGGTGACAGGACAACATTGAGACATTCCAACTTGCTCTAACAGATCAGAGGCATACTTACTCTGGTTTATAAACAACCCATCAGTCTAAGATGCCACCTGAAAGCCAACAAAATAGGACAGAGGACCCAAATCCTTCATGTCAAACTCTTGACCCAATACTGAAAGCAACTCTATCATTGCAGCAGCATTATTTCCTGTGAGGATGATATCATCCACGTATTACAAAACAATAAGCAACACGGAGACTTTATGAAGAATAAACAAAGCAGAATCAGACATGGATTGAACAAAGCCCAACTTGAGCATATGGGAAGTAAATCATCTGGGAAGTAAATCGTGCATTCCAGGCACAAGGAGCCTATTTCAAACCATAAAGGGATTTTTCTAACCTTGGGCATATGGAACCGAAATACTAAAATCATACCGTTCAGGATCAAACCATACCGAAAAAAATACTAAATAGTTAAACCGATGGAAGATTGGTATGGTATCGAAACCAAACCGGTTAGGTTCGGTACGATTTCAGTTCCGGAGTTTGAAAAGCCGTCCTATCCCATACTGTACCGAATTAAAATATTTTTTTATATAATTAAAAACCTAATACTATTATAAATTTTATTCTGACGAAGTATTCTCCACTCCCTTGGTCCATACCAGAGACCACGCCGGATCCGAAATCCTCGGAATTCTTCTCATCATGTAATTGTGACTAGTTGCTGTAGGGGGTATTATTAGATGCAGTAATAGGATGAGTTTGGAGGCAGCGCAGGAGAATAACAACCCTTTAGGCAACCCTTTTCATGCGTGCATGGAATAAACGGTGTTGGTGTTGTGAATGTTGTGAATGTTGTGATGATGATATCATAATCTTATCTCTGTGAATCACCTTCAGTTTCCATCTTTTGATACCACTTTCATCTTATTCTTCATCTTCATCATATAATTTGGCAACTGGCCTATCATTCATTTTCGTCATCATTGCCGAAATTGTTTCCTTTATGTTCAGCTCTTGAAACTCGGGAAAATGGTCGTGGCAGCACATGAGATCCTACTGAGGAGGAGAACTGCAACCACCATGGCAAGTGATACACCTCCTTCCTTCACGCCTACAGATCCCATGCTTAATTGATTTCCTATCTTTATATATATATCAATTGCTAGCTAGTAATCATTATGTAATAACCCGAACAAGAAGTACGGTACTGCACTGTAGGATCCTATAAATTTGAATTTATTCCTATTACTTACCTTACGACCTTAGAATACTTTTAAAAATATTCGAACTCTTATTTACTCATATTTCAAAAGCATACTTCAACAAAATTTGAAAATGAGAATTTAATGGAAAATTACCAAAATGCCCCTATACGTATTTTGATTTCTTTTCATATATGAAATGCTTATGTGATTTAAAATGTTCATATCATGTTTCCTATCTAATTCTTGAGATATAACTTGTCAATTTATGTGTTTTCCCATTTTTGGGATTTTGAGTGAAAAATAACAAAAATGCCCTTGTATTAATAAGTATTTCTCTGTTTCACGAATCATATCTCTAAGCGTTATACGAAGATTCTTATTTACTTTTGATCCCTGTTAAATATAGGATTTCATTCAACAAAATTTGGAAGTTTTCGAGAAATTTGAATTCGTTGTCAAAGACTATTTTGCCTATTTTGTCTTAAGCATTAGGATTTTAATTTAAAAAAAAAGAGGTAAAAATATCTTCTAAAACGCGTTAATCATCTCTGCCGCGTATCTTTCCCAAATCTCTCAGTTCACTCTCTCAGAGTATCCTCCCTAATCTCTCCCAAAATCTTCACCATCATCCCCCATCATTTCTCTGAATTGAGAGAAGTAACAAAGCTCAACCATTTTCAGCCTACAAATAGGTGAAGTTTTAGTTCAAAAGAAAATCATCATAGAAACTTCAGTTAAATCTATGAGGAGAGAAAGAGGGTAAAATTAGAAAATCTTGAAGGAAGTCTCTCACTTTGGGTGGCCAAATACTGGGTTTGAGTCTCCTAGATCCTCACCTCAATCTCTCTGTAAGTACTTAAGAAGTTAGTTTATGATTCCCTACTTTTAATTTTTGAAATTTCATGAAAAACTCGATGAAAGCTTGAAGAACACCGTCTCTGTAAAAAGTAGATATTCGTGCTGTTAATGATTGCGTTAGTACTAAAAGCTCAGACCATCTTAAAGTACAAGAAATTTTATTCTGCTTTGGCTTTGGAATCATCTAAAAATGTTGAGAAATCAGGATTTTATGGCAAAAACAAAATGAGTGCCTTGCTGGAAAACCCAGAAAACGCACAGCAATATTTTGAAACTTCCAAATTTTGTAACTCACTCCATTCTTGTTGAGTGAACTATCTGTCTGGAAATTTTGGTGAATATCAGACTTGTAAAGATTTAGAAAGTTAGGTCCGAAATAAGGTACTTCAACACAAACTAAACTGCTTTTGTTGAAACTTTCAAACCTTGTAACGCTTTCGTTTCTTAACGGATTTCTATGTTCTTTATATCAATTCGAAGCTTGTCAAATGAACTTTAAATCTGGACATTTTGGTAAAATAATGATTGTTACAGATGCAGAAACCAGAACCCAAAAACAGAAGATGATAACACTTATATCATAGTTCTTCTTAGTTATGCACTCATTGATTCAAATTTCTTTCCTTTTTTTTTCTTGTTAATTCAAAGACTTCTTTTATGAGTTAAACTGTGATTGATTACTTGATTTGGAGGAAAGCATCCTATATTAATTGTCATTTATTCATAACTTATGATATAATCTATATCTTGGAATGTCATCTTGTTGGTTTATGGTGCTTAAGCTTATTATGAAACATTGGTTTCTTTGGGAAGTTGAGAAGTTTAGCTATGGGATTAGTCCCTTCAGATAGTGGACTATTATAATTATAAGGTTAAAGAAGTCGAATATTTAAGTATACATGTCTGGGTAGGTGTAAATCCAAATATGATGTAGTTTATCCGGTATATTTTGGGCTTATGTTATGTTATTGGTTCTCTATTTATGAGTTTACCTGATTATGTATTCCAAGTATATGTTATGTTACATGTTATGGCATGTGAAATTTATTTAGAAATTTCTTAGTGATTTGTGGTTAAAATATGTAATTAACTTATTAAGCCTTGTATCATAAATTGATTTCTTTTGTGCTTATTGGGTTTGTGTAACTCATGTTGCTACACCTTTGTCTTTTCAGGTATTGAGTAGAAAAAACGGGGACGGGACGATCTTTATTATGTTAGAAATAAAACAATGTTTATCAGTTAATTTTCGTTTTAAAAACTCTATGTTGATATTTTAGTATTCTTACTTTTCGTCTTTCCGCTGCTGTAAAAAATGTTATGTATGTATACTTTTTATAATAAAGATTTGAATTTGAAATATCCTTATTCTTTCATATTCGACAGAAGAAAAAAATTAAATTTGTTCGACTCATGCCGCAAATACACTTGTCATATTCCTTATAATATAGAACGTGGATTTGGAGGCGTGACAAATTGGTATCAGAGCCTATTTCAAAAACCAAAATGAATTTTAGGTAAAAAAAAATGCTAATTTGGGTTGGGATATATATATATAAATTTGAGAATTTAATTTTGGAATTCTAATTATAATCATAAGTTAAGAATGTATAGTATAAGTATTGTTTGGTGTCTAGTCAAAGATCATGACTCTATATGATATGTGAAGTAGTTGGTTTAATTTTTCAAAGGAACTATATGTTTATTGTTATCTGCTTGGTTAAGGATATTGATTGTTGAAAGAAATTTTGTTCTACTTAGTTTGTAATAGACTTATTATGTTTGTTTAAAAAAAAAAACCAAAAGATTAAATGCTTTGCTACATATAAGTATGTACTTGTTTAGTTTTTACGCATTAAGTGTTTTAAATTTTGCCTCTATGTGTAGAGTTATGGATAGTTTCAACCCGAACCCGAGTCCTAGCTGCACTCCTATGGATGTCTATACGATTGAGATTCATGGCGCAATGAGGCAAAAGGTCACTGACATCCTTCTAGAAATAGAGAAGCAATATCCAAGTGCAGATAGTAACTTTAAGAGAACGCAGGCGTACCTGAGTGCAAGTAAAGAAGTCAGTATCTATCAGGAGGCCACCATGAGCCTCTCATATCCGATGTACACCGATGTCTTGATGGATCAAGCCATGGCTGATGGATTTCTCAATGCAGCTGATCATGTTTACCCTCTCTGGAAGGCAACATATGAGGAATCGATAAATGGCAAATTCGAGGACCCGAAAGTTCCCATTGATTGTGATTTTCCCTCACCTCTAGTGGACCTGCTCCTTGCACCAAGCTTCGCATAAGTGTCCATCCACCTCCTCCGGGGTGTGTCCTTCGTCCGGGATTTTATCCTATCACCGTTGGAGATCTTAGCATGAAGGAATCTACCGGCGACAATGATATGGATGTTTATGACTTAGTACACTTGGTTACTTTTTAATTGCTTTCAATACACAACCTTGTAGAGATCAGATAGTGCCTAGTCGCACGCTTTTGTGACAAGAGAAGCTCGTAGAAGCACTCTTCCTAACAACTTTGTATATAAACTAAGCTAGTTTAATGTTAATGTGAAGTATTTGTTTTAGTCAACTAAAAGTATTTCTTTTTCTTCCAACTTATAATCTTATAATATATTTTCTTTTAAAATTAGGACAATGGATGAGGTTAGAAGGAACCCACCCACTCCCGCCGAAGATTTTGTCGAAGCCTTCGCATGAAGGATGGAGGCAAATCAAGTTGGTGGAAAGATTGGGCGACTCGTAGCACATATTAGAAGCTTAGGAGCAAAGAATTTTGAAGGAGAAAAATCCCATGAGCCAGAAGAATGGATTTACAATCTTGAAATTCATTTCGAGATGATGGACTGCACGCAAATCGAATATCGTTGGATAGCTACCGGACTCTTAGGAGGAGATGCCCGTTTCTGGTGGGATATGGTCAAGCGTTCGACTCCAACTCCAGCACTCGAGCTAATGGATTGGTCTGAATTCAAGGAAAAATTTTCGGAAAAGTATTTTCTTCAAGTTGAGAAAGATAAGAAGGAACTTGAATTCATAAAACTCACTCAAGGGAAGATGAGCATAACTGAGTACGAGACCAAGTTTACCAAATTCTCATGCTTTGCCCTACACATGATCAACACCCCTGAACGAAAGGCTAGACAATTCATTGTGGGGTTGAATTCAAATATTCGAAGGATGGTCACTGATCGGGGGACTACGTACGAGGAACCATAAGTACCACTTGGAAAAAGAAAGAAACAAAGTCCAAAGCGGGAAGAGACCTCACCTGGCTCCTAACTAGAGGGGTAATCAATCATTGAAACAACAGAGGGGAGGAAATGCAACTCGATACCCACCTGCAGGAAATCATAGAGGAAAAGAAGTAACGAAGCCGCCAGCTCAATGTTACAAGATGAGGCACTTCTCAAAGGATTGTCCAACGCCCAAGCAAGATAATAGACCACCACCTCGCCCTGCTCATCTAAATGTTGTTGCATTTGATGGCATTGTTGACTTCGATAATTCGGCCATGGAAGGTATGCTAATAATGTTCAGTAGTCATGCTCATGTTCTTTTTGATACTGGTGCATCAGATTCGTTTATATCTTCCAAATTTGTGAAAACATTGGGCTTAGTGTCAATATCACTAGATGAAAGTTTGGCTATCTCTACCCCACTTGGAAATTCAACTATCCTCTGCCAAGTTTGTAGATCATGTCCTGTGTATGTCCTAGATGCAGAATTTCCCATAAACCTCATAACCTTACCCATGAAAAGATTTGATATAATTCTTGGAATGAATTGGATAGTCAAATACCATGCTCTCTTAGATTTCCATAAGAGAATCATAACTTTCTTAATTCCTGACCAACCAGTCCGAAAACTTCAAGCCATTCCAGTCACCAAATCTTTCTCCACAAGAATCCTCAACCAAGTTGAAATAAGGAACCCAACACCACAATTAGACCAAATTCTGGTGGTAAATACCTTTGAAGATGCCTTTCAAAAAAGCACTCACCTACCCCCAACGAGAGAAGTCGAAGTTAGTATCGACATGGTACCCGAAGCATGGCCAATATCTGTTGCTCCTTACCGAATAGCACCGATGGGAGTTAAATGAATTGCAAGTACAACTCCGGGAATTATTGGATTTAGGGTTTATCCGCCCTAGTTCTTCTAGCTAGGGAGCACCAGTGTTGTTCGTCAAAAAGAAGGATGCGCCTCTTCGGCTGTGTGTTGATTTTCGGCAACTCAACAAGATCACCATTAAAAATAAATACCCTATTCCCATAATTGATGACTTGTTCAACCAATTACGGGGAGGTCAAGTATTTTCAAAGATTGACTTGCGTTCCGGATACCATCAACTTTTGGTCAAGAAGGAAGACATTGTGAAGACCGCATTTAACACACGGTATGGGCAATACGAATGGTTGGTTATGTCATTTGGACTAACCAATGCACCAGCCATATTCATGGATAAGATGAATCGAGTTTTCAATCCATTCTTAGACTGTTTTGTTATCGTCTTCATTGATGATATCTTAATCTATTCCCAAACCGAGGCAGAGGACGCAAAACACTTGGAGGTTGTTCTACAAGTTCTTAGGGAGAACGAACTGTATGCAAAATTTGAAAAATGCAATTTTTGGCAAACCCAAGCGAAATTCTTAGGCCATGTAGTTTCACAACAAGGAATATCTATGGACCCTTCCAAGATTGAATCGATCTTGGAATGGAAGGCTCCGACTACTCCCACTGAAGTGCGAAGTTTCCTTGGCTTGGCAGGATACTATCGAAGATTCATTGAAGGTTTTTCGAAGATTACGTTACCCATGATGATACTGACTCAGAAAGATACTAAGTACATATGGGATGAAAAGTGTTCACAAGCATTCCAGAAGTTGAAGGAGAAGCTCATGACAACACCTGTCCTCATCATTCCTGAAAGGGGAATACCCTTCGTCATCTACAGTGATGCATCACATCAAGGACTTGGTTGTGTGCTTATGCAAAATGGAAAAGTGGTAGCCTATGCATCTCGACAACTAAAGATGCATGAAAAGAATTACCCAACGCATGATTTGGAACTGGCAGCTGTTGTCTTTGCTTTGAAGGTTTGGAGACATTATTTGAATGGGGAAAAGTTCGATTTATTCTCGGATCACAAGAGTCTCAAGTACATTTTCTCTCAGAAGGATCTGAACATGCGACAACGACGATGGATGGAGCTCATAAAAGATTATGACTTTACCCTACAATACCACCCTGGAAAAGAAAACGTGGTGGCTGATGCTTTAAGTCGAAAGCCTCAAAGTCATCTTGCTCTAGTCATGAGGGAAAATTGGAGCACATTGGAAACCCTAATCAAACAAAATCTTTGTCCCTTTCCTAACATGGAAGGAATCTTCCTTGGAACTCTAGTAGCACAACCTTCTTTAATCACTCGGGTCATACAAGCACAAGGAAAAGATGAAGGACTTATTAAATATGTGCAAGAAAGGAAAGAGAAAAGCCCTGAAGATTGGAGTATGAATCAAGATGGAGGAATGCGCTTTAGAGGACGACTATGCGTACCAGAGTCGGAGGTAAAAGAAGAAGTAATGCAGGAAGCTCACCGCTAAAAGTTCGCTGTCCACTTAGGAGGTACGAAAAATGTACAAAGATATTAGACGAACTTTTTGGTGGAATAATATGAAGAGAGAAATCGCCACGTACGTTTCCAAGTGCCTCACATGCCAAATGGTAAAAGCTAAACGTGTACGGAAAGGGGGATTGTTGCAACCCCTTAAAATCACTGAATGGAAATGGGAACACATAACTATGGATTTTGTAACAGGATTGCCAAAGACTCGGACGGGTAATGATGGCATATGGGTAATCGTTGATCGCCTTACCAAATCAGTGCACTTTTTGCGGATAAAGATGATTGATTCTATCGATGTCATGAGCAAATTGTACTTTAAAGAAATTGTGCGCCTGCACAGAGTCCCTGTTTCAATAGTATCCTCCGACCGTGATGCTCGTTTCACGCCAAGATTTTGGGAAAGCTTGCAAAAAGCAATGGAGATGAAGCTGGATATGAGTACAGCGTTTCACCCTCAAACAGACGGGCAAACGGAAAGAGTCAACCAAGTAATGGAAGATATACTGAGATCTTGCATCTTAGATTTTGGTGGGAGCTGGGAAGAACATTTGTATTTGATCGAATTCTCTTACAACAACAGCTACCACTCAAGTATTGAAATGGCACCCTTTGAAGCTCTTTACGAAAGGCCATGTCGCACGCCGATTTGTTGGACAAAAGTTGGAGAAAATGTCCTTCCAGGACTTGATATAGTCAAGCAAACTACAGAGGTCATCATTGCAATCAAAGAGCGTTTAAAAACCGCACAAAGTCGACATAAGAGCTTTGCAGACCAACATCGAAGGAATGTTGAGTTCCAAGCTGGAGATTATGTTCTGTTAAAAGTATCTCCAATGTGAGGAGTAATTCATTTTGGAAAGAAGAAAGCCAAACTCTCCCTACGATTTATTGGACCTTTCAAAGTTTCCGAGAGGATTGGCAATTTAGCTTATCGATTGGAGCTACCTCTCAACCTGTCCGGCGTACATAATATATTTCATGTTCCCATGTTGCGGGAGTACATACCGGACAAATCGAACGTCATCGATCATAGTACCTTAGAACTCTCTAAGGATGCAACCTACAACGAAGCACAAGTGCGTATCGTAGATCGAGAAATAAGAAAACTCCGCACGAAGGAAATTTCATTAGTAAAGATACAATGGAATTATCATGAAGAGAATGAAGCCTCTTGGGAGTTAGAACCAGAAATAGAGTCCAAATACCCACATTTGTTCGAGGAACAAGGAACGTAAATTCGAGGATAAATTTTCTTTTAAGTAGGGTAGACTGTAATAACCCGAGCCAAGAAGTATTGTACTGCACTGTAGGATCTTATAAATTTGAATTTATTCAAAATACTTACCTTATGACCTTAGAAGATTTTTAAAAATATTCAACCTTTTATTTACTCATATTTCAAAAGCATACTTCGACAAAATTTGAAAATGAGAATTTAATGGAAAATGACCAAAATGCCTCTATACATATTTTTACTTTCTTTTCATATATGAAATGTTTATGTGATTTAAAATGTTCATATCATGTTTCCTATCTAATTCTTGAGATATAACTTGTCAATTTATGTGTTTTCCCATTTTCGGGATTTTGAGTGAAAAATGACGAAAATGCCATTTCTCTGTTTCACGAATCGTATCTTTAAGTGTTATACGAAGATTCTTATTTAATGTTGGTCCTTGTTAAATATAGGATTTCATTCAACAAAATTCGGAAGTTTTCGAGAAATTTTAATTCGTTGTCAAAGACTATTTTTCCTATTTTGTCTTAAGCATTAGGATTTTAATTTTAAATTTTTTTAAAAAAGGAGGTAAACACATCTTCTAAAATGCGTTAATCTTCTCTGCTGCGTATCTTTCCCAAATCTCTCAATTCACTCTCTCCGAGTATCCTCCCAAATCTCTCCTAAAATCTTCACTATCATCACCCATCACTTCTATTAATTGAGAGAAGTAACAAAGCTCAACCAATTTCAGCCTATAAATAGATGAAGTTTCAGTTCAAAACAAAATCATCTCAGAGACTTCAGTTAAACATGTGAGGAGAGAGAGGGAAAAATCAGAAAATCTTGAAGGAAGTCTCTCACTTTGGGTGGCCAAAGCCTGGGTTTGAGTCTCCTAGATCCTCACCATAATCTCGGCGTAAGTACTTAAGAAGTTAGCTTATGATTCCTTGCTTTTAATTTTTGAAATTTCATGAAAAACTCCATCAAAGCTTGAAGAACACCATCTCTGTAAAAAGTAGAAACTCGTGCTGTTAATGATTGTGTTAGTGTTAAAAGATCATACCATCTTAAAGTGAATGAAAAGTTATTAAGTTTAGCTTTGGAATCATCTAAAAAGGTTGAGAAATCAGAATTTTATGGCACAAACAAAATGAGTGCCTTGCTGGAAAACCCAGAAAATGCACAGCAATATTTTGAAATTTCCAAATTTTGTAACTCACTCAATTCTTGATAGATTTTTACGTTCTTTATATCAAATTAAAGCTTTTTGAGTGAAATATAAGTCTGGGAATGTTGGTGAATATAGACTTGTACAGATTTAGAAACTTAGGTCCGAAATAAGGTACTTCAACACAAACTAAACTGCTTTTGTTGAAACTTTCAAACCTTGTAACTCTTTCGTTTCTTAACGGATTTCTTTGTTCTTTATATCAATTCGAAGCTTATCAAATGAACTTTAAATCTGAAAATTTTGGTAAAATAATGATTCTTACAGAGGCAGAAACCAGAACCCAAAAACAGAAGATGATAACACTTATATCATAGTTCTTCATAGTTATGCACTCATTGATTCAAATTTCTTTCCTTTTTTTTCTTGTTAATTCAAAGACTTCTTTTATGAGTTAAACTGTAATTGCTTACTTGATTTGGAGGAAAGCATCCTATATTAATTGTCATTTATTCATAACTTATGATATAATCTATATCTTGGAATGTCATCTTGTTGATTTATGATGCTTAAGCTTATTATAAAACATTGGTTTCTTTGGGAAGTTAAGAAGTTTAGCTATGGGCTTAGTCCCTTCAGATAGTGCACTATTATACTTATAAGGTTCAAGAAGTCGAATCTTTAAGTATACATGTCTGGGTAGGTGTAAAACCAAATATGTTGTAGCTTATTCTGTATATTATGAGACTTATGTTATGTTACTGGTTCTCTATTTATGAGTTATATGTTATGTTACATGTTATGGCATGTGAAATTTATTTAGACATTTATTAGTGATTTGTGGTTAAAATACGTAATTAACTTATTAAGCCTTGATCATAAATTGATTTTTTTTTGTTCTTACTGGGTTTGTGTAACTCATGATGCTACCCCCTTTGTCTTTTCAGGTATTGAGTAGAAAAAACGGGGATGAGACGATCTTTATTATGTTACAAATAAAATAATATTTATCAGTTAATTTTCGTTTTAAAAACTCTATTTTGATATTTCAGTATTTTTACTTTTCGTCTTTCTGCTGCTGTAAAAAAATGTTATGTATGTATACTTTTTATAATAAAGATTTGAATTTGAAATATCCTTATTCTTTCATCTTCAAAAGAAGAAAAAAATTAAATTTGTTTGACCCATGCCACAAATACACTTGTCATATTCCTTATAATATAGAACGTGGATTTGGGGGCATGACACATCAAGCTACCGAAACCATAAAATTTTATTTAATTCCTTCACGCCTACAAATTTTATTCTGTCATTCTTTTACAATTCCATAAATTTTTGGCTCAAAACCGAACCATACCGAACACAATCGGTATGGTATGATACAGTTTCATTTTTTTATTATGGAATACCGAATCGATTAAAATTAAACAGTATAGTTCTGGTATCTACCCAATACCGAACCATGCCCAGGGTTAGATTTTTCAAGCTTGCACACAGAATGTGGCTATAAAGGGTCAGTAAAACCTGCCGGCTACTCCATTTATACTTCTTCATTGAGCAAACCATGAAGGAACACATTTTTAACATCAAGTTGTTGTAGCTGCCACTTGAATTGTGCTGCGAGGGCCAAAACTAGGCGAACCGTTGTATGCTTCACTACTGGGCTAAAAGTTTCGTTATAATCAATTCCAGCTTCCTGTAGATAACCCTTAGCTACCAAACGTGCCTGGTGATGTGCCACAGAACCATCAGCATTGCGTTTGAACTTGAACACCCTTTTGCAACCAATAATATTCTGATGAGCAGGCAAGGAGACTAAATTTCAAGTGTGTTGATGTTGAAGGGCATCAAATTCTTCCTGCATTGCTTGACGCCATGCTGGAATCTTGAGGGCTTGTTTAAAAGTTTGAGGTTCAATCAGTGACTCATATGTGGGAGACTTGACATGAACAGCAACAAATCCCCTCCGTTTTGGTTTGAAAATGCCATCCTTAAATCGGGTGACCATAGGATGAATGGACTGAGATGATGGGCCAGTGTGTGGCAATTGTACACCAGCTGAGGGAGATTGGACTTGTGTAGGTACTGTCATAGCAGAAATGACTGGTGTGGACACTTGTGTACCAGAATTGAGAACAGGAGCGCCTGAGACAGATTCTGTTCGACCTAAAGTGGATCGAACAGCAGGGTTTGGTGTGAAATGAGGACCGTGTTGTTGCTGAGTTGGTATGGCATTGCCAGCCACCTGCTGAGCCTAGGAAACAGTGCTGAAAAACAGATCAGAAGAACCAGATGACAGTACAGTACTAGATTGATTCATTATGCCATGATCATGTATAGAAGTGAGTGATGCAGATTGAGAAGCAGTGGATAAATGAGGAGTGAGACATTTAAAAGGAAAACAAGACTCATCAAAGATCACATGTCTAGAGATAAAGGTTTTGTGAGTTGGTATGTGGTAACACAGACAACCTTTATAGTCCAAAGTGTAGCCTATAAAGACACATTGTGTTGTTCTAAAATCAAGGTTAGTTGCAAAATAGGGCCTGAGATAAGGATAGCAAGCACACCCAAAAATCCTCTATGAAGCCAAAGAAGGAAGCGAACCAAACAATTTGAAATAGGGTGAATTCATGTGAAGAATAGTTGTTGGCATTCTATTGATGAGAAAATTGGCAATAGAACAGGCATGGAACCAAAAAGATAGTGGTAAACCTGCAGCAGTAAGTAAGGTGATGGTAGTCTCAATTAGGTGTCTGTGTTTCCTCTCAGCAAGACCATTCTGCTGAGGTGTATAAGGATAAGATTTGTGGTGTAAAATCCCTTTAGAAGTAAGAAAAGTAGTCATAGCTTTATTTACAAATTCACCCCCCCCCCCCCCCCCCCCCCCACCCCCCACCACTTTGAAAAACTTTTATAGACCACGCAAAGTAGTTAAGGACATAAGAATAGAAACTCACAAAGACTGAGTAAACATCTGATTTATTTATTAAAGGGTAAACCAGGTATACTTGGTACAATCGTCTATGAAAAAAGCATAGAACCTATATCCAAGTACATAAAGACAAGGGTTAGGACCCCAAACATCAGAGTGAATTTTGAAAAAAGGAATAGTGGCCCTATTCTCTGAACTAGAAAAAGGAAGTCTGGACAATTTCCCTTGCAAACAAGACTGACAGACATGAGAGGTAACATCAGGAACACGCTTAAGCTGAGCATGATGCAACATGGAACGCAAGATAGCATTGGCTGGATGACCAAGCCCAGAATGCCAAATGGAAGAATGAATCTTCTGTACCAAGAAAGCAGCAGCTGGAAAGGAAGATGATGATGATGGATGTGAAGGCAGAGAAGTGGGAATAGGATATAATCCACCAACACTAGGGACCTTGTACAGAATCCTCCCCAGTTTGTCCTGAATGAGAAGATGAGAGGAATCAAACAACATTTGGCAATGGTTGTTGAGACAGAATTTATGAACAAAAAGCAAGTTATGCACTAAATTAGGAACATATAGATATCACTTAGTTAAAAAACATGATCAAGTAAATGCATTTTAACAGAACCAACACTAGTAATTAGAAGCACTGCACCATTACCAATTGAGATACCTGAATGAGACGAGCAATATTTGGATTGCTGCAACTGAGAAGCATCTGTGACCATGTGATTAGTAGCACCAGTGTCTGCTAACCGAAAGTTTGGGTCATTGAAGTCAAAACTAGTTGCTACAGAATATGCCTGTTGTTGAGTCTGTGCAGGTGACTGTGAAGTCATAGCGAAATTACCCCTTTGTCGACACTCCAGAGCATCACAGCCATGCTGCTTACACAATTGGAAAATCTATGGTGAAGGAGAATACTGAGCAGGCGATGGTGATGAGCCAAGAACACCAGGACTCATAGTGGGAGTCACTGAGTACTGTGGAGAAGCATATGGAATGGGACTAGCTTGCATAACAGGAGGAGAACCTGGATAACCTTGAAGAGGATGAGCAAAACCAGGAGCAAAACCTGCCTGATAAGGACCAGTATTGTAACCTGCTTGATAGGGATTAAAACCACCACCATACTACTGACCATAAGCACCACCATACTGTTGATTGTATCCTCTACCACTAAACTGTTGATTGTGTCCTCCATGATACCTATTACCACGATTGTTGTTATATCGACCTCAGTAACCTCTATTATACCTTATGCGTCCACGATAACCACAACATTCTGCCAAGGCGTCTCTTGCCATTTGGACTGACTAGGATTCACATTGCTTGCAGAGGAATGTTGAAGATCAACATTCTCCTTAGAAGCCACCATGGCAGTGAGTAGAGGAGGATGAGAGCTAATATGTGCAGTGGCCTTAGATAAGTCTTCTTCAGCAAGTAAGAGCGTCCTTAATTCAAAAAGCATAACAGCAACAGGTCGAGCTCAGATATGAGACTTGAAAGGATGATATTCTGCTGGAAGTCCATTCAGTGTAATTAGGATAACATCTTTGTCTGAGACCACAAAGCCAGCACTAGCCAATCTTTGCCTAGCTGAACGAATTTTACTCAGAAACACTTCAATGGAATCAGATCCCTTCTGGATCGTTTGAATATTAGTCTTTAATGCATGAGATTAGCTTCTGACAAAGACGAGAATCGTTCTTGTAAGGTAAGCCAAGCTTCGCGTGATGTCTCACACGCCATAATCTCAATAAAGGAATTTTCGGAGATCGTAGCAACTAACATATTCAACAAGGCTGCATCCATATCTAACCAAGCCTGAAACGTATCCGCTGCGGAAGCAGGACAAGGACACGAGCCATCGATGTAGCCAATCAGATGAAAACCTTTCAATAGCCATTGAATCTTGATACTCCAAGAGATGTAGTTTGTATCATCGAGTTTCATAGAAACAAAATAAGTCGCATGCTTGAGTAAATCCAGCACAGATGTCATGATTGATTGACACTTGAAGCAGACACAGAATGGAGTCAAGAATTCGAAGAGTCGAGAATACGAAGAGTCGAGAATTTGAAGATTTGAAGAATCAAGATTGGAGTGACAAGTAAGAATCCAGAATCGAAGAACGATTTGTAAACTGCGAAGCAGAAGTGAGATCGAATTTGGGAATTTAGACTAAAGAACGAAAGTTTGGTCAAAATCGCAGTAATGAAGGTGCTCAATTTCTTAGTGTTTAATCGAAAAATAGAATGAAGAACCAGAGACGAAAGAAAAAGATCAAAGAGTAATCAGCTATGGATGCTATGATACCCTATTCGAATTCATGGCAGCAATACACCATATAGCAGTATTTGAGTGAAGAAGAAAGAGTTCGAAGAAAGAGAGAAATCAGATTAACAAATACGTATATTCACTCAATCGTTACCATCACAGTACAAGTCCTACTTTATATATATACTTGTATATAACTTAGCTGTTAAGCCAGCTGACACAATCTAATTCAGTTAAACCATCTAACTACATAACAACTAACACCTCACACTCATAACAGATCTTATCTTCTATCAAAAACTAGGTTGAACAAGTTTCTTCTTTCTTACCAATTTTATTCGATTATGGTTTTATTTTATAATACAAAATAATTTTATTCTTTACAAAAAAATTATTTTTTTATTAAATTTTAATCCACATTGTTGATGCAAAAAATGGATCAACTTAGAATTGACTCGTTGAGCTCGCTCGACTCGCTCTCCTCAGAGATAGGAAAGGAGCACCGGTAAAGTGCTGGCCTAATAGTCTATGATGCTTCAGTCTGTTAAGTGTGGAGGGTACTGTAGTAATTAGGCAGCGTAAGTGCAAGGTTCTTATTACATTTTTGAGGGGAGATGCCCTTGTATTTGTAGTGGCATTGAATGTTGTAGGTGAAACATTTCTATGTGGGATAAATGTCCTTGACCCTAGAGCTGATACATGTCCTAGTGGTCCCGAGTCCCGCGGTTGTGTTGACATAGTCGGCCGATGGATGGGTAGGGTAACCAGATCCGATCGGCCTAGTGGCTTTCGGTGTCTTTTGTCCAAGGCAGCATTGGTGGGATGCCCCTGCTGTTGTAGATTTGTTTTGTTGTATTCTTGTTGAGATGAGGGCCAAGTATGGTTTTGGCGAGACTGATCGGTCTTGACCAGGTTGACCAAATTAGGCACGAACATAAGTCCCCCAACTTGTTGACTAAGGTAGATTTTCTAGGTTGAGGGCTTGTCTTCACTTGTCAGCCTGTACGGATATTTGTCCTATACCAATCCCTATTCCCCCAAGCCCTTGGCTGAGGCGAGACGCCGTGGTCAATCTTTGCCAAAAAAGGGTTGGTGAGAGAGGATAGTCGGTATTAAATTGTTGTATTCTTGTTGAGCTGAGGGCCAAGTATGGTTTTGGCAAGACTGATCGGTCTTGACCAGGTTGACCAAATTAGGCACGAACTGAAGGTCCCCAACTCGTTGACTGAGGTAGATTTCCTAGGCTGAGGGCTTGTCGTCACTTGTCAGCCTGTACGGATATTTGTCCTATACCAGTCCCCAGTCCCCCAAGCCCTTGGATGAGGAGAGATGCCCTGGTCAATCTTTGCCAAAAAAGGGTTAGTGAGAGAGGATAGCCGAGTGCCATCTTGTACGGCCCGCAAGAGTGGAACTTCGCATAATCATGTGGCCGATCCACTAGGAATGTCCATGATTGATCGAGTGCCACTTGCAAGATGAGTGACATCATCTTGTATGGCCCATAGGAGTGTAACCTCACAAGATCATGTGGCCGATCAGCTAGGAATGTCCATATCCGATCCAGTGCCACTTGCAAGATGAGTGTATGTCATCTTGTACGGCCCGCAGGAGCGGAACCTCGCACGATCATGTGGCCGATCGGCTAGGAATGTCCATGGCCGATCGAGTGCCACTTGCAAGATGTGTATGTCATCTTTTACGGCCCGCAGGAGCGGAACCTCGCACGATCATATGGCCAATTGGCTAGGAATATCTATGGCCGATCGAGTGCCACTTAGAAGATGAGTGTATGTCATCTAATATAGCCCATAGGAACGGAACCTCGCACGATCATGTGGTCGATCAGTTAGGATTGTCCATGACCGATCGAGTGCCACTTGCAAGATCAGTGTATGTCGTATGGCCTGTAGGAGTGTAACCTCGCAAGATCATGTGGCTGATCGACTAGAAATGTCCATGTCCAATCGAGTGCCACTTGCAAGACGAGTGTGTGTCATCTTGTACGGCCCACAGAAGGGGAACCTCGCACGATCATGTGGCCGATCGACTAGGAATGTCCATGGCCGATTGAGTGCCACTTGCAAGATGAGTGTATGTCATCTTGTACGACTCGCAAGAGCGGAACCTCACTCGATCATATGGCCAATCGACTAGGAATGTCCATGGTCGATCGAGTGCCATTTTCAAGATGAGTGTATGTCATCTTGTACAGTCCGTAGGAGCGGAACCTCGCACCATCATGTGGCCGATCTGCTAGGAATGTCCATGGCCAATCGAATGCCACTAGCAAGAAGCGTGTATGTCATCTTGTACGGCCCACAGGAGTGGAACCTAGCACAGTCATGTGGCTGATCGGCTAGGAATGTCCATGGCTGATCGAGTGCCACTTGCAAGATGAGTGTATGTCATCTTGTACGGCCCGCAGGAGCTGAACCTCGCACGATCATGTGGCCGATCGGCTAAGAATGTCCATGACCGATCGAGTGCCGCTTGCAAGATGAGTGTATGTCATCTTGTATGGCCTGCAGGAGCGGAACCTCGCACGATCATGTGGCTGAATGGCTAGGAATGTCCATGGCTGATCGGCTAGGAATGTATGTGGCCGATTGAGTGCCACTTGCATGTATTCAATTATGTGCCTATGATGTAAGTGTTTTGACAAGGTTTGAGTGGGATGCCACATGTCATGCTTTCATTACCTTGGGTTGTGTGCGCGACCCTTCGACTGGCCGAAGTGAGTTTGTAACGGTCGACTATGGGGCACTTATAAAATCTCGAATCCTTCCTCATTTGTCACTTTGGCTTTTGAGAGAAATTTTTGAAAATTTGAAGGCGATTTCCGATGACTTAGAATCCGTTTAGGTAATTTCCGACGAGTACTTTGCGGCGGAGTTTACGAGGGAATTCCCATAAAAAAAGGTATTACCCTGTTCTTCCTTTCCTTTTTCGATTGAATTTGTGACTTTTGCATGAACTGGTGATGAACTTGATGAATGTGTTTGTTTGATCGTCCGTGTGTCTAGTTGTTGTGTCTTGCATGTTTCTCTTAATAGATTTTCCTTGTATTTTGTAGATATCAAGTTTAGTGGGTGATTTAGAAGGATCTGAGGATCGGTCCTATCATGCGTTTGACGGTGAATCAGAAGCTTGCTCGACTAGCTCTGATTCACTGCTACATGTTTCAGAATCGGCCTCTGGTTCCCCTCGGCCAAACCCTAGGATTGAGCTAGAGGTGGATAGGAACATAGGTGGACCGATCCTTGAGGCATCTCAAGGACAATCAGCCCAGGAACTGCAAGAAGAGCTTGATAAAGCTTTTGAATACATCGACATCCGTTATGTGTCGGCTGGTGTTGGGGCCAATACCTCTAACGCCGAGGTGTCATCCGTTGACCATAGTGAGTTGTTGAAGTCTCCGGCTGAGAAGGGGAAGAGTATAGCTTCGAGTTCATAGCCGGTAGAGATAGCATCGAGTTCAAGGCCGATGGAAATTGATGTGGAAGAGGCCATTAAATTGGTAACAGTGGCCGGCTCGGCCTATGAGGTTGATCAAAAAGTAAGTACCTCAGATGATGGTTACCTTCTGGCTTACCGAAGAGTGTTCAACATCCCAGATTCTATAAAGATGATATTACTTAGGAGAAAGTAGAGGCCGAGCAATCCGCCAATTGGTTGGCCAACCCTCATCCAGATAATTTTAGTCATGGGTGATGCTTCCTCTTCATCCATGGCTGCAGAAGATGGTCGTTGAAGTGGGGTTGCTAGCGTGTATACAGCTTTCAAGTTGTGCGGGAAGGGTGAGCCGACTTGGGGTCATATCAACAACTTGTACAAATTTTTGAGGGATAAGACCGGCTGGATTTATGTAGAGTCTAGGACGAAGAAAGAAAGGAGGCCTTTTATTGAAGATATGCCGACCTCCCAGAAGGATTGGAAACATAAGTTTATGTATGTTTCTGGGAATTGGGAGGGAATAAACCTGCCCTTCTTCGGCCGACGCATGCCGCGCGCGTGTATTTGTCGAAAGGTGGTAGCCTTAGGAAACTTTTGTTTTGTTTTGTTGTATGATTGCTTTGTGATTGATATGGACGGTTGGTGTTGACTTGAATCTTTTTTTTATAAACGTTTTTAAGCGGCCTGATATTACTGATCAGGAAAAGGCCGAGTGCGATGAGGTGTTTTCCAAGCTTGACTGGGCTGAAATGAGTAAAGATTATCTATGTCTGCATGCTCTTCTTCTGCAAGTTGGCCTAATACCACTTTGCGTAAGTGTCACTCGGCCTTAGTTAGTTAGGATTGTGCTTCATTTCTTTTCTAACTTGCTTTTTGTTGCAGCCGATCCAGATTTTATTGTAGCTGCGGCTGAGCAATTAACCAAGAGAATGGCGAAGATTGCTGAGGCGTTGAAGAAGGCAACTGAGACTAAGGTCGAGGCTGAGAAGGCCGGAGCATCCACAAGGAAGATTGACTTCCGTAAGCCGATCAAGAAAAGATCAACTTCGAAGGTTGTTTCTTTACGGGTTGATGACGGTTTGGCAAAGCAGGGGGGTCATAAGGCTTTGGATTCCCAAGGGGTGGATCCTGTTACTGGGGAGCCATTGGCTCAACTTTTTTCAAGTGCTTATGGGTCGGTCCCTGCCCAACCGACTGCTAGCTCTAGGCCATCTGCTAATCGGTCTCCTGTTCCTCCCTTCATAAATCTTGATGATGAAGCCAATGAACATCACCGAATAATGGCTGAGGAGAGGAAAATGAGGGGGGAGGGGAAGAAGTGGAAGGAGTCGGCCTCCGATTTTGAGGATGTGCTTCAACAAAAGAAGTAGGGTAAGGTTGAGGCCCTTGAGATGGTTCGCAAGATCATCTGTCCCAACATCAGCTCTGACTTGGAAGGCCGAAGGGTCCCCAAGAAGATGAAGAAGTCGTACCTTGATGCTTCCCTTCGGTCTTATTTTTTGAAAGCTGATGGGGAGCCAGATATGGTGATGACCCAAGTGGTGGACGAGACTCGGAGGCAGTTGTCTACGGCCTTCCATCCCTCTCAGCTAGACTTCATGAATATTGTTGTTCGTGGGTCTCAGTATGAGTTGGATGAGATCGCGGCCTTGAAGGCGAAGGTTTTGGACCTTTTGGCGTACGTTTCGGGTTAATGGGACGTCGTTTCGGGGTAGTTTTGGACGTCCAAAGTGGTTGTGTTTTAGTGTAACGCGAGCGGTTTTCCTGGGGTTTAGGGAGTTTCAATATAGGGTTTCTAAATATCATTAGTAATCTCGATTGTTACTTTTAATAGGCGATACTACTCCGAACACGGCAGAGGAGCGTACGACTCGGGATTGAGCTATCGGTGAGTGGACTTTGGTTTATAAATTGTAATGCATGCAGGAAAGTATCTTTGAGTTAAATGATATTGCTATTATATATTGTTGTGATATATTTACGGGATTTAGAACTTATGATTGGATACAGGTTTTACATATTTAAGTGAAAATGATGTTTTGGGATGTGGCCTGGTTTTTGGACTCTGTTTTGATATCGTTTTAACATGGTAATTATTGAGTCCATGGTTTCGGGTTAGACCCGTATTTATGATTTTACTGGATTTGGCCATAAATGATTTTTCAAAGAATTTGGCTTAGGCCAAGAAACAAGAATTTCAAAACATGGATTTTGGTTTTCATTGAACTTCTGTCCCCGAGGGTCAAGGTTTTCTCCGACTGGCGTTGAGGAGTTTTGCTCCGCTGGTTGCTGAGGGCTCCGACACTGGTGTTGAGGGGTTTTGCTCCGCCGGGTCGTTGAGGCTGTCTACGTGTAACACAGGCCTCTGCATAACTCGAGATATATTGGGTGTGTGGAGGGTATTTCGGGTCAGTGGATGATGTTATGTTTTGATATACATTTTGTGTCCAGCTTGATTATATATGATTTTAAACTCCTGAAAAAAGGATTTTCAAACCATATTGTGGACCACGATGTGTTTTTCATGAAACGGATTTTCGTGGGTCCCACCTCGTGTGATAATGAAAAATAGAATTCCGATGATTTTCAAAAGATGTTTTTATTAGCATAAACTGTTTTATGTGATGCATGCATGATTTTATTCGTGGAGAGGGAAAAATGTATGTTTTCCTCGGAAATAGTTTTAATTGATTATTTTTGTCCACTCACAATTTTGATGTTTTAAATCCCCTCCGGGCTATTGACTTGTCGTGGGAAGATCCAGAGGTGGAGGCATTACAGTTTAACTGCGCGTTTACCGAGAGTAGGATATTTACCTGTGTATTAATTTATCCTATCTAGATGCTCTGATAAATCTGTTGGATTGTTTGTAATTATTGGTAGTTATTCGTACAGAGGTTGGGTTGAAAGTTTGTGTGCTATCTGATCCCTTGTCTGATAGGTGGAGGATGGTTAGCTAGTTTTTAAGGGGAAATTCTGTCAAATTTTTGGCAGAATTCTCATAATTGTTTTCCAGGGCTTACGGGTATTTTGGGTATTTTATTAAGTTGTCAGACGGGAGCAGGACCTTTCCTGGGTTTCGAGGGGAAATTCGGAATGGGTTCTGTCAACTTGGTATCAGAGCACTAGGTTTAAATTCCTGTAGACCAAACATTTAGTGTACATCTGATTGTGTTATTGGTGATTTATGGATCTTTCAGCGTAATGCCTCCTAGACGCGAGCCCTGTCAATGGTCTAGAAATTTTGCGAACACACCTGAACCCGTAGGACAGCCGGATTTGAGGCAGACCCGGGATCAATTGGGTTGGACTTTGACTACGGTACTTCAGGGTAAGACTACTACTGAGGTGTCTGATATTGTGCGTGCCCAGAGGTTGGGGGCGACCGTATTTACTGGCGAGTTAGGCCCGGAGGATGAGGATGAGTGGCTTACTCGTTTGGAACGAGTGTTTGCTATTATGAGATGCCCTCTGGAGGGTAGGGTGCGATTAGCCACATTTTGTTTGGGTGATTATGCATACCGCTGGTGGCATGCCTTGCAGCAGACAGGCTGGGATGTTCGTACCTTTACTTGGGAGACTTTCCGGGAGTGCTTCCTCGAACAGTTTTATCCTCATTCATATCGAGATGCCAGAGAGGTTGAGTTCCTGTAGTTACAGTAGGGGGATATGACAGTGGTACAGTATGAGCAGCGATTTCTTGAGTTTTCACGTTTTGTACCTGCTCTTGTGGCGACAGAGATGGATAAATGTTGGAGGTTTGAGTATGGACTGCGGAATGAGATTCGAGTAGTAGTAACTACTGCTGCCAGAGTAGAGTTGAGTTTGCCAGCTCAGCAGCAGTTAACTGGTTCCAAGCGACGCCGGGATCGCTGGGGTTCTGGAACCTCTAGTTAAGGACCAGCTGAGAGAGGCAGTTCTAGTTCTAGGTCTTCTAGGGGGGTAGGGGCAGGATCCGGAGGAGGCAGTGGTAGAGCCAGTCAGCGACATCAATTATCCGCTCAGTCTGGTGGTGTTTCAGCTCAGTCGACCGGAAGTTAGACTGATATTGGTAGCTTCTTCTGTGGGGAGCCTGGTCATTTCAAGAGAGAGTGTCTACATCGTCGTCCGGGCAGCAGTTCATTGAGCCGAGAGGCTACTGATTCGAGTCAGAGGACATCGCAGGCATTTAGTTCTGCAGCAGGGACCCAGGCCCAGTCCTGTGGGGCTAGCAGGGCCATTGGGACCAGCAGGACTAGAGGAGACGTGGGGGTCGTGGTCGATCTTCTGGTACACCAGCCCGAGTTTTTGCGATGACTCAGCATGAGGCTCGAGTTTTGATAGATCCCGGGGCCACACACTCTTTTGGTTTTCGGGGTTTTCCACTTTTTGCTGATAGAGAGTTGTCTCCGATTGGTTGGGACATGGGCATTAGTACTCCTACCAGTGATATGCTAGTGGCGAACCTTGTGATTCGCTATTGCTTGGTAGTAGTGGAGGGATATGAGTTAGAGGAAGATTAATCCCCTTGGATATATATGATTTTGATGTGATTTCTGCTGAGGGTATTAGCATGGATCCCCAAAAAGTTGAGGCAGTGGCAAACTGGGAACAACCAAAGACAATGTCAGAGGTGAGGAGTTTTCTAGGTTTAATGGGATATTATCGTCGATTCGTAGACAGATTCTCTATGACAGCTACCTCATTAACTCGATTGACGAGGAAAGGAGTCCAGTTTGACTGGAATGCTTAGTGAGCAAAGTTTTTAAGAGCTGAAGATGAGGTTAACTTCTGCCCCAGTGTTAACCCTTCCGGATGGTAACGGGGGATTTGAGGTGTATAGTGATGCATCATTACGAGGTATAGGTTTTGTACTGATGCAACATGGAAAGCTCATACCTTATGCGTCCAGGCAACTTAAACCGTAATAGTTGAATTACCCCACGCATGATTTAGAATTAGTAGCAGTGGTGCATGCACTGAAGATTTGGAGACACTATTTGTATGGGGAAACATGTCGGATCTTCACCGACCATCAGAGTCTAAAATATTTCTTCACCCAGAGAGACCTGAATTTGAGATAGAGAAGGTGACTTGAGTTAATAAAGGATCATGATTGTACGATAGAGTATCACCCAGGGAAGGCCAATGTAGTGGCAGATGCACTGAGCAGGAAGTCCACGGGTTCTTTGGCATATTTGCATACGATTTACCTACCGTTGCTAGTGGAAATCCGCAGAGCAGGAATTATACTGGACATGGATAACCAGGGGGCTCTGTTAGCTAGCTTCCATGTGAGACCTGTCTTGATTGATCAGATTATTGAAGCTCAATTCCAGGATCCTACTTTGTGTATTATTAGGATAGAATTGGAGGCTGGGAACAGACAGGATTACGTGGTCCGGGATGATGGAGCCTTGGTTAAGGATGGCAGATTGTGTGTACCTGCTGATTTAGAGTTTAAACGAAAAATTCTAGAGGAAGCTCACTGTTCTGCCTATGCTATGCATCCAGGGGGTACCAAGATGTATCGTACACTGAGGGAACACTATTGGTGGATTGGAATGAAAAGGGAAATAGCAGAGTTCGTGAGTAGATGCCTGACGTGTCAGTAAGTGAAGGTAGAGAGGCAGAAACCATAGGGGGCACTACAACCGTTACCCATTCCGGAATGGAAGTGGGATCATATTACGTTGGATTTCGTGTATGAACTTCTGAGGACTCAAAAAGGGCATGATGGAATTTGGGTAATTTATGATAGACTCACGAAGTTCGCACATTTCTTGCCAGTACGGGAAGATTATCGGATGAGCCAGTATGCCAAGCTGTTTATAGATGAGATCATAAGGTTACATGGGACTCTAGAGTCGATTGTATCAGACAGAGATCCCAGGTTTACTTCGAGGTTTTGGCGGAGTTTGTAGAAATCCCTAGGAACTACCTTACATTTCTATACAAATTTTCATCCTCAGACTGACGGTCAGTCGGAGAGGATAATTCAAATTCTGGAGGATATGATGAGAGCTTGTGTACTACAGTTTAAAGGGAACTGGGATTCACACCTGGCTTTAATGGAGTTCGCATACAATAACATCTATTAGTCTAGTATTGGGATGGCACCTTTTGAAGCCCTATATAGGCGATAGTGCAGAACACTTATATGCTGGACTGAGGTAGGTGAGAGACGACTGTTGACACCAGAAGTTGTGGAAATGACTGAGGAAAAGATTCAGATCATCAGCGAAAGGCTGAAGACAACTCAGGACCGCCAGAAGAGTTATGTAGATCGGCAGATAAGAGATCTTGAATTTGAAGTCGGAGACTGGGTTTTCTTGAAATTATCCCCTTGGAAAGGAGTCGTACGTTTCGGTAAACGAGGGAAACTGAGTCCTCGCTACATTGGGTAGTATGAGATTGATGAGAGGATAGGGCCAGTGGCGTATAGACTTGCTCTACCCCCGGAACTGTCAAGGGTTCATAATGTTTTTCATGTTTCCATGCTCCGGAAGTACCTGTATGATGAGTCTCATGTATTGGAAGAACAACCGCTTGAGCTAAGGGATGATTTAACTTTTGAGGAGCAACCAGTGCAAATTTTTGATTGGAAAGCAAAAGTATTGCGCATATAGACTATTCCTCTGGTTAAAGTTCTGTGGAGGAATCAAAACGTGGAAGAGGCCACGTGGGAAATCGAAGCACTGATGCGGGCACAACATCCACATTTGTTCCGGTGATAGGTATGAATTTCGAGGATGAAATTTCTTTAAGGAGGGTAAGTTGTAACGACCCGGACATTTAATTCGTAAATTGTTGTAATTTAATTTGGGAAAAGACAAAATTACCCTTGGTTTTAAAGGGGGAGCGGAAGTCAATATTGTGTGGATCCATTTGACAGTTCTTGCGGGTACCGTTGCGTAAGCCTCGAACTCACGAGTTCGTACACAGATGGCACGCGAAAAACGGAGACCGTGCGAGGGATTGTCGGGTCTCGATTGTATAGGGGCATTTTGGTCATTTGTCTTTGGGAAGTATATAAATCCAAAGCTGTACAATCATTTTGCATGATTCTCATTTTCTTAGTTTATATTACATAGACCCGTGTCCCCTTCACAGACCTGGAACCGAAAACCAAAAGAAACTTGTATTTGGACCTTCAAATTCGAGGAACCTTGACACTTTTCATCCACACCATCACCTTCTCCTCTTCCTCGCGAGCACAACCATACCCACCACCGAAGGAGGTAGTCGCGGGAGGCGCCAATCGGAGGAAAAAGGAACCGAAGGCTTCTGATCAATTTTCCGATCAGTACAAGTTTAGAGTTTTTACTTCATTTCTGAGTTCTTGGGATTGAGTAGATGAATTTAGACATAAAATTTGAGAAAAACGGTTGAGTTTTAAAGAAGTTAGGAAAGCTTGAAGATTGGCCGGAAATGGCAGTTTTCGGCGACGGCGACGGCGGCGCGGCCGTCTTCTCTGGTGAGATTCCAGTAAGGCTCCAATGATTCACCGGTGATCGGTCAGATCGAGTCGAACTGGTTCAGGGTTGAGTAGAGTCAGACCGGGTTGAGTCGAATCGGGTTAGGTCGAGTTGGGCCGGGTTGGACCAGGTCGACGAGTGGTGGACTGTAGCAGGCACGTGGCTGGAGTGGCGGTGCGTGTGGCCATGGCAACGCGTGTCCGTTAGTTTTTGATGTTTCGGACCTTTTGGCGCAAGTTTCGGGTTAATCGGACGTCATTTCGGGGTAGTTTTGGACGTCCGAAGTGGCTGCGTATTAGTGTAACGCGAGCGGTTTTCCCAGGGTTTAGGGAGTTTCAATATAGAGTTTCTAAATATCGTTAGTAATCTAGATTGTTATTTTTGATAGGCGATACTGCTCCGAATACGGCAGAGGAGCGTATAATTCGGGATTGAGCTATCGGTGAGTGGACTTTGGTTTATAAATTGTAATGCATGCATGAAAGTATCTTTGAGTTAAATTCTATTGCTATTATATATTGTTGTGATATATTTCCAGGATTTAGAACCTATTACTGGACACAGGTTTTACATATTTCAGTGAAATTGATGTTTTGGGATGTGGCCTGGTTTTTGGACTCTGCTTTGATATCGTTTTAACGTGGTAATTATTGAGTCCATGGTTTCGGGTTAGACCCGTATTTATGATTTTACTGGATTTGGCCATAAATGATTTTTCAATGAATTTGGCTTAGGCCAAGAAACAAGGATTTCAAAACATGGATTTTGGTTTTCATTGAACTTCTGTCCCGAAGGGTCAAGGTTTTCTCCGACTAGCGTTGAGGAGTTTTGCTCCGCTGGTTGCTGAGGACTCCGACACTTGTATTGAGGGGTTTTGCTCCGCCTGGTCGTTGAGGCTGTCTACGTGTAGCACAGGGCTCTGCATAACTCGAGATATATCGGGTGTGTGGAGGGTATTTCGGGATAGTGGATGATGTTATGTTTTGATATACATTTTGTGTCCAGGTTGATTGCATATGATTTTAAACTCCTGAAAAGAGGATTTTCAAACCATATATGTGGACCACGGTGTGTTTTTCATGAAACGGATTTTCGTGGGTCACACCTCATGTGATAATGAAAAATAGAATTCCGGTGATTTTGAAATGATATTTTTATTAGCATAAACTGTTTTATGTGATGCATGCATGATTTTATTCATGGAGAGGGAAAAAAGTATGTTTTCCTCGGAAATAGTTTTAATTGATTATTTTTGTCTACTCACAATTTTGATGTTTTAAATCCCCTCCAAGCTATTGAGTTGGCGTGGGCAGATCCAGAGGCAGAGGCATTACAGTTTAACTGCGCGTTTACCGAGAGTAGGATCTTTACCTATGTATTAATTTATCCTATCTAGATACTCTGATAAATATGTTGGATTGTTTGTAATTATTGGTAGTTATTCGTACAGAGGTTGGGTTGAAAGTTTGTGTGCTATCTGATCCCTTGTCTGATAGGTGGAGGATGGTTAGCTAGTTTTTAAGGGGAAATTATGTCGAATTTTTGGTAGAATTCTCATAATTGTTGGCCAGAGCTTAAGGGTATTTTGGGTATTTTATTAAGTTGTCAAACGGGAGCAGGACCTTTCCCGGGTTTCAAGGGGAAATTCAGGATGAGTCCTGTCATTCTGCCTGCGGCATATTTGCAAGGTCTTGTGGATCTTCTGGGGGGCTATCCCGGAATTCTACGATGAGTTTTGGGTTGATGGGGTCATCTCCTAGGGCGATTTTGGTGGCTGATAGAGTTTCTGTTTGATCTGGCTGATTCTGCTTGCTCGTCTTGGTTAAGGTCGTGGCATAGCATGTTCTTTCGGAGAGCTGGTCTCCACGCACCTGTCTCGTTCCCATGGCTGTTGTGAATTTCATCAGTAGTAGGTGGTTTGCCACGATGGCCTTCATTTGATTGCATAATCCTCTTCCGATAATGGCATTATAGGTCGTTCGACAATCGACCACAAGGAAGGTCGTGATGGTTGTGGCTATCTTTGGGGTAGTCCCCATTGATACTAGTAGAGAGATGATGTCATTGGGTAAGACTGAGTCCCCTAAGAAACCCAGAAGTGGCGTGACCTTTCGGTCGAGCTCCTTCTAGTCTATGCCGATCTATTTGAAAGCATCCCAAAAGAGTACATTGGTCGAGCTCTTGGTGTCAACAAGTATTCTTCCTACGTTGTAATTGGAAATTTGGCCCCTGATGGTGAAGGGGTCGTCGTGCGGGAACACGATGCCTTTCTCCTCTTCCTCTAAGAACAGGATGGGTTTCCATATGTTCTTGGCCACCTTAGCTACTCGATCGGTGTCGATGCTGAGTACTTGGTGGTTGACTTGGGTAGCTTGAAGGAAGTTATTCTTTGCTCTGTTGGAAGTTATTGAAGAGGATAGGGTTTGTCCTCCGCTAATGGTGCAGATCTGCTGTTGTGCCAGGGGCAAAAGGGCATGTTGTAGGAACTGATTAAGTCTGCCATCATAGACTAGCAGCTCGAAAATGTCCTTGAATGCAATGCACTCCTCAATGGTGTGGCTACTATACTTGTGATATTGGCAAAAAGCTTCTTGTTGACGATGGGGCGGTAGTTGGGGTTTCTGGGCTTGGCCATGGGGATCATGCCTTCCACGTTTAGCAGTACGTGGTACAAAATAGTGTTCAGTATCGTGTATGTTTCGAAGCGATGCCTTGGTCTGGAGTTGTCTCCTATTAAGTCTCGTGCCCCTTAGTGATGGTTGTCACCTCGCTCGAATCCCCTGTTATCGTAATTTGGTCAGCCTTTGTTGTCATGATGTTGTCCATCATAGGTGAGTTTCCTCTTTCCTTGATGAGATTGGTTGGAGCCAAGATTGTAGCCTCCCGAGTTATGGTTGGTCTTACCTTAGCTGTTGTTGGTGCCTGGGGGAGTTGAGTATGAGGGTGCTCTGGTCTCCTTGGTGGGAGTGCGGAAGAATTCTGCTTTGGTGTGGATTGCCACCCTTCACTTGATCTCATTGTAATCCTTCCAATCTTCAGTATGGGCTGCATACTTGAAGGGTGACTCCCTGAGGCCACTTCGGAAAGTGTTGAATGAGGCCTTGTCATCCGTGTCCCAGCAACAGGAGTATTCAAGGCTAAACCTGGCGACATATTTTTGAAGTGTTTCGTCTTCTTCCTGCCTGAGAGAGAAAAGATCTTTCGTGGAGACCAGCCTGTCCATCTGGATCATGAAATGGTTGAGGAAGGTTGTCTGTAATTCATCGAAGGAGTCGATGGTATTGGGAGCCAGGCGATAGAACCAACTAAGAGCTGCATTGGTAAGAGTACAGCTGAAGATAAGGCATTGGACCTCGTCCTTCACGTTCTTGTATGCAAGGGCAGAGGCATAATTGTTCAAGTGGGTGACAGGGTCGCCTTTTCCCGTGTTGAGAGCTATTTTCAGAGGTTTGACCTCTAATCTATGTCTTGACCGAAGGATTCGGTTGGTGAAAGGACCAGTGCTAGTGTTCCCCCAAGCTGGTGTTTTACCCTTATCTTTCTCTGCCTCAAGATTACGCACTCGACGTGGAGGCGGATTTGGTTGGTGTTCCTCTTGACCATTTATTCTTTCTCGACAATTTCTATTTCTCCTTCGGCCATGGGAGTAGCTCCCAGCAGTTGAGCTGGTCTCATCTTGCATTTCTCAGGTGTTTGCCCTCTGTTGTGGTTCAGGACCTCTCGTCCTTTGATCTTCTTGGCCATTGGCCATGCCGGAAGCGTGTCTCGTCATCTGTCGACCTGCCGTTAAGATGGGTAAGGGAGGTTGTCCCACAACCCTAAGATCTGATGTAGCGTAAGTTAGGCAGAGGGGCTCTAATTCAACTTGGCGATCTTCTAGTAGTTGGACAGCGTCCCAATAGATTCTTGGTTGGGAAGGGCCGACGCCATTGGGTGGTTGGATGAGCAATCGCCCTCCGGATGAGGTGGGGTTCACCCTAGACTGTTGTTTCTTATGCTTTCTGAGGAAATTCACTCGATGACAGGTTGGTCGACCGGGGTGCGGTCGGTCGCAATCTGGTCAGCCAGGACTTGGTCGACTGGCCCTTGTCCTTGATTGCACTGGGACTTCCTTACAAGGGAGAGTGTTTTCTCGTATTGCTCAGACATGACCTGATTCTTAGCATCCATCTTGGCATTGTGAGCCCTGAGCTCAGCCACTTCTCGTTGGAAGTCGTCCAACGTCTATCTTAGCACATCAGGGATATTGTCCCTTGAGCTCATTTGTAGGAAATGAGTGTTGTTTAGTTCTCCTTCATTTTTATCATCCAACATGATGCCCGGAGGGTGTTGGGATGGCCTAGGTGGTAAGTGAGTTTGTGGGAGGTTGTTTCAGAATTCCCACAGACGGCGCCAAATTGTTGATACCAAAAATGGACCAACTTATAATTGCCTCGCTGAGCTCGCTTGACTCGCTCTCCTCGGAGATAGGAAGGCATGTAGGGAGAAGGTAAAGAGCAAAGGAGCACCGGTGGCGTGCCAGCTTAACAGTCTCCGATGCTTAAGTTAGTTAAGTATGGAGGGTATTGTAGTAATTAGGCAGCATAAGGGCAATGTTCTTATTACCTTTTTTAGGGGAGGTGCCTTTGTATTTATAGTGGCATTAAATGTTGTATGTGAAACATTTCGATGTGGGATAAATGTCCCTGACCTTGGAGCTGACACGTGTCTCGGGGGTCTCGAGTCCCGCAGTTGTGTTGACGTGGTCGGCCGATGGACGGGTAGGCCGGCCAAATCTGGTTGGCCTAGTGGCTTTTGGTGCCTTTTGTCCAATGCTGCGTTGGTGGGATGTACCTGATGTTGTAGATTTGTATTGTTGTATTCTTGTTGAGCTGAGGGCCAAGTATAGTTTTGGCGGGACTGATCGGTCGTGACCAAGTTGACCAAATTAGGTACGAACACACATCATCATCTATGTGATTTTATAATAAATGATTTTACACATTACTTTAACTCTAAGGATGTTAATGTATCTAAAAGTCCAAAATCCAAAAAAAGAGGAAGGAAAATGAAGGAAAAACAATGAAAAGAAGTATGAAACTACGAGGAGAAAAGAGTATTAATTTCTTAAAAACATGTAAGGAAAAGAAGAAGAAAAGTTATATTTATACATGTGGTGGAGTTTCTCTTTCTCCAGCAAGGAGAAGAGGGTATTAATTTCTTCAAATCAGCATGTGGAGATCAAGGGGGTTATGCACGTGTAGCTGTAAAAAGAAAGGGGAAGATAAAAGTTCGGCCAAAACTCACTGGCCCTCTAATTTACTCAATTTTCCACTTTAATCTATGTAATTTCAATTTAATTTAACAAATTTTAACTTTATAATTTCATACTTATAGCAATTCAATGATATATCTAAATTTTCATCCAATTAATTACAGAAGGACATGCTCTTCATATAAAAGGGTGTTTCATCTAGGCTAGAGTTATATATCGTTTATTCCTTTTTTTCATGCTTGTGTTTCATATTTTCCTGTTCGTTTTACAACGTAAATTCCAAAATGATTTTTAAGCATCAATTAGCTAGAAAATTAAAAAACAAAAATATGTAATTGTATTTTAACAAATATATATATGTATATTATATTATATGAAATTGTAATATGATGAGAATATCCTTTCATAAATGGAATATAAGCATATTCCGTTAAATAATTGGATGGAAAATTGGATGTGTCCTTAAATTACTATAAGTATGAAACTATAAGGTTAAAATCGATCACATTGATACTACATATACTAAAGTGAGAAAATGAATAAACTACAAAAATCAAAAGTGACTTTTGGCCAAAAATTTATATTTAGACAAGGGTACGTTCACCGTCTAATTCTTGTGATTAAAGAATGAGAGTTTGGTTATAGTGCAAACTCTTATTATGGGAGAATATTGGCCGTCTCACTTCAACAACAGAGAAGCCCATGACAAAGTTCCGGAAATTACAAACTGCACAAAGCTGAAATTGTGGATCCAAGCTTGAAGAAAGTCTCCACCATGATGCATTCCAATTAGGAAATTAAAAACTGCACAAAGCTGAAATTCTTCCTCTCTCTCTCGCGATCTCTCATCAACCGTGAAAACACAAGCCCCCAAAATTGTGATTTTTTTATTTAGGCCAAACCAAGACCAACCAATCACACCATCATCTTCCTCGTTGCATTTTGAGCTCAACCATACCCACAATCAAGGTTGAGTGACAGGATCCTTCCTGAATTTCCCCTCGAAACTCGGGAAAAACCTTGCTCCTGTCTGACAACTTAAAGAAATTCCCATAATACCCTTAAGCCCTTGCAAATAATTATGAGAATCCTGCCAAAAATCCGGCAGAATCTCCCCTTAAGGACTGATTAACCGTCTTCCACCTGTTAGACGAAAGATCAGATAACACTCTAAATTCCAACAACACCAACCATCCAACGATATAACCACAATTTCATAATCAATCCAAAAGACTTATCAGAGCATCTAGATAGGATAAGTAAATACAGAAAAAAATATCCTACTCGATAGTCTAGGTAAACGCACAGCTAAAAATTTAATGCCTCCGCCTCTGGATATGACACGTCAACTCAACGGCCTAGAGGGGATTTAAAACACGAAAATTGTGAGTGGACAAAATAATCGTTTAAAATAATTTCCGAGGAAAACATACATTTTTCCCCCACCATGAGTAAAACCATGCACCATAACATCAATTCCTTTTTATATAAATATAATATATAGACAATCCGAATATCCACCGGAAAATCCATTTTTTGTTAAAACACTTGGTGGGACCCACGAAAATTAGTATAATGAAAGCATACCGTGGTCCACAACCCTACTTTGAAAACCCTCCTCAAAAGAGTTTAAAATCATGTAAACCGACCTAGACACAAAATATATATCAAAACATATCCCACGGCTCCCTGAATAAAATCCCGAGTCGTAACTCAATACCCTCCACACACCCGATATACCTCGAGTTGTGAAGAACCATGTACTATGCGTAGACAGCCTCAACGACTTGGTGGATAAATACCCTTCGACACCAGCATCGAAGAAACCTCAACGATCTGGCGGAGAAATACCCTTCGACATCAGTCAGAGAAAACCTTGACCCTCGGGGACAATAATTCAGTGAAAACCAAAATCCATGTTTTGAAATCCTTGTTTCTTGGCCTAAGCCAAATTAATTGAAAAATCGGGTTTATGCCCAAATTCAAATAAAATCACAAATTCGAGTCTAAACTCGAAAATCATGGACTAGACTGAAATTCAAAATCATTCAGGTCATACCATATAAAACTCGAATCCATAATATCAGGCCATAGCCCAAAACGTCATTTCCAAATAATTATTGAAGGCCCGTGTCAAGTAATAATTTAATAATATCCAGAATTTTTGCCAAAACACAATAAGCAATTATATCAATATACCTTTATGCATGCATTATACTTTACAAAACCAAAGTCCACTCACCACACGACCAAATAAGCTCAATCCCAAGTCGTAGACTCCTCCGAAGTTCCCGGAGCAATATCGCCTGTCAAAAGTAACAATCTGGATTCCAACTAATATTTAACAAAACCTATATTCAGACTCCCTAAACCCCGGGAGGTCCGCTAGCGTCACACTAAAAATGCAGCCATTTCAAACGCCTAAAACTACCCCTAAACGAGGTCCGATTAACCCGAAACCTACGCCAACAGGTCCTGAACGTCAAAACCTTGTAGGCACGTGCCGCCATGACCTAAGGACTAATTCCATAGGCCACGAGTAGCCACGCGCAAGCGGAAGGCCGGATCACGCGCCACGCGGCGACCATGAGCCTGCTACAGTACCTCACGCGCCTGTTATAGTACCGCATGCGCCTGACTCGGCGCTGACTTAGCCGTTTGGTGGCACCACGTGGCTCCACGTGGCTGCCAGGTGGCATGCACGTGGCTCCATGTGGCTGCCAAGTGGCATGCCATGTCAGCCCCCTCTGACCGAACCAGTCAAATATACCTTTATGCATGCATTATAATTTATAAACCAAAGGCCACTCACCAGCAACAGCGTCGCCTACCTCACTCGTGCATCACATGATTCCCAACTCTCCGCCTCCCTCAAATCTAGGTCGCTGAAGAGACAACGTCTCGGAGGCATCTCACTGACAAGAACCATTTGCACACAAGTGTGCAGTCTACAGGAAGTGAAACCTAGAACTTTGATACCAAATTGACAGGAACCTTCCCGAATTTCGTCTTGAAATCCGCAAAGAGCCCTGCTCCCGTCTGACAGCTTTTAACCATAATAGTTAATACCTGAAATATCCTTAATCTTTGGAAACATTAAATAAACCCTACATGGGTTCCAACAGAACCTCCTATATACTAGGCTGATTTCACCTACCTGTCAGATGCAGGATAGCCTAGTAGTTCATAAACTACCTTGGAGGACCTCCTCCGCAATATAACAAGACAACTAACGTGTCACCCTCGTGTGAACCGTCAACCACCCGTCAATCTGGGTCACCGCCAACACCAACCCACTGACCTAGATGACGAAGGTACTAGACTTGGTTGAATTGAGTCTCACTGACTTACCCCGAGTCGTAACTCGATATGCCAGCTCATCCTGAGCACCCCGAGTCGTAACCTGATATCCCGGCTTATCCTGAGTATCCCGAGTGGTAAATCGATATCCCGGCTCATCCTGAGCACCGCGAGTCGTAACTCGATATCCCGGCTCATCCTGAGTAACGCGAGTGGTAACTCGATATCCCAGCTCATCCTGAGCACCCCGAGTGGTAACTCGATATCCCGGCTCATCTTGAGCATCCCGAGTGGTAACTCGATATCTCGGCTCATCCTGAGCACCCCGAGTGATAACTCGATATCTCGGCTCATTCTGAGCCCCCCGAGTGGTAACTCGATATCCCAACACATCCTGAGCACCCTGAGTGGTAACTCAATATCCCGGTTCATCTTGAGCACCCCGAGTGGTAACTCGATATCCCGGCTCATCTTGAGCACCCCGAGTGGTAACTCGATATTCCGGCTCATCCTGAGTACCCCGAGTGGTAACTCGATAACCCGACTCATCCTTAGCACCCCGAGTGGTAACTCGATATCCCGGCTCATCCTGAGCACCCCGAGTGGTAACTCGATATCCCAGCTCATCCTAAGCGTATGATGGAATCCTCCATGACATACCTCATATCATCCTGAGAGTATGATGGAATCCTCCATAACATACCACAAATCATCTTGAGAGGATGATGGAATCCTCCATGACATACCTCCAATCATCCTGAGAGTTTGATGGAATCCTCCTTGACATACCTCCAACCTCAACGATGTGGCGGAGAAAGACCCCTCGAACGCTAACATCGGAGAACCCCTCAATGATCTGGCAAAGACAAACCCTACAATGCCAGTCAGAGAAACATCAACGATGTGGCGGAAAAAAACTCTCCATGCCAACATCGGAGAACCCCTCAACAATATGGCGGAGACAAACCCTCCAACACCAGTTGGAGAGACCTCAACGATGTGGGGGAGAAAACACCCTCCACGCCAACATCGGAGAACCCCTCAATGATCTGGCGAAGACAAACCCTCCAACGCCAGTCGAAGAAACCTCAACGATGTGACATAGAAAACACCCTCCATGCCAACAACGGAGACCCACTCAACGATCTGGCGGAGACAAACCCTCCAACGCCAGTCGGAGAAACCTCAACGATGTGGCAGAGAAAACACCCTCCACGCCAACATCGGAGAACCCCGTGGTATAACATACTACATAGAAGTACACATGCCACGCAATCTCGGAAACCCATTATGTTCAAAGTACCCATAACCCAGCCCCCTTGACCTCCCAAGCCAAAACCCTCTATGTGGCCTTCCATTACCATTGGGATTAGTCAAACAGGGCTCTAAACGAACTCCATCGGCCTTGAAACTGCCAAAATCCTATCCAGAATGTCCCAAAACCCTAGAGACACATTGCCATGGGTTGGGAAACAGTCCCACGTGCCGCCACGTACCGGTAGAAGGTCGGAGCACGCTCCACGCATCGGTCACGCACCGCCACGCACCCCCACGCGCTTTTGTATTGTTCACGGTGGAATATTCGGTTGCACTGACGTAATATTTCGTCTAATATGAAGGAATTGGAAGATTTCGTCCGTACTGACGGTGTTAGGGTTCTGTCATAACACCGTTACCTTTTGATGGAATATGCTAACGTCGTCAGCATATTCCGTCTAACCCTAATGGCGTCAGTTGAACCCTCATGGATCGCTGATGGTGCTACCACATGGCTCCACGCGGCAACTGAGTCAGCTGCTGACTGGTCGCCATGTGGCTCCACTTGGCACCACGTGGCTTCCACCTGGCATGTCACGTCAGCCATCGAAGTTCAAACCAGTCATTGGAGCTCATGGGGGATGATGACCGGACCACAAACGTCACCGCCATCTCCGGTGGCCGGAATCTGGAAATTCTCGTCAAAAATTGCCATTTTCGGTGAACTTCCAACTTCTTCATTTCTCGACCATTTTTCATGATCTACACATGTAGATCCATCTACGCAATACCATGAACTCAAATCTGAAGTCAAAGCTTCGAAATCATACCTGTTTTTTCCAAAAGACGGTTGAGAAGCTTTGGACAAATCCTCCCTTTGGTCTGTCGCCTATAGCGATGCTTTTGCCTCGAAAATGGCCTCCAACTGCTCGCAATCTCGAGATGATGCTGCATCTAGGCTTGGTTTGGCTCGAATCGGTCCAAATTGGGACGATGAAGGTGAGGTTTGTCCGTGGTCGCACGAGAAGAGAGAGAGGGATCGGGGGAGGAGAGAGAGTGGTTCTAGGACGGGTATGGGTAGAGTCCAAAAAGAGAGAAAAATATCCCCCTAAATTTTGGACTTTTCCAAAATGACCAACTGCCCCAGAAGCTTCTAGGCCCACAACGCTATCACCGGGTCCCCGTTTTCCGCGTGCCGCCTATCTACGAACTCGTGAGTTCAAGACCTACGCAACGACCCAAGAAAAACTTCCAAAAGTACTTCCAGACAAAAAGTGACTCCTGAAGCCTTCCGAAATCGAGGGTAAAATCGCCTTTTCCTTAAGTAAATTCTGATTTAATTAAATTTCTGGTCCGGGTCGTTACACAAACTCCATCAAGGCCAGGTGTGAATCCCAGTTTCCTTTAAACTGCAGTACACAAGCTCTCATCATATCCTCAAGAATTTGAATTGTCTTCTCAGACTGACCGTCAGTCTGAGGATAAAAAGCTGTACTGAAATGCAATGTAGTTCCAAAGGCTTTCTACAAACTCCGCCAAAACTCCGAGGTAAACCTAGGATCCCTGCCTGACACAATCGACTCTGGAGTCCCATGTAACCGTATGTTCTCATCCACAAACAATTTGGCGTACTGGCACATCCGATAATCTTCCCGTACTGGCAAGAAATGTGCTTACTTCGTGAGTCTATCAACAATTACCCATATTCCATCATGTTCTTTTTGAGTCCTAGGAAGTTTGTAAACAAAGTCCATAGTAATGTGATCCTACTTCCATTCCGGAATAGGTAATGGTTGTAGTGCCCCATATGGATTCTGCCTCTCTACTTTTACTTGTTGACACATTAGACATCTACTCACAAACTCCGCTATTTCCCTTTTCATCCTAATCCACGAATAGTGTTCCTTAAGAGTACGATACATCTTGGTACAGCCTGGATGCATAGCTTAGGCAGAACTATGAGCTTCCTCAAGAATTTATCTTTTCAACTCTAGATCATTAGGTACGCACAACCGGCCATCCTTAACCAGGGCCCCATCTTCCCAAATCATATTATCCTACCTATTCCCAGCCTCCAACTCCATCCTAATAACACACAAAGTAGGATCCTGGAGCTGAACTTCAATGATTTGGTCAACCAAGACAGGTCTCACATGGAAGCTAGCCAACAAAGCCCACTGGCTATCCATGCCAAGTATAATTCCCGCTCTTTGGAATTCCACCAACAACAGTAAGTAAATAGTATGCAAATGGGCCAAGGAACCCACGAACTTCCTGCTCTAGGCATTCACCACTACATTGGCTTTTCCTGGGTGATATTTTATGGTACAGTCGTAATCCTTTATCAGCTCAAGCCACCTTCTCTATCTCAAATTTAGATCTTTCTGGGTAAAGAAGTATTTCAAACTCTGATGGTCAGTAAAGATCCGGCATGTTTCCCCATACAAATAATGTCTCCAAATCTTCAATGCATGCACCACTGCAGCTAACTCCAATCATGTGTGGGGTAATTCAACTCATGAGATTTAAGTTTCCTGGAAGATATGCTATCACCTTCCCATGCTGCATCAACACGTAACCTATACCTCGTAATGAAGCATCATTGTACACCTCAAATCCCCCGTTATCATCTGGAAGGGTTAACACTGGGGCAGAAGTCAACCTCCACTTTAGCTCTTGAAAGCTCTGTTCACACCCAGCATCCTAGTCAAACTTTACTCCTTTCCTCGTTAACCGAGTTAACGGGGCAGCTATCGCAGAGAATCCTTCTACGAGTCGCCGATAATATATCGCTAAACACAGAAAACTCCTCAACTTTAACACTGTCCTCGGTTGCTCCCAATTTGCCACTGCCTCAATTTTTAGAGATCCTCGTTGATACCCTCAGTAGAAATCACATGACCTAAGAATCTCACACTGGTCAACCAACACTGACATTTACTAACCTTGGCAAATAGTTGCTTTTTCCTCAGCATATTTAGCACCAACCTCAAGTGCTTCTCATGTGCCTTAGCCCACTTTGAAGATACCAAGATATCATCGATGAACACAATCACAAACCGATCCATATACCTTCATAATACCCTGTTCATCATATCCATAAATGCTGGCGATGCATTAGTTAACCCGAAGGGCATCACCAGGAACTCATAATGCCCACAACGTGTCCTAAAAGCTGTTTTGGGAACGTCCCCTTCCCTGATCCTTAACTGATGGTACCTCGATCGAAGGTCAATTTTTGAGAAATACCTTCCCCCTTTTAATTGGTCAAACAAATCATCAATTCGTCGCAAAGCATACTTATTCCGGACCGTAACTCTCTTTAACTGCCGGTAGTCGATACATAGCCTAAAACCACCATCTTTCTTCCTTACAAATAACACCGGCGTATCCCAAGGTGATACACTTGGTCGAATAAATCCCATATCCACCAAGTCGTGCAATTGAGTCTTCAATTCCCTCAATTCTACCGGTGCCATTCTATACGGTGCTTGTGATATAGGTTGGGTACCCGGAAGAAGCTCTATGGTGAACTCAATCTCTCGGTGAGGTGGCAATCCCGAAAGATCCTCTAGAAATACATCGGGAAACTCATTCACCACAGGAATATCCTCTACTCTCACCAAAGTATCCCGAGAATCAATCATGTGAGCTAAATAGCCCTCATAATTTTTCCTCAATAATTTCTCAGCCACTAAACCCGATATCACTCCCGAGGGAAGTACCCTACGATCACCCCGAAATTTAAGTTTCGGCAAGCTTGGACTCCGAAAAAGCACCCTGTCGAAACAATCTCTGGAGGCATGGTGCATGGTTAACCAATCCATGCCCAGAATCACATCAAAATCATAAATGTCCAAGGGGATTAAATCTGCCTCTAACTCATGACCTCCCACTACTACCGGACAACTATGTATCACGAGGTTCGCCACTAACATATCTCTGGTAGGAGTGATAATACCCATGTCCCAACCAATCGGTGACAATTATTTATCAGCAAAAAAATGTGAAACCCCGAGAAATAAAAGAATGTGTAGCCTCGGGATGTATCAAAATATGAGCATCATTATGAAAAATAGACGCGCACCAGTAACCACCTATGGTGTTGCTCGAGCCTCCTGCTGAATCAAAGCAAAACTCAGGCCTGTGTACCAGAAGATCGACCACGACCCTCTTGTCTCCCTCTGGCCCTACTGACCCCATTGGCTTGGGTCTGGCTCCCTACTGCAGTACCAGATGTCTACGTTGCTCTCTGACTTGGTTCAGCGGCATCTCTACCCAAGGAACTACTACCCGGACTATGATGTGGACATTTTCTCTTAAAATGACTAGTACAGATGAAGCAACCGGTGTCACCCACCTGTGCAGTTCTACCACTCTATCTCCCGGTTGACTGTACTGAAGCCCCGCTAGACTGAGAGGATGATTGTTGTCCCTGACCGACTTTGCCACTGCCTGATCTGGATCTTGCACCCCCAGAACATCCAGAACTGAGATTGCCTCTCTTAGACGGTCCTTGTCTAGAGGCCCTGAAACTCTGGCGATCCCGATATCGCCTGGAACCACTAAACTGGTGTTGAGCTGGCAAACTCAACTCAACTCTGGCAGCAACGTCTGACAAAGCCCTCAAAGAAGTATGTGCCACAATAGTTACTGCTACCAGAACCTCATTCCTCAATCCATACTCAAATCTTCGGTACTTATCCATCTCAGTTGCCACCATAGCCGGTACAAAGCGTGACAACTTAAGAAATTTCTATTCATACTTGGCCACTGCCATGTCCCCCTGCTGTAGCTACAAGAACTAAGCCTCTCTAGCATCACGGTATGAGCGAGGATAAAACTGCTCGAGGAAGCGCTCCCTGAAAGTTTCCCAAGTAAAAGTACGGATAGCCCAACCTGTCAGCTACAAAGCATGCCACCAACGGTACGCATAACCACCCAGAAGAAAAATGGCTAGTCACACCCTATCCTCCGGAGGGAACCTCATAACAGCAAACACTCATTCCAAACAAGTAATCCACTCATCCGCATCATATGGGCCTAACTCGACCGTAAACATTGTCGCGCCCAACCTTTGGGCTCGCTCAATGTTCGAAACTTTAGACGTAGCCCTATCCTGAAGTATTGTAGTGAAAGCCCGACCTAATTGATCTAGGGTCTGCCTCAAATTAGGCTATACTACGGGTTCATGTGTGTCCTCACCGTTTCTAGACCGGTGACGGGGCTCGCATCTCAGAGGCATTATGCTTAAAAGAACCTAGAGCTCTTATACCAAGTTGACAGGACCCATCTCGAAGTTCCCCTCAAAACTCGGGAAAAACCATGCTCCCGTTTGACAACTTAAAGAAATTCCAAGAATACCCTTAAGCCCTTGCAAATAATTATGAGAATTCTGCCAAAAATCCGGCAGAATCTCCCTTTAAGGACTGGTTAACCGTCTTTCACCTGTCAGACGAAGGATCATATAACACTCCAAATTCCAACAACACCAACCATCCAACGATGTCACCACAAATTGTGAGCGGACAAAATAATCCTTTAAAATAATTTCAGAGGAAAACATACCTTTTTCCCCCTCCACGAGTAAAACCATGCATGCATAACATAAAATCCCTTTTTATATAAATATAATATATAGATAACCCAAAAATCCACCAGAAAAATCCATCTTTTGTTAAAACACTTGGTGGGACCCACGAAAATCCATGTAATGAAAACATATCGTGGTCCACAACCCTACTTTGAAAACGCTCCTCAAAAGAGTTTAAAATCATGTAAACCGACCTAGACACAAAATATATATCAAAACATATCCCACTGCTGCCTGAATAAAATCCCAAGTCGTAGCTTGATACCCTCCACACATGATATACCTCGAGTTGTGCAGAACACTGTACTACGCGTAGACAGCCTCAACGACTTGGTGGAGAAATATCCTTCGACACCAGCGTCGGAGAAACCTCAACGATCTGGCGAAGAAATACCCTTTGACGCCAATCGGAGAAAACCTTGACCCCCGGGGACAATAATTCAGTGAAAACCAAAATCCATGTTTTGAAATCCTTGTTTCTTGGCCTAAGTCAAATTCATTGAAAACCCGTGTTTATGCCCAAATTCAAATGAAATCACAAATCCGGGTCTAAACCCAAAAATCATGGACTCGACCGAAATCAAAATCAATCAAGTCATACCATATAAAACCAGAATCCATAATACCAGGCCATTGCCCAAAACGTCATTTCCAAATAATTATTGAAAGCCCGTGTCCAGTAATAATTTAATAATATCCAGAATTTTTGCCAAAATAATACGTAATAAGAAATTATATCAATATACCTTTATGCATGCATTATACTTTACAAAACCAAAGTCCACTCACCACACGTCCAAATAAGTTCAATCCCGAGTCGTATGCTCCTCAGAAGTTCCCTAAGTAGTATCGCCTGTTAAAAGTAACAATCAGTATTTCCAACTAATATTAAAAAACCTACATTCAGACTCCCTAAACCCCAAGAGGTCCGCTCGTGTCACACTAAAAATGCAGCCACTTCGGACGCCAAAAATTACCCCTAAACGATGTCCGATTAATCTGAAACCCGCAACAACATGTCCGAAACGTCGAAACCTAGTCAACACGCATCGCTGTGACCCAAGGTCAGGTACCATGCACCACCACGCTCGACAGAAGGTCGGACCACTCGCCGCAACGTGCCGCCAAGTGTCGGCTATAGTACCTCACGCGCCTGCTATAATACCTCACGCGCCTGACTCAGCCGTCAGGTGGCACCACCTGGCTGCCAGGCGGCCTCCACCTGGCTACCAGGCGGCATCCATGTGGCTCCACGTGGCTGCCAGGTGGCATCCATGTGGCTCCACGTGGCTGCCAGGTGGCATCCATGTGGCTCCACGTGGCTGCCAGGTGGCATGCCACGTCAGGCCCCCTCTGACCGAACTAGTCGTCGGAGAGTCACCGGAGAAGACAAACGCTCAGCCGTGCGTCGCCGTCTACCGTCGCCAAAAAACTCCATTACCGGCCTACCATGAATTTTTCCCAACTTTCTCAAATCTTAACCGTTGTCACAAATATTTAGTCTAAATCCATCTACTCGAACACAGGCACTCAAAAATGAAGTCTATACACGAAACCCATACTTGTGTTGGTCAGAAAATCGATCGAAAGTTCCAAGTTTTCCTTTCCTCGATTCGGTGTCTCCCACGGCTGCTTCCTGCGACGGTTGGTACATCTTTGATCGTGGGAAGGAGGAGAGTCCGATGAGTGGAACCAAAACAGATAAGCTTACCTCGAATTGAAGTTCGAAATTTTGGGTTTTTGGGTTCGATGTCATGGGTTTGGGTGAGTCGCGAAGAGAGAGAGTGAAATGAGGAGGATATGATCTGCTTGGGGTTAAAATATCTACCCATATCAAATTACCAAAATGCCCCTGAACGTTATAGACCCACAACTCACTCATATGAACTCTGTTTCCCGTGTGCCGCCTATCTACGAACTCGTGAGTTCAATACCTACGCAACGGTCCCCGAAACACAGTCAAAAGTGTATCGAACAAAAAATAGACTTTCAAGCCCCTTAAACAACCAAGGGTAATTTCATCCTTTTACAAATTAATTGACGGAAATTCACTAATTAAATTTTCGTGTCGTTACATTGAGGACGTTGGAAGAAGGAGAACCAATCGTGAACAATATCGCCGCATTTTTCTGACCATTTTTCAGCCACCACAAGTAATGGATTCCTGTTTTGACTTCATATTTGGATTTCTTAGCTTGGGTAGATAAATTTCCATTATTAGAACATTGAATTTGGTTGGGAAATGAGTGAGTTATGGAGAGTTGAAGAAACAAGTAGTTATGGAGGTTTTGGCCGGAATTTCATAAAACCGGCGAGAGGGGAGGTAGGGGGTGACTGACTTGTGCAGTGGCACCCCCTAGGAAGGGTAGAAACAAGGGCGGCGCGTGGGGGGCGTGTGCGGACTCTCTCCGGGTCCCGGGGACTTGTGTTTTCATGTTTTTAACGTTCCAGACCTTTTGGCGCAGGTTTTGGGTCAATCGGAGTTCGTTTAGGGGTCGTTTTAGACGTCCAAAGTTAAGTTAAATGTGTTAGAACGCGCGTGTACTCCCGTGGTTTAGGGGGTTGGATTTTAGGGTTTTAATTACCTTTTAGTAATCCCGAATGTTACTCGTGACAGGCGATACCGCTCCGGGGACGGCAGAGGAGTGTACAGCTCAAGGTTGAGCTTAAGCGGACCATCGGTGAGTGGATTTTGGTTTTGTAAATTATAATGCATGCATAAACGTATATTTTAAATAAATTATTATCAAATATGAATTTTGATAAATTAGAATAATTATTCTAAATGATTTTTAACTTTTATGAACTTTGGGAATTTAGAATAATTATTCTAGTGACTTATTTTGGTTATGGATTCTTAATAACGATTTTGAGATGATTTTGGGCATTAAACCCAATTTCATGGATTTTGAAATGACTTTGAATTATATAAATTGGGTTTAAGGCTGGTTTTCAAGGTTTGGGGCTATGGCCGATTTTATGGATTTTGGATTCATGGATTTTGGCTTCGGTCAAGCTTATGGTTTTGGGCTTAGGCCCAAGATTTCAGTTCTTATTGAATTTTGGGCTCAGGCCTGGGATTTCATATGATTTTGGCTTAGGCCATGAAAAAGGATTTTCAAATTGGATGTCGTATTTACAGTACGGTTTTCACTATGTTTACCATCCTCGGGTTTTAGGGCATTTTTCCGACCGCATGACTTTGAGGTTTTTTCGGTCATGTGTGTTCGTTCTCGATACATGACTTTGAGGTATTTTCGGTCTTGTATTCGTTGAGATATTTCTGACACATGACTTTGAGGTATTTTCGGTCATGTGACCGCATGACTTTGAGGAATTTTTGGTCATGCATGTACATCTCCGACACATGACTTTGAGGTAATTTTGGTCATGTGCTCGTTGAGTTTATCTACGTGCATAGTACATGGTTACCTCCATACATCATTGAGATATTTTTGGATATGTGGAGAGCAGGTCCTCGGGTTGGACCTCTCGGTTTCTAGCCATTGCTTTGAGGTATTTTTGGTAGTAGTTAGGAGGGCTTGTCCCCCTGCGTTGGACGGCCCCAGATATCAAGCTACGACTCGGGATTACACTCGGGCATGGTGGGATATTTTTATAGTAATTTGTGTCCAAGTTTTCATATGATTTTAAGCTCATTCGAGGAAGGTTTTCAAAGCATGGTCGTGGACCACGAGGTGTTTTATATTGTAGGGATTTACGTGGGTCCCATCGGGTTTAAATTAATAAATAGATTTCCGATAAGTTCTTTTGTGATTATTTTATTTAGTTAGCAACTTGAGAAGGATTTTACATTATGCATGCATGGTTTTACTTGGAGGGGAAAGTTTTTTTTTTTTCTCGAAAATTTGTGCTTTAAATTATTTTTCTTTTTATCCACTCACACTTTTCCTTATTTTGCGTCCCTTCCAGGCTGTTGCAGACGACGAGGTCACTTTATGAGGCGGAGGCATCACTTTCGGCTGCGCTTTTACCTTACTAGATCTAAGTAGGGTTTGTTAAACTTGTAAACCTTATTTGCCAACCTAGTTGCTCTGATTAACCTTTTGGGGTTGTTTGTAAATTATCTCCGAAGATTGATTATCTAGATTCGGAGTTGATTGGTTGGCAGTGATTTGATATGGACCGTCTGGTTGCTAGTTTGTTAGTTGAATCCTTTGTCTGATAGGTACAAGACGGTTTGACCAAATTACATGGAAAATTCTGTCAAATTTTCGATAGAATTCTCACAGAGTAATTACGAGTGGTAAAGGTATTTTAGGAATTAGTTTGAGTTGTCAGACGAGAGCAGGGCTTTTCAGGGATTTCGAGCGGAAATTCAGGTGGGGTCCTATCACAATTGACAAATCCAACATTTGATCGTGTGGACGTCATCCTCATCAATCAATTATTGATCAGCAAACAATCGGTCCAAAGTTCTCAAATTCACAAATTGCGAATTATTGGACTCAAATTAAAAAATGCCATTTACTTCTAAAAGAATAAAAGTCTCAAATCAAATCCAAGTGGTACAAAACCACTGAAATCATGAACTACGCTGATTTCATTCCCGCCGAGTGATACGTAGACAATCTAGATACAACTGCAAATCCAAATCGAATCCCTCGTTCTTCAAACCAAATTCACCAAAACAGTCATACACCAAATCAAACACAACTTCCATTTTCATTGAGTCATCACCCTTTCAAAACCCCAAAACTCAAATCATTGGAACTACGCCGGTTTTATTTCCACAGAGGGATACGTAGGCAATCTAGCGTCCCACTAGATTCAATCGCAACCAACCTTGAATCCTTGGTTCACGCCAAACCAAATTCAACCAACCCAAATTTCGAACTATGTTGATTTGATCCCATCAAGTGTACGTAGGCAATCTCGAATAAACTCTAGATGCAATCGCAAGTCCAAACAAAATCCTTGGTTTATCCTACACAAAATTCACCCCAAACACCTCATATCCAAATTCAATACCAAATACCACCATGGCCAAATAATCCTCAAACAATACAATCATCACCCTTAAATTCCACCAAAAAAAATCCCAAATGAACTAAGAGTTTGCCTGATTCCCTCAAAAGGATACATAAGTAACGTGACACTCAAGTGCAGCCAGAAAACCAAACAAACACATTTTCCACCCGAAATCCATGTTTCTTTGTAATTTTAATTAAAGGGTGTTTCCTTTATAATTATACTAAAATTATTATTATTATTAAGGATTATAATTAAGAGATTTTTATCCTAAATGGGTTGAACTCAAGATTAATAAAAACCATATTCTTTATCGAATATTGATGAAATTGTGACGGGAGAGAAAATTTTCCTCAACAATATATATGTATATATATATATATATATAATCTACAAATAAAAAAAATAAATAAAGGTAGTTTTATTGACACTCCAAAATGTTTAAGCACTCCTCTTTTTCTTTGTCATTGAACTTCCCATCTTGCCCTTAATTGAAACATTGAAAATAAAAATAAACCTTCCCCACCCATCCACAGCTGCACCAGATTAAAGGCATCCCTATTCTGATAGCTGGTAGCAATGTTAAAGGTAAAATCGTTTGGGCTCTTGATACACAGTTGCACCATTAGATCCGCAGTGTATTTTATGTAGGATGGACCTCCATCCCACCCTCATTCCAAGCTCCTTAATCGAATGTGGAGGCTCAAGATTCCACCCAAAGTGAAGATTTTTAGTTCGATGCTTATCAGGAGAAAATTAAGTACTAGAAGCCGGCTGCAGAGATTTTGCCTGACCTAGATCACTCTTGTGGCATCTGCAGTCTCTCTGAGGAGTCAGAGAAACACCTATTCAAAGAATGCATGTTCGCCCAGCAGGTTTGGAGTTCTGAAGAAGCTGCTCTTAGGCCTTCAAATGTGGATATAGTTCAATGGCTATCCTCCCTAAAATTTGTTGACAAAGGCAAGTTATCACATATTAGCAAGGCCCTGTTACTGTGCTGGCAGATTTGGAATGCTAGTAAGGACGGTTTTTGAATCCAAACTTTGGATGGGCTAAACTTACATGCTAGATGTAGAAGAAACTCAACGGTACGAGTGAATTTAATTAATAAAAATAAAAATATACACCTAGTCAGGGGGATGTAATGAGCATTACTCCTCAAATGCATCTATATACATAAATAAAACCTTGATACCAAGAAGAAAAATAAATTACAACAATAACCATAATTAAACATGCAATGCAAGTACAAGTTCTCACTTTCTAATTTTAAGTTGTACCCTTCGAGTCTTAAGAGCGTCAAAATCAAACATTCAATATCAACAATTAGCAAGAAATATGCATTTAATACTAACCTTGCTTCCTACAATAGCAACTAGCATGTGAATGCAATTCTCATAGTCATAGCTTTAACTCAATGTCTCAATTACTCCTACAAAAACCCCAATTTCAACATTCAAAATTTCAAATTGTCAAAACTAAAAAAAAAATCTCGAATCCTCAAATTCCCAAAACCAAAACCCTATATTCAATTTCTATTTTAAACTAAAATTAGAGAGTAATACCTTATGCTTTGAAGATTTGAGAATGGAGAAACCCAATAAAATTTTGAAGAAAAAAAAAGGAGAAAAAAAGGGTGAGATGAATTTGAAGAAGAAGAAATGGGCTGTTGCTAGCCTTCTGCCGTGACTTTTGCTGCTGCCTGCTTTGAACTGTGATATTTGGTCTTTAATTAGGTGTGTGTCTTTTCTTTTTTTTTAAACCATAATATGGGCTAAATAATATTAATGGGCTGAGTTAGCCCAATAAATATCAAGGGAGCAAGCTTGGGTGGGAAGGGCTATAGCCCTCCCAGCCCAAGCCCACCCTAGTCTTTGAATGCTAGAAACAAAGTAGTGTTCTCTAATGATACCCCCTATCCCATTAGAGTCTTTATTATGGCGCACATGCTTGGGGAAAATTATTTAAAGGAGAATGCCCCTAAGGATGTTAGGCCCCACTTGTTTTGATGGAATTCATAGATGGAATGGTAATTTATTTCTCATTCTATCAAGTTTTTATGTTTGGGGAGTAATGAAAAGGAAAAAGAAAGAGGTGTCGACTGAAATCAATTCCACGTAAGAGGAGGATTAGAATTACGGCTTGAGGAGTGATATTTCAATTTCATACCTCAGATGGAATGGAAAATTACATAAAACGCCATTTGACTATTTAAAAATAAAAACATAATTTGTAACTATAAATCTAATCAAGCATTAACAATACAAAATTAATGATTTTTCATTTTTTAAATGGCAACTATAGATCTAATCAAGGATTAATAATACAAACTCAAGGATTTTTTTGTTTTTATTCAAATTTATTTTCTTTCAAGACTCTGGACATAATAGAAATTTAAATTATTTCCTCAACCAAATTCCTAAATTGTTCCAAACGCTAAGAAAGGAATTAAAAGACAAATTCCATTCAAGAACAATAATGGAAAAAAAATATATTTCCTATTCCCAAATTAAAATTCCAATCAACCAAACGAGGCCTTAGTGTCATGCTCAATGGCTCTATAAAATGGTTTCCTCTGGAGGTGGGTTGGTGTAAGTTGAACTTTGATGTTTCTATTGAGTCTGGTGAGTTTTCAGCAGTTGATTACATTATTAGGGACTCCATGGGTTTACATATGTTGTCAGGATCCAAGAACATTGGGCAGACTAACTCTTTAGCTGCCTAAGGTTCCGCTCTTCTGGAAGGCCTTAAAGCTGCAACAGATTTAGGTTGTCATAAGCTCATGGTGGAAGGAGACGCGAAGATTATTATTGATGCCATTAATGGTAAACTTAAACCACCATGGAGGATTCTCAGGTCCATTTCGAATGCTAGAAGATGGACATCATAAAAACTAACTTTGTATAGCGGATTCGTTGGCGGAGATTAGGCATCATAGAAATATGAATCAAAGATGGTCGAGGCATCTTCCGAGTCAAGCAACTGGAGCGTGGAGATTTGATTTCCCTAGTTGTAGTTGCCCTAAGGACTCCACTTTGTTCTAACTGTTTTATTTTGAATATAAAAAAATAAAATAGAAATCCACAGCTGCACCTTTCCCGGCCGACTGCCATGGGCACCAGCCCACCCCCTCCATCTCTCTTTTCACTCGAGTTCTCTTCCATGGCTGCTGCTCCTCCACCCCCAATTTTTTCCTCTCCCTCTCTCTCCACATATTAGGCCCCTTTATTTGAGAGATTGGCTAAGACCAATTTACCTAGGTCATCACATTTGGGTGAATCCATTGTTTCACTAAATCTATTAAAATTGAACATGGATTTTATTTGTATTAAACCTATTGAAAAATGCAGTTTTTTTTTTCCTGTTACGAATCTATGATCCTTCGAAAACAAACATGAAATTTCCGATGTAAACCGTTTCATCACATAGGAATAGAATAAGGTGAGTACGTGATTGTCAGGTCAGGCCGGGCAATATGGAATTTTATGAATATTTTTTATGTGGGGGTGGTTTCAGTATATTAGAGGTGGTAATTAATAAAAGGCTTATTACTCAAAATGCTCCCCGAACCAGACTTCGAGTCTCAATTTTCTCTCCGAACGCGAAATCGTAACAATGTGATCCCCGAACCCCCCTTCTGTCAGCTCTGTTGCACCAAAAGTTATAGTCCGTTACTAACGACTGTTAGAGTGATGACGTGTCAGTAAGGGATTGGATGTAACAAAATGGGTCCAATCCCAAAAATATCGTTCGTCTTCCTCATCGCCACCCTCCTTTTTGTTGCCACATTCACTGGGTTATCCGAATCCAAGTCGCAGAACTCCTATCCATCCATTGCTGCTGGTGGGGTGTTGCGAGATAGCAAGGGGGTGTGAGTGGGTGGCTTTGCTGCCTACTTGGGCAGCGGTGAAGTGTTGGAAGCAGAACTGTGGGGGATTTTCTACGGGTTGAAAGTTGCTTGGGAGCTGGGCTTTAGAGATGTCTCTCTTGAATCTGATTCTCAGGTTGCAGTGCATTTGTTGAAGTCGAAGTGGAGTACCACCCATCCTCTGGACACTCTCATTCTTGGTTGCCAAGCTTTCTTGCGAAGGGAGTGGAGAAGCAGTGTGTGCCATATTTATAGCGAGTGTAATTGGGTGGCGGAACGGCTGGTATCGGTGGATTATGATTTGGAGCCTGGTCTGTTAGTGTTCGATAGCCCTCCTGAAAAGGTGGTCTCGGTTGGGCACAGAACATCCTAAAGCTGTTGTGTGAGTTGGGGGTTTATTGTTTGCTGTTTCTTTATGTTGTAGTTTTCAATTTCAAGGTTTTGTTTTCAATATTCTGCACCATACTACTACTTTTTTCCACATTTTCTTCATCTCAAACTAAAAAATAAAAAACCATATAGTCATCAAACGGGCATTTAAAGATTGGTTTTTCAAACCATATAGTTTCAAACCATATCTTCAGTTCTCTTTCTCAGACAGGCAGCTGAGAGAGAGAGAGAGAGAGAGAGAGAGAGAGAGAGAGAGAGAGAGAGAGAGTTTCAGACTTGCAAGGGACGAAGTCGATTTGGTTTCTACTTTTAATTCGTCCGATTGTACATATGTTGATCTTGGTGGTGGTGACATGGATGGTTTATGATGCTTTTCGTTTTCAGTTTGTAGTTTGTTAGAAGTCGTGGGCGGTGACTATTTCTATCTCGGGGACGATAGCAAACTCGCTGCAGAGCTCTTTGAGGTGGAGCTCATGCTTGTCGTGGAGCTTTGCCGCGTCGAAGAAGATAAGAACCCAGTAGGGTCTTGGGGTTTTGACGGAGGACCAAAATCGAGTGAGTGAGTAGTCGTCGAGGTGGATTACCCTAGATTTGGATCGGGCTTGGATGGATAGGAGTTCTGCGACTTGGATTCGGATAACCCAGTAAATGTGGCAACAAAAAGGAGGGTGGCGATGAGGAAGACGAACGGTAGTTTTGGGATTGGACCCATTATGTTACATCCAATCCCTTGTTGACACGTCATCACTCTAACAGTCGTTAGTAACAGACTATAACTTTTGGTGCAACGGAGCTGACAGAAGAAGGATTCGGGGATCACATTGTTACGATTTCGCATTCGGGGAGCAAATTGAGACTCGAACTCTGGTTTAGGGAGCATTTTGAGTAATAAGCCTTATTAAAACAACAAAAACTATTTGAAATTATTTTGACTTCCAAAATTTACCATTTATAAATGTAGAGATTGCAAAACTTATAATTCACAGCGGAGACTCGGAGAGATATCTAAATGTAGATACCCCCAATAAGAAACGTAATAAGATCCGAATTTCAATGGTTTGGTTTGGGTTAGTTTTTTCATTAGGGTCTTTTTATGTGTGAAAATGTGAAAACTAACCATCTAATTAAATGTGGCCGGTTATTTTAACGAAGTTAAGCCTTTAACTAGCTGAACCAAACCGACTCATACTCAACCGTTGAAGGACTTGGAATTTATTCATGACTTCCTCATCGGCGAGGGAAACATATGCCGCTATTCCACCGGTCTTTTTGGTATCAACGAAAACCGTCAAGTTGTTCATCGGTAATGGCGGTACCCATGTTGGCCATTCCCTAGCCAAAATCACTTTGATGGAGAGGAAATCTACACAAACTAGTGTAAAAGTGTAAAAAGACGAAACTAGGTCTCCTTTACTACAACCATGTCATGATCGATCACCAAAGTTACTTGCTCTGGGCCCTCTGTAGTCTTTTCACATACCCTTGTCAAATCTTGCATATTGCTTCTCCCCAATACATGCCTCACCAGTCACCGTGGTAGAACCAGAATCTTGACCATCATCATCGCCACTACCATCACCAACGCTACTGCTGCTTAAGACGGAAGCGGTGGTGGAAATTCAATAAATATTTCCGAAAGAGCATGGATTAAACAGTAGATATCCATACGCGGAGGCAAAAATGATCAAATTTCATACTTTATGGAATCAGGTGAATATCCGGTCGATAAATTTTAGAGTGAATTTTTTTTATCAAATTTCAACGGTATTATTTGAATTTCACTGATTAAAAAAATACAACTAGTAAAAATACATATTTTATGCAAGAAACAACAAATGATCAAGCAATTAAATACAATACAAAACACTTAAATTACAACAAGCTCCTCTTTTACCTAGATAAGATATCATACGATTTCCAAAAATTTCATCATCCCTCTTATTTAAGTGTAGAATAAATTAATAAAATGGGAAATATAAACTAACATTACATAAATTTTTCCTTTACTCACCAACTTCGGATGAGCTAGAGCACACCCCAGCCCTATGCATCAGCCCGGGCCTAACTCGTGATCATTGTCTAATTTTGTAGCTTCCACGAATAGCCTCCATAAGAAGGTGTTTGCACCCAAAATATCCTGAGAGAATTATCCCGACCATATTTTGGGTTATGCCTTGGGTGGTGGAAGAAAGGCAAGTTCTTTTCTTTCTTAATTTGTGCTTTCTATCCTCTTCCATAATCCTGACACATCTTTATCATTTATTTCTTCTTCTTATTGTTTCTCTTTCTTCCTACCTTTCTTTTCACTTTTCTTTGACTTTCAAAACAAGTTACTAGCAACTTGTTGTCAAGATATTAACATCAAGTTCTCTATGTCGCCCAAATCAATGGAGAGATGGTTGTCACTCCTCATCCTCAAAAGCACCACAATGGGCCCTAAGTTTTCTATTTAAACCAAACTCAATCATATGAACGAGAACAACAAATTCAACATTTAAATCTTCTTTAAGATTCAAACTATCTACAGAGATAAAAAACTAACTCGCAGAGATTCAGCTTGTTTCTCAACTTATCTTTCTTATTTTTGTTCTTCTTTTTACTTATTAGCATAATTTTTCAGTTGATGCATGTTCCAATTGATGAAGCTCTAAGCATATAATTAATTTCCCATTTCCAGCAAATTTGAAAAAAGTTTATTTTGTTACTTTTATTTCTCTTGCTCTATTCATGATTTTAAGCTTTCGAAAACAAGTAAATATAAAGTCGTTTATCTTAAAAGGCATAGAAAAGAATCAATCCGAGCCAGTTCCCCACTCGGAGCACAATCCTTGATTAGTAGTTAAATTTTTGGTGCACACACACAATACTTACAAATTCTCTATCCAATCAATTGAATTTCGAGCAAATGTCAATAGTGACACGCTCACATAAAACAACAAATTTCCATACTTACGCGCCAAAAGGCATCCAGCGGATTTTTCGGGGTAGCAACAGAAGGCTGATAAGGCTTCAACAGGCGACATGCGTGTCTCGTTGCCTGTTTTGCAGTAAGCATACATAAGTTGCTCTGAGGTAGTCGCTGTGATAACCGTGCATGAATCATACGTGACGGTGACATCCTTGGGTGGGAGGAGTGTAGCTGAAGGCCTGAAACAAACTGTGGATGCTCGGTTTTGGCTTCATCATTTTGTCCACGCGAAATGGCAGCCCAAGTTTTGGTGAGCATGAGCATCTGCAACCTTGTTAGAAGTGCATAAGCCAATGGCAAAGCCATCTCCACACTTAAAGATGTTGAGCTGGACACCGAGGGCGAATTGATTAGAAACATGATCATGTAGCTCAAATGGTACAAATTTATGGATGTATGAGAACCTTATAATGGCCGGCTTATAATGTAGGATGTCCAAATACAATATTCGTCAAATTAATCATTCGGTTTAAATTTTGTAATGAATTTACAGTGAAATTGAGTTAAAATCACACCAATCAAACCCTACTCTCGATAGCACCTGCACTGTATCTCCTCGCTGACACTCTCCACTCTAAACTCTAATGAGAATGATAGGTTTCCTACACTCTTTCTTTTTCAATCTGCCGCTGGTCCTTGAGAAGGACCAATTCCAAGAGCTTGTGTTGGGGTTCAAGCTAACCAGGTTGCTATTTTTGTGGCACTGAAGCCGCCCCGTGGGGTGTGCCACGGTTCAAGAGGCATTGCCACAATTGTCCGATCAGTTCTTGAACACCAGGATATATAATGGCTAGACCACAAGGTCGGTGTGGAGGTTGAGAGAGAAGAAAACGTGTGGTTTTCAAAGGAGAGCTCGAGCAAAGCCGTTGTCAATGATGGACAAGGACAATAAGGTGGGGGTTATGGTGAAGAACAGCAATGCAAAATGGAGGGAATTACCATCAAGTCCTGGGTTTATAAGTGGATATATTGATAGATTTGTCCAGAATCTGAGAGAGATTTGCATTGTTGTAGATTAATTTACTCCATTGCATTCAGAGATCCGTAAAAGAAAATAAATAAACAAGAACCCTAGGTAATCCGGGTTTTAATGCTTTTCGAACATTTTAAAGATGTCATTATTCGGGTAATAAAGGGCCGGAAAGAATCACTCTTGACCACTTTAGCTACAATCTCCTTCCCGCATTATATGGACGCCAGAAAGTGTTAGGAACAAAAGCACAATGCACAGGTCCAACTTAATGACCTTGAAAAAAATGAATAAAAGAATAGTGTCTAAGTGTGATAATTACAAGATGATGCGAGCTTCTCAGGGAGTCAAAAATCAATAATTGGCAGCAAAATTTAGACCTACCAAATACCAAGACAATGTATCTAATAACTTCATTTTCAATGACTTGACAAAATTTTCACGTCTAAATTCCGCAACACCACAAAACTTTGTCGCGGTGGAAAGCAAATCCAAGCTGTGAAATGATCAAATCAATGAAAATGCTGCTTGGTCATTACTATCAACTCTATAAGTGAACAGAGGCACAGGGTCTCGAATTTACAGTGCAAAGAAACATCCTTGTCAGGACCCATATGAATCACTACACCATCTCTGAAAACAAAATTTGAATCAAACCTGGGATGTGTACTTTGGGATGCATCTGTATTCCTAGTTATGCTTTCGCTGATTGTGTGACATCTGCATTCCACAGGAAAAAGACTATTATTGCCTGAAGCTTTGCAGAGACATGTAATTGATTCCGGCGATTCAAACTTGTCATTATTCCTGTCTCTCATTTTGTCATCCCATGAGTTGCTGAAACCTCCAGAAGCATAAGTTCTTCTAACTGCGGAAAGAAGGTCCACAGACACTGATGCAACAATGTCATGGACATCCTCTACAGTCCATTGGCTCCTTCTTGATTCCCATTTGTGGATAAGTATTTCCTGTGTCAAACTGTGGAGTGTATCTAGGCATGCACGGCAACACCGGTACAAGCATGGAGCACTAGGCTCGGTGGGGACTCTTGTTTTGCTTGGGAAGTTGACATCAGAAATATGCTCATCAGCATCACACTCGCCATCATTATGTTTAATACCAGCCTCTGTTGAGCACACACCGTTGAGCTTGTTGGAGAAAGTCCTCGAGAGCTTATCGCTGCCAATTTCATCACAAGTAAAACAACCCTGAGAAACAAAGGATTCAGTGCATGCAAAACCATTTGAATGTTTCAAGGATTCAGAATCTCCGTTCACAGCAACATGGGATTTGTCATTTTCTGATTCATGTGGTTTAGGGCTTGTCCCATTCTGGGCATTCAGAATTTCATTGGAATCAAGAAGAGATTTATCCAGGGTGGAATTCTTTAGGACGATTTTCTGCCCAGACAAATCTGAAATTGCCAGTGAACCCTCAGAATTGGGATGATCCAAATTACCATCTTCTTCAATTAAGTCAGCAATACCAATTTTTTCGGTATCAAACCCCTGAGGGCCAATTGCCTGCACTTCGGGCTCATCAGAGCATTTGCTAGCATCATTTGGCTGGGGTTCCTCACTTTGAACTTGATTATCCACATGTTGATCATCCAGAGGTCTCACATCAGTTACCTTAGAATTTGCCATTTTCATTGGAGTGTCCAATTCTAAACTGAAATAGGAGCATTTACTTTTAGATAAAAACACATGTAAAATGAAAAAAATCCACTAGCACTCTAAAGGCAATAGAAGCATTACCTATACAGCGTGTATGCCCAGCTATTAACCATGTCTTCCAGATAGGCCACTTGAGATAAAAGGCGGACGTATTGATATCTATCTTTCCCAGCCTGGATCTTTGCATTGATCTCTGCAACTAGAATCTCAAGAACTTTCCGAATCTCAAAGGAGACTTCTCTGAGTGAAGTGTAGACACCTCTGTATGCCGATAAACCAACAGCAATCAGGCCTGTAACTAGACCAAAATTTTCTTTTCTTTTTATATTGCTGGAGCTACTAGCAATAGCTACCTTTTCAGAAGAGTTATTAGGTCGAACTATACAAGAATTGAATGGCCAGCCCTTCCAAGGTCCACTAATATCTGCAGAGGGACCTTCTTTGAGTTTTGAAGTAAACCAACAAAGCTCAGCAAAATGAGGATATCGCAGAATCTGATAGCCAAATGAAGATATTGCTAGAAGCAAGCTCGATTTCCCCTTCACAGTTCTATTGTCTGGTGGTGGATGAGCTTTAAGAATTGATTCATCAAGGCAATGTCTTACACTGTTGTTTGCCTCAGCGGATCCATGATCTGCACTGTGATTAACAGTTTCTGATTGACTTGCTACAGTATCACTAGTTCGATACTCCTGGCATGAGGTTGTATGTTTGTGAGACGCCTGATGAATCAGCAGAACAAATTGTTGAACTATATCCCTTAATAACTCTGCTGCAGATAGATTGATCACCAAATCATGGTTGAAATCTCCATCAACATGCACAGAAAACTGGGGAACTGTATGCTTCACAGAAACTGATTGATGGCCATTTGATATATCACTCTTGAAGAACTGCTGTATTCTAACTGGAAGTATTGGATATGGAACTTCTGATGTAGCCTGTTGGAAAATTATAAAGCATTACAAGGTAATATGGACATGTATGCTATATAATCTATATGCAATAAAAATATCATGAAGCATTATTTTGCACCAGTTCAAATGAAGGCAATAAAGTTGAACTAAAATAGACTAGCAGGTAGAGGCTTTAAGCAAAATGCCTTAATAATTTTCCATGGTTTTCTCTTGTATTCGTAATCTGTTATTATTATTTGGAAGACAGTTCTTGGAGCAAGTAGCTTCTTTCACCTCTCCGGCTCTCTCCATTCCTAAAAATAACCCAGGAGGGACCATTTCATCATTAAATACCCTAAAAAATACATAACTTCAATTATTATTTTTTGAAAAAGATAAGATTGATCTTATGAAATGGAGAAAATACTGTTTGCATGACATTACTAAGAACTTACTGCTAGGTTTAGGTAAAAGAAGAAGCAGTGGATCCCACCCTGGTGACAGTGTTGTACTTACTATTTACCATACTGCAAGACAGAACTAGCTGACTTTTTCCCATCTTATTGATTTCTAAGACAGCACTTCATCCTAATGCCCATTTTGAGCAACAGGTAAAGCAACTCAACAAATCAATACAGCCACCTAAACTTGTCTACTGTATATATTTTGCTAATACAAGGGCCAAAAGCTGAAAAGATGATAACAAAAAACACATAAATGCACACACAGCAAAAATTATACTTGGCCAACCTAAAACTGGAAAACTAAAACATCTTTATAGAGAACCTCTTGAAGACATGAACAAAATGGGCATTAGGATGTTTCTTGAAGATAATTGGAGCCTGTTTCTTGTTGTAGACTTATATTAGCCAAAGAGTCTTGCAGTAGTCTGCTTTTATGTAGGTGTGGTTGATAGAAATATCCCACTCTATTTATCATATCCCTTCACATGAATTTTAGTTCATTTCCATCAAAGATGAAACTCACTGTTGACCTTTTAAGCGAGACTTTTCAATTGTCCATCATTAGAAGAGGACTTAAAACATTTACATATATATATATATATATTAATGAAATCCAAGTGCAGTACAAATGTCCTTTAACCAACGTGTATTAATAACATGTCCATGATTTTGTTATTGACATGCCATTGACAATGATATCGACACCTTCAGCTTTTAATGTTTATTCACATGTTAGTGATACGATATTTGACGGACATCCATTTAAAAGAACTGATAGTGTATATGTATATATATATATATGTATATATATATATATGTATACATATGAAAAAAACCCAAATACAGTATAACTATAAGAGTAGCAAATATGTTTTTTCAGACGCAAGAGATCAAGGATTATTATTTGTATTAAAGTGCCTATGCAATGCAACAATGAAGTTGTAGAGTCAATATCCTGAAAGCAGATGCATACCACGTACAGCTGAAGCTGTGGAGATATTTGATAAATGAAGGAAATGAAAAACAAAAGTAAAAACAGCCTACCAGAATCATCAAGGATGAAGAAACACATATCGACTCCACTTGCTCAACAAATAAGTTCCAGGCATGTGAAGTGCTTTGAGAAACACCCGTGCACTCTCCCATTTCTTTTGGTTTGCATTCCTGTGAAGTGCACCCACTTCCATCGTCAATAGCTTGACCGTGCCTAAAAACCGACTTCCCATTCTCAGGAAGTTGATGGTCTGATAAACCGGAATCACTCTCCTCTGTCACTTGAAGAGGTATCTCCACAGCCCACAAGTCGATTCTTGGCATGAAAACTATAGATGACCCAACACTAGCACATTTCACTGCAATGCGAAATGAAAACTGCACTCAATATTTAATAGAACAAACTTAACTTAGGTCAAATTATCAATCATCAAAGAAATGAATGGAAATGTTGAAAAGACTTTATGGGATGCCTAGAAATGCATTTAAAAGATAAGGCAGATGATGACCAAGGTAAAAAATAGAAATCAACAGAAAGTCAAACCATGAATACTGTAAGGCAACTCATGAAACATGGTCATACTATTCCAGCTTGGCAAGAGAACTCACAGTAGCACAGCTATCGAGCTTAATGCATTATAACACAATAAGCTACCAAAACCATGTAGCTGAAGTCTCTATGCTACCAACAAACAAAAATAAAATAGAAGATACGCAGGGAGGAACATACTTAATATTTGTGTCATCCCTTGCACCATATCTCCACGCCCTTCGTGTAAAATTGTAGCCAAATCAACCTTCTGAACTTCTACATTCCCAACAAAACAGTGAAGAATGCAAGAAGCAAGATGCCTTTGGCCAGATCTGGGACTTCCAGCAATTAATATCTGAAATCCTGGTTTGTTTTTTGAGGCAACTGATATGTTTTGCAACAAATTGGGGCGAGCACCGCCATGGCGTTTAACAGAAGGCTCAAACTTCAACTTGCGGTCATTACCATCATCATTCAAAGCATCAAAATCCACAAAAGTATCATCTCCCAATAAAATTCCAGCATGCAAAAGTTTCCTCTCTATGTCTTTAGCAACATCTGCTTCCTGAAGTAAGACATCAATATGGGACCACCAGCGATCAGCAGGCATATTCTTCTTATTCAAAGCAGAAATCATCACAATTTTAATCATTCTTGCAGCTCTTTTGAGAGGGGCCGGCAACCAGAGGCGTTCATCAAGATAAAGCGAAACAAGTATAGTAGATAATGGTTGTAGCAGACATGGAATAAGGTGGGTAGGAAGAGGAGCAGATACTACATCATTTGCAGCTATTCCGGCTTCTCTACGAGAGCAGGGAGGCGGAGAACATGTGAGGGCCTCCAACCAGTCCCTGTCCTCCACTGCAAAGGCAGGAAGAGGAAGGCGCTTGTAGTTAGAAGCTTTCTTTCCAGCAGATGACAAAACTTCTTGTAAAGGGAAATTCCTCTTCAAAGACATGATGGCTGCTTGAGTACAAAGTGCCTGCAGATCTGCACCAGCAAATCCAGCAGTTCTACTGGCAACCAACTTGAGAATGGATCCAGCAACCGGTTTAGGCCACTTTTGAGTGTGAAGTGAAAGAATGGAAGCTCTGTCCTCAACTGATGGCAGCGGAAAATAGATTTCCCTATCAAATCTTCCAGGCCGTCTTAATGCTGGATCAACAGCATCAGGACGATTTGTAGCACCTATAACTACCACTGAACCTCGAGATTTCAGACCATCCATTAAAGCAAGCAGCGTTGACACGACTGAACTATGCGTCTGATCTTGCTGCCTTGTTCGACAAGGTGCCAACCCATCTATCTCATCAAAGAATATTATAGAAGGTTGGCATCTCTCAGCAACCTGAAACAAGAGTCTTAGCTGACGCTCAGCATCACCAACATATTTTCCAAGACAATCCGCACCTTTGCGAGCAAAATATGCTATCCGTTTGTCACCACGCGCACATGCACCTATTAAAGCCCGGACTACAAGAGTTTTACCTGTTCCAGGATACCCATGCAAAAGAACACCTCTAGGAGGTGTGAGACCAAGACTATCAAAGAACTCTGGATATAAAAGAGGTAATATGACAACTTCCTTCATGCATTGAATGACATCTTGAAGACCTGCAACAGATTCCCAGCCCTGAAATAATTTTCCATTCTCAGAGTCAGAGCCTCCTATGTACACAGGTGCAATTCTCACCAAATCCCGATGAAGCCTCTTGCTTTCACGTTTCAAAAACTCTTCATCCTCACCACAGTTCTCTAACCATTTTTCTTCTGCCTCGATATCCTTCCTCCACGCATCATTTGAAACTTTTCTAATTTCCATCTTCATTTTCTTAGCCTTCAATTTTTTGATATGGGCTAAATATTGATTACCATGAGGTTGGAAGAGATTCCGATGATCAGTACAGGTGATAAGAAATTTCCGATGATCAAATAGGCAACCATAAGCTCTTGCACAAGGCTGCAAAACACAGAATGCCATAAACCAAAAGATACATGTGAGTTGACTTATTTTTGCAAGTGCGAGATACATTATTTTTGCACGCGTGTTGGCAGTTCACCACAAAAACAATCATAGCAAATGCATTAATATTATAAACTGATAAATGTCCTTATATGACAGGTAAAATAACCAACCAAGTGATAAGTTTTTGGACACCGATCAACACGGCACCCAATTGTTGCCCCTCGCCTTCCACAGCGGGTGCATTTTAATGCTCTCCCTCTGCAAAGCGCAGCCCTTACATTTTTTAAGCATCCTAGACCAGCAAAATAAACCTGCAAACGAAAATTACACGTATGAAGATTAATTGAAAGATGAAATTTGACTGAGTGATACAGAAACACAAAATAAAAAATATATTCTTAACTTACAGCAGTGGATCTATCACGCAGGTCAAAGTTGAAATATAAATTAATAAATAATTGCATGTATTGACAAAAGTTGTTGATGATTAAGCAATGAAGATTGTTGCTTACTTCCTAATTACGTGTTCCATCACAGGGCAAGACAGAGATGGTAAAATGTAGATCCCTAATAATCCGATACAAACACAGCATCAGTGAACATTCATGCATCAACAAGAGCAGAGAGCTAACAAACCCAGACTAAACAGCCACTATTTAAATCAGAGTAAGGAAAGAGGGAAGAAATCAGACAATAGAATGGAACAAAAAATTTCCACATTTCAGGAAGACAATTGGGATAATCCCTCAAATTCAAGAACATAAACTAAGGGCAGTGTCTTTGAAACTTCAAAATAATGTTTTAACCAAGGACAATCCAGTCTCTAAAGGTTGTTTGGATCATTCAGCTGACTGCCATTTCTCAAAACACTTCATAAGTTCATATGCATAATTCAATACTCATATTGATCTCATGGTAAGTTTTCTAGCACAACAGGTATGTCGCATTCCACATATACCAAAATTTGACATCATTAACATGATAGAGTAAAAAACTATACACTCAGTGCTTGTAATAACCATTAAATACAATGGTGTTGTTATAATTAAAGAATCCATGAATTGATAATGTTAAGATGTGAGAACGCTCCAAGAAGGAGCAATATGTAAAAGTAGCATTGATCTGTAAAGGGGTCAACTTTAAAGTTTTATCATTCCATAGAGGGACTATATTGGTGTAAGGAGCACCAAAAGGTTGCAATAAAAAATATAGTCATGAGTTGTTAAAAGATGAGATTTCTCAGCTCCAAAAATACTTAGGAACTAGGAAGCTAATCAGTACTGATAACAAGAAGCACCAACATTTTCATAAATCTTAAGATCTTAAAATCTAAAATGTAGAAAATATCATGATGCAAAGCACAATAAGTTCAAAACTTAGTAAAAAAACGGCACCTCTGGACTCCAGACAGCACAGTTTTGATGGACCCATGTTCCAGTAATACCATAACGATCATTTATAGGACCCAAGAGACGTCCAAGCCAGCCAGGTTCATCACCGAAACCATCCCACATGTTATAGTTAGATTCCTCCGAGGCTGAAGAGCCACTGCATGCCTCATTTTCGCTCTCACCTGTATCCTGAACTAACTTCTTTGGAGGCATACCATCGGTCCCTCCCCCACACAAACTACACCGCCTACCCTCCTTAATGCGTGGCTTGTCAAGTGTATCAGGTTTCGTACATTTCAACTTATCCACCTCCACATGATTCACTTCTATTGCAAGCTTTTCATCAGGCTTGGTCAAATCAGAATCCTTCTCTTCATGACACCCTGCAACTTCCACTTCATTTCTTGAAACCTCAACAGCTTCAGAGGCCATGGTGTCACTTTGATTTTCTTCTTCAATAATGCAAGCTATTTGTTCCACCTGCTTATCATTATTTTCTTCTTGAACCACACAGGCTAATTGCTCCACCTGTTCATCAGCATGTTCCACGGTCTCCACACTGTCCATAGTATCCACATGATCATCCCCAATGCACCCCTTCTCTGATTGTGAATTCTCCCCTGGTTCAAGTGTCTTCGAGGAACCACCTTCAACTGTTTCCCTATCGTTCCCACCATCCATTTCGCTACCCAATTGCAGAGAAGCATCTTCATCTTTCGTCATCACCTCCACTTCTTCCTCCACAAGTTCATCCTTCATTGTGGGCAACTCGTTCTCTTTCTTTTCATGCTCTAAACTATTTGTTGCTCTAATCCTTCCTGGTCTATTTGATTTGACAACCCTGGGCCTCCCACCTTCCAGTCGCCCATCATTTGATTCAGTCTCCACTATCTTCTCTTCACTTCTACTTCCACTAGTCTCTTCATAAAGCTTCCTTTTCCCTTTGACCCCTAAACCCACATTTCTACTCCTTGATCTCAACCTCGATCTCCAACTTCCTGGTGTTTCCAAATCGTCCTCCTTCACACTCTTCTCAGCACACAACATTTCATTCTTATCAATCCTCCGCCGCTTCTTTGGTGGCGTAGGGGAGACATCGAGCAAAACCGGTGCCCGGCGAGCCCTGGAGCTCCGCCGAAGATCATGTTCACCTCTCCCGGAGCTCCCCGGCCCTGGCCCTGGCCCTGCCCCACCATTACCCCCAATCACTTCAACATGGTTCCGCTTATACTCATCTTCACATATAGCATCAAGCCTCTTGTGCTTTGTCCGAGGCCGAGCTCCCGACCGATTAGAAGGCTTACTTTGCTTAGACGATAATCGCATGACAAGAAGCACACAATAATCTTACACAAATTTCTGCGTGTGTGCAGGTGTGATTATATGCCCCAAAAAAAGTAGAGTTTTTGGGCGAATGGGAATTGAGGGATCGCTATCTAAGTCCAATTGGGTGCCCGATTCAGCTCGGATTCAGATAATAGAAACTGTAAAGAATCAGAGCCGAGAACTCACCGGGTCATAGCCGAGTCGATCGGCATGTCCATGGATAAAAACAGAGAGAAATTTGAGACAAAGAAAGAAACAGAAACCCTAGAAATGAATTCGTCAAAGCATATTTAAGCTTCTTCAGCTGTGCAGTCTTTGAAGTTGGCTCCGTGAAGATTGGGCCATTTGGGTCTGGGTTAGAGACTTTCTCCCTCTGAAAGCTCTCCTTTTCTCTCCCTCTGAAATTTCTCTCTTTGCTGTTTAAGTTATAGAGAGACTAGGGCGAGAGAAAGAACGCATAAACAGAGAGCTCCACACTGAATTTTTTTTTTTTCGTTTCTGTACCACGCGCGTTCATGGCCCGTGCGACCCAGTTCCAGTAACCACTGCCTTGTTGGGCTGGATAGGGATTTGAAATGGATAGTTTTTGTAAGGTACAGTACACGAGCGTGGGAAGAGAGTGTGGGTGTGGTATATTATTAGTGTATTTTGCTTATTTTGCTCATGTGTTTTTTTTTTGCTTGTTGTTGCCGCCAAATATGTATTGGATTCTAATTTCTATATGACACCAAAGGATGGGGGTGTGTAGTGTTTGTAATATGGTTATGTATTGGGGTTTCAAAGAAGTCACCAACGGCTCTTTTTTTAGTGCCAAATCTATTAGGGATGGTGCTTTTTGTGGGGCAACACTACTACACATGTTGAAAGAAAATAGAATTTCACCATTTTGTAACTTTTTATTTGGGTAAAATAAGCGAAATATTTACTTTTTATGATGAGTAAGGTATGTAAAATTTTCTTTTTTGGGTTTTATAAGATCGTGTATTTTTCATAACATGTTAAGACTAAGTTCCCGTAAACCCTACTAAATCTTAGAAGAGTGAAGAGTATCGTTAAAGGATTATGATAAACCAAATCAGTTATTGGTAGTTAATAACTAATGGAAAGCATTTGATTCCAAAAGGAATATGAACATGAGCATAAAATCTATTAACAAAATCACTAAGAGGAATATGAACACTGACCGCTATTTTCGTGAAACTAAATAATTTTTAATTTAGTGATATTTTTCTCGATCATGATAAAAGATTCCAAGTTCAAATCTTTCATTTCCGTTAGAACAATAATAAAAAAAAAAGTTTTAGGGTTTATAATAAATAAAAATTTAAGACAACATTGTCATATACACAATATTATCATGATAATATCTATAAACAATTAAAAAAGGAATTGAACAGGAACCAAGACCAGTACTTGTTATATAAATAATTGAAGTCTTTATATTATTTAGCTACAACATATAAAAACCTTAAGAAAAAATAAAAAAAATAAAAAGATACAAACAAAATACATAAAACTTTGGTGAGCACAAATGGGCTGAGCCGCTCATTACCTATAAAACACAATTAAACCATATGATGGGGGCGGCGATGGGGCAATGACTAGGGTGTAGAGAGGGATATATTCCTATGTGGCACATCAGGTGAGTGGTTTATGTGAGAGGTAGGAATCTGGGGATATATCTTCGGTTACATGAAAGAATCTAACACTTAGAAGAGGGGGCAAATTCTCCGGTTACAATCATCCATAACAATTTGCTACCAACAGAAACAAGTCATTGAAGCTTAGGATCAGTCGTATAAGGTTAGCATTATATTTATGGTACTAACAAGTACTGACAGTAGACATATGCAATAAGTAGCATCCTCGGCAATCCTTCAAGTATTGGTTAAACTTTTCAGTACATAATTGATAACCAAATTAAGAATTTCATTTCATATCACCAAAAATTTAACTGTGAAGAGAGACAACAAAAGAGAATTACTACAAGGGCAGAGCAACCAGCTGAGACTATAAATTGATAACCGAAGGCCTCAGATTTAACTCTTCCTGGATTGTTGATACACAAGGTTTTGCGGTACATTTGTGTGTGTGCAGTAATCTGGAACTTAAGGTGGAAATGTTTTGTTTCTTTAAGTTTGCAACTAAGTTGACTATTTTTGAAGAAATACAACTAGAATCAGCTACCTTATTCTGTTCTTGAATAGGAATTCAACCTTGTCAGGAGAATCAGGATTCCTCTTGGCGGTAATCTGTATAAGTGCGCCATCGGCAAGCATGTGCTGCACTACTCTTGCTATGTTCTTTGAGTCATCAAATCCAAGATGGTGACTTCCCAACAACGGTAACTGAAGTTCCTTCATCATTGTCATCATTCCTGTGGCCTGCAATAATCAACCAAAAGTCTTAATTTGGCTTGAATTTCAATACTCAAAAGGAAAGAGTGTTACTTTAAATTCACTCTCTACATCACTTTCAAAATAGAATTCTTCTCACTCTAAAACAAGAAGTATCAAAGCTTTCCTTTATGTTAATTTAAATTCTCTCATTTTAATCCACTTACGGAAATGCAATCTAAAAGGATTCAACACCGAAACATCCTCAGAAATCATGAACATTAGAGCTGCATTCTGGTCTAGCCCAAAGAACCTAAATTAACCTGACAATCAGTTTGTTGAATGTTTGGCATTCGGTTGTGGATCTAACTCTAGGTTAACATGCATGAATAAAAAAAAAAGTTACCAAAGTGCAAGCCTTTTGATATATCATAAAATTTCATGGAATCATGCTTGATCACACTGTTAACTGAAATAAATAATCTGGTCAAGCAATGGAAATGACAGAATCGGCAAGGCTTTGTCCCACGCATGGTGATGATTGCTACTGTATTTCATCACCACAAACAGCAAACATAAGGGAAAAATCATCTTCAAACAATGGGAAATGTAAAATCATACACCAAAGGCAAAATGACTGTAAACTACAAATTAGCAAAGTGAAGGCTGAAAGAGGGGTTAAACAAATATTTTCTTAATTATCAAAATAAGTTCGAGTTAACCGGAACACCTGGGATGCAAATATACCAAGTACCATGTATCAAGGATGAAGAATTTTAGCATTGACTTGAACCTTTTGGTTCATGGAACTTCATTCTAGGCTGATTTTCTGAATTTGTAAATTCATTTATGGTTAACATCATTAGACCAAACCAAAATCACACCCAACATAAGGTCAGTTGCACCAGTAGAAAGCATATTAGCACCGTATTTTTTGGTCAAACCCATTCATTCTCAAGTTCAATGACACATAATGAGTAAAATGCAGGCAGGTGACATGTTCTTAAACATTGAGGAAGAACAAGTGTGAACTTTACCTTCCTCTTGTAAAAATTTAGATAGACATCTTTGAGGTTGATCCATTCCATAAAATATGAGGGAAGCTTCACTCTTTCCACTTTGCATTGCTCAGGAACTTTTGTTTTCAAATCCCAGTTTCCACTGATACAAGTTTAACAAAGATAGATCAGCAAAATCCAGAAGTTAGTGAAGCTTCACCTCAATATAATATTGCAAGAGAATAAATTTCTTAGTAGCTTTTAGCAGAAATCAAGGAGTAATTAAGCAATGACTTTTGACTATAACTGAAGTTGTTTACACAATGGTTTACTATGAAGTTTACTGGAAACAAATACTTTTCATCCTGCGTACACAATATTAGAGCATGATTCCAAGCATCATCTACAGTTTGAAGTTAAAGAAGAAAGAGATTTGGCTTTACATTATTAGAATAATGATTCAATGAAGTGTTAGGCCAGACAAATGTTCCTTCATGAATAGTGAGATTTACCATGTTACAAATGCTGCTCGATTAAGACAGCCACCCAACTCTTCTTCCGACAATCGATGCTGAATTAACCATGCTTCAAATTGTTGAAGAACATCCTTAAATGGTATAGCTGTATCATGCCAAACACTGCAAGTCTATATCAGTTATATTGATGTCCTACTAGCGGCATAAAGAAAACTACAAATGTAACTCACTGCAAGTATTGTTTATAGTCAAGTTTAATTCTCTATCACAGAACAATTCGCCGATTACTATAATTCTATTTGTTGGTCCAGTATCAACCTGCCAATATAAGTAAACCACTCTCTTTGAGAGATATTCTCTTGACTACATCCATCTTGGCTTATTAACCAAACAACCCATCCCGATTTCCTAGTAATCTCTTCCAAATCAGTAGCCTCGAGATCTGGAAACTTCACCTCTTCTTGTTCTAGGGTACCTAGACCTGCAAAATGGTTTATTCTGACGAGGTCCATTTGGTTTCTTTCAAGTAGCAAAAGTTGTCTACAGATTTACTGACACCAGTTTTGTACCAGATCTTTCGTTTAATGCCATTCCGTTTAGATTATATCAGCTATGTAATTGCATCAGATCGGAACAATTTTAAATGGTAATTGAATGCATATGCATATGCGATATGGCACTGAGAAAATAAAAGCATTTTTCCCTTCATCTAGCTTTCTAAATTTGTTTTCATAGGTTGATCTATCAGGGTTTTAACTACTAATGACATTTTCTTTTCTTAATCTGCCAATAATGCGATAAATGTTAAGCATCAGTGCCGGGTGGTCAAATCAGAATAACTGGCATACCGATCTACTCCAAATTTGCCATACTTCCCTTCGATATAATCATTTATTCTTTTCTCGCTCATCTCCGATGGCCTTACAAATCTGCAAAAGAGTAATGGAAAGTTAGCAAACAAGGTTAGCTAGTTAAGGATATCATGCTTTTAAGATGAAATCACCTTTTTTCTTTTACTTCTACAACATCAAAAGGCAGGACTCCAAAAAAAAAAAAAAAAACAAAGAACAAAAACCAAATAGAATTCCTAGTCAATTTGAGGAATAGTAATGGATGCCTCCTTAATTGTTTGAACAATGCTACTTTACAGGCACGTCAGACAGAACCATTGTTCCTTTGGCAACATGATCAATGTGCTGTTAATAGATGCATGAAGAATGAAGTAGATGTTGCTAATGAATGTGAAACAAGAAATTGGCATTTTTCATAGCAGGCACTTCTCTAAAAAGAATACCAGCGTCTATTTGTCTCTGATGTGGTTGTTAGTAGTTGCTCTATCACTTGCACTTAATTATTTTTCACTTGAAATATAGCACAACTACTGAAGATGAAAGAAAAACAAAAGTGAGAAGAAATTATGACACTAAAGGTGGTGGTAGTAGTAGTTAAAATATAATAATAAATAACAATAATAATGATAATAGTAACAAAAATCTATCCTTCCAATACAAAATACAAACTCTCAGTAGGAAAGGCAGGCTAGAAATTGCATGCATAAAGGAGGTGCAGTAAAACCTGTGGAAAAAATCCACGACTTCCATGGTTTTTGCATCAATCATCAGAACTGGAAACTCAAGAATTTCAATTTTTCCCTCCAAATCAAGCACAAGAAAAAAATCAAAGTTCTGAAAGCAGACGCGGTTTGGCATGGAATTTATCACTTCAAGATCTCTGGAGCAATCATGATTGAACTTCTCCAAGTGGATAGGATCCTCCATCTTCAAAACAAATTAACTCTAATTAGATTACAAGTGTTCACTGTTATATAAATTACAGGACAAAAAGTATCAAGCGTATGGGTCCTCATGTTACATTTAATCCAAAGCATTTCTACAGGATACAAAAGAACTAATGCATCAAGCCCCTTTCCTTGTAGTTATGTACCTTCCATCTAACAAAAAAAAAAGTTATGTACTTTCCAAAACAACCTACGTATACCTATGCAAGGTTTTTCCCTTTCTGCGAATATGCAATGCCACTGTTTGATCTAACGGGTTATAATCCAAGATGACATTCTATAGAAGAGTAGACACTAGACACGTACTAATGTTTACTGTTCTGAATGTAAATCATTCCTAATATGATGATAACTGAAATGATGGAATTACCACCAATAAACCGAATGAAATTACAGGCTACACAGTCTAGCAATAATTTCAGAAGGCCTGCAAAATCTAATTCGATTCGCACAGAAAAGAAGACAAAAGGGCAACGATTAACGAATTCAAACAGAATCATAAAATATCAGAGACTCTGTCTGAGGCATTTAATCAAACAGATGGAATGCAAAATAATACACAACTCCATAACAACGTAAAAGCTCACCAAAACGCCTCAACGACAAGATAAAAAACAAATTGTTTCAGCAAAACATATTTTTTAGCATTGTGAATTATGGGAGAAGATTTAACATTGGGGTGTTGATGGCTTGAAGGCACTAGACCTACCATAGTGCATTTCCCCTGCGTGTAATACAAACACATGGGCTTCCATGGAAAGCCACCCTTTCTTGGAGCTGGCGCAGAAGGAGCTGATGGATCTCGACGGGTTTGGGAATCAGAGAGAGAGGCAAATGTGGCGAGGGATCGAATTGGAGAATGGGGAATGGGAATGAAGGGTTTGAGGGTGGCTGAGAAGAGAGAAGGAAGCATTGGCAGGGTAATAAGTCTGGCTCTGGGAAATGCCATTGCTGCTTTGTCTTTGTGTCTTCTTCTCCGTCACTCTGTGTGTGGAACTTTGGTTAACGGCCTCTTGGCGGGTAATCATGAAATGAAAGGAAAGTCCAGTCAAGCGTGACGTGAACCCGTCGGTCCAGAATTTCAAATAAATAGGATTGCCTCTTTTTCTTGTGTTATTAAAGGGTAAAATACAAAATTGGTAATTATTGTTTATTTTTTTAAATTTGAGTTTACCATCTTAAATTTTACAAACCCAAATCATAAGATTTCAAATGACTTGTAAAAATAGTCATTTAACAAATCCATCCGTCTACGCCTCTTTTATTTTCTTCTCTCAACTGCAGATCTCTCATCCATCGCTCAGCTCCTCCGCCGCTCTCCCCCACTCCTCCGATCTTTCGACAATTTTTGACATCCTTCTATTAGCTAGGACGGGACATTTTAGAACTTTTATCAATTAAAACAATATTTGACAAAAAAATAAAAAAAACTGCTTCTTGCTCCCATCTCCCGCTCTATCCTCATTCCCATTTCCTCTTTTTGTCACTATTCCCAGTCAAGAATAGAAGATCTGAAGTTATATATATGGAAGATTTTAAGTGGTATAAAAAACTTGGTATATCTATGATTTTCTTTTGTTTAGGATTTTACAATCTAAGTTCTGAACAAGGTATTGTTTTGTGTTTGATCCAATATGGCATGCATTAGGTACATGTGACGTAATTGAGGAAAATGCAAGTGTGTGTTTGTCCCAGATATTTATTGCTATGCATGTACATTATTATTGCCTATTACCATTTCCTTCATATCTATCATTTTACACCTACTTACATTTCAAGCCTATAAATACAACGTAGCCTATAAATGCAACGTCATAGGAATGACAATGACAAGCACAAAACAATTTGTAGATTTTATATATCCTTCTCCATAATTAATAGTGACGGTAAGTTAGAAGATGGCAAAAGGAATGCAATTCTTGAGCTTTTTCATTGTCTTTGTTCTTCGTGGTTCAGGTAATCATTCTCTCCATGCAGGCCAATGATAATGGCGGTTAATTTTTAGAATTTCTTATACTGAATTGGATATTTGCATCTTGGTGATACATCTTTATACCACTCTTTTGATTTATTTAATTGTCATCGTACATGTATCATAGTTGATACCGTTCTATTTCTAAATCATTATTTTAAGACCATTAACACAAAAGATAAAAGAAATTGTAGATTATTTGGTTATTCATATGTACCAAATAAATCGGCAGTCCGTCATGATGATCTTGATTGTTACCAAAATCGTTAATTTATTTGATGCATATGAATGACTAAACGACCTCTAATTTATTTATTTTTTTATATATGGAGGTGATCTTAAAATGATTATTTAGATAATATACGATTTTGGATTATGATATATGTAAAAAAAAATCGATAAATGGAAAATGTGGTACGAGAAGGTACCATGAGGGTAGGATGCAAATATTATTGATTCTTTGTGAAATATTATATTAATAATTCATTGTTTTCCGTTTGTGTAGCTACTAATACGGTGGTGGCCATGAGACCCAACGACTTTGGTGTTAAGCTTGGTGATTGTCGATCGATGGAATCAGATGTCCCTTGTGTAACTCTAGAGGATTTAAAATTGTGTGCTGATAGATGTCTATCAAAATATACCAATCCCCAGGCAACATGAGATGAGGTCCGCGGCAAGCCTGGTTCATTCAGTTGCACTTGTAGATATCCTTGTTCGGATGCTCGATCATGCTCTTGCTGTGTCTTGAGTATCTTTATGGACGTACTATCAATAAGAAAGAAATAAAATAAACTATATTGAGGTTAATTATAGTGGTGAACGTGTTGATTTCAGCAGCTCCAGAACAGTCGGACGCAGATTCGTCTTCTACAGGTAAGTTCTCTAAACTCAACTCCGATTGATTCTGATTTCGATTGAAAAGTTTAATTGATTGTGTTTAGATGTAGGAATGAATCCTTCGGTTGATGAAAACTTGGTTCAATTTCTGCAGAGAATATGATGATATTGTAAGTTGCACACCAACTGTTTGATAGATTGTTTCTATGAATTTTGCTTAGTTTGTTTGATCTCTCTGCTGTGACAGAGATAGATTTCAATAATGATTGAATTACTTACCGATTACACTCTCACACACCTATTACATTCTCTATTACAATCTGTTAGTGTGATGACACTATGATGTCATCCACACACATCCCACACAGCTCCTCTACACTTGGACGCCAAGATAGGCTCACACACTCACTGCTTTTCTGTTATAACATATTCTTCACAGCCCTGCCTGCACATCTCCTTTGCTGACTTGTCTCAGTACTTAGCCACCTAGATGCCTAGTGTACAACTTAAGTACCAACATCCCTTCCTAAGCTGTTCACTGGCATTACCCCCAGCATACTTCTCAAGTAATAGAATATGCCTTTAGGTAGTGCTTTAGTGAACACATATGCAAGCTGCTCCCCTGACTTGCAGTAGATTAGGTCAATCTCACCAGCTTGCATAGCTTCTCTGATGAAATGAAACCTCCTGTTAATGTGCTTAGTCTTTTCATGAAAGACGGGATATTTTGACATGGCTATAGCTGAAGTATTATCACATAGGATAGGTGTAGCTCCAACTTGTTCTTCCCCAAAATCTTCCAACACAAATCTCAGCCATTTGGCTTGAGCAGTAGCCTCAGATGCACTAACATACTCTGCCTCAGCAGTAGATAGGGCCACACTATGCTGTTTCACAGAAGTCCAAGAGAATACCCCACTGCCAAATGAGAAAGCATAACCAGAGGTGCTTCTCATATCATCCAAGCTTCCAGTCCAATCACTATCACAATAGCCAACTAGAGTAGCTTGTTTTCCATTTTGATATTCAATCCCATAAGAGATAGTTCCTTGAATATATCTCAACACCCTTTTTGATGTACCATAGTGTTTCTTTGAAGGATTATGCATGTACCTAGACAATTTGCTAGATGCAAACATGATGTCTGGTCTAGTGGCAGTGAAGTATAACAGACTACCAACAATCTTCCTATAAGTACCTTCATCTGCAGCTTCTGAACCATCACTTCTGCTGAGCTTGTCATCAGTAGCAAGTGGTGTGCTCACAAGCTTGCATTCTTTCATCCCAAACTTGTCAAGTAAAACCTGTGCATATTTCTTCTGATGAATTAAGATGCATTTCTCTGTTTGAATAACTCCCATGCCAAGAAAATGATGTAGAAGCCCCAAATCAGTCATCTCGTACTTGTTCATCATGTCATCCTTGAACTCCTTCATCAATTTGTCACAATTGCCAGTATAGACAATGTCATCTACATATATTGAAGCAATTAAGGTCTTGCCATCCTTAGTTGCTTTCATGTACAGTGTAACTTCACTAGGACTCCTTAGATAACCACAGTTGAGTAAGTGAGAATCTATCTCACCATACCAAGCTCTAGGGGCTTGTTTCAAACCATACAAGGCCTTTCTGAGCTTGTACATCTTCCCTTCTTTTCTTTGTACCTCAAAACCAGCAAGCTAACCCACATAGACTTCCTTTTCTAGAACACCATTTAGGAAGGCTGATTGGACATCGAGCTGATATAGACTGCATTTCTTCTGTGCAGCTAGTGCAATCAAGGTTCTGATTGTATCTAGTCTTGCAACAGGAGAAAATGTTTCATTGAAGTCAATTGCAGGCTTCTGTGCATAGCCTTTAGCTACAAGCCTTGCTTTATGTTTTAGGATTGAGACATCTAAGTTCAGCTTGGTTTTGTACACCTATTTAACCCCAATCACTGGTTTATCAGATGGTCTGTTAACCAACTCCCAGGTTGAGTTCTTCTCAATCATCTCAATTTCATTCTCTATTGCTTTCTTCCAGGCATTGTCCTTCACTGCTTCTTCATAATTCTCAGGCTCAACAATAGTTAGGTTCATCTAGCAAAGATGTCTCCTATACTTCTCATCTTTACTGGAATGTTTCCTGACTCAGATGATGATTCTGAGGATGAATTGTTGCTAGCAATTGTTTGTGAGTCCTGAACTTGTAGGTCTAGTTCTTTAACCATAGGAACTTCAGCTTCCATCTCAGTGTCCATTTCACTTGGAACTTGGACTCTAATTTCTTCATTTGTTTCCCAACCCCACATTGCTTTTTCATTGAAGGTCACAGTTCTGGAAATCATAATTTTCTTGGTTTCCAGATTTTGAATACGATATCCTTTCTCATAGCTCTCATAGCTCTCATAGCCTACAAACACACCTTTTGTAGAAGTTCCATCCAGCTTCTGGCTAAGTTGTGAAGGCACATGGGTGTAACACACAAAACCAAACACTTTTAAGTGTTTTACACATGGTTTCCTCCCACTGTACACCTCAAATGGTGTCTTCTTTAGAACAGCCTTTGTAGGACACCTGCTAAGCTGATAAACTAATGTATTAACAGCTTCAGCCCAAAACTGATATGGCATCTTCTTGTCATGCAACATAGACTTTTCCATTTCCACAATAGTTCTGTTCTTCCTTTTTGCAACCCTATTCTGTTGTGGTGAGTATGCCACAGTAAGCTGCCTTTCTATTCCCATTTGTTCACAGTAGGACAAAACCTCTTGTGATGTGAACTCACCTCCTCTGTCACTTCTCAACCTCTTGATCTTGTTCTCAGTCTGCAGTTCAGCCATTTCCTTGAACTTCTTGAATACATTGAACACCCCAGACTTGTGGTTGAGAAAATAGACCCAACACATCCTAGAGTGGTCATCAATGAATGTTAGGAAATATTTGTTTCCTCCCATTGTCTCAGTCTGCATTGGGCCACAGACATCAGAGTGAATCAGTTCTAGTAGTTTTGATGATCTCCAAGAGTGAATCAGTTCTAGTAGTTTTGATGATCTCCAAGCTTTATCCGTGTCAAAACTCTCAACATGTAGCTTTCCAATAATGCAGCTTGTGCATATTTCACTCTTCTTGGATAGCTTAGGCATTCCCACAACCATGTCCTCTGTGTACAGATCAACTAGGCTAGAATGGTTCAAATGATTAAACCTCCTATGCCATAGCCAGGAACATCCATCTTCAGTGGCAATTCTTGCTACTGGAATGATTTGGTTGAATAAGAGTGGGAAACATCTATTTCTAGTCATTGGAAAAGATGCTACCTCATTTCTTTGATCATAGATCTTAGCAATCATGTCCTCAAACACAAGATTGTAACCATGCTCCACCATATGTCCTACACTGAGCATATTCTCATCCAAGCCTGGCACAAGCATCACTTCCTTGATCAACCTGTCTCCATTCTGTGTCTTGATCACAAGGGTACCTTTACCACTTGCATCCACAAGTTCACCAGTCCCCATTTTCACTTTGGACTGTAGAGACCTATCTAATTAGGCTTCATTTGAGGTCATGTGATTACTGCAACCACTGTCTAGGTACCAGATATCAGTGTCAGGTTTAGTTGTAGCAGAGTGACAGGCATAGAACATTGCACCTTCCTCATCTGCTTGTTTTGCAACATTTTCATTTTGCCATACATTGCAGTCCTTGTCCATGTGACCAAATTTGTTACACTGATAACACTTGGTTTTGCCTTTGAACCAGCATTCCCCATAGTGTAGCTTGTCACAAATCTTGCATTTAGCACCACTACTTTCAGCTTTACTAGAATTCACATTTTGGTTGTAGTTAGGCTTTGCAGAATTAAACTTCTGATTCTAGTTTTTGTTTCCTTTAAACTACTTCTTGAATTTCCCATGTACATTCCCTTGCTATCCCTTATCATGTATAGATAAACTAGAAAATGCCTTATCCACAGTACTCTCATGCATTTCTAATCTTTGTTCAGAAGCTCTAATGGAGGCTACTACATTCTCAACATTTACAGTGTCCATATCTCTAGTCTCTTCTATAATAGATACTATAGAATCATAGGATTTAGTTAAGCTAATCAGTATCTTCTGTGCCAGCCTCTTTTCAGTGACATCTCCACCATAGGTTCTCATTTGATTCACAATTTCATATAGTCTAGACAGATAGTTAGATAGTGATTCAGCTTCTTTCATCCTTGTGTATTCAAAATCACGTCTCAAGGACTGTAATCTTACTGCTCTAACCTTAAGATCACCTCTGTACCCTCTTTTCAGCTGATCCCGAGTTGCTTTGGCAGTCTCCTCGTTTGAGATCTTTGAAAAGATAGTATCAGCAACAGATGTTTGAAGCATTCCAAAGGCTCTTGCATCCTTGATGTAGGCTGCTCGGGTTGGTTGATTAACCACATCACCAGTAGCATTCCCTGCTTCCTCATGGAGACCAACATCAACGTACTCCCAGAGATCATGCGCTCGGAGTATGGTGCGCATCTTGATGCTCCAGTACTTATAGTTGGTTCCATAAAAGATCGGAGCTCATAGCTCTGATCCACCAGCTCCTGTCATGTTAGACACAACGTCTTCTTCTTCTACACAGTTGGTTGTCCCCTACGCCGATGCTCACGGATCAGATAGCTCTGATACCATGTTGATTTCAGCAGCTACAGAACAGTCGGAAGTGGATTCTTCTTCTACAGGTAAGTTCTCTAAACTCAACTCCGATTGATTCTGATTTCGATTGAAAAGTTTAATTGATTGTGTTTAGATGTAGGAATGAATCCTTCGGGTGATGGAAGCTTGGTTCAATTTCTGTAGAGAATATGATGATATTGTAAATTGCACACCAACTGTTTGATAGATTGTTTCTATGAATTTCGCTTAGTTTGTTTGATCTCTCTGCTGTGACAGAGAGAGAGATTTCAATAATGATTATATTACTTATCGATTACACTCTCACACACCTATTACAATATGTTAGTGTGATGACACTATGATGTCATCCGCACACATCCCACACGGCTTCTCTAGACTTGGACGCCAAGATAGGTTCACACACACACTCACTGCTTTTCTGTTATAACATATTCTTAACAGCCCTACCTGCACATCTCCTTTGCTGACTTGTCTCCGTACTTAGCCACCTAGATGCCTAGTGTACATCTTAAGCACCAACACCCCTTCCTAAGCTATTCACTGGCATTAGCCCTAACATAATTCTCAAGTAATAGAATCGGCCTTTAGGTAGTGCTTTAGTGAACACATCTGCAAACTGCTCCTCTGACTTGCAGTAGATTAGGTCAATCTCACTGGCTTGCATAGCTTCTCTGATGAAGTGAAAGCTCCTGTTAATGTTCTTAGTCTTTTGATGAAAGACTGGATTCTTTGACATGGCTATAGCTGAAGTATTATCATATAGGATAGGTGTAGCTCCAACTTGTTCTTCCCCAAAATCTTCCAACACAAATCTCAGCCATTTGGCTTGAGCAGTAGCCACAGATGCACTAACATAATCTGCCTCAGTAGTAGATAGGGCCGCACTATGCTGTTTCACAGAAGCCCAAGAGAATACCCCACTGCCAACTGAGAAAGCCTAACCAGAGGTGTTTCTCATATCATCCAAGCTTCCACTCCAATCACTATCACAATAGCCAACTGGAGTAGCTTGTTTTCCATTTTGATATTCAATCCCATAAGAGATAGTTCCTTGAATATATCTCAACACCTTTTTTGCTATACCATAGTGTTTCTTTGAAGGATTATGCATGAACCTAGACAATTAGCTAGATGCAAACATGATGTCTGGTCTAGTGGCAGTTAAGTATAACAGACTACCAACAATCTGCCTATAAGTACCTTCATCTGCAGCTTCTGAACCATCACTTCTGCTGAGCTTGTCATCAGTAGCAAGTAGTGTGCTCACAAGCTTGCATTCTTTCTTCCCAAACTTGTCAAGTAAAGCCTATGCATATTTCTTCTGATGAATGAAGATGCATTTCTCTGTTTGAATAACTCCCATGCCCAGAAAATGATGTAGAAGCCCCAAATCAGTCATCACATACTTGTTCATCATGTCATCCTTGAACTCCTTCATCAATCTGTCACAATTGCCAGTATAGACAATGTCATCTACATATATTGAAGCAATTAAGGTCTTGCCATCCTTAGTTGCTTTCATGTACAATGTAGCTTCACTAGGACTCCTTAGATAACCACAGCTGAGTAAGTGAGAATCTATCCCACCATACCAAGCTATAGGGGCTTGTTTCAAACCATACATGGCCTTTTCTGAGCTTGTACACCTTCCTTTCTTCTCTTTGTACCTCAAAACCAACAGGCTGACCCACATAGACTTCCTATTCTAGAACACCATTTAGGAAGGCTGATTTGACATCGAGCTGATATAGACTCCATTTCTTCTGTGCAGCTAATGCAATCAAGGTTCTGATTGTATCTAGTCTTGCAACAGGAGAAAATGTTTCATTGAAGTCAATTGCAGGCTTCTGTGCATAGCCTTTAGCTACAAGCCTTGCCTTATGTTTTAGGATTAAGCTATCTAAGTTCAGCTTGGTTTTGTACACCCATTTAACCCCAATCACGGGTTTATCAGATGGTCTATTAACCAACTCCCATGTTGAGTTCTTCTCAATCATCTCAATTTCACTCTCCATTGCTTTCTTCCAAGCATTGTCCTTCACTGCTTCTTCATAATTCTCAGGCTCAACAATAGTTAGGTTACATCTAGCATAGATGTCTCCTATACTTCTCATCTTTACTGGAATGTTTCCTGACTCATATGATGATTCTGAGGATGAATTGTTGCTAGGAATTGTTTGTGAGTCCTGAGCTTGTAGGTCTGGTTCTTGAACCATAGGAACTTCAGCTTCCATCTCAGTGTCCATTTCACTTGGAACTTGGACTCTGATTTCTTCATTTGTTTTCCAACTCCACATTGCTTTTTCATTGAAGGTCACAGTTCTGCAAATCACAATTTTCTTGGTTTCCAGATTTTGAATAAGATATCATTTCTCACAGTTCCCATAGCCTACAAACACACCTTTTGTAGCAGTTCCATCCAGCTTCTGTCTAAGCTGTGAAGGCACAAGGTGTAACACACATAACCAAACACTCTTAAGTATTTTACACCTGGTTTCCTCCCACTGCACCTGAAATGGTGTCTTCTTTAGAAGAACCTTTGTAGGAAACCTGCTAGGCAGATAAAATGATGTATTAACAGCTTCAGCCCAAAACTGATATGGCATCTTCTTGTCATGCAGCATAGACTTTGCCATTTCCACAATAGTTATGTTCTTCCTTTCTTCAACCCTATTATGTTGTGGTGAGTATGCCACAGTAAGCTGCCTTTCTATTCCCATTTGTTCACAGTAGGACAGAACCTCTTGTGATGTGAACTCACCTCCTCTGTCACTTCTCAACCTCTTGATCTTGTTCTCAGTCTGTAGTTCAACCATTGCCTTGAACTTCTTGAATCCATTGAACACCCCAGACTTGTGCTTGAGAAAATAGACCTAACACATCCTAGAGTGGTCATCAATGAATGTTAGGAAATATTTGCTTCCTCCCATTGTCTCAGTCTGCATTGGACCACAGACATCAGAGTGAATCAGTTCTAGTAGTTTTGATTCTCTCCAAGCTTTATCCTTGTCAAAACTCTCAACATGCTGCTTCCCTTGTTGTCCCTTATCATGTATAGATAAACTAGAAAATGCCTTATCCACAGTACTCTCATGCATTTCTAGTCTTTGATCAAAAGCTCTAATGGATGCTACTACATTCTCAACATTTACAGTGTCCATATCTCTAGGCTCTTCTATAATAGATACTCTAGAATCATAGGATTTAGTTAAGCTAATCAGTATCTTCTGTGCTAGCCTCTTTTCAGTGACATCTTCACCGTAGGTTCTCATTTGATTCAAAATTTCATATAGTCTAGACAGATAGTTAGATAGTGATTAGCTTCTTTCATCCTTGTGTATTCAAAATCACGTCTCAAGGACTGTAGCCATACTGCTCTTACCTTATGATCACCTTTGTACTCTCTTTTCAGCAGATCCCGGGTTGCTTTGGCAGTCTCCTCATTGAGATGTTTGAAAAGATAGTATCAGCAACAGATGTTTGAAGCATTCACAAGGCTCTTGCATCCTTGATGTAGTCTGCTCGAGTTGGTTGATTAACCACATCACTAGCAGCATTCCCTGCTTCCTCATGGAGACCAACATCAACGTACTCCCAGAGATCATGCGCTTGGAGTTGGTGCGCATCTTGATGCTCCAGTACTCATAGTTGGTTCCATCAAAGATCGGAGCTCGTAGCTCTAATCCACCAGCTCCTGTCATGTTAGACACAACGTCTTCTTCTTCTACACAGTTGGTTGTCCCCTACGCCGATGCTCACGGATCAGATAGCTCTGATACCACGTTGATTTCAGCAGCTCCAGAACAGTCGGAAGTGGATTCTTCTTCTACAGGTAAGTTCTCTAAACTCAACTCCGATTAATTCTAATTTCAATTGGAAAGTTTAATTGATTGTGTTTAGATGTAGGAATGAATCCTTCGGGTGATGAAAACTTGGTTCAATTTCTGTAGAGAATAGGATGATTTTGTAAGTTACACACCAACTGTTTGATAGATTGTTTATGCTTAGTTTGTTTGATCTCTCTACTGTGACAGAGAAAGAGATTTCAATAATGATTGAATTACTTACCGATTACACTCTCACACACCTATTACATTTTCTATTACAATCTGTTAGTGTGATGACACTATGATGTCATCCACACACATCCCACACGGCTCCTCTAGACTTGGACGCCAAGATAGGCTCACACACACACTCACTGCTTTTCTGTTATAACAGATTCTCCACATCCTTGCATGCACATCTCCTTTGCTGACTTGTCTTAGTACTTAGCCACCTAGATGCCTAGTGTACAACTTAAATACCAACGGAAGGAAGGTGTACGATGAGTTGAGGATTCGAATCCTTCCAATGTAACCATACAAAATGAGAAATAAATAAACTGAAATATTTTCATATTCAAGCAATATTAACACCGGTGTTTGTGATATTTCAGTGGCTGATTGGCTTCATAATTTCATCTTCATCATTATTATGAAGTTAGTTTTTTATTTTAAATGCACCATGTTCTCGCATGAAAGTCTCACTTTGCATCATATTCTCATTATTCGTTCAAAATACACCATGAAATGCCCGAATCATTCCACTCATGTACTTTTCCATTTACTCCGTCTAATTGCAGTCAACTTAATAACGTGGCGCATACATGGCTTAAAAATGGCAAAAGAAAGAAAGGGCATTGTGGTCAACCTTCAATATCTTCAACCTTCAATCTTCATTTTTCAATCTTCAACCTTCAATTTGAATCTTCTTCTTGAAACTGGCGTCGGAGTGGGTTTTTGACCCGGGTCCAGATCTTTAAACCTCTATGACCATGTCATAGCCGTCACCTGCGACGTCGTATTGGTGCCAAACCCCCACTGCGAGACCGGTTTCCTCGAACAGATTTAAACGATGCCGCAGCCGCCATCACACCCTACCCATCATCGCCACCGTCGATTCCCATCCTCTCATGTCCACTCTGATTGGCAATGTCGTCGACGAGGGGTAGTGGCAAGTACGGGTTGACCTATGTCTATTAGAAGGCTGGCGGTGATTAGAGATTTAGTATTTTAAATTTCAAGTATATCGTTATGGATTTTGGTCATCAAGTTTTGCTGCTTTATGGTGGTTTTGGTTTCAATTTCATGCTTGAAAACCCTTTTGAATGTTAGGTACTGTTGTTGTTTCAATTGCATATGCCAGATGGAATGGTTCTCCTAATTGTCGATTGGTGGGTTTCATTTGATTGATTTAGCGATCAAATTTTGGGTTGGAATGAATTTGCAGATGGTATTTTGGTTTGATTTGCTTGTTATGTCGTGTGTAGGAATAATGAATGTCATAGAATTTGTGCTGAATTGGGGTTTTTTCTCACTTGGGTTCTCAATTTTCCAAATTCAATTCCCTTGTTTGTTATTGAATGCTGAATTAGGGTTTTTTCTTTTTATGAATTTGGTTTAGGGACGCCAAAGCCCTGCAAGAGAAGGCGGCAAAGAAGGCGGCGCAGTCAGAAGGGATCAACGCTGGTGGCAAAAATTGAGATGAGATTGGATAATGTAAGGATTAGGAGGGTAAGATTAAATGTACGTGTAATATTGTAATTGTATGGTGGTGAGATTTAGAGGTTTTGTTGGGTTGAGTGTTGGAGTGATCAGTTGGGGACGAGATGTACAATCAAATTTCATCGTGTTTTGTGATGTTGGTTTGCAGTTGGCATTGTTTTGTGTTGTTGGATTATGAAAGCTTTCAACTTTGTGCCTATTAAACTTATTTCTCTGTGTATAATTGGCTAAATTCCAAAATTACTCTTAAAATTGATTGTAATTAAATAGAGTAAACGGAAAAGCACCTGAATGGGACGACTCGGACGTTTCAAGGTGCATTTTGAACGAATAATGAGAATATGGTACAAAATAGTACTTTCATGCGAGAACATGGTGCATTGAAAGTAAAAAGCCTATAAAGTTAGGAGGGTAAATTTAGTCACTTATCACGTGCTTCACCAAAAATTAACTTCCATATATACTCTTCCCTAAACCTAAATATTAAAGCATGTAACAATACATTACAAAGGTTAAAATAGTACAAAGCATTAGATACGAAAAAAATATAGTTACCCACGTATTTTATCTTGACGGTGACCTCCTTAATGCTAGCTTGGGTACGTCCCCCTCCTTTATTTGGAAATCTATATTATGGGGCCGAGATGTCATCAAAGACGGGTTGAGGTGGCGTGTGGGGACGAGATCTCATGTTAAGGTTTTCTACGATAAATGGATTCCAAAACCAGGGCTCTTGCAGCCGGTGTATAATGGGAGACTTTCCCGGGATGCTAGGGTGGCAGAATTGATTACTGTGAATGGAGGGTGGAATCTGGAGCTTTTAAGTGAGGTGTTTAGTGAGGATGAAGTTGATGCAATAATGATTATTCCGCTGGGATTTGTAAGGAGGGGAGTTGACGGCCTCTGTTGGGGTTTCACTAAGAACGGACAATTAATATACAGTAAAGTCAGGATATAGGGTGGCTTTAAGCTTGGCTAGCTGATGAACAAGAAGACGGAGGGGCGAGTTCGTCTGATGTTAGCAAAATGGTTACATTCTGGAAGCAAGTTTGGAGGATGAACGTCCCTAACAAAATTAAGATATTCATGTGGAAGGCTTGTCATGATATATTACCATATTCTTTGAATCTGTGTAAGTGAAAGTTGACCTCCCCTAGTTGCGAACGATGTGGTAAATTTGCAGAAGATGTCGTGCATGCTGTTTGGAGCTGTAAGGGTAATCGAAAACTAAGGAGCCTACTGCCGGCAAGTTCACCTTTGAGCACTCTGGTGCGTCCTTCGCTGATTTCTTTCAAGCGTCCATGGCAGTACTGCGAAAGGATCGGAGGAGGTGGAGTCCTTAATGTGGGGCTGCTGGGAGTCATGGAATTGGAGGAACTCATTTATACATGGTACACCGATACCAGTCATGAACCAGACTACAGAAAGTATGCTGACTACCCAGGAGTAGTTTCTGAAATCCAACGGGAAGTACTAGTGCACCACTTAACCCAGGTATGTTGGCCGAAACCTCCTGCGAATTCTTTTAAACTCAATTGTGATGGTGCTACAGGTAGGGCAGGAAGGGCGAGAGGGGTCGGTGGACTCATCCGAGATCATAATGGGATTTTCTATGGAGGCTTTGTGGAAGCTGCACAGCCTGTAATTTCTGCAGGAGCTACGGAAATTACAGCAGTTTGTGAGGGCCTGATGTTGGTATTGCAGTTGCGGATCAGAGATATCATCGTAGAAGTGGATTCTCTGCAAGTGGTAGCTGTTCTAATTGATGTGAAGAATTGTTGGAGCAGTTTAGGAGTCCTAGCCAGCGATGCCTACTGGTTGATGCAGTAGGCTGGAGCTACCAAGGTGCAATTTCAGCGTCGGGAGCCAACGCTGCAGCACACCTGTTTGCCAAGGTGGGTTTGAGGGACCAAACTCGTTGCTTGTGGTTCGATGCGGTGCCGCCGTGGGCGGTGGCGCTCATAGACGCAGAAAGAGAATAAGAAGCCGTTGGGAGCCCTGTCGCTGCGGTGTGGCTGGGTAGTGTTTGTGACTGGATTGTTTGTGGGATTGAAGAGTGGTTAGTGTTTAACAGGTCTGAACTTCATGGTCCGTTGGTGCGTTGGTTTGTTTCTTTAGCTTATACTGATGAGCTAGTTTGGTTATGTTTGGTTTTACCATGCATTATTTAGCCTTAGGTGTGTCCAATTTTTCCGAATAGTGAATTTTAAGACAAGGTTTTAATGAGGTCCTCTTGAATCTGATTTTTTTATACTAATTTTTCAATCAATGAAATTCCTCTTTTAGATACAAAAATATAGAATCATTAACTAAACGCACGCTAACTGATCATCAACATCTTTAAAACATTTTATCAAAAAGCTGAAACTTGATAGCCCTATTAAAAATTGTTCGGAATTTAAAAGAACTACAAGCGGACCATCAAGCACCCTAAGTAATCTCAATACGGTCGCATTTTTCCTTCTTAAATTGGTAATGTTAGGCATTAGGGTTTTTATTTTTTGAGTTAGAGATCTAGTAAGTCATAGAGCACCTCAACACCCTTTTCAAAACTTTGGTTTTCGTATATTTGAAGAGCCACATCAGAAATATGGCTCCCATATATAGTGATGTCAAAATTAGTAATCAATCTCTAGAACTTCATTCTCACTCTTCATATATGGAGAGCAATGTTCTAAAACCGCTAGTATAATCAGGCGGCGGTGTGGGACCCCGCGTTTAGACGATTTTTTGAATTAAAACATAAAAAATGTTAAAAATGTAGTAAGTATTTTTAAATAATTCTAAAATAATGAATATTTTTAAATACAAAATAACTATATTAGGAAACATAAATTCATATTCATATTTATAATTGAGGACGAAGGACTTGTACTTCAATGATACGTTTTTGGTTCAAATTCATATTTTTATCGCAACGATATTCGTGAAGGAGATTTCACTGAAATTATACAATGGAGTATTTTTATAAATGAAGAAAGTATATTTAAAACAAAAATTAATGTTACAACGGGCTAGCCTGTCGTTGGTCAATTTGGTCGTTTGCTTTCTTGATTTCAAGTGTATCTGAATTCTTAACTAGATTTAAGTTACCGAAAGGAGAAGATTAAACTAGCAATACTTTATAATATCACATTAATCTGTTTTATTTTGTGTGCTATAAATGCAATGTTGATATTGACGAGAATTTATCTAAAATGGTCAAAATTTGATCCTTAAATTCATAAACGTCATTTTTTTATAAAAAAATTTAAATATAACAAAAAACTTACATGAATAGACTTAAATACTCTTAAAAAAACTTATATGAATAGTCTTTCTATCCTTTCTAGTACGTATAAAAAAAATTCTACCCTAAATGTCTTGCCATGGACGCCACCTCCCAACCTCCCTGGCTACCTCCAGTAGTTCCGAGTTCTCAAAATGTTAACAATTGGACTAAAAAATATATTTGACTGAAGAAATATAAGTTTTAAACACACAAAAGACTAATTATCTATCTCAATTTCAAATGGCTGCAGCAATCACCATCTCAACGCTAGTTGGATTCTCACATGCTTTCTCTAGACTGATTCCTCTCCCTTCGGCCACAATTTTCTATGCAAATTGATATCAACTGGATAAAACACGTTTCATTTCTTTATACTGGTGGCGTCTTTATTCATGTCTCAGATAAAATGGCCTAGAACAATATTGAAAGAGTCTAAACAACAGCCGTGATATTCGAGATTGAGACTGGAATTCGAAAATTTCAATAAAGAAGAGTGGCGAAGCGTCTTGGTCTGCATTGGCAAAGCCATAATTATTACTTACAATTTTTTAAGAACTGGGTTCTGATTTGAAGGTTTTAGTTTTGTAATTTGAAGGGTATTTAAGTTTATTTAGGTCAGATTTTGGCTATATTTGAATTTTTTTGTTAATAAAAAGTGATATTTATGAATTTAAAAGTCAACTATTGACTAATTTTAATAAATTCTGGACAATGACACATTGTTCATACATACATTTAAGGTTTTCTTTTGCACCAAAATATGAATAGTGTGGTACTAAGATGGCCAAAGCAGTACGTGTCATTACTCAACTGTCTAATCATTATGATTCTTAATTCGGGTATAATTCAGGTATACTTGCCAATAGATTGAGTTAGCTCATGTACATTTTTATTTACTATTTCGTGGATTGAATCTTTTATTTTATTTTATTTTATCAATTGGAGTGCTGAGATTTAAACTGGACCAAAAAATTATTGTTATTTGTGTAGTTACGAATTAGGATGGAGGCTAGGAGAGAGATGAGAGTGAATGGTCAATGGAGTGTGCAAAGAGGTGCAACCAGATGCCCCTTGCACAAATCCAGGATACGAGAAAGCTTGCGGGGATAATATAGATATTATGACGCAAAGATCCCCAAAGCACTGCAAATTGTGAATATGCTCCTGGCCTCACCGCTTTTTTATTTTGCACATTCTCAAGTCCTACTCCATGAAATAAATCATAAACCATGCCGTGTATAGTATGCTCAAAATAATCTAACATATCTTTAGTATTAGCAAAATATAACTTTATAGCTGCATGAACACAGCCCTTTTCCCATCGTTCAATTGTTCTTTCCCCGTACCTGATCTAAGTTTAAGATATTGCCTGTCAAATTAACTTGTTCTATTCCATTGTAAGGTATTCTATTGTTTTCTGGTTTAAAATTTGCTTGTTGAAAAGCACTATCTCCTCTTTCAGCATATGGTTCATCTGTTTGTCGAAGATGCTGTTGTTTTGTTCTACTAAATCCTATTCATGATCCTGACTCCACTCTTGATGACTGTGCTTCTTCTATTGGCATGCATTCTACTTCAATTGTCATATTATGGTAAGTTTCTTCCCCTAGAAGATGTAATAAACCTATATCTAAGATTAATTTCTTCATCTCTTCATCTGCTAAATTGTGCAAGCCTAACTCATATGTCTTATATTTCTTTAAATAACCTTCCTCACTTAAGTGGTCTATATGTCATCAATGAGCTTATCTACAATATTATCAAAATAAATTTCAACTATATTTGCTTCTAAATTATAATATGCCATATTTATTGACTCATCTGCTTCACTTTCTAGGTCTTCATAATTATCCAACTACTTGTAATTTGAAAATCTTACATTTCCTAAATGATTCTCAAATATCTATGCTCTTTTTGGTTGCCTATTTCTTGATTCTTGCAAATTAGGTAAAGTCCACTTTGTGCCTTCAAGAAAACTGTTATCTATAGGTTTAGCTTCTATCATTTTAACTTGTTTACTTCCGAATGTCTGGACTAAGTTCTAGAATTCGATATTGAACTTAAAATTTAGTTTATAAAAAACTTTGCCTACATACATTAGACTAATACTTAAAATTTTAAAATCTCCTTTCATATTATAATTCTTTGTTCTTATACTGACTTTAATATACTTGCCAAATTCTCTGATATTCATTATATAATTAGGTAAACATCCTATGACTGCCAAATTTGAACTCATATCGACTTCTGCCGTAGCTATAGCTGATTGTTGGTGATTATCCCATCTATCATCATAAATATAAACTAAAGCTTTTGTCCCTACCTGTGCTCTTGTTAATCCTGCTAATCCAATCATAATTGTGCCTATATGGATCTGAGAATATTTTAGGTTCCTTAATTCTTTAGTAGCTTGATGGCTTAGTAGATTAAGAATAACTTCATTATTAATACAACTAATATCATGTTGACTAATACTACTAACAACACTAAGCTTATTCTCAAATACTCCTACTCTATATAGGTTATGCTTATTTTTTTGTGCTCTTTCAAAACCGTTTCTTAAAAATTCTTGTGCTTCTTGCTCATTATCGTAAAAGTCTTATGTCCTGACTATTTCTTTTCCTTTTCTTCTAAAAATGTCCATTTACCATTATTAAAAGGATTTACCTTGATACTTCTTGGTTGGTAAGCTTTTCCTACTGACAAGCTATCTAATTTTTGTACTAATTCTAAAGGAAGTGATGTATTTGTATTATTATGTACAATCTTATTTATTTATTTGATTTTTTCTTCTATAAAATCAAGTTTATCAATTGTATTTAAAATTAACTGAATAACAGTATTATTCAGTCTTATAGGAATAGTACTGCTAGGAACATATGTGGAAAAATCTGAGAAACCAACTAGCCCTTTATCTAGTTTACTGATTTCTTGTATAGCTCGAATATAATTATTATTGATTCTAGAATCTGTCATATCAATTTTATTATGTAACATATCTATTTGATCAGTCTTTTTGTACTATCTGGATCTTCTGTACTTCTTCTTTCAACTTTTCTATAATTTGTAAGGATTGTACTTCTATCAACTTTGGCTTTTTATCAATCAAATCTATTAATTCTTTTATCTCCTTTTTGTTTTGAAAAATTCTGAATATTCCTATTATTATCTACAAGTTGAGATGAGATGTAAGCTAAATTATTTTATTCCTTATGATCTATGCTATCTAGCTTTGCCATGCTCATATAATTTGATTCATTATCTGTATCATCTGAAGAATCTGAATTATCTGATTCTGATAAAACATCAATACTATAAATACTCTCATTATCATCGAAATTATCTAAACTATAAACTGACTCAATATCTTCATCTTCATCTAGTTGAAATTGTTCTGCAATATGGACTTTTTCTCTTGGTTGTTATCCTATCTTAGGACACTTAGGTCTTATATGTCCTACTTCTCCACAAAAATAGCATTTACAAGTACCTTTTTCTTTAGGTAATTTATATTTTCTAATCCATGGCTTATTTGTTCTTTTTCTAAATTGTCTAGAAATAAATCTTCTTCTTCTAAAAGCCTTTGAAGGTTGTATATCAAAACTTCTTTTTGGATTGTATTTTCTATACTTCTTATAATACTTTCTATAATGCTTCTTCTTACTAGGTTTTTTATGACATCCATATTGCTTAGGTAATTCTATATTTTTATAACTCATATAAAATTGTTTTCTAATCCGTCTTTTGGCTTTAATATAGCTACATTCCGTCCGTTCAACATATATCATAAACATGTTGAACTCTAGGTCCAATTGCAATTTCTCCTATTTTTGGATGTTTTTGCCATTTTGACCATATTTGTTCTCCTATAGGTCCTTTTATTTTTTTCATATAAGTATCAAATAAATTAATATCATTTATCCTACCTTTTTCTTTCTAAATACTTAAAGAAATCTTATGTGTAATCACCTATATACTATAAATCACATATTTGCAATTGTTCTAAATTTCTGATAGCATTAATCTGTTCCTAGTCACTTCTTCCATCTAAAGGATTATGATCAAGACATTCTATCTTTATTAGGTATGTTCGTACCTAAACTGATCAACCTGGGCAAGGCCGATTATGGCCCTCCAAAACCATACTTGACCTCGGCTCAACAAAGAGCACAACAATACAAATCCACAAACATCAGGTGGACCCCACCAACACAGTCTTGGGCAAAAAACAAAAGCCACTAGGCCACTAGGCCGATCAGATCTGGTCGGCCTACCCATCGGTTAACCGTGTCAACACGGCCACGGAGCACGGACACGCGTCAGCTCCAGGGATAGGGGCATTTATCCCACATCGAAATTTTTTCCCCAACAACGTTTAATGTCACTATAAATACAGGGACACCTCCCCTAAAAAAGGTAATGACGTCTTTATCCTTACGCTACCTAAATCCCTCCACACTTAACTAACTAAAGCATAAGAGACTATTAGGCAGACACCTACCAGTGCTCCTTTACTTCTACTTTCCCTTTGCAGGTATTCCTACCCCCAGGGAGAGTGAGTGAAGCAAACTCGAGGGACAATTCCAAGTTGGTCCATTTTTGGCATCAACAGTTTGGCGCCGTCTGTGGGAATCCTGAAACAACCTCCCACGAACTCACTTGCCACAAAAGCCATCCCAACGCCCTTCGGAATCATGTTGGGCGATCAAGACGAAGGATAACTCAACAACACCCCCTTCATGCAAAGGAGCTCTAGGCACAATATCCCAGATATACTAAGACATACGTTGGACGATCTCCAACGAGAAGTGGCAGAGCTCATGGCTCACAACGCCAAGATGGATGCCAAGAATCAGGTCCTGTCAGAGCAGTATGATAGCACACTCGCCCTTGTAAGGATGTCCCAGCGTAACGAACCACGAGACAAAGGACCATTTGACCCTGTACAAGTCGACCATATCACAACCGACCGGATCCCGATCGACCAACCTGTCCTTGAGCGAATTCCCTCCGACAAACACAAGAAATCGCAGGCTATGGTTCGCCCTAGCTCATCCGAAAGTCGATTACTCATCCAGCCACAAAGTGGCGTCGGACCCTCTCAATCGAGAATCTACCGGGACGCTCGGCAACTGCTAGACTAACGGAAAATTGAGTTAGAGCCCCTTCACCTGACTTATGCTACATCGGACCCCATGGCAATGGGACATCCCCCCTACCCATCCTAACATCGACAGGTAGGCAAACAGGGGGACACGCCTATGGTATGGTTCATAACCAAGAGGATCAGAGGAATAGAGGTCCCGAACAACAACCTAGGGCAAGCAACCGGGAAACTCAAGATGAGACCGGCTTAACCGCAGGGAGTTACTCCCACGGCCGAAGGAGAAATCAAGATCGCCTAGTGGGAGGTGACGATCAAGATGAACACTAGCCGAATTCGCTCCCACCTCAACAAGGAAATGCCCTGGTAGAAAGCCTCCTACGATGGGTGCAAAACCTTGAGACAGAGAAAGAAAAGGGCAAGGCCCCGACTTGGGGAAAAGCTAGCACCGGTCCTTTTACCAATCGAATCCTTCGGTCAAGACGGAGGTCCGAGGTAAAACCTTTATAGATAGCCGCCTACAAAAGGGAGACCTCGTCACCCATCTAAACAACTATGTCTCCACCCTGGCATACAAAAACGTGACAGACGAAGTCCAATGCCTGATCTTCAGCGCCACTCTCACCGATGCGGCTCTCAATTGGTTCTACCGACTAGCCCCCAACACCATCGACTCCTATGAACTTCAGACAACCTTTCTCAATCAGTTCATAATCCAAACAGATAGACTAGTCTCCATAGAAGATCTCTTCTCCCTTAGACAGGAAGAGGAGGAAACACTTCAGAAATATGCCGCCAGGTTCAGCCTCGAATACTCCCGCTGCCGGGACACCGATGACAAAGTTGTATTCAACGCTTTCCAAAGTGGCCTAAAGGAGTCACCCTTCAAGTATACAGCCCACACGAAGGACTGGAAGGATTACAATGAAATCATGTGAAGGGCGGCAATCCACGCAAAGGCAGAATTCTTCCACACTCGCACCAAGGAGACTAGGACATCCTCGAACTCAACACCCTCAGGGAACAACAACCAAGGGAGGACCAGCCATGCCCCCGACGGCTACAATCACGACTCCCATCAATCACAACAAGGAAAGAGAAAACTTACCTTTGATGGATATCATCAAGGCAAGAGGGGCCGATCAAATTACAATAGCGGGGGATTCAAGCAGGGTGATAGACATCACCAGGGGGAACGAAACTTATTAGGTGACAACTCCAGACCACGAAGTCAGTTTGAAACATACACCATCTTGAACACATCCTCGGACCTTGTTCTACTAAACGTGGAAAGCATAATCCCCAAAGCCAAGCCAAGAAACCCCAGCTATCGTCCCACCCACAACAAAAAAGCCTTCTGCCAGTACCACAAGTACAATGGCCACACAATCGAAGAATGCATTGCTTTCAAGGAAATTATCGAGCAAATGGTACGTGAAGGCAGACTCAATCAGTTTCTACAGCATCCCCCCTTACCGATAGCGCATCCGTAAATCAATACCATCAGCGGCGGACCCTCCCTATCCTCCTCCATCACCTCCAACCGAGGAAAGAAGAGCTTCATTTGCGCAACCTGGGTTAGCCACCAAATCCTCAGCATCGGCTCCGGGAGAGCAACCAAGGTAGCCAAGAACGGATGGTAACCCATCACATTCTCAGAGGAAGAGGAGAAAGGCATCGTGTTCCCGCACGATGACCCTTTCATCATCCGAGCCCGAATCTCCTAGTATGACATAGGGAGAATACTCATTGACATTGGGAGCTCGATCAATGTACTCTTATGGGATGCTTTCTAACAGATGGGCATCGACGAGAAGGAGCTCGACCGAAAGGTCACACCCCTCCTCGGCTTCTCAGGGGACTCTGTCTTACCTAGGGGCATTATTTCTCTATCGGTATCTATGGGCACCACCCCAACAGTAGCTACGACTATCATAACCTTCCTAGTGGTAGACTGCCCCATGGCCTACAACGCCATAATTGGAAGAGGACAGTTCAATCAGATGAAAGCTATCGTGGCAACCCACCTACTTTTAATGAAATTCCTAACTCACATGGGAACGGGACAGGTAAGAGGAGACCAACTCTCTGGGCGAACATACTACGCAATGACCCTAACCAAGATAAGCAGGCAAGATCGGCAGGATCACACAGAAACCCTATCTGTCGCCGAAACTGCCCTAAGGGACGACCCCATAAATCCTGAGCTCATGCAAGAATTTCGAGATAGCCCCTCGGAAGATCCACGAGACCTTACGAACATGCCACATGCAGAACCTGTGGAAGAGATAGAGGAATACCTCTTTCCAATTTACACAAAGATCGCATGGTCCGGATAGGGTCGAAGCTCAAGCCCTCTATACGAGCAGCCCTCGTCGAATTCTTAAAAGCAAATGCCGAGGTCTTCACATGGTCTTACATGGACATGCCCGGCATCTCCATGGATGTGATCTGCCATCGGCTCACCATCGACCCATAATTTCGACTGGTCACCCAGAAGCAGCGTAGCCATGACACCGAAAGGCAGTTAGCCATGCATGCCAAAATCACAAAGCTGAGCACAATACACTTCATCCGGAAGGCTATTTATGCTTCTTGGGTAGCAAATGTGGTCCTTGTCAAGAAACATCAGAATCCTGGCGCATATGCAACGACTTCACCGATCTTAACAACGCATGTCCCAAGGACAACTTGCCACTGCCTAAGATCGACATGCTCGTCGATGCCATCGTAGGACACGAGTTACTCAGCTCCATGGATGCATAATCCGGCTACAACCAGATCCTCATGAATCCAGGTGATCAAATCCATATGAGCTTTAGAACTAACTTGGGTATCTACTACTACAATGTTATGTGCTTCGGCCTAAAGAATGCAGGGGCTACATACCAGAGGTTGGTAAACTTCATGTTCGCCGATCAGATAGGCTAAACGACGGAAGTCTATGTGGATGACATGCTCGTCAAAAGCAAACTGACCGAGGAGCACAACCCCAACCGGGCTAAAATGTTCAACGTCCTCAAGGAGTACAAGATGCGGCTAAATCCCACCAAGTGTGTCTTCGAGGAGGGATCAGGCAAATTTTTGGGCTACATGATCAGCCAAAGGGGGATCGAGGCAAACCCCGAAAAGATCAAGGCAATCCTTGACATGCAGGCTCCACAAAATCATAAAGACATCTAATGCCTGACAGGACGAGTGGCAGCTCTCACGTGCTTCAGATCCAAAGCAACCGTAAAATGCGCCCCATTCTTCAAAGCTCTCAAAAGCAAAGGCAAACACATCGATTGGACGGAGGAATGTACCAAGGCATTCGTTGCACTCAAACAATACATGGACAGAGCACCACTGTTAGCTCTGTCCTTGTCACACGACGGGACGGGGTAGAGCATCCCGTATACTATGTCAGTAAGGCATTTCAGGATGCGGAGAGATGGTACCCTAACCTAGAAAAACTTGCCTTGGCCCTTGTGGTCACAGCACGGAGGCTCCGATCACGCTTCCAGGCACATGAGATCAAGGTCATCACCAAAAAACCCTTGCGACAAGTTTTACAGAAGCCAGACACCTCCGGTCGCCTCACCAAATGGGCAATCGAGTTTAGCGAGTTCGACATCTCCTACATATCCAGGATGGCCGAGAAAGGATAAGCGGTGTCGGACTTCATTGCCGAGTACTCTTATCAACCTACACAATACATGCCACAGTAGGCAACCCCTCCACAAGCACCAACCACCAAAGAAAGCTAAGAATCCACCAAGGCACCCCCGATCGATCTGCAACGCCCATGCTGGACTGTAACAACCCGAAATTTTAATTATTGGGTTTATGCAATTATTTTTGTAAAATGACAATTTTACCCTTGGTCAGTAAAGGGCATGGAAATCAAGTTTTGTTTCGGAACTTATTAGGCGGTGTTTCGGGTACCGTTGCGTAGGTCTCGAACTCACGAGTTCGTAGATAGGCAGCACGCATGAAACGTGGTTCGTGTACGAAAGTTATGGGCCTAGATGTGCAAGGGTATTTTGGAATTTTGATTTGGGAGAAGATATTTTAACCCTAATCATTTTTCATCTTCATTTCATTTTCATCTTCATCTCATTATCACTCATCTCTCTCTGTGAAACACAAAACCATCGAACCCGTGCGAAAAACACCCGAAAAACCCACAAAGTCAACTTTGGATTCAAGGCTTTAGCTTCCATTTTTGATCAACTAATTGTATTATACTCCTTCCAACGATCACAACCCTACCAATCATCGAAGGAGAGGACCACGGGGGAAGTCGAACCGAGTATAGGAAGTTTTGGATCTTCCGATAGATTTTCCGGCTTACACAGGTATGTGTTTGACGTTTTAAGGTCATATTTGGATTCCTGGGTTCGAGTAGATGATTTAGACGTAAAATTTGTGAAAAATGGTTGAGTTTTGAAGAAGTTATAAAAGCTTGAAGTTTCGGCCGGAAATGGGGGATTCCGGCGAAACCAGACGGCGGTGCCGGCAGCCGATTATCTTCTCCGGCGAGTCACCAGTGATCGGTCGGGTCGAGTTGAACCGGTCGGGTTGAGTGAACTAGTCAGGTCGAGTTGAATCGGTCGGGTTAAGTGAATCGGTCGGGTCGAGTTGGACCGGGTCAGGTTGAGCCGGGCCGGGTTGGACCGGTCCAAGCACGTGAACACTGTAGCAGGCGGGTGACCGGTGCGTGAGGGCACGTGGGAGAGTGTGCCGACCTTCCGGTGGCACGTGGCGGCGCGTGGGGCCGAGTCTGAGGTCATGGCGATGCGTGGTAACTAGTTTTCGACGTTCCGAATCTGTTGGTACATGTTTCAGGTTGATCGGACGTCGTTTAGAGGTCGCTTTGGGTGTCCGAAGTTGCTGTGTTTTCTAGAAACAGCATGGGTAGACTTCCCGAGGTTTAGGAAGTTGTTATATAAGAGTCTTATTACTAGCCGGTAATCCCGATTGTTATTTTTGACAGGCGATATTGTTCCGGGAACCTCAGAGGAACGAACAAGACGGGATTGAGCTGGCTTGAACAGGTTTGTGAGTGGACTTTTGTTTTATAAACTGAAATGCATGCATCAAAATATTTTTGTTTAAATACTGTTATGCATTGTGGCATTGAATTTCTGAATTTTAGAAATGATTACTGGACACATGTTTTCCACTATTTCAGTTAAAGTGTGATTTGAGAAATATCATGGTTTTTGGACTCGATTTTGATATCGTTTTGACATGGAAATTATTGAGTCCATGATTTGGGTTTTGACCCGGTTGTATGAGTTTATCAAATTTGGTCATATTTGAGGGAGGCCAGGACCCAGGACTAGGATCCGTTATTAGCGGTGAACCCGATGAACCTCCAAGATAAACATTGATTTGAGGGAGGCCAGGACCCGAGACTAGGATCCGTTATTAGCGGTGAACCCAGTGAACCTCCAAGATAACACATTTGAGGAGGACCAGGATATGGGACTAGGATCCGCTGTTGGCGGTGAACCCAGTGAACCCAGTGAACCTCCAATATAATTGGTTACTAATTCTCCGACTCTGGCATCGTGGAGTTTTGGCTCCGTCGGGTCGTGAGGATGTCTATGCATAGTACAGAGAGTTGTGATACAGGACTAGTACACCCCAAGGGATACCCTGGTGGCTAGTGGATGTGTCGGGAACAGTGGATTTGAGATATTATGTGTCTAGGTCGAATTAAATGATTTTGAACTCCTTTGAGGATGATTTTCAAACCAGACTGTGGACCACAATGTGTTTTCCTTATATGGATTTTGTGTGAGTCCTACTAAGTGGTTTTAAAGAGAAATGGAAATGACGGTGATTTAAAGATGATGTTTTTATATCATGAACTGTTTATGTGATGCATGCATGGTTTTATAAATGGAGGGGGACAAAGGTAATATTCCTTAGAAAATGATTTATAAACGATTATTTTTGTCCACTCACAACTTTTGTGTTTAAACCCCCTTCAAGCAGTAGAGTTGACGCGGACACTTATCTCGAGGCAGAGACATTAGCACTTTCGGCTGCGATGTGTAGTTGTACTTGAGTAAGATATCTAAATTGTACCCTTGATCCTACTTAGATGCTCTGATATTATATTGTATTTGGTTGGTCATTACTTACGGGAATTATTGAGTGCTTGAATCCCTTGTCTGACAAGTGAAAGTATTTTTTTATTATTAAAATTTGCAAGGATTGAAGGGTATTTGGGAACCTTTCCTTAGGTTGTCAGACGGGATCAGGGTTCTTCCCGGGTTTCTAGGGGAAATTCGGGACGGGTCCTGACAATTGGTATCAGAGCACTAGGTTAAATTCCTGTAGACCGTACATCTAGTGTACAGGTGAAATTTTGGTATTAATGATTTATAGCTTCTTTTCAGCGTATAATGCCTCTGAGACGTGAGTTCCGTCAACGGTCTGGGAATGGTGGAGATGACCATGAACCTGCAGTGGAGCCGGATTTGAGGCAGACACTGGAACAGCTGGGTCAGACTTTAGCTTCTGTACTCCAGGACAGGGCTTTTCATGAAGTCTCTGATATTGAGAGAGCCTAGAGACTGGGGGCGACGATATTTATGGGCGAGTCTAGCCCAGATGAGGCTGAGGAGTGGATTACTCGCATGGAGCGGGTGTTTTTGATTATGAGATGTCCTCTAGGGGACAGAGTTCTGTTGGCCACATTTTTGCTAGGTGGTTCTGCTTACCACTGGTGGCACTCATTGGAGGTGTTAGGCTGGAATGTCCATACACTTACTTGGCAGACTTTCCGGGAACGCTTCTTGGAGCAATTTTACCCTCGCTCACACCGGAATGTTAAGGAGGCCGAGTTCTTGGATTTACAGCAAGGAGTCATGACTGTGGCCCAGTATGAGCAGAGATTCATAGCGCTGAGTCGCTTTGCACCGACTTTGGTGGCGACCGAGATAGACAAGTGCCATAGATTTGAAAGTGGACTGAGGAGTGAGATTCGGTCAGCAGTTACGTCTATGGATCACACTTCCTTGAGGACTTTGGCTGATGCTGCAGCCCGAGTAGAGTTGAGTTTGGGTTTCCCAATTCCGCAGCTGTACAGTGGTTCCAGGAGACGTCGAGATCACTAGACTGTCGAAACCTCTAGTCAGGGACCATCCAAAAGAGGCAGTCATAGTTCTGGATCTTCTGGGAATGCGAGATCTAGTTCAGGCAGTGGTGGAGCTGGTCAGGCACAACAATCTTATACACAGTCTAGCGGTGCCTCAGTGCAGTTCAATAGAAGACAGGGTGGCAGATCTAGTGGCTTCAGTGGTTCCAGTTGTTATTTCTGTGGGGAGACTGGTCACATCAGGAGATTCTGTCCACAACGTCGTCCGGGCAGTAGTTCCTTGGTTCGTGGTGCGACTGATCCTAGCCCGAAGACAGGACAGATGTTTGATACTGCAGCTGGGAGACAGACCCATTTCAGTGGGGCCGGTAGAGCTAGTGGGACCAGCAGGGCCAGAGGCAGGTATGGGGATCGTGGTCGATCTTCTGGTACACTAGCTCGAGTTTTTGCCATGACGCAACAGGAGGCTCGAGCAGCACCGGAGGTGGTCACTGGTACGTTATCTATTTTCAACCGCAATGCTTGTGTTTTATTAGATCCCGGGGCAACTCATTCTTTTATTTCTCGGGGTTTTACAGTGTTTGCGGATGGAGAATTGTCCCCGATTGGTTTGGACATGGGTATTAGTACTCCTACCGGGGATATGTTAGTGGCAAACCTCGTGATTCGCAGTTGTCCGGTGATGGTTGAAGGCCATGGTTTGGAGGCAGATTTAATTCCCTTAGATATTTTTGAGTTTGATGTGATTCTGGGGATGGATTGGTTGTCCATGCACCATGCCTCCATAGACTGTTATGATAAGACAGTGGTTTTCAGGAGTCCAGGATTTCCGGAACTCACATTTCGTGGAGATCGTAGGGTACTACCCTTTGGAGTGATATCAGCATTAACCGCTGAGAGATTGTTGAGGAAAGTCTGTGAGGGGTATTTGGATCATGTGTTTGATACTCGGGATACTCCGATGAGAATGGTGGATATTCCTGTGGTGAGTGAGTTATCTGATATGTTTCCAGAGGATCTTCCAGGATTGCCACCTCACCGTGAGATTGAGTTTACCATAGAGCTTCTACCAGGTATTCAACCTATCTCATAGGTACCGTACAGAATGGCACCGGCAGAATTGCGAGAGTTAAAGACTCAGTTGCAGGACTTGGTGAATAAGGGATTTATTTGTCCAAGTGTTTCACCATGGGGTGCGCCGGTATTATTTGTGAGGAAAAAGGATGATGGTCTGAGATTGTGTATCGACTACCGGTAGTTAAATAGAGTGACGGTGCGAAATAAGTATCCTCTGCCAAGGATTGACGATTTATTTGATCAACTGAAGGGGGCAAAGTATTTTTCGAAAATTGACCTTCGATCCGGGTACCATCAGTTGAGGATCCGGGAAGAGGATGTTCAGAAAACAGCTTCCAGGACTCAGTATGGTCATTATGAGTTCCCGGTGATGCCCTTCGGGTTGACTAATGCCCCGGTAGCGTTTATGGACTTGATGAACAGGGTATTCCAAAAGTATTTGGATCGATTTGTAATTATGTTCATCGACGATATCTTGGTGTATTCAAGAAGTGCCAAGGCACATGAGAAGCACTTGAGGTTGGTCATGAATATGCTTAGGAAAAAGTAATTGTTTGCCAAGTTTAGTAAATGCCAGTTTTGGTTGACCGAGGTAAGATTCTTGGGTCATGTGATTTCGGCTGAGGGTATCAGCGTAGACCTCCAAAAAGTGGAGGCAGTGGTAAACTGGGAGTAACCGAAGATAGAGATAGAAGTGAGGAGCTTTCTGGGTTTGGCAGGATATTATCGGCGGTTCGTAGAAGGATTTTCTACGATAGCAGGCCCATTGACTCGGTTGACTAGGAAAGGAGTCAAGTTTGATTGGGATGCTGATTGTGAGCAGAGCTTTCAGGAGCTAAAGAGAAGGTTGACTTCTGCTCCAATATTAACCCTTCCAGATGGTAACGAGGGATTTGAGGTATATAGTGATGCATCATTGCGGGGTATAGGCTGTGTGCTGATGCAGCATGGGAAAGTGATAGTGTATGGTTCCAGACAACTTAAACCCCATGAGATGAATTACCCCACACATGATTTGGAGTTGGCTGCAGTGGTGCATGCACTGAAAATATGGAGACATTATTTGTACGGGGAGACGTGTCGGATCTTCACCGACCATTAGAGTTTAAATTACTTGTTCACCCAGAAGGACCTGAATTTGAGGCAGAGAAGGTGGCTTGAGCTGATAAAGGATTATGATTGTACTATTGAGTACCACCCAGGAAAAGCCAATGTTGTGGCAGATGCCTTGAGCAGGAAGTCTATGGGTTCTTTGGCCCATTTGCATATAGTCTACCTACCGTTGCTGGTAGAGTTTCGTAGAGCAGGGATTGTACTGGACATGGATAGCCAGGGGGCTTTGTTGGCTAGTTTCCATGTGAGGCCTGTTTTGATTGATCGGATTATTGAGGCTCAACTCCAGGATCCTACATTGTGCATTATCAGGATAGAGTTGGAGGCTGGAAACAGGCAGGACTATGCTGTTAGGGATGATGGAGCATTTGTTAAGGATGGACGGTTGTGCGTACCGAATGAGCTGGAGTTAAAGAGGGAAATTCTTGATGAGGCTCATAGTTCGGCTTACGCTATGCATCCAGGAGGTACCAAGATGTATCATACCCTAAAAGAACATTATTGGTGGACTGGGATGAAAAGAGAAATTGCTGAGTTTGTGAGTAGATGCTTGACATGTCAGCAAGTGAAAGAAGAGAGGCAGAAACCCTATAGGACACTGCAACCATTACCTATCCCATAATGGAAGTGGGATCACATTACAATGGACTTTGTGTATAAACTTCCAAAGACACATAAGGGATATGATGGGATATGGGTAATTGTGGATAGACTTACAAAGTCGGCACATTTCTTGCTAGTGCGAGAAGATTTTCGGATGAGTCGGTATGCCAAATTGTTCGTGGATGAGATCATACGACTGCATGGGACTCCAGAGTCTATTGTTTCGGACAGGGATCCTAGGTTTACCTGGCGGAGTTTGCAGAAGGTTTTTGGCACCACATTGCATTTCAGTACAGCCTTTCATCCTCAGACGGATGGTCAGTCTGAGAGAACAATCCAGGTTTTGGAGGATATGATGAGGGCTTATGTACTACAGTTTAAAGGGAACTGGGATTCACACTTGTCTCTGATGGAATTTGCATATAATAACAGTTACCAGTCGAGTATTGGGATGTCTCCTTCGAGGCACTGTATGGGAGGCAATGCAGGACACCTTTGTGCTGGAGTGAAATAGGTGAAAGGAGACTGTTAACACCCGAGATGGTGGATTTGATTGAGGAAAAGATTAGAATCATCAGGGAAAGGTTGAAAATAGCCCAGGATCGCCAGAAGAGCTATGCAGACCGTCGAACCAGAGACCTTGAGTTTGAGGTAGGTGACTGGGTGTTCTTGAAACTATCTCCCTGGAAGGGAGTGGTACATTTTGGTAGACGAGGAAAACTGAGTCCTTGCTACATTGGTCCGTATGAGATTTTGGAGAGGATAGGACCAGTGGCATATCATATTTCTTTACCCTCGGAATTATCCAGAGTTCATGATGTCTTTCATGTATCTTTGCTCCGGAAATATCTGTTTGATGAGTCTCATGTGTTAGAAGAGCAACCACTTGAGCTGAAAGACGATATGACGTTTGAGGAGCAACCGGCCCAAATTCTAGATTGGAAGGAAAAGGTACTTCGTAGAAAGATTATTCCTCTAGTTAAAGTGTTGTGGAGGAATCATAACGTGGAGGAGGCCACGTGGGAAACCGAGGAACTAATGCAGGCACAATATCCTCATTTGTTCCATGGTTAGGAATGAATTTCGAGGATGAAATTTCTTAAAGGGGTAGATTGTAACAACCCGGAATTTTAATTATTGGGTTTACGCAATTATTTTTGTAAAATGACAATTTTACCCTTGGTCGGTAAAGGGCATGGAAATCAAGTTTTGTTTCGGAACTTATTAGGTGGTGTTTCGGGTACCGTTGCGTAGGTCTCGAACTCACGAGTTCGTAGATAGGCGGCACGCAGGAAACGGGGTTCGTGTACGAAAGTTATTGGTCTAGATGTGCAAGGGCATTTTGGAATTTTGATTTGGGAGAAGATATTTTAACCCCAATCATTTTTCATCTTCATTTCATTTTCATCTTCATCTCATTATCACTCATCTCTCTCTCTGAAACACAAAACCATCAAACCCGTGCAAAAAACACCCGAAAAACCCACAAAGTCAACTTTGGATTCAACGCTTTAGCTTCCATTTTTGATCAACTAATCGTATTCTACTCCTTCCCAAGATCACAACCGTACCAATCATCGAAGGAGAGGACCACGGGGGAAGCCGAACCGAGTATAGGAAGTTTCGGATCTTCCGATCGATTTTCTGGCTTACACAGGTACATGTTTGATGTTTTAAGGTCATATTTGGATTCCTGGGTTCGAGTAGATAGATTTAGATGTAAAATTTGTGAAAAATAGTTGAGTTTTGAGGAAGTTATAAAAGCTTGAAGTTTCGGCCGAAAATGGGGGATTCCGGCGAAACCAGACGGCGGCGCCGGCAGCCGATCGTCTTCTCCGGCGAGTCACCGGTGATCAGTCGGGTTGAGTGAACCGATCGGGTCGAGTTGAATCGATCGGGTTAAGTGAACCGGTCAGGTCGAGTTGGACCGGGTCAGGTTGAGCCGGGCCAGGTTGGACCTGTCCAGGCGCGTGAACACTATAGCAGGCGCATGATCGACGCGTGAGGGCGCGTGGGCGTGTGTGCCGATATCTTCCGACGGCGTGTGGCGGCGCGTGGGGCCGAGTCTGAGGTCACGGCAGCGCGTGGTAACTAGTTTTCGACGTTCCGAATCTGTTGGTACAAGTTTCAGGTTGATCGGACGTTGTTTAGAGGTCGCTTTGGGTGTCCGAAGTTGCTGTGTTTTCTAGAAACAACATGGGTAGACTTCCCGAGGTTTAGGAAGTTGTTATATAAGAGTCTTATTACTAGCCGATAATCCCGATTGTTGTTTTTGACAGGCGATATTGTTCCGGGAACCTCAGAGGAACGAACAAGACGGGATTGAGCTGGCTTGAACAGGTTTGTGAGTGGACTTTTGTTTTATAAACTGAAATGCATGCATCAAAATATCTTTGTTTAAATACTGTTATGCATTGTGTCATTGAATTTCTGAATTTTAGAAATGATTACTGGACACATGTTTTCCACTATTTCAGTTAAAGTGTGATTTGAGAAATATCATGGTTTTTGGACTCGATTTTGATATCGTTTTGACGTGGAAATTATTGAGTCCATGATTTGGGTTTTGACCCGGTTGTATGAGTTTATCAGATTTGGTCATATTTGAGGGAGGCCAGGACCCAGGACTAGGATCCGTTATTAGCGGTGAACCCGATGAACCTCCAAGATAAACATTGATTTGAGGGAGGCTAGGACCCGGGACTAGGATCCGTTATTAGCGGTGAACCCAGTGAACCTCCAAGATAAACACATTTGAGGAGGACCAGGATATGGGACTAGGATCCGCTGTTGGCGGTGAACCCAGTGAACCTACAATATAATTGGTTACTGATTCTCCGACTCTGGCATCGTGGAGTTTTGGCTCCATCGGGTTGCGAGGATGTCTATGCATAGTATAGAGAGTTTTGATACAGGACTACCACACCCCAAGGGATACCCTGGTGGCTAGTGGATGTGTCGAGGACAGTGGATTTAAGATATTATGTGTCTAGGTCGAATTAAATGATTTTGAACTCCTTTGAGGATGATTTTCAAACCAGACTGTGGACAACAATGTGTTTTCCTTATATGGATTTTGTGTGAGTCCTACTAAGTGGTTTTAAAGAGAAATGGAAATGCCGGTGATTTAAAGATGATGTTTTTATATCATGAACTGTTTATGTGATGCATGCATGGTTTTATAAATGGAGGGGGACAAAGGTAATATTCCTTGGAAAATGATTTATAAACGATTATTTTTGTCCACTCACAACTTTTTTGTTTAAACCCCCTTCAAGCAGTAGAGTTGACGCGGACACTTATCTCGAGGCAGAGGCATTAGCACTTTCGGCTGAGCTGTGTAGTTGTACTTGAGTATGATATCTGAATTGTACCCTTGATCCTACTTAGACGCTCTGATATTATATTGTATTTGGTTGGTCAATACTTACGGGAATTATTGAGTGCTTGAATCCCTTGTCTGACAAGTGAAAGTATTTTTTTATTATTAAAATTTGTAAGGATTGAAGGGTATTTGGGAACCTTTCCTTAGGTTGTCAGACGGGATCAGGGTTCTTCCCGGGTTTCGAGGGGAAATTCGGGACGGGTCATGACATGGACACTATACGTGGATGGATTTGCTTGCCACATTGGATCAGGAGCAGGCCTAGTTCTCACTTCCCCGAACCTAGTCAAGCTCGAATATGCCCTACGCTTCAGTTTCAAAGCTTCCAACAACAAGGCCGAATACCAAGCATTGTTAGCCGACCTACGCTTAGCCAAAGACCTGGAGGCCAACCAGTTGAGAATCTATAGCGATTCACAGTTGGTGGTCAGTCAAATCAACAATGACTTTGAAGCCAAGGACGTGTCCATGTCACTATACTTGGCCCTAGCAAAACAACTCCTCAAAAGCTTCTCGGCCTATGAAATCAACAAAATCCCTAGTTCAGAGAACGACCATGCTGATGCCCTGGCACGACTAGCATCCTCCTTGGATGAGAAGGAGCAACGAAGGGTACTCGAGGAAGTTCAACATGTACCAAGCACGAGACCACGGTCGATATACCCCATCAGCACCAGTCTGACCTGGATGAATCCCATCAAAGCCTACCTCAAAGACGGAACCCTCCCGGACGACAGGATGGAGGCCAAGAAACTCAAGCGACAATCAGCTTGGTACATCATCCAGCATGACTATCTCTACAAGCGCAGTTTCACTAACCCACTATTAAAGTGCCTGACATCAGATATGGGCGATTATCTCCTCAGAGAAATGCATGAGGTCATTTGCGGAGATCACTCGGGAGCGGGCACCTTGGCACATAAAGCCTTTAGACAGGGATACTATTGGTCCACCATGCTCTCAGATGCCATCGAACTAACACAAAAATCCAACAAGTGCTAGCGACATGCACAAATCCCTCACCTCCCAGCTGAGCCCCTGACTTCTATGCTCAGTCCTTAACCATTCTCCTAATGGGGACTCGATCTGATCGGCCAAATGCCCGAAGGAAAAGGAAAGGGCAACTACACAGTCGTAGCAGTAGACTACTTCACAAAATGGGCTGAAGCGAAATCATTGGCAACCATCATGGCAGCCCAGATCGAGCATTTCGTCTACCAATACATCATCTGTCGTTTTGGGATCCCACACACCATTGTCACTCATAATGGAAGGCAATTTGATTGCAATCGCTTCAGGGCTTTCTGTGCTACATACGACATCAAGCTCCTTTTTGCCTCACCATCACACCCACAGTCCAACGAACAGGTAGAAGCAGTCAATAAGAGCATCATGTACAACTTGAAGAAGAAACTGACAAGGGCAAATGGTCCGACATTATCAATGACATGCTATGGTCCCACAAAACCATCTTCAAGATGGCCACCAATGAGACTCCTTTCACCTTGGCTTTCGACACCGAGGTAATCGTACCAGTAGAGATCGACGAAACATCATATCGGGTAATCTCGTACAAACCAGAACAAAACAGTCACCAAATGGCTCTCAGCTTGGACCTGCTGGAAGAGTGCAGGGAAGCGGACAACCTTAAGCACATCACATACAAGCAACGAGTTGCACAATACTGCGACTTGAGAGTTCACCACAGGAGCTTCAGGAAAGACGATCTAGTCTTAAGGAAGGTTAGCCTTGCAACCTGGGAGAAATGGGCCGGCACCTTCGCCCCTACTTGGGAAGGACCCTACATAGTCTCCGGAAAATACAGAGAAGGGACCTATGAACTCAAAGATTCGAACGGCAAGACACTCCCACATCCATGCAATGTGGACCACCAAAAATTCTACTACAACTAAAATAGGCCCATGGCCAGAAACATGTTTGGCCCCTGGACAACCTTTTTGTACGCATTCCTGGCATAACCAGAGACTTTATCAATAAATAAATTTACAAGGAGGCAATCCCTCTTACTTTTCATCCCCAACAATCTTTCAGTTTGTAAAGGCAATCAACCCTAAAATCACTATGAGGCAAACCTCATCTCTAAACAACAATGGCTTCTCTTAGAACAACCTTTCACATTTTAACCACCCAAGGATAAAATTTATTTGAAACAGCCTCACCTCACTCAACATATCGGGTTCAACCTATTTTTAGCTCAAGGCAAACCTTATCATTCACAAAGCCACAATCACACAGATGCAAAAATAAAATAACATAAATCCTTAAAGTAAACCAACAATACTTATTCAATAAAAGGCTATTCGGCCAAGGAATGGATACAAAGTTAATTACAACACTAAGGGGCATTCCCCTGGTCTTCAGAGACATCTCCACCACCTCCTGGCACATCGGCCTGCCCGTCGGCATGATCATCCTCCTCATCCTTTGGCAGCACATTCCCATCTTCGTCCACATAATCTTCCCGTTTAGGGGGGGGGGGGGGCCTGTGTGGTGGGTGGTTATGCTTCAGCCAGGGGAATTGAATAGCCACACCGGTGTTAGCCAGCAGGATTCGCCGGAACAACCCATCCTCTAGCCTAGCCCTGAACCGTTGCAGATCATGATGATGCACCGGGGAGGCTTTGTACTCCTCTGCCCCCACCTTCTTGGCTGAGACTAGCTGGTCTGCCAGCATAGCATTAGCCGACTCTGCCTGTTGGACTCGGGCCTCCAACTCGGCCATCCTTGCTTCGGCAGCATCACGCTAAGCAACAAGCTGCCTCTCCAACTCCTTCACCTTCAACTCCACATCAACTTTGGCCTGTATGGACCTCTCATCCATTCTTTCTTTCTTAGCCACGAGATCCATCTTCGCCTTCAAAGCCTGATGCTCCTTGCCAACCTTCTCCTTAGCCTGGCTGGCATGCCGGATGCTGGTGAAGACCTCACCAAGAAACTGCACAAATATACACAAAAACAACACATTTTAGCATCCGAACAACAATAATAAGACAAATATAAACTACAACGAAAGGTACTTACATATGCCCCAGCCCACATGGTCTTATCGCATCGATCAGCGAAGTCCTTCGCCTTCAAGGCCGCGATCTCATCCAACTCGTACTGAGAGCCACAACTACGGTGTTCATGGAAGTTAGTCGACAGCTGGCTCCACGTCTCGTCCGCCTCCTGAGTCCTCAACATATCCGACTCCCCATCGATCTTCAAAAAATATGACCGAAGGGAAGTGTCAAGATAAGGCTTCCTCATCTTCGTAGGAATCCGCCGACCCTCCAAGTCGGAGCTAATATTGGGACAGACTATCTGGCGCACTGGCTCCAGGACTTCAATCTTCCCTTGCTTCTTCTGCTGAAGCACATCTTGAGCGTCTGCGGCCAACCCCTTCCTCTTCTTCCCCTTCCTCCTTCTCTCCTCAGCCATTATACGACGACGTTTGTCAGCCTCATCGTCCAGATCAATAGGGAGTGGCACATGAGGTCGACTGGCAGAAGGCGAAGGTACATCTGTCAGTGGAACAGAACCTGACCCCGAGGCACTTGGAAACAACTGGGTCAAAAGCTCCCCAGTTTCATGGTCAACGGCCTCCTGACCACCCTACTCTGCCACAGGATCCTCCACCACCAGCATAACTTTGGCCGTCGAACTTGTCCGAATCGGCTTCCGATAGTCTCCTTTGCCCGTGGAGGCCCCGACCTTCTCTACCTCAGCCTTTGTCTCGGCCACCTTTTTCATAGCTTTAGAAAATTTGGCCAACCTCTTTGTGAGTTGTTCGGCTGCGGCTACCACAAAGTCCGGATCGACTGCAACACGCACAAATCAGCCACCCAAAATAGACTAGAAAAGGTACGAGTGAGGAACACTTACGCAGGACAGGCATTAGACCAACTTGAAGAAGGTGGGCAAGCAGCAGTAAGTAATCCACACTCCTCTCTGCTCGGTCAAGCCTATGGAACACTTCTGCGCAATCAGCCTTCTCATGCTCACTGATAGTCGGCCGCTTAAACACCTCTGCACAAAAACGAAGGGTCAGCCCATATCGGCCATAAAAAAAACATACAAAACAAAAAGAAATAAAAAAAACGAAAGCACAAGCAAGAAACAAGATTCTCCTACGGCCACCACCTTTCGACTAATACACGCGAGCATGCGTCGGTCGAATAATGGCACCTCAACACCCTCCCAATTCCCCGACACAAACACGAACTTGTGTTTCCAGGCCTTTTGGGAGGTCGGCATATCTTCAATGAATGGCCCGCTTTCCTGCTTCGTCCTGGATTCTACATACACCCAGCCTGTCTTGTCTTGCACAAATTTGTACAGGTGGCATACGTGACCCCAGATCGGCTCTCCTTTCCCGCACAACCTGAAAGCAGTGTATACCACAGTCAACATGACCCAACAGTTGGGATTTAGCTGACCAAGGGCAACACCCACTTCCACGGCCATCCTCTGTAGCCATGGATGAATAGGCAGCACCACTCCATCGCTAAAGTTATCCGAATGGAACTTAGCCCAACCAACCGGCGGATTGCTCGGCCTCTCCCTCCTCCCAAGAAGCCTCATTTTCATGGAGTCTGGAATATTGAACACCCTTCGGTAAGCCATAAGGTCATCCTCATCGAATGTGCTTACCTGCCGATCTACTTCATAGCCCAAGATGGCCACTGTCACAAGTTCCATAGCCTCTTCAACGTCGATCTCCATCGGCCTAGACGTCGACGCCATTTCCATGGACTTTGAACTTGACGCCACCACTGTATACTTATCGGCCGGTGACTTCAATAGTTCACTTTGTCCAACTGATGATACCTCGACGTTAGAGGTCTCAGCCCCATCAATGGCCGAGACATAACGAGTATCAATAAATTCGAAAGTCTTCCCAAGCTCATCTTCCAATTCTTAGCCCGACAGTTCTTGAGACACCTCAAGGATCGGTCCATCCACGTTTGGATCCACCTCTAGCTCTACCACAGTGTTTGGCCGAGGGGAGCAGAGGCCGATTCAGACACGTTTATCTGAGAATCAGAGTTAGCCGAGCTAGCATCTGATTCACCGTCAAATGCATAACAAGACCGATCCTCGGATCCTTTTGAATCACCACGAGAACTTGACATCTACAGACATACAGAAAATCTAAGAAGGGGAAGATGCGAAGCCACGACTACTTTTGAGATACAGAAGATCTAACCCACAACGTACATCAAATTCATCCCCAGTTTGTACAAAACAACCCATTCAATCAAAAAAACAGCGGAAAAAGAATGTCATACCTTGTTTATAAGATTTCCGCCGTGAACACTGCCGTAAAATACTCACCGGGAATTGCCTAAACATGGTTCAAGGATCGCTGGAAATCACCTCAAAAATCCGACAACCTCTCTCGAAAGCAAAAAGTGACGAAAAATGACGAAGTTGAAGCTCTTATACACCCATTTGGCCAGTCGAAAGGTCGCACACAAACCCCAAGACAATTATTACGTGACCCGTGGCACATCATACCATGCCACTTATCGCACATCAACAAGGTAGAACTCAAACCAACAACAAATAGAAGAATAGACAGAATATAGTGAGGAAATATTTGATCATGAATATCCTGTCATAAAAGATATTGCACCATTAGAAAAATTCCAAATAGAAAGAACTAAGACATTAGAAGATCTATTACAATTAGCATAACAGACTAGAATAATAGGAGAAGATCCCCAATTATATTGGAATAAAAATCAAATAGTATCCAAGTTAGACATTATCAATCCAGACTTAACTATTAAGACAGCATATATGCCTTGTAATTTATTAGATAAACAAGAATTTGAAAAGCAAATCAAAGAATTATTAAAATCGAAAGTAATTTGACCTTCGAAGTCTAGACATAGATCAACAACCTTTATTGTTAGAAAACATTATGAATTAAAGAGAGGAATGGCAAGAATAGTTTACAATTATAGAAGACTTAATGATAATACTTATGAAGATAGCTATAAGTTACCAAATAAAGATGAGCTTATCAATAAAATTCAAGAGAGTAAATATTTTAGTAAATTTGACTGTAAATCAAGATTTTGGCATATTAGATTAGCAAAAGAGTCAATAGAATGGGCAGCTTTCACCTGTCCAGAAGGACATTTTGAATGGCTTGTTATGCCATTTGGGTTAAAAAAATGCACCATCTATTTTTGAAAGAAAAATGGATAAAATATTTAAGAAATATGATAAATTTTGTAGTGTTTATGTAGATGATATCCTTCCACATAGTAAGAATAAAAATGAACATAGGAAGCATTTAGAAATTATATTGAAAGAAATTATCAAACAAGGAATTATTATTAGCAAAAATAAAATAGAATTAGAAAAACAGGATATTGAATTTTTCGGAATGTATATTAAATCAGGCACAATCTAATTACAGGAACACATATCTAAGAAAGTTAGAGAATTCCAAAATAAATTAGAAGATAAAAAGAAATTACAACCATTTCTAGGATTACTTAATTATGCTAGAAATTACATTCCAGATCTTGGTAGGAAGATTGCAACATTACATAGTAAGACATGCCAGAAATACTTTAATAGTAAAGATATCAAACTAGTGCAACAAATTAAAGAAGAAAGATATCCTCTTTCCCCTATTCATGAACCCAATAGCATAGCAAAAACTATTAACCTTACCTTTAGAAAATGGCTACAAGATAGTGGAAATAGATGCTCAACTAAAGGCTGGGTATGAATTTTGTATAAGAAAAAGAATAAAGAAGCTCCAAAATCAGAAGAACATATTTGTAGATACGCATCAGGCAAATTTAGTGATGTACATGCTAGACTACCAGCAACAGATTTGGAAATTTTCCTTCTATTTACATAATGTCGTGTTTACTATCAGAATAGATTGTCAGAATATAGTCCCCCATTATAATAAGATTACTGATAATAGACAGGCAGCTCGAAGATGGATTAATTTTGTAGACTCTATTACAGGAAATGGGTTTAAACCAATATTTGAACATATCAAAGGTAATGATAACACATTAGCTGATATTTTATCTCGTATTATTTATTGACATGATGGAATATTAAAGAGGAGATCAAAGACCAGTGGCACCAAGAGGAATGTCATTGAACCCAAGAATAATTTCTCCAGTTCCTTTCAGACCAGGAATACCGGATATGACCACCATAAATGCATCCCCAAGATAGATAACTCCAAATACTTTTAGGCCAGATATCACTGCCACCCCTGCATCTCCAAGCATTAGGAAAATAGTTCCTGCACAAACAGCTAACATAACACCAGATTGCATAGCCATAGATGAACATTACTATTTAGCATTAGAAAGAGACGAGACAAAGAAGTTTAAGATATACCCTACATATTTTACTCATCCTTTAGAAGAACAAGCCATACTAGATAGTTTTTGGAAAATAGCCAAGACAACCACGCATGATAGGAATGTTTTCTAAGAATTTCATGTCACATTTAGCAGCATATTTCATAAAGAAGCATTTAAAATCATCACATCATACAGCAGACAATAAATCCATATTTATTCATTATGTAATTTTTCAAGGTCACAACCTAGGAATCTATACTTGTTGGGAGGATATAGTTGTACATATAGCAAAATACCCAGAAGTCGCATTATCGAAAGGTTATGACAATGAGAAAAATGCATTTGCAGAATTCATAGATAGAATAAGACGTTGCATAGAGAGTCCAAAGACAAATGAAACTACACTGATTGAGCAGATATATGAACTCAGAGGTTCTTGAACTCAGAGGTCCCCTGACTATTGTTTAGCAGTTATCTTAGCACTTATATACTCATAACAAAGTGTTCAAGAAAAATATTATTGCCGGTTTTGCAAGATAATAGTATTTGATAATAGTGTTTCATTGTTTTTGGACTAGAAGCCATCTTGAGAAACCACTTAAAAAGAAAGAACGAAAACTTAGTTAGAGATTACAGTTGAATCTGAATCAGACTCTCTATTGATGAAACACAAATTTGTACATAAACTTGAAAATACAACTTATAATTTACAAGAGCTCAAAACATGAGCACCTATTGAAAAGAAAGAAAGAAAGTGAAAGAACAAAGGACTTTATGGAAAGTGCTTTTCGGAGAGCTTTGGATAGCTTTTGGATGAGAAGTATTCTTCCGTGGGTTGCTATGCCTTTCTCCAAGTGTGTTTTGTTCCTTGCATGCTTGCCTCTTATTTATATACAAATATTGTAAGATAATAACAAAAGAGGAGGTTGGGTATGGCTTGGACAGATGGGAGTATTCTGTATGTAGCATGTGAATTCTGAACACTCTGTCTGCTTCGTATCTAGTTGTGCTGTTCTGGAATGCTTCTTTGCTGGACATATGTATTTCTTCTGATAACTTCATCTTCTGACAATTTTTTCTATCTTGACAACTTTTTCTTCTACCTTGACAACTTTATCTTCTACTTGGACAACTTATCTTCTGACAACTTTTCTACCTTGACAACATTTTCTTCTTTTTGGTTAAGTAAAGTTCCACTAAGGAAAAGTCATTTGGTGCACTCAATTATTGGAGTCCACTAAATTATACTCAAAATTTATCTTGTTGTCCTTCTACTACCCTTCCATCGAATTTTCAATATTATGTTCTGCTACAGTATCGAAGGAGTAGGAAGAGACGTTATCTTCAAATTCTTCATATTCTTCGTTACGCTGGTCAACTATATTTTGGACTATTCTGCAATTTTTTATATGTGGAATTGGAATTCTCATGAAATCTTTATCTTGGGAACCATAAAAAGGATCTGCATGTGTTGGCTTTCGCCTACCAAATGTTCTGTGTGATAATTTTCTTCCAAATCTTGTAAGACTAGTGCTTTCCATTTCTGTACACGTATTTCTTCTATCTTGTAATTTTTGTGTACCTCAGATGTGTTCTGTTGCAGATGAATGCTGGAAAAATTTCCTAGTAGATTGCTGCAGACTTGGGTGTCTTGCATGATTACTAACTTTGAATAAGATGGTAATAACTTTGTTTTGTATCTCCGGGTATGGTCATGTCAGGGCCATTGCAATGATAATTCTTCTACCCATTCTGGTGTAGTAGCTTGTATTTCTACAGTTGTTCTTGTTCTTTGTATATAATAGCACACAAGTGATCGCTGGAGGATTGTGGGAAAATATATCTTGATGTACGGTATGGATGTATCTGAGAAGTGGAAATATTCAACTATTTAGAAATATAGAAGGAGTAATGGTGTAATCTTGTAAAAACTAGAAAAACCTAGAATGAAAAAGGGCTCAAAGGAATCTAAGTCTAATGAAAGCTTGATATAGGTTAAGGACGGAGATTGACATTCAAAATCTACTTTATGAATAAGGCGATGAACATCTGGAATGGACGTAGGGTGATGAAGGAAAAAGTTAATGACATGAAGAAAAAAGTCTAATCCTGCTCTTTCTGCACAAAAGTAAATCTCACGTATTTTTTCAATAGGTAAAAAAGATAAAACTAAAAGGAACTTTCTTTCGATTGAGGAATTTATGCAATTATGTCTGAGTGAAAATCTAGGATGTAGGGAAGGTTCAGGAATCTGGGAATTTAACTTTTTTTGGAGGTCAATAATTTTTAAAGAAAGGGAAATGTTTTCTTTTGAGAGGTAAGAAGCCTTTTATTTCTATCATTCTTGAGTTTCATACATCTGCTTAATCAGTCTAGGTTCATTTGTCTTAGGACTCTTTATGCAATTTCCTATTCTATCTATGAATTCTGCAAATGCCAAATGTACTTTTCTCATTGTGAAAACCTTTCCATAATGCGACTTCTGGGTATTTTGCTATCTGTACAACTACATCTTCCCAACAAGTATAGATTCCTGGGTTGTGACCTTGAAAAACTACATAATCAGTAAATCTGGATTTAATTTCTGTTGTATCATGTGATGATGATGCATGTTCTGATGATGATGATTTTAAATGCAATTCTAAAATATGATGCTAAACTATTTAATGTGGCATGCAATTCTTTGTAAACATTCCTATCATGCGTGGTTGTCTTGGATATTTTCCAAAAACTATCTATTATGGTTATCTGTTCTAAAGGATGAGTAAAATCTTTATGGTATGTCTTAAACTTCTTTGCCTCATCTCTTTCTATTGCTAAATAGTAATGTTCATATATGGCTATGCATTATGGTGCTTTGTTAGCTGTTTGTGCAGGAGCTATCTACCTAATGCTTGGAGATACAGGTGTGGTAGTGATATCTGGCCTAAAAGTATCTGGAGCTATCAGTCTTGGGGATGCATTTATGTTGGTCATATCCGGTATTCCTGGTCTGAAAGGAACTGGAGAAATTATTCTTGGGTTCAATGACATTCCTCTTGGTGCCACTGGTCTTTGATCTCCTCTATAATATTCCATCCTATCAATAAATAATATGGAATAAAATATTAGCTAATGTAATGACTCGGACCATAAATTAAATTAATTGAGAATTTACTTAAGGAAAAGGCAATTTTACCCTTAGTTTCAGAAGGGTTCGGGACCCACTTTTTGTTTGGCCGTGCATTTGGAATTTTTTTCTTGGGTCGTTGTGTAGGTCTCGAACTCACGAGTTCGTAGACAGGCGACATGCGAAAAACGGAGACCCGGTGAGAGAGTTTTGGGTCTAGATGCTTCAGGGGCAGTTTGGTCATTTTGGAAAAGTCCAAAATTTAGAGGGATATTTTCTCTCTTTTCGGACTCTGCCCAGACCCAGCCCAGAACCATTCTCTCTCCTCCCTCAATCCCTCTCTCTCTTCCCTCAATCCCTCTCTCTCTTCCCGTGCGATCACGCACAAACCTCACCTTCATCGTCCCATTTCTTGAACGATTCGACCAAATCCAAGGCCGTGAACGTCTTCTCCTCGACTCCACGACTGGTTTGATGTCACTATAGAGATTGGAGCATAGCCATAGACTACGGATGGAAGAGGAGAGTTGGACAGAAACTTCTCGACCGGATTCCCATCGATTGAGGTATGTTTTCCTAATTCTAAGCTTAGATTCGGACTCCTGGAAAGGAGTAGATGATTTTACATACTTGGATCGAACAAAATTGTAGAGTTTGGAGGAATCTGGGAAGCTAGGGCTTCCGGCCGTTAATGGCGGATGTTGGTGAGGGAACCCAGATTTCGGCCACCGTTGATGGCGGCTGTGGCGGTGGTTCGGTCGTCGTCTCCGACGAACTCCGATGACTGGTTCGACCTGCGGTGGCTGACGTGGCATGCCACCTGGCAGCCACATGGTGCCACGTGCTAACCAGTAAGCATCTAGTCAACATGATATTCCATAAGGTTCAACGGAATATTCCGTCAGAGTGACGGAATTTTCTACGGTGAACAGTACTGGGCGCGTGGGGGCGCGTAGCCGGCGTGTGGTTCGTGGTCTAAGCTTCTACCGGCGCATGGAACTATTTCCCGACCCACGGCGGTGCGTGTCAGGGTTTTTGGACATTTCGAATCGGATTTTGGTGGTTTCAAGGCCTTTGGAGTTCGTTTAGAGCCCCGTTTGGGTAATCCCAACGGTAATGGATGACCACAGAGCGAGTTTTGGCTTGGAAGATCAAGGGGGCTGGGTTATTGGTATGTCAAAAGGTTCCTTGGGGCTAGGGTTTCCCTGAGTTGGTACTTGGATGTATTTGGAACGGACTGGGTTTCTGGGATTACGTGGTATGTGTACTTCTATGTACTATGTTATACCACGGGGTTCTCTGATATTGGCGTGGAGGGTGTTTTCTCCGCCATATCATTGAGGTTTTTCCAACTGGCGTTGGAGGGTTTGTTTCCGCCAGATCGTTGAGGGGTTCTCCGATGCTAGAGTTCGAGGGGTCTTTCTCCACCACATCGTTGAGGTTTGAGGTATGTCATGGAGGATTCCATCATACTCTCAGGATAATATGAGGTATGTCTTGGAGGACTCCATCATACTCTTAGGATGATATGAGGTAAGTCATGGAGGATTCCATCATACTCTTAGGATAAACCAAGATATTGAGCTACAATTGGGGATGAGCAGGGATATCGAGTTACCACTTGGGGTGCTCAGGATGTGCTGAGATATGTAACTACCATCGGGGGTGCTCAAGATGAGCCGGTATATTGAGTTACAACTCGGGGTGCTAAAGATGAGCAGGGATATCGAGTTACCACGCGGGGTGCTCAAGATGAGCCAGTATAACGAGTTACCACTCGGGGTGCTCAGAATGAGCCGGGATATTGGGTTACCACTCGGGGTGCTCAAGTTGAGCTGGGATATCGGGTTACCACTCGGGATGCTCAGGATGAGCTGAGATATCAAGTTACCACTCAGGTTGCTCAGGATGAGCTTGGATATCAAGTTACCACTCGGGGTGCTCAGGATGAGTCGGGATATCGAGTTACCACTCGGGCTGCTCAGGATGAGCTGAAATATTGAGTTACCATTCGGGGTGCTCTGGATGAGCTGGGATATCGAGTTACCGCCCGGGGTACTCAGGATGAGCCGAGATATCGAGTTAACACTCAGGATGCTCAGGATGAGCCGGTATATCGAGTTACCACTCGTGGTGCTCAGGATGAGCCGGGATATCTAGTTACCACTAGGGGTGGTCAAGATGAGCCTGGATATTGAGTTACCACTCGGGGTGCTCAGGATGAGCCGGGATATCGAGTTATCACCCGCGGTGCTCAAGATGAGTTGGGATATTGAGTTGCTACTTGGGTTGCTCAAGATGAGCCGAGATATCGAGTTACCACTCGGGTGCTTAGGATGAGTAGGGATATCGAGTTACCACTCGGGGTGCTCAGGATTAGTCGAGATATCGAGTCACCACTCGGGGTGCTCATGATGAGCTGGGATATCGAGTTACCACTCGGAGTGCTCAGGATGAGTTGGGATATCGAGTTACTACTCAGGGTAAGTCAGCGAGACTCAATTCAACCAAGTCTAATACCTTGGTCATCTGGTTCAGTGGGTTGGTGTGGGCGGTTACCTAGATTGATGGGTGGTTGACGGTTCACGCGAGAGTGACACATCAGTTGTCTCGTTTTATTGCGGAGGAGGTCCTCTGACGTAGTATGTGAACAACTAGGCTATCCTACGTCTGACTGGTAGGTGAAGTCAATCAAGTACAGAGGAGGTTCTGTTGGAACCCCTATAAAGTTTATTTAATGTTTCCAAAGATTATGGGTATTTTAGGTATTAACTTTTGTGGTTAAAAGCTGTCAGACGGGAGCAGGGCAATTTGCGTATTTCGAGATGAAATTTGGGAAGGGTCCTGTCAAGTTGGTATCAGAGCTCTAGGTTTCACTTCATGTAGAGTGCACACTTGTGTACAAATGGTTCTTGTCAGTGAGATGCGCTGAGACGTTTGCCTCTTCAGCGACCTAGAATTGAGGGAGGCGGAGAGTTGGGAATCATGTGATGCACGGGTGAGGTAGGCATCGCTGTTGCTGGTGAGTGGACTTTGGTTTTGTGAAGTATAATGCATGCATAAAGGTATATTTGATATAATTGCTTATTATGTATTTTTTTGGAAAAATTCTGGATATTATTAAATTATTATTGGACAAGGGCTTTCAATAATTATTTGGAAATGACGTTTTGTGCTATGGCCTGGCTTTATGGTTTCGGGTTATATATGGTTTGACTTGATTGATTTTGGATTTCGGTCGAGTCCACGATTTTGAGTTTAAACCTGGTTTTTCAATGAATTTGGATTATGCCAAGAAACAAGGATGTCAAAACATAGATATGATTTACTGTCCTTGAGGGTCAAGGTTTTCTCCGATGCTGGCGTCGAGGGTATTTCTCCACCAGATGGTTGAGGCGAGCTACGGCTCGGGATTCCATCCGGGGAGTGGTGAGTCAGGTTTAAGATATTTTGTGTCTAAGTTGGTTTTATGGTTCTTAAGCTCCTTTCTTGACGGTTTTCAAAGCAGGGTTTTGGAGCACGAAATGTTTTCATTATTCGAATTTTTGTGGGTCCCACCAAGTGTTTTAACAAAACATTGAATTTGATTTTCACTGAATTGCTGTCCACACGGGTCATGGTTTTTCTCCAGCACATGATGAAGGGTATTTTCCATCACGTGTTCGTTGAGGTTTTCTCTAACTGGCGTTGGAGGGTAGTTCTCCGCCAGATCGTTGAGGCTGTTTATTCGTCGTACAAGGATTTCTCCAAGACTAGCGTGGTAGGGCATTTCGTCCGCCAGATCGTCGATATTTTATGTTGCTGGTGTGACAGGTAGTTCTCCACCAGATCGTTGGGGCTGACTGCACTTGATTTACGTGACCCTATCTGACACCTGACTTCGAGATCTATTCGATCAAGTGACATCTTGACTTGAGGTAATTGAAGTCATGTTGGGAGTAGGACCCACTGTGGACCTCTCGGGCTCGGAGCCTTGTTTCGAGGTATGTTCCAGTTTGAATGGATTCTGGTGCCTTCAAAATATCTCCTAGATGTTTTTGTTGCCTACGGTTTGTTGTCAAGACTTGAACATAGAAATGTTCAGAGTCCACATGTTCAATTGGGAATAGCAGTTGAGGACCAATTGGTGTCGGTGGTGACGCGAGAGAACTTGAAAGCAGAAGGTTGGTTCTCTGACCAAAGTTAACGACCCAGACCAGAAATTAAATTAATTGAGATTTTACCCTTGATTTCAGAAGAGTTCGGGAGTCATTTTTTGTTTGGCAGTGCTTTTGGAAATTTTTCTTGGGTCGTTGCGTAGGTCTCAAACTCACGAGTTCATAGACAGGTGGCACGTGGAAAATAGAAACCCGATGAGAGAGTTGTGGGTCTAGATGCTTCAGGGCCAGTTTGGTCATTTTGGAAAAGTCCAAAATTTAGAAGGATATTTTTCTCTCTTTTCAGACTCTGCACAGACCCGGCCGAAAACCACTCTCTCACCTCCCCTGATCCCTCTCTCTCTTCCCTTGCGATCATGCACAAACCTCACCTTCATCGTCCCATTTTCAGACCGATTAGACCAAATCCAAGGCTGTGGACGTCTTCTCCTCACTCCACGAACAATTTGATGTCACTGTCAAGGTGGGAGCATAGCCGTAGACGCCGGACGGAAGAGGAGAGGTGGACTGAAACGTCTCGGCCGGATTCCGATCGATTGAGGTATGTTTTCCTAATTCTAAGCTTAGATTCGAACTCCTGGAAATGAGTTGATGATTTTACATACTTGGATCGAAGAAAACGGTGGAGTTTGGAGGAATCTGGGAAGCTTTGGCTTCCGGCCGTTAAAGGCGGATTCCGACAAGGCAACCCAGATTCCGGCCAACGTCAACGGTGGCAATGGCGGTGGTCCGGTCGTCATCTCCGACAAACTCCGGTGACTAGTTTGACCTGCGGTGGCTGACATGGCATGCCACCTGGCAGCCACGTGGTTCCATATGGCGACCAGTCAGCAGCTGACTCAGCTGCCACGTGGAGCCACGTCGCAACACAGTCAGCATCCAGTCAACAATCAGTTGACCGTTGGATCAACTTACGCCGTCAGGGTTTGAAAGAATATGCTGACGACATTAGCATATTTTGTCAAAAAGTAACGGCGTTATGACGGAACACTAATGCCGTTAGTTTGGATGGAATATTCTGATTCCATTAGGATATTCTGATTCCGTTAGGATATTCTGTCAGGTTTGACGGAATATTCCGTCAAAGCGACGAAATATTCCACCGTGAACAGTACAGGGCACGTGGGGGAGTGTGGCGGCACGTGAGGGCGCGTGGTGGTGCGTGAGGATGTGTGGCCAGCGCGGGGCTCCTGGTTTGGTCTTCTATTTGCGCGTGGCGGCGAGTGGGACTGTTTCCCTACCCACGGCGATGCGTGTCAGGTGTTTGGGACAATTCAAATCAGATTTTGGTGGTTTCAAGGCCATTGGAGTTCGTTTAGAGCCCCATTTGAGTAATCCCAGCAGTAATGGGTGACCACGGAGTGGGTTTTGGCTCGGGAGGTCATGGGGGCTGGGTTATTGGTATGTCAAAAGGTTCCTTGGGGCTAGGGTTTCCTTGAGTTGGTACTTGGATGTACTTGGAACGGACTGGGGTTCCCAGATTGCGTGGCATGTGTACTTCTAGTTAGTATGTTATACCACGGGGTTCTTCGATATTGGCGTGGAGGGTATTTTCTCCGCCATATCATTGAGGTTTCTCCAACTGGCGTTGGAGGGTTTGTCTCCGCCAGATCGTTGAGGGGTTCTCCGATGTTGGCATGGAGGGTGTTTTTCTCCGCCATATCGTTGAGGTTTCTCCGACTAGCATTGGAGGGTTTGTCTCTGCCAGATCATTGAGGGGTTCTCCGATGTTGGCGTTCGAGGGGTCTTTCTCCTCCACATCGTTGAGGTTTAAGGTATGTCATGGAGGATTCCATCATACTCTCAGGATGATATGAGGTATGTCATGGAGGATTCCATCATACTCTCGGGATGAGCAAGGATATTGAGCTATAGCTGGGGATGAGCAGGGATATAGAGTTACCACTCGGGGTGCTCAGGATGAGCTGGGATATCGAGTTACCACTCGGGGTGCTCAGGATGAGCAGGGATATTGAGTTACCACTCGGGGTGCTCAGGATGAGCCGGTATATCCAGTTACCACTCAGGGTGCTCAAGATGTGTCGAGATATCAAGTTACCTCTCGGGGTGCTCAAGATAAGTCGGTATATTGAGTTACCAATAGGGGTGTTCAGGATGAGCTGGGATATCAAGTTACCACTCGGGGTGCTCAGGATGAGCCGGGATATCGAGTTGCCACTCATGGTGCTCAGGATGAGCCTGGATATCGAGTTACAATTCGGGGTGCTCAAGATGAGCCGGGATATCAAGTTACCACTCGCGCGTGCGCGGGGGGTGTGGGTATCAGAATTGTGATGACCCAGACGAGAAATTAAATTAATTGAGAATTTAATTAAGGAAAAGATGATTTTACCCTCGATTTCGGAAGGGTTTGGGAGTCATTTTTTGTCTGGCAGTGCTTTTGGACATTTTTCTTAAGTCGTTGCGTAGGTCTCGAACTCACGCGTTCATAGACAAGTGGCACGCGGAAAACAAAAACTCGGTTAGAGAATTGTGGGTCTAGATGCTTCAGGGGCAGTTTGGTCATTTTGGAAAAGTCCAAAATTTAGAAGGATATTTGTCTCTCTTTTCAGACTCTGTACAGACCTGGCCCAGAACCACTCTCTCTCTTCTCCCGATCCCTCTCTCGCTTCCCGTACGATCACGCACAAACCTCACCTTTATCGTCCCATTTTCAGACCGATTTGACCAAATCCAAGGCCGTGGACGTCTTCTCCTCACTCCACGAGCTATTTGATGTCACTGTCGAGGTGGGAGCATCGCCGTAAATGACGGACGGAAGAGGAGAGGTGGATTGAAACTTCTCAGCCGTATCCCGATCGATGGAGGTATGTTTTCCAAATTCTAAGCTTAGATTCGGACTCCAGGAAAGGAATAGATGATTTTACATACTTGGATCGAAGAAAATGGTGGAGTTTGGAGGAATCTGGGAAGCTTGAGCTTCTGGCCGTTAAGGGTGGATTCCGACGAGGGAACCCAGATTCCGGCCAACGTCGACGGCGGCAGTGGGGGCGGTCCGGTCGTTGTGTCCGACGAACTCCGGTGACAGGTTCGACCTGGAGTGGCTGACGTGGCATGCCACCGGGTAGAGACGTGGTGCTAAATGGTGACCAGTAAGCAGCTGACTCAGCTACCACTTGGAGCCACGTGGCAACATAGTCAGAGTCTAGTCAACAGTCAGTTGACCATTGGGTCAACTAACGCCGTCAGGGTTTGACAAAATATGCTGACGACGTTACCATATTCCGTCAAAAAGTAATGGCCTTATGACGGAACCCTAACGTCGTTAGTTTGGATGGAATATTCTAATTCTGTTAGGATATTTTTTTAGGTTCAATGAAATATTCCGTCAGAGCGACGAAATATTCCACCGTGAATAGTACAGGGCACATGCGGGAGCGTGGCGCGCGTGTGGCGGTACGTGAGGATACGTGGTCGGTGCGGGACTCATGGTTCGGCCTTCTACTTTTGCTTGGTGGCGAATGGGATTGTTTCTCTACCCACGGCGGCACATGTCAGGTTTTTGGGACATTTCAGATCAGATTTGCAGGTTTCAAGGCCGTTGGAGTTCGTTTAGAGCCCCGTTTGAGTAATCCCAGCGGTAATGGATGACCACGGAGCGGGTTTTGGCTCGGGAGGTCAAGGGGGCTGGGTTATAGGTATGTCAAAAGGTTCCTTGGGCCTAGGGTTTCCTTGAGTTGGTACTTGGATGTACTTGGAACGGACTGGGTTTCCAGGATTGCGTGGCATGTGTACTTCTATGTAGTATGTTATACCATAGGGTTCTTCGATATTGGAGTGGAGGGTATTTTCTCCGCCATATCATTGAGGTTTCTCCAATTGGCATTGGAGGGTTTGTCTCCGCCAGATCGTTGAGGGGTTCTCCGATGTTGGCGTGGAGGGTGTTTTTCTCCGCCATATCGTTGAGGTTTCTCCGACTAGCATTGGAGAGTTTGTCTCTACCAGAACGTTGAGGGGTTCTCCGATTATGGCGTTCGAGGGGTCTTTCTCTGCCACATCGTTGAGGTTTGATGTATGTCATGAAGGATTCCATTATACACTCAAGATGATATGAGGTATGTCATGGAGGATTCCATCATACTATCAGGATGATATGAGGTATGTCATGGAGGATTCCATCATACTCTCGGGATGAGCTAGGATATTGAGCTATAGCTGGGGATGAGCAGGGATATCGAGTTACCACTCGGGGTGCTCAGGATGAGCTGGGATATTGAGTTACCACTCGGGGTGCTCAGGATGAGCCGGTAAATCGAGTTACCACTAGGGGTGCTCAAGATGAGCCGGGATATCGAGTTACCAGTCGGGGTGCTCAGGATGAGCTGGGATATCGAGTTTCCACTCAGGGTGCTCAGGATGAGCCTGGATATCGAGTTATTATTCGAGGTGCTCAGGATGAGTCGGGATATCGAGTCACCAGTCGGGGTGCTCAAGATGAGCCAGGATATTAAGTTACCAATCGGGGTGCTTAGGATGAGTTGGGATATCGAGTTACTACTCGGGGTGCTCAGGATGAGTCGATATATCGAGTTACCACTCGGGGTGCTCAGGAAGAGCAGAGATATCGAGTTACCACTCGGGGTGCTCAGGATGAGCTGGGATATCGAGTTACCACTCGGGGTGATCATGATGAGTTGGGATATCGAGTTACCACTCGGGGCACTCAGGATGAGCAGGGATATCGAGTTACCACTCGGGGTGCTCAAGATGAGCTAGGATATGGAGTTACCACTCGGGGTGTTCAAGATGAGCCGGGATATCGAGTTACCTCTTGGGGGTGCTCATGATGAGCATGATATCGAGTTACCACTCGGGGTGCTCGGGATGAGCCATTATATCGAATTATCACTAGGGGTGCTCAGGATGAGCCGGTATATCGTGGAGTGGTATGCTCAGGATGAGCCGGGATATCGAGTTACCACTCGGGGGTGCTCAGGATGAGTTAGGATATCGAGTTACCACTCGGGGTGCTCAGGATGAGCCAGGATATCAAGTTACCACTCGGGGTGCTCAAGATGAGCCGGGATATCGAGTTACCACTCAGGGTGCTCAGGATGAGCCGGGATATCCAGCCACCACTCGAGGTGCTCAGGATGAGCCAGGATATTGAGTTAGCACTCGGGGAGCTCAAGATGAGTCGAGATATCGAGTTACAACTCGGGGTAAGTCAGTGAGACTCAATTCAACAAAGTCTAGTATCTTCGTCATCTGGGTCAGTGGGTTGGTGTGCGCGCTGACCCAGATTGACGGGTAGTTGACGATTCATCTGGGTCAGTGGGTTGGTGTGCGCGCTGACCCAGTTTTCTCGTTTTATTGCGAAGGATGTCCTCCGAGGTAGTATGTGAACTACTAAGCTATCCTGCGTCTGACAGGTAGGTGAAGCCAGTCAAGTACAGAGGAGGTTCTGTTGGAACCCCTGTAAAGTTTATTTAATGTTTCCAAAGATTAAGGGTATTTCATGTTTTAACTTTTGTGCTTAAAAGTTGTCAGACGGGAGCAAGGCTGTTTGCGGATTTCGAGAGGAAATGCGGGAAGGGTCTTGTCAGATAATGTGTTATCATTACCTTTGATATGTTCAAATATTGGTTTAAAGCCATTTCCTGTAATAGAATCTACAAAATTAATCCATCTTCGAGTTGCCTGTCTATTATTAGTGATCTTATTATAATGAGAGACTATATTCTGACAATCTATACCCATAGTAAACACGGCATTAAGTAAATACAAGGAAAATGCTTCTATGGAATTGATGATTCCAAGTGTTTCCAAATCAGTAGCTGGTAGTCTAGCTTGTACTTCACTTAATTTGCCTGATGCGTATCTATAAATATGTTCTTATGATTTTGGAGCATCTTTATTCTTTTTCTGATACAAAATTCCTGCCCAGCCATTAGTTGAGGCATCTGTTTCCACTATCTTGTAGCTATTTTCTAAAGGTAAGGTTAATTGATTGATATCTTTACTATTAAAGTATTTCTGGCATGTCTTACTAGTCTTACTAGTCTTACTATGTAATGTTGCAATCTTCCTACCAACATCTGGAACGTAATTTCTAGCATAATTAAGTAATCCTAGAAAAGCTTGTAATTAAATTTTATCTTCTAATTTATCTTGGAATTCTCTAACTTTCTTATATATGTGTTCCTGTATTTGGATTGTGCCTGATTTAATATACATTCCAAAAAATTCAATATCCTGTTTTTCTAATTCTATTTTATTTTTGCTAGTAACAATTCCTTGATTGAGAATCCTTTCAAGATAATTTCTAAATGCTTCCTATGTTCATTTTTGTTCTTACTATGTACAACGGTATCATCTACATAAACACTGCAAAATATATCATATTTCTTAAATATTTCATCCATTTTTCTTTGAAAAATAGATGGTGCATTTTTTAACCCAAATGGCAAAACAAGCCATTCAAAATGTCCTTCTGGACAGGTGAAAGCTGTCCATTCTATTAACTCTTTTGCAAATCTAATCTTCCAAAATCCTGATTTACAGTCAAATTTACTAAAATATTTACTCTGTTAAATTTTATTGATAAGCTCATCTTTATTTGGTAACTTATAGCTATCTTCATAAGTATTATCATTAAGTCTTCTATAATTGTAAACTATTCTTGCCTTTCCTTTCTTTAATTCAGAATGTTTTCTAACAATAAAGGCTACTGATCTATGTCTAGACTTTGAAGGTCTAATTACTTTCAAATTTAATAATTCTTTGATTTTTATGTTCAAATACTTGTTTATCTAATAAACTACAAGGCATATCTGATATCTTAATAGTTAAGTTTAGATTGATAACGTCTAACTTGACTACTATTTGATTTTTATTCCAATGTAATTGGGGATCTTCTCCTATTATTCTAGTCTCTTATGCTAATTGTAATAAATTTTCTAACGTCTTAGTTCTTTCTATTTGGAAGTTTTCTAATGGTGCAATATCTTTTATGACAGGATATTCATGATCAAATATTTCCTCACTATATTCTATCTCTTATTCTATTTTTTGTTTGTCTCGGCTTTCTTCTGTGCTAAATGTAGGATAGTCTTCTGATATATGATTCTGATCTATGATTTCTATTCCTTGACTTAAAAAATGTGACTGTAGGATTTGTAAACAGAAAACCAGGTATACTTTAAAGGAAATTTAATCCAAAAATAAAAGGGTAAGATGAAACTGGTGTAATGCTTGTGAGTGGTAAATGAAACTGTTGTCCTTCTATTCTAATGGGGACATTATTTATGCAGTGCGACAAGTAAACTAGCTTTGTATCAAACTGTGTAATCTTTGCGGGTCTAGCTAGTTTTTGCTTATACTGTTCTGGTACTATATCTTCTTTAATAACACACTTAGTGCTTCATGTGTCTATCATAGCTATGGTCAGTATTTTGTAATCTTTAGCTAATTCTATTTCACAATTAATTGTAATCAAAGAACTAGTTTTTTGGTTGTCTGATTCTGCTGATAATGTATTTTCTGTTGAAACTTTATCTTCAACTAACATTTTATCATAATAAGAAACTCAGTAAACTATGTCAGAATAAGTATATTTATTATTTTCAGTATAAACATATTTGTTAGCAGATAATTTATTGCAAGTTCTACAAGCTTGGGGCCAACCCATCAAGATATATTTAAATTCTTTATGATCTATGCTATCTAGCTTTGCCATGCTCATATAATTTGATTCATTATCTGTATCATTTGAAGAATCTGAATTATTTGATTCTGATAAAACATCAATATTATAAATACTCTCATTATCATCGAAATTATCTAAACTATAAACTGACTCAATATCTTCATCTTCATCTAGTTGAATTTTTTCTGCAATCTGGACTTTTTCTCTTGGTTGTTTTCCTATCTTAGGACACTTAGGTCTTATATGTCCTACTTCTCCACAAAAATAGCATTTACAAGTACTTTTTTCTTTAGGTAATTTATATTTTCTAATCCATGGCTTATTTGTTCTTTTTCTAAATTTTCTATGAATTAATCTTCTTCTTCAAAAAGTGTTTGAGGGTTGTATATCAAAACATCTTTTTGGATTTTATTTTCTATACTTCTTATATTTCTTATAATACTTTCTATAATGCTTCTTCTTACTAGGTTTTTTATGACATCCATATTGCTTAGGTAATTCTATATTTTCAAAACTCATATAAAATTGTTTCCTAACCTGTCTTTTGGCTTTAATTTGGCTACATTCCGTTCTAAGTATATCATAAACATGTTGAACTCTTGGTCCAATAGCAATTCCTCCTCTTTTTGGATGTTTTTGCCATTCTGACCGTATTTTTACTTCTGTAGGTCCTTCTATTTTTTCCATATAAGTATCTAATAAATTAATATCATTTATCCTACATGTTCTTCCTAAATACTTCAAGAAATCTGATGTGTAACCCCCTATATACTGTAAATCACATATCTACAATTGTTCTAAATTTCTGATAGCTCTAATCCGTTCATGTTAATTTATCCATCTAAACGATGATGATCAAGAAATTCCATCTTTATTAGGTGAATAAAAGAATCAATATTAAAATTTATCTTTACTGCTTCATAATCTGATGCATTTGTAATCTTCCATGCTTGATAGAAATCAAACACCATGCCGTTTATAGTATGCTCAAAATAATTTAACATATCTTTAGTATTAGAAAAATCTAACATTATAGCTGCATAAACAATGCCCTTTTCCCATCGTTCAATTGTTTTTTCGCAATATCGGGGATCTACTTGGTCTAAGTTTAAGCTATTGCCTGCCAAATTAACTTGTTCTATTTCATTGTAAGGTATTCTATTGTTTTTTGGTTTACAATTTTCTTGCTGAAAAGCATTATCTCCTCTTTCAACATATGGTTAATCTGTTTGTCAAATATGTTGTTGTTCTGTTCTACTAAATCCTATTCTTGATCCTGACTCCATTCATGATGACTGTGCTTCTTCTACTGGTACGCATTCTACTTCAATTATCATATTATGGTAAGTTTCTTCCCCTAGAAGATGTAATAAACCTATATCTAAGATTAATTTCTTCATCTCTTCATCTGCTAAATTGTGCAAGCCTAAGTCATAAGTCTTATGTTTCTTTAAATAATCTTCCTCACTTAAGTGGTCTATGTCATCAATGATATTATCTAATATATTATCAAAATAAATTTCAACTATATTTGCTTCTAAATTATAATATGCCATATTTATTTACTCATCTGCTTCACTTTCTAAGTCTTTATAATTTTCTAACTGCTTTTTGAAAATCTTATTGTGGCAGTTCCTAAAAGATTCTCAACTATCTGTGCTATTTCTGGTTGTCTATTTCTTGATTCTTGCAAATTAGGTAGAGTCCACTTTGTTCCTTCAAGAAAACTGTTATCTACAAATTTAGCTTCTATCATTTTAACTTGTTTACTTCTGAATGTCTGGACTAAGTTCTGGAATTCGATATTGAACTTATAATTTAGTTTATTAGAAACTTTTCCTACATACATTAGACTAATACTTACAATTTTAAAATCTCCTTTCATAGTATAATTCTTTGTTCTTATAGTGACTTTAATATACTTGCTAAATTCTATGACATTCATTATATAATTAGGTAAACATCATATGACTGCCAAATTTGAACTCAAATCGACTTATGCCGTGGCTATAGCTGCTTGTTTGTGATTATCCTATCTATCTTCATAAATATAAACTAAAGCTTTTTTCCCTACCTGTGCTTGTTAATCCTGCTAATACAATCATAATTGGATATGAGAATATTTTAGCTTTCTTAATTCTTCAGCAGCTTGATGGCTAAGTAGATTAAGAATAACTTCATTATTATTACAACTAATATCATGTTGACTAATACTACTAACAATACTATGTTTCTTCTCAAATACTCTAGTCTATAAAGGTTATGCTTATTTTTCTGTGATCTTACAAAACCTCTTCTTAAAAATTCATGCGCTTCTTACTCATTATCATAAAGGTCTTCTGTTATGACTATTTCTTTTCCTTTTCTTCAAAAATGTCCATTTACTATTATTAAAAGGATTTACCTTGATTATTCCTAGTTGGTAAGCTTTTCCTACTGACAAGTTATCTAATTTTTTTACTAATTCTAAAGGAAGTGATGTATTTGTATTATTATGTAAAATCTGATTAATTTCTTTGATTTGTTTTTCTTTCAAATCAAATTTATTTATTATATTTAAAATTAGCTTAATAATAGTATTATTATGTCTTCTAGGAATAGTACTGCTAGGAACAAATGTGGAAAAATCTGAGAAACCAATTGGCTCTTTATCTAGTTTATTGATTTCTTGTATAGCTCGAATATAATTATTATTGGTTCTAGAATCTATTATCAAACTATTAATCTATCAATTTTATTATGTAACCTATCTATTTGATCAGTTAAATCTTTTTGTACTATCTGGATCTTCTGTACTTCTTTCATTTTTTCTATAATTTGTAAGGATTGTACTTCTATCGGCTTTTGCTGTTTATCAATCAAATCTATTAATTCTTTTATCTCCTTTTTGTTTGGAAAATTCTGAATATTCCTATTATTGTCTTCAAGTTGAGATGAGATGTAAGCTAAATTATTTCTATTAATAGAAAAGGAGTTTTTCTTAAAATAATATGGTAACAGTTGTAAATTATGATTTTGTCTAATATTTTCAATTTTAAAATTTCTACTTGACAAATTTGGAAGTCAACTATACTATTCTGTAGAGGATTGTCTGCACAAGGTAAAATATGTATGTGATTTTTCTAAGGAAAATGACAAACTAAAGTGTTGTGGTCTAAAGTAATTTTTTTCTTTAGATATTCTGTAATCTCAAGATTCAAATAATCTATCATCCAAGTCTTTCTTGTTCAAATTTTATAGCTAATAAACACAAGCCAACTCATAGGGATACAAAGGCAGAACTCAGAGGTCCCCTGACTGTTGTTTAGCAGTTATCTTGGCACTCATATGCTCATAACAGAGTGTTCAAGCAAAGTATGATCGTCGTTTTAGCAAGATAATAGTATTCGATTATAGTGTTTCCATGTTTTTGGACTAGAAGCCTTCTTGAGAAACCACTTAAAAAGAAAGAAAGAAAATTTACTTAGAGATTATAGTTGAATCTGAATCAGACTCTTTATTGATGAAACACAAATTTGTACATAAACTTGAAAATACAACTTATAATTTACAAGAGCTCAACACATGGGCACCTATGGAAAACTAAGAAAGAAAGTGAAAGAACAAAGGACTTTATGGAAAGTGTTTTTTGGAGAGCTTTTGGATGAGAAGTATTCTTCCGTGGGTTGCTATGCTTTTCTCCAAGTGTGTTTTTTCCTTGCATGCTTGCCTCTTATTTATATACAAAGATTGTAGGATAACAACAAAAGAGGAGGTTGCGTGTGGCTTGGACAGATGGGAGTATTCTGTATGTAGCATGTGAATTCTAAACACACTGTTTGCTCCGTATCTGGTTCTGCTGTTTTGGCGTGCTACTTTGCTGGACATCGGTATTTCTTCTGATAACCTCATCTTCTGACAACGTTTTCTATCTCGACAACTTTTTCTTCTTCCTTGACAACTTTTTCTTCTACCTTTACAACTTATCTTCTGACAACTTTTCTACCTTGAAAACTTTTTCTTCTTTTTGGTTAAGTAAAGTTCCAATAAGGAAAAGCCTTTTGGTACACTCTATTATTGAAGTTCACTATATTATTCTCCAAACTTATCTTGTTGTCTATCAACTACCCTTCCATCATATTTTCAAAATTCAGTTATGCTATAGTATCGAAGGAGTAGGAAGAGACGTTATCTTCAAATTCTTCATATTCTTCGTCACGCTGGTCAACAATATTTTGGACTGTTCTTGAATTTTTTAACTGTGGAATTGAAATTCCCATGGAATCTTTATCTTGGGAACCATAAAAAAAGATCTGCATGTGTTGGCTTTCGCCTACCAAATGTCCTGTGTGATAATTTTCTTTAAAATCTTCTAAGACTAGTTCTTTCATTTTCTGTACATGTATTTCTTCTATCTTGTAATTTTTGTGTATCTCGGATGTGTTATGTTACAGATGATTGCTGGAAATATTTCCTAGGAGATTGCTTCGGACTTAGGTGTCTTGCATGATTACTAACGTTGAATAAGATGGTAATAACTATGTTTTGTATCTCTGGATATGGCCATGCGAGGGCAATTGCAATGATAATTCTTCTACCCATTCAGGTGAAGTGGTTTGTATTTCAACAGTTGTTCTTGTTCCTTGTATATGATAGTACCCAAGTGATCGTTGGAGGATTTTGGGAAATTCTATCTGGATGTACGGTATGGATGTGTCTGAGAATTGGAAATATTCAACTATTCCGAAATCTAGAAGGAATAATGGTGTAATCTTGTAAAAACTAGGAAAATCTGGAATGAAAAATGGCTCAAAGGAATCTAAGTCTAATGAAAGCTTGATAAAGGTTAAGGAGGGAGATTGATGTTCCAAATCTACTTTATGAATAAGGTGATGAACACCTGGAATGGACATAGGGTGATGAAGGAAAAAGTTAATGACATGAAGAAAAAAGTCTAATCATGTTCTTTCAACACAAGAGTAAATCTCATGTATTTTTTCAATAGGTAAAAAAGATAAATATGAAAGGAACTTTCTTTTGAATGAGGAATTTATGCAATTATGTCTGAGTGAAAATCTAGGATGTAGGGAAGGTTCAGGAATCTAGGAATTTGACTGTTTTTGGAGATCAATAATTTTGAAAGAAAGGGAAATGTTTTCTTTTGAGAGGTAAGAAGCCTTTTCTTTATGTCTTTCTTGAGTTTCATATATCTGCTCAAATAGTCTAGTTTCATTTGTCTTTGGACTCTTTATGCAACTTCCGATTCTATCTATGAATTCTTCAAATGACCTAAATGCAGTTTTCTCATTGTCATAACCTTTCCATAATGCAACTTCTGGGTATTTTTCTTTTCGTACACCAACATCTTCCCAATAGGTATACACTCCTGGGTTGTGACCTTGAAAAACTACATAATGAGTAAATCTGGATTTATTGTCTGTTGTATGATGTGATGATGATGCATGTTCTGATGATGATGATTTTAAATGCTTCTTTCTGAAATATGTTGCTAAACTATTTAATGTGACATGAAATTCTTTGATAACATTCCTAACATGCGTGGTTGTCTTGGCTATTTTCCAAAAACTATCTAGTATGGCTTGTTCTTCTAAAGGATGAGTAAAATCTTTATGGTATGTCTTAAACTTCTTTGCCTCATCTCTTTCTAATGCTAAATAGTAATGTTCGTCTATGGCTATGCAATCTGGTGATATGTTAGCTGTTTTTGCAAGAACTATCTGCCTAATGCTTGGAGATGCAGGTGTGGTAGTGAATACTGGCCTAATAGTATATGGAGCTATTTGTCTTGGGGATGCATTTATGTTGGTCATATATGGGCTTCATGGTCCAAAATTCTATCTGAAAGGAACTGGAGAAATTATTCTTGGATTCAGTGGCATTCCCCTTGGTGCCACTGGTCTTCGATCTCCTCTGTAATATTCCATCCTGTCAATAAATAATACGGGATAAAATATCAGCTACTGTGTTATCATTACCTTTGATATGTTCAAATACTGGTTTAAAGCCATTTCCTATCATAGAATCTACAAAATTAATCCATCTTCGAGCTACATGTCTATTTTTAGTAATTTTGTTATAATGGTAGATTATATTCTGACAATTTGTTCTGATAGTAAACACAGCATTATGTAAATACAAGGAAAATGCTTCTATGTAATTGATGATTCCAAGTATTTCCAAATCTGTTGCTGGTAGTCTAGTTTGTACTTCACTAAATTTGCTTGATGGGTATCTACAAATATGTTCTTTTAATTTTGGAGCTTCTTTATTCTTTTTCTGATACAAAATTGCTTCACAGCCTTTATCTGAGGCATCTGTTTCCACTATCTTGTAGCTATTTTTTTTATTGGAAAGTCATCTTTATTGATTTAAAATCTAATGGAAACACCCCCATCCTTAGCGAGGAGGTTAAACAACCAGACCGGCTCAAGAAGCGAGCAAACATGGTACCCACTCTTACTTATCACATGGTTAGCCGCAACATGAGCTACCATGTTACAATACCTTGGAAGAAAATTGAAACTAACACACTCAAAAGACTCACAACAAACAAGAATGTCATGCATGAAGTTGGAGATAATATTCTTCCCTTCCTTTATGACTTAATAACTTAACCAAACTTTGTGAATCCGTGCCCACCACTACCTTTGTATGCCCCGCAGCCAAGCAGTACCACAGCACCTCAAAAACAGCTAGAGCCTCAGCTTGTGAAGTAGAGGAACACCGTAGCAAACCAGCTCCACTGGCCCCCTTAAAACAGCCAAGCTAGGACCTTAACACCCAACCGTAAGCACCCTTTTGCATCCCACTCGACCAAGCCCCATCACAATTCAGTTTGAGAACACCCAACTCCGGCCACTGCCACCTTGCAGGAGGAGGGGCAGTGCTCCCATTGACCAACTGCACATGATCAACAGAGGCCACGACCTCCTGAGCAGCAGAAAATTCTGCAACCTACTGATGCAGTAGTGCAATGACAACTCCTGGCTGTTGTAAATATCTTGGAAGCATCTTGCATTCCTTGCTTTCTAGATCCTCCACACTCCAATGGCAATGAGCTGAAAAACTGCAGCCCCATCATCCACCTCCTTGAACAAATCCTCCAGAACATGCCAACAGTCACAAAACGAAAAACCGCGAAACCTCAAGTTAGCCAGTTGCAATGGCCCGCCAAACCAGAACACCGAAGAAAACTTGCAATTAAAAAATGAATGGCCTGCAGATTCCTCCTCCTCTTCACACTTAGGGCAAGAATTCGCAACATGAAGTCGGCGTTGAACAAGGTTGTGCCGGACATGGAGGTATTCACGACAACAACACCAAATGAAGTGCCTTATTTTCTGTGGGACATTCAGCCCCCATATATTTTTCCATATTCTCTCATGGACACCTCCTACACTAGCCTCACCCCTCCCCCTTGCCGATAACTCACCATTTCAGCTCATTTCCATCACCAGCAAATACCTAGAGTGCACATTATAGCTACCAGTTTTCGAGAAATGCCAAATTAGTTTGTCCAGATATCCCAACTTACTTAGAGGAATAGAGAGGATGACATTTGCCTCCTCCAAAGTGAAAGAACTCTCTACTAAGGCAGTATTCCACAACTGAGAAATTGGGCAAATTAATTCACTAACCAAAGTAGGAAGGGGAGATAGAGAGGGACGTACATGGAACGGCCTGCAACTAGGAACCCATGGATCCGCTATGACACTGATTTGTGACCCATCACCAATATGCCAAGGAATACCCGCCTTTAAAATATGTTGCCCTTGCAAAATACCTTTCCAACCCCAAGAAGATCTAGCCACTTCCTTGGCCTCCAAGAAAGACCCATCCGTGTGATATTTGGCCCGTAACAGTCTAGCAAGGAGTGATGAAGGCTCATCCAATAATCTCCATCCTAACTTTGCAAGAATCACAAGATTAAAGCACCGGAGATCTTGGAACCCCAATCCACCCTTACACTTTGGCAACATCACTTTATCCCAAGAGGCCCAATGAATACCATGTTGTAAATTCTGTTTTCCCCACTAGAAACGGGCCAAAATACGCTCCACATCCTTGCAAACACCGACCGGAAGTTGGAAGCAAGACATAACGTAATTAGGCAAAGCAAGAGCAATAGCTTTCACTAGAACCTCCTTCCCAGCTTTAGACAAAAACTGGTCCGACCAACCTTGCACCTTGGCTTCCACTCGATTGCGAATGTCCTCAAAAACCGCTTTCTTTGAGGATCCAAAATCAGCCCGCAGGCCCAGATACTTCCCAAATTCTTCTTTCTTCCAAACTCCCAATGCTGTAGTTAATTGCTCCTGAAGCCTTAGAGGGCGATCAGCACTGAAAACCACAACACTTTTTTCAAAGTATACCATCTGCCTAGAACTTACTTCATACAAATGGAGCACCTCCCGTATACAAGCTGCATATGCCATTGTTGCTTTCGAAAACAGAATAGAGTCATCCGCAAAAAACAAATGAGTCAAATTAAATGCCCCCGAGGCAACAGGGATACCCTTCAACACACCCAACTCCTCTCATCTACGGAGGATCGCATACAAGCCTTCAGCACACAGAACAAATAAGAACGGTGACAGAGGGTCCCCTTGTCTAAGACCCCTCGATGGAGAGAAAACAGCAGTAGGGTTACCATTCATTTGGACACTGAATGAGGTGGTAGAAATGCACGCTTTAATCCACTTGCAAAACACTTCATTAAACCCCAACTTCCTCATTACCACCAGCAAAAAATCCCATTCAATCCTATCATAAGCCTTAAGACATATCCAGCTTAAGCATCATCTCCTGCCCTATCTGCCCATGCTTCTTTTTAATAATGTGTAAAACTTCATGGACCACTAAACCATTATCAGTAATCTGAGGTTAATGGTTTTAGTTGTGCTAGTTCTTCTTTAATTAGTTGCACTAGTTTGATATCTTCACTATTAAATATTTCTGGCCTGTCTTACTAGTCTGACTATGTAATGTTGCAATCTTCCTACCATGATCTGGAATGTAATTTCTAACCAGTAAATTTCGTTAAATTGGGGGGTAGGCATCAAAATAGGGTGGGAAGAAATATTTTCCACCAATATCCAACTTTTCGCCCAATATCAAAAAATATAGCCGATATTCACCAATATTCACCGAAATCAAAATTCAAAGCAAAAAAAACTACCCAGTTCACGGATGAACAGCAGCAGACACCAAAATTCAAAGCGAAAAAAAAAAAAATTCCCAATTTCATCATTCACAGATGAACAGAAGCAGACAAATTTGAGAGGACAAAAACAAAAATTGGAGTACCCCTCACCATGACTCACCTGTTTTGCAGAGCCTTTACAAACCCCTTGCCTAATTTCTTAAAAAAATTGGAAAATTCATCATTCAAAGTGGAAATTTACCCTCTTCATCCTCTATAAATTGGGGCAATTTCAAGCAATCTAGACACTGAAGAAAACAATTGAGATTTGAGACTCCCTTCTCTATCTCCTTCCCTCCTCCTTGTCTTTCTACCCATCAGCGGTGGTCACAGGCAGGCAGCGGCGGTCATCTTGACGACTTCTGCGGGAAGCCAACGGGTTGCACAGCCAGCGGGAAGGGGCGGCCATATTCAATTCTTCACGCCTTCACCCCTTGTTTTTTCTTCACGGTCTCAACTCTCAGTTCTCTCACCAGGTTTTTTAACTAAATAACGACTTCTAAAGACTTCATCTAAATAAATACCTTACAAATATTTAAATCGAGTACATATTCTCTGTTTTCTGCCTATTGCTATTGTCTTATACCCGTTACGTGCTTTCCTTCAAACTTACTATATTTCATTCTAAGTCTATTATTATTGTTATTATTATTATATATTTAATGTCAATTACCTTACAAATATATTTTTATTGTCAATCATCTTAAATATATTGTTAATTTATTATCAATTAATATGTGTAGGTGCTCTATTAATTTGACCAAAAAAAGAATATGGTCAATATGGTTACGGCCAATTAGATAACCCTCTCTCTCAAATGCCATATGGTTATAGAGGCTATGAAGGTCCTCATCTCAATCAAGGTTATGGAGAAGTTAGTTGGATAAATCCTAACGACCCTATCTATGGAGGAAGAATAGGGAGCTCAAAAAAGATATATGAATACTATGTCCAACAATACATTTCCACTTAGCCAAGTAGCAACACTTGGCAAACATTTTGTGTCATGTTAGATGGAGCCCAATACGATTTCGAATCCGGTAGACACTCTACTTGTTTTTAGTGAAATTCAATAAGTGAAATATCCTTGGTGCAAAATTATCAATAAAATTATATTTTAATTCTGTTTATTTTAAGGTTTTATATTGTTAGTCATCATCAGACCATAACGTATCATATTATATATCATATATATATTTTATCAAAGTCATTTTATAATTTTTATTAGTCTTATATAACGATTATTGGGTTCTTAAACTTTTCCCAAAGTTTCATTAAAAATTTCCAACTTTTGGACTAAATTTCCACTATTTTTGTTGAGCGTAAACGATATCGATATTGAAATATCCATCGATATTTCCGTAAATTTAACTGTCGATATTTCCATCGATATCGATATTTTCAACCTTGTTTCCACCATAATTAAGTAATCCTAGAAATGCTTCTAATTGCTTTTTATCTTCTAATTTATATGGGGATTCTCTAACTTTCTTATACATGTGTTCCTGTAATTGGATTGTGCCTGCTTCAATACACATTCCAAAAAATTCAATATCCTGTTTTTCTAATTCTATTTTATTTTTGCCCATAATAACTCCTTGATTGATAAATTCTTTCAAGATAATTTCTAAATGCTTCCTATGTTCATTTTTATTCTTACTATGTACATGGATATCATCTACATAAACACAGCAAAATTTAACATATTTCTTAAAGATTTGATCCATTTTTCTTTGAAAAATAGATGGTGCATTTTTTAACCCAAATGGCATAACAAGCAATTCAAAATTTCCTTCTGGAAAGGTGAAAGCTGTTTATTCTATTGAGTCTTTTGCTAATCGAATTTGCCAAAATCTTGATTTACAGTCAAATTTACAAAAATATTTACTCTCTTGAATTTTATTGATAAGCTCATCTTTATTTGGTAACTTATAGCTATCTTCATAAGCATTATCATTAAGTCTTCTATAATTGTAAACTATTCTTGCCTTTCCTCTCTTTAATTCAGAATGTTTTCTTACAATAAAGGCTGATGATCTATGTCTAGACTTTGAAGGTCTAATTACTTTCAAATTTAATAATTCTTTGATTTGTTGTTCAAATTCTTGTTTATCTAATAAACTACAACGCATATATGATGTCTTAATAGTTAAGTCTAGATTGATAATGTCTAGCATGGCTACTATTTCATTTTTATTCCAATGTAATTGGGGATCTTCTCCTATTATTCTAGTCTCTTATGCTAATTGTAATAAATCTTCCAATGTCTTAGTTCTTTCTATTTAGAAGTTTTCTAATGGTGAAATATATTTTATGACAGGATAATCATGATCAAATATTTCATCACTATATTCTATCTCTTCTTCTATTTGTTGTTGGTCTTGGCTTTCTTCTATGCTAACAGTAGGATAGTCTTCTGTTATATGACTTTGATCTATGACAGTTATTCTTGACATAAAAAATGTTACTGTTGGATTTGTAAATAGAACACCATGTATACTTTTAAGGAAATTTAATCCTAAAATAAAAGGGTAAGATGAAATTGGTGTAATTAATGTGAGTGGAAAATTAAACAATTGTCTTTCTATTCTAATGGGGACATTATTTATGCAGTGTGACATGTAAACTGGTTTTGTATCAAATTGTGTAATCATTGCGAGTCTGGCTAGTTTCTGTCTATACTTTTCTGGTACTAGATCCTCTTCAATAACACACATAGTGCTTCTTGTATCTATCATAGCTATGGTTTGTATTTTGTAATCTTTAGCTAATTCTATTTCACAATTAAAATCAAAGAACTTGTTTTTTGGTTATCTGATTTTGCTGACAAGGTATTTTCTATTGAAACTTTATCTTCAACCAACACTTTATCATAGCATGAAACACAATAAACTATGTCAGAATAAGTATATTTATCATTTTCAATATAAACACATATATTAGAAGATAATTTATTCCAAGTTCGACATGCTTGGGGCCAACCCATCATGATATATTTAAAATCTTCAGGATGTATGCTATCTAGCTTTGCCATGCTCATATAATCTAATTCATTATCCATATCATCTGAAGAATCTGAATTATCTGATTTTGATAAAACATCAATACTATAAATATTGTCATTATCAGTGAAATTATCTAAACTTTAAACTGACTCAATATCTTCATTTCATCTAGTTTAAATTGTTCTGCTATCTGCACTTTTTCTATTGATTGTTTTCCTATCTTAGGACACGTAGGTCTTATATGTCCTACTTCTCCACAAAAATAACATTTACAAGTACTTTTTTCTTTAGGTAATTTATATTTTCTAATCCATGGCTTATTTATTCTTTTTATAAATTGTCTAGGAATAAATCTTCTTCTAAAAGTCTTTGAGGGTTGTATATCAAAACTTCTTTTTGGATTGTATTTTCTATACTTCTTATATTTCTTATAATACTTTCTATAATGCTTCTTCTTACTAGGTTTTTTAAGACATCTATATTGCTTAGGTAATTCTGTATTTTTACAACTCATATAAAAGTGTTTTCTAATCTATCTTTGGGGTTTCATTTGGCAACATTTCGTTCTAAGTATATCATAAACATGTTGAACTCTAGGTCCAATAGCAATTTCTCCTCTGCTTGGATGTTTTTGCCATTCTGACCATATTTTTTCTCCTATATGTCCTTTTATTTTTGTCATAAAAGTATCTAATAAATTAATATCATTTATCCTACATGTTCTTCCTAAATAGTCAAAGATATCTGATGTGTAATCTCCTGTATACTGTAAATCACATATCTGCAATTGTTGTAAATTTTTGATAGGTCTAATCTGTTCATGTTCATTCCTTCCATCTAAATGATTATGATCAAGAAATTCCATCTTTATTAGCCGAATAAAAGAATCGATATTAAAATTTATCTTTGCTGCTTCATAATCTGATGCATTTGTAATCTTCGATGCTTGAAAGAAATCAAAAACCATGACGTCTATAGTATGCTCAGAGTAATCTAATATATCTATAGTATTAGCAAAATCTAACATTATAGTTGCATGAACACATCCCTTTTCCCATCGTTCAATTGTTCTTTCCCAATTCTGGGGATCTACCTGATCTAAGTTTAAGAGATTGCCTGCCAAATTAACTTGTTCTATTCCATTGTAAGGTATTCTATTGTTTTTTGGTTTAAAATTTCCTTGTTGAAAAGCACTATCTCCTCTTTCAACATATGGTTCAACTGTTTGTCTAAGATGGTGTTCTTCTGTTCTACTAAATCCTATTCCTGATCCGGACTCTACTCCTGATGATTGTGCTTCTTCTATTGGCACGCATTCTACTTCAATTATCATATTATGGTAAGTTTCTTCCCCTAGAAGATGTAATAAACCTATATCTAAGATTAATTTCTTCATCTCTTCATTTGCTAAATTGTGCAAGCCTAAGTCATAAGCCTTATATTTCTTTAAATAATCTTCCGCAGTTAAGTGGTCTACGTCATCAAGGAGCTTATCTACAATATTAACAAAATAAATTTCAACTATATTTGCTTCTAAATGATCATATGCCAAATTTATTGACTTACCTAATTCAATTTGTAAGTCTTCATAATTATCTAATTGCTTGTAATTTGAAAATCTTACTGTGGCAGTTCCTAAATTATTCTAAAATATATGTGCTTTTTTTGGTTGTCTATTTCTTGATTCTTGGAAATTTGGTAGAATCCACTATGTGCCTTCAAGAAAACTGTTATCTAATGGTTTAGCTTCTATCATTTTAACTTGATTACTTCCGAATATCTGGACTAAGCTCTGGAATTCAATATTGAACTTATAATTTAGTTTATCAGAAAATTTTCCTACATACATTAGACTAATACTAATATTTTTAAAATCTCCTTTCATATTATAATTCTTTGTTCTTATACTGACTTTAATATACTTGCTAAATTCTCTGATATTCATTATATAATTAGGTGAACATCCTATAACTGACAAATTTGAACTCATATCGACTTCTACCGTGGTTATAGCAGCTTGTTGGTGAGCATCCCTTCTATCATCATAAGTATAAACTAATGCTTTTGTCCCTACCAGTGCTCTTGTTAATCCTGCAAATCCAATCATAATTGTGCCTATATGGATATGAGAATATTTTAGCTTTCTTAATTCTTCAGTAGCTTGATATCTGGCTAAGTAGATTAAGAATAACTTCATTATTAATACAACTAATATCTTGTTGACTAATACTACTAACAGTACTATGTTTATTCTTAAATACTCCTAGTCTATATAGGTTATGCTTATTTTTCTGTGCTCTTTCAAATCCTTTTCTTAAAAATTATTGTGCTTTTTGCTCATTATCATAAAAGTCTTATGTCCTGACAATTTCTTTTCCTTTTCTTCTAAAAAAGTTCATTTACTATTATTAAAAGGATTTATCTTGATTCTTCTTGGTTGGTAAGCTTTTCCTACTAACAAGCTATCCAATTTTTGTACAAATTCTAAAGGAAGTGATGCATTTGTATTATTATGTAAAATCTTATTTATTTATCTGACTTGTTCTTCTATCAAATAAAGTTTATCTATTATATTTAAAATTAACTGAATAATAGTATTATTCTGTCAGATAGGAATAGTACTGCTAGGAACAGATGTGGAAAGATCTGAGAAACCAACTGGCTCTTTATCTAGTTTATTGATTTCTTGTATAGCTCGAATATAATTATTATTGGGTCTAGAATCTGTCATCAAACTAATAATCTATCAATTTTATTGTAACCTATCTATTTGACCAGTTAAATCTTTTTGTATTATCTGGATGTTCTGTACTTCTTCTTTCAACTTTTCTATAAGTTGTAAGGATTGTACTTCTATCTGCTTTGGCTTTTTATCAATCAAATCTATTAATTCTTTTATCTCCTTTTTGTTTGGAAAATTCTGAATATTCCTATTATTATTTTCAAGTTGAGATGAGATGTAAGCTAAATTATTTCTAATAATAGAAATGAGTTTTTCTTAAAATAATATGATAACTGTTGGAAATCCTGACATTGTCTAATATTTTCTAATTTAAAACTGTCTACTTGACTAATTAGTAAGTCAACTACACTATTCTGTAGAGGATTGTCTGCAAAATGTAAAATATGTTTGTGATTTTTCTGAGGAAAATAACATACTAAAGTGTTGTGGTCTAAAGTAATTCTTTTCTTCTGATATCGTGTACAAATAATCTATCATCCAAGCCTTCCTTGTTCAAATTTTATAGCTAGTACTTGTTGTAGATTTTCTTGGAAAATTTCTAGTTCAGCAATAGTTGTACAAAGATTACCAATAGTATTATGAATTACAGCACTTCCTATATTGTTTTTATAGTTTGGGTGTTGTAACAACTGATGTAATCTTTCGACTTCTTGTTTATAATGTCTAAATGTTCTCTTTATGTCTGTTAATTTTTCCTTAGTTCCAGTAATTGAATAGTACAATATATTCATAAACAGTATAAAGTGAACAGTAATATGTAATAATATCAAAAGACTTAAAGCTACCAAATAAAAGTAGATTCTTTCGGTTGTGGACCCAAACAAACAATATAAAAACCAAAATTACTATAACTCAAATAAACAATAAACTGTGATCAATATAACAAACTGTGATTAACCTGATTTTAAGTATGGCTTTCGTCCTCAAGGTATTTTAAATATAACGAACTTGCAATAAATTATCTGCTATTTATTAGCAGATAATTTATTGCAAGTTCTACATGCTTGGGGCCAACCCATCAAGATATATTTAAATTCTTTATGATCTATGCTATCTAGCTTTGCCATGCTCATATAATCTAATTCATTATCTGTATCATCTGAATTATCTGATTCTGATAAAACATCAATACTATTAAAACTATAAATACTCTCATTATCATCGAAATTATCTAAACTATAAATTGACTCAATATCTTCATCTTCATCTAGTTGAAATTGTTATGCAATCTGACTTTTTCTCTTGGTTTTGTTCCTATCTTAGGACACTTAGGTCTTATATGTCTTACCTCTCCACAAAAATAACACTTAGGTCTTATATGTCTTTCTATTACTAAAAGGATAGTCATGCAAATTAGGTAGAGTCCACTATGTGCCTTCAAGAAAACTGTTATCTACCGGTTTAGCTTCTATCATTTTAACTTGTTTACTTTCGAATGTCTGGACTAAGTTATGGAATTCGATATTGAACTTATAATTTAGTTTATCATAAACTTTTCCAACATACATTAGACTAATACTTCAATTTTTAAAATCTCCTTTCATATTATAATTCTTTGATCTTATACTGACTTTAATATACTTGCTAAATTTTCTAATATTCATTATATAATTAGGTAAACATCCTATAACTGCCAAATTTGAACTCATATTGACTTCTGTCGTGGCTATAGCTTCTTGTTGGTGATTATCCCATCTATCATCATAAATATAAACGAAAGCTTTTGTCCCTACCTGTGCTCTTGTTAATCCTGCTAATCCAATCATAATTGTGCATATATAGATATGATAATATTTTGCTTTCTTAATTCTTCAGTATCTTGATGGTTATGTATAAACACCAAGCCTTGAACATGGACCAAGGACATGGAACACCATAAACACAAGCCAACTCACAGGGCTACAAAGGCAGAACTCATAGGTTCTTGAACTCAGAGGTCCCCTGACTATTGTTTAGCAGTTATATTGGCACTCATATACTCATAACAGAGTGTTCAAGCAAAGCATGATCGCCGATTTAGCAAGATAATAGTATTTGATTGTAGTATTTCCCTGTTTTTGGACTTGAAGGCTTCTTGAGTAACCACTTAAAAAGAAAGAAAGAATACTTACTCAAAGATAATAGTTGAATCTGAATCAGACTCTCTATTGGTGAAACACAACTTTGTACATAAACTTGAAACTACAACTTATAATTTACAAGAGCTCAACACATGAGCACCTATGGAAAACTAAGAAAGAAAGTGAAAGAACAAAGGACTTTATGGAAAGTGTTTTTTTCAGAGCTTTGGATAGCTTTTGGATGAGAAGTATTCTTCCGTGGGTTTCTATGCTTTTCTCCAAGTGTGTTTTTTTCCTTGCATGCTTGCCTCTTATTTATATACAAAGATTGTAGGATAACAAAAAAAAGAGGAGGTTGCGTGTGGCTTGGACATATTGGAGTATTTTGTATGTAGCATGTGAATTCTGAAGACTCTGTCTGTTCCATATCTGGTTGTGCTGTTTTGGCATTCTTCTTTGCTGGACATCTATATTTCTTCTGATACATTCATCTTCTGACAACTTTTCTATCTTGACAACTTTTTCTTCTACCTTGACAACTTATCTTCTGACAACTTTTCTACCTTGACAACATATTCTTCTTTTTGGTTAATTCCACTAAGGAAAAATCTTTTGGTGCACTCCACTAGATTATTCAACAAATTTATCTTCTTGTCCGTCTACTACCCTTCCATCATATTTTCAAGATTATGTTATGGTGCAATATCAAAGGAGTAGGAAGAGACGTTATCTTCAAATTCTTCGTATTCTTCGTTACGTTGGTCAACTATATTTTGGACTGGTCCTGAATTTTTTATCTGTGGAATTGGAATTCTCATGAAATATTTATCTTGGGAATCATAAAAAAAGATCTGCATGTGTTGGCTTACGCCTACCAAATGTTTTAAGTGATGCTTTTCTTCAAAATCTTCTAAGACTAGTGCTTTCCATTTCTGTGCATGTATTTCTTCTATATTGTAATTTTTGTGTATCTCAAATGTGTACTGTTGCATATGATTGCAGGAAAAATTTCCTAGGAGATTTCTTCGGACTTGGGGTGTCTTGCATGATTACTAACTTTGAATAAGATGGTAATAACTTTGTTTTGTATCTCTGGATATGGCCATGTGAGGAATACATATCTAAGAAAGTTGGAGAATTTCCAGATAAATTAGAAGATAAAAAGCAATTACAAGCATTTCTAGGATTACTTAATTATGCTAGAAATTACATTCTATATCTTGGTAGGAAGATTGCAACCTTACATAGTAAGACTAGTAAGACAGGCCAGAAATACTTTAATAGTGAAGATATCAAACTAGTACAACAAATTAAAGAAGAAGTAGCACATCTAAAACCACCTTACCTTTAAAAAATAACAACAAGATAGTGGAAACATATGCCTCGGCTAAAGGTTGGGCAGGAGTTTTGTATCAGGAAAAGAATAAAGAAGCTCCAAAATCAGAAGAACATATTTGTACATACGCATCAGGCAAATTTAGTGAAGTACATGTCAGACTACCAACAACAGATTTGGAAATAGTTGGAATCATCAATTCCATAGAAGCATTTTCCTTGTATTTACATAATGTCGTGTTTACTATCATAACAGATTGTCAGAATATAGTCTGGATCTCATGTATTTTTTCAGTAGGTAAAAATAAAGATGGCTATAAGTTACCAAGTAAAGAATAAGGAACAAGGACATGGAACTGCATAAACACAAGCCAACTCACAGGGCTACAAAGGCAGAACTCAAAGGTTCCCTAACTATTGTTTAGCAGTTATCTTGGCACTCATATACTCATAACAGAGTGTTCAAGCAAAGTATGATCGTCGGTTTAGCAAGGTAATAGTATTTGATTATAGTGTTTCCCTATATAGGTTATGGTTTTATTCTAATGAAATCTTTATCTTGGGAACCATAAAAAAAGATATGCATGTGTTGGCTTTCGCCTACCAAATGTTCTGTGTGATAATTTTCTTCAAAATCTTCTAAGACTAGTGCTTTCCATTTCTTTACATGTATTTCTTCTATCTTGTAATTTTTGTGTATCTCGGATGTGATCTGTTGCAGATGATTGCTGGAAAAATTTCATAGGAGATTACTTCGGACTTGGATGTCTTGCATGATTACTAACTTTGAATAAGATGGTAATAACTTTGTTTTGTATCTCTGGATATGGCCATGTGAGGGCCATTGCAATGATAATTCTTCTACCCATTCTGGTGGAGTAGCTTGTATTTCTATAGTTGTTCTTGTTCCTTGTATATGACAGTACACAGGTGATCGCTGGAGGATTGTGGGAAATTCTATATGGATGTACGGTATGGATGTGTTTGAGAATTGGAAATATTCAACCATTCCGAAATCCAGAATGAAAAATGGAATGAAAAATGGCTCAAAGGAATCTAAGTCTAATGAAAGCTTGATAAAGGTTAAGGAGGGAGATTGATGTTCAAAATCTGCTTTATGTTTAAGGCGATGAACACATGCAATGGACGTAGGGTGATGAAGGAAAAAGTTGATGACATGAAGAAAAAAGTCTAATCCTGCTCTTTCTGCACTGGAATAAATCTCATGTATTTTTTCAGTAGGTAAAAAAGATAAATCTGAAAGGAACTATCTTTTGAATGAGGAATTTATGCAATTCTGTCTGAGTGAAAATCTAGGATGTAGGGAAGGTTCAGGAATCTGGGAAGTTAACTGTTTTTGGAAATCAACAATTTTGAAAGAAAGGGAAATGTTTTCTTTTGAGTGGTAAGAAGCCTTTTCTTTCTGTCTTTCTTGAGTTTCATATATCTGCTCAATCAGTCTAGTTTCATTTGTCTTTGGACTCTTTATGCAACTTCCTAATCTATTTATGAATTCTGAAAATGACCTAAATGCTCTTTTCTCATTGTCATAACCTTTCCATAATGCGACTTCTGGGTATTTTGCGATCTGTACAACTATATCTTGCCAACAAGTATAGACTCTTGGGTTGTGACCTTGGAAAACTACATAATGAGTAAATATGGATTTATTTTATGTTGTATGATGTGATGATGATGCATGTTCTGATGACGATGATTTTAAATGCTTCTTTCTAAAATAAGCTGCTAAACTATTTAATGTGACATGAAATTCATTGAAAACATTCTTATCATACGTGGTTGTCTTGGCTATTTTCCAAAAACTATCTAGTATGGCTTGTTCTTCTAAAGGATGAGTAAAATCTTTATGGTATGTCTTAAACTTCTTTGTCTCATCTCTTTCTAATGCTAAATAGTAATGTTCATCTATGGCTATGAAATCTGGTGCTATGTTAGCTGTTTGTGCAGGAACTATCTGCCTAATGCTTGGAGATGCAAGTGTGGTAGTGATATATGGCCTAAACGTATCTGGAGCTATCTGTCTTTGGGATGCATTTATGTTGGTCATAGCCAGTCTTCCTGGTCTTAAAGTCTGTCTGAAAGGAACTAGAGAAATTATTCTTGGTTTCATTGGCATTCCTCTTGGTGCCACTAGTCTTTGATCTCCTCTGTAACATTCCATTATGTCAATAAATAATACAGGATAAAATATCAGCCAATGTGTTATAATTACCTTTGAAATGTTCAAATACTGGTTTAAAACCATTTCTTGTAATAAAATCTTCAAAATTAATCCATCTTCGAGCTGTTTGTCTATTATTAGTAATCTTGCATGGTGCGAGATTAAACCATTTCCTGTAATATAATGGGAGACTATATTCTGACAATCTGTTCTGATAGTAAACACGACATTATGTAAATACAAGGAAAATGCTTCTATGTAATTGGTGATTCCAAAGATTTCCAAATATGTAGCTGGTAGTATGGCATGTACTTCACTAAATTTGCCTGATGCGTATCTACAAATCTGTTCTTCTGATTTTGGAGTTTCTTTATTCTTTTTCTGATACAAAATTCCAGCCCATCCTTTAGCTGAGGCATCTGTTTCCACTATCTTGTAGTTATTTTCTATAGGTAAGGTTAATGGTTTTAGCTGTGCTACTTCTTCTTTAATTTGTTTATCTAGTTTGATATCTTCACAATTAAAGTATTTCTGGCTTGTCTTACTATGTAATGTTGCAATCTTCCAACCAAGATCTAGAATGTAATTTCTAGCATAATTAAGTAATCCTAGAAATGCATGTAATTACTTTTTATCTTCTAGTTTATCTGGGAATTTTCTAACTTTGTTAGATATGTGTTCCTGTAATTGGATTGTCCCTGATTTAATATACATTCCTAAACGTTCAATATCATGTGTTTCTAATTATGTTTTATTTTTGCTAATAAGAATTCCTTGATTGATAAATTCTTTCAAGATAATTTCTAAATGCTTCCTATCACTACAATAAAATCCATCTTGCCCGGAGAAAAGACGTCGTCGAGCAACCATCGATGTTCGTCGAGCAACTCTGAAAATGGCGAATCTCCGTCGGGCAACCGGCATCGGGCATTTGCAGTTGGGCTAGATGTTAGTTGACAACGACAGTGTATTCATGGAGCAACTAAAGCTTTCCCGACGGAGGAGTTTGTCGCTTACACCTTTGTCGTGCAACCTCAAGGTCAACAAGATATTACCGACGGAGAATGTGCGTCGGGTAACCTTCATATATTCGTCGGGTAACGTTTTAAATCTTCGTCAGGTAACTCAATACATATCCTTCGGGTAACTGTTTACATATCAGGGTAAATATTTACATATCCGTCGAGTAATGTTTTACATATCCGTCGGATAACTTTTTACATATCCATCGGGTAAGTGTTTACATATCCGTCAGGTAACGTTTTACATATCCGTCGAGTAACTTTTTACATATCCGTCGGGTAACCGCTTACATATCCGTCGGGTAAATTTTTACTTATCCGTCAGGTAACGTTTTGGTATTCGTCGGGTAACTTGTACCCCATTCTTCGGGTAACTTTCTTAATCTTCGCCGGGTACAGTTTTAAAAAATTCCATTCCTATGCCCGACGAGCCCGACGCCTTGACTGTTCGTCGGCCAAACGTTGAATATTTAAAATATATTTTTAATAAATAATTTAATAAAATAATTAAAAATAATAATTAAAATTTTCAATTAAAAGAATCAAAATAAAATAAAATTAATATTTATAAAAATTAATGTTATGTTTTTACATCATTAAAACTAAAACAATATTTTACATATATTACACACTAACTAGTAGTCGACGGGTCGAAGTAGCCAGGATCCTGAGGGGGCTATTGGGTCGGCGGTGAGAAAATGTCATCCAATCCACGGTCACCCAAACGATCAAGGACCTTGGCAAGGACGGTCTTGATTTGGTGGTTTTGGGCTTGGATCTCCGCGTATTGGGCTTTGATCTGAGCATTTTTTGTTTGGAGGAACTCGAAGTTTCTCTTAAGGTCCTACCCCGAAGGATCCTCCCTGGGCGCCTCCCAAGTTGTCGCTCGAGAATAGCGATCAACATCTCGAGATTAGGGAGTTGCTGCTCCAACAGCACATCCGGATGCTGTTGGGTGAGCTCAGCTTGTGTCTGCTGGACGTCTTGCTCCATCGCCTCCTACAAATTCAAATAAATATTAATTAGAAATATAATTATCAAATTAAAAAATAATGTTTAATCATTCAAAAAAATAAACTTACGTGAATTTTGTCAGCCTCTTGATCCCCCCGTCCAGCGTACACCCGCCCCCAGGCATCCACCTCTGGGAACATCGACCTGGCGATGCATTGATCCTCCTGCCGGGCCGATAAGGATCGCGACCCCCCGTGGTGGTTGAATTTCTTCGCTCCCTGGTTCGATGTGTAGGCAATCGATTTCCGCTATTCATTCGTAAAACCAAAAATTATATTTTCAAATGGAAAATAACATAAAAATTAAATAATTTAATTAACTAGATAGATAATACTTACCAGATAGGTGGAGGACACAAAATGGTCGCACAACCACAACCACCCTGGCAGTTTCGGCCCGTCCAACTCCTCCTGAGGATTTGCTCGAGCTTTCTCCGGGGAAGGCCAAGTCAAGAAGTACTTGTGGAGCTCGTACTTCCAGTCGGTGTACCGTAACTACTAGTGGTGGCTCAGGTATCTACTGAGCTCGACGTTCTCCAAGTCGAACTCAAAATTGATCTGCAATCAATTATTAAAGTTAGTAAAATAATTAAAAAATATTAAATTAATGTTAAAAATGGGAAAAACACATACCGATAACTCTCCCCAACAACGCGTGATCTCGTCCGGGGTTTGGGTTCTGAAAGTCTCCCCCATCATCAGGGACTTGGTGTGAAGAATCACACCAATGTCATGCACCAGGAGGCTGTGAATTTTGACTGGCGCAGACCGGAGGCGCGACACGTACACCACCAGTATCTTTGCATTTATTGTCCTGTAAATCCGCTGGGATGTCAAACCTCGGTTTATCCCGCGCACGTTCACCGACCTACCTGCAAATTCGATGAACATTGGTAAATAAAATGAGTAACAAATAAAAACAGTTGGTTAAATAAACAAAATAATGAACTTTCCCTTAGGGAGTGCTCCGACATTAGGCCCTATTTCGTCTGCTCCGACGTCGTCCTGTGGGGGTTGGGGGTCGGTACGGGGTTCCTCCCGTTTCTTGCTATGCTGTCGACGAGCCGATCGGGCACCGGGTCGCTAATGGATCGCCATCGGTGGCTGAACCGATGCCGCTGTTGAGGCAACCGAGTCAGGGGCTGCCTCCTCCGGCGCATGATCATCAACGGGATCAAGGCAGGGGCGGGTCCTAGACGTGATTAAGGTGCAATGCGAGATCTACAATAACATATATAAATTAATTAATATAAAATTAACCAACCTATTTTTAATTAAATAAAAAAAAAACCAAACATTTTTAATATTAAATATTAAATTCAAAAAATAAAAACAAAATCACATTTAAAATTAACCAACATTTTATAATTCCAATAAACGTAAATAAATAAAGCAATAATTTTTTTTAGTAAAAATTAGTGAATTGGTATCTAAAAACTAAAACCTCCAAATTCTAATTTTTTAAAATAAATCCAGCACAAATGAAAATTAAACTTAAAATACTAATTAATCCAAACATACTAAACTCAAAATTCACACCATTATACCTAAATTTCTAAATCAAAATTTCGGGACCAAAATCAAACTTACAAATTAATCCAAACATATAATAATAATATCCAAATCCTAAAATTCACAAATTAAAAATTTATAAAACTCACATTTCCAAAATTCACTTATACTACACCATATCAAAATTTCACAAAATTGTTTTTAAAATTCAAATATCCAAAATTCATAAAATTCACATATCCAAAATTCACATAAATTTCATATCCAAATCATAACAAAAATCATAACATTATATCAATTTCAACATTATACCAAACATCAAAATTATCAAATCCAAATCCAAATTTGACAATAATTCCCTTGTTGTATTTGCAAATTTGACAATAATGTACAATCTGCAATTATCAAATCCAAATTTAAATTCCTTTTTCAATACAATTTCATAATATCCAAACCTAATTTAACTTTCAATTTCAATCCAAACAAAAATTAAAATTTAACCAATCAAAATTAACAATAAACCAATATATATACATTAACAATAGAGAGAGAGAGGGACAATGAGTTTGACCTTCAAGGAACTCAGTGAGAGATCGGTCCGGCGGGGGGAGCGGCGGCGACAGCAAACCTCGCTGAGATAGAGGCGGTGCGATGGACTGCTGCTGCGGCAGATTGAGGGAGAGCGAGTTGCTGCTACCGGAACACAGCAGGCGGGCGGGAAGGTGATATTTGCAGAGAGCAAAGAAGGAAACTGAGGAAAATGAAGAACAAGGAAGAAGAAAAAGAGTCGGTCTGATTTATCTGCCTAATTGACATTGCCCGACAAAGGTATCCGTCGGGCAAAACTTTAATGATTCTTCGGGTAAGTACAGCTGTCGGTATCCGTCGGGTAACATTTTCAAAATACGTCGGTTAACGACACCGGTCGGCTATCCGTCGGGTAATAATTTCAAACTTCGTCAGGCAAGAAAACGCGAAACATTTGAGATTCCCGAAAATTTAGGCGCAGGGTTCGTCGAGCATGACTTAAAAACCTTCGTCAGGTCAGGTCACCAGTCAGCTAACCGTCGGGTAACAGTTCCAATATTCGTCAGGCAACACTACGCGGGAATATTGAGATTTCTCGAAATTTTAGGCGCAAATTTTGAAATATTTCGGGGAAAAAAATTGCACGTTTTATTTACGTTACCCGACGACATTTCTAATGTAGCCCGACGGCCTTTTGCCTGGCGAATTCCTTTCTTTGTACGGCTTGACTTTTCTGATGTCATTTTTAGCATTAATCTGAAAACCAGGTCCGACGAAAGAATAATCAACATTGGGACCGTTCATTTTTTTCTTTTACGTGCCTAGATCTCGCCCGTTGAAAATCTTGATGTTTTGAAGATTTCAAGCCTTCCGATCTTGAAGAAACGTTGTGTAACCGTTGAATCGTCGCGCACCGTTACCTAATCCTGAGATTTCCAAATTGGCTAAATTTTTGCATAGGCGATCTATGGGTACCTACCATAAATGTGGACGGTTAGATCGGTCAATTTCAATTTGTAAGTTTTTGAAAATTAGAAAACAAGCATATTGACCAAGGAGTTTAAACTCTTGATGGAAACTTCAACACATTTTGCGAAGTGTTGGTTATATTGATGTTCAAACGATTGAATTTTATAGATCTAACCGTTCATTTTATACTTTTACGTGCCTAGATCTCGCCCGTCGAAAATCGTGATGTTTTGAGAATTTCAAGCCATCCGATCGTGAAGAAACGTTGTGTAACCGTTGAATCATCGCGCACCATTACCTAATTCCGGAATTTCCAAATTGGGTAATTTTTTGTGTAGGCGGTCTATCGGTACCTACCATATATGTGGACGGTTGATCGGTCAATTTTAATTTGTAAGTTATTGAAAATTGGAAAACTAGCATATTGACCAAGGAATTTAAACTCTTGATGGAAACTTCAATACATTTTGCGAAGTGTTGGTTATATTGATGTTCAAACGATTTAATTTTACAGATCTAATCGTTCATTTTATGCTTTTACGTGCCTAGATCTCGCCCGTAAAAAATAGTGATGTTTTGAGGATTTCAAGTCGTCCGATCGTGAAGAAACGTTGTATAACCGTTGAATCGTCGTGTACCGTTACCTAATCCCGGGATTTCCAAATTGGGTAATTTTTCGCGTAGACGATCTATGGGTACCTACCATAAATGTGGACGGTTAGATCGGTCAATTTCAATTTGTAAGTAATATCCAAAAAGTTGTTTAATAAATAAATGTAAATTAAATATACTAAATAATGCCCGACGGATATTCACGTATATTCGTTGGGTAAGTACAAGAGGAGGCCGGTCGTCGGGTAACCCTTTACGTATCCGTCGGGTAACACCAATTCTTGCTATCCGTCGGGTAACGTGTTTAATAAACGTCGGGCAACATTAATTTATAAAAATTGTTTGATAAATAAATGTAAATTCAATCTGCTAAATAATACCCGACGATTAATCATGTATATTCGTCGGGTACGTACAAGCGGAGGCTTGTCGTCGGGTAACCTGTTAGCTATCCGTCGGGTAACGTTTTACATATAGTCGTCGAGTAATAGTTACGCATCCGTCGGATATGACCAATTGTTGTGATCTGTCGGGTATCATGTTTAATAATCGTCGGGCAACATTACTTTACAAAAATTGTTTAATAAATAAATGTAAATTCAATCTGGTAAATAATTCCCGACGGATTTATAAGCACATTCGTCGGGCAAATTGGTATCATATGGAGTTTCCACTTCCACTTCAAAAAGGGTTCTGGAAGCCTTTATGAATCTCCAGCAAATAATTAATAATTAATTCATTGAATCGAGAAAGAATTAAAAAGAGACAGAGACGAGATTAGAGCTAGAGAGAGAGGGGAGCTTACAAGTTTGCTGTCTCTTGAGAAATCATTTATAATGAGCTCGAAAAAATAAGGTTTATTAAAGGAAAATGCTGGAATGTGATGAAGATAAGCCATGGTTGAAGACTTAGAATAAGCGATTCAAAAGCTTGATTTTTGAGAGATATTTGAAATGAAGGTAGCTAGCTAGAGCTATGAGAGAAGAGCATGGAGTCAAGGAACTAGGGAAATGGAAGAGATAGAGGCTTGGGGTTTGAGAATGGTCAGTGTGACCATAAATAGAAGATGGGAAAAGATTTTGAATGGAGCAGTATTCTGGTGACTGGTGACTAGACTACACTCTGATGCAATCAATCCTTTATTCTTTCATCTCTCACAAATTTTTTTAATGGGAAGAGAAGCCATGATTGAAGACTTAGATATATTATCAAAGCAAATTTTATGGACAATATTTGTACAATTTTATTCACAATTTTTATAAATAAATATATTAACAAAGCACATTTTATGGACAATATTTTTTATAAAAAATTGTTGTATCTTATTTGGTCAATATTAATATTGGGTTCTATTTTTTTCACATTGCACTAGTGAGTAAAAATTGAACCTCATGATTTATCAAATTGACCTTCATGACTTATCATCAAAATATTTGACTAAATCTTTGACCTTAATTTATTTTGAAGTTCGGTAATTTGTGGAGTGCATGTATGGTCTCCTCAATTGTATGAAAAGCTACCGACTAGTACAAATATAAAAGATTAATTGAAACTTTTGTGAAGGAAATCATACAACATACATATAAATCAAATTTATTAATTTGAAGATGGATATTACATATATGAATGAAATTTCGAATTTACAACTTTCATTCGGATTCGCTTTCCCCCTCCCATTCACGCTCGTCATCCGATATGAGTACAGTACTTGATTCCTCCGAATCACTATCCATTTGTTCTAATTCCCCAAGATCAATAAAAATGTCGTCAATCGCAATTGGTGGGAAGATGTCATTGGTCTGTACTCCATCCACATTTTGCGTCGATGCCGAGGAATCCACCTGGTAAACAATTTGGTCATCATCTGTTTCTCCATCTTCTTCATGGTATCGGTCATCCAAGTCCCAAATGTTTCTATGATTCACCATCTCAGCTACTCTCCAACCACCACCAGCTTTTGGATCATCCATATAGATACTTGTTTCGCCGTACTAGCGAGGATGTAGGGATCACTCTCAAACCACCGAGTGTTTGTGTTTATAGAGGTACATAACTGATCTTTGATGACACTGCCTGGGATACTTGGGTTCGTATCAAACCAATGACACTTGAACAAGACGACTTCCTTGCGGTCTGTGTATAACACCTTAACCACAGTTAACAATTTGCCGTAGAAGCCCGTATCATCATTTCCCCATCCCCCGGCACGAAGACCCCGCTGTTTTGCGTAAACAACTTGTCGTCTCGTTCTGTGCACACGAACTTAACTCCGTTAACGTGACAACCAGTGTACGTTTCTCCTCGGAATGGGCCAATGGCCAGCAGCATTAATTCTTTATTGAAATTTGGCGAGTTGACATCTTTCAGCTGTGCCATCTGGTAAGATACACACAAGAAACAAAATAGGTAAGCTTAAAACCAATTTAAGAAATTTACAAATAATATATTTGACTTACATGCTCGGAAAACCAACGTGGAAATAGTTGTTTGTCCATTTCTTCCCAATTAGAAGGAAATAGGGCCTTCATCAACGCCTCGTGCTGCTCGTGGAAGGGCCAGCCTTCATCACAGTTGTTTAGTATGAACCAATGAGCCACCTCCATGTCGCTATTGATGAACGGCTCCGAGATTGGACCAGTGCCAAATGGTCGTGCGGGTTGGGCAAATACAGATAGAGTCTCTAGACGTTGACCACCATCGTCGTTGCGCGATGCCCTAATGAAGGCAGTTTCAACATTTCGAAGGTACATTGCACAAAATGTCAGTGCCTCCTTTGCAATGTATGCCTCCGCTGAGTCTCTAGACGTTGACCACCATCGTCGTTGCGCGATGCCCTATTGAAGGCAGTTTCAACATTTCGAAGGTACATTGCACAAAATGTCAGTGCCTCCTTTGCAATGTACGCCTCCGCTATAGAGCCTTCGGGACGTGTCTTGTTCCAAGCATACCGCTTATACGTACCTAACATTCTGCAAGGAAATTTACATTAGGATTCACATATATACATGATAGTAAGGAAATATTATCAAATAGCAGGGATAAGTTATACATCTAGATTGGGTACATCCAACGATAATGCACCAGGCCAGCTAGCTTTGCCTCATCAGGCATATGTATTAGTAGGTGCACCATTACATCAAAGAATGTAGGTGGATATATTTGATCAAGCCGGCACATGATGTAGACAATATCCTCGTTAATTGCTTGAAGGTCCGCCTTAACCAATGACCTGGCACATAGTATCTGGAAGAATTGAGACAAATAAATTATCGTCTCAACAACACCAGCCTCCAAGAAGGGTCGAATACCAATCAGAATGAGTCGTTGTAGCAAAACATGATAGTCATGGCTCTTCATACCAGAAATGGTCCCACCGTCCGTGCTAACACTCCGGGATATATTGCTGGCGTACCCGTCGGGAAATTTCACAACTTGCAACCACTTTAGGAATTTTTTCTTATTATCCGGCGTAAATGTATAACTTCGATGAGCCATGATGTATTTTCCATTGACGACTTTTGGCCACAAATTAGGCCAAATCCCCATTTCTTTCATGCCCAGACGAGTCTTTTTTGTGTCCTTTGACTTGCCTTCAATGGGTAAAGTTGTTCCCACAATGCTCTCAGCAACATTCTTCTCGATGTGCATAGGATCAGCGATGTGTCTGATTTTCAATTTCGACCAATATGGCAACCGGAAGAATATGCTTTTTTTCGTCCAATTTTCCTGTTCGGCTGGTTTCGATCCTCATCTCACGAAATGATGTATGCTGTTCATTTTGGATAATATCTCATCACCGCACCTCTCCCTTGGTCGACCTCTGAACTCTGATTTACTATCAAATGAGTCAGATTGCATTCGCCATCGGTGATCCCAGGGCAGAAACCTTCTCGCACCCAAGTAGCATACCTTCGATGCGTGCCAAAAGGACGTTGTGTCTGGTCCACAAGTTGGGCAAGCAACATATCCCTTGGTGCTCCATCCTGATAACATACCATAACCAGGAAAATCATTAATTGTCCACATTATGGCCGCTCATAGGGTAAACATTTCTCCACTGCACTTGTCGTATGTTCGTACACCATTTTCCCACAAATCCACGAGCTCGTTAATCAACGGCCGCAAATACACATCGATGGAATTACTCAGCGATTTGGGCCCCGGTATCAAAATACTGAGGATTGTGAATTCTTTCTTCATGCATCTCCAAGGAGGCAAGTTATACAGAACCATAACATTAGGCCAAGTGCTATAGGGCTTTGTAAAACTCCCAAACAGATTAAACCCGTCAGTAGCGAGCCCTAATCTGGCATTTCTTGGCTCCGCAGTAAACCCGAGATACATTTGATCAAATTCCTTCCAAGCCTCTCCATCAGCCGGATGCCTCAGTACATCATTATCAATGCGTTCATCCTTATGCCACCTCATATCACGGGCTGTGCGGGACGACATGTAGAATCTTTGTAACATTTGCTTCAGAGGAAAATAACGCAACACTTTGTTAGGAATCTTGTTCTTTTGAAACCTAGGCTCATTGCACACGGGATATTTGTCAAGCAGTTCGAATTCATCGTAAAACAATGCACAGTTGTTCTTGCATGCATAGATCTTGATATACCCTAAACCAAGGCCCTTCAAAAACTTCTTCGAGCTATAATGATCTTTTGGCAGACAGTTGTCTTCAGGGGGCATTCGGATGATGATGTCCAACATGTGATCAAAATGCTTGTTCGTTTGATTATACTTAACTTTCATGTGCATCAACTCCACAACTGTCCCTAGAACCGAAAATGATTTACAACCGAGGTACAATTCGCGCTGAGCTTCTTTCAACAATCTCTCGTAATGGAGCAAAGAGTCATCGGGTTGCAACCTTGGCGCATCATCTTCCATATCATCTGATGCGGGAGGAAAAGCATCGGTTAATAACTCAACGACTTGATCATTATCACATCACCGATCCAAACCACTTTCGTCCCGACGGGTCCCCGGAACCAAAGATGTCGATGTGGAAAATATTTCTTCCCCGTGATAGATCCAATTAGTGTAGTTGTGTACGATGCCATTTCATTCCATATGAGTTTGGACCTCATTCAACGGCATCCAACTATAGTTGTTACATTTACGGCACGGACACCTGATATGTCTTGTATCACTGCAATGACTACGTGCAAATGCAATGAAGTTGTCAATCCCATCCAAATATTGATTAGAAGATCTATCAAACATAGAGTCAACGTAAGTAATTGAGTTAACATTGTCCCGTAAATAGAATAAGTTAACATCAAAAGCAACTCTTCTCCTTATGCCTCCGGTGATTTGTCCCTATCCCATTCGAGAGTGCACGTTCTGTGCTGTGTGGTTTTCGACCTACGAGGCTAAGTTTCGATCGAGGGAAATTTCGGCAGCATCTCCCTACAATTCCCCAAATTCACAAAGTAGATATTATAAACAAATATCTAGTATGCATTCGGAGAACATTGAGGGGATACAAATCGAATTTCCCACAATCGAAACCAAACCTCATAGACTGCCAAGTACACAACACATAGTTACGCACCCCCAAACTGTCTGAATATATGGATAATTCAAGAGTCAGTCAATCAATCTGATTCATTGACTCTCAAACGGGTCTAAGATTTTTCATTGAATTTCAATATACGAAGTTAATCAACTCGATTAACTTCGCATAAACGGTTATGAAATATGAACGTATTTGACTCCGTTGGAACTAAATAAAGCGTTTTAAAAAAAATATCACAACAAATTCACAAATACAAACATATATTAATTATGAATAAAACAGAGTTTTAAATTTTATAATTTCCGTACATATTTTCTATTTCCCTATTTTCCTAACATTTTTTCTAATTTCCTAACATAGTTTCTAATTTTAATAATTTCATTACATATTTTTTATTTTCATATTTTCCTAAAATATTTTCTAATTTCCTAACATATTTTCTATTTCCCTATTTTCCTAACATATTTTCTAATTTCCAAACATAATTTCGAATTTTAATAATTTCATTACATATTTTTTATTTTCCTATTTTCCTAAAATATTTTCTAATTTCATAATTTCCTAACATATTTTCTATTTCCCTATTTTACTAACATATTTTCTATTTCCCTAATTTCCTAACATTTTTCCTAATTTCCAAACATATTTTCTAATTTCAATAATTTCATTACATATTTTTAATTTTCCCATTTTACAACAAAATTTCCTAATCTCCTAACATATTTTCTATTTTCCTAATTTCATAACATATTTTCTATTTTCATATTTTCCTAACAAATTTTCTAATTTCCACAAATTCTACACATTTTCCACAATAAATACAAAATTTCGTAACATAATTATATCCAACATTCTTAACAAAATTAAATTGAGAGGTAAACACACCTATTTTTTTTATAAGTATTCCTTCAAATCAACCACAAAATTCCTACAACCCAAAACATAATTAATTCCGAATCAAAATTTCAAAACTAAAAAAAAAAAATTTCAAACCTTAAAATTTGATATTTGGTGATTGATAGAGAAAAAAGATTTGATTGGTAGTGAAAATGTTGATGAGATGATAATCTTAAGTAGAGAAAAGAGAGTGAGTGAGTGAGAGATTGAGAGAGAGAGCAGAAAAGTGATGAAGCAGAGAGGAGGAAGAAGAAGAAGAAGAAAAGAGAGAGTCTCGGGTATTTAGTGTGTTTAGACTTTTGCCCGACGAACCACATTCGTTGAGCAACTTTTATTGATCCGTCAGGCAACAAATAGTCAACGCCAAATGTTACCCGAAGACGATTATTCGTCATTGTATATAATGTTACCCGACGGGGGGTACATATCGTCGGGCAATACCTTCCATTTTTGCGCGCCAACGGCTTTCTCTTCCCACCAACAGTTTACCCAGCGATTCTTTTTATCCATCAGGCAACCTGTTCTTACCCCGCGAGATTGTCTTCGTCAGGCAAAATCTAGACGGGCAACAACGATTTTCTTGTAGTGTATGTTCATTTTTATTCTTACTATTTACAAGGATATCATCTACCTGCAAAATTTATCATATTTCTTCAATATTTGATCCATTTTTCTTTGAAAAATAGATAGTGCATTTTTTAACCCAAATGGCATAACAAGCCATTCAAAATGTCCTTCAGGACAGGTGAAAGTTGTCCATTCTATTGACTTTTTGCTAATCTAATCTGCCAAAATACTATTTACAGTCAAAATTACAAAAATATTTACTCTCCTTAATTTTATTGATAAGCTCATCTTTATTTGGTAACTTATAGCTATCTCCATAAGTATTATCATTAAGTCTTCTATAATTGTAAACTATTCTTCCCTTTCCTCTCTTTCATTCAGAATATTTGCTAACAATAAAGGTTGCTGATCTATGTCTAGACTTTGAAAGTCTAATTACTTTCAAATTTAATAATTCTTTTATTTCCTGTTCAAATTCTTGTTTATCTAATAAACTACAAGGCATATATGATGTCTTAATCGTTAAGTCTGGATTGATATTGTCTAGCTTGGCTACTATTTCATTTTTATTCCAATGTAATTGGGGATCTTCTCCTATTATTCTAGTATGTTCTGCTAATTGTAATAAATCTTCTAATGTCTTAGTTCTTTCTATTTGGAAGTTTTCTAATTGTGCAATATCTTTTATGACAGGATATTCATGATCAAATATTTCCTCACTATGTTCTATCTCTTCTTTATTTGTTGTTGGTCCTTGCTTTCTTCTATGCAAACAGTAGGATAATCTTCTATTATATGACTCTGATCGATGACTGCTATTCCTAACTTAAAAAATGTGACTGTAGGATTTGTAAACAGAAAACCATGTATACTTTTAAGGAAATTTTATCCTAAAATAAAAGGGTAAGATGAAACTGGTGTAATGAATGTGAGTGATAAATTAAACTGTTGTCTTTCTATTCTAGTGGGGACATTATTTATGCAATGTGACAAGTAAACTGGCTTTGTATCAAACTGTGTAATCTTTACGGGTCTAGCTAGTTTTTGTCTATACTTTACGGGTCTAGCTTCAGGTGTCTATCATAATTATGGTCTGTATTTTGTAATCTTTAGCTAATTCTATTTCATAATTAATTGTAATCAAAGAACTAGTTCTTTGGTTATCTGATTCAGCTAACAAGGTATTTTCTGTTGAAACTTTATCTTCAACCAACATTTTATCATAGCATGAAACACAATAAACTATATCAGAATAAATATATTTATTAATTTCAGTATAAACATATTTATTAGCAGATAATTTATTGCAAGTTCTACATGCTTGGGGCCAACCCATCATGATATATTTAAATTTTTTATGATCTATGTTATCTAGCTTTGCCATGCTCATATAATCTGATACATTATCCGTATCATCTGAAGAATAGGAATTATCTGATTCTGATAAAACATCTATACTATTAATACTAAAAATACTCTCATTATCATCGAAATTATCTAAACCATAAACTGACTTAATATCTTAATCTTCATCTAGTTGAAATTGTTTGGCTATCTGGACTTTTTCTCTTGGTTGTTTTCCTATCTTAGGACACTTAGGTCTTATATGTCCTGCTTCTCCACAAAAATAACATTTACAAGTACTTTTTTCTTCAGGTAATTTCTGTTTTCTAATCCATGGATTATTTGTTCTTTTTCTAAATTGCCTAGGAATAAATCTTCTTCTTCTAAAAGTCTTTGAGGGTTGTATATCAAAACTTCTTTTTTGATTGTATTTTCTATACTTCTTATATTTCTTATAATACTTTCTATAATGGTTCTTTTTACTAGGTTTTTTATGACATTCATATAGCTTCGGTAATTCTATATTTTTACAGCTCATATAAAATTGTTTTCTAATCAGTCTTTTGGCTTTAATCTAGCTCCATTCCGTTCTAAGTATATCACAAACATGTTGAACTCTAGGTCCAATTGCAATTTCTCCTCTTTTTGGATGTTTTTGCCCTTCTGACCATATTTTTTCTCCTATAGGTCCTTTTATTTTTGTCATATAAGGATCTAATAAATTAATATCATTTATCCTACATGTCCCTCCTAAGTACTTAAAGAAACCTGATGTGTAATCTCCTATAAACTGTAAATCACATATCTGCAATTGTTCTAAATTTCCGATAGCTCTAATCTGTTCCTATTCATTTCTTCCATCTAAACGATTATGATCAAGAAATTCCATCTTTATTAGGCGAATAAAAGAATTAACATTAAAATTTATCTTTGCTCCTTCATAATCTGATGCATTTGTAATCTTCCATGCTTGAAAGAAATCAAAAACCATGTCGTCTATAGTATGCTCAGAGTAATCTAATATATCTATAGTATTAGCAAAATCTAACATTATAGTTGCATGAACACATCCCTTTTCCCATCGTTCAATTGTTCTTTCCCAATTCTGGGGATCTACCTGATCTAAGTTTAAGAGATTGCCTGCCAAATTAACTTGTTCTATTCCATTGTAAGGTATTCTATTGTTTTTTGGTTTAAAATTTTCTTGTTGAAAAGCAATATCTCCTCTTTCAACATATGGTTCATCTGTTTGTCTAAGATGTTGTTGTTCTATTCTACTAAATCCTATTCTTGATCCTGACTCTACTCCTGATGACTGTGCTTCTTCTATTGGCATGCATTCTACTTCAATTATCATATTATGGTAAGTTTCTTCCCCTAGAAGATGTAATAAACCTATATCTAAGATTAATTTCTTCATCTCTTCATCTGCTAAATTGTGTAAGCCTAAGTCATAAGTCTTATATTTCTTTAAATAATCTTCCTCACTTAAGTGGTCTATGTCGTCAATGAGCTTATCTACAATATTATCAAAATAAATTTCAACAATATTTGCTTCTAAATTATCATATGTCATATTTATTGACTCATCTGCTTCAATTTCTAAGTCTTCATAATTATCTAACTGCTTGTAATTAGAAAATCTTACTGTGGTAGTTCCTAAATGATTCTCAAATATATGTGCTCTTTTTGGTTGTCTATTTCTTGATTCTTGCAAATTAGGTAGAGTCCACTCTATTCCTTCAAGAAAACTGTTATCTACAGGTTTAGCTTCTATCATTTTAACTTGTTTACTTCCGAATGTCTGGACTAAGTTCTGGAATCCGATATTGAACTTATAATTTAGTTTATCAGAAACTTTTCCTGCATACATTAGACTAATACTTCAATTTTTAAAATCTCCTTTCATATAATAATTCTTTGTTTTTATACTGACTTTAATATACTTGCTAAATTCTCTTATATTCATTATATAATTAGGTAAACATCCTATGACTGTCAAATTTGAACTCATATTGACTTATGTCGTGGCTATAGCTGCTTGTTGGGGATTATCCCATCTATCATCATAAATATAAACTAAAGCTTTTGTCCTTACCTGTGCTCTTGTTAATCCTGCTAATCCAATCATAATTGTGCCTATATGGGTATGAGAATATTTTAGCTTTCTTAATTCTTCAGTAGCTTGATGGCTAAGTAGATTAAGAATAACTTCATTATTAATACAACTAATATCATGTTGACTAATAATACTAACAATACTATGTTTATTCTCAAATAGTCCTAGTCTATATAGGTTATGCTTATTTTTCTATGATCTTTCAAAACCTTTTCTAAAAATTATTGTGCTTCCTGCTCATTATCATAATGGTCTTCTGTCCAGACTATTTCTTTTCCTTTTCTTCTAAAAATGTCCATTTTTTTTCCATGAAATACCTCTGTACTAATTAAAGACGAACATAAACGTTTACATCATAAGCTAAAATATTAAAAAGCCAAGAAGGTTCATAACCCTCCCATCTTAAACAGCGTATAGAACGTTTACAGACTGCAACTACTTCATGGACTGCTGTATTACTTTTCCTTGGAATATAACGCAGCAAAACCACCTCAAACAGTGGCTGCAGCACCACAATATTATGCACCCCCCTTCTATGCTTGCATCCCTACAACGACCTGACTTCACACTATGCACAAGGACTTGGGAATCAGATTCCATGATCACTTTCTTCCTGTCCAAATCGGTGCATGCCAACATGGCAGTACGCAGCGCCACGGCCTCCGCCTGGAGGCTACTATCACACAAAAAGCCTCCCTCACCACCGGTAGCAATGAAACTACCACAAGCTGCTCTTCGAACCCAGAAAAATCCTCCAACCTTTTCTGCCTCTGAAAAAGCCCCATCACAATTAACCTTGATAAAACCCACAAGAGGGCGTGTCCACTTTGGCTGCAAAGGAGCAGTAGCAGACAGATCAGGAACCGATTAAATCAGCTTCGGTTGCAGTTCTACTGCCTTTGTATATTCCTGCAGTTGTTTAACCCCTAGTTTAATAATGACATCATTGTAACATCTCATATTTCGACACTTCCATAATCGCCAAAGACCAAAAATCAGCATCTACGTGGCAGATTGGATCTGGCCAGCTTGACCGAATATCTTCATAAAATGGTTCCAATATCCACGAAAGTCTTGTTCCACCACACATCTCAGGTGAGCTTGCAAAGGATCACCAAACCAAAATACCAGCGCATACTTACATTGAAAAAAGATGTGTACCTGGGTTTCCTCAGACGCACCACAATAAGGATAACTATCATCCACCAGGATCCGGCGTTTTACCAAATTGTGTCTTACTGCCAAGAGATGTCCATTTACTATTATATATATGCTTTGGGGTTGGCTTAATTTTCTAGGCTTTATGCAATATCAATAAGAATGAAATAAAATAAGTATCTATTTTATATCCCGTCTCACTTTAACTAATTTCATTTTTAACACGAAATAGTATTATAAGATAGAAATGAACTTAGAAATGACCTAGGGATAATATATACTACTATCTCACTTTAGCTAAGATTTTTACAACGCCTATGCAATAACAATAAAATAATATTATCCCCCTAAACTTAGAAACTAAAAATATCTTTAAATTACATTTTACTACCATATGGTTTACACCATGTAATAAATTCATACATAACCTTTCAGATGTCGCAATTATTAATGTCTCGATTTCTATTAGATGCTGACGTGCCATCTATGGGTCTCATTTTCCAAATGTTATCAACCTCATTAAAAGGACATATCTATCAATTTGCCAAAACTCATAGAAGGGAAACAAAATCAGGATAAAATGACCCAAATTGAGCATCAAAATGGGCAAATTCATAGATATCATTTTAATGAGGCTAATAAAAATTGGAAAATGAAACTCACAAACGCCACGTCGGCATCTAACGGAAATAGAACAAAAAATTTAACGAAGAGGTCAATATATTGTCAGGTTTTGAAAAATTCAAGGGGTAATTAAAACATTTAAAAAATCAAAGATGAATCTATTACAAATTACAAATGATAAGGTAATTGTTGATGCAATAAATGGACCAATGGATCCGTGAAGACCGCACACACCCAAAGAACACAAGCATGTACGTGGTTCATCCAAATCGGGCTACGTTCACGGTGTTATACTCTTCTCTTTAGTAATGTTGTGTTTGTACATATTACATTAGGCATTGAGCCTTAGAGGAAGACTAAGAAAGCAGAGAGAGGTGAGAGCTCTAAGTCTAGAGAGAGAGTAGACATTGTGTTATGAGAGAAGAAGGCTCTCTTTATATAGTAAACACCTAGGTTTAGGTCATGAGTCACAATAGTGGGCTTTGTGATGGTCATTGATGGTGGATCTGGTCTTGGTCCAAGTTATCTTCCGGATCTTCTATTAGGTCCGTTGCTTGATCAGTCACGGCATGAATAGTAATGAAGTATAATTTGACCTATCTTTTATTTTCTTCTTTCGGCCATTGTTTTTTAATTTAAGGAATACTCGTGTCCTATATGTGGGGAAGGGTACAGTAAAGCGTGTAAAAATCGTTTAAGCAAGTCAAATTGCGAAAATGACCCTGGCATGCGCATCAATTATTTTGCACGTGCTTAATTAGTTCCTCGCTGGAGCCTAGAGCCTAGATGAGATGCAGGCACTCAGACTCGGATTAGGACCATTCAGACTCGGATTAGGTGTAGATGGGATGGGATATAGTATATATGCATTAGTAACTCTCACTTTACTTGTATTAGAAACAAAACCCCTTTCACCATTCTTGCTTCCTCTCCGATTAATCTTCCCTTAATCAAATCTTAATTTGCTGATACCATGTCAACCATCGTTAGTCACTTTGAAACCTCATGTGGCAAAGGACAGAACCCTTCGCCTACCAATCCCTCCTTCCGCCTGACGTGCTTCTCATCAGCTTTAAACTCATCAACTCTACCTTGACAATTTCATGCCCGGAAGAAGAAGCCGACGGCCACGATGATGATGATGATGATGATGATGATTATGATCTTCCAGTAATCACTATTGAAGGTTCACTAGTACTTGCGGCTCAAGAAACCATTGAGGTCCCTCGTAACACGCTACGGTCTAATGCTAACAGAGACTTTATGGCTGACATTCTTGCCGGCAAGCCTGTTCCCGACCAACTACATCAATTCATTATCGAAAAAGTATGTCAACAACTTGATCAAATATACCCTTCGGACAATACGATGATCGATAATACCATGTTGTTGCCTATTGTTGTGTGCATAAATCACGTGACGGTGCAATGCTGCACTAGTACTGGAACCTATGATGAGGCGATCGATAGAGTTACAATGGAATCCATGCAAACATACGAGGCCAAGCCTGTCCCTGCGGATAAATCGTCCATAGAGAATTTGGAGAGAGTTGATGATGACGAGAGTCTAGAAGAAGCTAGGAGACAACTTGAAGCATGTACAATTTGTATGGAGGAATGTGAGAAAGATGCTCAAGTTGTTCGCTTGCCTTGCTCACTTATTTATCACCAAGAATGTATTGTTGAGTGGCTGGGGACAAGTCACTTGTGCCCCTTGTGCCGATATCCCATGCCACAGGCGTCTCACTGATTTTCATACATATTTTTGGAGTTTACTGTCTGAATATTTGTTTGAATTCAATTCTTTATCTCAAACCATGTGTACATCACTACATTGTAATGAAAAATCAGTCAATCAATTCTTTATCTTCATTCTTGGTCATGAGGTGTTATTTGGGCTCCAAGCTTTCTTGGTGGAGAAGAAATAACAATTTGACCTAGAGTTCCAGCTTTAGCCTTTGCCTTCTAGGATAAGTAACTCTCTTATATGATAAAATATTTAAGCAAGCAAACAGAAAAAGTTTCACCCAAACAAAAATAGCCAGAAGAAATAGTGGTTACTGAACGAAAGCGCTGGCTATGTCATTACCATTGTCTGGCAAATTGAAAACAAAGAACTTTACTACAGTAGCAGAATCTTAAAACTAGGTCACTCTATACAAAACCATTCTAGGAAACGCATTTAGCAACGAACTACAAGCATGTCGAAATAAGCTAAAAGCTCAAATGCCGCCGTTGTCGAGACTTTTCATATCCTGAACCCATCAATCATTCTCATCGGCCATAGTGAAATCCTCTATCACATCGTTCATGACATTCTGATCATTCATGGCACGCAATTCTTCAATTTCCTCGCGTAACAATGGATCACACCTCACTTTATCTGCCTGTAATATCTTAGGGCAAGCTGAAAGGAGGAAAATATGCCAGAGGCTAAGCTATCTCACCAAAGTATCAGTTCATCTCATGTAGGGGAACAAAAAATATTAAAAATACCTGCAACAGGGCATTTTGTGTTCTTTCCACGTATGTGAAGCATGATTGCCTCTTTGTCATAAACATGCTTGCATGTGACACTGCATTTGGGGAAGAAAAACACCAAGAAATTTTTTTAAGACTGGTAATGGCTCTGCGCCTCTGCATATTGGAAATGCATAAACAAGAATAAACTTCTCAATGTTGGAACTCTATGCCACCAATATTCGGCAAAGACTATAAATTCAAATTCTCCCAACATAAAGAAAAATTAATGCTTGAAGTAAATCATACAGTACCTGCGAACTGGGTGCGCCAGTTCAGTGACAGGCTTTCCAGTTATTGGGCAACTGCTATTCAGAATGTTGCTTTGGTTGCTGGTCATTACAATCTCCTCCTGCTCCTCACCTGGCATAGGATCTCCTGCATGATGAACATTCTGCAGGAAAATATTAAGAAAACCAAAATTTCAGAAAGAAGATTTGAGACTATTCAAAATTCAGTTAATCACATGAAGGTTGATAAGAATGATAGCTTTCATATTCTCAGTTAGATTTAGAAAACTTTACGTCCATTGTTAAAGAATACTTTCTCTGCTCTGTTGCCTACTGGTAAATTCACACAAGACTAAAAACACATGCCCAACAAACAAGAATAATTTTCATAAGAATTCATTTTCCACTACTTCCATTTGATAGTATATTAGAGCAGCCTTAGAAAGATTGAAACCATCCGTAAATATGGTTTACAAAAAAATAAAGAGGATTAAGAAACATTTCTGAAATTTGAAGACAAAGGAAGTATGAAATATATTTTTAAGGAAGAGAATGATGGAGAAATGAACCGTGCAGCAAGATTTAAGAAGAATTTGAAACTGAAAGATTAGTAGCAACCTTAACAAGTCAACACATATAGCTGATCTTAAAATTTTCAACATGCATCAGACTATGTATAACGTACATGGTTGAAGCACTTGCATTTCGTGGCAAGCAAGGGCTACCATACAACAGAATAGATTGTGATAACTAGAAATCTCCAGTATACGATTACCACAGGAATATTATTCATAAATGCTTTTATTTGTTAATAGAGGCCAGCATACTCAATCACCATATATGGTTTTTTCTACCCGTAAACATACATCAAAATTTACTTTAAACAATCCATCAGATCATATTCATTCCGGAAAGAAATAACAAACTATCAATTTTCTTCAAAGTAAGACCTGGCATCCTATAACTGGCGCACTTCTCCCAACACTTTCTTCGATTTTCCGACAATATAAAAAGGGTAATCAAAGCAATAAAATCATACTAAATCCATTGGCTAATTTCTTTGCCCATTATTTATGGTTCTAATTCTTTCATGCGAGCATTTAACTCCAATGCAGCACCATGGTTACAGTAGCCACTGCTAACATTCTAAGAACTGTCAATGATTAGTCAGAAGAGCACTTAACCAGAAAAATACTTGCTCAGTTTCATGAAAATATGCATCCTTCTAACCATCTGCATATACAGCATTCCCTTCAATTCCAGAAATAAAACAATTACACCAACTAGTGCTATCCTAAGCAGAAAAAACAGTTCTAACAATTGTTTGGTTTCTAACCTACTCGGCACTTTCCAGACGAATTTTGTCATAAATAATTCAAGTAAAGCTTATTACTAAAAGCCAGATATGAGTGTAACCACATGTAATAATTCATTGTGCTTGCTGTATCATTGTCCAACAACATTGTCAACGTTGGTGAGAACTTTCAAAACCTTATTCTGTGCATTTAAAAATGAGAAAAAGGTCATACCCAGACAGCTTCCCTGAATTGACGCATCAAAGTATGGTTTTGTGGAACTGAAGATGAGTTAGCCTTGAGTTTTGCAACCTCATTCTTAAACAACTTATCAAAATCAGTAATCTGGCCCTTGAACACCAAAGAAACATATCAGCTTGGATGGATTACAGAAGTAACAAATAAATAAGTAATCTAGACGAGCACACGAATAAGCAGTCATTGAAGGAAAAAAGTGCATAAGGAAGTAAGTTCAGAATACCTCTGGCCCAGGTACGTAATTATCTCCAACATATTGAATTGCTGACGAAAAGTGAGAACAGTCTTCATAAGTAGCCAATAGTTCCACAACTGCATTTTCAAGCTCCTTTACCTGTTCAATATCACTGGTTCTCACATCTTGAAAAAAAAATTCTATCTTCCATTTTATCCAGAGTTTGTTGCTAGAACTTCGGATCCAAATGGCACATTGGATAAAGACCTGTTTAATAACCATTTTCTTTGTGCTTTTTACTTTTCATTGCGTGTCTCTTCCCATTAACATTTTCTCTACACATCTCCCACTATAATTCCTCCCCTTTTTATATCCCTCATTTCTATCATGTATTCCCCCTCTATCTCTAACACAAAGATGAAAAGTTTAAACTAAAAAAGAAAGGGTCATGAAACAGGCCGAAACAGCATCTGAGCAACTACTTTTTAACAAGACAAAAATCAATATTCAATTTAGCTCCAACATTCAGAACTTAGCTCAAGTATCAGTCATTAGTGAACTCAGAAAAAACTGTAAACCTACATTTGGGTATTCCATAAACAAATAAAGCAATCAAAGACAAAAGATTTTGACCAATTGGGCAGATTACTATTTATAATCGGGAAAATTTCAGCGGTTATTAATGTACATTTCTTAGCAAACAAACAGAACAGGAATTAAAACCATTTTCGTATAAAGATATATTTTGTTTGGTAGAAAATAAAATTACCTTAGCAGCCTGATTATCTCTCTCCAAATCAACTGCAACTTCCTTCATCACAGTCAGAGCCTTCCGAATATCCTGAAATCAAATACCCATTCATAATAACTGTTTTCTTTGTTCCATGATAAAAATGTTTTATGATTATGACTAATAGCTTACCCCGACAAGAGTGTGGTTGTCGTCGTAGAGAGTGGCTGCGGCGGTTCGGATTCGATCCCTGACGGCATGAGACCGAGAAGTGGAGGTCGACGCCATGGAATCCTCCGGTCTTAGGGTTTCCGACAACCGGGTTTGGACCGAACCGGTTGGCTGATTGGCGGGTTCTTTGCTGGTGAGTGACTTCTCAAGTACCGATATATGGGCAATTTTGGAGGGAGATTGAGAGTAAAACGAAAGCGTCGTATTGATCTTCGGAATTAGAGATGCTTTATCGTAACCGTACAATTGATTGGCATGATCCAACGGTCAAGGTTCCAATATCTCCTCCAGCAAATTTTTTTTTTATATACAATCATATTTGAGAAACAATACATATATTACGTAACCGGTATTACCTGAGACCTAATAACGATATTTGAGGAAGAAACATATATATATATATATATATATATATATATATACATTAGGAAAGCGAGTTTTACATGAGACATAATAACGCTGTTTGAGAAAGAAATATATATATTTGATAAGCGAGTGTTGAATCTGAGACCTAGTAATGATATTTGAGGAAGGAATATATACATTGGGTTAGAGTATTGAACCAGAGACATAAGATATCTCACTGCCTAGTGAGTAGGAATACCATTAGTTCAGTACGTAGTTCTTGTGGAAAAGAAAAAAAGTTTTTTTCAAGGTGGAAAAGAAAAAAGTTAACCACAAACTGTAACGACCCGGACAAGAAATTAAATTATTTTGAGAATTGGACGATTATACCCTCGATTTTAGACGGGTTCAGAAGTCACTTTTTGACTGGCAGTACTTTTGGGAATTTTTCTTGGGTCCTTGCTTAGGTCTCGAACTCACGAGTTCGTAGACAGGCGGCACGCGGAAAACGGAGACCCGGTGAGTTCGTTACGGGTCTAGAAATTTCAGGGGCAGTTTGGTAATTTTGGAAAAGTTGGAACTATATATATCATATATTTTCTCTCTCCTCGAAAAAGGGGGGTCGATATTTTTTCAGTCTCTCTCTCTCCTACCCGTTTCTCCCCGTGAGAACACCACAGCCCATTTTCATCGGACGAATTTCAGTCCGATTTGACCTAAACTAAGGCCGGGAGGATCTTCCCCGCGACTCCACGAGCCTTTTGGTGTAATCATCGGAGCGGGAGCACAGCCGTAGGCGACGGAGGAAGGAGGGAGGTGGATCGAATCTTCTCGGTCGTTTTTCGGCCAAACCAGGTACGATCTCGGAACTTTGACCTCATATTTGGATTCCTAGTGAAAAGTAGATGAATTTACATGTGTGGATCGTGAAAAACGGTTAAGAAATGAAGAAGTTATAAAAGCTTGAAGTTTCGACCGGAAATGAGGAATTCCGGCGAAACCAGAAGGCGGCGACGGCGGCTGCCGATCATCTTCTCAGGCCAGACTTTGGCGACGGCGCCGACAGCCGATCGTCTTCTCCTGCGACCGGTCGAGTCAGGTCAGATCGAATCGGGTCGAGTGAATCGGTCGGGTTGAGTGAACTGGTCGGGTTGAGTGAACCGGTTGGGTTGAGTCGAGTTGGACCGGGTCAGGTCGAGCCAGGCGAGTTGGACCGATCAAGGCGCGTGAACACTGTAGCAGGCGCGTGAGCGCGTGGCGGCGCGTGAGGGAGCGTGGCGGCGCGTGAGGACGCGTGAGCGCTTGTTCTGACCTTCCGGTGGCGCGTGGCGGCGCGTGGGACTGTTTCCGAAGTCATGGCGGCGCGTGACTAGGGTTTCTGGACGTTCCGGATCAGATTTTGTTGGTTTTGAGGCCATAGGAGTTCGTTTAGAGCCCGGTTGGAAAATCCCAGCGGTAATGGTTGACCGTGGAGAGGGTTTTGAGCTCGGAAATTCAAGGTAGTTGGGTCATTATTGTGCAAGTGTTCCTTGGGCTAGAGCATCCATGAATTTTGGGTTGGATGATGTTTGTAAGCGGACTTTTGGTTTATAAATTGTAATGCATGTATAAATATCTTTGATTTAAATACTGTTGTGTATGGTTGTAATGATTTCCTTGAATTTTTAAATGACTGCTGGACATTTGTTTTTCAAATATTTCATTGAAAATGTGTTGTGAGAAATGGCATGGTTGTTGGATTCGATTTTGATATCGTTTTGACGTGATAAATATTTGAGTCTATGATTTTGGGTTGAACTATTTGAGGGGGCCAGGATCCGCTGTTGGCGGTGAACCCGGTGAACCTCCGAGATAAACATTGATTGAGGAAGGCCAGGATCTGGGCCAGGATCTGCTGTTGGCGGTGAACCCGGTGAACCTCCGAGATAAACATTGATTGAGGGGGCCAGGATCTGGGCCAGGATCCGCTGTTGGCGGTGAACCCGGTGAACCTCCGAGATAAACATTGATTGAGGGAGGCCAGGACCCGGGCCAGGATCCGCTGTTGGCGGTCAACCCGGTGAACCTCCAAGATAAACATATTTGAGGAGGACCAAAATATGGGACTAGGATCCGCTATTGGCGGTGAACCCGGTGAACCTTCAATATAATTGGTTACTGTTTCTTCGACTAGCGTCGAGAGTTTTACTCCGTTGGTTCGTTGAGTGCTTCGACTCTGTCATCGAGGAGTTTTGGCTCCGCCGGGTCGCGAGGCTATTTATGCATAGTATAGAGAGTTGTGATACAGGACTAGCACACCCCAAGGGATACCCTGGTGGCTAAGGATATGCCGACTGATGTGATATGATAGCCGAATGTTATTCCGGCAAAGGATACGATATGATAGCCGAGGATATTTTCGGCTCTAACATGGTTTGACGACGATTGTCATGTGATAAATCAGCCTATGAAATTACTTCTTCATCTGGGTCAGTGGGTTGGTGTGCGCGGTGACCCAGATCGAACGAATTATTGTTGGTTCACAAGTGTCTGACTAGTCAGTTGTCTTGTGGCATTCTAGTAGAGGTGTCAGTAGTGTCTGACCTACTGACATTTGGTGTTAGAGGGCATTCCTATTTGGACCACCACTATTCTAAGGTCTTGGTTTTGACCTGTATGTTGTCCTACGTCTGACAGGTAGGAGTAGTCAGTAAGTACAGAGGTTCTGTCGGGAACCCTATAAGGTTTATTAAAAATTATTTAAAGATAAAAGGTAGTCCTGGTATAAAATTTTGAGGTAAAAGGGCTGTCAGATGGAATAAGGGTTCTTTCTCGGTTTCGAGGAGAAATTCGGGAAGGGTCCTTACAAGTGGTATCAGAGCTCTAGGTTAACTTCCTGTAGACCGCACACTTATGTGCAAATTATTTAAGGATTTCTGTTAACATGATGCCTCCGAGGCGTTTATCTCTTTAGCGACCTTGAACTGAAGAGGAGGTTGGTTCTTTAACCTGAGTTAGTGAAATTTCGGGGATGAAATTTCTGTAAAGGGGGAAATTTGTAACGACCCGGACCAGAAATTAAATTATTTTGAGAATTTGACGATTATACCCTCGATTTTAGACAGGTCCGGGAGTCACTTTTTGACTGGCAGTATTTTTGGGAATTTTTCTTGGGTCGCTGCGTAGGTCTCGAACTCACGAGTTCGTAAACAGGCGACACGTGGAAAACGGAGACCCGGTGAGTTCGTTACGGGTCTAGAAGTTTCAGGGGCAGTTTGGTAATTTTGGAAAAGTTGGAACTATATATATCAGATATTTTCTCTCTCCTCGAAAAGGGGGGTCGATATTTTTTCAGTCTCTCTCTCTCTCTCCTACCCGTTTCTCCCCGTGAGAACACCACAACCCATTTTCATCAGACGGATTTCAGTCTGATTTGATCGAAACTAAGGCCGGGAGGATCTTCCCCGCGACCCCACGAGCCTTTTGGTGTAATCATCGGAGTGGGAGCACCGCCGTAGGCGACGGACGGAGGAGGGAGGTGGACCAAATATTCTCGGTCATTTTCTGGCCAAACCAGGTACGATCTCGGAACTTTGACCTCATATTTGGAGTCCTGGTGAAAAGTAGATGAATTTACATGTGTAGATCGTGAAAACGGTTAAGAAATGAAGAAGTTATAAAAGCTTGAAGTTTCGGCCGGAAATGGGGGATTCCGGCGAAACCAGACGGCGGTTGCTGGTCATCTTCTTAGGCCAAACTTCGGCGACGGCGCCGGCATCAGATCATCTTCTCCGGCGACCGGTCGAGTTGGGTCAGATCGGGTCGGGTCGAGTGAACCAATCGGGTTGAGTGAACTGGTCGGGTTGAGTGAACCAGTTGGGTTAAGTCGAGTTGGATCGGGTCAGGTCGAGCCGAGCCGGGTTGGACCGGTCCAGGCGAGTGAACATTGTAGCAGGCGCGTGACCTGCGCGTGAGGGCGCGTGGCGAAGCGTGAGCGCGTGTTCTGACCTTCCGGTGGCGCGTGGCGGCGCGTGGCGGCGCGTGGGACTGTTCCTGAAGTCATGGCGGCACGTGACTAGGGTTTTGGGACGTTCCGGATCAGATTTTGTTGGTTTCGAGACCATGGGAGTTCATTTAGAGCCCGGTTGGGCAATCCCAGCGGTAATGGAGAGGGTTTTGAGCTCGGAAAGTCAAGGTAGTTGGGTCATTATTGTGCAAGTGTTCCTTGGGCTAGAGCGTCCATGAATTTTGGATTTGATGATGTTTGTAAGCGGACTATTGGTTTATAAATTGTAATGCATGTATAAATATCTTTGATTTAAATACTGTTGTGTATGGTTGTAATGATTTCCTGGAATTTTTAAATGACTGCTGGACATTTGTTTTTCAAATATTTCAGTGAAAGTGTGTTGTGAGAAATGGCATGGTTGTTGGATTTGGTTTTGATATCGTTTTGACGTGATAAATATTTGAATCTATAATTTTGGGTTGAACTATTTGAGGGGGTTAGGATCTGGGCCAGGATCCGCTGTTGGCGGTGAACCCGGTGAACCTCCGAGATAAACATTGATTGAGGGAGGCCAGGATTTGGGCCAGGATCCGATGTTGGCGGTGAACCCGGTGAACCTCCGAGATAAACATTGATTGAGGGAGGCCAGGATCTAGGCCAGGATCCGCTGTTGGCGGTGATCCCAGTGAACATCCGAGATAAACATTGATTGAGGGAGGCTAGGACCCGGGCCAGAATCCGCTGTTTGCGGTGAAACCGGTGAACCTCCAAGATAAACATATTTGAGGAGGACTAGAATATGGGACTAGGAACCGCTATTGGCAGTGAACCCGGTGAACCTTCAATATAATTGGTTACTGTTTCTTTTACTAGCGTCTAGAGTTTTACTCCGTTGGTTCGTTGAGTGCTCCAACTCTGGCATCGAGGAGTTTTGGCTCCACCGGGTCGCGAGGATATTTATGCATAGTATAGAGAGTTGTGATACAGGACTAGCACACCCTAAGGGATACCTTGGTGGCTAAGGATATGTCGACCGATGTGATATGATAGCCGAATGTTATTCCAGCTAAGGATACGATATGATAGCCAAGGATATTTCTGGCTCTAACATGGTTTGACGACGATTGTCATGTGATAAATCAGCCTATGAAATTACTTCTTCATCCGGGTCAGTGGGTTGGTGTGGGCGGTGACCTAGATCGGATGAATTATTGTTGGTTCACAAGTGTCTGACTAGTCAGTTGTCTTGTGGCATTCCAGTAGAGGTGTCAGTAGTGTCTGACCAACTGACATTTGGTGTCAGAGGGCATTCCTATTTGGACCACCACTATTCCGAGGTCTTGGTTTTGACCTGTATGTTGTCCTACGTCTAACAGGTAGGAGTAGTCAGTAAGTACAGAGCTTCTGTCAGGAACACTATAAGGTTTACTAAAAATTATTTAAAGATAAAGGGTAGTTCTGGTATAAAATTTTGAGGTAAAAGGGCTGTCAGACGGGATAAGGGTTCTTTCCCAGTTTCGAGGAGAAATTCGAGAAGGGTCCTTACACCAATGTTTGGTGTCCACTTGGACTATCCGACTCGGAGTGTCTCTACATAAGGTAGATGAATAGGCCCACAAATACCCTCTTGTATTCATTGTAAAAATGATGGGGATTTTACGTCAACCTTTAGCTGAGAGGCGGTCTAATAACCAATTTTCCTTGTGAACAAGCCTTGTAAGATCTATCACTTGGCAAGACAATATGTCTAGTTGATAAGGGATGCCCATTAGATTTTCAAAGTTCCTATGCATCATGGTGGTACCAGGGTGACCCAAATAGTTATACAAAACAATATGACACTACAAGAAAATCGAGGTTGCCCGACAAAGTAGTTTTCACCACGTAAATATATTTTGCCAGACAAAAGAAAAGGCTAGTCGGATAAGATGTTGGCGGGAAGAACAAGTTGTTGGCCCGTAAAATATGAAGGGTTAGCCCGACGATTTGTTCTATCTTTCGAGCATGATTAGATCTAACGACGAATATTGGTCGTTGGGTAACACTTGCCGTTGACTAAAGGTTGCCCGACGAATCATTATACTTTGCCCTCCGAATATGCTTCGTCGGGCAAAAGTCTAAACACATTAAATATTTCAGACGCTCTTTTCTTCTTCTTCCTCTATGCCTTCAACAGACTCTCACTTTCTCTCTCTCTCTCTCTCTCTCTCTCTCTCTCTCTCTCTCTCTAGCTACAATCATCATCTCATCACCATTTTCACTACCAATCAAATCCCTTTCTCTCTTAATCATCCCATATCAATTTTGAAGGTTTGAGAAATTTAATTTTTTTAGTTTTGAAATTTTGATTTTTGATTGGAAACTAATTATGTTTTGTGTGTTTATGAAATTTGTGGTTGATTTGAAGGAATACTTATATAAAGGTATGTGTGTTTACCTCTCAATTTAATTTTGTTAAGAATTTTGGATATAATTATGTTAGGAAATTGCGTATTTATTGTGGAAAAATGTGTAGCAATTGTTTAGAAATTGTGGAAATTTGTGTAGGAAATTAGAAAATTTGATAAGAAAATATGAAAATAAAAAATATGTTAAGAAATTAGGGAAATAGAAAACATGTTAGGAAATTATGAAACTAGAAAATATTTTAGGAAAATATGTAATGAAATTATTGAAATTAGAAAATATGTTAGGAAAATAGAAAATATGTACGGAAATTAGAAAATTGTAAACTCTGTTTTATGCATAATTAATATATGTCTGGATTTATGAATTTGTTGTGATACTTTTTGTAAAGCGTTTTATGTAGTTCCGACGGAGTGAAATAAGTTCATATTTCATAACCGTTTATGCGAAGTTAATCGGGTTGATTAACTTCGTATAATGAAATTTAATGAAAAACCTTAGATCCGTATAAGAGTCAGTGAATCGAGTTGATTGACTGACTCTTGAATTGTCCATTTATTCAGACAGTTTGGGGGTGTACAACTATATGTTGTGTAGTTAGCGGTCTACGAGGTTAGGTTTCGATTATGGAAAATTTGGTTTGTATCCCCTCAATGTTCTCCGAATGCATACTATATATTTGTTTATAATAGCTACGTCGTGCATTTGGGGAACTGTAGGGAGATGCTACCGAAATTTCCCTCGATCGAAACTTAGCCTCGTAGGTCACAAACTATACAGCACAGAACGTGCACTCTTGAATGGGATAGGGTCAAATCACCGGAGGCATAAGGTGACGAGCTGCTTTTGATTTAACTTGCGCTAATTACAAGATAATGTTAACTCAATTACTTACGTTGACTCTATGCTGTGAAAGCAGACACAATGGACAAAGGCTGGATGCAAATGTTGGATAGATCTTCTTATCAGTATTTGGATAAGATCGACATCTTCATTGCGTTTGCACGTAGTCATTGTAGTGATGAAAGACGTATCAGGTGTCCGTGCCATAAATGTAACAACTACAGTTGGATGTCGTTGAATGAGGTCCAAACTCATCTGGAATGGAATGGGATCGTACAAAACTACATTAATTGAATCTATCACGGTGAAGAAATATTTTCCGTATCGACATCTTCGGTTCCCGGGACCCGTCGGGATGAAAGTGTTTTGGATGGGCGATGTGATAATGATCAAGTCGTTGAGTTATTAACCGATGTTTTTCCTCCCGCATCGGATGATATGGATGATAAGGCACCAAGGTTTCAACCCGAAGACTCTGAGCTCCATTACGAGAGATTGTTGAAAGAAGCTCAGTGCGAATTGAAGGTATGCTACTTGGGTGCGAGAAGGTTTCTACCGTGGGATCACTGATGACGAATGCAATCTGACTCATTTGATGGCAAATCAAAGTTACAAGCTCAACCAAGGGAGAGGTCCGGTGATGAGATATTGTCCAAACTAAACAGTATACATGACTTCTTCACACGAGGACCGAAACCAACTAAACAGGAAAATTGGACGAAAAATACCATATCCTTTCGGTTGTCTTATTGGTCAAAATTGAAAATCAGACACATTGCGGATCCTATGCACATCGAGAAGAATGTTGTCGAGAGTGTTGTGGGAACGACTTTACACATTGAAGGCAAGTCAAAGGACACAAAAAAGACTCGTATGGGTATGCAAGAAATGGGGATTCGGCCTAATTTGTGGCCAAGTCGTTAATGGCAAATACATCATGGCTCATCCAAGTTACACATTTACGCCGAAGAATAAGAAAAAATTCCTGAAGTGGTTGTAGGGTGTGAAATTTCCCGACGGGTACGCCGGCAACATATTCCGAAACGTTAGCACGGAAGGTGGGATCATGTCAAGTATGAAGAGTCATGACTATCTTGTTTTACTGCAATGACTCATTCCGATTGGTATTCGGCCCTTCTTGGAGCTTGGTGTTGTTGAGACGTTAGTTTACTTGTCTCAATTCTTCCAGATACTATGTGTCAGATTGTTGGTAAATGTGGACCTCGAAGCAATTAATGAGGATATTGTCTACATCATGTGCTGTCTAGAGTAAATATATCCACATGCATCCTTTGATGTAATGGTGCACCTACTAATACATCTGCCGGATTAGGCAAAGCTTGCTGGCCCTGTGCATTATCGTTGGATGTACCCAATCAAGAGATATAACTTATTCTTGTTGTTTGATACTATTTCCCTACTATCATGTATATATGTGAATCATAATGTATATTTCCTTGCTGAATGTTAGGAACGTACAAGTGGTACGTCCGGGATAGAAGCATATTTATGCGACGTTTTATCTTGTTTTCTTAGCTCTTCTTAGCATGTTTCCTATGTTTTCTTAATACTTAGCTTGTTTTCGTGTTTTGTAGGATTTTTGGAAGCAAAGTTACAAAATGAGTTACTAAGTGCTGTTTTGGAAATCTAAAGAGGAAACTTTGAAACAGACTTCAACAGATGTGTCAACTTCTCAAAATTAACTGCACCTTCTCGGGAAGAACTACCTGATGGGCCATATATCGATGAAAGATACCGAAGTCTAGTTTCTAAAGGAATTTACGGTTCATGAATTTGAATTTTCTAGAAGGAGTTATGGCCGTTTTAGTACAGCAAGGTCAGGCTGTGCGGGAATTCAGCATTCTTTCTATTTCAAGTTTTCTAATCCTTATCAGGCTTGGACTACTAGAAGCCCAGTTTGTTAGGGCTATGAGAGGAGCCTTTTTAATTAGAGAACAGAAGAAAATAAAGAAAAAAAGGAGCAGCCACGGGACATAAATTCTTGGCAACCAAGGGACAAAGAAACGCTTGCTCTCCCTCATTCAGCGAATTAATATGCACATAAATTCTTGGCAGCCAAGGGGCAAACACACACACAAGAGAGAAGCAAAGAGTCTCCCCCTCACCTCACTTGGAACGTCTCCTTATCTCCCTCAATCTGAAAAACATGAGGCACATACACAAGGTAGCAATTTCTCTTCCTTTCGGGGGCTCTCATAAAAGGACTCAGCCACACCACCCCATTATGCTCCATCCTTCAAGGTTCCAAGGTCTAAAAGGCTTAGGAAGCAAGGAGGAACATGAAAGCATCATCCAATCACTCTGGCTGACCAACACATCATCAAAGAGCTATCTTCTTCCTCTTTTTATTTTATGTTTTGTATGTTCTTGCTGTCTATTTAAATTATGGGTAACTAAGTACTTTAGTTAGGGCTCGATTGAAGCCCTAATCATGTTTCTTTAAGGATTTCGATATGCCTTTGCTGTAAACAACTTTTGTGATGCTTAATTGATTAATTTCAAATTATATTTTACTCTTTACATACGTTATGTTATGCTTGACCACCATATGCATGTTGTGTATTGATTTTGTTACATAGGTAAATTTAGATGACTGAATCTTGTGCCTATGAGAGTAACAAAAGAACTAGTTATAAGTTGTTGAAATTAATCATCATGAATAACTAGAATAGATACCATATTCTAGGAGTTGTGTGTTTGTCGATTTCCATTGTGTTATGCGTTCTTAAAGTGCAACTTAGTAGATACCATGCTAAACACTTTAAGAATGAAAAGAGTTAGTGTAGATACCCATGCCTAACTTGTTGCTTAGGGAAATCAATAATTTAAAGAGTAGATATCATGCCTTTAGGCTGACAAACATGAGCATCTAAAATCTGTTTTGTAGCAATGTGCATGTCGTTTGCTTAAAGAAAGAAGATTAGCGGTGAACATCGAATCCCTAACTGATTTTCTCATTGTTTTAACCTCGATCCAATTCTATTTTTAATCAAACGCTGTTTTTAATATTTTGTTTCGAAATTTTCAGTTTTCAAAATCATTTTAAAATCATCATTTGAACACCGAGTGCCTTTGTGTATTGCACATAAACTTTGATTAGAAATCTTAGGGTTTTCTTTCACTTCTGCATTCATAGTTTGTGCCATTTAGTCAGTAGTTCAAGGAAATCAATTTTAAACACATATTAATCCAATCCTCGTGGGAATGATCTCGTATTTGCTTTCTATACTTTTTGTCTGATCTTGTGCACTTGCGAGTTAAAACGTGCATATAGTTGCGTAATTTTTAGGTTGCTATTTGTATAACAGTCCGCAACAAGACACATCCCGAAGGCTCTATAGCGGAGCGTACATTACAAAGGATGCACTGACATTTTGTGCAATGTACCATTGAAATGTTAAAACTTCCTTCAATAGGGCCTCGCGCAACGACGAGAATGGTCAACGTCCAGATACCCTATCTATATTTGCCCAACCCGCACGACCTTTCGGCACTGGTTCAATGTCGGAGCCGTTCACCAATAGCGACATGGAGGTGACTCATTTGGTTCATAGACATGGAGATGGCTCATTGGTTCATACTGAATAACTATCAAGAAGTATGGCCCTTCCACGAGCAGCACGAGGCGTTGATGAAGGCCCAATATCCTTCGAATTGGGAAAGAATGGACAAACAACTGTTTCCACGTTGGTTTTCCGAGCATGTAAGTCACAAATTTTAATGTCTGAATTTCTTAAATTGTTTTTAAGTTTACCAATTTCATTTCTTGTGTGTATCTTACCATATGGCACAACTGAAAGATGACAACTCGCCAAATGAAAATAAAGAATTAATGCAGCTGACCATTGGCCCATTTCGAGGAGAAATGTACGCTGGTTGTCACGTTAACGGAGTTAAGTTCGTGTGCATAGAACGAGACGATAAAATGTCTACGCAAAATTACGGGGACTCCGTGCCGGGGGATGGGGAAAATGCTGATGCGAGGTTCTACGCCAGATTGTTAAGTGTGGTTAAGGTGTTATACGCATATCGCAAGGAAGTCGTCTTGTTCGAGTGTCATTGGTTTGATACGAACCCAAGTATCTTAGGCAATGTCATTAAAGATCAGTTATGTACCTCTGTCAACACAAACACCCGGTGGTTTGAGAGTGATCCCTGCATCCTCGCTACTACGACGAAACAAGTATTCTATGTGGATGATCCAAAAGCTGGTGCTGGTTGGAGAGTAGCTGAGATGGTGAATCATAGAAATATTTGGGACTTGTATGACTGATACCATGAAAAAGATGAGGAAACAGACGATAACCAAATTATTTACCAGGTGGATTCCTCGACATCCACCCTAAACGTGGATGGAGTATGGACCAACGACATCATTCCACCAATTGCGATTGATGGCATTTTTATTGATCTCGGGAAATTAGAGCAAATTGAAAGTGATTATGAGGAATCAAGTGTTGTGCACATCTCGGATGACGAGCGTGATTGGGAGGGGGAGAGCGAATCTGACACCGAATGAAAGTTGTAAATAAATGATTTCATTTATATTTGTAATATCCATCTTCAAATCAATAAGTGTGATTTATATGTATGTTTTATGATTTCATTCACAAAATTTTCAATTAATCTTTTATGTACTAGCCACAAACTTTGATGTCCACATCCCTGATTCAACTTCCCAACATTTCATCTTACTTGATAAAATAGTGTACAGAATTTAAGGAAAAATAGGTAATAACATTTGCTCGACGAATATATGTACCTTCGTCGGGCAAAGGCTTCCAATATCACGTGTTTCTCTATTCGGTGGGCTGTTGCCAAAACTGGAAATGTATGCCCGACAAATATTCATTTATCTTCGTCGGGCCATATATACCAGACTCAATTTACATTTAATTATTAAACAACATTTTTAAATTACTTAAGAAATGAAATGGAACGACCTAACTGTCCACCTTTATTGCACGTACTCATAGATCGCCTACGCAAAAAATTACTCGATTTGGAAATCCCGGGATTAGGTAACGGTGGGGGACATTTGAACAGTTACACAACGTTTCTTCACGATCTGACGGCTTGAAATCCTCAAAACCCCACGATTTTCGACGGATGAGATCTAGACACGTAAAACCAAAAAATGAACGGTTAGATCGGTTAAATTCAATCGTTTGAATATCAATAAAACTAAAACTTCGAAAATTGTATTGAAGTTTCCTTCAAGTGTTTAAACTCCTTGATGAATATGCATGTTTTACGATTTTCAATAATTTACGAAATGAAATGGACCGATCTAGCCGTCCACATTTATTGTACGTACTCATCAATCGCCTACTCAAAAAATTACCCAATTTGGAAATTCCGGGATTAGGTAACGGTGCTCGACGATTCAACGGTTACACAACGTTTCCTCACGATCAGATGGCTTGAAATCCTCAAAACATCAAGATTTTTGACGGGTAAGGTTTAGAGACTTAAAAGTAACCATTGAACGGTCAATTTTTTGAAATTCCATCGTTTGAATATCAATTGAACCAAAACTATGAAAAACCCATTGAAATTCAAAAACTTAACGATCAAGGCACATAAGCTCTGTAAAACATAACGATAATGATCGATGGGGCTTTAGGCATGTAAAACCAAAAAGTAAACAGTTCCGATCTTGAAAATTCTATCGTCAGACCTGGTTTTTAGATCAGTCATAAACTCAACAACATAAACATTTAGCCCGACGAAGTTAATTATTTACTGGGCAACGATATTAAAGTCGTCGGGCAACGATATTAAAGTCGTCGGGCAACGTGAACAAAACACGTACCTTTGTTTTCGCGAAAATTTTCAAAAATTCCGCCAAAATTTTCGTGAAAACTCATACTTACCGCGAATATTTGCCCGACGTACTTTGAACTTTTCATCCGACGAATTTCCACCGCGTTTTGTTACCCGAAAAATTCATTTAAAGTTTCCCCAACATAGGATTAGTCGGGCAAAGGTATTCAGACAGATAAGTCGCGACCGACTCTTCTTCTTCTTCCTTCTTCTTCATTTTCCTCGTTGTCTCCCCACCGCCACCTCTCTGCAACACAGACTAGACCTCGTCTCTCGAGGTCGCCGACGTCCAATACCACTCCCTCCCTTTCTCGCTCTCTCTCACTCGGACTCCGCCTCTCACTCGGCCGCCGCAGCTCTCTCTCACGTCGCCTCTCTCTCGCCGATTCTGTTTTGTCGCCGCAGCTATCTCTGGCCGGCAATCATCTCAAGGTCGAATTCGGTGTCCCTCTCTTTCTATTGTTAATTTGGATTGGTTATTGTCAATGTTGATTGTTTATATTTTAATTTTAGTTTGGATTGAAATTTCAATTGAAATTTGGTTTTGACATTATGAAATTGTATTGAAATTGGGATTGAAATTTGGATTGGATTTTGGCAGATTGTGCATTTTTCTTAAATTTGCAGATTGAGAATTTAGGGTTTTTACTTGAATATTGTGAATTTGGATTGGATTGGAATATAAATATTTGGTTTTCTAAGTTTGTTTGGATTTAGTAATTTAGGGTTAATGTTGTAGATTTGTTGAAATTTTGATGTTTGGTATAATGTTATGAATATTTCATATGATATTTGTTATGATTTTGGATATGAATTTTATGTGAATTATGGATATGTGAATTTTATGAATTTTGCATATTTGAATTAAAAAAAATTTATGTGAATTTTTAATATGATGTAGAATATGTGAATTTTGGATATGTTAGTTTTATAAATTTTGCATATGTGAATTTTATGATTTTGGATATTATTATTGTATGTTTGGATTAATTTGTAAGTTTGATTTTATTAACAAATTTTGGATTTAGAAATTTAGGTATAATGTTGTGAATTTTGAGTTTAGTAATTTAGGTTTAAGTTTGTTTGGATTAATTAGTATTTTAGGTTTAATTTTGGTTTGTGTTGGTTTTATTTTAAAAAATTAGAATTTGGTGGTTTTATGTTTTAGATACCAATTTAATAATTTTCAATAAAACAAATTTGTTTATTTATTTATTTATTATTCGAATTAAAAAATGTTGGTTGTGGTTTTGTTTTTATTTTGTGAATTTAATATTTAAGATTAAAAATGTTTAGTTTTTTTTTATTAAATTAAAAATATGTTGGTTAATTTTATATTAACTATTTTAAATTTCTTATTGTAGATGTTGTATCGCACCTTGATTACATCTAGGACTCGCCCCGCCCTGATCCCGTTGATCATGAGGCGAAGGAGGCAGCCCCTGCCTCGGTATCATCCACAACGGCGTCCATTCACGCACTGATCTCAGATCATTAGTGACCCGGTGCGTGGTCGGCTCATCGACAGCACAACAAGAAACGAAGGGAACCCCGTACCGACCCCCAGTCCCAACAGGACGACGCCAGAGCAGACGAACTGGAGACTGTTGTCAGAGCACTCCCTAAGGGTAAGTTGATTATTTTGTTTATTTAAACAATCATTTTTATTTCTTACTCATATTATGTACGAATGTTCATCGAATTTGCAGGGAAGTCGGTGAATGTGAGCGGGATCAACCGGTGTTTGACATCCCAGCGGATTTGCAGGACAACGAATGCAAAGATCCCGGTGGTGTACGTGCCTTGCCTCCGGACAGCGGCCGTAAAAATCCATAGCATGGTGGTGCATGACATGGGCGTGATTCTTCGCACCAGGTCCCTAATGATGGGGGATACTTTTAGGAACCAACCCCCGGAGGAAATCACCCGTTGTTGGGGAGAGTTATCGGTACGTGTTCTCCCTTTTTTTACATTATTTTTAATTATTTTACTAACTTTAATAATTTATTGCATATTAATTTTGAGTTGACGTCAGTAAATACTTGAGAAACCATTGGCAGTTACGGTACGCCGACTGAAAGTACGAGCTCCACAAGTACTACAAGAGCTAGCCTTCCCCGGAAGAAGCTCGGGAAAATCCTCCAAATGAGTTGGACGAGCTGAAACTGGAAGGGTGGTTGTGGTTGTGGATCATTTCGTGTCCCCCAACTATGTGGTACTTACTATCCACCTAGTTAAATTATTTATTTATTTTTTATGTTATTTTCCATTTGAAAATATAATTTTTGTTTTTACTAATGAACAACGAAAATCAGTTGCCAATACATCAAACTGGGGAGCAAAGAAATTCAACCCCGACGGGGATCGCGATCCTTTTTGGCCAGGCAGGAGGATCAGTGCATCGCCAGGTCGATGTTCCCGGAGGTGGATGCCTGGGGGCAAGTGTATGCTGGCCGGGGAAACGAAGAGGCTGATAATATTTACGTCAGTTTATTTTTTGCAGATTAAACATTAATTTTTAATTTGATAATTATATTTCTATTTAATATTTATTCTAATTTGTAGGCGGTGATGGAGCAAGAGGTCCATCAGACACAGGAGGAGCTGACACAACAGCATCCTGACATGCCGTTGGAGCAGCAGCTACCGGATCCCGAGAAGTCAATAGCCATCCTAGAGCGATGACTTGGTAGGCGTCCAGGGAAGATCGTTCGAGGGGCGGGCGACGGGATAGTTCGGGATGTCTCCAATCGCTCTTTGAGTTCTTCCCATGGAGGCAATCCCGAGGAGATGTCGGAACTCAAGGGAAACTTCGGGACCCTGCAGGCCGAAAACACGGAGATCAATGCCCAAAACGCACAGATCTAGGCCCAAAACGATCAAATCAAGGCTGCCCTCGCCAAGGTGCTTGATCGCTTGGGTGAGCGTGGGTTGGATGAGCTTCTGTCACAGCCTCAACCACAGGCCCAACAGCCCGCCTAAGACCCCGACCACCCCGACCCGTCGCCAAGTAGTTAGAACTTAATATGTAAAACATTACGTTAAATTTAATTATGTAAAAACATATCATTAATTTTTATAAATATTTTTTTTTATTTTCATTTGATTCGCTTATTATTTTAATTGTATTTTAAAAAAAAAATTATTTTAATTATATTTATTTATTTAATTAAATAAATTATAATTTTTTAAAAAATATTAAGCTTTTGTCCGATACACAATCATTTCGTTTGACAAAGTAATATATTTGCTCGGCGTAACGTGTTCGTCAAGCAAAGTAATATATTTGCCCTGCGAAACGTGTTCGTCGAGCAAAATATATTGACTTTTGGATTGCTCGACAAATCATAGCGACGAATGGATCCGCCAGGCAAGCTTTAAATTGCTCGACGAACTTACTGTTTTCGTCGACTAACCTCAAGCCCTACGAAGGTGGCCCGACGAACGTTGCCTGACGAAGGGTCGCCGGGTTTACTGTTGCCCGACGATTGTAGAACTTTGCTCGACGAGTATGTTTCGCTGGGCAAGCCTGCTTTTCTTGTAGTGTAAACATCAAATTTAATGAATTTTGGCTTCCTAAAATGATATGTTTCAATTTTCCTTATGGTTGTATGATATAACCTTGATGATAAAGCATGAAGCTTCTCCAATATACGCTTCTAGCTATCGTTAGATGTACTACAAATATATTCCATATGTTGCCGTCATTCTTTGTTTCAATATCTTTAAAACTCAATAGATTAGATATCATTATGATTGTATATCTTTAAAACTTAACAGATTTCTTCTATAATTAGCTGAGTATAAAGCCGTATGAATGGTCAGTATTGTTGCATGTAGTAACATATATAGAACTTGAGCTCTGGTTAATAATATTGTTCCATATAGCAACATATAACTTGAGCTCTGGTTAATATTGTTCCATATGGTAACATATAACTTGAGCTCTTACTATACCCTCAATCAAGTATATATGTACGTACGTAGGACCTGATATGGTTGTCACTTTTCCTTTTAAGAAATACTTTCGATCTCGTAAGATCCTCCGAATAGTTGCACCATATGCTAAATAAACATCTTTTGTCATTATTAATTCTTGTCTTGAGAATATCCATAACTTATATTCGATCATTATGCCTTCAAATGAATAAATTGAGTTGAATTAAAATGAATATTAAATATTGAAAGAAAATGCATGCAGTACTTACGTACGTACCACTTTTAATTATTGAATTGAAATTTAAAAGTACAAACATTAAAATAGATAAGAGAGAAGAGTACAAAATGGCTTTAAAAATAAAATTGATTTAATCAGACTGTTAAACTACATGCATTCCCCTTCTCTGTAAAGAAGTCTGAAACATTCCAAATAGATTGTGTTTGATTGACTTAGCTTGGTATATATATATATATATGTCTATTTTTGGATCAGGTATACGTACTTCCACTACCTTATTAGTTTGGTAAATGAAATTTGTTTGAAAATTCTTGTGTTTTAGTGAGGCATGCATGATAAAGTTCCATTAGATGCTTTGGCGTACCACAAGTACGTGCGTAATTCTCATTAGCAGTACCACATCGATCTATATATATATATGACAGACTTTATCAGAATTTCTATGGGCGTCACGCATCGGACATTTCCTTTTTTTTGTGGTTTATATATTTTTTTTCATGTTGAGTCGAGATCTGCTCTTATTTAAATCTTGATATATATAATGTTATTAGAAATCAAACTCACAACATGTAAAGCACATAGATGCAAATTGCCTTAATTGGGCCGTAAACTATATATATATATATAAATTAAGTAAAATCTTATTATTATTTTTTTGATAAGTTCAAATCTTATTATTAATTTAGTGTTTAAGCATAATTCGGATAACATTAATATATTGTACAACTAACTGATTGTCACACCAATGAATTAATCAAACATATCTCACGTAGTACAGGAAGTTTAGGAAGGTCAGCCAGAGAAGTCAAACTTGATCGACATATAATTTTAGCACACTTGATGCAAACGAACAAACCAAACAAGATTCATGCTTCAATATATTGTTTCCAATTTATTCTACGATGGACTGAAAACACCAATGGTTACTAAAGAAACCTATAAGATTGTGAATATAACTATGTGAGTCTGATCGACTGCTCACCCATGGCCTGAATTGAAAGCGAGAAACATACACTCTAATTAAAATTAAGACAATATATATATATATATATATATACTTGCATTACACTCCGGTGGTATCTTCTCGTACAAATCTTTCGATATATATAGAATAATATTTACACATATATTATAATCGGAACCGTTTAACTCATGAATAATCATCTCTAGATCATTTCTGTAAAAAAATCAACAACTTTGGAGGTCATTTAATTGTTCATATGTGTAAAACAAATCAATGGTATTGATAAAAATAAAGATCATCATGGTGAACCGTCCATTTAGTTTACACATATGAATGGCTAAATTATCTCTAATTTGGTTGATTTTTTTGTATAAATAATCTTGAAATGATGATTTAGAATTTGAACGATTTCGATTATAATATATGTATACGAACGTATTATTCGATAAATTTAAAAGATAGTATAATTAAGGAGGTACCATTAGAGTATTAAATCTTAAAATGATATCGAAGTATTAAATCTTAAAATGATATCGAAGTAAAAAAATAAGAAAAGGAAAGGGATTTAAAAAGAGTCAGAATTAGCATGCATTGTCTTTAATTTAGAATAATAATAAAAAGTATACATTAATTATATATCCCCAGCTAGAAGATTATATATTACTCTTAATTAATTAAGTGCTAGCTAGCTAGTTTGAAGTCATTGATAATTAATCACTGCATGCCAATCAAACAAGCATAAAGCTCCTCAAGTTGCTTCACCTCATGAAAGTTAACATCTTGATGGTGATCTCGCTGTTGCATGCTCGAGCTTGCAGCACCCTCTTCACCACAAGAATGATTATGATTATGGTTATGATGCTGATGAGTTTCATGATCAGCAAGCACTAGGGTTTGGTGGTTGTTCAAGGTCATGAGCAGCTCATGAGCCTTCCTGAGCTCCATTTTAAGCCTGTCAACATCTTTCTCGAGCCTCCTCTTTTCAGCCACAGCGGCCTCCAGCTTCATTTGGATTGCATTGTAGTCCAGTTCCAGGCTCTGCGTCTTCCACCGCGCCCGCTTGTTCTGGTACCAAATCGCAACCTGCCGCGGTGGGATCCCCAGCTGCTTCGCCAGCAGGAGCTTCCTCTCTGGTTCCAGCTTGCTGTTTGAGCTGAAGCTTCTCTCCAGGAGCTTCACTTGCTCTTGGCTTAGCCTCTTTTTGTTGTGCTGGAATTGGTGTTTGCTGCTTATTGGACTATGGAAAAAATCCATTTATGGCTTAATTAAAAATCTATGACGATGATGATCTTCTTCTTGTTCTTGTGTGAGCTTACTATAATGGAGATTTTAGAGATAATGGGTTAATGATGAATTGATGATGCCCTCGTGGGATTATGTTCTCTCTTTATAAGGGTTTAGAGCCTGAGAGAGGGACATAGTTCATGCCTTTGTGGCTTTCACGTGGGAGCAACCCTACCTCTAGTTGTGGATTTAAAAAATATTATTTTGGGGTTTTGATTGGAATTTGAAAATATTATCTTTGATGACTTTTGACTACTTGTTAATTCCTTTGCTTATATTTTTTATTTCTTATGTATTATAATATTTCTGTTACCTTTCCACATTTCTCTTCTGTTAGTGTTTCTCTAGAATATTTTTGTGTTACTGTCTAAAAGTGGCTTGCTATTTTTTTGAGCTCCTTTTATAGTTATTTGTTTCATCACTTTATTTATATTATGGGTGATTTCAAACTTAAATTTATATTTTTTATTTGAATTTAATTATTATATTGTGTATTATATAATTAAAGAGTCTCTACGTTATGTTGTTGTGAGACAATTCATCTTCTTATGAGATTTCGGCGCACATATATATATAGTCGATATCATGTTAAAGACATTATTTGTGATCTCCAGTAATAACCAGAGTTAACCAATGAATTCGAACATTAAATTTAAGAATAAATTAGACCAATGTTTAAACCACTAAAGCACTGTTGCGTTTATTGCTGCTCTAATTCAAACCTAGTAATTTGTACGTTTGACAATTTAGAAAAGAAAAAGAAAACTCACTTGTTTTGACTATTAGATATTACTACTACTAGGGAATTCAATGCCACTTTCTTTCTTGTTTTGGTTCCAAAAAAGGACAAGCAAAGCACTTTTGCTGACTTTAGATATACCTCAATAATTAATCCTATGTAATTTTCTTTACCAGGTTAATTTACTTATTTCTTCTCCTAATGCTAATGTCACTCGAGTCAAAATTCATGAACCACCTCCAGCTGGCTAATTTTCTATTGCCTAATTGGCAGGAGTTCGAAATTCGCTGGGAGCATTTTGTGACTAGAGGCAAACCATACCCCAAGCGGGAATTAAACCCACCATTCGAGTATAAGGAAACCTCGTGGTATTTACGTACCCAAAAAAATTCATAAACCACGTAACTGCAAATTTGTTATCTCAATTTTCTATAAATAATGAATACAACGCCTTCTTATTTATAATAAGTCTTCAACGTAAATTCTATCATTTTTCAAATCTATATCAATATGTAATTTGCGTCAACATTAATTAAACATCGTGAGGTGAATAGTATCCCGAGTTATTTATTTTCAATTTCAATACAAATATTCTTCAAAAAACTTTTTTTTCGTCTGATCTTCCGTGGGGTCAGGAGGAAGGCCTCCTAGTACTCATAGAGATGTAGTGAATAAATTGAATAATTCAACCGGTCTTGATGTTAAGTTCAACGACGTTTTTTGTCTTCAAGCTTCCTATTTTCTCCTTCTTCCATCATGGTGTCGATCAAGGTCACAGGTTTTGGAGTCCCGACATGTCAAGTTGTCGGTGAAACTCTTGTATTATTGAGCTTGATCTACCTTCAAAGGGTTTTTGTTCGTGAAGGGGCCTAATGGTTTTTAATCGGGCGATCGCGGTCTGCAATTGGTGGTGATGTGTCAATCACGGTGGATTGGAGCATATGCGATATGATTTGGACGGTATTCCTCGCCATCTTCGAAATTCCTTGAAAATTAAATTGGAAATCTAAAATCAGAAATTACTTTTTGTGGATTTCACCTTTTTTTTCTTTCTTTTCATTGTTCCTTAATCTTCATTTCTTCCTTTTCATTTCACCACTTTTATTCATTCCTTCTAACTTTTTGTAGAAAAATAACCAGAGACCTCCCACATAACATATATGTGAAGATGAATATTACTAAATCACAATATTAAGTGGCAACGAAATCACCAATTTAATTATGTAATAAACTTATTTTGATCAAACTCAGAATTATTTATCCCTTTCATTATAAGAAAAACTATTTGTAATGACTAGTACTGTAATAATTCTTGAGTTTGAACCCCAAATGGCAGCAACTATGTTTTTGTTTTATTTAATTCATAACCCAAACAAAAATTTATTTGCGAACTAGCACTACAGTCTAATGATATTCACATATCTTCACATGTATATAAAAAAAATAATATTTTTATTAGAAGCTGACTTTTTTTATTTCAATGATATTGAGAGAAAATGAAGTATATGTACACATGCATTGTGTATCACACTACAGGAAAATCAGGTTAGCCCGGTGAAACAGATTCGTCGAGCAAAGATCAACATTCATCGGGCAACATTAAACCCGGTGAATCTCTGTCGGGCTTGATGTAAGCCGACGGAAAAAGTGAATTCGCCAAGCAAATTCAACTTGCTTGACGGAAACAATGAATTCGTCGAGCAATCCCAAAAGTCGACACATTTTTGCCCGACGAATGAGTATCGTCGGGCAAAACTACAAAAGGACTTTTGCCGACCAACAGACACATTCGTCGGGCAAGATCTTAATATTTAAAAAAGGTGTATATTCGTCGGGCAAGATCTTAATATTTAAAAAAATAATTTTAATAATTTATTTAATTAAATAAATATATATAATAAAAATAAAAATAAATTTTAATAAATACAATTAAAATAATAAAACGAATAAAATGAAAATAAAAAAAATATTTATAAAACTTAATGTTATGTTTTTACATAATTAAAACTAGAGTAATATTTTACATATTAATTTCTAACTACTCGGTGACAGGTCGGGGTGGTCGGGGTCCTGGGTGGGCTGTTGTGCCGGAGGCTGCCTCATCCGCCGCATGATCATCAACGGGCTCAGGGCGAGGACAGGTCCTAGATGTGATCAAGGTGCGATGCGGCATATACAGTAAGAAATTTAAAATAATTAATATAAAATTAACCAACATATTTTTAATTTAATAATAAATAAATAAAAAAACCAAACATTTTTAAACCAATTTTTTTATTGAAAATTAGTAAATTGGCCAACAAAAAAAATAAAACCACCAAATTCTAATTTTTTTTAAATAAAACCAATAATAATATCCAAATAATAAAATTCATATATCCAAAATTTATAAAATTCACATATCCAAAAGTCACATCCTAAATCATAATAAAAAATTCACATAAATTTTTTTAAATTCACATATCCAAACGAACTAAGTAAACCAATATTTATATTCCAATAATCCAATCCAAATTCACAATATTCAAGTAAAAATCCTAAATTCACAATCTGCAATTTTGAGAAAAATTCACAATCTGCCAAATCCAATCCAAATTTCAATTCCAATTTCATAATATCCAAACCAAATTTAAATTGAAATTTCATTCCAAACTAAAATTAAAATATAAACAATCAAAATTGACAATAACCAATCCACATTCACAATGGAGAGAGAGGGAGAACGACATAGACCTTGAGATGACTGCCGGGGAGAGAAAGCTGCAGCGGGGAGAAAGAATCGATGAGAGAAAGCTGCGGCAGTGAGCTAGAGAGAGGAGGAGTCCGAGAGAAGGAGTCTAGTGTGTTTGAAGAGAGGTGAGGGTGCAGAGATAACAAGGAAAATGAAGAAGAAGGAAGAAGAAGAAGAGTCATTCCAACTTATCAGTGCTTTAATGAATTCGTCGAGCAAATATACGCGCCTAATTTTCAAGATCGGGACCATTCACTTTTTGGTTTTACATGCCTAATTTCCCACCGGCAGAAATCGTCAAGTTTTACGGAGCTTATGTGTCTCGATCGTTAAGTTTGTGAATTTGAAGACGTTTTTTGAAGTTTTGGTTCAATTGATATTCAAACGATGGAATTTCAAAAAATTGACCGTTCAATGGTTACTTTTAAGTGCGTAGACCTCACCTGTCGAAAATATTGAGGTTCTGAGGTATTAAAGTTGTCCGATCGTCAAACAATATTTTGTTACTGTTGAATCGTCGCGCACCATTACCTAATCCTGAAAATTCCAAATTGGCTAATTTTTCGCGGAAGTAATCTATGAGTACGTGCAATAAATGTGGACGGTTAGGTCGGGACATTTCATTTTCTAAATTATTGAACATCGTAAAATAAGCATATTCATCAAGGAGGTTAAATACTTGAAAGAAACTTCAATACATTTTTCGAACTTTTGGTTCTATTGATATTCAAACGATTGAATTTGACCGATCCAACCGTTCATTTTGTGGTTTTACGTTCCTAGACCTCATCGGTCAAAAATTGTGAGGTTTTGAGGATTTAAAACCATTCGATCGTGAAGAAATATTGTGTAACCGTTGAAACGTCGCGCACCGTTACCTAATCCCGGGATTTTCAAAGTGGCTAATTTTTCGCAGAGACGATCTATGAGTACGTGCAATAAATGTGGAAGGTTAGATCGGGACATTTCATTTTCTAAATTATTGAACATCGTAAAATAAGCATATTCATCAAGAAGGTTAAAACACTTGAAAGAACTTCAATACATTTTTCAAAGTTTTGGTTCCATTGATATTCAAACGATTGAATTTGACCGATCCAACCGTTCATTTTATGGTTTTACGTGCATAGATCTCGCCTGTCGAAAATCGTGAGGTTTTGAGGACTTAAAGCCGTCCGATCGTGAAGAAACGTTGTGTAACCATTGAAACGTCGCACACCGTTACGTAGTCCTCGGATTTCCAAATTGGGTAATGTTTTGCGTAGGGGGTCTATGAGTACGTGCAATAAATTTGGACGGTTAGATCGTTCCATTTCATTTCGTAAGTATTGTAAAAATGTTGTTTCATAATTAAATCTGGTATATGTGGGTCTACGAAGGTAAATCAATATTCTTCGGGTATGACTTTCTAGTTTCGGCAACCGTCAACTGAATAGAGATCGACGAATGTAATGTGTTTAGACTTTTGTTCAAGTTTGTCCGACGAAAAAATTTGTCGTTAAACTACTTTTGCCCGACGAAAAACAATTTGGTTGGGCCAAACATTCCTATTTTACGTGCCAACAACTTCTTCTTCCTGTCTAAACCTTGCCCGACGAACCTTCATTTTCGTAGGGAAAAATGTGCTTAGGTGGCGAAAACTACTTCGTCGGGCAAACTTTTGTTGGTCAACCTCGAATTTTTGTAGTGTCAACCTCGCTCTTTACAAAAATTAAATCCGGGACCATAAACTATATAGTGGAGGATAAAAAATATCATAATATGAGTGGCAGTGGACATTATTCATTGATGAGAATTGTACAAAAGAAAACTCGGTATTTAACGTGATTTTATTAAAATCTTGACGGAACTTTCAATAACCTAATCGGAAAAAAATGTATCATTATGCAGCAAAAATTGAGAGTAATTCTCAATTTTTAAAATCCTAGCTCTAACGAGACATCTAAAATAAGTACATGCTAGTATAAAGAGCAATATTATTTTTTAGGATAAATTACATAAAAATATCCAAATTATATGGATAATTTCAAGTTCATACCCCAACTATGAAAATTTTCATCTTGGTACCAAAACTATCAAAACACAACATCTAGATACCCACCGTTAGTAATATGTTAAAAAAATCTATTAAGTGCCCGAGTGGCAATTGTGGGGTCATTTTCTATGTTGATTTGGCATCTACCTAAGCTCGAAAACAATAAAATAAACATAAATAAAAATGCACTAAATTCTAAAAAATTAAAAAAATCAAAGAAATTAAATCACAAAATTGGTCTTAAACATCTTCATCTTTATCGCTGGCAAACCCAGCAAAATCCAACTACCCCAAACCCAGGAAAATTCAATTCATCACAAATAGAATCCAACTACAATTCTATTGATCACCAAATATTTGTCATGACATCAAAATAAGAAACGAAAACATGCATTACCCCTAAATTACTTCCACAGCCAGATCTGCAAACATACCAATTCCAAACCCAAATCTGCAAACATCCCAATTCTGAACCCATACCACAAAATTGGCCTTTGATAAAAAATAAACAAAACCAAAGCATCCCTCACACCATTCATCCTCAAAACAAAACAAAACTGCATGCGACCATCGGGTGGTTGTCGAACCCAGAAATTTGAGCGAGTCTCACAATAGAGAGAGAGAGAGAGAGAGAGAGAGAGAGAGAGAGAGAGAGAGAGAGAGAAAAGCAAAAATGGAGAGAAATAAAAATATAAATAAATTCTTAAACGCCTCCTCACACCATTCATCCATTAGAGTAAATAATCAAAAAGCTTTCTAAATGGAAATCAAAATAACTAAAACTCAGAACCCACATTGGGCTCACTCATCAGAATCAGCCCCCTCAGTTGCCGAATTAAAATCTTTCAATCTCTCAATCAACTTCTCCTTCCTCTCATCAAACGTCAACTTCTTCATATTGAACATCTTATGCTCCTTCACTTCCTTCTTCGGAGCCAGCTTCACCGTTGGGTCGGCTCGAATAGCAGCATGAACCTTCTTGTACATCTTTTCGATCCCCTCAGCCTCAACGCCCTTCTTGATATACCCACTGAAATGGGTCTGGAATTTCTCAGGCTCATCCTGCTCAAAAGCCCCATGTATGAAGCAACATGCCCGCCATAGATGTACTTCATGTGGACCTAGCATCAAGCGACTTGTTATCCTTAGAAAACCTAGAGAACCTCTTGTCGCTGTGAGCGACATCGAACCAACCATCCAAAGCCTCTTTCAGAGCTTGTGGAGGACTCGGCGAGCCAAGAGAAGCTCGGTGCAGTAAGTTGCGGCATAGTTAGTGAGACCCACTTCGAGCCCATAGCGGGGGAGCTCATGGTTGATTAGGCAGATTATGGCACGGTAATCGGTCTTCTCATGTCTTCTTCTCTTGTATTTGACCTGGAACTGCTTGAAGTAGGCTCTGGAATTTTGAGATTTCACGAACGTCATTGCTGAAGGGGAATGGGAGAAAAGAGTGGAGAGCGGCTAGGGTTCTCAGATGGTGATTCCTTTTTTTTTTCTTTCTTCTTTTTTGCATATTTTTTTGTTTTCCTTTTTCTTAGTTTATTTTTTGTTTTTCATAAAAGAATTTATTATTATTATTTTTGCCTACATGGATTATTATAATTAATTTTTTTATCCACATGAAGTACATGTTAGCATAAAAATAGGGGCCCACAAGTGCCACTGGGCACTTAACAGATTGACTTACGGATTGACTAACGGATGATACTTAGATGATGTGTTTTGATAGTTTGGGTACCTAGATGAAAATTTTCATAGTTGGGGTATGAACTTGAAATGACCCCTATATATAGTTGGGTATTTTTATGTAATTTATTCTATTTTTTATACAACGATACTAAATGAGGGAATATATATATATATATATATATATATATATATATATTAGATATTGATTTTACTCTTTAATTATAATTGTCAAATCTAAAATTTGAGACCTCCCATTAATATATAAGGCAAGAACGGGGCAATACTAAGGGCTACGAGGGCCATAGCTCTTCCAAGATTTTTATTTTATTTTAAGATTCTGTACTCAGTTGGTTATTAACTCACTATTTTGTAGAAGTTCATTTAACTCATTTCAGAAATTTAGCCCATCCAAACTTAACATCCTAAATACAACTAATATAATTGAGTCTTAGATAGTAATAATATCTGCATTGCTAGCTTGTTGATTCATGGTTAATATTGTAATTTTTTTTCTTCTTTCTATCATGTTTCTATTTGTATATAGACATGAATTTGAAGGGTAAGGCTTATTACGTCCCCCTGACTAGGTATATATTTTTATGTTCATTAATGAAATTCACTCGTATTGTCGAATTTTTTCCAATTTTAGCATGTAAATTTAATCCACCCGAAATTTACATCCATAAATTGTGAATACTAGTAGACTAAGGTATGTTTACTTACCAACAATGAGAATGAAATCAAAGGTAACGATTATCATTACTTACTTCTCCTACGCTGACTTACAACTAGGTAATCATTACTCATTCAAAATAGGTAATCTCATTATCAATTTTGGGGTAATCTCATTAACTAGGGGAGGGGTATTAATGATTCCCATTACCCCTCATAATTTATTGATGTACCAAAATTACCCTACAACTTTTAAAGTAATTACATCGTTTAGCCACAATAAATTTATTAAATTTATGCACACCTTAATTTATTGGTGTTAATAAATTGAACTTTTAATTTATTAGTTTTAATAAATTTATGCATTCCCTAAATTTACCCGTACCCTAATTTTCAGCAAATGGGTTTTGAGAGAGTACTTAATTATCAGACAAGAGAACAAGATGTTGAAAAAGTTAGGAAAAATAAAGGGCATTTTAGTAATCAATTAATTTTTATTCCGATTCATAATGGTTAGTAAACTATAACAATGAAAATCAATCTTATTACTGTTCTAATTCTATATAGTTAGTAAACAACTCAATGTGAATAATTACATATTTTTCCGATTACCCACTTCTCCGATTGCCTACTTCTCCCATTACCCACTATTCTCATTCCTGGTAAATAATCGTACCCTAATTGTACTAGTGACAAACAGCCATATTAATTACACTCTGATCATCAAGCCATATCCATTATTTCTGTAATTTTCATTTTATAATCCCACTAACTCGATATTTTTTCCCTAGTTATTAGAGTTTTCTGTGGCATTTAGGATCAACGGTTTTATGTGGATAACTTAAAGAGCTCGGCCGTCCACATACAGTTTTAACTACAGGATAATTTCTCTTCTCAATATATATTCAAATTAAGAGCTCGGCCGTCAAGGTGGCACGTACTAAACCAGTAGCTAGGGATGCAAGTTGGGGGAGCTGTTCATGAGCGGCTATATATATATATATATATATATATATATATATATAGCTAGGGTACAGTACGTACTGTACTTAAGACGCTCTCCACGGCTTCTGGAGGAGTGATGACGTGGTTGGAGTTGGATTAAGCCTTGATTAATCCAAAAAGGTAGACAGTCGTCTGATGTGTACGCCTTGAAATCTTGTGGCTTGGGATCAATGCTGAGATCGACCTGCAAGTGGATTGAAATATGCAGCTGATTAATTAGCTATATATTTTGTCCAACATATATATATATATATATCAAATTATTGTACGTAGTGATTATAGACTCTAGAAACATAAATTGACTATCAATTTTCGATCTCTAGCTTTCAACTTTTTTTACGTTTGACAATGTACAACAATAGTAACCAAATGGGCGCAAATATACTATATATTATATATTATTCACGCGTATTAATTCTGATTAATTACATAGAGGTCCTTGATTATTTTTTATTAAATAATAAGCTTGAAAGTCAAATTTTTAATAAATAAATACAACTCAACACAAAGGTGATAATTAAGGCCACCTTGTTTGGACCGTCAAATTTTATACAATTTTCAATCAGTTTCTATGAATTATCGTACTTTCTCTATAAAAAAAATTTCAATAATGCATGATCCCCCTAACCAAAAATAATAATATCGGGTTAATCGTTTATGACTTAGTGTTTAGTCATTTGGGAGATTTAAGCTCTCCTACCAATACTCTTACCCCAAGCACCACTACAAGAAAAGCAGGCTTGCCCGACGAAACTGATTCGTCGAGCAACGTTTTGGATTCATCGGGCCACATTAAAAACGGCTAACATTCGTCGGGCAACATTTGCCGGGCAAAGGCCGTTGAGCTTGAAGTTAGTCGACGACAACAGTGAATTCGTCAAGCAATTTAAAGCTTGCCTGGCAGAACTTTCGTCGTCTATAATTTGTCGAGCAATCCAAAAGTCAACAACTATTGCCCGACGAACTCATTTCGCTGGGCAAAGATACAGAAATTCGACAGGTCTGCATCGAATTCTCTTACTTTGCCCGACGAAATGATTGTTCGTCGGGTTAAATCATAATATTTTAAAAAACTTTTAATAATTTATTTAATTAAATAAATATATATTTTAAAAATAAAAATATTTATAAAAAATACAATTAAAAGAATAAAAAGAATCAAATTAAAATAAAAAAATATTTATAAAAATTAATGTTATGTTTTTATATAATTAAAACTAAAACAATGTTTTACATATTATATTCTAACTATTCAGCGACGGATCGGGGTGGTAGGGATCCTGGGGAGGCTGTTGGGACGGGGGCTGAGGCTGTGACGGAAGATCATCCAGTCCACGGGCACGCAGCGGTCAAGCACATTGGCTAGGGCGGCCTTGATCTCCAAGTTTTGGGACTGGATCTCCGCATATTGAGCCTTGATCACAACATTTTCGGCCTAGAGGAACTCGTAGTTTCTCTTCATCTCCGACATCTCCTCAGGATTGGTTGCCCAAGATGAACTCGACGTGCGACTGAAGACATCCCGCACTATCCCGTCGCTCGCCCCCAGAACGATCTTCCCTAGACGCCTCCCAACTTGTCGCTTGAGGATGGTGATCGACATCTCTGGATTCAGGAGTTGCTGCTCCAACGGCACTTCGGGATGCTATTGTGTGAGCTCAGCCTATGTCTTCTGGACGTCTTGCTCCATCGCCTCCTACAAATTGAAATAAATATTAATTAGAAATATAATTATCAAATTAAAAATTAATGTTTAATTTGCAAAAAATAAACTTACGTGAATTTTGTTAGCCTCTTGGTCGCCACGTCCAGCGTACACTTGCCCCCAAGCATCCACCTCCGGGAACATCGACCCAGTGATGCGTCGATCCTCCTACTGGGCGGATAAGGATCGTGACCCCCATGTGGTGATTGAATTTCTTCAGCCCGCCCCCCCCCCCCCCCCCCCCCCGGTATGATGCATTGACAACCGATTTTCGCTGTTCATTAGTAAAAACGAAAATTATATTTTCAAATGGAAAATGACATAAAAAATAAATAAATAATTTAACTAGGTAGATAGTATGTACCACATAGGTGGGGGAGACGAAATTGTCTCACAAGTACAACCACCCTGGCAGTTTCGGCCCGTCCAACTCCTTCGGGGAATGCCAGCTCTTGTAGTACTTGTGGAGCTCGTACTTTCATTCGGCATACTGTAACTGCCAATGGTGTCTCAGGTATCTCCCCAACAGTGTGTGATCTCCTCCGGGGGTTGGGTTCTGAAAGTCTCCCCCATCATCAGGAACTTGATGCGAAGAATCACGCCAATGTCATGCACAAGCAGGTTATGGATTTTGACCGGCGCGGACCGGAGGTGTGGCACGTACACCACCAGGATCTTTGCATTCGTTGTCCTGTAAATCTGTTGGGATGTCAAACCCCGGTTTATCCTGCGCATGTTCACCGACTTCCCTACAAATTCGATGAACATTCATACATAACATGAGTAACAAATAAAAACGGTTGTTTAAATAAACAAAATAATCAACTTACCCTTAGGGAGTGCTCTGACATAAGTCGTCGTTTCGTCTGCTCTGGCGTCGTCTTGTGGGGGCTGGGGGTCTGTACAGGGTTCCCCCCATTTTTTGCTGTGCTGTTGACGAGCCGATCGGGCACCGGGTCGCTGATGATCCGACATCGGTAGGTGAATTGGTGCTGCTGTTGAGGCAACCGAGTCAGGGGCTCCCTCTTCCGGCGCATGATCATCAACGGGATCAGGGCAGGGGCGGGTCCTAGAAATGATTAAGGTGCGATGCGACATCTACAATAAGAAATATAAAATAATTAATATAAAAAAAACCAACATATTTTTAATAGTATTAAAAAAAACCAAACATTTATAATATTAAATATTAAATTCAAAAAATAAAAACAAAACCACATTTAAAATTAACCACCATTTTTTAATTCCAATAAAAATAAATAAATAAACTAATTTTTTTAATTAAAAATTAGTCAATTGGTATGTAAAAACTAAAACCACCAAATTCTAATTTTTACAAATAAAACCAACAAAAAAGAAAATTAAACGTAAAATACTAATTAATCCAAAAGTACTAAACTAAAAATTCACAACATTATACCTAAATTTCTAAATCCAAATTTTGGGAATAAAATCAAACTTACAAATTAATCCAAACATACAATAATAATATCCAAATCATAAAATTCACATATTAAAAATTTATAAAACTCACATATCCAAAATTTATAAAACTCACATATCCAAAATTCACATAAATGTTTTTAAATTCAAATATCCAAAATTCATAAAATTCACATATCCAAAATTCAAATAAAATTCATATCCAAAATCATAACAAAAATCATATGAAAAATTCATAACATTATACCAACTTCAACATTATACCAAACATCAAAATTTCAATAAATCTTCAACTATTATATTCCAATCCAAACAAATCTTCAAAATTTCAACATTATACCAAACAAATATCTATATTCCAATCCAATCCAAAATCACAACATTCAACTAATCCCCCTAAATTCTCAATCTGCAAATTTGACAATAATGCACAATCTGCAATAATCAAATCCAAATTTAAATTCCATTTTTAATACAATTTCATAATATCCAAACCAAATTTAAATTGAAATTTTAAATCCAAACAAAAATTAAAATTTAACCAATTAATCAAAATTAATAATATCCAAATATCATTAATAATAGAGAGAGAGGGACAATGAGTTCGACCTTGAAGAAACTCGGTGAGAGATAGGTTTGGCGAGGCGGGTGGCGGCCACAGCTAACCTCGGTGTAAGAGAGGCGGCGCGATGGATTGCTGGGGCGGCAGAATGAGGGCTGGAGTATGAGTGAGAGAGAGCGAGATAGGGCTGGAGTTGCGGCGACCAGAACGGCAGGAGTGATGCTGGGGTCTGAGTTGCAGAGAGCTGGGTTATGGAGAAAATAATGAAAATGAAGAAGAAGGAAGAAGAAGAAGAGTCGGGCTGATTTATCAGTCTAATTGACCTTACCCGACGCACGCATCCGTCGGGCAACCTTTTAATGATTCGTCGAGTAATAACAAGCGGTGGATATGCATCGGGTAACCTTTTTTGGCTTCGTCGGGTAACAATCGGTGGATATATCATCGGGTAACAAGTGGTGGATACGCGGTAAGTTTGAGATTTTGCGAAAATTATGGCGAGATGTTCATCAGGTAACCATTTCAAATCTTCGTTCGGCAACAACAAGCGCTGGATATTCGTCGGGTAACATTTTATACATTCGTCGGGCAAAAACAGGCGATAAGATTGAGATTTCACAAAAATTTTGGCGGAACGTTTTAAATTTTCGGGGAACAAAGAGCGCGTTTTATTTATGTAGGTCGACGAACTATTCTACTGTTGCCCAATGAATAACTACAGATTGCCTATCGAATAGTTACTTCGTCGGGCTAGAGTCTTATGATGTTGAGTTTTTCACTTGTCTGAAAACCAGGTCCGACGATAGAATTGTCAACATCGGGACCATTCAATTTTTGGTTTTACATGCCTAAAGCCCCATTGATCGTTATCGTCATATTTTTCTAAGCTTATGTGCCTCGGTCGTTAAGTTTGTGAATTTCAATGGGTTTTTCGTAGTTTTGGTTCAATTGATATTCAAACGATTGAATTTCAAAAAATTGACCGTTCAATAGTTACTTTTAAGTTTGTAGACCACACCTGTCAAATATCTTTATGTTTTGAGTATTTCAAGCCACTCGATTGTGAAGAAACGTTGTTTAACCGTTGAATCGTCACGCACCGTAACCTAATCCCGAGATTTCCAAATTGGGTAATTTTTCGTGAAGGCCATCTATGAGTACCTTCCATAAATGTGGACAGTTAGATCGGTCCATTTCAATTTGTAAATTATTAAAAATCGGAAAATACGCATATTCATCAAGGAGTTTAAACACTTGAAGGAAACTTCAAAATAAATTTTGAAGTTTTGGTTCTATTGATATTCAAACGATTGAATTTTACAGATCTAATCGTTCATTTTTTGATTTTACGTGCCTAGATCTCGCCCATCGAAAAACTTTATGTTTTGAGGATTTCAAGCCGTCCAATCGTGAAGAAACACTGTGTAACCGTTGAATCGTCGCGCACCATTAACTAATCCCAGGATTTCCAAATTGGGTAATTTTTCGCGTAGGCGATCTATGAGTACCTACCATAAAAGTTGACGATTAGATCGGTCCATTTGCTCTCGTAAGTAATTTAAAAAAGTTGTTTATTAAATAAATGTAAATTGAATCTGGTATATATTGCCTGACGAACATCGATGAATATTCGTCGGGTAAAATATCATAGTTTGGCAACCGCCCGCCGAACATAGAAACACGTACTGATGATATTTCAAGCATTTGCCCGACAGATGTCTAAGCATATTCGTCCGGGCCAATGTCTGTCAATTTTTATAAATTCAAATTAGATTTAGTTTAAATTTTGATTTTTTTATATTTGTTATAATTAATTGTTTGTTGTATACAATATTTTATCAAATAAGATGAAATGTTGGGAAGATGGATATGACATATATAAGATGAATGAATGTTGTATACAATACAATATTTGTTATAATTAATGAATGAATGAATGTTTTATCAAATAAGATGAATGAATGTTGTATACAAAACAATATTTGTTATAATTAATTGTATGAATATGGATATTACATATAAAAATAAAATTTCTAATTTACAACTTTCATTCGGTGTCGGATTCGCTTTTCCCCTCCCATTCACGCTCGTCATCCGAGATGTGTACAGTACTTGATTCCTCCGAATCACTATCAATTTTTTCTAATTCCCCGAGATCAATAAAAATGTCATCAATCGCAATTGGTAGGATGATGTCATTGGTCCGTACCCCATCCACGTTTTGGGTCGATGCCGAGGAATCGACCTGGTAAACGATTTGGTCATCATCTTTTTCCCCTTCATCTTCATGGTATCGGTCATCCAAGTCCCAAATGTTTCTCTTATTCACCATCTCAGCTACTCTCCAACCACCACCAGCTTTTGGATCATCCACATAGAATACTTGTTTCGCCGTACTAGCGAGGATGTAGGGATCACTCTCAAACCACCAGGTGTTTGTGTTTATAGAGGTACATAACTGATATTTAATGACACTACCTGGGATACTTGGGTTCGTATCAAACCAATGACAATTGAACTAGATGACTTCCCTGCGGTCTGCGTATAACACCTTAACCACACTTAACAATTTGCCGTAGAACCCTGTATCAGGATTTTCCCCATCCCCCAACACGAAGATCCCGCTGTTTTGCGTAGACAATTTGTCATCTCGTTCTGTGCACACGAACTTAACTCCGTTAACGTGACAACTAGCATACGTGTCTCCTCGGAATGGGCCAATGGTCAGATGCATTAATTCTTTATTGAAATTTGGCGAGTTGACATCTTTTAGCTATGTCATCTGGTAAGATAGACACAAGAAACGAAATTAGTAAACTTAAAACCAATTTAAGAAATTAGCAAATAAAATATTTGACTTACATGCTCGGAAAACCAACGTGGAAACAATTGTTTGTCTATTTCTTCCCAAATAGAAGGAAATTGGGCCTTCATCAACGCCTCGTGCTGCTCGTGGAAGGGACAGACTTCGTCACAGTTGTTTAGTATGAACCAATGAGCCACCTCCATGTCGCTATTGGTGTATGGCTCCGAGATTGGACCAATACCGAATGGTCGTTTGGGTTGGGCAAATACAGAAAGAGTCTCTGGACATTGACCACCATCATCGTTGCGCGACACCCTGTTGAAGGAAGTTTCAACATTCCGAAGGTACATTGCACAAAATGTCAGTCCCTCCTTTGCAATGTACGCCTCCGCTATAGAGCCTTCAGGACGTGTCTTGTTCCGAACGTACCGCTTGTACGTACCTAACATTCTGCAAGGAAATTTACATTATGACTCACATATATACATGATAGTAAGGAAATATTATAAAATAGCAGGGATAAGTTATACCTCTCGATTGGGTACATCCAACGATAATGCACCGAGCCAACTAGCTTTGCCTCATCCAGCAGATGTATTAGTAGGTGCACCATTACATCAAAGAATGCAGGTGGATATATTTGCTCTAGTCGGCACATGATGTAGACAATATCCTCGTTAATTGCTTCGAGGTCCGGCTTGACCAACGATCTGATACATAGTATCTGGAAGAATTGAGACAAATAAACTATCGTCTCAACAACACAAGGCTCCAAGAAAGGCCTAATACCAATCGGAATGAGTCGTTGTAGCAAAACATGATAGTCATGGCTCTTCATACCAGAAATGGTCCCAACGTCGGTGCTAACACTTCAGGATATGTTGCCGGTGTGCCCGTCGAGAAATTTCACACCCTGCAACCACTTCAGGAATTTTTTCTTATTCTCCGGCGTAAATGTATAACTTTCATGAGCCATGATGTATTTGCCATTGACGACTTTTGGCCACAAATTAGGCCGAATCCCCATTTCTTTCATACCCAGTTGAGTCTTTTTTGTGTCCTTTGACTTACCTTCAATGGGTAAAGTCGTTCACATAACACTTTCAGCAACATTCTTCTCGATGTGCATAGGATCCGCGATGTGTCTGATTTTCAATTTTGACCAATATGCCAACCGGAAGAATATGCTCTTTTTCATCCAATTTTCTAGTTCAGCTGGTTTCGATCCTCGTGTGACGAATTCATGTATACTGTTCAATTTGGATAATATCTCATCACCGCACCTCTCCCTTGGTCGAGCTCGTAACTCAGATTTGCCATCAAATGAGTCAAATTGCATTCGTCATCGGTGATCCCAGGGCAGAAACCTTCTCGCACCCAAGTAGCATACCATAGATGCGTGCTAAAAGGACGTTGTGTTTGGTCCACATGTCGGGCAAGCAAGATAGCCGTTAGTGCTCCATCTCGACAACATACCATAAGCAGGAAAATCATTAATTGTCCACATTTCGGCCGCTCGTAAAGTGAACATTTCTCCACTGCACTTGTCGTATGTTCGGACACCATTTTTCCAAAGATCCATGAGCTCAGCAATCAACGGCCGCAAAAACACATCGATGGAATTACTCATCGATTTGGGCCCCGGTATCAAAGTACTGAGAATTGTGAATTATTTCTTCATGCATCTCCAAGGGGGCAAGTTATAAGGAACCATAACCACCGACCAAGTGCTATAGGGCTTTGAAAAACTCCCAAATGGATTTAACCTGTCAGTAGCGAGCCATAACCTAACATTTCTTGGCTCCGCAGTAAACTCGTATACATCTTTTCAAATTCCTTCCAAGCCTCTCCATCGGCCGGATGCCTCAGTACATCATCATCAATGCGTTCATCCTTATACCACCTCATATCACGGGCTATGTGGGATGACATGTAGAATCTTTGTAACCTTGGCTTCAGTGGAAAATAACGCAACACCTTGTTCGGAATCTTGTTCTTTTCAAACCTAGGCTCATTGCACACGGGACATTTGTCAAGCTACTCGAATTCACCGTAAAACAATGCACAGTTGTTCTTGCATGCATGGATCTTGATATACCCTAAACTGAGGCCCTTCAACAACTTCTTCGAGCTATAATGATCTTTAGGCAGACGGTTGTCTTCAAGGAGCATTCGGATGATGATGTTTATCATGTGATCAAAATGCTTGTTCCTTTGATTATACTCAACTTTCAGGTGCATCAACTCCACAACTGCCCCTAGAACCGAAAATGATTTACAACCGGGGTACAATTCGAGATGAGCTTCTTTCAACAATCTCTCGTAATGGAGCTCAGAGTCTTCGGGTTGCAACCTAGGCGCCTCATCGTCCATATCATCCGATGCGGGAGGAAAAACATCGGTTAATAACTCAATGACTTGATCATTATCACATCGCCCGTCCAAAGGACTTTCGTCCCGACGGGTCCCGGGAACCGAAGATGTCGATGCTGAAAATATTTCTTCACCGTGATAGATCTAATTAGTGTAGTTGTGTACGATCCCATTCACTTCCAGATGAGTTTGGACTTCATTCAATGACATCCAACTGCAGTTGTTACATTTACGGCACGGACACCTCATACGTCTTTCATCGCTGCAATGACTACATGCAAAGGCAATGAAGCTGTCGATCTCATCCAAATACTGATCAGAAGATCTATCCAACATTTGCATCCAGCTTCTATCCATTGTGTCTGCTTTCACAACATAGAGTCAACGTAAATAATTGAGTTAACATTGCCCCGTAATTAGAAAAAGTTAAAATCAAAAGCAGCTTGTCTCCTTATGCCTCCAATGATTTGGCCCTATCCCATTCGAGAGTGCACGTTATGTGCTGCGTAGTTTGCGACCTACGAGGCTAAGTTTCGATCCAGGAAAATTTCGGCAGAATCTCCATACAGTTCCCCAAATGCACGACGTAGATATTATAAACAAATATCTAGTATGCATTTGAAGAACATTGAGGGGATACAAACTGAATTTCCCATAATCGAAACCTAACATCGTAGACCGCCAACTACACAACACATAAAGTTGCGCACCCCGAAACTGTCTGAATAAATGGAAAATTCAAGAGTCAATCAACCCGATGCACTGATTCTCAAACGGGTCTAAGGTTTTTCATTGAATTTCATTATACGAAGTTAATCAACTCGATTAACTTCGCATAAACAGTTATGAAATATGAACATATTTCACTCCCTCGGAACTAAATAAAGCGTTTTACAAAAAATATCACAACAAATTCACAAATACAAACATAAATTAAATATGCATAAAATAGAGTTTACAATTTTATAATTTCTGTACATATTTTCTATTTCCCTATTTTCCTAACATATTTTCTAATTTCCTAACATATTTTCTAATTTCAATAATTTCATTTTTCTAATTTCCTAATTTCCTAACATATTTTCTATTTCCCTATTTTCCTAACATATTTTCAAATTTCCAAACATGTTTTCTCATTTCAATAATTTCATTATTGCATATTTTTAATTTTCCTATTTTCCAACAAAAGTTTCTAATTTCCTAACGTATTTTCTATTTCCCTATTTTCCTAACATTTCTTCTAATTTCCAAACATATTTTCTAATTTTAATAATTTCATTACATATTTTTAATTTTCCTATTTTCCAACAAAATTTTCTAATTTCCTAACCTATTTTCTATTTTCCTAATTTCATAACATATTTTCCTAACAAATTTTCTAATTTCTAATTTCCACAAATTCTAAACAATTTCTACACATTTTCCACAATAAATACTAAATTTCCTAACATAATTATATCCAAAATTCTTAACAAAATTAAAATGAGAGGTAAACACACATACCTTTTTATAAGTATTCCTTCAAATCAACCACAAAATTCCTACAACACAAAACATAATTAGTTTCTAATCAAAAATCAAAATTTCAAAATTAAAAAAATTAAATTTATCAAACCTTAAAATTTGATATTTGGTGATTGATAGAGAAAAAGGATATGATTGGTAGTAAAAATGGTGATGAGATGATGATTGTAGCTAGAGAAATAGAGTGAGTGAGTGAGTGAGTGAGAGAGAGAGAGCGAGAGAGAGACCAGCGACTGAGGGATGAACCAGAGAGGAGGAAGAAGAAGAAGAAAGTAGAGCATCTCGAGTATTTAGTATTCTTAGACTTTTGCCCGGCGAACATTGTTCGCAGGGCAAAGTTTAATGATTCGTTGGGCAACAAAGAGTTAACGCCAAGTGTTACCCGACGACAAATAATCGTCGTCCTATATATTCTTGCCCGACGAATAGTCCACATTGTCGGGCAAAACCTCCTATTTTGTGCGCCAACTTCTGGCTCTTCCTGCCAACACTTTACCCGGCGAGCCTTCGCCGAAAATTTGTCGTTAGCTATAATTTTGCCCGACGGATGGTACCAATCGTCGGGCAATCCGTTCCTTTTTTGCGTGCCAATATCTTGCTCTTCCCGCCAACAGTTTATCCGGCGAGCCTTCATGTTCGTCGGGCAAACCTTCTTTACTCGGCGAAAATTACTCCGTCGGGCAAAACATTGTCGGGCAACCTCGATCTTCTTGTAGTGCACCCACTCCCCCTCTCCAAAAAATTTATAAAACTCTAAATTCTAAACTGCTAAACCTTAGACAGGACATTTGATTTCGTTAATGGCATACAAGTAAAATTACAATTCTAAAAAATCGGGTTTGTACTTAGCAGTTAACGCCCTTCGTTCTTTTAGGGGAAAACAAGTAAAATCTCAAATCTTCGCAAAATGGCCGCACTTGCCGTTGGTTGTGAGAAAAAAGAATTAATTGTACGTACATATAATTAAATTTACTTATAATTATGTCCTTAATTATAATTTAATTAAACTCTCGTAATCTCTCTTCCTTCATTTTCGGGGATATAGAAAACTTAAAAAAAAAAAAATAAGTGCACCAAATGTTGCCTAGTGTATACGTTTTATGAATGTGACGTTGTCGTTTTGGAGGGGGTACACTCTTCCCCACATCTCTTTCTATATATATTATCCTTAATTTAGTTTTTGTTTTTTGGGGGTGGTTGGAACTTTGTATTCATGCACCGTACGTAATGTGATATGTTTAAGTCCCGGGCGTTTTGTGATACACAAAGATTAGGGCTTAAATGGAATTAACATATATATCCTTTCATTAATGGCTTATGATCGACTTACGTTACTCATTCAATGTGTCTGCTTGATTGTGATATTAATAAGTGCATGAACTTTGGGCAGCCGTCACGCCACGACACCGTTTTTTGAGTCTTGAGCCTTCAATTTGATCCCACCACCAACACCATCTATAGATCACAATCTTTTTTTTCCATGCTGATCACAATCAAGCCATCAGTTTCCACCCTTCATTTCTATATTTTCTTTTGTTTGTTTTAGAAAAAATGATTGTCAGCGTCTATGAATTTTACATTAATTTTAATTATTGTTTTTGAACTTTATTATTAGTAGGAGATGTCCCCCAATTATGTCTAAACGTGTAAAGATAGTTCTTCTGTTAAATTTCACAACGATTTATGTAAAAAAGAAAATGCACATAATAAGATAACTTTACCCTTATTATTAATAGAAATCGTTGAAAAATTTAATCCCTAAGCATGAAAGTTAAACCCAAAGCTAGTTGTAAATTATTAACTCGATATTTTTTTTTTTGGAGTTTAATGTTGGGATTAAAATTTAATAGACATGGATAATTTTGGTTGTTTGTTAAGACTTTTTTCATTAGTTGTCAAATTTGGTTGTCAAGAAATTTTGGTTGTGTCCTAGTGTATTAAATAAAATTTGTTAGGGAGTGGTATGTCATCAACTCGAAGCCAACTGTTTTTTTTTTTTATTCAACAATATTAAGGGAGAAGATATATACATTGAGTATTGATTCCACTCTTAATTTACGAGTAACCAACCCAAGATTTGAGCTCTTCCACTACATAATAAGAAGGAATATCACAAGACTATAGTACTACTATCAAGTCAAACGTATTCCTTAGTGATTTATATTTTTTCTTCGTAAACTCCATATTGTGAACACTAGCGGACCTACCAAGGGGCAAGGAGGGTCACTTGACCCCTCCGAAGCCCGGAAATTCCTTCTTAAGGCAGTACGTCGACCAATGTTCACCATATAATTTTGCCCTTTATTGACCTAATATGTTAAACAATATGCTTGAGATGGGACTTAAATTTTTATGGAAAGGTATAATGTACGGGTGGTGTTGAAATCTGATGGAGGAAGAATGAGGTTGGTGTTATGGTGATCATACTAGATTTGTCCTAGAAATGATCGAGTGATGATAAAAATGACAGTAATTAAGTAATGATTGTGAAGTTGGTGTAGGGAACTAAAACGATAAAGAATGAAGAGTCAAGAAGTGATTAATTAAAATAAGAGTTATTTACACTAACATCTTCTGAGATTTCTTATGTTTTCACAAAATTTTCTCAGGTCCTGCAAATCACACGAACACCCCCTGTTGAAGCCAAAAATGGACCAACTTAAAATTGCCCCTTCAAGTTCGCTTCACTCACCCTCCTTGGGGGTAGGAAGACCTGCAAAGGGAAAGTAGAAGCAAAGGAGCACCGGTGGGGTGCCGGCCTAGTAGTCTCTGATGCTTAAGTTAGTTAAGTGTGGAGGGATTTAGGCAGTGTAAGGGCAAAGATGTCATTACCTTTTTTAGGGGAGGTGCCCTTGTATTTATAGTGGCATTAAATGTTGTTGGTGAAACATTTCGATGTGGGATAAATATCCCTGCCCCTGGAGCTGACGCATGTCTTGGTGGTTCCGAGCTCCATGGCTGTGTCGACATGGTAGGCCGATGGGCGGGTAGACCGACCAGATCTGGTCGGCCTAGTGGTCTTTTGTCTTTTGCCCAAGGCTGTGTTAGTGGGGTGCACGTGATGTTTGTGGATTTTCATTGTTGTGCTCTTTGTTGAGCCGAGGCCAAGTACGGTTTTGGAGGGCCTTGGTCGGCCTTGACCAGGTTGACCAAATTAGGTACGAACAGAAGTCCCCCAAGTCATTGACTGAGGTGGATTTCCTCGGTTGAGGGCTTGTTGTTCTTTTGTCAACCTGTGGGGATCCGTCCCATACTAGTCCCCAGTCCCCCAAGCCCTTGGCCTAGGTTATATGCCATATGTTAATCTTCCAAAAAGGGTTTGGCGAGGGAGGATGGTCGGCCTTAAATTTTGGTTGTGGCCGAACGGATTCTTGGTCGGCCCGCTTACGCGGAACCTCGCATGATCATGTGGCTGATCTGCTTGTTGGATGTCTGTGACTATCGAATGCCACTCCAAGGAGATTGTATGTCACCGTGGTCGGCCCGCTTGCGCGGAACCTCGCATGATCATGTGGCCGATCGGCTTGGAGGATGTCTGTGGCCGATTGAGTGCCACTCCAAGGAGATTGTATGTCACCTTGGTCAGCCCACTTGCGTGGAACCTCACACGATCATGTGGCCGATCGGCTTGGAGGATGTCCGTGGCAAATCGAGTGCCACTCCAAGGTGATTGTATGTAACCTTGGTCGGCCCACTTGCGTGGAATCTCGCACGATCATATGGCCGATCAGCTTGAAGGATGTCCGTGGCCGATAGAGTGCCACTCCAAGGTGATTGTATATCACCTTGGTCGGCCAGCTTGCGCGGAACCTCACACGATCATTTGGCTGATCGGCTTGGAGGATGTCTGTGGCCGATCGAGTGCCACTCCAAGGTGATTGTATGTCACCTTGGTCGGCCCGCTTGCGCTAAACCTCGCACCATCATGTGGCCGATCGACTTGGAGGATGTTCGTGGCCAATCGAGTGCCACTCCAAGGTGATTGTATGTCACCTTGGTCAACCGGTGATTGTATGTCACCTTGGTCGGCCGGTGATTGTATGTCACCTTGGTCGACCGGTGATTGTATGTCACCCTGGTTTGCCAGCTTGTGCGGAACCTCGCACAATCATATTGTCGATCGGCTTGGAGGATGTCCGTGGCCGATCGAGTGCCTCTCCAAGGTGATTGTATGTCACCTTGGTCGACATGCTTGTGCAGAACCTCGCACGATCATGTAGCCGATCAGCTTGAAGGATATCCGTGGCCAATCGAGTGCCACTCCAAGATGATTGTATGTAACCTTAGTCAGCCCGCTTGCGCGGAACCTCGCACGATCATGTGGCCAATCGGCTTGGAGGTTGTCCATGGCCGATCGAGTGCCACTCTAAGGTGATTGTATGTCACCTTGGTCTATCCGCTTGCGCGGAATCTCGTACGATCATATGGTCGATCTACTTGGAGGATGTATATGGCCGATCGAGTGCCACTCCAAGGTTTTTTGTATGTCACCTTGGTCGGCCCGCTTGTGTGGAACGTCGCACGATCATGTGGCCGATTCGCTTGGAGGATGTCCGTGGCCGATCGAGTGCCATTTGCCAATCTTCGAGATGAACCTATGATGAGCGTTAAGTGGCATGGTATGATTTTTGTGCCACGCGTCATGTAATAAATGCCTTGGGGTTTGTGTGCGACCCTTCGACTGGCCGAATGGGTTTATAAGAGCTCGAATTCATCACTTTTTGCTTTCGAGAGAGCTTTTTGAATTTTTGAGGTGATTTTCGGCAATCCTTGACCCTTGTTTAGGCGATTCTCGGCGAGTGTTTTACGGTGGTGTTCACGGTGGAAATCTTATAAACAAGGTATAGCATCCTTCTTCCGCTATATTTTCGATTGAATGGGTAAATGCATGAACTGGGGATGAACTTGATGTATGTTGTTGGTTAGATCATCTGTATGTCAATTGTAGTTGTGTCTTGCATCTTTCCCTTCTTAGAATTTGTCTGTATGTCTGTAGATGTCAAGTTCACGTGGTGATTCAGAAGGATCCGAGGATCGATCTTGTTATGCGTTTGACGGTGAATCATATGCTAGCTCGGTTAACTCTGATTCTCGATTAAACGCGTCTGAATCGGCCTCTGGCTCCCCTCGGCCAAACCCTTGGGTAAAGCCAGAAGTGGATCCAAACGTAGACGGACCAATCCTTGTGGTGTCTCAATGACTATCGACCCAAGAATTGAAAGATGAGCTTGAGAAAGCCTTCGAGTTTATTGATACCCATTATGTCTCGGCTAGTGATGGGGCCGAGACCTCTAACGCCGAGGTGTCATCAGTTGGACAAAGTGATCTGTTGAAGTCACCGGTCGATATGTGTACGGCGGTGGCTTCAAGTTCAAAGGTCATGGAAATGGCGTCGATGCTTAGGCCGATGGAAATCGACGTCGAAGAGGCTATGGAACTGGTGACAGTGCCCAGCTCGGCCTATGAAGTTGATTGGCAGGTAAGCACCCTGGATGAGGATGACCTTTTGGCTTACGGAAGGGTATTTAATATTTCGGATTTCGTGAAGATGAGGCTTCTTGGAAAAAGGGAGAGGCCGATCAATTCGGCTACATTCCATCCGAATAACTTTAGTAATGGAGTGGTGCTGCCTCTTCACCCGTGGCTGCAGAGGATCGCCGTTGAAGTGGGTGTTGCCTTCGGCCAGCTAAATCCCAACTGCTGGGTCATGTTGACTGGGGTATACACTCCTTTCAGGTTGTGGGGGAAAGGAGAGCCGACATGCGGTCACATATGCCATATGTACAAGTTTGTGAGAGATAAGACTAGCTTGGTTTATGTAGAATCCAGGACGAAGCGAGAAAGCGGGCCTATTATTGAAGACATGCTGACCTCTCAGAAGGCCTGGAAACACAAGTTCGTGTTTATGTCGGGGAATTGGGAGGCTGTCGAGTTTCCATTATTCGGCTGACGCATGCCCTGCGTGTATCAGTCGAAAGCTGGTGGCCGTAGGACAATCTTGTTTCTTGCTTGTTCTCTCTTGCTTTTTTTTTGTTTTTTATTTTTTATTTTACCGCCGATCTGGGCTGACCCTTCCTATTTGTGCAGAGGTGTTTAAGCGGCCGATCATCAGTGAGCAGGAGAAAGCCGATTGCGTAGCAGTTTTCTGGAAGCTTGATCGAGCATAAAGGAGTAGGGATTACTTGCGGCTGCCTGCCCACCTTCTTCAAGTTGGTATAATCTCCACCCTGCGCAAGTGTTCCTCTCGCGTACCTTCTTCTAGTTTGTTTGAGATGGCTGACATGTTTGCGTGTTGCAGCCAACCCGGACTTTGTGGTAACCGCGGCCGAAAACTTACAAAGAGGATGGCCAAGATTGCTAAGGCTATGAAGAAAGCGGCAGAGACGAAGGCTGAGGCAGAGAAGGTCGGGGCCTCCACGGGCAAGGGAGACTATCGGAAGCCGGTCAGGACAAGGTCGACAGCCAACGTTACGCTGCGAATGGAGGATCCTATGGTCGAACAGGGCAGTCAGGGGGCCGTTGACCTGGTGACTAGGGAGCCTTTGGCCCAGCTCTTTCCAAGTGCCTCGGGGTCGGGTTCTGTCCCGCTGAAAGATGTACTTGCGCCTTCTGCCAGTCAACCTCATGTGCCACTCCCCATTGATCTAGACGCGGAGGCCGATGAACGTTGTCGTATGATGGCTGAGGAGAGGAGGAGGAAGGGAAATAAGAGGAATGGGTTGGCCGCAAACGTTGATGATGTTCTTTAGTAGAAGAAGCAAGGTCAGATTGAAGTCCTTGAGACCGTGCGCCAGATGGTCTGTCCTAATATCATCTCCGACTTGGAAGGCCGAAGGGTTCCCAAGAAGATGAGGAAACTGTATCTTGATGCTTCCCTTCAGTCGTATTTTTTGAACACCAATGGGCAGCCGGATATGGTGAGGACTCAGAAGGCTAACGAGACATGGAGGCAGCTGTCGACGGCTTTCCATCCTACTCAGCTGGATTTCATGAACACCATTGTTCATGGGTCTCAGTACGAGTTGGATGAGATCGCAGCCTTGAAGGCGAAGGACTTCCCTGATCGGTGCGATCAGACCATGTGGGTCGGGGCATATGTAAGTACCCTTCTTTTTAACTTGTGTTTGTATTTTTTTTTTTTTTGGTTATTGTTGTTCGGCCGCTAAACATTTTTTTTTTGTGTTGTCTGTTGTTTGTGCAGTTTCTTGGTGAGGTCTTCCCCACCCTCCGACATGCCAGCCAGGCTAAGGAAAAGGTAGCCGAGGAGCATCAGGCGTTGAAGGGGAAGATGGATGCTGCGGTCGAAAAAGAGAGAATGGCCGAGAGGTCAATACTGGCCAAGGTTGTTGCTGAACTCAAGGTGAAGGAGTTGGAGAGGCAGCTGGTTGCTCAACGGGATGCCGCCGAAGCAAAGATGGCTGAGCTGGAGGCTAGAGTCCAGCAGGCAAAGTCGGTGTCAGAACCCTTCTCGAATCTCCCCTCGAAAATCGGGAAGAACCCTGATCCCGTCTGACAACCTAAGGAAAGATACCCAAAATGCCCTTCAATCCTTACAAATATAATATGAGAATTCTGCCAAAAATTCGGCAGAATCTCCTCTTAGGGATTAATTAACTGGTTTCCACCTATCAGACAAAGGATTCAAAGCACTCCAAAATTCCAACAGATAACAACCATCCAAAATATATTATCAGAGCATCTAGGTAGGATAAATAATACATAATTAGATATCCTACTCGAAGTTTGGATACAATGCGCAACTGAAATACTACTAATGCCTCCGCCTCAGAAAGTGCCCACATCAACTCAACAGCCTAGAGGGGATTTAAAACATAAAAGTTGTGAGTGGAAAAAAATAATCATTTATAAATACTTTTTCCAGGGAAATCTTACATTTTTCTCCTCCACGAATAAAACCATGCATGCATCACATAAAACAGTTCATGATAATAAAACATCATCTGAAAATCACCGGAATTTCATTTCTCTTTAAAACCACTTGATTGGACCAACGCAAAATCTGTAATATGAAAACACATGGTGGTCCATAGTTTGGTTTGAAAACCCTCCTCAAAGGAGTTTAAAATCATTTAATTCGCCCTGGACACATAATATATCAGAACCACTATTCCCGAATAAAATCCCGAGTCGTAGCTCAAAACCCTCCACACACTCGATATACCTCGAGCTGTGCAGAAACCCTGTACTATGCATAGACAGCCTCAACGACCCGGCGGAGAACACCCTCAACACCATCATCGGAGAACCCTCAACAAGCAGCGGAGTAAAACCCCTCAACGTGTAACGACCCGGACCAGAAATTAAATTATTTTGAGAATTGGACAATTTTACCCTCAGTTCTGGATGGGTTCGGGAGTCACTTTTTGACTGGTAATACTTTTGGGAATTTTTCTTCGGTTGTTGCATAGGTCTCGAACTCACGAGTTCGTAGACAGGCGGCACGCTGAAAACGGAGATCCGATGAGTTCGTTACGGGTCTAGAAGCTGCAGGGGCAGTTTGGTAATTTTGGAAATGTTGGAATTATATAACATATATTTTTCTTTCTCCTCGAGAGATTGGTCGAGGCAGTCTCGGTCCTATCCGAGCCCTTCCCGTGCGAACACCGAAGGCCATATTCATCGGAGGGATTTCGATCCGATTCAAACAAAACCAAGGTCGGGAGGATCTTCCCCGGGACCCCACGAGCATTTTGGGGTAGTTCTTGGAGCGGGAGCACCGCCGTAGGCGACGGACGGAGGAGGGAGGTGAACCGAACATTCTCGGCCGTTTTCCGGCCAAACCAGGTACGATCTCGGAACTTTGACCTCATATTTGGATTCCTGGTGAAAAGTAGATGAATTTCCATGTGTAGATCGTGAAAAACGGTCAAGAAATGAAGAAGTTAGGAAACCTTGAAAATCGGCTGGAAATGGCAGTTTCCGGCGAACCAGACAGCGGCGGAGGTGGCGGTCTGGTCATCTTCTCCGGCTAGCCTCCGGCGATGGCGAGGGCCGTCCGGTCGTCTTCTCCGGCAAGTCACCGGTACCCGATCGAGTCGAGTGAACCGGTCGAGTCGAGTGAACCGGTCGAGTTGGACCGGGTCAGGTCGAGCCGGACCGGGTTGGACCGGTCCAGGTGCGTGAACACTGTAGTAGGCGCGTGACCGGCGCGTGGCAGCGCATGGGCGCGTGTTCTGACCTTCCGGTGGCGCGTGGCGGCGCGTGGGACTATTCCCGAAGTCACGGCGGCGCGTGACTGAGGTTTTGGGACGTTCCGGATCAGATTTTGTTGGTTTCGAGGCCATAGGAGTTCATTTAGAGCTCGGTTGGGCAATCCCAGCGGTAAGGATTGACCGTGGAGAGGGTTTTGAGTTTGGAAAGTCAAGGTAGTTGGGTCATTATGGTGTAGGTGTTCTGAGGCTAGAGCGTACATGAATTTTGGGTTGAATGGTGATGGTAAGCGGAATTTGATTTATAAATTGTAATGTATGTATAAATATCTTCGATTTAATTACCCTTGTGTATGGTGATATTTATAAATTGTAACGCATGTATTAATATCCTCGATTTAAATACTGTTGTGTATGGGTGCAATGATTGCTGGATAATTGTTGTTCCAATATTTCAGTGGAAGTGTGTTGTGAGAAACGATATGGTTGTTGGATTCGGTTTGATAGTGTTGGACGTGGTAATTATTTGGGTACATGATTTTGAGTTGAAACCGTATTTGTGATAAATGATAAACAAAATATATACTTGATTTTGGATACAAAACCGTTTTGAAGGGGCCTAGGAGCCGGGCCTTGGTTCCGTGTTGGCGGACTCCCGGTGAACCCCTAATATAAACAAAACCGATTTGATGGGGCCTAGAAGCCGGGCCTTGGTTCCGTGTTGGCGGACTCCCGGTGAACCCCTAATATAAACAAAACCGATTTGATGGGGCCTAGAAGCCGGGCCTTGGTTCCGTGTTGGCAGACTCCCGGTGAACCCCAATATAAACAAACCGATTTGATGGGGCCTAGAAGCCGGGCCTTGGTTCCGTGTTGGCGGACTCCCGGTGAACCCCAATATAAACAAACCGATTTGAGGGGGCCTAGGATCCGGGCCTTGGTTCCGTGTTGGCGGACTCCCGGTGAACCCCAATATAAAAGGTGATTTTGCAGAAATTGTGGTCGAGTCCAAGTAGTACATATTCTAGCACACCCCAAGGGATACCCTGGTGGCTAGGAATATGATATGATAGTCGAGAGATATGCCGACTGATATGATATGCCAGTCGAGATATATGCCGGCTGATGAGATATCATAGTACAGAGAGTTGTGATACTGGACTAGCACACCCCAAGGGATACCCTGGTGGCTAGGGATATGATAATCGAGAGATATGCCGACTGATGTGATATGATAGCCGAATGTTATACCGGCTGATGATACGATATGATAGTCGATGATATTTTCGGCTCTAATATGAACCAGACGACAATTGTTATGGGCCTAATCGACATATGAAAATACGTCGTCATCCGGGTCAGTGGGTTGGTGTGGGTGGTGACCCAGATGGACGAATTATTATTGGTTCACTAGTATCTGACTAGTTTGTTGTCTTGTGGTTTTCCAGTAGAGATGTCAGCAATGTCTGACTACTGACATTTGGTATCAGAGAGTATTTCTATTTGAACCACCACTATTCCGAGGTTTTGGTTTTGACCGGTATTTTTATCCTGCGTCTGACAGTAGGAGTGATCAGTAAGTACGGAGATTCTGTTGAGAACCATGTAAAGTTTAATAAAAATTATTTAAGAATAAAGGGTATTTATGGTACTTAAATTGTGAGGTAAAAGAGCTGTCAGACGGGATAAGGGTTCTTTCCGGGTTTCGAGGAAAAATTCGGGAAGGGTCCTTACACAACGCCAGTCGGAGAACCCTTTTTCCATCGGGACAGAAAACTAGTGAAAACTACAATCCGTGCTTTGAAATCTTTGTTTCTTGGCATAAGCCAAACTCTTTGAAAAATTATTTATGGCCAAAGCTAGTAAAATCATAATTTCGGGTCTAAACCCAAATCACAAACTTAAATAATTATCATGTTAAAACGATATCAAAATCGAGTCTGAAACCAGTCCAATTTCCAAAACACGCTTTCACTGAAATATTGGAAAACTTGTGTCTAGTAATCATTTCTAAATTCTAGAATTTGCATTGCAACAATACATAACAGTATTTAAACCAAAGATACATTGATACATGCATTACAGTTTATAAACCAAAAGTCCACTCACCACTCATCCAAGCTAGCTTAGTCCCGAATCGTACGCTCCTCTGAAGTTCCTGGAATAGTATCATCTGTCAATATTAATAATTGGGATTACCAGCTAATAATAAATCATCATATATAAACTCCCTAAACCCCGGGAGATCCGCCTATGTTGCTCTAAAAACGTAGCAACTTCAGACGCCCAAAACTACCTCTAAATGACGTCCGATCGACCCGAAACTTGCGCCAACAGATTTGAAATGTTGAAAACTAGTTGACACGCAATGTCGTGACCTCAAAATCAGCCCCACAGGCCGTCACGTGCCAGCGGAAGGCCTGACCATGTGCCGTCACGCGCCTGCTACAGTACCCCACGCGCTAACCCGGTCCAACTCGCCTTAACCCGATCCAGCACAACTCGGTCCACTTGACTCAGCTCGATCCACTCGACTCAACTCGGTCCGACTCAACCCGACCCGGTTCGACTCGACCCGACCTGGTCCGACTCGACCTGATCGGTCACCGGTGACTCGTCGGATAAGACGACAGGACCACCGACGCTGTCGCCGAAGTCTAGCAGGAGAAGACGATAGGACCACCGTCTCTGTCGTCGAAATCTTCCTTTTCTGGCGAACTTAAACTTTTTCCTAACTTCTTCAAAACTCAACCATTTTTCACGAATTTTACGTCTAAATCTATCTACTCGAACCCAGGAATCCAAAAATGACCTCAAAATATTAAACCCGTACCTGTGCTAGCCAGAAAAATCGATCGGAAGGTTCGGTTCTTCTTTAACTCGGTCTGGCGCCTCCTGTAGTCCTCTCCTTCGATGGTTTGTACGTTGTGATCGTGGGAAGGAGTAGATTCTGATTAGTGGAACTAAAATGGAAGTCTAAGCCTTGAATCAAACTTGGAATTCATGGGTTTTGGGTGTTTGTGTCGCACGGGTTCGGGTAGTTATAGGGAGAAAATGAGAGAGTGGTTCAGAGAGAAGGAATGAAATGAAGATGAATTAATTGTTTAGGGGTTAAAAATATCTACCCCAAGCCAAATTACCAAAATGCCCTTGACAATCTAGACCCGTAACTTTTGTACACGAACTCTGTTTCCCGCGTGTCGCCTGTCTACGAACTCGTGAGTTCGAGACCCATGCAACGGTATCCAAAACACAACCTCAAAAGTTCCAAAACAAAACTTGATTTTCACTCCCCTAAACAACCAAGGGTAAAATTGTCTTTTAATAAAAATAATTTACGTAAATTCAATAATTAAATTTTCGGGTTGTTACAGTCGGCTAATGTTATGCTGGCCAACCAACTTGTCTCTGCCAAAAAGGTGGGGGCGGAAGAGTACAAATCCTTCCCGGTGCATCATCATGATCTGCAATGGTTTGGGGCCAGGTTGGAGGATGGGCTATTCAAGCGAATCCTTGTGGCTAACACCAGTGTTGCTATCCAATTCCCCTGGCTGAATCATCCCCACCCCCCCCCCCCCCCCCCCCCCCCCCCCGAACTGGAAGATTACGTGGACGAAGATGGGAATGTGCTGCTAGAGGATGAGGAGGATGATCATGGCGACGGGCAGGCCGAGGTGCTGGGAGGTGGTGGAGATATCTCTGAAGACCATGGGAATGCCCTTTAGTGTTTGTAATTAACTTTGCATTTATTCATTGGCCGAATGACCTTGTATTGAACAAGTATTGTTTGTTTTTGGTATTGTTTACCTATGAATTTTTTTTTTTTTTTTTGCATCAGTGTTTGACTGTGGTTTGTGAATGGTAAGGTTTTCTTTAGGTCCAAATAGGCTTAAACCGATCTGTTGAGTGAGGTGAGTCCGTTTAAAATAAAGTTCATCGTAGGGTGGTCAAAATGTGAAAGGTTGGTCTAAGAGAAGCCAATGCCGTTTAGAAATGAGGTTTTCCTCATAGTGAATTTAGGGTTGACTGCCTTTACAAACTGAAAGATTGTTGGAGATGAGAAGTAAGAGGGATTGCCTCCTTGTAAATTCATTCATTGATAATGTCACTGGGTATGCCATGAATGTTTACAAAAAAATTCGGCCACGGGCTGAACTTGTTTGTGGCCGTGGGCCTGTTTTACGTCTAGTAGAATTTTAGATGGTCCACATTCCATGGATGTGGGAGTGTGTTGCCTTTCGAATCTTTGAGTTCATAGGTCCCTTCTCTGCATATTCTGGAGACTGTGTAGGGTCCTTCCCAAGTAGGGGCAAATGTGCCGGCATATCTCTCCTTGGTTGCAACACTGACCTTCCTTAGGACTAGATCGCCTATCCTGAAGCTCCTGTGGCAGACTCTCGAGTAGTAATATCGTGCAACTCATTACTTGTATGTGATGTGCTTGAGGTTGGCCTTTTCCCTGTGTTCCTCCAGTAGGTCCAAGCTGAGGGCCACTTGGTGATTGTTTTGTTCTGGATTGTAGGAGATTACCCGATATGATGTTTCGCCGATCCCCACTAGCACGACTGCCTCTGTGCCGAAAGCCAAGGCAAAAGGAGTCTCATTGGTGGCTGTTTTGAAGGAGATTATGTGGGACCATAACACGTCATTGATAATGTCGGACCATTTTCCTTTGTCCTCATCGAGTCTCTTCTTCAAGTTGTACGTGATGTTCTTATTGACTGCTTATACATGTCTGTTGGACTGTGGGCGTGATGGTGAAGTAAAAAGGGGCTTGATGCCGAAGGTCTCACAGAAAGCCCTGAAGCGATTGCAATCAAATTGCCTTCTATTATCAGTGACATGGTGTGTGGGATCCCAAAGCGACATATGATGTGTTGGTAAACGAAATGCTCGATCTAGGTGGTTGTGATGGTTGCCAATGGTTTCTCTTCGGCCCATTTTGTGAAGTAGTCCACTGCTACGACTACGTAGTTGACCATTCCCTTTCCCTCGGGCATTTGGCTAATAAGATCGAGTCCCCATTGGGAGAAAGGCCATGGACTAAGCATAGAAGTGAAGGGCTCGGCTAGGAGGCAAGGGATTTGTGCATGTCGCTGGCATTTGTCGCATTTTTGTGTGAGTTCAATGGCATCTGAGAGCATGGTGGGCCAATAATATCCTTATCTGAAGGCTTTCTGTGCCAAGGTGCGCGCTCCAGAGTGATCTTAGCAAATGCCCTCATGCATTTCTCTGAGGACGTAATCGCCCATGCCTGTTGTCAGGCAATTCAATAGTGGGGTAGTGAAACTGCGCTTGTAGAGGTGGTTATGCTGGATGGTGTATTGAGCAGATTGTCTCTTGATTTTCTTGGCCTCCGTCTTGTCTTCTGGGAGGGTGCCTTCTTTGCAGTAGGCTTTGATGGGATCCATCCAGGTCAGATTGGTGTTGATGGTGTATATCGGCCGTGGTCTCATGCTGGGTACGTGTTGAACTTCCACGAGTACCCTTCGTTGCTCATTCTCATCTAGGGAGGATGCAAGTCGTGCCAGGACATCGGCATGGTTGTTCTCTTATCTTGGGATTTTGTTGATTTCATAGGCCAAGAAGCTTTGAAGAAGTTGTTTTGCCAGGGCCAAGTATAGTAACATGGACACGTCTTTGGCCTCAAATTCATTGTTGATTTGGCTGACTACCAATTGCGAATCGCTATAGATTCTCAACTGGTTGGCCTCCAGGTCTTTGGCTATGCGTGGGCCGGCCAACATTGCTTTGTATTCGTCCTCGTTGTTGGAAGCTTTGAAGCTGAAGCGTAGGGCGTATTCTAGCTTGACTAGTTCTGGGGAAGCGAGAACTAGTCCTACTCCTGATCTGTTGTGGCAAGCGGATCCATCCACGTATAGTGTCTAGCATGGGCGCTGTAGATCGATCGGGGGTGACTTGGTGGATTCCTGGAATTCTTTGGTGGTGGGTGCTTGCAGAGGGGTTGGCTCTGGTCGTATGTATTGTGTAGTTTGATATGAGTACTCGGCAATGAAGTCCGCTACTGCTTGTCATTTCTCAGCTATCTTGGCTACGTAGGAGATGTCGAACTCGCTCAGCTCGGTTGCCCATTTGGTGAGCGGTCGGAGATGTCTGGCTTCTGCAAAACTTGTTGCAATGGTTTGTTGGTGATGACCTTGATCTCATGTGCCTGGAAGTATGTCGGAGCTTCCGTGATGTGACTATAAGGGCCAAGGCAAGTTTTTCTAGGTCAGGGTACCGTCTCTCTACATCCTGAAATGCTTTGCTGACATAATATACGGGATGCTCTACCCTGTCCCATCGTGTGATAAGGACAGAGCTGACAGTCGAGATTGATACTCATAAGTAGACAAAAAGAGGCTCGCCATTTTCTGGTCTGGCTAGTAATGGTGCTTTGCCCATGTATTGCTTGGGCGCAATGAATGCCTTGGTGCATTCCTCCGTCCAATCGATGTGTTTGCCTTTGCTTATGAGAGCTTTGAAGAATGGGGTGCATATGTCGGTTGCTTTGGATATGAAGCGCGAAAGAGCTGCCACTCGTCCTGTCAGGTGTTGGACGTCTTTATGATTTTGTGGAGCCTGCAATTCAAGGATTGCCTTGATCTTCTCGGGATTTGCCTCGATCCCCCTCTAGCCGATTATGTAGCCCAAAAATTTGCTAGATCCCACCCCGAAGACATATTTTGTGGGATTGACGCGCATCTTGTACTCCTTGAGGACGTTGAACATTTTAGTCAGGTTGAGAATGTGCTCGTCGTCTGTTTTGCTCTTGACGGGCATGTCGTCCACATAGACTTCCATCGTTTTGCCTATCTGATTGGCGAACATGAAGTATACCAATCTCTAGTATGTAGCCCCTGCATTCTTTAGGCCGAAAGGCATAACATTGTAGTAGTAGATACCCAGGTTAGTTCTAAAGCTTGTATGGATTTGATCACCTGGATTCATGAGGATCTGATTGTAGCCGGAGTAAGCATCCATGAAGCTGAGTAATTCGTGTCCTACGGTGGCATCTTCTAGCATGTAGATCTTAGGTAGTGGAAAGCTGTCATTGGGACATGCCTTGTTGAGATCGGTGAAGTCGATGCACATGTGCCAAGATCTTGATGGTTTCTTGACAAGTACCACATTTACTACCCAAGTGGCATAAATGGCCTTCCGGATGAAGTGTATGGTGCTCAGCTTTGTGATTTCGACCTGCATGGCCAATTGCCTTTCGGTGTCATGGCTACGCTGCTTCTGGGTGACCGGTCGAAATGATCGGTCGATGGTGAGTCGATGGCAGATCACATCCGTGGAGATACCGAGCATGTCCGCATAAGACCATGCGAAGACTTCAGCATTTGCCTTTAAGAATTCTTCGATGGTTGCTCGTATGGAGGGTTTGAGATTCGACCCTATCCGGACCATGCAATCCTTGTGTAAATCTGAAAGAGGTATTACCTCTGTCTCTTCAACAGCTTCTGCATGTGGCATATTCTCAAGGTTCCGTGGATCTTCCGGAGGGCTATCCCGGAATTCTTTCATGAGCTCAAGGTTGATGGGGTCATCCCCTAGGGCAGTTTCGACGACGGATAGGGTTTCCGTTTGATCCGGCCGATCTTGCCTGCTTGTTTTGGTTAGGGTCGTGGCATAGCATGTTCGTCTGGAGAGTTGGTCTCCTTTTAGCTATCCCGTTCCCATGGCAGTTGGGAATTCATCAAAAGTAGGTGGGTTGCCATTATGGCCTTCATCTGATTGAGCAATCATCTTCCAATTATGGCGTTGTAGGCCGTGGGGCAGTCGACCACCAAGAAGGTTGTGATAGCTGTAGCTACTGTTGGGGTGGTGCCCATAGATACCAGTAGAGAAATGATGCCCCTAGGTAAGATCGAGTCCCCAGAGAAGCCCAAGAGTGGTGTGACCTTTCGGTCGAGCTCCTTTTCTTCGATGCCCATCTGTTTGAAGGCGTCCCAAAAGAGTACATTAACCGAGCTCCTAGTGTCAATGAGTATTCTCCCTATGTCATACTCGGAGATTTGGGCTCGGATGATGAATAGGTCATCGTGCAGGAACATGATGCCTTTCTCCTTTTCCTTCGAGAATGTGATAGGTTGCCAGCCATTCTTGGCCACCTTGGTTGCTCGACCGGAGTCGATGTTGAGGATTTTGTGGCTAGCCCAGGTCACGCGAAGGAAGCTCTTCTTCGCTCGGTTAGAGGTGATGAAGGAGGATAGGGAAGGTCCGCCGTTGATGGTATTGACCTACATATGTGCTATCGGTAAGGGGGGATGTTGTGGAAACTGATTGAGTCTGCCTTCACGAACCATTTGCTCGATAATGTCCTTGAATGCAATGCATTCTTCGATTGTATGGCCGTTGTACTTGTGGTACTGGCAGAAGACTTCTTTGTTGTGGGTGGGGCGGTAGCTAGGGTTCCTTGGCTTGGCTTTTGGGATCATGCTTTCCACGTTTAGTAGAACATGGTCCAAGGATGTGTTCAATATGGTGTATGTTTCAAACCGACTTCGTGGTCCGGAGTTGTCACCTACCCAGTTTCGTGCCCCCTGGAGATGGTTGTCACCCTTCTTGAATCCCACACTATTTTAATTTGATCGACCCTTCTTGCCCTTATGATGTCCATCGTAGGTAAGTTTCCTCTTTCCTTGTTGTGATTGGTGGGAGTCATGATTGTAACCGTCGGGGGCATGGCTGGTCCTACCATGGCTATATTCCCTAGGGGAGTTGAGTACGAGGATGTCCTGGTCTCCTTGGTGGGGGTGTGGAAGAATTCTGCCTTGGCATGGATTGCCACCCTTTGCATGATCTCATTGTAATCCTTCTAGTCCTTTGTATGGGCTGCATACTTGAAGGGTGACTCCTTAAGGCCACTTCAGAAAACGTTGAATGCAGCCTTGTCATCGGTGTCCCGGCAACGGGAGTATTCGAGGTTGAACCTGGCAGCATATTTCTGAAGTGTTTCCTACTCTTCCTTCCTAAGGGAGAAAAGATCTTCTGTGGAGATCAATCTATCCGTTCGGATCATAAACTGGTTGAGAAAGGTTGTCTGAAGCTCATCGAATGAGTCGATAGTATTGGAAGCTAGGCGATAGAACCAATTGAGAGCCGCGTCGGTGAGAGTGGAGCTGAAGATCAGGCATTGGACCTCGTCCGTCACGTTTTTACATGCCAGGGCGGAGACATAGTTGTTTAGATGGGTGACGGGGTCCCTCTTTCCCGTGTAGGGATCTATCTTTAAAGGTTTGACCTCATACCTCTACCTTGACCGAAGCATTCGGTTGGTGAAAGAACCAGTGCTAGTTTTCCCCCAAGCTGGTGCCTTGTTCTTTTCTTTTTCTGTCTCAAGGTTGCTCACCCGTCGTAGGAGGCTTTCTACCAGGGCATTGCCTTATTGAAGTTGGGGGTGGGTTCGGTTGGTGTCCCTCTTGATCGTCACCTCTCACTTGGCGATCTCAATTTCTCCTTCGGTCGTGGGAGTAACTCCCTGCGGTTCAACCGGTCTCGTCTTGAGTCTCCTGGTCGTTTGCCCTTGGTTGTTGTTCAGGACTTCTAGTCCTCTGATCCTCTTGTTCATGAACCATACCAGAGGCGTGTCCCGCGGTTTGCCGGCCTACTGCGGTTAGGATGGGCAAGGGGGGTTGTCCCATTGTCCTAGGGTCCGATGTAGCATAAGTGAAGCTAAGAGGCTCTAACTCAACTTGTCGATCGTCTAGCAGTTGTAGAGCATCCCTGTAGATTCTCAATTGAGAGGGTCCGACGCCACTTTGTGGCTGGATGAGTAATCGACCTCCGGATGAGCTAGGTCGAACCCTAGCTTGCGGTCTCTTGTGTTTGTCCGAGGAAATTCACTCGAGGACAGCTTGATCGATCGGGATCCGGTCGGTTGCCATCTGTTCAGCCTGTACTTGGTCAACTGGTCCTTTGTCTCGCAGTTCGTTGTGTTGGGACAACCTTACAAGGGCGAGTGTGCTCTCATACTGCTCTGACAGGACCTGATTCTTAGCATCCATCTTGGCGTTGTGAGCCCTCAGCTCAGCCATTTCTCGTTGGAGATCGTCCAACGTCTGTCTCAACATATCCGGGATGTTGTCCCTAGAGCTCCTTTGTACGAAGTGGGTGTTGTTGAGCTCTCCTTCGTCTTGATCGTCCAACATGATCCCAGAGGGTGTTGGGATGGCTTTTGTGGTAAGTGAGTTCGTGGGAGGTTGTTTCAAAATTCCCACAGACGAAGTCAAACTGTTGATGTCAAAAATGGACCAACTTAGAATTGCCCCTTCGAGTTCACTTCACTCACTCTCCTTAGGGGTAGGAAGACCTACAAAGGGAAAGTAGAAGCAAAGGAACACCGATGGGGTGCCGCCCTAGTAGTCTCCGATGCTTATGTGAGTTAACTGTGGAGGGATTTAGGCAGTGTAAGGGCAAATATGTCATTACCTTTTTTAGGGGAGATGCCCTTGTATTTATAGTGGCATTAAATGTTGTTGGTGAAACATTTCGATGTGGGATATATGTCCCTGCCCCTGGAGCTGACGCGTGTCCCGGTGGTTCCAAGCTCCGTGGCTATGTCGACATGGTCAGCCGATGGGCGGGTAGGCCAACTAGATTTGGTCGGCCTAGTGGTCTTTTGTCTTTTGCCCAAGGCTGTGTTGGTGGGGTGCACCTGATGTTTGTGGATTTGTTTTGTTGTGCTCTTTGTTGAGCCGCGGCCAAGTACGGTTTTGTAGGGCCTTGGTCGGCCTTGACCAGGTTGACCAAATTAGGTACGAACACCCCCTGACATTCTTTATTACTTTCACATAACCCTTAAAATAATAATAGGGGAAACCACGATTCCTTTCCTCCCCAAAGGAGGGAGGCCGGTGACGACGATGGCGAAGAAGCTACTCGTGCCCAGGGTGTGCTACGCCTCTTCAATGCGAATACCCAAAGACAAAAAAGAACTATAACAAAAACTCCAATAAGTGAAGACTTCATAGGAAACCTCAAGTGAGGAACCAATAGCTTTAGCCTTTAGGTTTAGTTATCCAGATCAAGTTCTCAACCTCCTAACAAATTTTCCATTCAATATAAATAGTTTGCAACCAAATTTATTTTGCAGTAGATGTATTTTATTTTTATTTTTTATATATAATTAAGTATAAGGTTAAATTTATCATTTACGGGCAAAATATATGTTAAATTATAAATTTAGGGGTTACGTGAAAACAATTTAGAACTTCAAGGGGTGTTCCTGCAACTTCCTAGACCTGATTCCCTCTTCTATCATTTTTTTTCAGTCTGGGCACCAGTCGGTTTAGATTGGTTAGGGCCCAAAACTTTAACCAAATCTGCCTCGCCGGAAATGGGAAAAATTGAACCCTTACTACCAACTATAGGCTTCGAGTTCATAGATCGGTTAATTAGACTTTCAGTTAGGTTATGGTTTTGAGTTCGAAGTTCATAAAAGGATAAAATGGGTAGTACTTAAATATGTATAATGCCCTCCTCAATCTCTTTCCATCAAAGAAAAAGTTTATTAGGCCCAAACACAGAGCTAAACCAGCTCAATGCAAGCAAAATATTCAACAAAAAGTTCCTGTTATGCAACAAGACTTGATTAGATGATGGATTTATGGAGAAATCTAAGAGATTCTTTCAGTTGAGTATATATTATTATTGTTGCGACAATATATCGACATAAAAACTCTTTTGAGAAAGTCCAGTTAACAACTTTTTTTTAAAGAGAAAAAAATGGAACAATATAAGTAAGAAATTGATGGATTCTTCTAACGATGAGAAGAAATAATTCAAAATGAACACTTGCTTACATTTCTCCACCTTTCAGTAAGACACAAACTGTTCCTGCCACCCCTAACAATACTCTACGCAAGAAATTATATTTAAACACCGGGTCTTTCATTAAAAACATCTTCTAGCAATCCCAAACTAAACATTCCATCAATAAGATATAACCCAAGCAGCAGCAACAGCAAATTACTATGACATAGAACAAAACAAACCATTAGAGCTTTATCAATATTTCATTCTTCTCGCGAAATATACTAGCTTGCAAGTGGAGCTGCTCCATCCTCATGAACATTCACCAGCTCATATTCAACTAAAGAGAGATTGTTGTCCTCCTTGACTACAAAACTTGCAGGCTCAGTGACCTCAATCCGGCCCCATTTATCAACTGCTAGCCTCATGGATCCCTTGAACATGTCAATCCTTGCATTGCGGAGAATAACAGTTGAATCAGGCTTCAACAAGTCAACTGGAAAAACAAAGCAATCAAAGATGTGGTCACTCATTTGAATAAAACAAACAGTAAGAACCAGTCAACCTATTAGCGGCATAATACCTTCCAAGAATTTCACAATAAACACAACTAGAATACTTAAACATGTTAGCATCATAATGTTGGAAAATAAAACTTCCTTAGAAGTGAAATTCATTTCAATGACCATTTTTTAAGAAGATTAATATATTTGTTTTAAGAAACGACATTAGACTTAATGATCAAGCTGACATCAAGGGGGATTGTTATAAAGTTCCCCTTGATATAAAGTTAAAGTATAATGTTGCAACATGATGAGCAGATGTCAACTATATTTTAGCTTAACTATCTCGACTGCTACTAAAGTGGAACAGCACTATTGTGAGCTCTCATAACTTTTTTAAGGCTGTAACCAGAAACCCAATTTTTTGATATCTTCTGTAGTAACTCAATCTATGTAATAAGACAAAAAATACCCCATCTCCGTCGTCCTCAAAAGATTGAGCATTCTACAGATGTCACTTCCAAATCAGTAAGCCCTTTGTAGTGTTTTCCAACTATATTTTTCACAGTACTCAAATATTACAAAGTACGATAACTAAATTTCATTACTTTTAGAAGAAACAATAATCATACAGAATTTTATAAGGATATATATTCTTGGACTACATGTTAAATTAACAAACTAGGATAAGCTAGAGTAAAATCACAGAAATCAATATCTTCTAGCTCCAAATCCTCAAAAAATACTTCCCCACAGTTACAATTCTCAGAAAACAAAAACAAAAAACTCCTTCAATTCATGCTTTCAATACCCTACTATTCTACTAGCCCATATCAAGTCCACTACAACAACAATAACTATCTCATTTGTTTCTGATTTATGCCATTGGTTAAATGTATAAACAACGGCAACTCAAACAGAAGGTAAAAAAGTTAAAAAAAGAGAACAAACATATATCATCATTACAAAAGGAGAATTTGACTAATCCATGTATTAGTGACAATAGCACTTTAAATCATAGATCATACCAGAAGCAGTATCCAACAACACAGAACTACACAATTTATAAAGCTTGGGGTTTCATTCAATCCCTTCAGAACTCCACCAAATAGCAGCAAAGAGAACAATGCATAAAGCCTATTTAAATCATTTGGACCAACTGATTTGAGTTACTCTTTTTCTTAGTCACTCCAACCATCAAAGCCCATTAATCCTAATGCCCTTTTCTTCCATTTTGTCAGCAACCATTACTATAATAAATACTCTAATAAATAAATCAATCAATAGACGATTAACATAAAATGAAGAAATTTATAAGCAGAACACGAACAAAATGATACCAATTGACCAAATAAAGTCAATATCTCACAACCCAAACAAAAGAACACACAAATTAAACTTTCTCCTCCTTTCCTCCATGTTCTGAGGAACCAAACCGACAAACAGAGAAAAGAAGGCAATACCTTGATCATTCCTGGCAGTGAAGAGAATAGTCCCGGTCTCGTCCCCAATGAGGCACTCAGAGATGCGGGTCTGGCGAAGGTGCTGAGACACCGATCGGCCCTTTTGCAGCACAGGGGTGGAAGTGATGACCTTGGCGACGAGTGTGTGGCCACTGGTCTCAGGTTTGAGCAGGTCGACCTTGGTGAAGACGGGCTTTCTGAGAGCTGGCTTCGCATTGCTCTGCTGAGGTAGTTGAGATGGTGCCGTTTTGGTAGTCGTCGACATGGCTTCTAAGTCCAAAACCCTAAAACCTAACCCTAAAATCGAAATTTTCGGCAAATGGATTTTCTTTCTTTTCTGATTTCTCTCTCTGTGTCGCTTCGCTACGCTTCTGTGCTCCGTTTTCGTGCGCTTTTATTTAGTGCATTCGTATTGACTTTGACGCTTGGAATCTACTTTCTTTTTTTTTGGTTGTGAAGTGCAACTCTTCGTTCTGCCATTAATTACTACTGCTTTTATCCCAGGCCTGCAAGCCCATCTACATATTTGGGCCTCGCGGCATCTGCTTCGTCCATCATCGTTACTAGAGGGGAGGGGAATTATTCACAAAGAAAATTGGTCTCCACACCAACACTATGTCACTATATTAATATAGTCTACTAAGAATCGATTTGATAACCATTTAATTTTGTTTTATAAAAAGTTATTAGGAAATGATTTATATATATTGGATAACGACATTGTTTTCTATAAGTATCTATATGAGATTTATAAGAACTTTACTACATAATTAATAGAAATACCACTATGAGACTTAAGAACTTCACACCATACGGAATAGAAATACAACTAAATCAATAATACTAATTATTCATTTATCTTTGCCTTTTCTTATCATTTTACTTGAGATGAGGGGGAAAAAGCCAATATAGGGGAGTGGAGGAAAGTGATTAAGATAAATTTTGAAGATATATAGAAGGTGCATAAAATGACAACTAACAATAAAAATTTAATTTAAGTTTTTTTTTTAAATTAAGGACAAAATACATTGGTCAGTTTGATTTTGCTAAAAAACAATTTTGGTCACAAACCGTGGTTTTAATTTTGCAATTTTGGTTATTGTTCTTTTGTTAACTAACAAATTAAGTCATAAAATCAATTTTTATTAGTTAAGCAGAGACATTTTAGAACTTTTACTCTCTAAGAATATAAGAAAAATAAATAATTGCCATGTGTCCGTGCGACTGGCACATGATTGAGAATCAGAAGGGACGTTTGATATAGCAAAACCCATCATCTGGGTTCTCTCTTGAAGCCTTCAAGTTCAACCAAAACTCATTCTTCTTCAGCTAAGATCTATTCGGTAACCGCGCTTGTGATTGTGACAATGTCAAGACCATGGGTTATTCTTTGTCTGCTCCTGTTAATTGTGTTTACGTCACGACTGGAATGGAAGCAATATGGGAATGATGAACTAAGGAAATGAATCCATTTATGAAATTAAGGAACAATAAACCTCATTTATGAACACAACCCAGCAAACCCAAGTGTTATATTATATATAAAACTCATAAAAAGAGACTGAAAATAAAGGGCTAATTGACTTGGAGGCAAAGACTGAGCATTTAACATACCCAAAAAGAAAATCACAGTGCGAAACGATATTTGTGGCAATCATGGAAGCTTGAAAGCTACCTCTCTTTGCAATTCTCAATTTTCGGGGTTTTTAGAACTTGGAACCTTGATCTATATCCAAATTCAGATTAAATCTGCAGTGGGTTTGAGTCTAAGAATTGTTTTAGAGATGAAGATGAAGAAGAGATGAAGATGAAGAAGGGATGAAGACGGTGAAGACAACGTTGGGAGTTTTTCTTTTGTCAAAAACTGTTTTATATATGGATAAAAGTTCTGAACTTTCCCTGCCTCAATGATAGAAATTGGTTTTAGGAATTAATTTGTTACCTAACAAAAAAAAGAATAACTAAAATTTCATAACGAAAGTATTGTGACTAAAATTCTAAGATTGAAACCAAGGTGATCAAAAATTGCAAAATTCAAATGACGATGACAAAAATTGTTTTTGAGAAAAACTACACTGACAAACAATGTAATTTAACCAAATACTAATATACTAAGGTAGAATGGGATATGCGGGTTATAGAAGTGATAGACGTACCAAATTTTTGTGTCAAATTTGAGTACCAAGTTGATATGGTGGAATTTAATTTTTTATGTTTTTATTTTACATTGAATGAAAAACAACCTCATTAACTTTAAAAAAAAAAACTTCGTATAAAAACTCGCTACACCTATCATTTTCCAACAAATTATTGTTATAAGAAGGTGGAAGAACGAGGGAGAAATAACAGAGAACAAGTAAAATAAAAACAACTGAAAATTGAATTTAGTTTATCTAGTATTTCATACTCATTTTTTTCAACTCTTTTCCACCATGCACCCTTCACCATCCTCCATCGCTCTCACAAACAAGCTCTAACAAATTAAATATTTTGATCAACCCATAAATATCAATTTATTTTTGTACAATGATATTGCGATAGAGAATTATACACATTGGGTTATATCAATCTCGTTCTTTATAAAAGTTGCATCCAAAGCAACTCACTATATAGTGAACAAAAATACCATTTACAATATTATTAGTGTCTAAAAATACTAAAGGGGAGCGTATTCAATTGGAATTATAGAGTATTTAAAAAAATTTTAAAAATCCTTATGTATTCAATTAGAAAGATATTAAGAAAGTCCAAAAGTATTCAATTGGAATTTTTATGAACTTTATAAATGTCCACCCAATTTCTGCTGTATTCAATTTGATATTTAAAAATGTCCATCAAAATTTTGGGGTTCAAAAAACATGAATTTTGAGGAATTTAATTAAATTGTGAATTTGGATGGATTATAAGGTAAGAAATATACATTACAAAGCTCAGAGAAAATTCACTCTATACCCCTGGAATTAGTATTCAATTTTTCCAGCAACTGTTCCTAGACTTCTCCCCAAGTACGAACAGTAGCAATTCAGGTAACAAAGCTGCTCATAGCTTTGCTAAGCTAGGCAAACGAAGATCAAGTCCTCCCTCCAGGCCTCCTTAAGTTTGCTTTTTTTTTTCTATTTCTACAGTTTTTTATGGCTGCCCCGCCCCTCTTTTGGGTTGTGCTGTTGCTTTGTTACTTATTAATGAATTGATAATTTTCATCCCCAAAAAAATGTACTGCAGATTTTCAATATTTGAATATACTGTGGTGTTTTGGTTGTGTTATTTCTTATTAGTATTATTTGAATATACTGCAGACTTTTGGTTGTGTTATGATAAATCACATTTTATATATATTTCTATAGCCTTTAACTTATGATTTAGTTTGATTATTATGATTAAACGGGAGAAAATAATATATTTTGTGAGAAATGTGCATAATTAAATAAAGCATTAAATTTCAAGAATTTAGGGGAAATAATTACCTCAATCGGAGTTATAGCAGAAAAGTTATAAAGAAAATAAAATCAGCCACCAAATATCCATAACACATTCGGTAATATCCTACCCAGTCCACCAGGAGTCAAGCATAGGGGCTCCTCCCTTCAGCGCAAATGTACCGAATTATCCTTTATCTATCGGCGTATGTCTACCGAATCCGGAATGGAACCAAATCCATTCAGCTGCTACCCTTATCCCCCTGGTTCGGTAGTCTTCCACCGAATCCTCTTCTGAAGTATTCCAGCAGCTGTTTTCCATGTTTTTGGAGGAAAACTCCTCCAAATTAGACTTGGTTTTGCCTTCCTTTCTCTTTAAGGAATCCATTTTTCATTAGGTCTTCAATTTATAATTATTTTGTGTAATGAAAAGGTTTTCTAAACATTTTCCTTCTAGGACTTGAATTGTGAACTCCTTTTTATTTGATGATTAACTCTCTCTTATAAAAGTTGACATAGGCCATTGTAAAAAATGGACCGACTATAACGACCCAGACATAATTTTAAGAGAATTTGTTAAATTGTTTCACAAATGACGATTTTACCCCCGATTTAGAAGGGGTTTGAAAATTGCTTTTTGTTTGGGAAGACTTTTGGAAGTTTTTCTTGAACCGTTGCGTAGGTCTCGAGCTTACGAATTCGTAGACAGACGACAAGTAGAAATCGGAGTATGTATGAGTAAAATACATGTCTAGAACCTTTAAGGGTATTTAAGTAATTTTTTTCCAGATATTTCAGAGTTCCTTGTATATTTTTATTTTCTGGAAAAATCGGGGAGTTTTCTTTCTCTTTCTCTTTCTCTCCTCTCGATCCCTTCCTCTTTCTCTCTAGGCGAACCGAGGCAAACACACACATACACCATCATCGACCCATATGGGGTCGATTTGGCTCAAACTAAGGACACCAATGCCTTCCCCTCGGTGCTGCGAGCAATTTGGTGCCAAGATCGAAGGGTGAGAGTCACTGTAGTCTGCAAATCGAGAGGAGGAAGTCGATTGAAACTTCTCGGCTCTTTTTCGACAAAACCAGGTAAGATTTCGGACTAATAACTCTATTTTCAAGTTCCTGGTGTTGTGTAGATGTTTCTACATGTTTGGATCGTAGAAATCAGAGCATATTAAAGGTAGCTCGAAGCTCGTCGAAAATGGCGATTTCCGGTTGTCTTCTCCGGCGAGCTGGTTCAATGTAGGGGCTGACGTGTAGACTTAGTCACCAGCTGAATCAACTAACACGTGGTGCCACCTGGCAGCCACATGGAGCCACGTGGCAGCCTCGTCAACAGCACAGTTAGCCATCAGTCAAGTCAACTAATGCCGTCAAAGTTTGACGAAATATGCTGACGGCGTTAGCATATTCCGTTAAAGATTAACGGCGTCCTAACGAAACCCTAACGCCGTTAGTTTGGACGAAATAATCTGATTCCGTCAGGATATTCGTTCAAGTTCGACGGAATATTCCGTCAGTCTGACGGAATATTCCGCCGTGACTGTACAAATGCATTGCGGCTCGTGGCGGCACGTGGGAGCGTGTGGCCGGCACGTGGAGGTACGTGGGATGGCCGTCGGCCTTCTTCCGGCACGTGAAGTCATTTTTCGGCCCACAACGACGCGTGTATAGGGTTTTGGAGCTTTCTGGATACGTTTTTGGCAGTTTTGAGGCCATTGGAGTCTGTTTAGAGCCCGGTTTGAGTAATCTCAGCTGTAATGGATGATCACAAGGTGGGTTTTAGCTCGGGGGGTCAAGGGAGCTTGATTATTGGTATGTCAAAGGGTCCTTGACGGGTATTTTGGATGTACTATGAGTGGGTTTGGATTTATAGTTCTCGCTAGGTATATCATCCCCGGGTATCATTTTATTTCTCCGGCATGTGATGAGGGATATTTCCCATCATGTGTTCGTCGAGGTTTCTCCAATGCTGGCGTTGCGGGGTATTTCTCCACCACATCGTTGAGGTTGTCTATCGTAGAGGTAATATCAGGTAGGCGGGAAGTGGGTCCTCGGATTGGACCTCTCGAACTCTAGCCATTACTTTAAAGGTAATATCGACGGTGGTTTGGAAGGCTTGTCCCCGTGTTGGAGGACCTGAATACCGAGCCATGGCTCAGGATTATACTCAGGGGATGGTAGGATGTTGTAAGTAGGATAATCGTGGCACATGCAGGCTTGTATTTAATATGCCGATGATGGTGCCAGCTAATGGGGTATGATCTATGGGTTGATGAGACGTATTAGCCAAGGGTTTTGTCGGCTGAGATAAGTTGAGAGAGATTATCATGAGTTAAGGCTCGGGATGAGCGGGACATCGAACTACGGCTCAGGATGAGCCGGGATATCGGGTTTATGACTCGGGGTAAAGTCAGCGAGTCTCAATTCAACCAAGTCTTGAGCATTGAATTGGATCAAATCATTCAGGCATGTATGGACTTCTATAATGGTTCAGAGAAACAAAAGCCGGACCAGATTATCATATTCAGAGAATAGATATAGTGTGATAACTGAATCGAAGATATGATAGCCAAAATACTTTCTGGTATATAGGTACAATGATTACTGTCACGAATTGTGACCAGTGCCTGAGATATCTGGTGAGGGTACTTTCGTCATCGAGGTCAATGGGTGGTGACCCGGATTGACGAGTTATTGATTGTTCACACGAGGGTGACACGTCGGTTATTTTTTTTTGCTCCCCGTTGAAGTCTTCAGGGGTAGTTGTGTGAATTACTAGTACATCCTTTCTTTGACAGGAGGATGATGGTCAATTAGTTACAGGGGAGTTTAGGTCGGGTTCCCGATAAATTTTCATTCGATGTTTCCGAGACAATAAGGGTATTTCAGGTTTTAACCCGGTTGCTAAAGGCTGTTATACACGAGGAGGGCCTTTCATGAATTTCGAAGGGAAATTCGGGAAGGGTCCTGTCACCGACCACCCATCCACCCATCAACACACCATCCATCCACCATCAACCCACCCCACCAAGCTACAAACACATCCGTCCATCACAAATTATCATGTCTCCTAAGCTCATTATGAGCTAAATCACTTAGCTAGGACGAGGGCGTAACCCAATTATGACTATTTAATTTTTTTTTTGTTATATTAATTTATGTTTTCCTTTCCATGATTGAGTAATTTCTACTGTGCTTTATGTTATCAAATAACTGGTCATTGTTTGCTTGAAGAATTAAGTTGAGTCGTATATGAGATACTTAATAATGCTTCTTGTAGGAATTGCCATAAATTACATAGCCAATAGGACAATAATCGTGTGTATGGTTAATGCAACTTTTTTCATTGTTTTCCATAAATCTTAAAGGGTTATTTTATGTAAATTTGGTGCCGTATTTGGACTAGGTTCATGAGAAGAATACGATTAACGATGTCGTATCTAGATTGTTAGTGAGTTAAGGGAAAATACTGTCAACTTGGAAAGGGAAAATTGGAATTAGTATGCATATAGGAATTGAATATGATTAATTGTGGGGAGTCCGAAATCCTAGTATCCATCACCACACATTTTCTTTACTTTTTTTTTGTTTTCTTAGTTGTTATTTTAATTGTTTTTGTTTCAATCACAATCAATTTGAGTTTTCCAATTCAAATAAATAAAGGATTAAAGTGGTAAATTTGTAGTACAATTCGGTCTCTGTGGAACGGTAACTATTTACTTATCGAAATAGTATTGATTGACATTTGTACACTTGCAAATTAGCAATCAAGTTTCTGGCGCTGTTGCCGGGGACCGGATTTGCTACTATCATTTATCCATTTTAATTCTTATTTATGTTTTTTTATTAGTTTCTTTTATTTATTTATTTATTATTTTTGTTTTTAGGTGATCATGAGTTTTGAGATGTGCTCGCAGAAGAAACAACCTATGTGGATGCACGTGCAAGCTTTCTATAATGGGTTAGAGCAACCCTACGAATCCATGATCGATGATGCTAATGGAAGCACATATATGGGCCTAACTAGGGCCAATAAATATGTGTTGTGGGAGAAGATGAACTACGTACACTATCAAGACGAACAGATCACTCTAAATGCAGCTCTAGGCCACAAAATTGATACTATTTGTTCGTTATCCGCGCAACTCTCATCTATCTCTATACAAATTAATGATTTTAGTTATAATGTTAATCATACTCAATATAATGGATTAAGATGCTTTTTGTGTGAAGGTAATCATGCGACTCTTGAATGCAACAAAGGCAATCCCATCGCCGCCAACACTGAGGAAATTAGTGTTAATCGAGTCTCCAACTTCAACAATAGGCCAGAGAGCAATCGTTACTCCAATTCCTACAATTTTGGATGGCTGAATGATCCAAATTTCTCGTGGACAAACAATCAACATCAACTTCCATAATTTCCACCACAAGAGCAGAAAGGTTCATTGGAAGACCTTGTTGCCCAGATCACTAATAATATAAATTCAATGTTCGCAACCTCTAAAGATTTCATGGCAAACACTAAAGATTTCATCGCAGCCACTAACAATTCCATTGAAACAATAACTACCTTAAATAATCAGGCAGCATTCCGAAATTTGGAGATACAAATAGGCCAAAGAACTCAAGCTCTAAGTGAAAGAGAGCTAGGTGATTTTCCTAGCCAATCCGAATCTAATTCGATAAATCAAGAGCACATAAATTCACTTAAAGTCCCGCTTGATCATCAAAACTAGATGGAGGTAGATTTGAATGAAGAAGAACAGATGCAACAATACACCATTGAACACACGCAGTACTGCCTTGCAACAGTCGCAGTCACACAACCCCACAGTAGCAGAACCCGAGCATGTTCCCTCCCCTGACACCTCTACTATTTTAAGGGATCCTTCTCCCATCACAGGAACAAGATGGATCGATGATCAATGCCCCTTTATTCAACAAGTGGAAGATCAATATCTAGAGTCGAAAGTAGTTGCCACCTCTATGTATCCATTAGGCATGAGTCATTGCATTCTCATGAATTTATTGAGCTCAATACTTCCCATTGCTAAGAAATTGCATGATAAGCTTATCTCAACGAAACACTTCTTGGGTCATCAGAAAATGCTCATATTTCCCACACCACAGAAATTTCCCCCCCTCATAATTGATCCTGGTTGATCGCCTTCAAAAGTCAGGCTGAGGACTCTAAACTAAGCGCTTGTTGAGAGGCAACCCAACTTGGTGACTTTTTTTCTTATCTTTCTATTTCTTTTTATTTTATTTTTATTTTGGGTGATTTTCTAAACTCCTAAATTTTTTCTTTAACATTGAGGACAATGTTAACTTTAGATTTGGGAGTAGGAAAATCCTTTAATTTTCTGTTTCAGTTAATTTTCATTTTTTTTGAGACATAAAACAAAGGTTTTGAGTACCCAAATTTCCAAAAAATTGTGTTTTTCGGGTGTTGGATGGTTGGAACATGTTTAAATGGGTAAAGTAGACTTGTTTTAAGCATTGGATTGATTATAGAATGTTTAGAATTGATTTTGAGTCATTACGTTCCCATTATGGTTATTTTTCAAATTTTGATCCATCTCCCAAATTGTTGTTTTTCAGATAAATCCGAGGCCGCTAACACGTTTAAAATGTCGATTATGATGTTCTTGAACAGTTTTGGGGGTGAAAAGTGGTCTAGTGAAGATTTTGGGGTGCCTAGAAGTTCAAAAAGTGGCCAAAAAGCCTTTATTTTTAGTGCAGAATTTTTCTGGATAATTATGCAGAAATTTCCAGAAACCGTCGTTGTTTCTACGTTTTGCCGCGGTGTTCTTCAGGCCTTTGGTCACTAAATGTGTTCTTCAGTTTTAGTGACGAAAGCTTCATAAAAATCCCATATTTTCCAAGAAATAAAGAAAAATTCATAAAAATTCCAGAAAATTCCAAAAACACCTTGGAACAATTCCAGAGCCTCAAAAACATCCAAATACAACCAAGAGATCAATTCTAAGGTGTGATCACTCATTTTCATTATTAACTTTGGAATTTCTTGCATTCTAAGTTAATTTTGGTTGATACCTTATTTTTGATTAATTCCTTAGGTTCTTTCATTAAAAATCAAATCTTTATAGTCTAAGGTTTATTAAATCATAAAATCAAAATTTGAATTCGATTTACACAAACTTTTAGGGTGCAAAACTTAAATTTTAAAGAATCAATTGGAAGCTTTTTGGGGACTTGGGAATTTTCAAAAACTCAAATTTTTTGTTGATTTCATTACTTTTTACTTACTAATAAGGATTAATATGATTTGTTTGATCACCAATGCTTTGCTAAGGTTATTCCATAAATGATTTGTATCATAAATATTTGCACTTTACAATGCCATACTTAGACTAATTAAGTGTACAAAGTTTCTACATTTGTTTGAACCATAGAAAATTAGTGGGTCCCATGTGAGTTCTTGATCCTATTTGCCATTCTTGAGAGGGTATTAAATTGTTTCTACTCTTAAACACTCTTCGATTTTTGTTCTTAAATTCATTGGTCTCATTAATTCATTGCGTTGTTTATTAAGAACTAACCTCTAATGTAGGTACTCTTGGTTCTAAGTTTGATTTTCCATAAGAGATGATGTAGGCTATGCATGTGTTTAACCTCAATTATGCGTTTATCCAACCCTTTGTGTGTGCCATTAGCCCATTTGAAGCCAAACACTAAACCTTTTCTTTCATCACCCACATCAATTTATCCAAATTAACTTTCAAATTAAGCCATATCCTATGGTTTGAGGGATACCAAGGTGGTGCATTTAAAGAGAATGGTGTAATCTAGACCGCCATGAAGGAAAAGATGATCCGTGAGGAGTAGAAATTGAAAAGAAAAAAATTGGTGAAATTTCCTTTCATTTGAAAAAAAAAAAGGAAAAACAAAAAGCCAATGCCACGGCCAAAGAAGAAAGAAAAGAGAAAATAAAAATAAAAAAATAAAAGAAGAAAAAAAATCAATCAAAGGGATAGTTTGAAGAATAGGAATTTGAGGAGTCGTTTCATTCTAAGTTCAAAGAATGTGCAAGCCAAAAATTGGAAGATTAGCGCGACAGTCTTGAAGAAATGCGTATTCTTAGTATCTTTAAACCTTTTTAGCCTCTTTCCTTTTCTACCATACCTTTAACCTAGCCCCATTACAACCCTATTGAAGGCCGAACGGATCTTATGGGAGTCATGCTTGGAATTAAGGTAATGTATCCACATTCTTAATTTTCAAATTCCTTTCATGAGATCAAAAATCCAGAAATCTACCTTTCTTTCATTAAAAAATTCATATGTGATTTAATTTTGATTTCATTTACATAAAATCCATCACATATGCTTGATTGAGTGTAACCCTAGGATTCCAGTGAAAATTGAGAGATACTTTGTGAGGAATAGACTCGTGGTGAAATCTTTCTATGGCATTTGAGTGTAGTAATTTTTAAGCTTGATTATTTTGAGTATTGACATTTACACTTAACACTATGATACACTCTTGTAATGACATCTTTTTAGCTTAGCAAGCATGATTGACACTCATTGGTTCTTATTAGTTTGTTATAAATTGAAGAATTTCACACATTTGTTTTACAGTAAAACATTTGTGGGTATCGTAATTAGTAAAATCCTCATGAGACAAAACTCCTCCTACTAGGGACACATATGGGTTTAAATGTTCTATCTAAGTAAGTTCGAGTCTTTATTTTATTTTTTGTTTTATAATTTGTTTTTCTCGAGGATTAGCAAAATATAGGTTTGGGGGTATTTGATAAGTCACACTTTATATATATTTCTATACCCTTTTAACCTATGATTTAGCTTGATTATTATGATTAAATAGGAGAAAATAATATATATATATATATATATATACATATATATTGCGAGAAATGTTCATAATTAAATAAAGCATTAAATTTTAAGAATTTAGGCTAAAGAATCACCTCAAACAGAGGTATAGCCGAAAAGTTATGAAGAAAACAAAATCCACCGAATATCCATAGGTAATTCGGTAATAGTCCACCGAGTCCACCAGGAGTCAAGACTAGGAGGCGCCTCCCTTCAGCCTGCGTGTACCGAATACTGGATTTAAGATCGGGGTATGTCCACCGATTATGGAATGGAACCAAATTCAATCAGCTGCTGCCCTTATAACCCCGGTTTTGGTAGGCCGCCACCGAATCCTCTGATGAAGTATTCCAGCAGCTGTTTTCCACGTTTTTGGAGGAAAACTTCTCCAAATTAGACTTGGTTTTGCCTTCCTTTCTCTTTAAGGAATCCATTTTTCATTAGGACTTCATTTTTCTAAACCTTTTCCTTCTAGGACTTGAATTGTGAACTCTTTTTTATTTGAGGATTAACTTCCTCTTATAAAAAGAGGCATAGGACATTGTAAAAAATGGACCGACCACCCATCCACCCATCAACACACCATCCATCCACCATCAACCCACCCTACCAAACTACAAACATATCCGTCCATCACAAATTATCATGTCTCATAAGCTCATCATGAGCTAAATCACTTTGTTAGGACGAGGGCGTAACACAATTATGAATATTTAATTTTTTTTGTTATATTAATTTCAATTTTTCTTTCAATGATTGAGTAATTTCTACTGTACTTTATGTTATCAAATAACTGGCCATTAGTTGCTTGAAGAATTAAGTTGAGTGGTATATGAGATACTTAATAATGATTCTTGTAGGAATTTCAATAAATTACATAGACAATAGGATGATAGTCGTGCATATGGTTTATGTAGCTTTGTTCACTATTTTCCATAAATCATAAAGGGTTCTTTTATGTAAATTTGGTGCCGTATCTGGAATAGGTTCATAAGAAGAATACGATTAACGATACCGTATCTGGATTGTTAGTGAGTTAAGGGAAAATACTCTCAACTTGGGAAGGGTAAATTGGAATTAGTATGCATATAGGAATTAAATAAGATTAATTGTGGGGAGTCCGAAATTCTAGTATCCAACACCATACATTTTCTTTACTTTTTTGTGTTTTCTTAGTTGTTATTTTAATTTTTTGTGTTTCAATCACAATCTATTTGAGTTTTCCAATTCAAATAAATAAGGGATTAAAGTGGTAAATTGGTAGTACAATTCGGTCTTTGTGTGACGATAACTCTTTACTTATTGAAATACAATTGATTGACATTTGTACACTTGCAAATTAGCAATCATCTTATGATAGGACCCTTCCCAAATTTCACCTCGAAATCTGTGAAAGGCTCTACTCCCGTCTGACAACCTTTGACAACCAGGTTAAAACCTGAAATACCTTTATTGCCACGGAAACATGGAATGAAAATTTATTGGGAACCCGACCTAAACTCCCCTGTAACTAATTGACCATCATCCTCCTGTTAGACGAAGGATATACTAGTAGTTCACACAACTACCCCTGAAGACTTCTACGGGGAGCAAAACAAAATAACCGACGTGTCACCCTCATGTGAACCAACAATAACTAGTCAATCTGGGTCACCGCCCACACCACCCACTGACCCTAATGACGAAAGTACCCTTGCCACATCTCAAGCATTGGTCACAATTTGTGATCGTAATCATCGTACATATACGTAAGGTTCTTTGGCTATCGTATTATTGATTCAGTTATCACACCATAGTTATTCAATGTTCAAGACTTGGTTGAATTACGACTCACTGACTTTACCCCGAGCCGTAACCCGATATCCCGGCTCTTCTCGAGCCATAGTTCAATATTCCGACTCTTTCTAAGCCTCAGTCCAATGCCCCGGCCGTAGCTGCCACTCCGAGCCTTAGCTCGCACTTCATCGACCTATGATGGAATCCTTTATGACCTAGCTCGTATCCCTGTCTGAAGCCCTAAAATAAATTATTAGTTGGGTGTATGCCCCAACCATATAACCTCGAGCCAAGCCCGATACCCATATTCCAAATCGATATCCTTGTCAATACTAAACCAAAAATAGAATAAATCACTCTTAATTTGAGAAATGCATAATGATAAGACATTCAATAATTCCATTTAAACCTTAAGCTTTAGTTTCCGAGCCTCAAAATGATGCTAATATATTCCTAATTTCTCTCAATTTCCACCACTCACAATCCGTGATAGGACATAATACATAGAAATATGCATGCCTTGCAATCTTGGAAACCCAGTCCGCTCACAATACATCCAAGGTACCAAATCAAGGAAGCTTAAATACCAAGGAACCCTTTTAACATCTTCTTGACCAAACTCCCTTGACCCTAGAACTAGAACCCGCCCCATAACCACACAATCCAAACTGAAATAATTTACTTGGGCCCCTAAACAGAATCAAATGGCCTCAAAACTGCAAAAAACTGATATGGAACGTGCCAAAACTCTAGACATGGGTCGCCGTGGACCGGGAAACGGCCGCAAGCACCGGCAGAAGACCGGACAACGCGCCACGCTCCGTCCACGTGTCCACATGCACGTCTGCACTGTCACGGCGGAATATTTCACCGCGTTGACAGAATATTCTGTCAAACCTGACGGAATATCATGACGAAATTGAAATATACTGTCTAACCTAACGACGTTAGGGTTCCGTTATAATGATGTTACCCTTTGATGGAATATGCTGACGGACGTCAAACCCTTATGGCGCCAGTTGACCTAACAGTTGACTAACCGCTGACTGTGCTGCCACGTGGCAAATGTTTACTAGTTGCCATGTGGCTCCACGTAGGCATGCCACGTCAATATACCTCAGTCGAACCAGTCGTTGGAGCTAGTCCGGGATGACGACTGGACCGCCGCCGTTGCCAGTGGTCAAAATTTGGAAACAATCGCCTGAATCTGCCATTAATGGCCTAGAGCTCAAGCTTTTCCAGATTCCTCCAAACCCCACCATTTTTCACGATCTACCCACCTAGATTCATCTACTCGACTCCAGGAGTTCAAATATGAGCTTAAAAGTGGAGAAACTCACATCTTTTAGCTAGAAAACCGTCGAGAAGATTCGGCTCCATCTCCGACCTTCGATTTCGCCATGTACAATGGTTTCCATGCCTCAAAATTGGCATCAATCGACTCGTAGGGTCAAGGGGATAACTTCCCTGCCCTTGGATTCAACCGAATCGACCCCTACCTGATTGAAAACGTTGGTGGTGGTCTTCGGAATCTCACGGGGAGAGAGAGAGAGAGTCGAAATGGGAGAGAGAGTGATTACGTGAGGAGAGAGGGGAAGAATCAGGAAAAAAATTGGAAAAAGGGTCCTCTGTCTAAAATCTCTGCCTGCCCAAATTATCGAACTACCCCCGGGCTTCTAGACCCATAACTTTCTCATCCGAACTCCATTTTCTGCGTGTCGCCTATCTACGAACTCGTGAGTTTGAGGCCAACGTAACAGTCCAAGAAAAACTTCCAAAAGTGCTTCCAGACAAAAAGTGAATTCCAAACCCCTCCAAAATCGAGGGTAAAATCATCATTTCCCTAATTAAATTCTCAAATTACTTTAATTTCCGGTCTGGGTCGTTACAACTTTCGTCCTCGAAATTCCCTTAACTCAGGTCAAAGAACCAACCTCCTGCATCCTTTCGAGTCCTATCGCATCTCTACCGACACTAACTGAACCTCTGCTGCAATACCTAATTGAACCTTCACAAACTCAATGGAAGTTGACCCGAAATGATACAATATATCAAAACCTTAAATCCTATGCACCATGCACATATCTTTGTTCATGTCTCAACAACAGACCATAGGCAAGAAGAACATCCAGAAGACATTCTGAAGGCACCAGAATGCTCAATACCCAGGGTAGTTCAACCCGGAAATCTACCCCTTTTAACCTCTGTTGAAGATACCTCAAAGCAATGATCAGAACCCGAGAAGTCCAACTCGAGGCCTACTCCCCACATGACCGATAATACCTCAAGTCATGACGTCACGTGACCGAATATATCTCGAAGTCATGTGTTAGATAAGTACATGTGTATCCAAAGATATAGCGAATTCATGCAGATCCTTGTACTAAGTGTAGTCAGCCTCAACGATCTGGCGGAGAAATACCCTGTCATGCCAGCATCAGCAACACCAACGATCTGGCGGAGAAATACCCTGCAACGTCAGTATCGGCGATCTGGCGGAGAAATACCCAGCGATCCCAACATCAGAGAAACATCAACGATCTGGCGAAGAAATACCCTACGACGCTAGCATCGGAGAAACCTCAACGATCTGGCGGAGAAATTCTCTACGACGCCAGCATCATAGAAACCTCAACGATCTGGCGGAGAAATACCCTGCGACGCCAGCATCGGAGAAACCTCAAAGATCTGGCAGAGAAATACCCTGTGACGCCAGCATCGGAGAAACCTCAACGATCTGGCTGAGAAATACCCAGCGACGCCAGCAACGGAGAAACCTTAACGAACACATGATCCGAAATACCCCTCATCACATGCCAGAGAAATCCCATGATACCCGGGGACGGTACACATAGTGAAAAGAAAACTCTAACACGTAATCCAAATCCACTTTGAAATCCTTATTTCCTGGCCTAAGCTAAAACCATAGGAAAATCGGGGCCAAAGTCCAAACCTGATAAAATCACAATCACGATCTAACCCAAAACCATAAACTTGACCGAAGCAAAAATCCATAAAATCAAAAATACAAAAAAGAAAAATCCATAAAGTCGGGCCATAGCCCCAAAAAAAAAAATCGCAACTGAAATCCCGGGCATAAGCCCAAAACCTAATAAGTTCAAGCCTCATAAACTTTGAGTCAATGAGACCGGCTTACGGCCTAGAATCAAATTAAACCGTACCTTAAAAATTCATAAAACTGGAATCCATAAAACAGAAATCCATAAGACTGAGCCCTAGCCACAAAACCATGTAATTGGGTCGAGGCCAAAAATATTTTTCAAACCATTAGCGAAATCCACAACCAAAAATAAATCATTTTACAAAAAATAATTATCCTTAATTACCAAATTCATAATTGATACCAAATCATTTAAAACATATAAAAATATGCATGCATTATAGTTTTAGAAAACGAAGTCTACTCACCTGCAACGGCAGGGTCTAACTTGCTCGTAATTATCATGGCGCATAACCTAGGCCTTCTCAATTTCCCAGACCTCAATAGTACTTCTACTTCATAACATCCTAATCATCGCCCAACCCAATGGATCCAGGGTATGCCCAAATTAGCTCAACGATGAAATCTTGCACTTCCTATCCACTATGCACTCTCCGCCTCCCTCAGTACTAGGCTGCTGACGAGACAAATGTCTCGGAGGCATCTCGCTAACAAGAACCACTAAAATAATCTGCACACAAGTGTGCAGTCTGTAGTAAGTTAAACCTAGAGCTCTGATACCAAGTTGACAGGACTCTTCCCAAATTTCACCTCGAAATTCATGAAAGGCCATTCTCCCTTCTAACAGCCTTTGACAATCGGGTTAAAACCTTAAATTTCACCTCGAAATTCATGAAAGGCCTAATGCCTCGGAAAGATCGAATGAAAATTTACCGGGAACCCGACCTAAACTCCCCTGTAACTAATTGGCCATCATCCTATTGTTAGACGAAGATATACTAGTAGTTCACACAACTACCCCTGAAGACTTCTACGGGGTGCAAAACAATATAACCGACGTGTCACCCTTGTGTGAACCATCAATAACTCGTCAATACGAGTCACCGCCCACACCACCCACTGACCCTGATGACGAAAGTACCCTTGCCACATCTCAGGCATTGGTCACACTTCATGACCGTAATCATCGCAGTTATCACACCATAGCTATTCAATGTTCAAGACTTGGTTGAATTGAGACTCACTGACTTTACACTAAGTCGTAACTCGATATCCCGGCTCTTCCTGAGCCATAGTTCAATATTCCTACTTTTTGTGAGACTCAATCCAATACCCCAGCCGTAGCTGCCACTCCGAGCCTTAGCTCTCACTTCATTAGCCTATGATGGAATCATCTATGACCTAGCTCGTATCATTCATCAGGGTCGAAACCCAAACCACAATCCCTGTTTGAAGCACTAAAATAAATTATTAGCTGGTTGTACGCCCCAACCATATAACCTCGAGCCAAGCCCGATACCCATATTCCAAATCAATATCCTTGTCAATACTAAACCAAAAATATAATAAATCACTCTTAATTCGTGAAATGCATAATGATAAGACATTCAATAAATCCATTTAAACCTTAAGCTTTAGTTTCTTAGCCCCAAAAGGATGCTAATATATTCGTAATTTCTCTCAATTTCCACCACTCACAATCCGTGGTATGACATAATACATAGAAACACGCAAGTCTTGCAATCCCGGAAACCCAGTCCACTCACACTACATCCAAGGTACCAACTCAAGAAAGCTTAAATACCAAGGAACCCTTTTAACATCTTCTTGACCAAGCTCCCTTGACCCTTGAACCAGAACCCGCCCCGTAACCACACAATCCAAACTGAAATGACTTAATCGGGGCCCGAAACAGACTCAAATGGCCTCAAAACCGCCAAAAACCGATCCGGAATGTGCCAAAACTCTAAAAAAGCGTCATTGTGGACCTGGAAAACCCCCCACACGCCGCCACGCGCAGGCAGAAGACCGGATCACGCGTCACGTGTCGCCCACTCGCCCCCACACGCGTTGGCACTATCACGGTGGAATATTCTATCGCTCTGACGGAATATTCCATCCAGCCTGACTGAATCGGAATATTCTGTCCAACCTAACGACGTTAGGGTTCCATTATAATGTTGTTACCCTTTGACTGAATATGCTAACGCCGTCAGCATATTCCGTCAAATCCTGACGGCGTTAGTTGACCTAACGGTTGACTAAGCGCTGACTGTGCTGCTACGCGGCTCCACGTGGCAGTTGAGACAGCTGTTGACTGGTCACCACGTGGTTCCACGTGGCTGCCAGGTGGCATGCTACGTCATCATACCTTAGTCGAACCAGTCGCCGGTGGTCAAAATCTAGAAACACTCGTCGGAATCTGCCATTAACGGCCAAGAGCTCAAGCTTTTCCAGATTCCTCCAAACCCCACCATTTTTCACGATCTACCCACCTAGATTCATCTACTCGACTCCAGGAGTCCAAATCTGAGCTCAAAGTGGAGAAACTCACCTCATTTAGCTAGAAAACCGTCGAGAAGATTTGGCTCCATCTCCGACCTTCGATTCCGCCATGTACGGTGGTTTCCATACCTCAAAACTAGCATCAATCAACTCGTAGGGTCGAGGGGATTAATTCCCTTGCCTTGGATTCAACCGAATTGACGCCTACCTGATCGAAAACGGTGGTGGTGGTCTTCGGAATCTCACGGGGAGAGAGAGAGAGAGAGATAGTCGAAAGATGAGAGAGAGAGTGATTTCATGAGGAGAGAGGGGAAGAATCAAGAAAAATCTGAAAAAAAGGTCTTTTGTGTAAAATCTCTACCTACCCAAATTACCGAACTACCCCTAGGCTTCTCACTACAAGAAATTCTAGGTTGCCCAACAAACATTTGCCCGACGAAGTGTTTTTTACCGCGTAAATATCATTTGCCTGACGAACCCGAAGGCTCGCCCGGTAAGGTGGTGGCGGAAAGAACAAGTTGTTGGCACGTAAAATAGGAAGGTTTTACCCGATGATATGTTCTTCCCGTCGGGTTAGACGAGATATGACGACGAATATCAGTCGTCGGGTAATAGTTGGCGTTGACTGAATCTTGTCCGAAAAAATGTTGGTTAATTTTATATGTGGTTTTGTTTTTATTTTGGGAATCTAATATTAAATATTAAAAATGTTTGGTTTTTTTTTTTTATCAAATTAAAAATATGTTGGTTAATTTTATATTAATTATTTTAAATTTCTTATAGTAGATATCGCATCACACTTTGATCATATCTAGGACCTGCCCTTGTCCTGATCTCATTGATGATCACACGGTGGAGGAGGCAGCCGCTGCCTCGTTTGTCTCAACAGCGGCATAGGTTCAGGCACCGATCTCGGATCATCAGCGACCTAGTGCCCGATCGGCTCGTCGACATCACAGTAAGAAACAGGGGGAACCCCGTATCGACCCCCAGCCCCCACAGGACGACGCCAGAGCAGACGAAACGACGACTGAAGTCGGAGCACTCCCTAAGGGTAAATTGATTATTTTATTTATTTTAACAACCGTTTTTGTTTGTTACTCATATTATGTACGAATGTTCATCGAATTTGCAGGGAAGTCGGTGAACGTGCGAGGAATAAACCGGGGTTTGACATCCCAACGGATTTGCAGGACAACGAATGCAAAGATCCTGGTAAAAATCCACAGCCTCCTTGTGCATGACATTGGCGCGATTCTTCGCACCAAGTCCCTGATGATGGGGGAGACTTTTAGAACCCAACCCCTAGAGGAGATCATGCGCTGTTGGGGAGAGTTATCGGTACGTGTTTCTTTTTTTTTTTACTTTAATTTCATTTTTTTAATTATTTTACTAACTTTAATAATTTATTGCTTATCAATTTTGAATTCAACTTGGATGATGTCGACGTCAGTAGATACCTGAGACACCATTGGTAGTTACGGTACGCCGACTAGAAGTACGAGTTCCACAAGTACTACAAAAGATGGCCTTCCTCAGAAGAAGCTCGGGCAAATCCTCCGGAGGAGTTGGACGAGCCGAAACTAGCATGGTGGTTGTGGTTGTGCGACCATTTTGTGTCCCCCACCTATGTGGTACGTACTATCCACCTAGTTAAATTATTTATTTATTTTTTATGCTATTTTTAATTTGAAAATATAATTTTTATTTTTACTAATGAACAACGGAAATCAGTTGACAACACATCAAACCAGGGAGCGAAGAAATTCAACCACCATAGGGGGTCGCGATCCTTATCAGCCAGGCAGGAGGATCGGCGCATTATCGGGTCGATGTTCCTAGAGGTGGATGCCTGGGGTCAAGTGTACACTAGACAGGGCGACCAAGAGGCTGACAAAATTCACGTAAGTTTATTTTTTCCAGATTAGACATTAATTTTTAATTTGATAATTATATTTCTAATTAATATTTATTCAAATTTGTAGGAGGCGATGGAGCAAGATGTCCAGCAGACACATGCTGAGCTAACACAACAACATCCCGAAGTGATGTTGGAGCAGCAGCTCTCGGATCCCGAGAAGTCGATCACCATCCTAGAGCGACGACTTGGGAGGCGTCCAGGGAAAATCGTTCGCGGGGCGGGGGACGGGATAGTGCGGGATGTCTCCAGTCACTCGTCGAGTTCATCTTGGACAGCCAATCTCGAGGAGATGTCGGACCTCTAGAGAAACTTTGAGATCGTCTCGGCCGAAAATGTTGAGATCAATGCTCAAAACGCACGGATCCATGCCCAAAACGTTCAAATCAAGACTGCGCTTGCCAAGGTGCTTGATCGCTTGGGTGAGCGTGGACTAGATGAGCTTCTGTCATAGCCTCAGTCCCCGTCCCAACAGCCCGCCCAGGATCCCGACCACCACGACCCTTCGCCGAGTAGTTAGAATGTAATATGTCAAACATTGTTTTAGTTTTAAATATGTAAAAACATTACATTATTTGTTCTAAATATTTTTTTTATTTTAATTTGATTCGTTTTATTCTTTTAATTGTATTTTTTTAAAATATTTTTATTTTAATTATATATATATTTTTTTTAATAATTTTTTTTTAAATATTACAGTGTTGCCCGACGAATAAACACTTCGTCAGGCAAAAAATATAGCTTGATCCAGTGAATGTTATTCGTCGGGTAAAATAGTTGACTTTTGGATTGTTCGACAAGTCATATGCAATGAATGGACCCGCTGGAAACCTTAAATTTGCTCGACGAATCACTGTTTCCATCGACTAACATTAAGCCCGACAGGTGTGGCCCGACGCAATTTGCCCTACGAGGAATTGCCGAGGTTAATGTTACTCGACGACTGTTACATATTGCTCGACGAACTAATTTCGCCGGGCAAACCTTATTTTCTTGTAGTGTCGAGACCCATAATTTCCTCATCTGAACTTTGTTTTCCGCATGCCACCTGTCTTCGAACTTATGAGTTTGAGGCCTGCGTAACAGTCCAAGAAAAACTTCCAAAAGTACTTCTAGACAAAATGTGACTTCGGAACCCCTCCGAAATCGAGGGTAAAAGCGTCATTTTTCTAATTAAATTCTCAAATTACTTTAATTTCTAGTCTGGGTCGTTACATCTTATACTTTTAAAATTCCGATTTTTTTTTTCCTATATGCAGATTTTCAATATATGAATATACTGCAGGGATTTTCAATATATTTTCAGATTTGTTATTATTATTATTATTATTAAGTGTAAAGTTTCACCAAAAAATCCCACCAAAAACCATTAGATGCACCAAAACATATAATAGAAATCCTTTAAGGTTTTAAAATAGAACTTTGTACAAATTCCCAAAAATTCCCATGGATCCTATAAAATGCTGTACAAATTAAAAAATTCTTCACTTAAAAAAAATTCTTCAAAATTGTATAAAATCCTAATTGAATACACCCTACCTTTTAACGAAAAAAAGTAGATTCCAAATTATGTATAAAGTGTTGTATTCGAGATTAAACCTTTGGGCTATGTTTGGATGGGGAACTTTCAAGTACCAATGATTTATGCTATATTAATTAAAAATGAAGAATTTGAAAGTACCAAGGAATTTCAAATTATTGCATTTTAAGGGATTTGTAAATAACACATATATAGATGTTACTTTGGAAATATGTTGCTTATTGGTTTTGCTATGTTCATGTGATGTCCCTTTTTAGTTACTTACAATTACTATATTCAATTGTATTTATTGAATTTTTTAGTAATTTACCCTCCCCTAATTAATTGGTATTTTGAAGATTCTCATCCAAATATACCCTGAAGAGCATCTCCAACAGAGTCCCTAAAACATATATTTTTTAGCTCATTTAGGATTTTCAAAGAAAAATGGCTCCAGCAGAATCCATATCCCACCCTGACTGTAGAATTTTGACATTTTGGGGGTTTTGGTTCCTTAAATTTAACAAATATGAGAGAGAAAGTAGGGATTCATATCTATTCACAATTGAATGAATTTAATAAATAATAAAATAATAAATTGAGGATATTCAAATGTTTCACTTCAAATAAATAATAAAATATTTGAGATTTCCTAAAATAGGAAACAATACTGGATTAAACTTTTTTATAATATTTTGTTAAAATAACTTTCCAACTATTTTAACTAGAATTTAACTTAAATTTAGGGACTCTGCTGGAGATGCTCCAAGATGTTTAGGTCAAGTGGGAAAATGTATTAGGATTAGCTTGTGCTAAATTGTTACGGGTTGGTTGGTTTTAGGAGAGATTAATTTGGATTTGGTTTTCATAATAAGGCTAAATTTATTTGTTAGAGTGTTACATGTATGGTGGGATTTGAATAAGAAAATAACAAGTGAAGAAAGCAAATGGATTTCAAATGACTTTGTGCATATAATCGCTTCAAATCACTTTTATTAGTGATACTGCTACATCTACTGTATCCAAATTAATTCAATCTAGTGTTTTTTTAGTATTTATAACAAATCTAAATTCTCTATATACTAAAAGGGAAGTACTATGCGTTGTTCATGGACAGTGGATTTTAGAAAATGCCCTTGAAGTTTGTTATTTTTCCTTTCATGTTTGATTTTCTATACCGTGACTAGACGATATTACCCTTGAATGTTTTACGGTTTTCTTATTCTTGCTTTAGTGTGTATAGTGTCATGACAACATTGCCCTTCCTTTTACTATTTAGTATATGGTGAATTTCGTACTTTGCCCTTCATCAGTTTCAGCTTATGTGGTTTTCTTTCCGCTTCTTTGTGTAAAATGGGCTGTTGAAAATACCTGTGACTTTTGTGTTTGATTTCCATTTTCGGGCGACACATTTGATTGCAGTCGGTCTCTTCGATTTCTTCAGCACGTCTTGATTTCGGTCTGATAGTGCTCTTCGTCTTCTAAGGATTCCAGAGACTCTCACTCTCTCATCTTTCTCTCTACTCTTCGTCTTCTCTTCCTCTTCGTCCTTTTCGTCTTCTCTTCCTCTTCCTCTTCTTTGGTTTCTGGGTGAAGCCTTTTCTCATCTTGAAGGTTCGTTTGTTTTCTTGGGCGAAGCTTCCTCTCTTTGTCAGGTGAGGATTTTTTCTTGGATGTTGTTTTTTTTCACTGATTGAAGAAGGCAGTGTTGGGTTTTGTTGCAGGTTGTTTTTGTCGCATGGATTGAAGAAGACTTTGTTGGTTTTTTAAAATATGAGTTTATTGGGTTTTTTTGAAAGCTATTTGTAAAGTCTTGCATGTGGTTTTTTTTTTTTGCAAGGATTGAAGAATGCAGTGTTGGGATTGGGTTCAATTGTGAGGTAAATTTTGTTTGTAGAAGTGAGTGTTGGGTTTTTAGTAAACTCTTGCATGTTGGTTTCTTCCCAAGGATTGAGGAACGCAGTACTGGTCGTGGTTCATAGTAATTATTAATGGGTTTTCATGTGTGTTTCTAAATTGTTTTGTGTTGTTTTTATTCAGGGATTCGAAAAGATATTGTTTCTGTTTTGGAAAAATCTTGAAACACATATTTTGTTTTAAGTGTATTCAATTGAAGATTTTAAATAATTTTGGAGGGTTTTCAAATCCAAGGGTATTCAATAAAACTCTTAATAGGTTCTATACAAATTTAGGTGTATTCAATTTAACATTGGATAGATTGTATTAAAATTCTTAAAAATCTAAATGTATTCAATCAAAATTATAAAATATATGTGCATTCAAAAGTTTTATAATTTTTAATGATTTAATAAATTGACGAATTTCAGAAGAAAAAATATATATATTAACCCTTCAACAAAAATACCACACTTCATCCTAATATTTCATTGATGATTTTTAATGATTTAAAAAATAAACATATCAACCCTACAACAAAATACCACACTTCATCCTAATATTTCATTGGATTTGAAAAGAAAAAAAAACATCTTCTTCAAAAACGTTTTTCGGTCGTCCACCCCCACCCGACCTCCAGTACCATCACCAATTGCATCCACCTATGAGATAGCAGCTGAAGCAACATTCTTTTTGAGCTTTTCTTCTGGCAGCTTACAAATATATATATATATTTATATTTGCAAGTTTTCAATTGCCTGGTAATGGGGGTTTCAGAGAGTAAAAAAAAGTTGCCTTCATCCGACACTCTCCCACCCCAACTTCTAACAAAATTAATAATTCCAAATTCGATGACAAAGAAGAAGAAAGGCAGCCACCATCACCCACCCCAAATCAGGCAACCATCCCCACCCTTCTAAATCTATCAGATGACCACCAATTGAGAATGAATTGGGGATTCATGATCTGGGCATGTAATCCACATTCTCTCCCACACTCTCATTCTAATTTGGGCATTTAAACCACCCAATCATTCATCCAATCTTGCATATAAAATCGAATTTGGGGTCACAACCCCCACATTCTTTCTCCCACCATCTCTTCCTTTTGTCAAAATTGCCTTCAGAGAATAAAAATCAAAACGGCTGAGGATGAAGGAGAGAAGAAGGAGAGAAGAAAGAGCAAAGAGGAGAAAAAAAAATTGTCTCATAATGATGTGGATAATTTTCACCTTTTAGATCTTTTTGAAGGGTGCGGATTAGAAGTCATAGTCAGTTAAATAAATCAAACACTTCAAAATCTAAAGAAATTTTATTATAAAATCTAATAAAATTTTGCATAAAATCGGGTGAAATCATATAACATAAAGAGAAATAAATTGAAACCCATTAAAATTCTAAATCATTAAAAACACATCATAAAACCCATTAAAATATTTATCGAATACACCCCCAGTATAGTCTAAATTCTGATTTTCAATCTATTGGATTTGAATCTCATAAAGTTAATAAGCTGATATAAAAGGATTTTTTTTGTAGAAATTTGATAAATTAACATTTTATCAATCTTTCTTATACTTTTGAAGAATTTAATACAACATGGAAAACAATGTTGTAATTTTGGTATGTAGCTGAGTTTAATCAATGCGCTTTAGAATTTACTCGCTTAGTTTCTTTTTTTTTTTACCTGGAATATATAGAAATTTTATTGCCTGGTTTGTTATTGAAATTTCTGGTCTTTAATTTGTTATGCTTGAAAGATTGGATTTTTCTGTGAAATTTTATTCGAAATTGAGTATGATGGGTTTATAGGATTGTAAGTGATGATAAAACAGACAGGGACATCTGCACTCCATTGTGGGTAAGAAAATGTGGGTTTGGCTGGACTTATACGTACCTAAATATTGAAGGAATTGTGTAATTGGAGCATCAAATTGTATAATTCTGGTGATTGTAAATAATAGAAATGGCTTGGTTTGGCTTAAATCAGCAATAAAGTTAGGTTCATCTTACCAAACCTGAGTTATAGTTCTTATCTAATTTTATTTAAATTAGTCCCACTTAATTAGCCCCAAGCTAGCTAGCTAGGTTCTTAATGTAGAAGCCTATTCATGAAAACATGCCAAAATCATAAGGGGAATTGTAATGTATCCATGGACGGTGGACCATATGAAATGTGTTGATCATAAATAAAGTGCTGGTGATAGAAGGGCATTAGCAGAGTTGAAGTCTTACTTATATACAGAACAGACGCGCTCATTGTTTAGATCCTAACTTGAAGTCTTACTTGAAATAAATCGTTCTTAGTTCTGAGTTTGTTTATATAGAACAGACGCTCATTGTTTATATAGAAGGGTTTAGATCTGAGTTTGCTTGATGAGATTAATTTCATTTAGTTTCTGCTTTGATTGTTTAATTTGTGGGTTATGTGAGTTATATGATTTCTCTTAGTTCTACTTTTAATTATTAATGATCTAATTAATGATTTCTTGGAAATTTCCATTGATCTGGGTTTTCATTTTCATATATGGATTTGTACTACAACTTCGTATATAACTGCTTCGGCCCGTGAATATCATTTTATTGATATTATTAATGGCAACATGATTGATTTCCATGGATTGTTCATAGAAATTTCCATTGATCTGGGATTCGTTTTCATATATGCATTTGTACTGCAACGGTTATATCCTCATGTTTCCATTTACAAGCTTGATGGAATGATTGATTTTGTTAGTCTTAGAAATAAAGTTTAGTCTGATTACATGGTTTGCTAAACTGAGCTCATCATAGTGTATTTATGTGAGTTGATAATACTTGATTTTATTGCATTTTTATTGTGGGAAATGTCACGTTGTGTTGTATATGGGTTATTAAGATGGATTTTGTGGGTTTGAATGATGTTTCGCTTGCACCACTTCCTAATGGTGTTGTATCCTAATGGTGTGATGACCGAGTCATACCTTAGGATGATGACACATGTCCCGAGAATCTGGGATGTCGATCGAGCGGTGGTCGCCCTTTTGTATGTTAGGCATTGTTGTTCCAAGAGTGCCCACCGGTAGGGTGCCGACCGAGTGAGTGCCGACCGCGGGGGCTTGGTGGCATATGTGGTTTAAGGATGGCTGGTCCACGTGGGCCGACCGGAATTATCCTGGTCCGTCAGCAAGTATGAGTTGGTACTGGTGGCTGTTTGACCATTCCCTGGTGGTCGGTCGATATAGTATAAAAATAAGTCCCCTAAGTCATTGATTGAGGTGGATTTCCTCGGTGGAGGACTTGTAAGTTCCATGCAAACCGTGTCGACCGACCAGTAGGGGTACACCCTATAGTCCCCTAATTGTAGGGATCGAGAAGGCTTTTTCCAGCGTGTTCAATTTCTGTTTCAATAATTGGTGTTTTCATTGAGAGTCGAATTGAGAAATACTCAATGAGTGCTCTCTTATTCTTTCTCAAAAATTTCAAACTTCGTTTGTTGTTCTTGAACTTTGTTCATCGTTCATCAAATCATGTTCGTCGAACATCATCACCGTTCATCGTTCTTATCATTGCAAGAACACGACGATCAGTTCGTTCATCCGGAACCGCTGCTTCCGTCTCTGCAACTCAGGTTAGGATTGGAAACACGCTGAGGACCAGCATGAACAACTTAGCCATTCCCCCGCGGGACACGTGAAGTGATGATACTGACACCCATTGGGACACAGGGACCGACTGCCACTGTTGGCTTCGGAAACTTTCCTATCCCATCAACTCATGCACCACCACCGCCTACATCCGGAGTGGTAACAACTAAGCATTCCTTCGGGAACCGTCCAAGCCTTCGGCCCAAGAAGCGACCAAACCTTCGCCCCCCGAAGCGACCAAGCCTTCGCCCCATGAAGTGTCCAAGCATTCGCCCCATGAAGCGTCAAAGCCTTTGCCCCGCAAGCGTTAATGCCTTCGCCCCGCGAAGTGTCCAAGCCTTCGCCCCGCGAAGCGTCAAAGCCTTTGCCCCAGCAAAGCGACCAAGCCTTCGCCCCGCAAAGCGTCCAAGCCTTAGCCCCGCGAAGAGTCCAAGCCTTTGCCCAGCAAATAGTCTAAGCCTTTGCCCCACAAAGCGTCAATGCCTTCGCCCCGCGAAGCATCCAAGCCTTCCTCTCGGAAGCACTCAAAGCCTTCCTCCAGAAAGCAATCCAAGCCTTCCTCCAGGAAGCACTCAAAGCCTTCCTCCAAGAAGCAATCCAAACCTTCCTCTAGGAAGCACTCCAAGCCTTCTTCCGGGAAGCATTCTAAGTCTTCCTCCGGGAATCATTCCAAGCCTTCCCCTCGGAAGCGCTCTAAGCCTTCCCCTCGGAAGCGCTCTAAGCCTTCTTCTGAGAAGCAAAATCTCTTCCTTGAAGGCAAAGTAGAGTCCTCCTCTAAAAGGCAAGTTGAATCAAAGCCCTAACGTTGAACGCCCAAGGCTACAATGAGGAAATTTGAAAAGAACAAAAGCCCTTCCCTGAAGGAAATGCAAAGCCCTTCTCCGGAAGGTAAAGCAAAGCCCTCTTCTGAGAGGCAACTGGAGTCAAAATGTCATCGTTGGATGCTCATAGCACCACAACAGGGGCATTTGAATAACCAAGAAGTTTTTTTTTTCCATAAGAAAAAGGCAAAACCAAGGATTACTAAGTTGGAAGGAACAACATGGCCAAAAGATTTCAACGTAGGAGATGTCACTTCCTGATTCATTACAATTTTCCACAAGCAACTTCTACCTCAAATCTTCCACGAACTCTTCAAGTTTCGACACTTGTTGAAGGAGCCTAGTCTTCAATTTGATGCGAAGTTTGGGCCATACAATGGCAAATACGACTCGAATTTCAACTTTTCGAGTTCAATTTACACCAATTATTTCAAGCTTCATGAACTTGACCTTTCTCCCGAAACATTGGGGTAACGACTTTAGCTCTACTCACTTTGGCATCACTAGGCTTCACGAAGATAACTTCGACATCATCCCGAACGACGATTGCAGCTTTAGCACTCTGTGTCTTCACGCCACTCGCCTTGAGATCAAGGACCATTTCCCTTATTTCTCGCAATGGATATGGCATCGACATTTTCAATGGGTGTGTCCGCTTCCCATCCACAGATGGAACTTCCAAGTTCTCTTCCTTCAACTGGTCAGCCACTCTGGAAACTTTTGCAATAACCTCAAACTTCATGGAGGTCTTTTTGACGCCTTCCGTTGAACAGCCTAAGGACTTGCACTTGCTATCCTCCCTCACTGGGCTAGGACAAGGAAGTGTGATGTCACAGGGTTCACACGGGGCATGTCCAATACTCCAATATCGAGTCCAACCTTGGTACCACCTCGTCTCAAGCTCAACAGGGCCTTCAAGGTCAAGTGTCACCCCACGATGGAGAAGTCTTACCCCACGCTGGGGGAAGTCTAACCCCGCGCTGGGGGAAGTCTAACCCCGCATTGGGGCAAGTCTCACGCGTGCCAGGAGCTCATAAGCAACACTGACGTCAACCCTACAATGGGAGACGTCATCTGAAAGCCACTTTTCAGACACCAACTGACAGCACCTCTGCCATATGGGACTCACCACATCAACCACTAGCATGGATGACATAATGAGAGCGTACAATGAACGCACCATATCCCAGCCATCCATCTTCACACATGTTGAACAAAAAGGCGACACTGACATCACTCGTTGCAGGGCTGATGTCAGCTGAAAGCCATTCTTCTGACAAGGATAAGAATGGAACTCGCTAGACAGTCGTTGCCAACATCTCAATTCTTCTAACAAGAACATAAATGGAACTCGTCAGACATTCCTTGCCAACATCTTAGTTCTTCTGACAATGACATGAATGAGACTCACCAGACAGCCATTGCCAACATCTTAACAATCCATCTTGATGTTGGCTCCACCACCACTTGAAATCAGCAACTCCCACAAAGTGAGTTCTTTGAGACTTCACCAAAAGTATACCTTCATGCATCTTGAAATGACCGTCTCTAAAAGTAGAGCACAGTGCCACTTGAATCATCACAATCGGACTCCAGCAATTCCTCGAGTCATAAAAAAAACGAAACTGCAAAAATAAATAATTTAAAATTAGTTTATAATATATCTATATATATGTTATATAAAAGAAAGGGAAGGTTGTAAAAGTCAGTTTTAAAGCAAAAAGAAGAAGACGGCAGAGAAGAAAAAGGGAGTCTCCCAGGGTCGACCTGCTGACTTCCCTTGCTGCGCCAAATAACTACTGCAACATCCCGGCTGCGCCGGCCCACCTGCGTCTCCCTTTCCCCTGCGGCAAAAGGAAAAATACATATATACAAAAGAAAAGAGCAAAAGAAATTGCTGTCAGCTGAAGACACCCGCCACGCGGAGGAAGGAGCCGCTCCAAGCCATGCGCATCCCCTGCATGCGCGCCACTCTCTTTTAGAGCCGCAACACACCAGCTCGCACCAAGCCCTTCCAGCCGTCAACACCGTGCTCAGACGTCGGCGTCACCATGACCCACTGCCGGCTGTCACTCAGACACAAAGTCCCAATTTTTCTCTCTGGTGTGGTCCCATCTCTCTGGTGAGTTAATTTCTAATGGGCCGCAAGTCAAGCCCAAAGCTCAAAGTTTATTCGCATCAACTCAATGTTATATTTTGGACTTAACGGAATTTTTTCAATATCTGCGTATGGAACATACAAAATAAGACGGAATTTTACTCCAAAATGGTTTACTGGGACTACCAAAAAAACCTACATCCTTTAGGATTTATTGAATTCTTAAGCGATATGGGGGCATTTGTGAAACTCAAAATCACACGAAAATTGTGGAATTGTCACTTGGCCCATAATTCATATAATATCCAAATTACCTCTGGTAATGACATTAACAGCTCACGTCTACCCACACATTAAATAATATATTTACTAGCTAAATGTATTATTTAATCGGGTTAAAATCTCAATAATAATAATAATATTCTCAATGAGAATTAATTGTTATTAATATTCAAATATTAAATAATATCATTATTAAAAAAAATTATTTATTAATTACAAAATTCATCGACCAATCAGAACGCTCCGCGACCCTCAAGGATTCCCTATAAATAGCAGAGCTCATTTCACTTTCAAGGTAATTTGATCCTCGCTTCTAAAGTTCTTTGTGGTTTCTCTCTCAAAGTTAACTTAAACATCAGAGCGTTCTTAGTTGAACAACCCCCGAGGATTCAACCTTAATCCCGATTGTTTCTTGTTTGCTGTTTGTAGGGATCGGGAAGATTTTTTCAAGCGTGTTAGATTTTTGCTTCAACAATATGTATGTATGTATATATATATATATATATATATTTGTTTTTTTTTTTATAAAAAAATTATTATGGGTATTTAGATTTAGTATTCGACTTCAACACTTTTTACCACACAATAAATATAAATAACATTAGACCAATAATACTAATAGTTATTTGTGTTAGATGGTGGAATTCTCTTTAAATTATGTTTGGTGAAAGACCACTTAAATTTATTGAAAAAATACCAATCATTGATTTCCACATCAGTAAATTTAAGTGGCCTTTCACCAAACATAATTTAAAGAGAATTCCATGATCTAACACAAATAGTTATTAGTATTATGAGTAATGTTATTTATACACATTAAATTGATCACATTTAGCGATTACATTGATGTGACAATCAATGAATGATGATATTTCAATAAATTAAATTACTTTGTATTTATTTTATGTGGTCAATAGAATGTCACATCAATGTGGTTATTAAATGTGATCAATTTAATGTGTCTAAATATCATTATTATTTTTTTGAAAATTTCACTTTTTTTTTATTTAAATACTGAGACCGGTGCTGGGTGAAAAGATGGATTTTTAATAAATTAGATTGCTACTGTAATAAGAATTAAATATTCATGTCGGTTATTAATTAAGAGCTTCAACCAAATATGTGAGGTCTCTTTAATTTTGACAAAAAGAAAAAAATGTGAGGTCTAATTGAAAATCCTCTATTTTCAATGAATTTAGATTTTTTTTAGTTTTATGTAAATGACATCGTGATTCAATTTTAATTGTAAAAGGTTGTGACTTTTCTTTTTGGGTAAATATGTAGTAATATTGGATTAAATGAGAGCAACAAGTTTATAGGGGGCATACTCTAAGGAGAAAGAAAGAATCTGCCATAGGTACACCCACAAACAAAGATCCCACAAACAAAATTCAAAAGGGCATTACAGGAGCAAATTCAAGTGAGAAAGCAAGAACTCACAAGAAAACCCACAAATAACCGAGTAATTGAACAACCAAACTTTGGGGGTGTATATAATTCAGATTTATACAGATAATTAAATAATTTTTTGAAGTGATCGAGTTTTACAGATTTATTGATTTTCATAAATTTTTACGGAGTTAATAATGAAATTATATAGAATTACATGTTAAAGTTTTGTAGGGTCATACTGAATTTAATATTTTGTTATTGATTTTTGTAGAACATGATATTGAGTTATATAATTTGATATATATTCTTTTGAAGAATTTTATCATCAAATCATAATTATTTTTTTACTATAATTTCTCTCACTAAATTAAAATAAAATAATATTTCTAATACTTAAAAAATAATTACAAAAATATAAAACTTTTAACTATCCATGAGATTGAGATGCTAGGGCCACTAGGCATCATGCATGCCTTTGAAATATATATTTTTTTCATTTTATTAAGGCTAAATAGTTGAAATCGTCCCTAAATTTTATTATAATTTTAGCAACCGTCCTTATACTTCAATATTAGTGCCCCCCGTCCTTGAATTTTACCCTAATATTTTCGTTAGTCCCTCTTTATATTTTTTAAACGAATTCCGTTAAAAAACATAGAAATATTGTCAATTCATATGCATTTCTAGTGACTTTTTTTGACGAAATTTCTGTGAAAAATAGATGGAGGGACTAACAGAAACATTAGGGTAAAGTTCAGGGACGGGGGACACTAATATTGAAGTATAGGGACGGTTGCTAAAATTATGGTAATTCAGGGAAGGTTGCAACTATTTAGCATTTTATTAATTTTTTTTTTGTTTATTTTGTTTTCAAACAAAAAATAAATTTATGTAAAATTTGTATACTTTAATTACTTATTATTCCTATAGAGAATAATATATGATACTAAATATCGATAGGAAACTTGAATTTATTGAGTTTATTGAAAAATATAAAAACCACAAATAATATTTTTAAAGCCTTATATAAAATCTATGAAAATCTGAGGGAGGGAGGCTAGAGAAATCATAAACTTTGGTAAAGCTAATTTATACTAAAATGTTTGTCAAACTCCATAAAACTCTTTCATTTAATGAAATCTACAATATTCATTGATATTTTGAATACACCTAAACTTTTATGGAGTTATGAAATGTCATGATTGAATACACTTCAACTTTTAATGACTTTATAAATCTCTATAAAAATATAAATTGAATATCTTCAAACGTTTACCAACTCTCTAAAAAAAACCCTATTTAAATACTTCTGAACTTTTAGAGATTTAAACTCTATGAAAGTTTCAATTGAATACGCCTCCCTTAATCTAGTCGGGGAGACAGTGAAAAAGGTTGTGACTTTATGAATACTCATTTTTCACTCATAACTATCCATTTATTACACATTTATTAACTATAAACGGTAATCTAATTGTTTAAGCACTAATCTGATTTAATTTCATTGGTGGTCTCTTTTAACTATTAGAGGGCATAAAATGGTTTCCCTAACTTGATATCCACCTCATGTTAGCGCCATAGTTTATGAGGGTGGAGATTAGTCCCATATGTTGGCGCCGAAGTTTCATTAGAGCGGAGATTCATTCTATACCATAATGTATGGGGAAATTCCCGTGCAATAATAAGAAAAAAATCGATACACATTTATTCTACAAAAAACAATACTATTATATTGGAAAATTTTCAGCAAGTATGGTCCTTAGTTCTTCATGTACAATTTATAGAATATTAAGGTGTAACACCCTAGAATAGCATCGATTCAGCTTGATCTATAGTGCAACATTATAAGTTTAGAAAAAAGCATTGTCAAAGCTTGGACAAAATATCTCTTGTCACCGGATCGAGTATATCTCGTGTCTCATCGTGCCTTATTTAGGTTAGGGTCGGTTCATTTGGTCTTTAGATCTTCTTCCCTCGTTTTATCATCACTCTGTCATTTTGTGTACTCTCAGTTGCTTTCAAGCCAAAATCCAGTCAATTGATTTGTAGGTTTCTACATATGTAACTTGTAAATTTCTCACCACTCCTTGTGTTAAAAAGTTGTAGCATAGCTTTTAAAATACCCAGAGTCACAAACCATACAACAAATCACATGATGATTTGGTTTGTAAGACTAAGACATCCCAATTTTCGACTTACTAAGGAGAGCAAATGTATGAATTAATAATATCATCTAACGAATAATCCGAAACACTCTAAAATTAATATTTATGAAAGTTACTTAATTTTTACCCTCCGGCTGTAGGACGCATGCATTTCACACCATCCCCAGGTTTGATAGGTCACAAACACGGAAACACAACCTAACATGCTCACCAGTAAATTTTCCTGACATTTTCAAACCAAACAGTAAACACATCTTTTTTTTTATTATCAAACAATTAAGCTTCTTCATTAAACAAAGCAAATAATTATAAGGCATTGAAGACCGAATAACAAGGAAAGCTTTAGAAGACAAATGAAATACACACAGATAAACCAACAAAGCTCATGTGCATGAAATAAGCTTAAAAAATTAAAAAATAAAAAGCCTAAAGGAAACCCTAGATCTGAAAAATGTAGAACCTCCACCTCCCCTTCAGTCGCCTCACCAAACCGCCATAGCCACCATGCCCCTGCAAACACAATACCACCAAAAAAGAGAAAAATGAAGGTGAAATCGAAGAACCATAAGGAAAATGGGGGTGAGCAGGCCACCCGCACGTGAAGCGCTCCCATAATCCATTCAACGAGTGCAATAATCACTTTACAAGCAACCTAGAACCACGGTCCACCGAGGAAGCTCGGAGGCGGAAGTAGCCGCTGGGTTGAGGGGTAGAAATCGGTGGCGGAGTATCCAAAGTAGCGTGCCGTCGAGAGTATCTAGTGAAAGTTGAGGAGAGAATTGAGGCCATGTGAATGAAGGTTGAGGTGAATATGGGAACTCATATCCGAAGAGACATCAGGAGTCTCCAAAAGAGGAGAAGCAAAAACCTCCACAGAGGGAGGGGCTAGAAAAAAGCTACGGAGGGCAGAGCAAAGCATAGAGAAGATGGGAAAACTGGAGGAGAAAGGGGAAACGGAGAAAGATAGGGACGAGGTGAAGAGAAGGCGAAGAAGATGACGAGAGAGGAAGGGGGGAGAAGAAAAAAGGGGGGCTGCCACCGACCCCAGTGGAGGCGGCGGCGACTAGGGTTTCGAAGTCAAAAGTCGCAAGGGAGAAAGTAGAGAGAAAAGTTTAGAGAGAGAAGGGGGAAAACTTAAACATCTGTAGATGATGATTTTGGTCGGTTCAATTCTAAATCCTAATTATACCTTTGAGGATTTATTGGGATGAAAATTTTCAATGGTGACTGTCATTATTAGGTTCTCGGTAATAAATTTCAGAGCTAAAACAAACTGAAGTAGTGTATTTTAGCTTCATAAGATTACAGTAAACACATATTTTCTCCACCGATTAACGCACCAAATCCATATATAGGTAGAAAGCAAGATAAGATACGCACCACCTGCCCCACCAAATGGAGACTAATAAACAACAAAGTGGGCACAACAAGATAATGATAAAGTAAGGATGGTGCCGTTTCATGGCCTCGATTCGATCAAACTACCACTCTTTTAATATTATAAAGATGCCTTCCCACCTACTCTTCAGCCGAGAAAAGGCATCGTCATCTATAAGTCCATTATATAGATATATCTGCAAGATATCTGAAGATCTGTAAATTTGGGGAACTTATAGATCCATCCCCTTCTCTTTCTCTAGGATTATGTGAGTTTTAATGTTTGTTTGAACTTTGAACACATCTCTGTTTGGGATGAGATGGTAGATATTTGGTCTAAAAGTTTCTCCTCTGGTGATTATCCATGGAAAATCACAGGGGCATGTGATGTTCGGGTTTCAATATTGGGAATGGGTGGCATCGGTAAAATAACTCTTTATGGTCAAGAGCGGAAAGAAGAGCTGAAAGTTGTTCTGCAACGAGGATCTATTTTCTCAACTCTTTTTTCAACACTGAAATTGGCCATCTTGATAATAATAAGAAGTAAGTATTTTTTTTCTTACACCTTTTTCAACTATCTTTTTCTTCTTTAAGCTACTTAACATGTTCAACTATATCAATATCTTTCTCGTGCTATTTCAATTGAAATATGTTGAACGCATTCAATACACCAGATTGGAGTCTTCCCTGTGAGTGGATGTCAAAGAGGGAACAAACTACCCCATGTCATCTACTATGCAAGACCCATATCATATATTATTCAACTAGTAAGTTGAATGATGATCAATTGAACTACTCAACAACAATAACTCTTAGTTGTGGTATTTTCTTTATAGAAGTTTAAAGTCATTATTTATTTTGATTGTACAACTCTCAAATATGAGAGGGTTTTAGGTACGTCTCCTGTAATGACCGGTATTTTTGTATTTTTAATTAGTGAATTTTCATAAATTAATTTAGAAAATGACTATTTTAACCTTCGGTTTTATAAGAGGCTCGAAAGTCACTTTTTTTTCGGAGACACTTTTGAAACTTTTTCTTGGACAATTGCGTAGATCTCGAACTCACGAGTTCGTAGACAGGCGGAACGCGAAAAACGGAGTCCGGACGAGAGAATTATGGGTCTAGAAGCTTCAGGGGCAGTTTGATAATTTTGGGTTGTGAGATTTTTAAAAACATCAGATTATTCGCAAATTTTTATCATCATCATTTCGCTTCGTCTCTTGATCTCTCTCTTGGCCGAAGAACACACACACACACACCACTTAGTGATTTTTCGTTTTAGGCCAAGCCACCACGAACACATCACACCATCTTCCTCTCATCAATCTAAGCTCAACCATACCCACCATGGAGGTTGACATCGTCGGAGGAAGGAGATACGACAGTGAATAGTATTATCGCACCTTTTCGGCCAATTTTCGGCCACTATAGGCAATGAATCTTTATTTGGACTTCATATTTGAATTCCTTAGCTCGAGTAGATAGATTTCCATTATTAGAACATCAAAGTTGGTTGAGAAATGAGTGAGTTATCAAGCTTTGAACATAGGGTGGTTATGGAGGTTTTCTGACGAGTGAATAGTAATTGGAGTTTGAGGAATATGGCGAGTGCAAGATGTAGTCGCGTGAGATAGGGGTATTCCCGGCTGGCCACAGGTGCGTGGGGCCCTTCCCCTGGTTCCGACGAACACGTGTTCTTATGTTTTCGACATTCCGAACTTTTTGGCTCAGGTTTCGAGTCAAGCAGAATTTGTTTAGGGGTTGTTTTGGAGGTTTGAAGTCGCTACGTTTTTAGCTAGGATGCGTGTTTACCTCCCGGGGTTTAAAGGGTTGAATTTTAGATTTTTAATTATCGTTGGTAACCCCAATTGTTACTTTTGACAGGTGATACCACTCCGGGAATTACAGATGAGCTTACATCTCGAGATTGAGCTTATTTGGACTTCCGGTTAGTGGATTTTGATTTTGTAAATTATAATGCATGCACAAACGTATATTATAAATAAATTCTTATTGAGTATGAATTTTGATAAATTAGAATAATTATTCTAAAATGATTTATTATTTTTGATGAATTTCGAAAATTTAGAATAATTGATTTATTATTGGATATGAATTTTCAATAACAAATTTGAAAATGAAGTTTTGGGTTACGACCCCACTTTATAGTCTTAGGTTATATTGGACTTTCGATTTATGAATATTGGCTTCGACCGAGCTTATGATTTTGGGCTTAGGCCCTGGATTTCAATTTAATGAAGTTTGGACTCTTGGCCCTGGTTTTCTATGATTTTGATTTAAGAAAAGGTATTAAGGATTTCAAAAATTGATTTCGAATTTACGTTATGATTTTCACTATGTATACCATCCCCGGGTATCATGGTTTTTCTCCGACACATGCTGAGGTATTTTCCGTCATGTGTCTGGTGAGGATTATTTCTCTGACACATGACGTTGACGTATTTTTTGTAATGTGCTCGTTGAGGAGGATATTTCTCCGACATATGGTGTTGATGTATTCTCCGCCATACGATCGTTGAGGCTGTCTACGCGTAGTACATGGTTGCGTCCGCATATTTTGAGGTATTTTCGAATATGTGGAGAGTAGGTCCTCGGGTTGGAGCTCTCGGTTTCTAGCTATTGCTTAAGGTATTTTCGGCAGTTGTTAGGAGGGCTTGTCCCCGTGTTGGACAGCCCCGGATATCGAGCTATGGCATGGAATTACATTCGGCGGATGGTGGGATATTTTTACAGTATTCTGTGTCCAGGTTTTCTCATGATTTTAAGCTACTTTGAGGAGGGTTTTCAAAGCAAGGTTGTGTACCACGGGATGTTTTCATTATTCGTATTTTCGTGGGTCCAGTCAAGTTTTATTTTATAAATGGTTTTCCGGTAAGTTCTTCGTAACTATATTTAATTAAATAGTGATTTAAAAAGGATTTTGTTGTATGCATACATGATTTTGCTTACGGAGGAGGAAAAGTTATATTTCCTCGGAATTTGTGGTTTAAATTATTATTATTTTTATCTACTCACATTTTTGCTTGTTTTACGTCCCCTCTAGGCCGTTGAGTTCGACGAGGGCACATCTTGAGGCGGAGGCACTAACTTCCAACTACGCTATTACCTACAATCATCGAGTAGGGTTTGTTAGGCTTGCACATTTATCTTTCCAACTTAGTTGTTCTGATAAACCATTTGGGTTTGTTGTAAATTATTATTATGGATTGATTGTTTTGGACCTGGAGTTAGTTAGTTATGAGTTGATCTGGACCGCACACTTAGTGTGCATATTATTTGTGGTACTGACGAATTGTGGTTCTTTTCAGCAAGATGCCTTTGAGACGCGTGTCCCATCCGTGACCTGGAAACGGTGAAGAGACAGATAGCGTTAAGGGTGCACATGATCCCATATTAGAGCTTGATCTGAGGCAGACCTTGGATCAATTGGGTCAAGCAATGACTGTTGTACTTCATAGCAGGACTACTTCTGAGGTTTCTGACATAAAGCGAGCCCAGAGGCTGAGGGCCACATTGTTTACGGGCGAGTTAGGGCCAGACGATGCTAATGAGTGGATTACTCGTTTTTAACGAGTGTTTGATGTCATGAGGTGCCCTCCGAGTGATAGGGTGCGTTTAGTCACTTTTCTATTGACTGACTATGCATACCGTTGGTGGCATGCCTTGGTTATGACGAGCTGGGATGTTCGTACGCTTCCTTGGGATGCTTTTTGGGAGCGCTTTTTCGAGCAATTTTATCCTCGATCGTACCAGGATGCTAAGAAGGCTGAGTTCCTATAATTGCAACAGAGGGACATGACAATAGCGCAGTGAGCAGAGGTTTATTGACTTGTTTCGATTTGCGCCAACTTTATTGGCAAATGAGGTCAACAAATGCTGAAGGTTTGAGTATGGGTTAAGAGACGAGATTAGAGTACACTACGCCAGAAATCAACATCAATAACACTCCAAAAACGCTATATTAGCCTACCATAGCATTATAAAAAACGCTGTAACAGTCGACGCTATAATAAGTAATACCTCTACCATAGCATTTCTAAAATGCTATAAAAAAAATCTCTATTTATAGCATTTCTAATGTGCTATAGAAAATTTTCTTATAGTCGTTCCTAAAAGCTATGAATGCCAATCCAATGAGAGTGCTATAGCATTTCCATAATGTTTCAAAAAAACGCTATGAAAAGATTTCAGTGTTTTTTTCCCTAGCATTTTTGAAACGCTGTGAAACATCTTTCATAGCATTTTTAGAATGTTATAAAACATTTTTCCTAGTATTTTTAGAATACTATAAAACATTTTCCAAATTTCTAATTCCTATTCCATAACATTTCAAATTCCTATTCCAAAATGCTATCAAAGATTTGCCAAATTTTCTAGAGCTTCCTAAATAATTTTCTACCTTCAAACACAAGATAGATTCATAAATTCATTTTATAATATTAATGAAACTTAAATATCCAATCCAAAAATCAAACACAAAAAACTTCATATTCATTGTACATGAACTTCCAACATAAAGCTTCATAATCATAATGCAGATGTCATATTTGTCCTTAACATAAAGCTTCATAATCATAATGCATATGTCATTTGCCCTTACGTATATAAACTGTCATATAATAACTTTATGACATCATCCACATCCAATTCCATCATCCAAAATCCATGATACATACGTATTTAAGTTGCAAAACAATTCAACAACATCCACATCAAGCTTTAACTATAATCCATTGCAAGCTACATTAGTCTTCTAATTCCATAAATGGTGTGTATGCATCGATCTATGGATAATGCATATTGTGACTTCTCAAGTTCTTGAATTGAAACTCCAGACTAGAATATTAGATGTGGATGATGATTCGAGTGATGAGTCAACAGACGAGTGAAGTGATGATTCAAGTATTATGACACTTCTATGACAACAAAGTATGATGCTTCTATGAGTATTATGACACTTCAATGAATAGATTACATGTTAAAGCATGTACAGATGAATAGATTAGAGTAACAAGAAATTGTTTTCATGAATGAAAAAAATGACAATCACCATATCAGCAGCCAAAGCCTGAAAAAGATTACAGCTACATAAGTGAAAATGCAGCTATATAAGTGAAAATGCATAATCAGCTATATAGACAAGCTATATGAACTTAACAAGAACGAAAGAAAGAAAGGGATGGTCTAGAAGTATAGCAATTAAGTTAGCTAGGTAGCTAAAAGAAAAAATTAGAGAGGTAATTGAAAATTGAAAACACGGCTGAAGGTTTCCCAGACTTCCCTGCACCTTCCCACATCAAAGACGCTGCCATATCTGCTATCCACTCCGACTTCAATCAGTACATGTACACGTACCCTATGTATATTTATCTTGTTGAGGACAAACATATAACGCATGCTATATTCAGACTAAGAATAAAACCAAGTATAAGACTCAAGACAACAATAAAGAGGAGAATTCCAGTTTATCGAAAAAAACTCCAGTAGTATCCAAATCCTTGTGTCAAAGTTATTGGCAGTTGTTTTTTCATCCAATTATATTAAAGAATTGAACAGAGGCAGCAGACCAAAAAATATTTTGATAAGTAAATACTGAGATAATTATAACTAACTAAAACATGACAAGTATCTTTGAAAGCTTGTACATATGCCCTCAAACTAGTAGATGAAAAGATCCTTACTAATGTGTGTGTGGTACTTACGAGTCAGCCAACAAAATGAAGCATTCCTGAATTCATCATCAAACCATCACGTCAAAAGCATCAGGACCATATTGAATTTATCATTCATATTAGATGATAGAAAATTGTTATACACTGAATGAAGCCATTTACAGCTAAAGCCTGCGCACAAGATACCAATTTGATGATATTAAGTGCACAACTGACTTAGTTTGCAATCACCAAAGTAAGCAATTAAACCTTAATTTTATTCACCATCATGATACATGTTTGCCAGAGAGTCAATACACAAAGATTCTTATAGGTCTAGATACTTACCAGTAGCATGCTGGGTTATCGAAGACTTACTTGAATGCTGATCAGAGGCAAAATCTTGACAGATAAGACAAAATCTTGATATACTCCACTCTATACCAACTTACAATACGTGGATGCTGAACAGAGGCAATAAAAAGAAACAATATAGGCGGAGGGGGTATCCATCTAGAATCCACCATAAGTGTTTCTATTTCCAGCATTCATGCTGTCAAGGAATAGGAAAAAAAATTATATGAAATTGCAAGAAATGGTGAAGATACTATTTCCAATCAAGTAACGAAATTTTTTTTTTCTACCCCCACCTACACATGAACCATAAAGACCGGCACCTGGGGAACCAAGTGCACTGTTAAAATGAAGGCTGTAGCTGAAAATTCACCCATATCTGCTGGAATAACACATTCTAAGAACTCAGTTATGATTTCATCTAGTTATGATTTCATCCTTTAAGAACTCACTTGATACACACTCTAATATCATATGAGCTTGCGGTTTCATAAGACATGGAAGTGGAATTTGGAACCACTACATGCTAACATTGCTGTCGAAAAATTATTCGTCTTTGTTTTTCAAGCATAATCCAACTTTTTATACTTGATGCCCTACATTAAGCTAATATTCAAATACCTCATTAAGCTAGTTATTTTCTCATTCCCGTCCAAGAATCAGATTAGTTAGGTACATATGTTTCCGAATATATAGAAAAAAGAAGATTAAACAGAATACATAACATTTTGTACCAAGCTAAATTGCTAAAACTTATTCTCTGTAATTTTTCTGTCTAGTTTTAGAATTTTGAAAGTCACAACCTCGTACCGTCAAAAAGGTATAGCGACAACTGTGGTGTAAGTTCATTCAACACATCAAAACTCTAACTCTAAACAAGCAATTGATGTTTGGATTCATTCAAATATTAAACAGTTCCTACTCAACCTAAACTGATGAAGCAATGTAGCTCAAAAGAGCAATAACTGGATCCATCTTGTTAAACATGCTAAATGTGAGGAAGATGGTAGTCAATGAGTTGGCTAGATCTTCTCAATATTATAGGGGCATGACTTTTATAATAGAATATTTATGCAATGAATATCTCTCTTCTATTCCATATTCCCTTGGGGTTTTACTATTCCATATTTTGGAAGGCTTAACAATTATACTGCATACTAATAGTATAAAGCTACTGAGATTGAATTCTGCATAGGTTATTAACTTCCTACGAACTCACCAGCCGAGGGGGTTCCAAGAAGTCACAACTCAAACAAGTGGCAGCCACGTCATCTAAACTTCGCTTGATTCCAATTCCACCCTGTGCAAATATCAACATGGGGGAATCAAATTCACCAACCAACAAACTGAAAGTACGACAACAAAGCCTTCGATGGAGTATCAGTTGCTAACCTGAACAGGCATTCCAGAGGGTTTGTTGATGACAATAATGGCTGGATCCTAATTTCGGAAAGAAGAAAAAAAAATCAGTCATATATAGCAAGAAAGATAAAGATAGTATGCTTCAACGCACAGGATGGAGATCAAAGTTCCAAACCTTATACAACTGGAGGCTACGGATAAAGTTGACTTCTTCTTCACTGCAGTGGCACTCTTGCATGTTTATCATTGGGGAACTCTTGTTTCTCGTTAGGAGATTCTTGCACACTAATGGGTAGACATATTCGATCACCTAAGTTCATTGAATCTTTAGCGGCCACCTTCCCAGAATTTAAATTCAGGAAGAAACCATTCCAATAATAAATTACAACAAACAAAGCTCTATCATCAAATTAATTTCCCAAACACATAAAAAAAAACCCGAAAAATAGTCAAGGGCAATATCAGTTACCCTTTTGAGTGGGCGCTCAATTGCTCCAACACCTTGAGAAGAAGGTACCACCTTCATGGATCAAGCAACCAGCTTTTCAATTGAATATCAAAACTCAAATGTACTAAATTTCTAAATTTCAAATTTCCAATTCGAGTTTGTAAACAATTTTCAAACATGTCTTGGGCGAAAGAGCTTCTGAACGAGGCTTCTCGGAAGCTCCGGACAGCACTGAGTAATCCACTTAAGTGCCGTGGTAGTGGTGCTGTTGGTGGAAGTGGCAGCCTTTGTAATCACATCTCTGCCACCGTAATGATCGCGACAAAGCTCTTTACCCAACGCGGCGCCGTTTACGGTGGCAGTAGATGGAGGTAAAGTGAACCACTTTTGGCCGCGCTTTTCTTTCTCTTCGTTAACTGTTTCAGTGGTGGCGAAAGATCTCCAGTTGGGCAAGGCTGAGATGCAGAATCTATTGCAAAATAAGAAGATCTGAATCTGGAAATTTACTGATTTAGGAGATTTCAATGGCACTTATCTTACCAACCAAACAGATTATAAAGCTAACTCTGCACCAAAAACAATTAATGAGAACCATGAACCATTTTATTTAAAGATAGCAACAGAACAACACATCAAGCTTCAGTGAACAGAGAACAAGATAACGATCATTTTCATAAATCATCGGAAGCATGAAGAAAATTAACAGTGAATAGTCCTTTAAAAAGTTGCATTCCATACTAGTTAACTAATCTGAAAATTGAGATTAGAGAACTAATACATATATGAAATGGCATAAAACAAATACAAACTTGGATGGGTTAGGATTTTGTAACAACAGTGGTGAGATAGTAGTGAATAGGAATATGAATCTTGAGCCTTTGGGGAATCCACAATCCAACATCAACCGTTGTCTTGAATTTAAGAGGGGAAAGATAGATAATCTGGAAAACAATTATAAGAAAGAGAACCTTTTTACCTTTCCAAATTGTAATCGAGGGGCTGCATTATTCGAGTTGCAACCTAAACAATTAAACCCACCTTACCAAATCAAAGAAAGACCACAATTTTAAAAGACCTAAAGAATTTTTTCAAATCTCATATGTTCTAAAAATTTCAATGCCAACCCCATTTATTACATAGTAACATTCAAATCTCAATTTTCCTCATTGAAGCCTCATCCCAGGGTCAAACACTCATGGCTCCTAAAACCTGAACATTGAGAAGAGTCAGAAAAAATAAAAAATAAATAAATTTCATATGCCAACCCCATTTATTACAAATCTCAATTTTCCTCATTGAAGCCTCATCCCAGGGTCAAACACTCATGGCTCCTAAAACCTGAACATTGAGAAGAGTCAGAAAAAATAAAAAATAAATAAATTTCACCTAAAATCAAACCAAATCTACTTACCAGAAGGATTCATTTATTCATGAAATTCTTTCTCACATGAGCTCAAAGCTTCAAGAATCAAGCAACTCTATTAACAAAAAGAAGAATTTAAGTTCATTAACAAAAATTATAGGATAAACCCAAATTGAACTGGAAAACATTCAAATTGAACTTAGAAAATCAAAATCCTTATTTAAAACCGAAATCCCAATTCAATTTTGAAAGAAATAAAAGTTACATACCTGTGGCTATGAGAGAGTGAGAGTGAGAGAGAACGGCGGCGACTGCGAAAGTGGAGAGAACGACGGAGACTGCGAGAGAGGAGAGAACGGCGGCGACTGCGAGAGAGGAGAGAACGGCGGCGACTGAGAGAGAGGAGAAAACGGTGGCGACTGCGAGAGAGGAGAGAACGGCGGCGACTGCGAGAGAGGAGAGAACGGCGGCGACTGTGAGAGAGGAGAGAAATGCGGCTTGAGGGAGTGAGAGAGTGAGAGAGTGAGGGATTGAGAGAACGAAGGCTTGGAGGTTGGAGCCTTCGACGACTTATTTGAGAGAGGAGAGAGAGAGAGAAAAAAGAGTGAAGACTTCAGCATCTCTAAAAGACGACTTGGAGGTTTTACCGCTTCAAATTTTAGGAACCGCGCCAAAAATTTACGAATTCCGCGTGCTGCAGCGTTTCCTTTTCTTCAATAGCGTTTTACTTTTTTTTTTTTTTCCTTTTTCAAATATCACATTTCATAGCATTTGTGCAAAAATGCTATGATATAATGCTATAAATAAGGGATTGTGGTGTAGTGGTAGCAGTTACTATCGTGTCACATACTTCTTTGAGGACTTTGTCGGACACTGCTGCCAGGGTAGAGATGAGTTTGCCAGCTAGGCATCAGCTCAGTGGTTCTAGGCGATGTCGTGATCGCCTGAGTTTCGGAGCCTCTAGTTAGGGACCATCAAAGAGAGGCAGTTTTAGTTCTAGATCATCTGGGAGTGCTAGATCCGGGTCAGGCAGTGGTGGAGCCGGGCATGGAGGTTCCCAAGGTTTTACAGCGGGACCGCAGTCATCAGCTCAGTCTAGTACGCCTTCGGTGCAGTCGACTGGGTGATAGAGTGGCGGATCCAGACGGATTGGTAGCACCGATTGTTACTTTTGTGGGGAGACGGGCCATTTCAAGAGCAACTGTCCACACCGTTCGGGCAGTAGTTTCTTGGGTCGGGATGTTGCTAAATAGGGACAGAGAGCAGCACAAACATCAGGTACCGAAGTATTGAACCAAACCAAGTCCAGTAGGGCCAACAAGGCCAGTGGGAGATAGAGGGGCCGCGGACGATCTTCTAGTACACAGGCCCGACCTGCACCAGAGGTGGTCACTGGTACGTTATTTATTTTTTATCATGATGCTCGAGTTTTGATAGATCCCGAGGCTACAAATTCTTTTATTTCTCAGGATTTTACACTTTTAGCAATAGAGAATTATCTCCGATTGGTTGGAAAATGGGCATTAGCACCTCCACCGTAGATATGCTAGTGGCAAACTTGGTAATACGCTGTTGTCCAGTGATAGTGGGACGTTATGAGTTGGATGCAGATTTGATTCCCTTGGATATTTATGATTTTGATGTGATTCTGGGGATAGATTGGTTAACCACGCATCATGCCTCCATTGAATGATTTGACAAGAGGGTAGTATTTCAGAGTCCATGTTTGCTTGAGCTTACTTTTCAGGGCGACCGTAAAGTGCTTCCCTCGGGAGTGATATCAGCTTTGACGGTTGAGAAGTTATTGAGGAAAGGTGGTGAGGGATATTTAGCTCACGTGATCGATTCTCGGGATACTCCGGTGAGGTTAGAGGATATTCCCGTGATGAATGAGTTTCCAGATGTGTTTCCAGAGGATTTTCTGGGGTTACCACCACACCGGGAAATTGAGTTCACCATAGAGCTTCTTCCAGGTTCCCAATCTATATCACAGGCACTGTACATCATGGCACCAGCGGAGTTGAGGGAGTTAAAGACTCAGTTATAGGACTTAGTGGATATGGAGTTTATTTGACCGAGTGTATCGCCTTGGGGTGCGCCGGTGTTATTTGTGAGGAAGAAATATGGTAGTTTGAGGCTATGCATCGACTACCGATAATTAAACAAGGTTACAGTGCGGAATAAGTATCCTTTACCACAGATTGATGATTTGTTTGATCAATTAAACTGAGCAAAATATTTCTCTAAGATTGATCTTAGGTCCGGGTACCATTAGTTGAGAATCAGAGAAGAAGACATTCCCAAAACAGCTTTCAGGACACGCTATAGGCATTATGAGTTGTTGGTGATGCCATTTGGCTTGACTAATGCACCATCGGCGTTTATGGATTTGATGAATAGGGTGTTCCAATGGTATTTGGATCGATTTGTGATTGTGTTTATTGATGATATTCTGGTATATTCGAAGAGTGCTAAGGCGCATAAGAAGCACTTGAGGTTAGTGCTGAATACTCTAAGGAAAAAGCAGTTGTATGCCAAGTTAAGTAAGTGTCAGTTCTGGTTGACTAGTGTGGGATTCTTAGGTCATGTGATCTCTACATATGGTATTAGTGTGGATCCTCATAAAGTAGAGGCAGTAGCTAATTGAGAGCAACCTAAAAACAATTTCAGAGGTGAGAAGTTTTCTGGGCTTGGCAAGATATTATAGGCGGTTCATAGAAGGATTCTCTACGATAGCTGCCCCGTTGAGTCTGTTGACTAGGAAATTAGTCAAGTTTGAATGGGATGGTGAGTGTGAACAAAGCTTTCAAGAGCTTAAGAGAAGGTTGACTTCCGCTCCAGTGTTAGCTTTTCCAGATGATAGGGGAGGATTTGAGGTGTACAGTGACGCATCATTACGGGGTATAGCTTGCATGCTGATGCAGCATGGGAAGGTGATAGCTTATACTTCCAGGCAACTTAAATCCCATGAGATGAACTACCCCACACACGACTTAGAGTTGGCTGTAATGGTCCATGCCTTGAAAATTTGGAGACATTATTTGTATGGGGAGACGTATCAGATTTTTACAGATCATCAGAGCCTGAAGTATTTCTTCACCCATAAAGATTTGAATTTGAGACAGATGAGATGGTTAGAGTTGATCAAGAATTATGATTGTACCATCGAGTATCACCCAAGGAAGGCCAATGTGGTGGCAGATGCACTGAGTAGGAAGTCCATGGGTTCCTTGGCTATTTGCACACAGTTTACTTACCATTGTTGGTGGAACTCCGGAGAGCGGGAATTGTACTTGGGATGGATAACTAGGGAGCTTTGTTGGCTAGCTTTCATGTGAGACCTGTCCTGAATCATCGAATTATTGAAGCTCAACTCCAGGACCTTACATTTTGCATCATTAGGATGGAGTTGGAGGCTGGGAATAGACATGACTATGCCATTAGAGATGATGGAGCCTTAGTTAAGGACAATTGGTTATGCGTACCTGAGCATTCAGAGTTGAGAAGAGAGATTCTCGAGGAAGCTCATAGTTCAGCTTATGCTATGCATCCAGGTGGCACCAAGATGTATCATACCCTTAAGGAGCACTACTGGTGGACTAGGATGAAAAGGGAAATAGCAGAGTTTGTGAGTAGATGTCTGACGTGTCAGCATGTACAAGCAGAGATGTAGAAATCGTAAGGGGTCCTACAACCACTTCCTATTCCAGAGTGGAAGTGGGTTCACATTACCATGGATTTTGTGTATAACTTCCCCGGACTCGAAAATGACATGATGGAGTTTGGGTGATTGTAGATAGGCTTACCAAGTCAGCGCATTTGTTGCCGGTACGGGAAGGTTATAGGATGGACCAGTTCGCCCAACTGTTTGTGGATGAGATCATTCGGCCACATGGGACTCCCGAGTCGATTGTATCATATAGGGATCCTAGATTTACCTTGAGGTTTTGGCGGAGTTTATAGAAAGATTTTGGAACTAAATTACATTTCAATACAGCTTTTCATCCTCATACTGATGGCCAGTCTGAGAGGACGATTCAGATTCTAAAAGATATAATGAAAGCTTGTGTACTGCAGTTTAAGGAAAACTGGGATCCACGCTTGGCTTTGATTAAATATGCCTACAACAATAGTTATCAGTCTAGCATTGGGATGTCTCCTTTTGAGGCACTGTACGGGAGACAGTGCAGGACACCTATATGTTGGAATGAGGTAGGTGAGAAAAGACTACTAACACCATAAATCGTTGAAATAATAGAGGAAAATATCATAATCATCAGGGAAAGACTGAAGGTAGGTCAGGATCGCCAGAAAAGTTATGCAAACCGACGGATCAGGGATCTCGAGTTTGAGGTCGGAGATTGGGTCTTCTTGAAATTATCCCCATGGAAAGGAGTTGTGCATTTTGGTAGACGAGGAAAATTGAGTCCTCGCTATATTGGGCCTTATGAGATCATTGAAATGATAGGCCAAGTGGCTTACAGGCTTGCTCTACCCCCATAACTTTCGAAGGTTCACGATGTATTTCATGTATCCATGCTCTGGAAGTATATGTTTGATGAATCTCATGTACTGGAGGAGCAACCAATTGAGCTGAGAGATGATTTGAGTTTTGAGGAACAACCAGTGCAAATTCTAGATTGGAAGGAAAAAGTTTTACGCAGAAAGACTATTCCTCTAGTTAAAGTTCTGTGGAGAAATCATAACATGGAGGAAGCCACGTGGGAGCCCGAGGCATTGATGCAGGCCCAACATCCACACTTATTCTAGTGACAGGTACAAATTTCGAGGACTAAATTTCCTAAAGGGGGGTGAGTTGTAACGACCCGTATTTTTCATTAGTGAATTTTCGTAAATTAATTTAGAAAATGATGATTTTAACCCTCGGTTTTATAAGAGGCTTGAAAGTCAATTTTTGTTTGGAGACACTTTTGGAAATTTTTCTGCGACCGTTGCGTAGGTCTCGAACTCACGAGTTCGTAGATCGGCGGCAGGCGAAAATCGGAGTCCGAACGAGAGAGTTATGGGTCTAGAAGCTTCAGGGGCAGTTTGGTAATTGGGTTGTGAGATATTTTTAAAAATATCAGATTATTCGCAGATTTTTATCATCATCATTTCTCTCTCATCTCTCGATCTCTCTCGACCGAAGAACACACAGACACACACCACTTAGTGATTTTTCATTTTAGGACAAGCCACCACGACCAAATCACACCATCATCTTCCTCTCATCATTCTGAGCTCAACCATACCTAACATCGAGGTTGATAGCGCCAGAGGAAGGAGATACGACAGTGAACAGTACCACCGCAACTTTTCGGTCAATTTTCGGCCACCACATGTAATGAATTTCAATTTGGACTTCATATTTGAATTCCTTAGCTCGAGTAGATAGATTTCCATTATTAGAACATCAAATTTAGTTGAGAAATGAGTGAGTTATCAAGCTTTGAAAATAGGGTGGTTATGGAGGTTTTTCTGATGAGTGAACAGTAATTGGAGTTTGAGGAAGGAGGTGAGTACAAGATGCAGTCACGCGAGAGTTGGGTATTCCCGATCGGCCATAGGCGCGTGGGGCCCTTTACCTGGTTCCGGCGAACACATGTTCTCATGTTTTCGACGTTTCGAATCTTTTGGCTCAGGTTTCGAGTCAATCGGAGTTCGTTTAGGGGTTGTTTGGAGGTCCGAAGTCGCTGCGTTTTAGTTAGGACGCATGTGTACCTCCTGGGGTTTAAGGGGCTGGATTTTAGATTTTTAATTATCGTTTGTAACCCCGATTGTTACTTTTGACAGGCGATACCGCTCTGGGGACTACAGAGCAGCGTACAGCTCGAGATTGAGCTTATTTGGATTTTTAGTGAGTGGATTTTGGTTTTGTAAATTATAATCCATGCATAAACGTATATTTTAAATAAATTCTTATTAAATATGAATTTTGATAAATTAGAATAATCATAATTATTCTAAAATGATTTATTAATTTTGATGAATTTCGGGAATTTAGAATAATTATTCTATTGATTTATTATTGGATATGAATTTTCAATAACGAATTTGAAAATGAAGTTTTGGGTTACGGCTCGACTTTATGGACTTCGGTTATATTGGACTTTCGATTTATGAATTTTGGCTTCGGCCGAGCTGATGATTTTGGGCTTAGGCCCGAGATTTCGATTTAATGAAGTTTGGGCTCTTGGCCCGGATTTTCTATGATTTTGATTAATACCAGGTATTAAGGATTTCAAAAATTGATTTCGGATTTACATTACGGTTTTCACTATGTATATCATCCTCGAGTATCATGGTTTTTCTCCAGTACATGATGTTGAGGTATTTTCCGTCATGTGTCCGTTGAGGGTTATTTCTCCGACACATGACGTCGAGGTATTTTTTGTCATGGGCTCGTTGAGGAGGTTATTTCTCCGACGTATGGTGTTGAGGTATTCTCCTCCTTACGATCGTTGAGGTTGTCTACGCGTAGTACAGGGTTGCGTCCGCATATCTTGATGTATTTTCGAATATGTGGAGAGTAGGTCCCTGGGTTGGACCTCTCGGTTTCTAGCCATAGCTTAAGGTAATTTCGGCAGTTGTTAGGAGGGCTTGTCTCCATGTTGGACCGCCCGGATATCGAGCTACAGCTCAAGATTACATTAAGGGGATGGTGGGATATTTTTTCAGTATTTTGTGTTCAAGTTTTCTCAAGATTTTAAGCTCCTTTGAGGAGGGTTTTCAAAGCAAGGTTGTGTACATGGGATGTTTTCATTGTTCGTGTTTTCGTAGGTCCCGTCGGACTTCTATTTTCTATATGTTTTCCGGGGGGGAAATTATATTTCCTCAGAACTTGTGGTTTAAATAATTATTATTTTTATCCACTCACATTTTTTCTTGTTTTACGTCCCCTCCAGGCCGTTGAGTTTGACGAGGGCACATCTTGAGGCGGAGGCACTAACTTCCAGCTGCGCTATTACCTATGATCATCGAGTAGGGTTTGTTAGGCTTGCACATTTATCTTTCCAAACTAGTTGCTCTAATAAACCATTTGTGATAGTTGTAAATTATTATTATGGATTGATTGTCTTGGACCTAGAGTTAGTTCGTTATGAGTTTACTTGGACTGTTTGGAATTTTATTCTAGATTTTAAATCCTTCGTCTGACAGGTGGAAAACGTTTTGGTCAATTTACAGGGGAGATTGTGCCAAATTTTTGGTAGAATTCTCGTAGAGTCTTGTTGGACTGGTGAGGGTATTTTAGGAACTATTGTGAGATTTTCAAAATATTGTCAAACGAGGTCATGTCATCTCCAGTTTCGAACTTGAAATGACCCGTAAGTTTAGTTAGTGTATTTTCGTAAATTATTTAAGAAAAAGACGATTTTACGCTTGAGTTATAGGGGTTCGGGGTTCATTTCTTGTTTGAAAATACTTTTGAATGTTTTCTTAGACCATTGCGTAGGTCTCGAACTCAATTCGTAGATAGGTAGCAAGCAAAAATCGGAGTTTATTTGAGGAATTTATGAGTCTAGAATCTTGAAGGGCATTTTGGTAATTTTGGATCCCATATATTTTTTACACCCTAATTTTCTCTCTCTTTCTAGAATTTTCACATTCCTCTCTCTCCTCTCACGACCCACTCTCTCATTGTCTCCAGTGCACTCGCGCTAAGACCAAAAAACCACCACCAAACGTTTGGCCATTTCGAGCCAAACCAACACCACCAAGACCTTCCTCTCAGCCTCACGAACCCAACCATATCTTCCTTGAGCCATGAAGTCCTCCATGGACGACGGAGATGACCATATCAAAGCTTTTTGTCCAATTTCTAGCCAACCAAGGTAATTTCTCGGTCTTGACCTCATTTTTGGGTTCTTGGGCTCTAGTAGATGAATTCATACTATTAAAACGTAAGATTTGGTTGAGAAACGAAGATTTTTGAAATCTTGGATTTTCAGCCGAACACGGCGGATTCAGGCCGACTACAGTGGCGCCGACGAGCGCAAGGAGGAAGGCGAGTACACGCCACAGTAGCACGTGCCAGGCGCGTGTGGCACTTGGGGGTGAGTGGGGCCGGTCTCTGGCCCATAGAGATGCATGTTTGGGTAATTACGACATTCTAGTTATGTTTTCGAGGGTTTCAGGTCCATTTGAGTTCTTTTAAGGGTTGTTTTGGGCATTCTAAGTTACTTTGAGATCATTTTAGGACGCGTGTGCACCCTCAGGGGTTAGAGACCCAAGTTTAAGGTTTATAATTGTTGTTTATTAATCTCGGTTGTCACTTTTGACAGGCGATACTGCTCCTGGGACTATAGAGGAGCGTACAGGTTAGAGTTGAGCTTGTTTGAGCTTCCGGTGAGTTGATTTTCTTTTCTAAACAATAATGCATACATATTTATGTGTTTTAAATAATTAATTATCATTTTTGAGATTCGGGAACTAAGGATAATTGTTTTTGAATGATTTATTATTATTGATTGTGAATTTCAATAACAATTTTGAAACGATTTTGGGATTAGGCCCGGTTATGTAATTTTGGGCTTAGGCTCGATTATTTGATTTGAGTTTAGGCCCAATTACGAGGTTTTGGGGCTACGCCCGGTTTGATGGATTTTGGCTTCCCGGTCGAGTATACGGTTTGGGGCTTAGGGCCAAGATTTTGGATTTGCTTATTTGGGCTTCGGCTGGGGTTTTTGATGGTTTTGACTAAGGCCAAGTACACAGATTTCAGTTTGGGTTTCGGTGTCATACTACCACTTTTCACTAGATGTACAATTCTTAGTTCCTATTATAATTTCTAGCCACGTTGGGTTTGAGGATTCACTCACGTGAGTTGGAGGGATATTTTCTCTGACACATGATGTTGAGGATTACGTATGTACTCGTCGAGGGTTATGTTATTTCTCCAACGTATGATGTTGAGGATTCCATCATGCGCTCGTTGAGTCTGTCTACACGTAGTACAAGATTTCAACTGCATATCTTTGAGATATTTTTGAATATGCGTGTCTAGTGAGTAAGTCCCCGAGCTGAACCTCTCGGTTCCTTAGCCATTGGTTTGAGGGATTTTAGGCAGTTGTAACGACCCGCGATTTTCGTAAATTAAATTAGAAAATGATGATTTTACCTTCTAGCTTAGGAGGGGTTTGAACATAACTTTTATTTTGGGAATACTTTCGAAAGTTTTTCTTGGGCCATCGTGTGGATCGCGAACTCATGAGTTCGTAGGCAGGCGACACACGGAAATCGGAGCCCGTTTGAGTGAATTTTGGGTCTTAAAGTGCAAGGGTACTTTGGTAATTTTTACCCAAGATTGTTGCCTTATCTCCTTTTATCTCCAGATTGCAGAGATATTTTCCGCTTTTTCTTCTCTCCCACTCTCAAATTTTATCTCATCCAAACCGTGATAAAACACAAAATTATACACCACCATCATCACTGAAATTTTTGGTCGTTTCAAACCCAACCAAGGACACTACTTCCTTCCTCTCCTCCCCACGAGCTCAACTGTGTCTTCCTTTAAGCTTGAGGGTAGCTGTGCACAATGCAGCGAAGCTCGGAAGTTTGCCTGAAGCTTCCTGTCTCATTTCCGGCCACCACAGGTATGTGATCTTAGTTTTGACTTCAATTTTGGATTCCTTGCCTCGAGGAGATATATTTTGACTATTAGAATATCGAATTTGGCTGAGAAATGAGGGAGATATATAGCTTTGAAATTCGGGTGGTTATGGAGGTTTTCGGCCGGCAGGAAGCCAGCGTTGGCGAAGGGTGGTAGGGGCGAGTAGACCCTACATTCGTACGTGGGAGGAGCCACCAACTACATTACCGGTGCGTGGGGACACGTGGGGCTCTTCCTTGGGACTCGACGACTTGTGTCTCAATGTTTTCGACGTTCCGGATATTTTGGGGCAGGTTTTGGGTAAATCAAAGATTGTTTACGGGTTGTTTTAGACGTCCAAAGTTACTTTATACGAGTTTAGAGTGCGCGTGTACTCTTGGGGTTTGGGGGTCGGATTTTAGGTTTATAATCACCATTTAGTAATCCCAATTTCTATTTTTGACAGGCGATACTGTTCCGGGGGCAGCAGAAGAGCGTACAACTCAAGATTAAGCTTATTTGGACTTCTGGTGAGTGGACTTTGGTTTTTAAATCATAATGCATGCATATTGTAATGTTGAAATATTGTATTATCGATTTCAAATTTTAGGGATTAAATGGTAAAATTTATTATTTTGAGGAATTTTGATAAATTAGAATATTTATTCTAAAATGGTTTACCAACTTTTATGAATTTTGGAGATTTAAAATAGTTAATCTATTTAATTATTATTGGATATGGATCTTCTATAACCACTTTGAAAATGAGATTTGGGCTATGGCCCGATTTTATGGACTATAGATTTTGGATTTATTGGAATTTGGCTTTGGCCAGCATATGGTTTTGGGCTTAGGCCCAGAATTTTGGTTTCATTGGATTTTGGGCTTCGGCCCGGGTTTCCTATGATTTTAGCTAAGGCCAGGTGTTTCTTATGATTTTGGCTAAGGCCAGGTAAAAAGGAGTTTTGTTGGATTTTGAGTGTACACTACCATTTTACTCTGTTCACCTTCCCCAGTTATTATGGTATTTCTCCAACACATAATCTTGAGGTATTTTCAGTCATGTGCTCGTCGAGGGTGTTTACATGATTTTTCCGACACATGTTCTTGAGATATTTTCGGTCATGTGTTCATCCGCATGATCTTGAGGTATTTTTGGTCAAGCGTGTTCATATCCGACTGATGATCTTGAGGTATTTTCATGTGCTCGTTAAGGTTATCTACGGGTGTAGTACATGATTTCAGCTGCATATCTTTGAGGTATTTTCAGATATGCGGAGAGTAGGTCCTCGGGTTGGACCTCTCGGTTCTCTAGCCATTGCCTTGAGGTATTTTCGGCAGTGGTTAGGAAGGCTTGTGCCCGTGTTGGACGACCCCAGATAGCGAGCTACGACTCGTGATTACATTGGGGGATGTTGGGATGTTTTGATGATATAGTATGTCCAGGTTTCTTATGATTTTAAGCTCATTCGAGGAGGGTTTTCAAAGCATAGTTGTGGACCATGGGATATTTTCATTGCTCGGTTTTTCGTGGGTCCCGCCGGATTTTAAAATTTAAAATGGCTTTTTCAGTAAGTTCTTTGTATTTATAGTTATTTAGTTAGCTATTTAAAGAAGATTTTACATCATGCATGCATGGTTTGAATTTTGGAGGGGAATTCTTCGTTTTCCTCAGAAAATTGTGTTTTTAAATTGTTCTTTTGTCCACTCACACTTTTCCTTATTTTACGTCCCCTCCTGGCCGTCGAGTAAGACGAGGGCTCACCTCGAGGCGGAGGCATCACCTTCCAACTGCGATACTACATACTATCTTCGAGTTGGGTATGTTAGACTTGTAAATTAAACTTTACAATCTATTTGCTCTAATTAACTCTTTGGGATTGTTTGTAAATTATTTCCGAGGATTGGTTGTTTGGATTTGGAGTTGGATGGTTGATTGTGATTTGATCCGAACTATTTGGATTTTAGTTTAGTATTGGAATCCTTCGTATGACAGGTGGAAGTTGGTTTGACCAAATTACAAGGGAGATTCTACCGAATTTTTGGTAGAATTCTCATGAAGTCTTTGTTGGACTAGTATGGGTATTTCAGGAATAATTTGGGGTTTCAGGTGTTGTCAGACGAGAGCAGGGATTCTCACGGATTTCGAGGGGAAATTCGAGAGTGGTAATGTCAACTTGGTATATGAGCTCTAGGTTTAAAACCCTGCAGATTGCAGACCTAGTGTGTATATTATATATGATACTGATAGATTTTGTTTTTCTTAGTGCGATGCCTCCGAGACGTGTACCTCGTCAGCGGTCTGGCAACGATGAAGAGGCAGAAAATGTACGGGATGCACAAGATCCCGTGATTGAGCCCAATCTTAGGCAGACCTTGGATCAGTTAGGTCGAGCGATGACCACGGTGTTACAGAGTAAGGGTACTACTGAGGTTTTTGACATACAAAGGGCCCAAAGGTTGGGGGCTACTGTTTTTACTGATGAGTTGGGCCCAGCGGACGCCGATGGATGGATTACTCGTTTGGAACGAGTTTTTGATGTCATGAGGTGCCTTCCGGGCGGCAAGGTGCGTTTGGCCACTTTTCTACTAGATGGCTATGCGTACCATTGGTGGCATGCTCTGGTTATGACAGGCTGCGATGTCCGTAAGCTTACTTGGGAAGCTTTCCGGGAGTGCTTCCTCCAGCAGTTCTATCCCCGATCGTACCGAGATGCTATGCAGGCTAAGTTCCTACATCTGAGACATGGAAGTATGACAGTGGCACAATATTAGCAGAGGTTCAATGAATTGTTTCGATTTGCTCCTGCCATAGTGGCCGATGAGGTAGACCAATGTCATCGGTTTGAGTATAGGTTAAGGGACAAGATCAAAGTGTCAGTCACTGCAGCATACTTCTTTGAGAGCCTTATTGGATGCTGCTGGAAAAGGATAGAGAGCAGCACCGACATCGAGTACAACAACGGGTAGTCAGACCCAGTCTAGTGGCCAGCAGGGCCAGTGATAGATAGAGGGGTCGTGGGCGATCTTCTGGTACACCTGCCCGAGTCTTTTCTATGATGCAAGAGGAGGCTCGAACTGCACTAGAGGTGGTTATTGGTAAGTTATCTATCTTTGATCATGATGCTCGAGTTTTGATAGATCCAGGGGCTGGTAAGGTGACCAAACAGTGGCACAGTATGAGCAGAGGTTTATTGACCTACCCCGGTTTGCTCATGCCTTATTGGCTAATGAGATTGGACAAGTGTCGTCGTTTTGAGTATGGATTGAGGGACGAGATCAGAGTAGCAGTCACTGTAGTGGAGTATACTTCTTTGAGAACCTTGTCTGATGTTGCTGCCCGGGTAGAGCAGAGTTTGCCAGTTAGGGATTAGCCCGGCGGTTCTAGGCGACGTTGGGATCGCCTGAGTTTCGGAGCCTCTAGTTAGGGACCATCAAATAGAGGCGGTTACAACAATGGGTCTTCAGGGAGTACCAGATCTAGTTCCGATAATGGTGGAGAAGGGCGAGGAGTCTCATGCGGTTTTACTGCTGGGCAGCAGTCGTCGGCTCATTCTAATGGTGGATATATGCAATCTACAGGGAGGCAAGGTAGCCACGGCAATTGATTTGGACGGACATGAGGTACTGGTTGTTACTACTGTGGAGAGACTGTTCACTTTAAGAGGGATTGTCCACACTGTCTGGGTGATAGTTTCATAGGCCGAGGGTCTGCTGGACAGGAACAGAGAGCAGCGCAATCGTCTAGTACTACATCTAGAAGTCAGACATAGGAGTCTCAATTGATCTTCTGATACTCAGGCTCGGGTTTTTGCTATGTCACAGTAGGAGGCCCGAGCTGCACTAGAGGTCGTTATTGGTTGGGATGTCCACACTACTACTTGGGATGTCATCCAAGAGAGGTTCTTTGAGCAGTTTTGTCCTCGGTCACATAGGGACACTATGCAGGCTGAGTTTCTTCAGTTGAAACAGGGTACTATGACTGTACCAGAGTATGAGTAAAGGTTTATTGAGTTATCTAGATTTGCACCATCCTTGGTTCCTAACGAAGTGGACAAGTTCAAGCGATTTGTGTTTGGTTTGCAAGATGATATATGAGCATGGTTACTGATGATGAGTATTATTCTAAGAGAGAATTAGTCGATGTTGCCACACGTGTAGAAAAGAGCTTTCCAGGTACGGATCAGGCTAGCAGTTCTAGACAACATCGTGACCGCGAGTTCTGGAGCTCCGAGTCAGGAACCATCCCAAAAAGGTAGTTACAGTTCTGGTTCTTCGGGGGAGTAATAAGCCACTTAGTACTATGGTCTAGTGGTATTCCTCTCCATATGTTATGTGGAAGTTATCGGGTCTGACTCTCTCGAAGGGCGAGATCGATACCCAATGTATATAATATAATCCCCATCTCCTCATATCATTGTATCAAAAAAAGAAAAAAATAAATACTATTTTAAAACCATTTCCTGCAATATAATCTATAAATTAACCCATCTTCTAGTGACCTGCTTATTAGTAGTGATCTTATTGTAATGAGCTACTATATTTAGGTAGTATGTTCTTATAGTGAAAACTTCATTATGTAAATATAAAGAGAATGCTTCTATGAATTTAAATATTCCCATTATTGTCTAAATCTATAGCTAATAATTTGGCTTCTACTTCATAAATTTTCCTAATGCATATCTACAAATTTGTTCATCTGATTGGGCTTCTTTATTTTCTTATGATACAATATTGATGAACTGTATTTAGCTGAAGTATCTGTTTATACTATCTTATAGCTATTATTGTCTAAAGGTAAAGCCAAAGGTTTTAACTATGCAACTTCTTGTTTAGTTTACTGCACTGACTTAACATCTTCACTATTAAAATACTTTTTTCCTCTCTTACTTGTTTTCCCATGTAAGGCTGGATATGGAATATAATTTCTAGCCTAGTTAAGTAATCCTAAAAATGCTTGTAATTGTTTCTTATCTTCCAATTTATCCAGGAATTATTTTCCTTTCATAACTATGTGTACTTGTAATTGGATTGCTCATGACTTTAATATATATAATATGTTCCTAACAATTGAATGTCATGTTTTCCTAATTCTCCCTTATTTTTACTAATAATGATACCATGATTAGTGAATTTAGTAAATATAGTAAAATTAGCATAAGAACCAACTAAGAACTTTATGAGAGGAGATTTTAAAAACTTAAGGCTTCGTTTGCTATCATTTTGCAAAAAAAAAAAAAATTGTAAAACAAAAACAACGCGGGTTTCAAAAAAAAAATTATTTTGGATAAGATCAATGTTGATTTGTTTTCTAATACTTTATTGTTTTGTAAATTTTATTTCAGACTTGAGTGAAGATTTGGAGGGAAAATTGAAGTCTATATCATTTCTATAATGATCTTTTAAACTTTGTTGGGTCATGTAGAACCAAAAATACTTTGAATTAATTTCCAACTTGATAAATCAAGTTAGACGCCAACTTCGGTGAACAAGTACTTGAAATGACGGTTGAATCTCATGCAACATATATTGCATGTAAGGTACATTTTTCATTAATGTTCTTCTTTCTCTAGCACTTGATCACTTTGTACTTTAAGACACTTTGTTTATTTATCAAATTATTACTAATATATGATGATATTTACTTCTTGGTGGCACAACCTAAACATTGCAAAAGATGTTTCATGTTAGTATTGAAATCACTCAAAAGTTGCAAAAATTCCTTTTATGAACAGTTACATTTCCGTTTAAAAAAAAAAGGGTTACATTTGTCGTGTCGCAAAAGTATTATTTGCAAAGGCTAGTGTTGTCCCAAAAAATAATTTCAAAGAGTGGTCATTAATAACATATACGACGGTATAAAGCTGTCGTAAATGGCTAGTTTAAATCCAAAACTCAAGCAGTTGCGACATAATGATTACCGTCGTGAATGTTTTACGCGACGGCTACTTCTGTCATAATAAATGGCCAAAATATTTGCGACCCCACTATATTGCAACGAAACTATACCCGTCGTAAACCCATCGTGAATGATCATTTACGACGCATTTTTAAGCTTTTACGACAGTAGACTCCTGTCGCAAATGACATTTTTTATTGTAGTGAACAAATAGGATTTTGCACTTTTAATATTTTAAAATGTGTTTAATAGTGTTTTGTAAGAATGAAAAAGGAAAAACTTGTTTGGTACAAATTAATAAAATTTAAAAAAGAGTAAATACGCATTAGACAATGATTTACAAACATAAATTTTGAGATGACGATAGTGAGAATGATAATAGTAGATATAATAGTGGTGTGATGGGGTAGAGGTGGAGGATGTGGTGGTGGGGGTGGTGACAATGGTGGTGGTTGTGAGGTGGAGATGGTGGTGGTGGGGGTGGTGACGACGGTGGTGGTTGTTGGGTGGAGTTGGAGGAAGTGGTGGTGGGGGTGGGGATGGCGTCGACATTGGTAGTTGTGGGGTGGAGGTGGAGGTGGTGGTGGTGATGCGGGTGCAATGACGGTGGTGGTTATGGGTTGGTAGAGTTGATGGGGTGGTAGTGATGGTGGCTGTGATAGGGTGGTGGTGGGGTGGCTGCGGTGATGGTGGTGTTGAGGGTGGCGGTGACGATGGTGGTTGTGTTGATGGGTGGAGGTGGCAGCAGGGGTGGTGGTGGTGGTGGGGGTGGTGGTGGTGATGAGGTGGTGGTGGTGTCGGTTGCGGTGGTGGTGGTGGTGGCGCCGGTAATGGAGGTGGTGGTGATGCTGGTGGGGTGGTGGTGCTAGAGGTGGTGATGGAGATGATGGTGGCAGCGGTGGTAGAGGTGGCGGTGGGGCAGTGATGGCGGGGGTGGTGGAGGTGGTGATGTTAGTGGCGGTGGTGGTGGCGATGGTGATGGTGGTTGTGGTGGTGGTGGGTTGGTGGTGGTGGCGGTGATGGGGTGGTGGTGGCGGTGACGGTGGTGGTTGTGGTGATGATGACTATGGTAATATTGTGGTTACCTTTTACTTAATATTGTATGTATTTTTTTTTTAATTTTTTGGCTTGTATCCTAAAATTCAGGAAACAATAATTTATTGTTTTATAAAATATAAGTAAATTATTGTATATTTTATTTTCATTTTCTATATTCATTTTTTAAAAATGAGTTATCAAACGCGTTTTATAACTGGTATTGTATCTGAAAAACAAAAACATATTTTACAAAATGATACCAAACGAACATTTAAGTGTCACTATGTAGGAAAAGAGTTCAGACAATTTTAATTACTAAGTTTAATATTGAATTTCATAATTTAGTACAATTTCTAGAAGTAAACATGTTAGGATGATGGAAGGTGAACTTGTAGACAACAATTTCTTTGTAGGCACATAATGGACACCGACTCTCTTCCTACGCACATTGATAATTGTCTTCGACCGAGGCCATATTTTTTAATCAAATTATTCCCAAACTCGCATCCATTGGTTCAACTACTACTATCATGCAATTCCATATTTTAATACCAAAACCCGTAAAAGTCATCACCTTCAAGTTTGCATTAAACTTACTCGAGAATTTGGAAAAGGACCGACCATCCTCCCTGGGTTTGCATTAGTCCAAGAGGCCTGAATTCTTAGCATTGCTCTGCAGAAACATGTTCTTTGTTCTATGAATCTTCCCCCTCCTCCATAACAGATCCTTATTTCTTATATGAAATAGTGAGTATCTGAGGACTTTCAAGAGGATGAAATTGGAGGGAATTCTCGAGATAGCTTGAATTTCAGGCGGCAGTGGTTCACTGTTTATCCTTTTGGGGATGAATATCCGCCGGTGTAATTAGAGTCAATGGCCTCGATGACAAGTGTCTTAATTGTCCATACAGTTTTTGCCACCTAGTTGCCATATAAGAAGAATTGACGACAACGGGAGGGAGGAAACATAATCGATGTAACTCTTTGTACGCAGGGTGACTTGGGTGTGTGAGACAAATCGGCATGCCGTGAAGATTACGCACGGACTCCAAGACACAAGATATACGGGGTTAATTCGAATCTTTATGGAACTAATTTTTCAAATATTATTATATATAATATGTTTGTTACATTTAAAATTGACTTTAAATCGTCAAATGGATTTAGCTCAGATGGTTCTAGTCTTAATTTGTAGACTAATGATCTCAAATTTGAATTCCAACGGCATATTCTATGATAAAATCCCTCATCGAGCATATTATATGATAAAATCCCCACAATTCTCTTTTCATTAATTTGCCCCAATCTCTCTCTTTCTCTCCTCCATCTCCAATATCAGCCATTGCCAGCAGCTCCAGCTACCGCTCCACTGCGATTAGTGGATATCTGCCATGGCTTTGGGTTTTTATGAAGCAACTGCAATTAGTGGCCAGCTGCTGTGTCCTCATCACTCTCATAAGCATAACCCCTTCTCATCCTTGTCTCCGCCGTTCCCATGGCCACACCCACAAGCTTGACATCATTTCTCAATTATCCTTGATGGATTGATATAATAATATAATGTAGAGATTATTATTATTATTATTGTTGCATAAGAAAAAATAAAATAAAAAATGAAAATACAAATAAAAATTGAGAGTGACGGACTGGAATAAAAATTGAGGAGGAGGCTTAGAGGCTGGCACAACAAGAAAAGCAGGCTTGTCCGGCGAAACAGACTTGTCGAGCAAAGTTCACAATTCGTCGGGCAACATTAAACCCGGCGAACCTTCGTCGGGCCACCGCCGTCGGGCTTGATGTTAATCGACGAAAACAATGATTTCGTCGAGCAAAGTTCACAATTCATCGAGCAACATTAAACCCGGCGAGCCTTCGTCAGGCCACCGCCGTCGGGCTTGATGTTAGTCGACGAAAACAATGAATTCATCGAGCAAAGTTCACAATTTGTCAGGCAACATTAAACTCGGCAAACCTTCGTTGGGCCACCGCCGTCGGGCTTGATGTTAGTCGACGAAAACAACGAATTCGTCGAGCAATTGCAAGCTTGTCCGATGGATCCATTCACCGCCTATGATTTGTCGAGCAATTCCAAAAGTCAACAACTTGGTGTGCACCGAATTATCTTACTTTTCCCGACAAAAGTGCTTGTTCGTCGGGCAAAATCTTAATATTTAAAAAAATAATTTTAATAATTTATTGAATGAAATATATATATATATATATATATATATATAATTAAAATAAAATTATTTTTTAAATATACAATTAAAATAATAAAACGAATCAAATGAAAATAAAAAAATATTTATAAAAATTAATGTCATGTTTTTACATAATTAGAACTAAAGTAATGTTTTACATATTAAGTTCTAACTACTCGGCGACGGGTCGGGGTGTTCGGGGTCCTAGGCGGGCTGTTGAGCCGGGGGCTGAGGTTGTGACAGAAGCTCATCCAGCCTACGCTCACCCAAGCGGTCAAGCACCTTGGCGAGGGCGGCCTTGATTTGATCGTTTTGGGCCTGGATATGCGCGTTTTGGGCCTGGATATGCGCGTTTTGGGCCTTGATCTCCGCATTTTCAGCCTGGAGGGTCTCGATGTTTCTCTTGAACTCCGACATCTCCTCGGGATTGGCTCCCCAGGAAGAACTCAAAGAGCGGCTGGAGACATCCTAAAGTATCCCGTCGCCCGCCCCCCGGACGATCTTCCCTGGACGCTTACCAAGTCGTCGCTCCAGGATGGCGATCGACCTCTCGGGATCTGGTAGCTGTTGCTCCAACGACATGTCGGGATGCTATTGCGTTAGCTCAGCCTGTGTCTGTTGGACGTCTTGCTCCATCGCTGCCTACAAATTAGAATAAATATTAATTAGAGATATAATTATCAAATTAAAAATTAATGTTTAATCTGCAAAAAATAAACTTACGTGAATATTGTCAGCCTCCTAGTTGCCCCGACCAGTGTACACTTACCCCTAAGCATCCACCTCCGAGAACATCAACCCGGTGATGCGCTGATCCTCCTACCAGGCCGATAAGGATCACGACCCCCCGTGGTGGTTGAATTTATTCGATCCTCAGTTTGATATGTTGGCAGCTGATTTTCGCTGTTCATTAGTAAAAATAATAATTATATCTTCAAATGGAAAATAACATAAAAAATTAATAAATAATTAACTAGGTGGACAATACCAAATAGCTGGGGACACGAAATGGTCGCACAACCACATCCACCCATCCAATTTCGGCCCGTCCAACTCCTCTGGAGGATTTTCCCGAGCTTCCTCCGGGGAAGGCTAGCTCTTGTAGTACTTGTGGAGCTCGTACTTCTAGTCGGTGTACCGTAACTGCTAGTGATTTCTCAGGTATTTACTGACGTCGGTATCCTCCAGGTTGACTCAAAATTGATCTGCAATAAATTATTAAAATTTAGTAAAATAATTAAAAATAATGAAAATAATGTAAAAAACGGGAGAAACACGCACCGATAACTCTCTCCAACAGCGCATGATCTCATCCGGGGGTTGGTTCTTGAAAGTATCCCCCATCATCAGGGACTTGGTACGAAGAATCGCGCCCATGTCATGCACCACCAGGCTGTCAATTTTTATGGCTGCTGTCCGGAGGCGTGGCACATACACTACCAGGAACTTTGCATTCGTCGTCCTGCAAATCCGTTGGGATGTCAAACCCCGGTTGATCCCGCGCACATTCATCGACTTCCCTGCAAATTCGATGAACATTAGTACAAAATATGAGTAACAAATAAAAACGGTTGTTTAAATAAACAAAATAATCAACTTACCCTTAGGGAGTGCTCCGGCAACAGTCTTTGGTTCGTCTGCTCCGGCGTCGTCCTGTTGGGGCTGGGGGTTGATACGGGGTTCCCCCCATTTCTTACTGTGCGGTCGACGAGCCAATTGCGCACCGGTCGCTGATGATCAGAGATCATCGCCTGAACGGACGCCGTTGTGGAGGCTATCGAGGTAGGGGCTGCCTCTTCCGTCGCATGATCAACGAGATCAAGGCGGGGGTGGGTCCTAGAAGTGATCAAGGCACGATGCGACATCTACAATAAGAAATTTTAAATAATTAATATAAAATTAACCAAAATATTTTTAATTTAATAAAAAAAAAACCAAACATTTTTAATATTAAATTCACAAAAAAAAAAAAAAACCACATATAAAATTAACCAACATTTTTTAATTTGAATAATAAATAAACGAAATTTTTTTTATTGAAAATTAGTAAATTGGCCAATAAAAAATAAAACCACCAAATTCTAATTTTTAAAATGAAACCAACAAAAATCAAAATTAAACCTAAAATACTAATTCATCCAAACAAACTTAAACCTAAATTACTAAACTCAAAATTCACAACATTATACCTAAATTTCTAAATCCAAATTTAGGGAATAAAACCAAACTTACAAATTAATCTAAACATACAATAATAATATCCATAATCATAAAATTCACATATCCAAAATTTAGAAAACTCACATATCCTACATCATATCAAAAATTCACATAAATGTTTTTAAATTCACATATCCAAAATTCATAAAATTCACATATCCAAAATTCACATAAAATTCATATCCAAAATCATAACAAAAATCATATGAAAAATTCATAACATTATACCAATTTCAACATTATACCAAACATCACAATTTCAATAAATCATCAACATTAACCCTAAATTACTAAATCCAAACAAACTTAGTAAACCAAATATTTATATTCCAATCCAATCCAAATTCACAATATTCAAGTAAAAACCCTAAATTCACAATCAGCAATTTTGAGAAAAATTCACAATCTGCCAAAATCCAATCCAAATTTCCCTTCCAATTTCAATCCAATTTCATAATATCCAAACCAAATTTCAATTGAAATTTCAATCCAAACTAAAATTAAAATATAAACAATCAAAATTTAAAATAACCAATCCACATTAGCAATAGAGAGAGAGGGAGAACGAGTTCGACCTTGAGATAACTGCCGACGAGAGAGAATCAACGAGAGACAGAGCTGCGACGGCGAGCTTGAGAGATGAGGAGTCCAAGTGAGAGAGAGCGAGAAAGGGAGAGAGTGGTTTTCTTCACCGGTGACCTTGAGAGATGAGGAGTCTAGTGTGTTTGCAGAGAGGTGAGGGTGGGGAGATAACGAGGAAAATGAAGAAGAAAGAAGAAGAAGAAGAGTCAGTCGCGACTTATCAGTGTCTAAATAACCTTGCCCAACGAAGACTTCGTCGGGTAAAAAAGCGGTGGATATTTGTTGGGTAAGGAGTTTCAATTTCGTCAGGAAAATATATGCGCCAAGTTTGAGTTTTCGCGAACATTTTGGCGGAATTTATGAAATTTTCGCAAAAAAAAAAAATTGCGCGTGATTTTTAAATGTTTCCTGACGAATATATTATATTTTCCCGAAGAAATCTGAAAAAGTGCCCGGCGAATGGTTAAATTCGTCGGGCAAGATGCTTATGTTGTTGAGTTTCTGACTGATCTAAAAACCAGGTCCGACGATAGAATTTTCAAGATCGGGACCGTTCACTTTTTAGTTTTACGTGCCTAAAGCCCCATCGATAATTATCGTCATGTTTTACGGAGCTTATGTGCCTCAATCGTTAAATTTGTGAATTTCAATGGGTTTGTCGTAGTTTCGGTTCAATTGATATTCAAACGATGGAATTTCAAAAAATTGACCGTTCAATGGTTACTTTTAAGTGTGTAGACCTTACTCGTCGAAAATCTTGATGTTTTGAGGATTTAAAGTCGTCTGATTGCTAAAAAATGTTTTGTTACCGTTGAATTGTCGCGCACCGTTACCTAATCCCAAAAATTCCAAATTTGCTAATTTTTCGCGTAGGCGATCTATGAGTACGTGCAATAAATGTGGATGGTTAGATTGGTCCATTTCATTTTTTAAATTATTGAAATTCGTAAAATAAGCATATTCATCAAGGAGTTTAAACACTTCAAGGAAACTTCATTATATTTTTCAAAATTTTGATTCCATTGATATTCAAACGATTTAATTTGACCGATCCAACAGTTCATTTTGTGGTTTTACGTGCCTAGATCTCTCCCGTCGAAAATCGTGAGGTTTCAAGGATTTAAAACCGTATGATCGTGAAAAAACGTTATGTAACCGTTGAAACGTCGCGCACCGTTACATATTCTCTGAATTTCCAAATTGGGTAAAGTTTCGCGTAGGCGATCTATGAGTACATGTAATAAAGGTGGACGGTTAGATCGTTCCATTTCATTTTCTAAATTATTGAAAATCGTAAAATAAGCATATTCATCAAGGAGTTTAAACACTTCAAAGAAACTTCATTACATTTTTCGAAGTTTTGGTTCCATTAATATTCAAACGATTGAATTTGACTGATCCATCCGATCATTTTGTGGTTTTACATGCCTAGATCTTTCCCGTAAAACATTGTGAGGTTTCGAGGATTTAAAACCATCGGATCGTGAAAAAACGTTGTGTAACCGTTGAAACGTCACGCACCGTTACCTAATCCCGGGATTTCCAAATTGGGTAATTTTTCGCATAGGCGATCTATGAGTACGTGCAATAAAGGTGGACAGTTAGATCGTTCCATTTAATTTTGCAAGTATTTTAAAAACGTTGGTTAATAATTAAATGTAAATTGAATCTGGTATATATTGCCCGACGAAGGTACATGAATATTCGTCGGGCAAATCCTCTTACCCATAATTTGGTAAATTGTTTAATAATTTTAAAATGTTGTTTAATAATTAGACATTGGACAACATTTCCCGATGAATGGTACATGAATATTCGTCGGGTAAATTGTCATTTTTTTGTCAAAATTTTATAAATGTAAATGAATGAATTTGGTAAGGGATTTGTTTTGCCACTCAGCAGTAGCCCATTGTCACACAATCATACTTATTTGACGTGTTGAAGATCGGAGAAGACGAGGATGCATGCATATGTTAATTACAATATGAAACATATATATGGTGAGAGACTTCTCTTCTGCTACCAGGTGTATAACATGCTTAGTCATATGTAATCTAGCTCTTCATTACTAACTTTTCACTTCGCAATGTTGTTATTTTCTATGCTGTCACAACTCCTTCAATTCTATTATGTTCTATAATAAAGGAAGAAAAACTGGTAGACTTAGTAATTTCAATGCCAAAGTTACCATCTGGAATGGAGATGAAAATAGCAGCAAGTGCATGAAACGGGGGGCCATTGGGTCTATTAAAAGGAATGGAAATTTTGGAGAATATCATAGATACCAGCTTGGTGCCAAATATATCTTTTTTGATCTTACGCTCTTTGAAACCAAGAGAGCCAAGTAGAATCAATAGCAGGCCAAGACCGACTATGCTTATGGAATCATTCATAAAAATTGACATTTTGATTCCAAATATCCTATAGCCATGGCATTTTCTGTCAATTAACCTTTTTTACTTGATAAAATAGTGTATAAAATTTGGGGCAAAATGGGTCAGAACCTTTGCCCGACGAATAAGCAAAGAAATTCATCGGGCAAAGTTAAAATAATTTGCCCGACGAAGTTTCTTTGCTTGATCGTCGGGAAAATATTTTGACCTATTTTTCCCTAAATTCTATACACTATTTTATCAAGTAAAAAAGGTCAAAACCGACTGTGCTTATTGAAGCATCCATAAAAATTGACATTTTGATTGTTCATGAGAAAATCTTCATCACTGCATTTCAAAAACTGACTAGTGTAAGTATAAGGGACATGACTTACAGGTAATTCCAGAGCATGCCCTAAGATGAACTATTGGGAAGCCAAATTAGGGATGGTGACATCAAAGTTTGTGGCTTTAGTACATAAAAGATTAATTGAAACTTTTATGAATGAAATCATAAAACATACATATAAATCACACTTATTGATTTGAAGATGGATATTACATATATAAATGAAATCATTTATTTACAACTTTCATTCGATGTCGGATTCGCTCTCCCCCTTCCAATCGCGCTCGTCATCCGAGATATGCACAGTACTTGACTCCTCATAATCACTTTTAATTTGTTCTAATTCCCCGAGATCAATAAAAGTGCCATCAATCACAATCGGTGGGATGATGTCGTTGGTCAGTACTCCATCCACGTTTAGGGTGGATGCCGAGGAATCCACCTGGTAAATGATTTGGTCATCGTCTGTTTCCCCATCTTCTTCATGGTATCGATCATCCAAGTCCCAAATATTTCTATGATTCACCATCTCAGCTGCTCTCCAACCAGCACCAGCTTTTAGATCATCCACATAAAATACTTGTTTCGCCGTACTAGCGAGGATGTAGGGATCACTCTCAAACCACATGGTGTTTGTGTTGATAGAGGTACATAACTGATCTTTAATGACATTTCTTGGGATACTTGGGTTCGTATCAAACCAATGACACTTGAACAAGATGAATTCCTTGCGGTCTGCGTATAACACCTTAACCATACTTAACAATCTGCCGTAGAACCCCGTATCAACATTTTCCCCATCCCCCGACATGAAGACCCCGCTGTTTTACATAGACAATTTGTCTTCTCGTTCTTTGCACATGAACTTAAATCTGTTAACGTGACAACCAGCGTACGCTTATCCTCGAAATGGGTCAATGGCCAGCTGCATTAATTCTTTATTGAAATTTGGCGAGTTGTCATCTTTCAGCTGTGCCATCTGGTAAGATACACACAAGAAATGAAATTGTTAAACTTAAAAACAATTTAAGAAATTGAGACAATAAATTTTTTGACTTACATGCTCGGAAAACCAACGTGGAAAAAGTTTTTTGTCCATATCTTCCCAATTTGAAGGATATTGGGCCTTCATCAACGCCTCGTGCTGCTTGTGGAAGGGCCAGACTTCGTCACAGTTGTTCAGTATGAACCAATGAACCACCTCCATGTCACTATTGGTGAACGGCTCTGACACTGGACCAGTGCCGAATGGTCGTGCGGGTTGGGCAAATACAGATAGGGTCTCTAGACGTTGACCACCGTCGTCGTTGCGTAAGGTCCTATTGAAGGAAGTTTCAACATTCTGAAGGTACATTGCACAAAATGTCAGTGCCTCCTTGACAATGTACGCCTCCGCTAAAGAGCCTTCGGAACGTGTCTTGTTGCGAACGGACCCATTGTACGTACCTAACATTCCGCAAGGAAACATACATTATGATTCACATATATACATGATAGTAAGGAAATATTATCAAAAAGCAGGAATAAGTTATACAACTCGATTGGATACATCCAACGATAATGCACCGGGCCGGTGCCAGCTAGCTTTGCCTCATCCGACAGATGTAATAGTAGGTACACCATTACATCAAAGAATGCAAGTGGATATATTTGCTCAAGCCGGCACATTATGTAGACAATATCCTCGTTAATTGCTTCGAGGTCCACCTTTACCAACGATCTGGCACATATTATGTTGAAGAACTGAGACAAATAAACTATTGTCTCAACAATACCAGGCTCCAAGAAGGGCCGAATACCAATCGAAATGAGTCGTTGTAACAAAACATGATAGTCATGGCTATTCATACCAGACATGCTGCCACTGTCGGTGCTAACGTTTCGGGATATGTTGCCAGCGTGCCCATCGGGAAATTTCACACATTGCAAACACTTTAGGAATTTTTTCTTATTCTCCGGCGTAAATGTATAACTTGAATGAGCTATGATGTATTTACCATTGACGACTTTTGGCCACAAATTAGGCCGAATCCCCATTTCTTGCATACCAAGACGAGTCTTTTTGTGTCCATTGACTTCCCTTCAATGAGTAAAGTCGTTCCCCCAATACTCTCGCCAACATTCTTCTCGATGTGCATAGGATCCGCGATGTGTCTGATTTTCAAGTTCGACCAATACGCCAACCGGAAGAATATGTTGTTTTCGTCCAATTTTCCTGTTCAGTTGGTTTCGGTCCTCGTGTAACGAAGTCATGTATAATGTTCAGTTTAGACAATATCTCATCACCGGACTTCTCCCTTGGTCGAGCTCGTAACTCTGATTTGCCATCAAATGAGTTAGATTGCATTCGTCATCGGTGATCCCAAGGCAGAAACCTTCTCGTACCCAAGTAGCATACCTTCGATGTGTGCCAAAAGGACGTTGTGTCTGGTCCACATATCGGGCAAGCAAGATAGCCCTTGGTGCTCCACCCCGACAACATACCATGAGCTGTGAGAGATTGTGGGCATAGAGGAAGAAGAAGAAATGGGCATCAAGGTTATTTATTGTGTTTAGACTTTTGCCCGACGAAGCATATTCGTAGGGCGAAGTTTAATGATTCGTCGGGCATACTTTAGTCAACGCCAAGTTTTGTCCGACGAATAACATTCGTCGTTAGGTCTTATCTTGCCCGACGAATAGAACCGATTCATTGGGTCAACCCTTCCTATTTTATGCGCTAACAACTTGTTCCTCCCACCAATACCTTACTCAACGAGCCTTCATTTTCGTTGGGTAAAATGTACTTAGGCAGTGAAAACTACTTCGTCGGACAAAATTTTGTCGAGCAACCTCGGATTTCTTGTAGTGTGGCGTTGAAGGTGGGAAAGTAGCTCTATCCGTCTTATCTGGTTGTTCTGCTGGTTTACTTTCATTTAAAGCTTTAATGGAGAAAACGTGATGAAGATGAAGATTTCTCCATCACTGTAGTACTGGTTGTTGCAGTGGTGGTGGTCACCACCAGAGAGAGCAGTCGAAGATGGAGGAGAGAGAAATTTTGGGGCAAAATTTGTAACTAAAAAATTATAAAGTGGGGTCTTTTTTATAAATATGTAGAAGTAGAGTTTGACTTAGGTTGGTTTTTTGAGAAAAAAGCATATTTGAAATGTTTTTCCCTACACAAGGCATATCAGCCAATTTCTGTTTTTTTGATATTGGGGGAGGGGAATTATATTATATAAATATTGGGTATCGACCTCACTTGATGAAAATCGAACCCGAGACCTCCCACATAACAAGTTGAGAGGAATACCACTAGACCATAGCACTAGGGCCAGTTTGGTATTGTTGTGCTTTTTTGAAAAGTTGATTCTCCTGTGCTTTCTTGACAAGCAGCTGTATATTAAAGCAGTTAAACGTTTGGTAATATTTTTTTTAAAGTGCTGTGAGTATGAAAACTAATGTCAAAGTGTTTGATAAATTTTTGTATAAAATTGTGGCAGACGTGGATAATGACTAAAATCATGATATTGATAAGGGTAAGAGGTGGTTGTGGTGGTGGTGAGGTGGAGGTATGAATGGATGAGGAGGTCATGGTGGTTGTGGTGGTAGAGGTAGAGGTAGATGAGGTGGATGTGGAGGAGATGGTGGAGGTTGTGGTGACGAAGGTGGAGGTAGAGGTAGAAGATGTGGTGGTGGTGGTGATAGAGGTAAGGGTGGATGAGGCGGTGGTGGAGATAGAGATGTGTCTGGTAGTGAGGCGGGTGGCAATTGCGGTGGTGACGGTAGTGGAGGTAGTGGAGGATGAGGTGGAGACTCGGGTGGAAGATGTGCATGTAAAGGTGAAAGAAGTGGTGGAGGTGGCAATGGCGGTGGCGGTTGCAATGGTGACCGTGATGGTGATGGTGGCGCCGTGGTAGCTACGGTGGTGGTGGAAGAGGGAGGTGGAGGTTGAGGGAAGAGGTGGTGGTAGAAGAGATAGAGATAAGGGTGAAAGATGTGGTTGTGGTGGTGGTGGTAGTGGTGATGATGGTGGTGGTGGTAGTGGTGATGATGGTGGTGGTGACGGTAGAGTAGACTTAGGCATGAAGTGGTGGTTTGTTCCCTTAAGAAAAAAAAATGCGTGAGAAATATAAACGGTGAATAAATAATAATTTTTTTAGAAATTAATTTAGATATTATAAGAAATAAAAAATTTCATTAACTTTTTGTAAAAACAGTTTTCAAAATGAACCTATATGCTGTTTTTAAAAATTGCTGTCAAAATGCCCTTACTTTTTAAAAAAAAACAAGATTTTCAATTTTACCAAACACTTTTGTACTGCTTAATTTTTAAATAAAGCAATTTTTTTAAGAAAAAAAATAATACCCAACGGGATCTTAGTGGCTTCTCAAATATGAAGGATAACTACCCTAAAATAGTCAAGGGACTATAGCTCATTTAGTGTGTGAGCTTTTTAGTGAACTTAAGCTCGGCCCATGTGGAAGGTTAAATTCCACACTAACAAATACAACTTGTAAAGTACGATTATAAGTCCAATTTTGGGTCCATATCAATTAAAAAGTAGAAAGTCAGAAACGATGGAAATTAACAACGGGCACGTGAATATCATCTGGTAGAAACCTGAAAGTCAGAAAAGATGGGCACTAAATGTCACCAGGGGCCCCACGAGAAGGCATCCAAAGATGTCGATTAAAGACCAAGAAGGTTTAATATTCCTAAAAGAAAGATGCCCTTTCGATGCCCTCAAACTCCATTATAAACAAACCCTCAACCACAACCAGATCATCTCAACATCTTATTATTCTTTGGCAATTTGCAGAAATTAACCTTTCTCTTTCTCTTTCTCTTTCTCTCAGATTATGCGAGTGTCCATGTTTGCTTCAACCCATTGATCTGCTGCGGCCGGATGGCGGATGAGATGGTAGATCTCTCGTCAGGATCTATCTCATCATCATCTCATCAACCACTGCTGATCTTTCGTTTAGACGATGAATCAGAAGTCCTAGAATATTATTTATCTTGGGATTTCAGTTTGGGAATGGGTGGCATCGGTAAAATTACTCTTCCTATTCGATGACGGAAAAAAGAGCAGGAAGTTGTTCTGCAACTACCAATTTTAATATTGAGTGGGTTGAAATTTTAGATGTCGAATTAATGGTGTATGAAAGAGATTCATAAATTATGCTTATGATTGATTACAGAAAGAAAAAAAATCTCATTTATTTCAACACAGAAGACATCAAATTACAAAATTGTATGCAAAAGATTCATTAATTATGTTGGTGATTATTTTAGTTGGAGCTGGGGAACATTGATGAATACTTGTATGTATAGTCACCTTGCTTATCCAGTATAATCTCTATTTCCTTGATATAATTCAATGATTTCTAGAGATATTTGTGAATGATTTTTCCTCGTTTAGATCTTCATTTGATAAATGTGTACCAATATTTAATTTAAGGAAATGAATGTCTGTACTTAGGCTGCTACCATGTCACCGCTATTCCATACACCATTTACCCCTTTGCTTGAATCAGATTGAAAATCCCGACATATTTTAACGTTGCCATATTTTGAACTATGTTTTCTTATCTAATTTCCTTCTATCAAATCAATGGAGGTATGAATTTTCCCAAACCAGATTTTAGAGAGAAGAATGGTAGCAAGCTAGGCCAATGAGATGGGTTTAACAAAATGAAGCATGAAGCAAATGTTCTGCTGAAACACTTGCATTCAAAGAAAGCTTTCTACTGTTTTATTCAATCATATTATTTCATCGTCTTAACATATGAAGAAATGGAAGATAAAGCATGCACAAGGATTTGTTACACCAGCAACAATGAGCAATGAGGCTGCTAGATACGATACAACAAGAAGCCATCCTCTTGTGTTCTCTACACGTAGGGAACAGCTATCCTCTGCGTACCAACCGGGCCGGCTTCCATATCCTCCCAAACCAGATCCGAAAGTGCCATTGTCAATTCTCCCACTTTCCCTGATACACACAAACAAAATCAGCAACAGAGTGGATTTTACTGCACAATTCAAAGATGAAGAAATCAGCACGAGAGTGGATTTTACTGCACAATTCAAAAATGAAGAGTTGGTTACCATTTCCAATGGGTTGTTCATCCCACTCTATAATTGGCAGCAGAGGAAGTGTGCTTCCTACAAACATCATTTCAGCTGAATTTTTGGCTTCTTCCACGGTTATATTGGTTGTTTTCACAGCTTTAAGCCGGCCCTGCTCAACCAACTTGGGTGCGAGTTCAAGAAGCCTCAACACCGTGCACCCGCCGAGGATCTTATCAAAGAAGGGCACAATAAGCTCCTTGTCATGACTTATGAAAGCAACATTCACATTTGGACCTTCTGCTATGTATCCTTCCTCATCAACCCAAATCGAAGCAAATGCTCCCTTCTCTTCAGCTTCCAATTTCGAAAGGACATTTGGAAGGTAGTTTACATTCTTCATTGTGGAAAACTCTGGTGACTTCATTGGAATGGTGGATGTAATCACTTTAACCCCTTCTTTGCACTGGTAAAAGTCTTCGTCGATAACTACTGCATAGAACGTGGGTGTTGAGCCCACTGCAGGGGTGAGCAAGAAGTTTCCAGGACCTGCACTCAACCAGTATCTTAGTGTTCCTTTTTGAATCTGTGATGCTGCAGCCAGTTGCACAAGAATGGTTCGCAGAGTTGATCGAGGGAAGGGAGAGGAAATCTTTGCTTTTGAAGCTGATCTGAGGAACCGGTTTAGGTGGACATCTAGCTCATAGATGAATCTGCAGAAATCAAAATATTCATATCAACAACTCCATCAGCCCTTAGTGATAAAACTTGCAATGCATGAGCCATAGAGCCTGAGATGTGTCAATGTAAATGTCAAAGAAGGAAAGAGGGAAAGTCTAATGCCTACCCATTTAAGATAATTGCGGTGTCAAACACACCATGACCTCGGTGAACCATGTGATCATCAATTGGAAGCACCATCAAAGCTGGATCAAGAATAATTCCACCGTAAGTGCTGGAATACATGGCAGGGTATGGTTTCTTTTCAACTTGGCTCCATTTCTCATGAAGCTTTTCAAGCAACTGGTTGATAAACACAGTATCAACTTAGGAAGTTCAGTATTAGTACAAAAAGTAAAATGATAGCTTAAGATTAGGCATTGAGAAGGATACTTAAGTAACAAGCCATTGATCTCACATGAGAAGACAACATAATTGCAGCAACCAAAAATGCAAAAGTCACAAAGTGGGGCTATCAAGTTCAAGTCAACACTTTCAAACATACAAACACGCACACGAATATAAACATAATATAATCTAATTCGGTTGCAGGCTCTTTTGACGAATATCAAGGTTTATTCTTCTACACTTCGTCAAAATTCCTGAAATAATCTCATTCACACAAGGGTTTTTGCAGAACCTAACTGGATGAAGAATGGAAAACTGAGGGGAAAAAATACACTGCAACAACCATTACCTAATGTGACGGTGACTTAAAATTACAAAAACCCAGGTAGGTTGTCATATAAAACCAGGGGTTTTGAATTCTTACCTCAGATGGTGATTTAAACACATGAACTTGGAAATCACCGACATGTCCAGCCTCCAATGTATCTTCACAAAAAATAAGCAAGTGCATCAACAACCATAGCACAAGTCGTGTTTCCAGATCATGATGGTCAGATCAATTACAAATTTGAAAACTCCAAAATAAAAAATCAATACACAAAACAAAACAGAAGATCACCTGGTTTCTGGTCAGAAGATGAAGAACTGAAGCTTGCCATGGATCAGCAGAAGCAAAAAAAGAGTAAATTACAAATAAGCAACAGATTGAGGAAGAAGGACACAACAAATGGAATGATATAGACCTGGTTTTATTGGCATCCATTAACCCTTAAGTTAATTGAGGGGAATGCATTTTTTTTTCCAACCCTTTGCAAGTTTACAGTTTGTCGTGCAGTGTTGTGGAAATATTAGTGTCAGCTCACTGACTTTTGTTCTTTCTGGTGTACTCTTATTGGTGGAGAGATTCTATATTCAGGGAAATCAACAACAAATTGTATGTAACGCAAACAAGATGTCATACATTTAACTTTCTCACTGATTAGCAATAAATTGAAATATCGTCACACTCCCATTACATGTGACTCACTATCCTTCTATCCTTACTATAAGAAAGAAGATTCCATTGAAATTTAATTTCTTTGGATACCTCACCTAAAAGGTCCATAATGCCAAGCCACTCAAGTTGAAAGTTTTAGTTTATGCTTTAAATTTGTGTTCAAATGTAATATTTTTATAAGCTTTTAGAACCTTATTTTTTTGATACAAAGTAAAATAAATTAAAACAGCAAAGAGCCCTTAGGGCATCCACAATTAAAATAGTCGTACTTCTATGCTCACACAGCTTCCTTTGGAATAGCTCTCTCCCACCTTTGATTCATATCTCTAGGATGACCCATCTCAACCAGCGAGTCAGCAACGAAGTTAGCCTCTCGAAACACATACGAAAAACGGACATCCTGGAATCTTTTGCTTAACCTCTAAGCATTGGCAATAGTCCTAGAGATTCTCCAGGGGGGCTTAAGTTTCATGTTGACTGCATCAATGACCACCTTTGAGTCACCCTCCACCAACAGCTTGTTGCATCCAATTCCAAAAGCGGCCTTTAGACCCTCCACCAGCGCAGCACCCTCCACCAATAGCTTTTAGAACTTTATGTTGACATCCAAACAACTCTCTTGGCATACTTTGGCCCCTTTCCTCCAAATGCTTACAATAATGAGGTATTTTTATTATTAAAATTGTAAGGCACCATTGAGCCTGCTTTAATGCATTATGCATAGCCAAACGCATCAACTAGCCAGTAATAATGTAATATTGGAAAAGATTTGAATTTCGAATTCTTGTTTTCCACGTATATTAGTACTTCAAGTAATCAAATTGCTTACTTAACTATCACTTGCTTTGTTTTTTAAACTGTTTTACCATGGCCAGAGTAACTCTACTGGGAATCTAGGGCTAAAAAAGTCACAAAGAAAATTCTCATCAGCTGAGATGGCTTTTTTGCACAGGATGGTAACTTTTCATGTCATGCATCAAAATTTGCAAGAAACAAGGCCATGTATGATGTAGAAAGAGAAATATATTTGAATCATTTTAATTGACCACATCAATTGAACCATATGATGTGGCAATTAATGAATGATGTTATTTTAATAAATATAAATACATAGTAAGAAAATGTATTTTTCAGTATTACAAATGCCATGCCATTAGAAACAATAAATTTGAGACTATCGATTTGAATATAATGATCTATATCCTGTTGTATATCTATAATTTTCTGGCATGCCTTTGACAGAAAGATTTTGTCCTCCTTAAAGCTTCTTCAATGGAGGATGAATCAGCAGCGAACGTAACACGTAGCCAATTCTTCAGTCCCACTGCTGTTCCTGCAAGTCATTAAGGAGATGCTTGTAAATTGTTAGGTGGTTAAAGCCCCTGAAAAAAAATACCTCTTCTTTGCTTAATTATTACCTGGGAGAAGGATAACAGATTCTTCTTTGGCCAGTTTGAAACAAAACTCAATATCATCATTAATATCTTTGAGTAGCGAAAGGTCTAATTTCATCTGCATCATATTACAAAATAAAATGGAAATAAGCAATAAAATAAAATAAAATAAAATAAATAAATCGTAGTTATGTTTCCTCACCATTACTGCCATAGATCCTTCTGGTTTGTTTGGACAAGTAATACAAGGGATCTCTAACATCCTATCACAGCAAATGTCTGAAGACTGCTTCAGTAAATAGTTCGTTTTCTTGAAGAAAACCTCTTCGGTTTGCTCAAGGATGCCGGGAACTGCTGCCTATAACTTACCCAATATGTCAATAGAAAGAGAAAAAGGAAGTCGATGCTCTTGACATGAGTAAGAATAAGCTTGGAATAATTCACATTAGTTTCATCTGTAAGTTTTTGTCTTCGCATTTCAAGTAGCTGAAAGAAAATCAAAAACTTAATACTTGCAAACAAACTAAAAACCTCGACCAACAAGCTACAATATGAGATGACTAGCACTGGTGTACTGCATTGTACTCGGAATTTCTCAGAATTTTGAACTTTAACGGCGTTTACTTGAAATTGCCTTTCATTATACCATTCTTGGAAAGAGCTTTAATTTAACAAGTGGTAGCTTTGGAAGACAAGAAGATGCAAGTAGCATGATCTAAAATCAAAGTTACTAATCAAGAAAATATTTATGTTTCATTGTGTTTAAGCAATTTAAAACAAGAATATCAGATACAAACCTGAATGAAGGTTGCAGGTCCTCCCAAAATATCAAAATATTTCTTGATGCGCTCAACAACCTGAATACAAAGAAGTAGAGAAAGCTTACATCACTGCTTGAAATGGATGTTCGAATTACAGACACTATGACAAGTTTACGATTGACAGAAGAAATTATCAACAATGAGATCAGCATAAAAAGCTTGTATCTAAGCTTATGTTTCTGTCATGAACGGATAATGTCTTAGATTAATGAGTTCACAAAACCATGTGTAACAGGTGTAGCTGAAATGACTTCGCAAACTTTAAACCCTATTATCAGAAAAACAAGTGAATCTACAAGAGACTTGCTCCGATTTATTGGCCAAATGGAAAATAAGATAGACTTCTATTATAACAAGTATTTCTTCAAACTGATTTATAAACCATAAATGGCAGAGGGAAAGGGGATATTTCAATTCCATAGACAATCCAATGGGATAGTTTAAAATCGTACCCAAATCACTTCAAATGGAGTTCATGATTCTGAGATTAACGAATTAAGAAGTTTCAGAAGTGAACACAGACTACAGAACTTAGAAGCCCTACCAAACAAGTATGTGTGTTTGGGCACGTGCATCACGTTTTTTGTGTGAGAAAGAGTACCTTGGGTTTCTTAAACATCCCAGATGGATCAGTTGTGACAAACCAACCAAGCCGCCATCCGGGAACTATCCATCTCTTTGACAGGGATCCAAGAGTAAGAACAGGAACAGTTGATCCAAACACTCCCATAGGCACAAATGGATTATGCCCGAAAGCAAGATGCCCATAGACTTCATCAGCAATCACAAGAATTCTAAGCTTTTTCGCCGTTTCTGCAATCTGAGTGTGATACAAGCAAAACCAATAAGTTACAAAGCACATTCAGTGCCAATAAGAAAAACATGGTCTAATAATGTACAATATTGTCTTCCAATGCCATACAATTGACTACTAACCTTCTCCAAATGCTGGTAACTGTATACATTTCCGCAAGGATTTCCGGGGTTTATAATTACCATTGCGACCGTGTTGTGATCTGCAAGAGCTTCAACAACATCAAGATCAACCTCCCAGCCTTTGTCTTGCAGGAGATCAACATGTCGAACTTCAAGATGCCTAAAAGCAGAACAAAGTTCATAAATAGGGAAGCCTGGCCTTGGAAGCAAGATATTGGCACCGGGGCGAGCAATCATTGCCAATGCAACATCAATGGCTTGTGTGCAACCAGATGTAACGAAAACATCATCAGATGTTAGCTTGTATGGAAGATCATGGGACAGATAGTCAGCAATTGCTCTGTCATGAAGCCAAATTATAGAAAAATCAATGATAATATCCAAGCTTGCCATATTTATAACAGGAATTGCACATTGTAGTGAATAAGCATCATGAAAATCATTAAACTGAGAGCCTCAAAGAGTGCAGATGCCCCGGTGTTTGCATCCCTATTGATCAAACATGTATTGACTAACATGGATGACAACAACGATTCATAATTGTGTTGATTTCGATACCTAACTCACATCAACTAGTAACTTTCTTAAAACTTTAATTAACAGTTTTTTATATATTTTTCTTTTATTAAATTTCAAGTTTCTCTGGTTGTTATTTGGACTGATTTCTACTTTCTCTGATTGAATTCAAAAATCAGTAGAAAGGATTAAAAGCCTAATTACCCCAGAAAGATAAAATTTCAAATTGTTCATGAAACATATTGAAAGTCATTTCAGTGAACAAGACAACAAATAAATAGCTTAAAAAACATTCAAATCCAGACTGAAACAAAACTACATACAGTCCAAAAACCCACTTAAACCAAGAAAAGAATTCGATGAAAACAAGAAAGAAAGTAAAGGCAATTGAAATTGATGCCAACAAAAGTGTTTACCTTCTGGTTTGAGGAAGACCAACAGTGGGAGCATAGCCATGGAACTTGTCGGATTGGATTGAATCGATAACGGCCTGTTGAGCGACACGGGGGTTGTGGAAGCAGGAGTAGGCAGTTGGGTCGCCCATGCCCAAAGAAATTATCCTCCTTTTTGCATTTTCGTCAACATTTTGCAGCAGCAAGCTCAGAATGCCTTTAATGGTGATTGTTGTTGAAGCTGTGTCCACTTGAGCTTGATGGTTCAGAGCTCCATTTTCCATGAGTGATTAAAATTGGTGGGTTTTGAGGGCTTAATTAATTGGGTTAATGGTTTGAGATACTGGGTTCTGCGATTTTGGGTTCAAGGTTGGGGAATCCTAGAGAAGAGAGGGTACGAGTACGACAAATGGAGTGGTACTGGGGGCCTGCGCCTGCCTGCATGTCCGAAGTCCGAACACCACACGTTGAGCTTCCTCTTTAATCTTTATGCATGAAACCAAAACTTGGCAACTAGATATGGAGTTTTCACTCAATGATGCGACACTGTTTATTGCTCAAAACTCACTTTTGATTTCTGTAACTTGTTCAACTCTCATTTTCATCTACGGTCTACCTAGTCTTGTTTGTTAGAGCCGTTCGAACCTTATCATTTATATCCTTAACAATTCAAAAACATTTCTAAATTTTCGTTAAATTACTTGACAAATTAAATACGTGTTTCTTATATTCTTCAACACGATTAAATGAAAACTAATTCTTCAACACGATTAAATGAAAACTAATATGAAGATATAAGTTATAACATGAAACATGTAAATAATACCCTTTAATGTGAGAAACACGTACTTATAATTTTGTTAAGCAATTGGACGAAAATTAAAAGATATATACCCTTAAATTGTTGGAAGGGGATCCACTGTCCCATTTCGATGTTCCCTTATATGTCCCATTCATAATTTTTTGACATATGTCTTCTAACTTAATATCAACTCTAACACTTTCAACTTTGTTTTTTTTTTTTTTGAAATTACAAAATGGATTCATTAAATTGGAGGAAAATACAACTGCTAGAGTTAAGATGACCCTCGTTACAACCTTATCATAACGTTAATCGAGAAAATTCAGTCAAGAAAAAAGAGTACCCACCCTCTAGCGATATAAGAGAGCAACAACACTCAAAACACACAACTCACTAGGAGTTTTACAACGCCAAGAAACGCAAAGAAAAAGCATTTAAGAACAGCCTTGGCAACTAAACACCCATCACCGCTTCAGCCTTCTTCCTGGTTTGCTGCCCTATCCTGAAGCCAAATAAGACAGCGCCTTCCTTTCTACTGCAGATCCGCTGCGAGTTGAGCCTCCAACCAAGGCGGTGCAACATCGAACCAAAGCCTCGGAGGTTGATTACGCAAGCTAAATTGGGCCAACTCATGGGCCGCTCGATTTCCATCTCTACGTTGGAATTTGACCTCCACAATATCTAGTCTGTTAAGCAACCAAAACACATCACAAAGGAGCACACTCACCTCAGACCAATAGCTTTGGCCTCCCTTAAGCAAATCAACACTGTCAACTTTTTAAAAAAAATTAAAAAATTAAAAAACAAATTAAATGATTAAAATCAGGTCCACAATCGGCACACACTCTTTCTCCGATCTATCTCTTACTCTCGCTCTCTCTCTTAGTCATTTTCTCTCTCTCGCTCTCAGAGTCAAACTAACAGAGTCTTCACGGCGTCACAGCATCGCTCGCGACCGCAACCACGACCTCATAGGCTTCACAGCCTCACAGCGTACGGCTGATTTTATTTTCTGTAATTAAGAGAGAGAGATTGAGAAAGAGTACGGCTGATTTTCATGGATAGCTATTGCGGTTCTGATTTTGGTGGTTGTCTCCTATAATATTTGTTTTTTTAATTTATTTATAAGTTAACAGTGTTTTATTTTTGTCAAATATAAGTTAACAATGTTAGAGTTAATGTTAAATTAGAAGCATGTGTCAAAAAAACATGAACGAGACATGAAAAATAACACTGAAATAAAACGGCGGTACATATAAAACGGCCATGGTAAAGTTCTTCAAATTCAAGCGCAAACTACAAAAAGGGGGAAACCTCACATGGACCAAAAGTATTTATGGTGTTGTTTATTTATCACTTGGTTTGGTTAAGTACTCATATTATTTAGGAACTGATATTCACCACACCCTTTTTCCTCCTTTTTTTTTTTTTTTTTTTCTAATCGTGAGATTTAATCAATCATAACAAATTAGTTAATAGAAACAAATTGAGAAGTGCAAAATGAGAAAAATAGAATGTAAAAATCACTTTCCTATTATTTATTGAATAAAGGTAGGTCTGCAAGATATTACATATATAATGTATGGGAGCAAATATTTTCGTGACTTTATCATACACTTTTGAATTTTATTTTAGGATAAACTACATAAAAGTACATAAATTATAGGGGTCATTTCAAGTTCGTACCCCAATTATGAAAATTTGCAAATAAGTATCCAAACTATATTGCCACCAACAGAAATGTACCTCCGTTACATTTTCCGTCCAAAAGAGTGTTAAAAGTACACGTGGCACAAATTTTGTCCACTCAACTTGTGATGTGGCGCAATTTGAAAGGGCATTTTCGGATTATCACAAAAGTACTCCCTCTTCCTATTCTACCACATCGCGAAGCCCCAAATCTAAACCCTAAATCAATTTTGAAACAACCCCCCACCCCAAACAGCCGCGAAACCCAGAAATTTCGTGGGTCAAATCCACCCTCGGTCGTAAACTACCACTGGGCGAGATAGCTGCGAACAACTTCGAACCACTCCACGATAGAAACTGTAGCATGACAAACCCAGAGAGTGAACGGGAAGGCGTGACCGAACATCGTGAAGAAACCCACCCCCAAATCGTGAAGTTTCTCTGTCGCGTTTGAGCTTCGAAATTTGAAGGGAAATGAAGGAGTGGCGGCTGAGGTCGCGAGGAAGAAAGCAGCCTAAATACGATAAGGGCTCCTTACTTTAATAATTGGATTTACTAATTTGTCTCTGTCTTTTTGAATTTAAATTATAGTTTTTATAGGAAGATGAATGCATTGGTCGTTTTGGGGTCCTTGTGTTTTGTGTGTGGCTTGATGTCTATGTTGGGAAAATGATGGGTGGTTTGTCTGTATACAGAATAGGGAATATATTGAAGGCTGAAAAGTTTGCAGGAATGTGCTGAGTTTGTTGGCCGAAATCTTTATTCCAGGGGACCATGTCCATGTGCTTTGTTGTTGGGTGGAATCTTTATTGAAGGGGACCGGCCATTTTTGTTGTCTGTTTGTTGTAGAAAAGTAGGTTTGATAATAAGCTTTGGGTAGGTTAGATACTGAAGTTGAAAGTTGGGTCGGTCTGTAATTAAACAAAAGTCTAGGGTTGTTTGTGGAGTCAATGTTGTTTGTGGTGACTTAAGACTTTAAATTTTGCTTAATTGTAGGTCCATCGGGTTAATTTACATCAAAGGTATTCCATGGTGGGAAGTGGGCTGATGATAGGTATCAAGATGGACAAGTTGACTACTTTGATTTTTGTGAGAAGGACATGATGTCCCTGTTTGAAATTGACAAAATGGTTAAGGAATTGGGCTACAAAGATGGTACCATCTTATACCAATATGAGATTGAAGAAGGAGTTGATGGTAAGCTACTACAAGACTCTGATTTGCTTCAAATGTGTGAGGCGGTTCCAAGTGTCACATAGATAGAATTGTTCTTAACACACATTAATGTGAAGAACCCAAAGGCGTTTTTAAAAGATGTTAAAAAAACGGAAAAGGAAAGACAACTAAAGAATTGGTGGTGACCAAGAAATCCACGGTTGTGATTGAGGAGTTAGATGAGGAGACTGAAGTGGTGGGGACCACGGCAGCAAAACCTGAAGTGAGTACAGGACCCTATAAGGTTAAGGCAGAAGTGGTTGTAAGAGAATTGCCACCTCAGAGGCCAGAGCCAGAAGCTGCCAATCTTGGTGAAGAAACAGTGCAAAAAATAGACAAATGCAAGGGTAAATTGTCTACTGAAGAGGATGCGTTTGAAGTTGGGTTAGTGGAGGAGTATGAGGACTCTAAAGCATCAACATGTTCTGGATTTGCTGACAGTGGTGATGAGGCTATTCCTGCTAAGCAGAAGAGGTTGGATAGGCATATTCTAGAGGGTTGGCTGCAAGAAGCTTCAAACTTGGATGAGTTCTTCACTGATGTTGGGGGAACTTCAGAACCTGCTGCAGATGAAGCCCCTAGATCCTCAGAAGCTGCTGCACCTGAACATGCTGGAACTTCAACTGATGCTCAACTAGAACCAGCTCCAACATCAGCTGCTGGTCCAGCATAAGAAGTTGCAACTTCATATGTTGCTCCAGCAAAAGCAGATGCAACTTCAACTGCTGCTCCACCTGCAGCAGCTGCAACTTCAGCTGTTGGAAAATTTTGGAGGGCAAAATTCACTCCTGGTGATGAATTAAGAGTGGAAGATATAGAGGATGACCAACTTGAAGAGGGGGATCAAACACAGCAAGAAGACTTGAGACTAGTTGTGGATGGTGATGATGAAAATGTTGTGAAAGGGGGAAGTGGCAAGAATTTTACAGAGTACAATCCAGAAACTGATAAAGTCAGGCCAAGCTTTGATACTGATTTGAACTTCAGTGAGTGTGGTGTCTTTAGGCAAGCTATTAGGGACTATTGCCTATACACTGGTAAAGATGTGAGGTACAAGAGGAATGCAAGGTACAAGTTGAAGTGTGAATGCAAAGCAGAGGGTTGTCAATGGGAAATATATGTGTCTAGGGTGAGCACAACTGACAACACATTGGTTATCAAGCACTATAACCCTCTGCACACATGTACAAGGGTGTATACAAATAAACAAGCTACAACTTCTTGGTTTTCTCAACACTTCCTGCAAAGAATCCAGGCAAACCCGAAGATGCCTATATCTGCAATTATGGAAGCTGCATCTGCTGAATTTTCCATTGGGATTAGCCCTATGAAGGCATATAGAGCCAAGCACAAGGCTATGGAGTTAATAGATGGATCCCTAGCAAAGCAATATGGTATGTTGTGGGATTACTGCCATGAGTTGAAGTGAACTAATCCAGGTACTACCACATCATTGGCTTATGATTTTGTGGGTGGAGATCAATTTTTCAAGAGGCTCTACATTTTCTTGGAGGCATGCAAGAAGGGTTTTAAGGAGTACTGTAGGCCTTTCATTGGCTTGGATGGTTGTCATGTTAAAGGAGTCTATGGTGGACAGTTGTTGACTGCTATTGGATTAGATGCCAATAATGAGACATGGATGATTGTTATGGTTGTGGTTTAAATGGAAACAAAGGACTCGTGGACATGGTTCTTGGAGTTGTTGATGGTGGATTTGGGGATGCAAGTCTGCTATGGTTGGAGTTTCCTTACTGACAAGCAAAAGGGACTTGAAGCAGCCATTGAAGTCTTAATGCCTAGTGTTGAGCACAGATTTTGTTGTAGGCATTTGTGGAGTAACTACAACCATAGTTTGAAAGGTAAAGTCTTGAAGGATGCTCTGTGGGATTGTGCAAGAGCAAGAACAACAGTTCAGTCTTTCCAAGAGGAGATGGAAAAGCTAAAAGGATTAGATGAAGTAGCTTGGAAATAGTTGGTAGAAACGCCAGCTCATTAGTGGTCCAGATCCCATTTTAAAACATGGTCGAAGACATACATGCTACAAAACAACTACTGTGAAACCTTCAACAACACCATAATGCCTGCCAGAGATAAACCAGTCATCATGATGTTTGAGATGATTAGGTATTTGTTGATGAAGAGGATACAATGGAGAAGAGATAAGATGGCTACTTGGCCTCAGAATGTATTCAACCATATGCAAAAGTTGAAAGTGATTCGGGGCATTGCAGTGTTAGATGGCATGGTGGACCAAACTACGAGGTTCACGGCCGTAGAGGAGAGTAGTTTGTGGTCAATTTGGAGGCCCACAAGTGTTCTTGCAGAAAGTGGGACCTCACGGGAATCCCATGTGTGCATGGGATAGCAGCCATACATTACAAATGTGGCCCCTCGGTGGAGGAATATATTGATCCAATATATTCTAAAGAGACCTATATGAAGTGCTACAACAACCTAATTGAGGCTATAAATGGCCCAAAACTGTGGAAGAGAATTGGCCATCAAACTTTTAAGCCACCAGCAAATAAGAGACAACCCGGAAGGCCTAGAAAAGTTAGAACAAAGGATCCACATGAAACAGTCGATCAAAGTGGGAAGAAAAAATTGGGAAAATAGGGCAGTCCTATACGTTGCAGTATTTGTTCATCACAAACTCATAATGCAAGAACCCACCATCGACACTTGCCTCCCAAGGAGAAGCTACCACCAAGGCCACGAGGCAGAGCAAAGAAGAATGTTGCAGATACTTCTGCTCCAAATGTAAGTACCATTTTAAGTTTATTTTTTTATTCAAGTCATTGACTATATAGTCCTAATTAGATTTTGTTTCATGTAGACTCAAGGATCAACCACATCTTCTAGAAAGACATCCAAGACAAACAACCACCCTAAAAGACATGCTTCAAATCAGGTATATAGGCCATTCTTACTCTTTCTCACGGTTGTTATTGTTGTGTTAATCTGAAACAATTATCACAATTCAATTCCATAAGTCAGCTTATAATGCCAAATTCTTCATATGTAGGATCCAAGTCAACAATCCACAAGTGCTGGTGGCAATGATAGTGATTTGAGAAGAAGTAAAAGGAGAAAACAAACTTGATTTCAAGTAATTGACAATGGTAAAATAGCTAGGGAGTAGAGTTGATTTCAAGTCATGTAGTTTTGCTATTTTGAAATTGAGGTTCTAATGTATGTAATTCTGATACTTGAATGGTTGAACCTTAGATTTTTGTGGTGAATTAGCTAGGTTATTGACAAGTTCAATTGAAGATGTTATGCTTGAATGGCTTTGTCATGTTGATGATTATTGTTGTGGAGTTGTATGACAGCTTTTGACAGCTTTGTATTATGATCATGAAGGTGAAGCTTTGTTTATTATGTTTGAAAATGAAGTTGAATCTTTGCATTTTTATGATTTGAAATGCTTTGCATTGTTATGCTTTTAATTGGGTTGGATGTGTTGTAGGGTGTTATGGATGTGTCTGACCTTCATTATTTCTCTCTAGCTATATTTCCTTCTTGCATTGTTTCATTAGGTAACCAAAGACACTTCTGTAACCATTCTCTAAAGTGACAACCCCTCAAAGGCATTCTTTCTTGCATTGTTTCATTAGGTAACCAAAGGCACTCTTCTGTAACCATGCTGTAAAGTGGAAAAACCTCAAAGGCACACTTTAGTTATTGCATTGTTTCATTATGTAACAAAAATGTGCTCATAATTAACCATGCTCCACTCGTGCAAAACCTCCAAAACACTCATAATTAAACAAAGCAGAACATTACATTGCAAATTCACCATTCATATTACAATGACCATGAAGACCCAATTGCATAATACAATTAAAACTCAAGAGCTAGATTGACATTCTTACTGGACAGAGCCCTATCATTTCCCCCTGCTCCACCGATAATCATTCCCACAAACAAAACCACCAACATCCAGGAAACAGCAACCAAAACCAGCAAACACCTCTGCCTCTTCACACCAACTTTAATCTGCTTCTTCAAACCCACGATTTCTTCATCTTTCAACTTCAATTTCTTCAATAGACCTGGAATTGGACCGGGTGATTTCTCGTTGAGCTTTGGGCCGCACCATTGAAAAACATTGCACCCACCACCTCCTACTCCTCTCCGATTTCTCTGAATCCCAAATCGAGTTTGAAATTACAATCAAAATTTGAAATCTATACTACAAATGTAAAACTAAATACCAATTAAGATCAAACATAAACTTACCCCATAACCATCACAACCTAGAATCTTCTCCCTGGATTTTCATCTGTCAGACTTGTCATCAACTTCGATTGTTTACCACACTGACAAATGGGGGCTTCAAACTCCATCATGCCTTTTTCCATCTCCGACATCCTCGATTTGCGACTGGGAATTTCAGATGAGAAGAAGAACAGGCGGAAACTCGTTCAAACCTTTGACAAATAGCCTTCACGCCTTCGACGGAGAGGGATAAGATGCCTCTGCAGTGCGTTGTTTGAGGAAGAAGACGAAGCCGCTTACGTCGTCGCCGTTGGACGAAGAGGGATGTCGCGCGTCTGTTCTACATGATTAGGGTTGTAGCCGTTCGGTGGGTTTCTTCAAGATTTGGGGTTGGGTTTCTTCACGCTCTTCGGGTTTGTCGTGATACAGATTTGGGGCTAGGTTTATTCAAGATGGTGGTGTTGGTCGGGCTAGAAATTTGGGTCTCAGCCTCCCCTTGAAGCTCTTCATAGTCAGGTTGGGGCTTCGCGATGTGGTAGAGTATGAAAGAGGGAGTCCTTTTGTGATAATCCGAAAATGCCCCTTCAAATTGCACCACATCAAGAGCTGAGTGGACAAAATTTGTGCCACGTGTACTTTTAATGCTCTTTTGGACTGAAAATGTAACGGAGGTAAACTTTTGTTGGTGTCAATATAATTTGGGTACTTATTTACAAATTTTCATAATTGAGGTACGAACTTGAAATGACCCCTATAATTTGAATACTTTTATGTAATTTATCCTTAATGGTCACTTATTACTATGGTTATACATTGAATATAGATTTTGTTCGTTATGATTGTCGAATTTGAAACTCATTACCTTTTACGACTAGGATACTTAGTTTTTTGATAGAAAGTGCAGAGTTGAATCAATTTTTGGTCCTCGCAATAATTTATAAAGGTACACTTTTAACACAAGGATTTATTTTCGTGGGGTTATTTTGGTAGCCAAACATGTAAGATAAACCCAGAAAAAAAAAAGAAAGAAAAAGGGAAATTGTAAGAGTTTCCAAAAATCAATTGGTGACGTGGAATGAAACATTCCAAACTTATATAATTAGGCGACAAAACTGTAACGTACAAATATATTTCTTTTTATTTTAGCGGCAATGAATTCCTTTTGACGAAAGCTCCTTGAACTCAAAATCATGTTCGCTAACTTTTCTAATTTTCGTTTTTGTTTTCATAAATTTTTTTGCCAATTGCTACTTGTGATGATTGTAAATTTTGGACAACAATTTGACCCTTCGTGTGTATGATTTATTAATTTTTCTGTAATCCTTCAAGTTCAGTTAAATTTTAAAATGTATATATGTTTGACTCTAAAATACGGGCTTTTAATTCTTTCGAAATCTTCTCAGTCTATGTTGGATTTATTTTCGGGTGTAAACAATATGATGCCGAAATCGATCAAATTTTTCTGTAATCCTTCCACCAGATGGGAGGTAGAAAGAAGCCGAAATGGATCAAGCCTACACCACATAATACTATGTAGCTATTAAAAATCCTAGTTTCTGTTTGGTTCTTGGCTTCATCTTTACCAGTCATTTTCTTGTTTTTTCTTTTTCATTGAAAAATGGATTAGGCTTGAAAGGATATTGTAACTTTCACGTAACTAACTTAATTATTATAGATACATTGTCATTATTCACTCGGTTTTTTTTAATACAATGATAGAGGAAAGAATATTGCATTATATACATTAAGTATCGATCTTATCCTTTACAAGAGTCGAATCTGAAACTTTCCTCATAATATATAAATAAGAATATTAAATCGTAGTACTAAGTGACATTATTTAAATTAGATTATTCACTCGAGATTAAATTTTATTTTTTCATAATTTAAATTAGATTAAATACAATGATTTTCGAAAAAGGAACATAGAGGCAAAGCCGATAAGAAGAGGCAAAGCCGACAAGAAGAGGCAAGTGGGTATACAAAGTCTGTAGAAAATATTAGATTGATCATCATATGTGCCCATATTTTCCTCCATACCACTAATCCCTACTTTCTCTTATCTTATCTCAAATGGGTGTGACTCCCAACATTTTTGTTACTTTCTCTTATCTTATCTCAAATGGGTGTGACTCCCAACATTTTTCTAACAAATTGATTAATAAGTCCATGATAGGATTATAACCATACTATGGTAGTAATTTGAATTAAGCTAAATAATTTTTTTAAACAAATTAAGCTAAATAATGAGTCAATAATTAGATATCAAATTTTATATAAATATATTATTATTATTCATGAGAATTTAATTTAATTTTTTTCAAACTTCACACAAATATATAATCATCAAACATTAGGTATCGAACTTGTCATTTACAAAAGTCGAATTCGAGACCTCCCACATAATTTGTGAGATGAATATCATTAGACCATAACATTAAGTGGTTATGAGAATTTTTTTTTTTAATATACAAGGATATTGAGGAGTGAGATATATTATACATATTTGATGTCGATTTCATTTTTCATGAGAGTTAAACTCGAGACCTTCTATAACGTATATTATTGTGGCTGCGAATTCCACTAAACTACTAATACAAGTGACTGGTCAAACATGAGCATTGAACACCAGTACACCACTACCCTACAAGCACAAATAAGTACCCTAAATCCCAATGCTTGTGGTGCATTATTAGCCACGTTTAAACTGAAGATTTTTGGGGCCATTGTTGGCCCAAACTGAAGCTTTCTTTGTTTTCATATACAAATGGTGAAACACATTTTTTGATGAAATGCTTCAAAGAATTTCTCTCCGGGGCAAAAAAAAAAAAAAAAAAAAGATAAGTTTTCTCTATAGACAGCTTTATCATTGACTTTTCTATATTGAGGACCTTATAATATATAATATAGGAAATCCTTAATCTACGTCAAATTTATTGAAAGATTTAAATTTTATATTAAATTTATGGTAAAACTAATTGTTCATCAGCTAACTCTACTAATTTACAACAAATCGAAAAGTGAAATAGAAGGAGAGTAAAGAACTTAACCTCAATATATAATTTAAGAAAAGTTGGTTTAAGAAAGGAAGCTTCAAGTATCTTAGTTCCAGAAAATTCAAAACATCAACTAGAAATTATGAAATGGAAAGAACTTCATCTATTATGAAATGGAAAGTATCTTAGTATCCGTGAGGGACTTTGCTTAATAATGGAGTTTAGACATGGATCCATTCTCAACGTTGAAGATAAGTTCTACGATTCATCTATTTTGTTTTGTTTGTGGCGAAGACATACTTTATTAGTACGTCTATCCTACTGGGCAGAAATAATCAGATATGCTCAAGCTCACGGTAAGTTGACTGCATATATATATATATATATATATATATATATGTTAAACTTTCCATAATCCCAAAAATACCTTTGCAAAACTAATTTATTCAAAAATGGAGGATTTAATACCTGAGGGCAAAATAGTAAAAATAGCTTAAATTTCTCATAATTTCCAAAATATCCTTACTTAACAAATTTATTCAAAAATGAATAATTTAATAAATGAGGTTAAAATATTAAAAAATAAAAATATATTAATTAAAGAGTAAAAATCTATATATGTAAAGACAAAACTTAATTTTTGTTAAATTTTCAATAAATCCAAAAAAGTTTTTGGTTGAAGAAAGTATTAAAGAAAAGACAATTTAATATATTAAGGGTAAAATGGTCAAATGGATAACGAAATAAAAAAGATATAAATATTTAATTGCTGTAACATTTTTGAAATTTTAAAGCTATCAACATTATCTAATTTTTTGTTCTTGGTTATCATAAGTAGGGGTGGACACGGTTTCGATCGATGCGGATATCATCCAATTCCAAATCCAAACCGTTAAAATTTTAACAATTCGATACAGTTTTAATTTCAAAAAATAAAATTGAAATTGTTCCAATCCAAACCATTATCAACGGTTTGATTTGGATCTGTTTTGACATAAAATTTTCATGTAATTTGTTCACTCAAAATGCTCCTCCAAAACATTTGTTTTTCCAGAATTTCACCATTCTCATCAGAATTTCATTTATTTGCATGATTCATTCATACATATCAACAAATTAAAAATTTCTACATTTTAAACTTCAAAATATGACAGGTTATGTTTAAATATAATTTAAATTCGAAAGTAGCACAAAATGGGTAAGGATTAAGTGAGGTAGGGTATGTAACGAACACTTACATTAACATATTACGGAATAAAAAATATTAACTAAAAAATATAAATAAATAAAAACTTTAATGGTTCGATTTCGAATTCAATGGCTTTCAAAATGAAAATAAAAAACACAACCGTTACTAATGGAACAATTTGGATTTTCAAACCGTTTGACCTTTATCCGGTCAAATCCAAACCGAAGTGCCAATAACGGTTTGAATCTAATCGGTTTCTAATTTCAATAGATTTATGCCCACCCCTAATCATAAGGCCATTATTTGGTTGTATTTTCTTCCACGTACTCACATTCACTTATTATTATTTTTTTCAGTTACCAAAATAAACCTCTACGAACATGGAACTACTAGTATCCATTTACATTGATTTTGTTTTTAAATTTTTTTTTAAAAAATGAAAATGAAAAATTGTAATCACATTTAATATATTAAAAAAATACAAATTGATACACTCGTATATAATAAATTCAAATATGATAATATAAAATTAACCTCTACGAACATGGAACTATTAGTATACATTTACATTGATTTTTTTTTTCAATTTATTTTTAAAAATGAAAATGAAAAATTGTAATTACATTTAATATATTTAAATTCAAATATGATAATATAAATTATATTATCTACACATATATTAATTTATTATTCAATTATGAAATTGTGGGTAACGTTTCAATTAGATCCACATCCCACTTCTAAATTATTGCACTATATAGATACAGTTTCCTCACAGAACTTCCCTCTTTTTTGGTGCAAAATGATTGCACGTATTTTGTTCAAGCCCAAAATTTAGGCATGGATCTTTGTCGAGATCATAATGCTATTAATGCAATGATATGAGACAAAACTAACACTTGTGCATTTTGACCAAAAAAAAAAACAATTAACACATGTGCATGAAGGTAAAAATCATTATCGATCATAACAAAACCATGCATGCATTCACCAAACTCAATTAATTAAGGTAAGCACTGTTCTATCTTTTGAAAACAGAATAAAGAAGGCTAGTATATATAATACGTCTATCTTATTTAAAGGATCCTTTTTTTGAGTATGCAATATTGCACCATGTTTAAAAAAAAGAATAAATAGGTAACTAGTGACAAATTACGACAATTCATTTGGTCAGGGGCTGAGAAGATTTACATACGTATTTCAGCGCACTCATAGCCATAATCAGAAAATTTACTACTGATTCACTACTAACGCAAACAAAAGTTACACTAACAAATAACAAACCTACTTAATTGAAATTATGTAAAATTACAAACAAAATCCACAAAACGCAAAATAACAAAAATTCTAACATTGCCTATAACCCTAAACAAACTAGCTAGCTCTATTAAAAAAAATAGCCATCATCGTCAAATTCATCACATTTGGTCTTGAAAAACCTATAGGGCATGGCGGAGCGGTGATATTCCTTGATTTTCAATGATCTCATTACGTATAAAAGCGAATAAATGACCAAAAGTCTTAATCTAACTATTGTGACTAAAACCAATTGGAGATATTGCGCAAACTTCTCCAACAACAAGGAAGAACAAGATTTAGGAAAAAAGAATAAATTTTAAGGCCATCTCCAACCATGGGCCAAAAAACCAAATTGTAGGAATATTTGGTAAAAAATAGTCTTCAACCACAAGGCCAAGAGCTATGGACAAATTTTGGTCAAAGGCTAAGTGCCAAATATTTTCTCAAATTTGTCAAAAAATTTAAGAAATTTCATATTTCCTAAATATATAGTGGGGCCCAATCCTTATTATAATTGGTTGCCCATCACTTACACTCAATGTTTTAATTCTTATTCAATATTTAGACATTTAATCGCATGGTGACACGTGACACTTGAATATCTTCTCACAAAATTATTCATGTGCCACATAGCCACTATATAATAGAAAATCTAGAGATTTACTCAAATGTTGACACGTGTCACCTAAAAATTTCATCATAAAATTGTTTTGCCCACTTCAAATCTTATCACACAATTATTTTCTCATAACAATATATTTTGTTCAAAAAAGTTATTTTAGTTTAATTAAATTATCTTTAAATGTAAAACATATAGTAAATGGTTGGAGATGGTAAAATATAGTAATGTACTATTCATTAAAAAACTATTATCTTTTAGGAATAAATTTTGGTTTAACCCTCAAATTATAGGAAATGGTTCGAGATGGCCTAAAGGAAGATTTTTGACTTCTTACTTTTTACTTCCAATACCCCTCTTGTAGGAGTTAATTTTCTTTCTGTTTGAGAACTCTTTAGTTGTAAATATTCTTCCGAGAGTGCTCTAAATGTTGGCAGTTGCAGTAGGGCTGTTACGAACACTTGAGGGTTGCGGATAGTTTGTGTTTTCTTACATGTGTATTAAACGATTTTAACCATTTTACAGGGGTGGTTCCTTCAAATTTTTGGTAGGACTCGACTCTATTGTTTGATCCACTTAAGTTAGAAAAGGGTTTAAATTAGAGGGCCTGGCATAAAATTTGTGCTAGACTTCTCTTCAAGGCTTTCTCGGATTTTGAGGGAAAACCTACTAGAGTAGCTTCTATCAATTAGACATAGATACATAGAATACTCAGCATGTCACAAAACGGGATCAAATGCTTATGGGAAATGGCGCCACGCGCTGCCACACGAGGCGGCATTGGTGATGGTGAAAGTGCACAAACTAGATTTTCAACCATCACGAAAATTGAAACCATTATACCACTACGTAGAGTTCGATGAGTATATGAGTTTTGATACTTGGGTGGTCGACCAAAACTCCAAAAGTGACTAAAAAAGGTCGGAAAACATGAAAAACCGTCAATCAGGTTAAAAATTCTCGAGTGAAAATGAAAAAAAAAGTAACGCGCAATTTCGTAAAACAAAAACAGTAGGACACTTCTAGAATTTTGTTGGGCTTTCGGCTTCCCAGTCTCGGTCCTTGAGTTGTGCAATTGGTGCCAATGCACAAGACCCATGTTTTTGTGGAGAACCTAATTTTTTCTATACAATCTAACCTTAAGTATCATTGTAATTTTGTTGATGTGGCATAATTTTCACATCGTTACAATACAATCGGTCTCAATATGTCAAAAAGAAAAGTAACAATAGGAGAAAATTAATATATCCTATTTATAATATGGTAATAAGTACATGTGTTATAGTATAAGTAAAATGAAACATTGTTAGATAGTATTGTGAGTACACCTAAACGTACATTACTGTTGTGATGGTATAGCTCCACTTGATGCCGGCCTGACCTTGCCCTGTGGTCTTCCCTATCAATTACCAGGGATGGTCGATGCCACTAAAAATCAGGATCAATATCTGCGATTGCACCTGCTCGATCGTACCTAACTAGAATAAGGATGAATTAATAGATGATCGAATAGATGGCAAACTTCACATTTGAATATGGAAGTTGGAATTGTGAGTTTAATTGAGACCTAAGCATTTGTGAAAGGGCTATGGTCAATGCGTCAACAATCGGCAGGCAATGTCGCCGTTGCTATTTTACTACCGATGGGGTCAAGCAAGGAATTATAGAAGTGTTTACACCCGAAAAAATCTCATTCTGGGCTAAAGCAAAGAATCAAATAATTTAAAGGCCCAACTTATATAGTCCAGCCCAAAATGCCCACTTGAAGACGTGGAGAGGTGGAGAAGTCGGTTCTGAAGGCGCTGAATGTGTCAAAGGGCAAAGGGGATGTTCGAAACAAGCAACCGCAGCGTGGGTCCTGCAGAAGTATACTTGGCAAGCCAAATCATCATATATAAAATTAAATTGAATGAGATTTACGCTTTCTATGGCTCGAGTGTAGACAATCCCAGAGCTTCTTCAATGGGAGATGAGGGACTGAATCCACCCTATTATATTCCCTTGTTAATGAGTCTTTGTCAAAGCCAAAGGGGATTGTGGTTCAAGCCTCTCTTCCTTGATAATATTGACACCTTAGTTTTCCTCTTCAGCTTCAACTTGAAGGAACCTACCTTACATTGCATACATATATTTTTGTATATGCAAGTAAAAGAAAGAAAGAAAATAAATCCACAAGAAATACGATACAAATTGTGCTAAGCTTCTAGTGGATGTTCCAACCAATTTGTCCAAAGCCTTCTCTCAACCATTAATAGCATTGTGACGTGAAGCCCCGGAGTATTGACTACCACCAGTCCTTTTCTCTAATCGAATTCGATGGAACTGAGTGCCTCCTCTTATTTCCTGCAAATAATCAAATCATATAATGTTATTCACTGTAACGAAGTGAAAAAGTCAGCGAGCCTCTCTCTCTCTCTCACTCTACATATATATGTGTGTTTGTGTGTACAAATATATCCTATACCAATTGATAAGATACAAAATTGCTCAAGGCCTGGCATCCGGGTTGTTGTATGTACACGAAGAATGGGCAATGTTCGCTTCATAGGGATGCCAAATAAAGCAATATTATTTTGGATTCGAATTTCAGTGTGAAACTTGGAGATTTTGGATTAGCTAGACTTGTGGACCATGGAAAATAATCACAAACAACAAATCTAGTTGGAACCATGGGCTATATGGCTCCGGAATATGTCACCATAGGAAAGGCTAGCAATTAAGGAATTTGATGTTTACAGCTTCGGAGTTGTTGCTTTGGAGATTGCTTGTGGGAGAAAACCGATCGATCACAAGTTTGAAAGTAGCCAAGTGAATATGGTGGAGGGGGTCTGGGAGCTTTATAGAGAAGGGGAAGTCAAGGAAGCAGCAGACCCAAAACTGAGTGGAAGTTTTGATGAGAAAGAAATGGAGTGCTTGCTGATTGTTGGGTTGTGGTGTGCTCAATTAAACTACAACATAAGACCTTCAATTCAACAAGTGATTCAATTGCTTAACTTCAAATCTCCATTGCCCATTGTCAAGCCGCCAATTGTGTCGACTATTAGGAAAAATCAGAGAAAATATATAATTAACAACTTATGTTGTAACGAAACAAAAATTGTTATAACAATATCTATAACAACGACTTATGTTATAACGAGACTAAAAAGTTATTACAAACGACATTATTATAATAAAACTAGAATCATAATAGCCGACAGTAAGCAATTAAGTTATAACAACAAACGGAAATCAAAATACTTACTTGTAATGCAGATAGAGGCTAGCGAATTCGCAATGTCCTAAAGATAGAATTTCGCCCCTTCTCAGTGCTTGAAGTTCAATGGACGTCTATCTCTCAGGATTCAACTATCTATAAACTAAGAAATCAACACCGATTTCTTAGTCTCTGGCGAACTTGGATGTGGTTTCTCTTCCAAAATTCAGAAATTTGTTTGCACGTTTAAAAACTAATGATACTACTAGTTACCAGTGTTGGAAGTGGTCAAGCGAATTCTACATGCTAGTATTATTTCCTTTATATAAGCATTACTTCCTTACTTCACATCAATTGTAAGACAAGTTTTGGACCTTCTAAAAGCACTGATGGTTTAATACTTGTAATATTAGATGTGGACACACCACGAATAACTTGACTTCTAGTTTTTCTACTATATATCCACCAAAATTTCCAGATTTGTATCCTCTCCTATCTCTTCCGAATACAACAATCCAAGACATCAATTCACTCAAATTGTGTAGTTGAGATTCGATTTCATTTTTTATAGGACAATACATATATCCCATAATTAGTTACTGTCCGGATGGTCGTGTAATAATTTAGCTTCCATACAATCTTGACAGAAAAATTAATGTACGATTACGTTACAAAACAACTACGTCTGTCCGTCCCTTCTGAGAGCATTCCTGGCCTGCCGAGTTTCGTAACACTTACGTTTATAGTCTGATCCAAACGTAACTTGATCATCGACAATGGATTTGAAAAGGAAATTGGCCCAAGGAGGATTTCGTACAAAGAGTTGGTTAGAGCCACGGATAATTTTTCTTATGCAAACAAGGCTTGAACTTAGATGTTGCCCTAAAGAAGAAATCAATGGGATCTAAACATAGGATAGAGGAATATGTGAATGAAGTAAAGATTACCAGTTAACTTAGGCATCCAAATTTAGTGAAGCTCATTGGTTGGTGCAACGAAAAGAAGCAACTCCTGATTGTTTACGAGTTCATTCCCAATCCTAGTTTAGATTTTCATTTGTTCCATGATGAAAATAGAAGCTTGTGGTTGTTGGTATGTACAGAGTAATGGCAGCAGAGGAAGGATTCGGTTTCGGAGCAAATTTGGATCAATGTGAGTCTTTCTACTCTTGAGCTTTAGCTGAAAATGGTTCGTCTAGGCATTCTTCTCTGTCTTTTCTCTTGAATTATGAAAAATTGGATTGCTGATTGAATGAAAGATTGCTTATGAGCTTTTTCTGGAATATGTTGCACACCAGCTGTTTGATCAAATTCCTCATTGAGAATTTTCTGTGATTTCTTTGTTTATCTTTTTGTTGATTGATTGATTGAGTGAATGAATGACACACTTTTCACTCTCCTGCACATTGGAGACGGTTAGAGATGATGTCACCGTGACGACACCTCTACCAATCATTAGCGTACACATCTAAGGACCAATTGTGTTATGGCACATGGCTCACCTTGCTCTCTAATTAATTTTGGATGCTCTGATATCATTGTTGAGTTATGGAGAGTGTTTAGTTTAGGTTAGGTTTATAAGTGAAAAGAGAGATTTAGGAAAGGATTGACACAATACAATTCTATTGATACAACGGAGAAATATAAAACTTTTATTTAAACGAGCTAATGTCTAACTTCTCACCGAAGACACTTAGCTTCTTATTGGCTAGTCTCTGAAGTTCCTCTTATTGGAGCTCTACTCTCACTTGTCTTTTTCACACTCTTAACATTACTTACAATTCTTTTTCACATGTTTGTGGTTTCTAGACAATTCTATCAATACAACTTCATCATCTTTACTATATATGCCCACCGACTTGGGCATGCCTTTCTAGCCACCAATGTTGACTGTTTCTAGAAGTAGCTACATACTTCTTTTACAAAATCTTCATAGCATGTAGCCGACATATGCTTTGTATAGCCAACTTTGGCTTATTCTAGAATTCTCTTCATGCTTCTTGTTTGTTGTGTAGTATTTTTTAAACAAATGTGCATTAATTTCAATACTATCCAAGCAAACTCTCACACACATCACATTTTTTATTTCTCCGTTTCTGTTTTACAGCTCACACGCTCCACCTCACAGTCCAGTGAGCAATTTGGTCACAACACTCCCTTCTAAGATGTTCACTGGTGTAATTCCCAATAAGCCTTTCAAATACCCAAACCTTTCTTTAGGCAATGCCTTAGTGAATCTTGCAATACGACAGAGAGATTTCTTCATTTTGCAAAGCTTCTCTGATGAAGTGATATCTTCGATTTATGTGTTTAGTCTTCTGATGGAATACAAGATTTCTCGCCATTGCTATTGCTGACATATTGTCACATAATAATGGTGTAGCTTCTCCTTGTTCTTCACCAAAATCCTTTAGTAATAACCTGAGCCATATAGCTTGAGTAGTTTCCTCTGCGACACTGACATACTTAGCTTCAGCAGTAGAGAGTGCAACACCATTTTGTTTTACTGATGCCCAAGAAAATATCCCACTGCCAAATGAAAAAGTATAACTTGATGTGCTCTTCATATCATCTTCACTTCCACTCCAATCACTGTCACAGTACCCAATTAAGGTTGCAGCTTTGTCTTTTCATACTCAATGCCATAGGACAGAGTCCCTTGAATGTATCTAAGAACCCTTGTTTGTTCCATAGTGCTTCCTGGTAGGGTTATACATGAACCTAGATAGGAGACTTGCAACATACATAATATCTAGTCTTGTTGCTGTCAAATAAAGTAGGCTACCAACAATCTTCCCGTATAGCTATTCATCTTCACCTTCACTACCATCTTCCTTTCGCAATTTGTCACTTGTAACCAGTGGAGTACTTACTGGTTTACAATCTTTGAGACCAAACTTCTCAAGTAAAGTATATGCATATTTTCTCTGATGAATGAAAATTCACCTATCAGATTGAATGATTTCCATTTCTAGGAAATGATGTAGAAGACCTAGATCAGTCATCTCATACTTGCTCATCATTACTTGCTTGAATTCTTTGATCTTAGGCTCACTATTCCAACGTACACTATGTCATCTACATAGATAGACACAATAAGAGTTTCACCAACTTGATTTGTTTTCATATAGCTAGTTGCCTCACTAGGACTCCTTTTGAAATCACAACTGAGTAGATAGGAAACTATCTCATCATACCAAGTCCTTGGTGCCTTTTTAAACCATAGGGAGCCTTCTTGAGTTTGTAAACTTTCCCTTCTTCCTCTTGTACCTCAAAGCCTTCAGGTTTGTCTATGTAGACCTCCTCCTCCAATACACCATTTAGGAAGGTAGATTTCACATCAAGCTGGTATAGTTTCCAGTTTCTTTGTGTAGCTACTGCAATGAGAGTCTTGATAGTGTCCAACCTTACCACTGGTGCAAAGGTTTCATTGAAATTAATACCAGGTTTCTGTGAGTAACCCTTAGCAACCAATCTTGGTTTGTGTTTCTGAATTGAACCATCTAGATTCAACGTGGTCTTGTAAACCCACTTGACTCTAATGACATGCTTGTTCATTGGTCTATCAATAAGCTCCCAAGTTCCATTATTCTCTATCATATCAAACTCAACCCTAAGCCCTAAGCCCTGTGCTTTCCAACTTCAACATGAAATTAAACCCTAATCCCGACGGGTTTCCTGCTTCTTCGCAAATGAATATTCAAGGGAAAACGAAGTCCTACTCCAACAAATAAAAATGGTTTACTAGAACTACATTAACTACTTAAAAATAGGATAAACTACATAAAAGTACTTAAACTATAGGGGTCATTTCAAGTTCATACTTCAACTACATCTAGGTACCCAAACTATCAAAACACAACATCTAGGTACCCACCGTTAGCAATTTGTTAAAAAAATATGTTAAGTGCCCAAGTGGCAGTTGTGGGGCCCATTTTCTATGCTGATTTGGCATCCACATAAACTAGAAAATAATAAAATAAACACAAATAAATATAAAAAAAATTCAATATAAAAAAATTAAAAAAACCAAAACAAAACCTAAATCAATTTCAGGAACCACCTATTCCTACCCTCCCCCTCAATGAGAACGATGACCCAAATGCCCACCCACCCCTAAATCAAACCACCGCTGGGAATCGACTGAAATTGAAAAGGCATGGGCATCCCTTTAACATAAAACTCAGAAAAATCTTCAAAATGCTCAAACATTGGCAAAGATCAAATCAAACCCAGCTCCAAAAATGGCTTGCTATTCTCAGATTTGCGGAGAAAATAAAGAAGCAGTTTGTTCAAATTGACACCCACCATCCACTCTTGGCATGCCATGAAATCTCTTCAGCCCTTCAGCTCAAACAAAACAAACCCATTTAAAAAAACATTGCATCTTTCTCTCTCTCTTTATCTTTTTTTCTCTGGGTTTTTTGCTTCGCCGACGCCTCCACTGTCTGATGGTTGTACTCATTCCCTACGGTGTGGAAAAACACAGCCGATACCACCACGTCGAAGTAAACGTCACCGAATGGCAATCTCCTGGGGTTGCCCTCGTGGCAAGTCACGTACTCACCCACTCCTTCAATCTTGGTTGTCCGTAGCTTCGACGAAAGGCTCGTCATCTTGGATCGGTCCTGGCCCACAACCCGACCCGAACTTCCCTCATTTTTCATCTGAATGGCAACCGCGTTTAACAGTATGCCTCCCTCGCAGCTGAGGTTCAGGGCATGCTTGACCATCGACCAGTCGTTGACGGAGCTAACCGTACGCCGGACGACATCGTAGTGGAGAGGGAGCGAGGAGTAGAAGAAGTGACGGAGGCAAAGAAGAGGATTCGGCGGCGAAACGAGCAGAGGTGATGGGTTGGAGGCGGTGGAAGTAGAGAGTGGTGCTGGAAATCGGAAAATCCACCCGAAACAATGGTGCTGGAAATTGGAAAATCCACCCGAAACGATGGTGCTGGAATTGCCGGAGTCGGACTCCAAATCCAAAATTTCTTCCTCATTATCATTAGAATATGAGACATAATACGCAGGGTTTTGAATTCAAATTTGCATTTGAGAGGTTGGGGATTTCAATTTTCTCTCTGAGACGATTTTTGATATATCGGTGTGGTTTGTAATATTGAATGGGGTTTTGTTTTTTTTATTTTTTTAAATTATTTTGTTTTATTTTTATTTTTTTAAATTATTTTGTTTTATTTTTATTTTATTTTAATATATTCAAAACTTTATTAGTTTTTTTATCTATTTGAAGTCCATGTCAGCATAAAAAATGGCCCCATAAGTGTCACTTAGGCATTTAACAGATTTTTTTAAAGATTGCTAACAGTGAGTACCTAGATGTTGTGTTTTGATATATTGAGTACCTATATGAAACTTTTCATAGTTGAGATATGAACTTGAAATGACCCCTATAATTTGAGTACTTTTATGTAGTTTATCCTTAAAAATAAGGAACTTCAAAGTACCAAGGAATTCCAAATGATTAGATGCAAGACATTTAGATGAGATTTATAAGCAACACCTTGATACTTTGAAATCCCTTGTCTACTAGTTGTTTTGCTATACCCAATTAACATCCTTTGATACTTTGAAGTTCCTATTTTTAACTAATTTGGCATAAATTCTTCGGAAATTTGAAGTTTCTCATCCAAACATAAGGAAAATCAAAATTGAGCTATACTTGGTCCTCGTTAGAGGGGGAGGACGATTCCATGATCCTTCCCCATCATTTCGCTGTATTTCCATAACAAATTCAAAGTCAACAAACAAATATGAAAATAGTGACAATAAACAAGGATAAATAACAAGGACGCAGAGACTTTTTATTATTATCAAACAGGACATATAGACTTTATCAAAACCAAAAATGGTTGTCATTGCTAACTCACCAAAGCTTCATCATCATCATCACTTCCTTCCTCATCATCTCCTACTGAGATTATTTATCATCTTAATTCTGTCAACCCCTTACGCGACATGTACCAATCCTTCTGTTCTTGGTAAGATCATCTCATCGAATTTAACTACAACTTCACTGGTTGATCATGAACAACTTGTTGGTTTATCACTAGTCATGGCTGTATTCATGAGTGGTGCTATTGGTTGGTTTATCATAAACACTTTGCTGGGTTTGGGCGTGTTGAACTCGTGCAAGCATAGCGCAATCAGGCACGCTGAAGATCCTAATAACATGCCTGACTTGACTACTACTGATGTTGAATCTCAAAAGGCACCCGGGCGCCCCAGGCAGTTTCTGCGCAGCTACTTTGGTTGGGCAAAAGGAAGAAGCAGCACTCCTGATGATCCCAATCGTAACTTGATCTTTGACAATGGATTTGAAAAGCAAGTTGGCCCAAGGAGGTATTCGTACAAAGAGTTGGTTAGAGCCACGGGTAATTTTTCTGATGCAAACAGGATTGGAGAGGGAGGATTTGGTTCAGTTTACAAAGGCTTTTTACAAGACTTGAACTTAGATGTTGCTGTAAAGTGCAAATCGAGGGCATCTGAACAGGGGATAGAGGAATATGTGAATGAAGTAAAGATCACCAGTCAACTTAGGCATCGAAATCTGGTGAAACTGGTTGGTTGGTGCAACGAAAAGAAACAACTCCTACTTGTTTACGAGTTCATTCCCAACCGTAGTTTAGATTTTTATTTGTTCCATGAGGAAAATAGAAGCTTGTGGTTGCCTTGGGAGGCAAGATACAAAATTGTTCAAGGCTTGGCTTCTGCTTTGCACTATCTACATGAGGAAGGGGATCAGTGTGTCTTCCACAGGGATGTTAAAACCAGCAATGTGATGTTGGATTTGAATTTCAACACGAAACTTGGGGATTTCGGGTTAGCTAGGACTGTGGAGCATGATGAATCGTCATCAGGAACAACTGATATGATAGTTGGAACCTATGGCTACTTGGCTCCCGAATATATGAGCAACGGAGCATTGAGCAAGAAATCTGATGTGTACAGCTTCGGCATTGTTGCATTGGAAATAGCATGCGGGAGAATACAGAATGATGAAATATTTCGTATCCGTGGAATTCCTATGACGCAGTGGATTTGGGGGCTTTATGCTGAAGGAAAAATAATGGAAGCAGCGGATCCGAAACTGGTGGGAGTTTTTGATGAGAGGGAAATGGAATGCTTGCTAATTGTTGGGATGTGGTGTGCTTGTCCAGATCGCGATATGAGGCCTCCCATAGAAGAAGCCATTCTAGTGCTTAACTTCAAAGCTCCATTGCCCAACATACCATCTGAGATGCTCACATTTCCGGGGGCATTAATTCCATTTAGTACTAGTAGTTATGATCAATATTCTGCATGCCAAAGTGACAATTCGTCGCCAATTTCAGGTCGCTAACAACCAATTCTGAATTTCTGATTCATTGCTTTTTATTTGTTTTTGTCATCATTTTCTCTATGCATATATTCTGTGTATTATATTATCTCTTGTTTTCAGCTTTCAATCTCCCAAGCCTAAAAGAAAGGATATGCATGCATATGTAATATGTCAAAGTTTCCGTATACATATATTTATATAACGGTTCACTTCTTTGCAAACAAAAGGAATATAAACTAAACTGAAATGGTAGTCCCGGCAACCCGGCGATTATGACGGAGATTTCAGACTCTCTTGGTCCTCCTGTGGTGTGTACGTGCATGCCAACCTATGATGTGATATGTTTATTGCGCTTTACATCTGATATCTTTACAAAGTGATTGTGGACTGAGGAAAGAACGCGGCCCCGGTCGAAGGTCCTCTCTGCCTTCGGTGCAAGGACTTTCTGGATGGCGGCGTTACTGAGTATCATATTGCTCATCACTCAAATTCAAATTCAATCATCATTCAATCTGATCAAATACAAACAGAATAGAAGTAAAATCAATCCCTAAATCAATCGTTTTCAGCTAAGAGTAAAAGTTGAGAGTTACATACCTGAAATTGCAAAGCTCAAATACCAACAAGCTAGACTTGGTCTCTGTTCGAGAGGGCAGACGTTCCTTCATCCTTCCTCGTCGTTTCTCCGAATTTTTCCTCAACAAATTCAATGTCAACAAACAAATGTCTCTAAGTCTTTCAGAAAAATATTTTTTTATTTGAATTATTAGTCTGGGGTAACCAAGTCTGTCCACTAAGAAATTTTTTAATGTTTGATAAAATAAAAAGTTTTTTTTATCTTAAATGCACTTTAAACTCGCATATAAATTCTACTTTACTCCCAAAACTTTGAAGGCTAAGCAATTAATTGATGATGTGATATCTTTACAAAGTAGTTGTGGACTGAGGAAGGAACGCGACCCGGTCGAAGGCCCTTCCTGCGTCCCTGTCAGTCCAAACGAACTGGTCGTAGGAATTCGCCTCCAACCTAAATCAAACTTTAGCTCATGCACAAAAATAAAGTTGTGATGAAGGGGATGTCTTGGAAGCAGCCGACTATAAAGTCCTGGGGCCAAACTTTCTCAATCTCCAAAGTCCTCTTACATACTTGGGGTTAGAATTCAGACCCATTTACAATTAGGACCGTATCCGGCAAGTAGTTCTAAATACATTGGTATAGTCAAATTTTGATATAACTTAACTTTTAATCCTCACAAATTTTGATATAAAAAAGTTCAAATCAAAAGAAAGAAAGAAACGTTGAGAAAAAGTGAAAAATAAAGTGAATTGAGCAAAGTGAGTCAAGAGCCTCAAAATAAGCTATCAAGAGAGCACAATGCTGTGGGCCTTAAGAAAGGATTAAGTTCAGAAATTCCAAGTTCAAGTCATGACTTCTCATGCCTTGGCACATCTCAGGTTCTTTGAATCTCATCCTTCCTTGCTAAACCCCTAAGCTTAGCCCCGTTACAACCTAAAAAGGAAGACCTAACTGATCTTATGGACAATCATGCGGAGGATTAAGGTACGTATCTATGTTCTTAAAGTTCAATTCCTTTCATGAGATCTTTATTTCCATAAAGTGCTATTCTTCATTGTTACTCATATGCGATTAAATTTGAATTTCATAACATAAACTCATCACATATGCTTGAAACGAGTGAAAGCCTAGGATTCTTGTGCGAATTGAGAGTTGCCTAGTGATGATTAGAGTCGAGGCGAAATCTTTCTATGGCACTTAGATGAAGTTGTTTTCAAACTTGATCACCGGAAAATATTGGCATTTATACACGAACACCTTCACATGACACTCACGACTATGACATTCCTTTTTGTTCTGCAAAACATGTGTTACTTACTTTGATTCTTATTAGCTTGTTAAAAGTACTATCTCTACCATCTTTTTTGTCTCAGTAAAACGCTTGTGGGTATCATACTGTTATAACCCTCAGGAGACAAAACTCCTCCTACTAGGTGAACCTAGGGGTTTAAATGTTCTATCTTAACTAAAATCGAGTCTTTTCATTTTGTTAGCGTTTGTTTTGCTCAGGGAGTAGCAAAAGATAGGTTTGGGGGTATTTGATCAGTCGTTATTTATGCATCATTTTGATGTCTTTATATGCCTCTCTTACATGTCTTTTGAATGATTTCATTCCATCAATAGTAGAAAATGATCAATCTTGTCAGACTTGTGCAGAGTTAGAAAGATAGGTAAAATCTGGAAAGAACGCAAAAAGAATGACTCAAATCGGAGTCAAGATGAAAGAGATGTCCTCATTTCAATATCAGGCCCTCCGGGTCTCAAACCTGTGTTTCATGGCATCAAGGTCAGGTCCTAGAAGTGCCAAGGTCGTGCCAAGGCAGGTCGAGGACATGTCCCAAGAACTCCCATCCGAGCCCAAATGTGCTCCTAAGCCTGGGGTCCCTGTTCCGCCAGCGGTGGATCAGAGGTTCTCCCTTTGAGCTAAGCCTGACAACATTTGTGCCAAGCCTGAACGAAGATGCGTTTCTACTATACTCATGATGTGCATCAAAAGCGAAGTCCCAGATCCTGATTACGAAGACAGTCCAAAAGCCAAGTTCGGCCAGCTTGCGTTCCCACTGGCCAGCTTGCGTTCCTACTTGCCAGCTTGCGTTCCCACTTGCCAACTTGTGTTCCCACTTGTCAGCTTGCATTCACATTCCCAGCCGTATTCTGATTGGTCTGAGAGATTTTAGGGACACTGTAATTATCTAGAAGGATTAGGGCTGTCTTAGTACACGTTAGGATAGGGTTTTGATTTTATTCAAATTCTAGTTGAACAAGGATTCCCTTTTCTTGACAAAGAAGGAACCGCGTTCAGTAAAAAGGAAGAAAAATATATATACGTTTTGTTGGAGATAGCTAGGGGGCGGTTTTGTTTTTGGGAGATAGAGACTGTAACGACCCGGACCAGAAATTAAATTCTTTTGAGAATTGGACAATTTTACCCTCAGTTTTGGACGGGTTCGGGAGTCACTTTTTGACTGGCAGTACTTTTGGGAATTTTTATTGGGTCGTTGTGTAGGTCTCGAACTCACGAGTTCGTAGACAGGCGGCACGCGGAAAACGGAGACCCGATGAGTTCGTTACGAGTCTAGAAGCTTCAGGGGCAGTTTGGTAATTTTGGAGAAGTTGGAACTATATAGTAGATATTTTTCTCTCTCCTCGGGAGATGGGCCAATCAGTCTCTCTCTCCTACCCGAAACCCCCCCCCCCCCCGTGTGAACACAAAGACTTGATTTTCATCGGATGGGTTTCGATCCGATTCGAACAAAACCAAGGTCGGGAGGATCTTCCCCGGGACCCCACGACCATTTTGGGGTAGTTATTGGAGCGGGAGCACCGCCGTAGGCGACGGAGGGAGGAGGGAGGTGAACCGAACAATCTCGGCCGTTTTCCAGCCAAACCAGGTACGATCTTGGAACTTTGACCTCATATTTGGATTCCTGGTGAAAAGTAGATGAATTTCTATGTGTAGATCGTGAAAAACGGTCAAGAAATGAAGAAGTTAGAAAACCTTGAAAATCGACCGGAAATGGCAATTTCCGGCGAACCAGACGGCGGCGGAGGTGGTGGTCCGGTCATCTTCTCCAGCCAGCCTCCGGCGAGGGCGAGGGCCGTCCGGTCGTCTTCTCCGGCGAGTCACCGGTAACCGGTCGAGTTGAGTGAACCGGTCGATTCGAGTGAACCGGTCGGTTTGAGTGAACTGGTCGGGTCGAGTGAACCGGTCGGGTTGAGTGAACCGGTCGGGTTGAGTGAACCGGTCTGGTCGAGTTGGACCGAGTCAGGTTGAGCCGGACCGGGTTGGGCCGGTCCAGGCGCGTGAACACTATAACAGGTGCGTGACCGGCGCGTGAGAGCGCGTGACCGGCGCGTGAGAGCGCGTGAGAGCGCGTGGGCGCGTGTGCCGACCTTCCGGCGGCGCGTGGAGCCAAGATTGAGATCACGACGATGCGTGGTAACTAGTTTTGACGTTCCGAATCTGTTGGTACAGGTTTGAGGTTGATCGGACGTCGTTTAGAGGTTGTTTTGGGCAATCCCAGCGGTAATGATTGACCGTATTAGCGGGTTTTGAGCTCGGGAAGTCAAGGTAGTTCGGTCGTTATTGTGCATGTGTTGCTTGGGCTAGATAGTCCATGAATTTTGGGTTGGGTGGTGATGGTAAGCGGACTTATGATTTATAAATTGTAATGCATGTATAAATATCATTAATTTAATTACTGTGGTGTATGGTTGTATTTATAAATTGTAATGCATGTATTAATATCCTCGATTTAAATACTGTTGTGTATGGATGCAATGATTACCTAGAATTTATAAATGATTGCTGGATATTTGTTTTTCCAATATTTCAGTGGAAGTGTGTTGTGAGAAATGATATGGTTGTTGGATTCGGCTTTGATATTGTTTGGACGTGGTAATTATTTGGGTACATGATTTGGAGTTGAAACCGTAATTGTGATAAATGATAAACAAAATATATACTTGATTTTGGATACAATATCGTTTTGAGGGGGCCCAGGAGCTGGGCCTTGGTTCCGTGTTGGCGGACTCCCGGTGAACCCCCAATATAAACAAAACCGATTTGATGGGGCCTAGAAGCCAAGCCTTGGTTCCGTGTTGGCGGACTCCCGGTGAACCCCCAATATAAACAAAACCGATTTGATGGTGCCTAGAAGCCGGGCCTTGGTTCCGTGTTGGCGGACTCCCGGTGAACCCCCAATATAAACAAAACCGATTTGAGGGGGCCTAGGATCCGGGCCTTGGTTCCGTGTTGGCGGACTCCCGGTGAACCTCCAATATAAAAGGTGATTTTGCAGAGATTGTGGTCGAGTCCAAGTGGTACATATTCTAGCACACCCCAAGGGATACCCTAGTGGCTAGGGATATGATATGATAGTCAAGAAATATGCGGACTGATATGATATGATAATCGAGAGATATGCCGACTGATATGATATGATACATATTCTAGCACACCCCAAGGGATACCCTGGTGGCTAGGGATATGATATGATAGTCAAGAGATATGTCGACTGATATGATATGATAGTCGAGAGATATGCCGACTGATATGATATGATACATATTCTAGCACACCCCAAGGGATACCCTAGTGGCTAGGGATATGATAATCGAGAGATATGCCGACTGATGTGATATGATAGCTGAATGTTATACCGGCTGATGATACGATATGATAGCCGAGGATATTTCCGGCTCTAATATGAACCAGACGGCAATTGTCATGGGCTTAATCAACCTATGGAAATACTTCGTTATCCGGGTCAGTGGGTTGGTGTGGCGGTGACCCAGAGGGACGAATTATTATTGGTTCACTAGTATCTGACTAGTCTGTTGTCTTGTGGTTTTCCAGTAGAGATGTCAGCAATGACTGACTACTGACATTTGATATCAGAGAGTATTTCTATTTGAACCACCACTATTCCGAGGTCTTGGTTTTGACCGGTATTTTATCCTGCGTCTGACAGTAGGAGTGGTCAGTAAGTACAGATATTCTGTGGGGAACCTTGTAAGGTTTAATAAAAATTATTTAAGAACAAAGGGTATTTCTGGTAATTAAATTTTGAGGTAAAAGAGCTGTCAGACGGGATAAGGGTTCTTTCCGGGTTTCGAGGGAAAATTCGGGAAGGGTCCTTACAAGTGGTATCAGAGCTCTAGGTTAACTTCCTGCAGACCGCACAGTTGTGTGCAAATTATTTAAGGAATTATGTTAACAAGATGCATCCGTGGTGTTTACCTTTTTAGCGACCTTGAACTGAATAGGAGGTTGGTTCTTTAAACTGAGTTAGTGAAATTTCGGGGACGAAATTCCTTAAGGGGGGTAGATTGTAACGACCCGGACCAGAAATTAAATTCTTTTGAGAATTGGACAATTTTACCCTCAGTTTTGGACGGGTTCGGGAGTCACTTTTTGACTGGCAGTACTTTTGGGAATTTTTATTGGGTCGTTGCGTAGGTCTCGAACTCACGAGTTCGTAGACAGGCGGCACGCGGAAAACGGAGACCCGATGAGTTCGTTACGAGTCTAGAAGCTTCAGGGGCAGTTTGGTAATTTTGGAGAAGTTGGAACTATATAGTAGATATTTTTCTCTCTCCTCGGGAGATGGGCCAATCAGTCTCTCTCTCCTACCTGAAACCCCCCCCCCCCCCCCCCCGTGTGAACACAAAGACTTGATTTTAATTGGATGGGTTTCGATCCGATTCGAACAAAACCAAGGTCGGGAGGATCTTCCCCGGGACCCCACGAGCATTTTGGGGTAGTTATTAGAGCGGGAGCACCGCCGTAGGCGACAGACGGAGGAGGGAGGTGAATCGAACATTCTCGGCCGTTTTTCGGCCAAACCAGGTACGATCTCGGAACTTTAACCTCATATTTGGATTCATGGTGAAAAGTGGATGAATTTCTATGTGTAGATCGTGAAAAACGATCAAGAAATGAAGAAGTTAGAAAACCTTGAAAATCGGCCGGAAATGGTAGTTTCCGGCGAACCAGACGGCGGCGGAGGTGGTGGTCCGGTCATCTTCTCCGGCCAGCCTCCGGCGACGGCGAGGACCGTCCGGTCGTCTTCTCCGGTGAGTCACCGGTAACCGGTCGAGTTGAGTGAACCGGTCGGGTCGAGTGAACCGGTCGGGTTGAGTGAACCGGTCGGGTCGAGTTGGACCGGATCAGGTTGAGCCGGACCGGGTTGGGTCGGTCCAGGCCCGTGAACATTGTAGCAGGCGCGTGACCGGCGCGTGAGAGCGCGTGGGCGCGTGTGCCGACCTTCCGGCGGCGCGTGGAGCCGAGACTGAGGTCACGGTGGCGCGTGGTAACTAGTTTCGACGTTCCGAATCTGTTGGTACAGGTTTGAGGTTGATCGGACGTCGTTTAGAGGTTGTTTTGGGCAATCCCAGCGGTAATGATTGACCGTATTAGCGGGTTTTGAGCTCGGGAAGTCAAGGTAGTTCGGTCGTTATTGTGCATGTGTTGCTTGGGCTAGAGCGTCCATGAATTTTGGGTTGGGTGGTGATGGTAAGCGGACTTATGATTTATAAATTGTAATGCATGTATAAATATCATTAATTTAATTACTGTGGTGTATGGTTGTATTTATAAATTGTAATGCATGTATTAATATCCTCGATTTAAATACTGTTGTGTATGGATGCAATGATTACCTAGAATTTATAAATGATTGCTGGATATTTGTTTTTCCAATATTTCAGTGGAAGTGTGTTGTGAGAAATGATATGGTTGTTGGATTCGGCTTTGATATTGTTTGGACGTGGTAATTATTTGGGTACATGATTTGGAGTTGAAACCGTAATTGTGATAAATGATAAACAAAATATATACTTGATTTTGGATACAATATCGTTTTGAGGGGGCCCAGGAGCCGGGCCTTGGTTCCGTGTTGGCGGACTCCCGGTGAACCCCCAATATAAACAAAACCGATTTGATGGGGCCTAGAAGCCGGGCCTTGGTTCCGTGTTGGCGGACTCCCGGTGAACCCCCAATATAAACAAAATCGATTTGATGGGGCCTAGAAGCCAGGCCTTGGTTCCGTGTTGGCGGACTCCCGGTGAACCCCCAATATAAACAAAACCGATTTGAGGGGGCCTAGGATCCGGGCCTTGGTTCCGTGTTGGCGGACTCCCGGTGAACCTCCAATATAAAAGGTGATTTTGCAGAGATTGTGGTCGAGTCCAAGTGGTACATATTCTAGCACACCCCAAGGGATACCCTGGTGGCTAGGGATATGATATGATAGTCAAGAAATATGCCGACTGATATGATATGATAGTCGAGAGATATTCCAACTGATATGATATGATACATATTCTAGCACACCCCAAGGGATACCCTGGTGGCTAGGGATATGATATGATAGTCAAGAGATATGCCGACTGATATGATATGATAGTCGAGAGATATTCCGACTGATATGATATGATACATATTCTAGCACACCCCAAGGGATACCCTGGTGGTTAGGGATATGATAATCGAGAGATATGCCGACTGATGTGATATGATAGCCGAATGTTATACCGGCTGATGATACGATATGATAGCCGAGGATATTTCCGGCTCTAATATGAACCAGACGGCAATTGTCATGGGCTTAATCAACCTATGGAAATACTTCGTTATCCGGGTCAGTGGGTTGGTGTGGCGGTGACCCAGAGGGACGAATTATTATTGGTTCACTAGTATCTGACTAGTCTGTTGTCTTGTGGTTTTCCAGTAGAGATGTCAGCAATGACTGACTACTGACATTTGGTATCAGAGAGTATTTCTATTTGAACCACCACTATTCCGGGGTCTTGGTTTTGACCGGTATTTTAACCTGCGTCTGACAGTAGGAGTGGTCAGTAAGTACAGATATTCTGTGGGGAACCCTGTAAGGTTTAATAAAAATTATTTAAGAACAAAGGGTATTTCTGGTAATTAAATTTTGAGGTAAAAGAGCTGTCAGACGGGATAAGGGTTCTTTCCGGGTTTCGAGGGAAAATTCGGGAAGGGTCCTTACAGAGACACCTTAGCCGCAAATATTAATTTGGTTTTTTGGAGTTTTACGTGAAAGCTTTGTTCTTCCCGAAGTTGAGTGTGTTGGACGTGGAGCTTGGAGAAGAAGGCTATGCCGTGTCTTCTGCTGCATCTGTTCTTCACAATATCTTTTGTAACCTTATTTTTACTGCAATTTAATTATGAATTCAATTACGCTTGTGTTTATTTCAGTTATGTGTGAGTAGTCGTTAGGATTAGGGCTGCTTGAAGCTCTAGCCATGTTAGCTTGTTGATTGAATTTCTGGCTCTTGATTATGATTGCTATGCATGCTGAATAAGTTGGATTACTGTGTTTAATGACCTTAATTTATGCCTATAAGATTAGCTACCTTGTTTGCATATAATCATTGATGTAATTGCTTGAGTGACTGTCATATCATCTTGTGATTTGGAGCATTGAAAGTATTCTTACTTGTAATCTTAACTCATAACGACCTAGGATTGCATGTCACTTTGCTAGGCTAATGTGGTGTCATTAAATTCTCTTTAAACTTCATGCATCATCTTAAAAGGTAGGTGATAGAGGCTCTAGGCATATGCCCTGTTTAGAACATGCTAAGTAAGAGGGAATAAGATGTGTCTAGTGAACCAACGCCAGGTCCTAGGCACGGGCACCTAATTTAGAAAATGCATAGTAATTAGGCCAAGGAAATCTGATTAGTAACTATAATTTGTTAGAGTGGATAGAAAGCCTTAATTCGCCTTAGTTAAGAATCAATCAACCGTTAATTCTTGCATTGTTATTTTCTGCATTTTATTTTACTTGTCTTTAAATTTCAGTTCTCAAATCATAAACCCAACCCCACCCCCCCCCCCCCCACCCTCCTCTGTGTGTGTGTGTGTGTATGTGTTTTCACTAAGTTAATTAATCTGAACTAAAGTGGTCATAAGGTTGATACAAGTCCTCGAGGGATCGACTCTAGTTGTGCTATTATATTATTCTTATCGATTTGTGCACTTGCAAGGATTTTATAACTTTTAGAATTGAATTGCATATTTCTTGCTCTTTAATTCCACCAACAATGATGATGGTGAGTAATTACTGTTCCACTTTGATCACCATAATTTTTGTGTTGGTTTTGTTAACCCCATTCCCATGTACAATTTCATTGAACTTCAGTTTCTCCAACATCAACGCCAGAACTATCCTCCTAGAAGGTGATGCTTATATTGACACCCAATTCCTCGGCCTCACAAAAAGCGCCGTTGATGATGTCGGACAGTCTAGCGTCGGCCGTGCCACCTACTCAAAACCCTTCCTCCTCCGAGAAAATGCCACCGGGAAACTCTCTGATTTCACATCAAGTTTCCAATTTTCCATCGAATCTCAGAACAAGTCTCGAAGTGGCGATGGACTGGCGTTCTTCTTAGTTCCAGACCGGACTTCGCTCAATGCATCCATAGGCGGCGGTAACAGCCTAGGCCTTCCCGCCAACACCACGCCGGCGAACGTCATCATGCTGTTAAACGACCTCTACCATTTTGTTGCTGTATAGTTTGATATATGTTCGTACCTAATCTGACCCAGCAACGGACCTAGCAGAAAGACTCGGAAGATCACTTAGGTCAAGACCAAGCCCATCATCAAAACCCGTCAACGAGGCCCATGCCTAAAGCCCACCATTGTTGCCCTTGACCTGAACCTAGACATTGCCTATAAATAGGGAGCCCCCTCCCTCATCATCTAGGATCCACTCTCTCTCTAAGAGGCACCCCTCTCTCTCTAAACATACAAGCTCTCCCTTCTCTCTACAATCTACATTCTCAATCTCTCTCTAAAGGCTCAATGCCACTTGTATCATGTACAAACACTTATATTATTAATGAGAATAGAGCAACACCGTGGACGTAGCCCGATTTGGGTGAACCATGTACATGTTTGTGTCTTGGGTGCGTGCGTGTCTTCTCAGTCTAAGTTGATCCATTTTATGCATCAGCAGTTTGGCGCCGTCTGTGGGAATCGCGACAAAAATCCATGTCGGTTCCCTCTCAAAATCACACATACTTGCTGAAACGCCATGAACCCAAGAACACCAATTGGCAAGTGGTCGGCCAAAGGCATCACCTAGGCCGACCTACCACTTCATGTTGCGGTCTTCCCCTCAACCAGTCAGTGGACACTTGGTCTGCCGAAGGCATCAACTAGGCCGGCCAACCACTTCATGTTGCGATCTTCCCCTCGTCCCGTCAGCGGACACTTGGTCGGCCGAAGGCATCACCTAGGCTGATCTACCACTCAATGATGCGAGGTCTTCTGCTCATCCTGTCAACTGACACTTGGTCGGCCGAAGGCAACACCTTGGTCGATCGGCCACATGATCATGCTAGGTTCCTCCTCTAGGATCCCATCAAAGTGGAAAACACCCACCAATTGGCAACTGGTTGGCCGAAGGCATCACCTAGGCCGACCTACCACTTCATGTTGCGGTCTTCCCCTAGTCCCATCAGGGAACATTTGGTCGGCCGAAGGCATCACCTAGGCCGACCTACCACTTCATGTTGCAGTCTTCCCCTCGTCTCGTCAAAGGTCACTTGGTCGGCTGAAGACATCACCACGACCCTTGACATCATGCCAGCCTTCCCATTCCACAGGCCTCCCTTCGAAGCATTACCACTCACAAGTCAGAAAACCCTGCCGTCCATCATAAAGGCTCCGACACTCGAGCTGAAGCCCTTACCCGAGCACTTAAAGTATGCATATTTAGGCGACAATCAAACCCTTCCAATCATCATTGCGTCTACCCTAAGTACGAAATAGGAAGAGGCATTGGTTCACGTCCTTAAGGTCAATCAAACGGAAATTGGATGGACAATAGCTGACATCAAAGGCATAAGTCCCACAAAATGCATGCATCAGATACTGTTGGAGGAAGACTCCAAACCATCACGGGAGGCGCAGAGGCGATTGCATCCACCTATGAAGGAGGTCGTGAAGAAAGAAGTCCTAAAGCTTCTGGACATTGGAATCATCTATCCAATTAGTGACTCCAAGTGGGTGAGCCCAGTTCAGGTGGTGCCAAAGAAAAGTGGGATCACAGTGGTTAAAAACGAGCATGATGAGCTTGTACCTCAGCGGATTCAAACATGATGGAGAGTGTGCATTGACTATCGAAAGCTAAATACAACCACACGCAAGGACCACTTTCCTTTGCCCTTCATTGATCAAATGCTCGAGTGCCTGGCTGGACACTCCCACTATTGCTTCTTGGATGGCTACTCAGGATACAATCAGATTGCTATTGCACTCGAAGATGAAGAAAAAACAACATTCACATGCCCATATGGCACTTTTGCATACAGAAGAATGCCGTTTGGATTGTCCAATGCCCCAGCTACCTTTCAGCGTTGCATGATGAGCATGTTCTCCGATATGGTGGAAGATATAATTGAAGTATTCATGGATGACTTCTCAGTGTTTGGACATTCGAATTGTGCTTAGTTAACCTAACCCGAGTACTGGAACGGTGCAGAGAAAGCAACTTAGTGCTGAACTGGGAAAAGTGCCATTTCATGGTACAACATGGAATTGTCTTGGGTCATGTGATCTCTTGTTGAGGCATAGAAGTGGACAAAGCAAAGTTAGACATAGTGGAGAGGCTGTCGTACCCCACTACAGTCAAAGAGATTCGATCGTTCTTAGGGCATGCTGGCTTTTACCGCAGATTCATCAAAGATTTCTCTAAAATCACAAGACCTTTGTGTGATCTTCTAGCCAAGGACGCCACATTTGAGTTCACTAAGGGATTCCGTGAGGCATTCAACACACTCAAGGTAAAGCTCACGACATCACCCATCATCATGCCACCGAATTGGGACTTACCATTCGAACTAATGTGTGATGCCTTGGACTTCGCCATAGGAACTGTTTTGGGATAGCGTGTTGACAAGCTCCCTCATGTCATTTACTAAGCAAGTCGAACCCTGAATGATGCCCAGCTGAACTACTCCACCATCGAGAAGGAGCTTCTTGTTGTTATCTTTGCCCTTGAGAAGTTCCGCTCATATCTAATTCAAACCAAGGTCATAGTATACACAGATCATGCTGCCTTGAAGTATTTGCTCACTAAAAAGGACGCCAAGCGAAGGTTGCTACGTTGGATGCTACTGCTCCAGGAATTCGACCTTGAAATCAGAGACAAGAAGGGCAGCGAAAACGTGGTCGCTGACCATATGAGCCGATTGTTTCACAGTTCCAATGAAGAGGCCGATCAATTGCCTCTCCTCGAGACCTTTCCTGATGAACAGCTCTTCACACTCTAAGCTATTGATCCATGGTACGCCGATCTCAATAATTACCTTGTCACTAAGAAAATTCCTTCATCTTTAAACAGGTATCAAAAGGACAAGCTGGCTAAAAAAGCTAAGTACTTCATATGGGATGAGCCGTACCTATGGAAGCATTATCCAGACCAAATCATTCGACGCTGCATCCCCGAAGACGAGATGGAATCCGTCTTGACATTTTGCCATAGCTTGGCATGTGGGGGGACCATTTTGGAGCTAAGAAGACAGCCCTCAAGGTACTACAAAGTAGACTCTACTGGCCCACACTTTTCAAGGATGCACATGAATTTGTACTCACCTATGACCGCTGCCAATGCCTAGGTAACATCGGCCCTCGAAATCAAATGCCATTACACCCTATTCTTGTGGTCGAAATCTTCGACGTATGGGGCAATGATTTTATGGGGCCTTTTCCAAATTCCTTTGGCAATCTTTATATTCTGCTTGCAGTTGATTATGTCTCCAAATGGGTGGAAGCAATTCCCACCAAAACTAACGACGCCAAAGTAGTTGTGCGCTTTTTGCAGAGTCACATCTTAGCCAGATTCGGCGCACCTAGGGCAATCATCAGTTATGGCGGGGGGGGGGGGGGGGGTACACTTCTGAAATCATTCGTTTTCAGCCCTAATGAAGAAGTATGGCGTCACCCACAACGTCTCAACACCGTATCACCCTCAAACGAGTGGCCAAGCGGAAGTGTCCAATTGGGAAGTAAAGGCCATATTGGAAAAAACGGTAAATCCTAACCGCAAAGACTGGTCCAGCAAATTGAATGATGCGCTATGGGCCTATCAGACCACATAAAAGACCCCGATTGGCATGTCTCCCTTCCGGCTTGTTTTTGGAAAAGGCTGCCAACTACCCGTGGAATTGGAGCATAAAGCATTCTGGGCTATTAAGCAGATGAACATGAACATCGATGATGCTGGAATACATAGGAAGCTTCAGCTAAGTGAATTAGAGGAGTTGCGAAATGAGGCCTTCGAAAGTGCTCGTATCTACAAGGAAAAGACCAAAGCTTTCCACGACAAGCGCATTCAGCCCAAGGACTTTCACATCGGACAGGACGTCCTCCTCTTTGACTCCCAGCTCAGACTAATCCCAGGTAAGTTGCGTTCAAGATGGACTGGACCATTTATTATTACTAACGTTTTTCCTCATGGTGCAGTTGAAATCCAGCACCCGGAACGGCATGATCAGTTCAAGGTAAATGGTCATCGCCTCAAACACTACTTCAGGGACCTCTCTAATCAAGCGTAGTCAACCCTGCAACTCCGCATGCGCCCAGATCCTAGCATGCCAACCCCGTCTTGCCTAGACGTTAAATAAAGCGGTCCTAGGAGGCAACCTAGCCCTGGTTTGTATTTCGCACTTCCTTGTTTCTGCCCTTTATATCTCTCAAACCTTTCTACCGCTGTCTTGCTTACTGCTTATCCCATTGAGGACAATGTTCAGTTTAGGTTTGGGGGTGTGGATTTAAAATTTTGCATATAGAAACAAGTGGGCTTGGGGGTGATAGAAGGCCAGGACATTTAAATGTTTTTGCTTTTGAATAGTATGATAACTTGTTAATAGAGATGTATATGCTAAGTTAACTGTCTTAGCCTTACTAAGAGTCATGCCATGGTCAATTAGTTCATAATCTGCACTTCACAATGTCATGTCTTAAGTGATTAAGTGAACGAAATAACTGAATTTGAGTGAACCTTAGAAAATTAGTGGAGACTTCCCTGTGAGATCTTTGAGGCTAATTGCCATTCTTTCTGAGGGATATACTTGTTTCTACTCTTAAACACTCATCGCTTTTGTTCTTAATTGTTGATCTCATTACATCATTTTGCATTGAATTTTAAAGAACTAACATCATTTAGATACTCTTGATTTAACGTGTGGTTTGCCATAAGAAGTGATGTAGGCTATGTGTGCTTTAACCTCTAAAGGCCTTATCCTACCCAATTGCATGCTCCCTAAGCCAATTTTGAAACCAAACACTCAGCCTTTTCTTTCATCACCCAAAGTATAACCTAACCGAAATAATTGGCCATTCATCACAACCATGCCCTATAACCTCAGTTTGTGCTAAGGTTGCCGTAAATGAGATTCATGGTGAGAATGAGAGGTGACAGAAGATGCTGCCCAATTCAAAGGACAATGGCGTCAATTTAAAGTTCAAAAGTAAAGAAAAGCTTTATAAGTTGCAAGCTGCACGAAAATTTTAGGAAATCATTGCATGATCCTGGTTCAATTAACTTCAAAGAAGAAAAGAAAAAATAAAGAAATCAAAAGAAAAAAAGAAACGTTGAGCAAAAGTGGAAAACAAAGTGAATTGAGCCAAGTGAGTCAAGAGCCTCAAAATAAGCCATCAAGAGAGCACAATGCTGTGGGCCTTAAGAAAGGATTAAGTTCAGAAATTCCAAGTTCAAGTCATGACTTCTCATGCCTTGGCACATCTCAGGTTCTTTGAATCCCATCCTTCCTGGCTAAAACCTTACGCTTAACCATGTTACAACCTAAAAAGGAAGACCTAACTGATCTTATGGACAATCATGCGGAGGATTAAGGTACATATCTATGTTCTTAAAGTTCAATTCCTTTCATGAGATCTTTATTTCCATAAAGTGTTATTCTTCATTGTTACTCATATGTGATTAAATTTGAATTTCATAACATAAACTCATCACATATGCTTGAAACGAGTGAAAGCCTAGGATTCTTGTGTGAATTGAGAGTTGCCTAGTGAGGATTAGAGTCGAGGCGAAATCTTTCTAGGGCACTTAGATGAAGTTGTTTTCAAACTTGACCACCTGAAAATATTGTCATTTATACACGAACATCTTCACATGACACTCACGGCTATGGCATTCCTTTTAGTTATGCAAAGCATGTTTACTTACTTTGATTCTTATTAGCTTGTTAAAAGTACTATCTCTAGCATTTTTTTGTCTAAGTAAAACGCTTGTGGGTATCGTGCTGTTATAACCCTCAGGAGACAAAACTCCTCTTACTAGGTGAACCTAGGGGTTTAAATGTTCTATCTTAACTAAAATCGAGTCTTTTCATTTTGTTAGCGTTTGTTTTGCTCAGGCACTAGCAAAAGATAGGTTTGGGGGTATTTGATCAGTCGTTATTTATGCACCATTTTGATGTCTTTATATGCCTCTCCTACATGTCTTTTGAATGATTTTGTGTCATCAATAGTAGAAAATGATCAATCTTGTGAGACTTGTGCAGAGTTAGAAAGATAGGTAAAATCTGGAAAGAATGAAAAAAGAATGACTCAAATTGGAGTCCAGATGAAGGAGATGTCCTCATTTCAATATCAGGCCCTCCGGGTCTCAAACCTGTGTTTCATGACATCAAGGTCAGGGACTAGAAGGGCCAAGGTCGCACCAAGGCAGGTTGAGCACATGTCCCAAGAACTCCCATCCGAGCCCAGATGTGCGCCTAAGCCCGGGGTCCCTGTTCCGCCAACGGTGGATTAGAAGTTCTCCCTCTGAGCTAAGCCTGACAACATTTGCGCCAAGCCTGAACGAAGATGCACTTCTACTATACTCATGATGTGCATCAAAAGCGCAGTCCCAGATCCAGATTATGAAGACAGTCCAAAATCCAAGTTCGGCCAGCTTGTGTTCCCACTGGCCAGCTTGCGTTCCCACTGGCAAATGGTTGGCCGAAGGCATCACCTAGGCCGACCTACCACTTCATGTTGCTGTCTTCCCCTCTTCCCATCAGGGAACATTTGGTCGGCCGAAGGCATCACCTAGGCCTACCTACCACTTCATGTTGCAGTCTTCCCCTCGTCCCGTCAAAGGACACTTGGTTGGCCGAAGGCATCACCATGACCGACCTACCACTTAATGATGTGATCTTCCCCTCACCCCGTCTGTAGACACTTGGTCGGCCGAAGGCATCACCTAGGCCGACCTACCACTTCATGTTGCAGTCTTCCCGTCGTCCCGTCAGCGGACACTTGGTCGACCGAAGGCATCACCTAGGCTGACCTACCACTCAATGATGCGAGGTCTTCTCCTCGTCCCATCAACTGACACTTGATCAGCCGAAGGCAACAACTTGGGCGATCGACCACATGATCGTGTGAGGTTCCTCCTCTAGGATCCCATCAAAGTGGCAAACACCCACCAATTGGCAAGTGGTAGGCCGAAGGCATCACCTAGGCTGACCTACCACAACATGTTGCGGTCTTCCCCTCGTCCCGTCAGCGAACACTTGGTTAGCCGAAGGCATCACCTAGGCAGACCTACCACTTAATGATGGGAGGTATTCTCCTCTTCCCATCAACTGACACTTGGTCAGCCGAAGGCAACACCTTGGCCGATCGACCACATGATCGTTCGAGGTTCCTCCTCCAGGATCCCATCAAAGTGGAAAACTCCCACCAATTGGTAAGTGGTCGGCAGAATGCATCACCTAAGCCGACCTTCCAATTCATGTTGCAATTTTCCCCTCGTCCCATCAGTGGACACTTGGTCGGCCGAAGGCATCACTTAGGCTGACCTACCACTTTATGTTGCGATATTCTCCTCGTCCCGTTAACTGACACTTGGTCGGCCGAAGGCAACACCTTGGTCGATCGGCCACATGATCGTGCGAGGTTCCTCCTCCAGGATCCCATCAAAGTGGCAAACACCCACCAATTTCCAAGTGGACGGCCAAAGGCATCACCTGGGTCGACCAACCACTTCATGTTGTGGTTTTCCCCTTGGTCAGCCGAAGGCATCACCTAGGCTGACCTACCACTCAATGATGCGAGGTCTTCTCCTTGTCTCGTCAACTGACACTTGGTTGGCTGAGGCAACACCTTGGCCGATCGGCCATATGATCGTGCGAGGTTCCTCCTCCAGGATCCCATCAAAATGGCAAACACCCACCAATTGGCAGGCGGTCGGCCGAAGGCATCACCTAGGCCGACTTACCAATTCATGTTGTGGTCTTCCCCTCATCCCGTCAAAGGACACTTGGTCGGCCGATGGCATCACCCAGGCCATCCTACCACTTCATGTTGCGAACTTCTCATCCGGCAACGGACACTTGGTCGGCCGAAGGCATCACCACGACTGACCTACCACTTAATGATGCGATCTTCCCCTCACCCCGTCAGCAGACACTTGGTCGGCCGAAAGGCATCACCTCGGTCGACCTACCACTTGATTCGAGGTCTTCCCCCTTCGTCCCGTCAGCTGACACTTGGTTGGGCAAAGGCATCACCTCAGATGACCAACATATCCTTACAAGCAACACTTGCAAGATATTTAAAGCTACACCGAGCCATCATGCCTACACAATCAATTGGCCACCTTTGCCCCTCAACAACATGTTTTTCGATGCCCTTCGGCAGCACCCACCAGCATATCCACAACAATTGTTCGGTTCAGGCCGACTCGCCCTGGGACGACTAATCAGTCATTATTTATGCATCGTTTTGTTGTCTTTATATGCCTCCCTTACATGTCTTTTGAATGATTTCGTGCCATCAATAGTATAAAATGATCAATCTTGTGAGACTTGTGCAGATTTGGAAAGTTAGGTAAATTCTGAGAAGAACGCAAAAAGAATGACTCAAATCGGAGTTCAGATGAAGGAGATGTCCTCATTTCAATATCAGGTCCTGAACTGGGTGCTGAGTGCGCCAGTGTGCCTATTTTGAGTCCTAGGCCAAGTACCTCAGATCATGCCATCCGGGTCCCAAACTTGTGTCTCATGACATCAAGTTCATGTCCTAGAAGTGCCAAGGTCATGCCAGGACATGTCGAGTACATGTCCCAAGAACTTCCTATCTGAGCCCAGCCTCTGTGCCTAAACCCGAGTTACTGTTCTGCCAGCGGTGGATCAAAGTTCCTCCTCTGCGTTAAGCCTGACAACCTGTGTTCCTGGAATGAGCGAAGATGCGCTTCTACTATGCTCGTGGTGTGCCTCAAAAGCGCAGTCCCAGACCCCTATGACGAAGACATTCGAAGGCCAAGTTCTAAGTTCCAGCGTCTGACCGCGGGAAGACCACGGGTTTCCCGCGGCCAGCTTTTGTTCCCACTGGCCAGCTTGCATTCACACTCCCAACCACGTTCTGATTGGTTCTAATAGATTTTAGGGACTTTGTAATTACTTAGAAGTACAATAACTATTCTAGAACATTCTAGGCTAAGGTTTTACCAATCCTTATAGGACAAGGTTTTACCAATCCTTATAGAACAAGGATTTCCCTTTTTCTATAAAAGGGAGCCTTTGTTCAAAGTTTTGAGGAGGCCCATATTTTAGAGATAATATTTTACACATAGATTATTTAGGCGTGGAGCTTGGAGAAGAAGGCTCTGTCGTGGCTCTGCTGTGCCTGTTCTTCAACAATCTTTTATGTAACCTTATTTTTATTATTGCAATTTAATTATGAATTCAATTATATTTGTTTCAATTTCAGTTATGAGTGAGCAGTTCCTTTCAGAATTAGGGTTGTTTGAAGCCCTAGCCATGTTAGCTTGTTAAGTATATTTTTATTCTTGTTCTTAATTGCTATGCATGCTGAATAACTCTGATTACTACTTTAACTACCATTCTTTTATGTTTATAAGATTAGCTACCTTGTTTGCATAAATTATTGATGGAATTGCTTGAGTGACCGCCATATCATCCTGTGATTCATTAGCTTCAAGAGGTTGAGGTTAAGAAATAATATTGTAATCGGAATTCATGACAACCTGGGAATGCATCCCACTCTGCTAGGCTAGTGTGGTGTCATTAAATTCTCTTAGTACTTCTTGCGTCATCTTAACTGGTAGGTGATAGACGTTCTAGGCATATGCCCTGTCTAAAACATGCTAAGTAAGAGAGAATGATATATGTTTAGTGTACCAACGCCAAGACCTAGGCATGTGCACCTAATTATGAATTGCATAGTAATTAGGTCAAGATAATCTGGTTAAGAGCTATAATTGGTTAGAGTGGATAATAATCCTTAATTCGCCTTAGTTTAACAAACAATCAACCTTTCATTCTTGCATTGTTATTTTCTGCACTTTGATTTACTTGTCTTTAATTTTCAGCTCTCAATCATGAACCCCCCTTTGGGGGGTGTGTGTGTGTGTTTTTTTATTTAAGTTAACAAATCTGAACTTAATTGGGTTAATCGTTGAACAAGTCCTCGAGGGATCGACCTTTGCTTGTCATTATACTATCTCCATCGATTTTGTGCACTTGCAAAGTTATTCTTAGTAGAAATAAAGTTCATAATTATTGTATTCAATATTTCTTCTACCATGTTTTTGGCGCCGTTGCCGGGGACTTGTCCTTCAACGGTGCCCATTAATTAAGATTTAGTTAACTCAATTTTGTATATTACCTATTTAGATTTCATTTAGATTGTTTACTAACTTTGTTTGTCATCCTTTTCATGTACATATGAACAACTCATACATGGATATGGGACCAGGGAATTATCCATACATGGAGACGGGAGCTTGGAACAGTCCATACCCAACTTCATTCAATCAGAGGTGTAGCAATCAACCGGAATTCCATTAGCAAGAACACCCAGAACCATACAACCCAGGATGGTGCCAGCATCCTAATTTCACATGGAACTCCCCTGAAATATTTCCTCACTATGATCCAACTCCTGACCTCCAACCTTGGCTGAGGGCCTTGGTGCAATGCATAAAGGCTCGTAATCAATGCGTGATAGCCGCTTGTGAAGAACTCCGAGGGCAAAGCCAGCGCTTGGTGGAGAAACTAGAAAAGATCAAGAGGGTGTTTGAGTTCGACGTACACCAAACGGAAGAAAGGGCATATTCCCCACCAAGTGAGGTTAGGAATGATGATCATGGTGAAGCTATCGTCGAGCCAACACTTCGACAAGTGCTTGCCATGGAGTCCACAAAGTCCACCCAACCTTCGATGTGGACCAGGATACAAAGCACGGAGGCTTGTAATCATAACCATCACACGGATGAAGAGCATAATGAGGACACCACCAAGCTAACACTTCGACAAGTGCTTGCCATGGATGCCATGAATTCCGCCCAAGGCCATGCCGTGATAGTGTCTCCCGATTCTACTCATATTGAGTAGTGGGACGCACCCAATTCATACCCTCCAGTATACTCTTCCTTTTATAATGTTTCTGATTCTGATTTCATGTCTAACTATACCTCTTTGCCTTGCACTAACAGATTGAAAGGCGAAATGGAAGAAAACTGGGAGGAAGAGAATAGGACGGATAATGGTGACAACGACATCCAGGTCAAACCCATGACCCTGCCCTTGCCCAATATGCTGCACAGCAGCAACGCACTGCCCTAAGCTGTGTCCCACGTTCTGCCTACTGCCCTGCCATAAACCCAGGTTCCTGCTGAGTCCCAGGACTCGCCAAATGCCCTGCGGCAGCCACAGCCCAGCGCCGCAGAACCTGGACATGTCTAAGCCACGCCTTTAACGCGCCAAGCTGCGCCAACTGATTCACTGCAGGGCAAGTCCTTAGCCGTTGCACCAGAACCATCCCAGCACACATCTGAGACGCGCAACACTGTGGCCACGCATGAAGACACATCCACGGCAGAACCCAAGGACCAGCCCGTGCCTCCCAATCTGCTGCCAGCCGTGTCTCAACCCATGCCCAAGGACAAGGACCCAGTTTTGAAATTCAATGCGCCTTCTCAACTCAATCCTGAAACACTTAACTTTCATTTTAATAAGGCAAACTTTGATTTGAATTCTAATTTAGCTCCTAATGCTGTTGAACTTTTCCCGTGCAGGTTCCACCATAAAAACACCAAGAATATGCTAAAGGCACTCAACTTGGTCCCCTTTTTCAAGTTCCGAAGGAAAAATCAACGGAAAGGACCAAGGAGGAAGTCTAGAACGTACAAGGCACAACCAAAGCTGTTCCCCCACGAGCATTGTCCAAGGAAGACATTCCAGAATGGACAGAAACTGCTCTCATTCAAATCACTCCTCAATCTCTTTCCCAATAAGTTAAGTTCTCGTCGGTGGATTCCTTTATGTGTTTATGACATTTTTCTCCATGATGCAGCGTAGACTCTACAGCAAAAGGCTCATAATCGGTTCCATGTTGACACTGAAATCCTGGGCACACCATCAAATGCCTAGCATGACAACCCCGTCTTGCCTAGACGTTAAATAAAGCGCTCCTAGGAGGCAGCCTAGCCCTGGTTTGTATTTCTCACTTCCTTTTCTATTTCTGCCTGTTATATCTCTCAAACCTCTCTACTGTTGTCATGCTTACTGCTTATCACATTGAGGACAATGTTCAGTTTAAGTTTGGGGGTGTGGATTTAAAATTTTTCATATAGAAACAAGTAGTTTTGGGGGTGATACACGGCCAGGACTTTTGAATTTTCAGCCTTAGTTTTTTGTGTTTAGTTAGTTACTTAATTTTTTGCTGTTGAATAGTATGAAAACTTGTTAATAGGGATGTATATGCTAAGTTAACTGTTTTAGCCTTACTAAGAGTGATGCCATGGTCATATAGTCCATGTTTTAAGTGATAAAGTGAACGAAATAACTGAATTTGAGTGAACCTTAGAAAATTAGTGGAGACTACCCTGTGAGATCTTTGAGCCTAATTGTCATTCTTTCTGAGGGATATACTTGTTTCTACTCTTAAACACTCATCGCTTTTGTTCTGAATTATTGATCTCATTACATCATATTTGCATTGAAGTTTAAAGAACTAACATCATTTAGATACTCTTGATCTAATGCGTGGTTTGCCATAAGAAGTGATGTAGGCTATGTATGCTTTAACCTCTAAAGATTTATCCTACCCTATTGCATGCTCCCTAAGCCAAAATTGAAGCCAACCACTCAGCCTTTTCTTTCATCACACAAAGTATAACCTAACCGAAATACTTAGCCATTCATCACAGCCATACCCTATAACCTCAGTTTGTGCTAAGGTTGCCGTAAATGAGATTCATGCTGAGAATGAGAGGTGAAAGAAGATGCTGCCCAATTCAAAGGACATTGGCGTCAATTCAAAGTTCAAAAGTAAAGAAAAGCTTTACAAGTTCCAAGATGCACGAAACCCCTAAGCTTAGCCCCGTTACAACCAAGAAAAGAAGACCTAACTGATCTTATGGACAATCATGCAGAGGATTAAGGTACGTATCTATGTTCTTAAAGTTCAATTCCTTTCATGAGATCTTTTATTTCCATAAAGTGCTATTCTTCATTATTACTCATATGTGATTAAATTTGAATTTCATAACATAAACTCATCACATATGCTTGAAATGAGTGAAAGCCTAGGATTCTTGTGCGAATTGAGAGTTACCTACTAAGGATTAGAGTCGAGGCGAAATCTTTCTAGGGCACTTAGATGAAGTTGTTTTCAAACATGATCACTTTGAAATATTGGCACTTATATGCATACACCTTCACATGATACTCACGGCTATGGCATTCCTTTTAGTTCTGCAAAACATGTCTACTTACTTTGATTATTATTAGCTTGTTAAAAGTACTTTCTCTAGCATTTTTTGTCTAAGTAAAACGTTTGTGGGTTTCGTGCTGCTATAACCCTCAGGAGACAAAACTCCTCCTACTAGGTGAACCTAGGGGTTTAAATGTTCTATCTTAACTAAGATCGAGTCTTTTCATTTTGTTAAAAAATTTTTTGCTCAGGGACTAGCAAAAGATAGGTTTGGGGGTATTTGATCAGTCATTATTTATGCGTCATTTGATGTCTTTATATGCCTCCCTTACATGTCTTTTGAATGATTTCGTGTCATCAATAGTACAAAATGATCAATCTTATTAGACTTGTGTAGATTTGGAAAGATAGGTAAATTCTGAGAAGAACACAAAAAGAATGACTCAAATCGGAGTTCAGATGAAGAAGATGTCCTCATTTCAATATCAGGTCCTGAACTGGGTCCTGAGTGCGTCAGTGCACCTATTTTGAGTCATATGCCAAGTACCTCAGATCATGCCATCCTGGTCCCGAACCTATGTCTCATGACATCAAGTTCATGTCCTAGAAGTGCCAAGGTCACGCCAGGACATGTCGAGTACATGTCCCAAGAACTTCCCATCCGAGCCCAGCCTCTACGCCTAAACGCGGGTTCCTGTTCCGCCAGAGGTGGATCAAAGTTCCTCCTCTGCGCTAAGCCTGACAACTTGTACGCCTGGCATGAGCGAAGATGCACTTCTACTATGCTCAGGGTGTGCCTCAAAAATGCAGTCCCAGACCCCTTTGATGAAGACATTCGAAGGGCCAAGTTCTAAGTTCCAGCGTCTGATCGCGGGCTGCCCGCGACCAGCTTGTTTTCCCACTAGCTAGCTTGCATTCACACTTCCCACCATGTTCTGATTGGTTCTAATAGATTTTAGGGACTTTGTAATTAATTAGAAGTACAATAACTATTCTAGAACATTCTAGGCTAGGGTTTTACCAATCCTTATAGGACAAGGTTTTGCCAATCCTTATAGAACAAGGTTTTCCCTTTGTCTATAAAAGGGAGCTTTTGTTCAGTGTTTTGAGGTGGCCCATATTTTAGAGATAATATTTTACACACAGATTATTTAGGCGTGGAGCTTGGAGAAGAAGGCTCTGTCGCGGCTCTGCTGTGCCTGTTCTTTAACAATCTCTTCTGTAACCTTATTTTTATTATTACAATTTATTTATAAATTCAATTATATTTGTTTCAATTTCAGTTATGAGTGTAGTTCCTTTCAGAATTAGGGTTGTTTGAAGCCCTAGCCATGTCAGCTCGTTAAATAGATTTTTATTCTTGTTCTTAATTGCTATGCATGCTGAATAACTCTGATTACTGTTTTAACTACCATTCTCTTATGTTTATAAGATTAGCTACCTTGTTTGCATAAATTATTGATGGAATTGCTTGAGCGACCGCCATATCATCCTGTGATTCATTAGCTTCAAGAGGTTGAGGTTAAGAAACAATCTTGTAATCGGAATTCATGACAACCTGGGAATGCATCCCACTCTTCTAGGCTAGTGTGGTGTCATTAAATTCTCTTAATACTTCATGTGTCATCTTAACTAGTAGGTGATAGATCTTCTAGGCATATGCCTTGTCTAAAACATGCTAAGTAAGAGAGAATGATATATGTTTAGTGTACCAACGCCAGGACCTAGAAATGGGCACCTAATTCTGAATTGCATAGTAATTAGGTCAAGATAATCTGGTTAAAAGCTATAATTGGTTAGAGTGGATAATAAGCCTTAATTCGCCTTAGTTTAACAAACAATCAACCTTTCATTCTTGCATTGTTATTTTCTGCACTTTGATTTACTTGTCTTTAATTTTCAGCTCTCAATCATGAACCCCCCTTTGGCATGTGTGTGTGTGTGTTTTTTTATTTAAGTTAACAAATCTGAACTTAATTGGGTTAATCGTTGAACAAGTCCTCGAGGGATCGACCTTTGCTTGTCATTATACTATCTCCATCGATTTTGTGCACTTGCAAAATTATAATTAGTAGAAATAAAGTTCATAATTATTGTGTTCAATATTTCTTCTATCAACGACCACCTTTCTTGTCGAGCGACACTTGTCACTCCTCCAGCAGCCTTGGACAATCACTCTCACTGAGTGACGAACATCACAACACGTGAGTATCATTTCCTCTCGTCACACTTTACCATACATGACTCATATCATTGATCATAATGCTCACATCATTGCCCATGGCACATGAGCGTCATACTTACATTATTGCCTCTCGGAACATACGCATCATCATGCACACGTCATGACCTCGCAGGCATTCCCTGTTCCCGATTGGCATGAGCTCATAGGCATCCCTGTATGAAGTGGCAAACCCACATCAAGTGGCTCTCGATCGGTTAAAACAGGACATTCTCCACGGCCGATCAGTCACAGTGGCAAACACACATTAAAGTGGCTCTCGATCGGTTAAAACAAGACATTCTCCACGGCTGATCAGTCATAGTGGCAAACCCACATTAAAGTGGCTCTCGATCGGTTAAAACAGGACATTTTCCACGGCCGATCAGTCACAGTGGCAAACCCACATTAAAGTGGCTCTCGATTGATTAAAACAGGACATTCTCCACGGCCGATCGGTCACTGTGGCAAACCCACATCAAAGTGGCTCTCGATCGGTTAAAACAGGACATTCTCCACGACTGATCGGTCACAGTGGCAAACCCACGTACAAGTGGCTCTCGATCGGTTAAAATAGGACATTGTCCACGACCGATCGGTCACAGTGGCAAACCCACATTAAAGTGGCTCTCGATCGGTTAAAATATGACATTCTCCACGATCGATCGGTCACAGTGGCAAACCCAGATCAAAGTGGCTCTCAATCGGTTAAAACATGACATTCTCCACGGCCGATCAGTCATAGTGGCAACCCCACATCAACTGGCTCTCGATCAGTTAAAACAGGACATTCTCCACGGCCGATCAGTCACATGACCATGCAAGGTCCCCCCTTCATGGCCTGTACAAACATGACATACCCACCACTATTTCAAGGTAGCAAAATGGCACCTGGTCGGCCGACGACATCACCTCAATCAGTCAACGAGCTCCAACTCTAAGTCCTGCTGCAAAATTTAGTTTTAAGGTCCAAAATCAAGCTCAATTTTAGATAACCATGGTCATTCCAGCCCCGAAAACAAAAATGGTTTCCACAACCAGATTGGACTCACGAAAGTTTCAGCATCACTTCCTTGTTATTCTCCTCCTTCTGTTAACCCCATGTATAACTCCTTTAACCTTGCATTTCCCCACTTTCCAACCTGATGAAAACACTGTCCCCACCTTCCAACAAAATGATGACACCAATTCAACGAGATTACTAGTCACTGAGGGAGGTGCAGTTATTCGCAAGCAATTCATCGAGCTAACAATTAATGGAAGTGTTGGTAGAGCCACGTACGGTGAACCCTTCCTCCTCAGGGAAACGCCACCGGAAAACTTTCTGATTTCAGCACAAGTTTCACATTCACCATCGGTGCGAAAAACACAACTTCCCCGTCCTATACCCAGGGCCTTGCTTTCTTCTCTGCGCCAAATGGGTCCTTACTCAACCCAACACTAGGGGCAGGTAGCAGTATGGGCCTCCCTGTCAATAGCTCGGTGGAGAACGTTATTGAGCCTAGCAATGAGTACCCATTTGTGGTGGCAGTGGAGTTCGATACCTACAGGAATCCATGGCCAACCGTGGAGGATCCTGAAGGTGGACATGTGGATATTGACATAAACTGTGTCAAGTCCAATGTTACTATGCCTTGGAATGGTGGTATTGTTGATGCAAAACAAAATCAGGGTTGGATTAGTTATAATTCGGGCTCGAAAAATCCTAGTGTTTCCTTCACCACTTTTGTCAATGATACGCAAGAGCAAGTGATCAGTTCTCTAAGTTACATGGTGGATCTCAATAAATACTTGCCAAAACGGGTCATTGTTGGCTTCTCTGCTTCATAAACAGATGCTTCTTCTGTTCTGCATATCATCTCATGGAATTTTACTTCATTTACTGGCGGACAACGATGAATCTCTAGCTCTTCTTGGCCAAGAAAAGAAACAAGAATCTCCGGTTCCGGCACCAAGGCATAGCAAGTCAAGAAAACGCAAAAAGTCACTAGTGGTAGTGCTAGTAGCATTGGTGGTGGTTGCGGATTTATCTTGGTTTGTGTGTTGGGCTTGGGTTTGTGTACTCTTGCAAGAATAGGGCAACAGCAGAAAGGACTGATAAACTTCTTAATTACTTCATTAACGAATTTGAAAAGGAGATCGACCGCCCCAGGCAGTTTTCGTACAGGGAATTGGCCCCTGCAACCAGACATTTTTCTGAAGAAGAAAAGCTTGGATAGGGACAATATAGTTTGGTTTACAAGGGCTACCTAAAAGACTCCAACACCTATGTTGCTGTTAAGAAGATGTCATTGGGAACTGAAGAGGTGCTCAAGCAAGTTATGACAGAGGTAAGGGTCATCAGTCGACTTACGCATCTGAATCTGATGAAACTCATTGGTAGGTGCAACGAAAACGGACAAATCCTACTTCTTTATGAGTTCATGCCCAACGGCGAATTAGATTCTCATTTGTTCCAAGAAAAAAGCCTGTTAGTTTGGGAGGTAAGGTACAAAATTGCACAAAGCTTAGCCTCTGGATTGCTTTACCTACATGAAGGTTGGAACAAAGAGTGCTGCATAGGGATATCACACCCAGAAATGTTTTGTTGGATTCAAATTTCAACCCTATACTTGGGAATTTCGGGCTTGCGAGGCCTGTTGATCATGGACAACAATTGGGGACAGCTGGACTGGTTGGAACCATATGCTACATATCCTGAATATTTTGCAGGAAACACTAGCAAGAATTCAGATGTCTACAGCTTCGGAGTTGTGGCTTAGGCAATAGCCCGCGGGAAGAGACCCATTGACATCTTCCATTTAGAAGGTGGTGAAATCAATATGGTGGGGTGGATTTGGGAGCTTTGCGGACAACTCATCGAAGCAGCTGATCCGAAATTGTGTGGAAATTTCGATGAGAAGCAAATGGAGTGCTTAATGATTGTTGGGTTATGGTGTGCTCATCCTGATGAAATTTCTAGACCTCCAATACAACGAGCAATTCAAGTGCTTAACTTCAAAGTTCCATTGGTAAGAGTAATACTGGCTCAAGTGTTGGGTTATGTCTCCTCCTACAATACCTCTTTCAAGGTAGTAATACTCGCTCTCACGAAGACCAAATGGAGTCTAGCTATGGCAATAGCGTCAATTGGTAAGAGTCCACTGGACCTTCTACAACAAATTCCTCTAGTTGACCGCATTTTCTAATGTCTAATGTTCATTTCTAGTGTCTACTCATCTCAAAAACTAAACGAATAATTCACTTGCCTTACGGTTTTTCAATGGTTTCAAGTTAAAGTTTTAAACTACCATACTATGAAATCCCCTTCATTTTGTAAGCAAGTGTACAACTATGCACCAAAAACACTCATTCATTTAAGTTATATCAGAGGATTAAAGCAGAAGAGAAACAAAGTAAGACAAGATTTTATTACAGAAAGAAAAGAAATATTCGAAAATGGGAAAACTAAAAACCTGCACTCAGGAGGCAGAGTCAGGAGTAGTAGTCTGGTGAGTGAGTCCCCCCTTTTGTTTCTTGCGCAAGATGAAGACATCAGCCTCTTCATACGCATAATCCGGGTGCAAATCTTGGTGCGGAACTTTCTCAACCGAAAAAACTCTCTCACACATTTCCCAGAACAGTTGGTGTGCCTCTGGGGACCTCAATTGGTACCCAAGCAAGACTACGCCGTCGTCTTTAACCAGCGCCTCCATGGTGGACAGCAGCGGGCCCACAGTCTCCTCTATGTAAACAACGTCCGTCGCCACAACGACGTCGTAGGGCGGACTCAAGGACTTGGCCTGATCGGCCGCCTTGTTCCAGTGCACGATGGCGTGCTTGATCGTTTTCCCAAGGACCGGTTTGTTGCGCTTGAGGTTGTGCTTGAGTGCGGGCATGACCGCGGGAATATCGGTGAGGACGATGTCGGTGAGGCCAAGCAGGTAGAGGCCCATGCCGGCGGCTCCGCATCCGGCGCCGAGCTCTACGGCCCGCTTGCCTTGGAAGTGGATTAGGTTGGAGTAGGGGTTTTGGAGATTTGGGTCGGGTGGGGCCGAGGCCCAGCGCTCAGCGAATTTGACGAGGACTAAGGAACAGGGCCAGACGGAGGTGCCGACGTGCATGGAGCCGTTGTCTTGTTGGAGGGAAAGGACGGCGTTTCCGACCGAAAGCTCTATCACTGGTGAGTCAGTGAACTTCATGTTTCCCGCGAGTCCCGTGAGTTGGCTACGCGGCTGGTGTCTAAGGAATTTTACATTCGGACAATTTGTGTCTGAAACTCATTTTAGTACTTCCTTCAGTGTACTTTTCTTTTTCTTTTTGAAAGAATTACTTCTGGGTCCTTGTCAGCCTAAGAAACTACTCATAACTCATGTTACATTGTTACTCACTTTTTTTTTTTTGTTAATAAAAAATGTATTAACCTGCAAGCAGGAGCCAAAAGAACACAAAGCCAAGAAGACAACCACAAGGCAAAAAACAGCCCAACAAAGAAACCTCACATGAGAGCAGCAAAACCAAAGAAACACAAGCAGACACGCGGCCCTGAGACAACAACAGCAGCCGTCAAGGCCACCGCCAACACCAAACTACAGACTAATGTTCCAATTTAGAGCTTCCATCTAATCATATTAGAGACAGAAAAGAAAACTGCATCCGCCGATTTAATAGGATGCCCGGAAACTCTTTTGTTTCGTTCTTGCCAAACCCCATAAACAGTGGCAGCCAAAGAAATTTTACGAGCGATCACCCTCAAAGACTTCCCTGTCCACATACCAGCAAACAAGGGCACAATGGAGGGCCAAGGAGGAAGAGTCCACACAATCCCACATCTGCGCAGCACCTTGGCCCAAATTCAAGCAAAAAAACTCGCACAAGAAAAAGAGATGGGAATGAGACTCCATCTCAAGGTTGCATAGCACACACCTTCCAGAACCCTGAGCATTATAAGAAACCTAAGCCTGTCCGAGATGGGAGTATTTTCTACCACTACAATGTCTACCCCAATCCTCCAATAATCTGGTCCAAGGCACACATGATGTACCTTTGAAGTGGGAATTGTTCATTGAATAGTCCCTTCAGCCACAACTTCTCCTGTTCCCATCCATGATAATAATTTACAACGAGACTTCCCTCCAATTGTTTCAACAGGTACAGTTGGGTGATTCTTTCCCAACTATTATATGCAATGAAAGTAATTAAAACTTAGTTAATTAACCTTTTATTCAAGCTAAACAAATTTATATCAACCCACAAAATGGGAATTTCATATGGGGATTTCAAAGTTCTAGTGCACATCTATAAATCAAACCTGTGAAATGTCTTCAAAATGCTCCTTAGTAACCTCCATTCTATCATTTTGATCCTAATTAAATGATGCAATAAAACGTTATTCTACTAAAACAAACAAAAATAAACATGAAAAGAAGATGATGCAACAAGCAATACTAAGATTGGTGAGGTCAAGTAAGCAGACACCAAGCGCCAAAACAGAGACAACACAGAGAAAAACACACACCCAGAAATATGAGTTTGGAGAGAGAGAGAGAGAAGAAGATGAAAGGAGAATAATCAACTGAAGGAAAAAAATTAGAGAATTTTAAATTAAAAAATTTGGAGAGAAAACCTGCCAATTTGAATCTCCAAAATTCAAATCCAATCAACCACTTTAATAATTCAAATTTGAGAATATTAAATTGGTTATTACGGGGATTAGAAATAAGAATTAGATTGGGAGAGAAGAAGAGTTTGGAAAGATAGAGTTTGGAATGGGAGTTCCATTCATTAAGTTTGTTCCACAGTCGATCCCAAACTTTACTGAACATCTTCCTTTTATTTTGGAACGAAATAGTGGGCAACCCCAAATAACTTTCATGACAATCAACGACTTTGATCCCCAATAAAATGGAAATTAAAGCACTACGGTAGTTTTTCAACGTCCATAAGGATCTTTTTCTGCACAAACCAACATTGAGAACTAACGTGATTCAGTCTTTCACAACTAAGGCAGAAAAAAGGCAACCTATCGTACTCAATTGTTGGACAGCCAGACTCGAAAGGGAATCGCAGAGGATGATGATCGATTGGAGCCGATTCGCCGAAGAGGATGATGATCTCTTCAAGGATCGAAGTCGATTCACTTCTCAGCAGGAACTGCTGCATGCAAGGTATGAACTCTAAGCCTTCATCTCTAGCTGAACCTTTGAATCGAGACTAGCTCGTGATGCATTCAATTTACTCATTTAGGTTTTGTGAAATTGGATTGAAGATTATTGCTAGAAATTAGGTGATGATCAATATGATGATCTAATGCACTCTAGATGTTTGTTAATTTGCTTGAGAGAGATTTCAGGATTTTAGGGAGTTCAGTTATGACTGACTTTCTCCTGTCAGTTTTTCTATTGATTCTCTGCACTAAGTTTGTTCGAATTACACAGCATATATACTCACTCACTCTCTCTACAAAACGGTTAGAGATGATGACACTATGATGTCATAATACACACACATTTTCTCACTCCTTGATTTGCTCTCACATACACAACAATGCTAACTGTTTTTCACACACTCACACATTTCATGCCTTTTGTAAATGGCTCATTTCCTTCTTGAGTCAGCAGTTGGTGTGCTGCCAAGTCAGCTGCCAGTGATGGAACTTAGTCACCAACAACCCCTCCTAAGCTAGTCACTAGAACCACTCCTAGCAGACCCCTTAGATAGCTGAACCTTTCTCTAAGTAGAGTCTTTGTGAAGATATCTGCAAGTTGATCTTCAGACTTGCAATAGTGTAGGGTAATTTCTTCATTTTGAATTGCATATATGATGTAATGAAATTGTCTGTTTATATGTTTGGTCTTCTGATGAAAGACTAGTTTTTTGGCCATGGCAATGGCTGACATGCTATCACACAATAGAGGAGTAGCCTCTAACTGTTCCTCTCCCAAGTCTCCCAATACAAACCTTAGCCAGACTGCTTGAATAGTTGCCTCAAAGGCACTTATATACTCAGCTTCTGCTGTTGAAAGAGCAACACTGCTCTGTTTGACAGATGCCCAAGAAAATATCCCACTACCAAATGAAAAAGCATAACCAGGTGTGCTTTTCATGTCATCCTCAGACCCTCCCCAATCACTATAACAGAATCCCACCAAAGTAGTTGTTTTCCCTTTCTTGTATTCAATTCCATAGGTTAATGTATTTTGGACATATCCTAGGACTCTCTTAGTAGTTCCTAATTGCTTTTTGGTAGGATTGTGCATGAATCTAGACAATAGACTTGAGGCATACATTATGTCTGGTCTAGTAGCAGTAAGGTAGAGCAGCCTTCCCACAATCTGTCTATAGAGTTGCTCATCAGAAGCTTGTTAGGTCATAATTTATACATTTTTTATCCATGAATTAATACCCTTTTATTTATGTTTTGTTAATATTTCATTCTATACAATTGGAGAAAATAATATATTTGTGAGGAATGTACAAAATTAGATAGAACTTGGACTTACAAGAATTTGAGTGAAAGAATCACCTCATTCGAAGTTGTAACAAAGAAGTTATGAAGTAAAGAAGATTGTACAGAAATTTCGGTAGACACCTGCTGAATCGGGCACATCAGGAGTCAAAAAGGCGCATTTACTGTAGCTTTGACCAGCTGCTCTGACTTATAATTCGGCTAGTAGCGGCCGAACTCCAGAAGAACACTTTGGTGGACATCCATTGAGTGTCTATGTCCGATTCGGCGAGGTTCCACCGACGCCATCTCCAAGCTATCTCCCAACTCCTCTTGACCTCCTGTTTCGGTGGCTGACCACCAAAACCTGTTCAGAATAGTCTCTAGTTGTTCCAGCGAGTTTTGTGCCTTATTTTGGGGTTTTGTCACTTTGCATTCACACTTGTTTTCCATATTGTAATGGGATTTCAAGTCTATTTCATTTTAGAATATTATTTCTAGTCGCCTTATATTTAGGAAATGTTTTTAATTAGATTTTTTAAATGTTTAAGAAACCTTTTTCTTATAGAATTAAATGAAAACTTCTATTTGTATGAGGATTAATAATTCTCTATAAATAGAGGTCATATGACTTTGTAAAGGGGGAAGGGAGAGATTCGAAGAGGAAAAAATAATACACAGAGCAAAAACACTTTTATTTTATTTTGTAGTTTCTTTTTAGGTTAGGGCTTCTTGAAGCCCTAGCCATAATTTTTCTTTAATATGATTTTGGCTCTTGATTTTGATTGTTATGCATGGTGAGTAATTCTGATTACTGCTTTAACTACCATTCTTTTATGTTTATGAGACTTGCTACCTTGTTTGCATAAATTATTGATGGAATTGCTTGTGTGACAGTCATATCATCCTGTGATTCATTAGCATCACGAGGTTGAGGTTAAGAAACAATCTTATAGTCGGAATTCATGACAACCTAGGAATGCATATCACTTTTTTAGGCTAGTGTGGTGTCATTAAATTCTCTTAGTACTTCATGCGTCATCTTAACTGATAGGTGATAGACATTCTAGGCATATGCCTTGTTTAGGACATGCTAAGTAAGAGAGAATAATATATGTTTAGTGTACCAATGCCAGGACTTAGGCATGGGCACCTAATTCAGAAGTTGGATAGTAATTGAATCAAGAAAATCATGTTAGGAAGTAATTGTGATTAGTGGTGGATTGAGTGCCTTAACCTATTATTTTTATTAATTGTTTTATTTTAGTTCTTTGATTTGTTTATTTTTAATTTTGTAAAACCCCCCACCAACATGTTTGTGTTTCCTTTTTATTTTCTGTTTTTATTTTTATTAAGATTCTGAGTTAATTAATCAATCTAAGTAATAAAGTGGATTTAAACGTTAAGATAAGTCCTTGTGGGATTCGACCCTTGCTTATTTTCTATACTATCTACACGATTTGTGCACTCGCAAGGTTAAACTGAATAGAATAGATTTCATATTTAATTGTGTTCTCTATTTTATCCAACACAGCTTCACTACCATCATTTCTTTGCAGCTTGTCAGTAGTTGTTAGGGGAGCACTCACTGGCTTGCAGTCTTTGAGTCCAAACTTTTCTAGCAATGTAGTAGCATACTTCCTTTGATGAATGAAAATACCATTGCTAGATTGTAGAACACCCATCCCTAGGAAATGATGCAATAATCCTAGTTCTGTCATCTCATATTAGTTCATCATGTCTTGCTTGAACTCAGCTATCATAACAACATTGTCACCTGTGTAGATGATGTCATCTACATAAATTGACACAATTAGAGTTCCTCCTTCTTGCTTACACTTTAAATACAGAGTTGCTTCACTTGAACTTCTCTCAAACCCACAACTTAGCAAGTAGGAATCAATCTCCCCATACCAGGCCCTTGGTGCTTGCTTAAGCCCATAGAGTGCCTTGTTTAGCTTGTAGACTCTGGCTTCATTTCCTTGTACTTCAAAACCTTCAGGTTGATCCACATACACCTCTTCTTCTAGAACACCATTTAGGAATGCTGACTTCACATCAAGTTGAAACAGTTTCCACTCTTTCTGTGTTACTAAAGCAATTAGGGTTCTGATAGTGTCAAGCCTTGCAACTGGTGCAAAAGTCTCATTGAAATCAATTCCTGGTTTTTGAGCATATCCCTTAGCTACCAATCTGGCTGCTTCTGAACAGATCCATCTAGGTTGAGTTTAGTTTTGTACACCCACTTGACACCAATCACTGGTTTGTCAGTAGGTCTCTCTATTAGTTTCCATGTATCATTCTTTTCAATCATCCGTATCTCATCTTCCATAGCTTTCTTCCAAGTTGAATCCCTGATTGCTTCACTGAAACTTTCAGGTTCTATTATGCACATGTGACACCTAGCATAAACATCACTTAGACTTCTTAGCCTCACCGGTGTATCACCTGAACTTGAGCTGGGTGAATCACAGGAACTAGAACTAGGATTTGTACTAGGGCCAGAATCAAGGGTTGGGTTTGTACTTGAACTGGTGCTAGTAATATGAGGACCATGTGTTGCTGGTGTAACAAAGTTAGTTCCAATGTCAAACCCTACTGATATGAACTCCTGAACTTCTGTATGTTTCTTCCAATCTCAGCTTCCTTCTTCATTAAATATTACAATTCTTGACACCACAATCTTTCTGGTTTCTAGATTATAGATTATGTAGCCCATTTCACAGCTACCAACTAGAACACCTTTTACACTTGAATCATCTAGTTTATGTCTCTTATGTGATGGGATATGCATGTAGCATATAGAGCCAAATACTCTTAGACGTGACACTCTTAGTCTTCTACCAGATAACTTCCCAAATGGAGTCTTACTCTGTATAGCCTTGGTAGGAAATCTATTGAGGATGAATACTACAGTGTTAACTGCTTCACCACATAACTCATAGGGTAGTTGTTTGCCATGTAACATAGACTTAGCCATCTCAACTATACTCCGGTTTTTCCTCTCAGCAACTCCATTATGCTGAGGAGAGTAAGCTACTATCAGCTGTCTCTCTATTCCATGCTCTTCACAGAGTCTTTGGAATTCATTTGAGGTGTACTCTCCACCGCTATCACTTCTTAACTTCTTCACCTTGCACCCATTTTTTAGTTCAACCATAGCTTTGAACTTCATGAACACATTCAACACACCTGACTTGTGTCTTAAGAAATACAACCAGCACATTCTAGAGTGGTCATCAATGAAGGTAAGAAAATACAGGTTACCTCCCATTGTTTCTGTTTGCATAGGACTACACACGTCTGAGTGTATTAACTCAAGAGGTGCAGTTGCCCTCCAAGCCTCTTTTGTGTAAAAAGGACTCACATGGTGTTTCCCTGATATACACCCTTCACAGAGTTCTTTGTCACCTTCTAGGCTAGGTAGACCAACCACCATGTCCTTCTGTCTTAGCAGTTTTAGGCTTGCATAGTTCAAATGTCCAAACCTCATGTGCCATAGCTCCGTGCTCTTCTTTGCTTCAGCCCTTCTAGCTACTGGACTCACATAGTCCAGAGAAAGCTTGAAACACCTGCTGCCTGTCATAGGGACCTTGGAAACCCTTTGTTTCATGGTCTTATCTTCATAGGCCTCTGTTGTACTGTCCCCAAACACAAGGTAGTTTCAATGTTCCACCATCTGACCTACACTTATTAGGTTCTCATCCAAACCAGGTACAAGCATCACTTCCTTGATGTACTTGTCACCTTGGTCAGTATGGACCAACATGGAACCTTTCCCTGTAGCTTGAACTAGCTCACCAGTACCCATCTTCACTTTTACATTCAGATTTCGATCAATGTTAGTCAGTAAAGACTCATGACTAGTCATATGGTTACTGCAACCACTATCCAAGTACCACACACCCACATCCTTCTCAATGGAGGCTGAATGGCAAGCATAGAACATGTTACCTTCAACTTCATTCACTTTCTGAGCTAGATTAGCAATTTGGTTTTCAGAACAGTCTTTGGCAATATGGCCAAACTTAGAGCACTTGAAACATTTCACTTTTCCTTTGAACCAGCATTCACCCCACTGAAGTTTGTTGCAATTCTTGCAAGCATCCTTAGAAGCACTAGTTTCTCCTTTCTGATTCCCAGAAAACTTGTTCTCATTCTTAACATTTCCTTTGAATTTGCTATTAGTCCAACCTTTGTTTCCACTTTTGAACTGCTGCTTCTTGAACTTTCCCTGACTTGATTGTGCCTGTAACTTGTTGTTCACACTCATGCTTGAGAATGCTTTCTTAACATCACCCTCAGTATGCATCTCCAAACATTGATCAAATGCACTGATTGATGCAGAGATACTTTCAACATTAATATGTTCTAAGTCTCTAGTTTCTTCTAGTATGGACACAATTGAATCATAGGGTTTAGTCAAGCTTATCAGAATTTTCTGTGCTAATCTCTTTTCAGTTACTTCCTCACCATATGTTTTCATTTGATTAACAACACCAAACAGTCTAGTCATGTATGTAGAAAAGGATTCATCATTCTTCATACGTGTATACTCAAAATCTCTTCTAAGACTTTGTAATTTAACTGCTCTTACCTTAGGATCTCCTCTGTATTCCTTTTTCAGAATCTCCCATGCACTTTTGGCTATCTCCTCATTCGAGATTCTTGGGAAGATTTCTTCAGACACTGCATTCTGAATTAGATTCAAGGCCTTGGCATTCTTGATCTAATCAGCATGGCTTGATGCCGTCTCAATCTCTTCTTCTTCACTATCATACTCAGGATCAGGTAAACCTTGAGTCACTATCTTCCACATATCACATGCTTTTAGTGCTATTTTCATTTTTATATTCCAGAAGTCATAATTCACTCCTGTGAATATAGGTATCTTCGGTTCTCCTCCTCCAACACCAACCATGACTTGGTAGTGAAGGAAACTCCTTCTTTAACTCCTGCTCGGCTTCACCACAGACAGACGCCCTAGAGATATGATCTCAGAGCTCTAATACCATGTTGGACAGCCAGACTCGAACATTGAGAACTAACGTGATTCAGTCTTCCACAACTAAGGTAGAAAAAAGGCAACCTATCGTACTCAATTGTTGGACAGCCAGACTCAAAAGGGAATCGCAGAGGATGATGATCGATTGGAGCCGATTCGCCGAAGAGGATGATGATCTCTTCAAGGATCGAAGTTGATTCACTTCTCAGCAGGAACTGCCGGATGCAAGGTATGAACCCTAAGCCTTAATCTATAGCTGAACCTTTGAATCGAGACTAGCTCGTGATGCATTCAATTTACTCATTTTGGTTTTGTGAAATCGGATTGAATATTATTGCTAGAAATTAGGTGATGATCAATATGATGATCTAATGAACTCTAGATGTTTGTTAATTTGCTTCGAGAGAGATTTCAGGCTTTTAGGGAGGTCAGTTATGACTGACTTTCTCCCATGAGTTTTTCTATTGATTCTCTACGCTAAGTTTGTTTGAATTACACAATATATACACTCACTCACTCTTTCTACAAAACGGTTAGAGATGATGACACTATGATGTCATAATACCCACACATTTGCTCACTCCTTGATTTTCTCTCACACACACAGCAATGCTAACTGTTTTTCACACACTCACTCAACTAACATCCATGCTCCCTATTTCGTGCCTTTTGTAAATGACTCATTTCCTTCTTCAGTCAGCAGCTGGTGTGCTTCCAAGTCAGCTGCTAGTGATGCAGCTTAGTCACCAACATCAATCTCATAATGCTTGGCCAGTTTCTCTTTATTCAAGCGAAGGGTCACAACTCGTTTCAAAGCTTGCACCACCGAGAGTGCCACACGAATTCAGAAAAAACTACTTAGGCAGTCCCCGTTTATGCCTTTTCAACACTCACAAAATTCCCACGTGATTCCCAATTCTTTCAGCCACTACTAGGGTTACAAAAATGGTGGGATTTGACGAACATGAATTCAAAACTCATGCAGATCCATATCGACCAAATTTGGCTCAACGTTGCCATCTGTTACTGCCAAACATAATAATGCTTTGTCGAACGTCCAAGGTGCCCCCTTGAGAACCTTTCTACGATAAAAATCGCTCCGAAATGAGAAAAGAAGCCTATCAGTCCCATCCAAACGAATCAATGTGAAGTCCTCCCGAAGATGCCAAATCGCTTTCATGGTGCCGACGAGGGCATCCACATGGAAATTCTTAGCAATCAATAACTTCCCAACCAGTAAAAAACGAGAGGATTGGACTGAAACCAGATCTTCCAGTCCAATGATTTCCTCAGCCTCCTCGTTAGTAATAGCTAGCTGCGAACCCATTAAATGTGCTATGGAATCCATAACAGTCACCACAAAACGTAGATGCCACTCTGTTTTCCCTGCCGATATCGTGTCAAGAATAAAAAACCAGAAACCTATGCCTTGACACTGCAACTGCATGAGCAAGCGCCACCGTTGAGAAGACCTAGACTAGGAGAAACCCTAATGGAAAATTTTATATTAAAATTATTTTAAAAAAATGTAAACTAATTTTAATTACCCTTCCCCAACTCACATGACCACCCTCGTCATAATTTATATGTATTTATTGCCCTTCTTAACTAGGTTTTATGTTACATTTTCTTGTGAAATTGGTTTTTTTATGAGTTTAATTTGTGTTTTATAGATAATTAATCCTAATGATGGCTTTGGAGTTAATTTGATGATATGGAAACTAAATGTACTGCTGAAGTTGAAAATTACTGTGCGAAACATCCATACTCTTTTGGCCACCATAAATTCCTCGGGATGAAGAGTCCTTAATTGCTTTAGGATGTTACTTTCCTTAGGCTTTCAATTGTCCTCTCAAGCAATTAGAGCTGATTATAACTGAATTAAAAAAGGTTTAGATGCCCCAAAATGCCCATGAACCGTCCAAAAAGGTTACCTTCCAAGACTGATAAGTTGTGACGCCACATTGTCAAAAATCGCGCAGAAATTTCTAGCTGACTATCTGGTATGAAAACTGAGATAACGTCAATCTTATACAAAAGTCGGAATCACAAACCGTAAAATTCTCCAGCAACTAGACTTCCATAGCTTTCCAAGTATATAAGGCACATCACCCAGTTCATCCCGAGGAATTTATGGTGGCCAAAAAGAGTATGGATGTTTTGCATAGTAATTTTCAGCTTCAGCAGTACTTTTAGCTTCCATATCATCAAATTAACTCCAAAGACATCATTAGGATTAATTATTTATAAAACACAAATTAAACTCATAACAAAACCAATTTCACAAGTAAACGTAACACAAAACCTAGTTAAAAAGGGCATTAAATGCATATAGTGCCCATTGCCCACAAACCACCACCCACCCTCCGCACCACAATCCTCGACTAATTTGCTACTTCTTTCTTGACTTTCATCTCAGATTTATGCTCATGGGGAGACAAATTTACAGACCCATTAACCTTTTTGTCATCTTCCTCACCGTTAATAGCAGATTGTGTGCTCTGAGTCCTTGCCCTGCTGGTGTCCCTTGATCTAGGAGGAGCAACAATGTTGTCAAAGCTTTCGATTCTAGTAGTGACAAAGGATGATGAAGAAGAAAACATGGACCAAACAAATATAAAGCATGGGCCTAAAATGGCCACAGTAATCATTTTTATGCAGAACCCACCTTGGCGGCCAAACCGAGTTGCAGGAGCCACAGCCATCCCTCTCAACCCCAAGAAAAAATAAATTATCAACTTAAAAATGAAAACTTTAATTAACAAATCTGAAGATCTATGAGTGTGATTCTAAGAAAAGAAAAAAATGCATTAATATCTGAAACTGAAACTGAGAGTGCCCAAATGGGTGACATCATTGTCTTCATCAAGATCAATTTTGAAGAAATTTATAATCATATCATGAAACAGGTAAAGAAAATCTCCAATTTTAAAAAATTTTCTTCTGGTGAGAGGTTGAAGAAGAGGTTGAACTGGGTATGTTAAGTAGCACCTACCTACTCCGCTTATGAATTTAGCTTAGAGCAAAAGTTGGAGAAATTTCTTTGCCACCCAGAAGAAAAGATTTAAGTAATGATGAATTAACTGGGAAAATGAGCAAAGCTGTGATATCGTCGGATCGTGGGGTTGCAAGAGATCGTGGACGCCATTGTTTCAGAAGACGTGGATGGGTTTTGGGGTTGCGGCGACGGTGGGTTCTTAAGGAACTGGGTGGGGGGTGAATGGGTCGAGGGTTGTGGTGCGGAGGGTGGGTGGTGGGCAGTGGGCAGTGGGCGGGGGTCCATAGAGGGAGACGAGGGTGGTCGATGGGCAAGGGTAATTAAAATTAATTTTAATTTTTTAAAAAGAATTTTAATATAAAATTTAATAAAATGTCTTAATTGCCTTTATAAATTTCGTAATATTACTTTCATATTAGCACTTTTAACAACAACTAACGACAATTAGATGAAAGTAACGGAATTGGTGCAATAGAAGTAACATAATGCCTCTTCGGGGTACAAAGTGGCACTACACTATGCCATTTTTGGCCTTAGACAATACTAATCATACGACAATTTTTGAAACTATCATCTTATTCTAAGGGACGATGTTTTAGACTAAAAATGTCGTTTATGCTTGTTGATGCCAAATATGGACCAACTTAGATATGTCCCGCCAGGCTCGCTTTACTCACTCCTTGGGCGAAGGGAGACCTGCAGTAAGAGAAGATAGAAGTAAAGGAGCACTGGTGGGGTGCCGGCCAAATAGTCTCCGATGCTTAAGTTAGTTAAGTGTTTGGAGGGATTTGGCAGTGTAAGGGCAAAAATGTCATTACCTTTTCTGAGGGGAGGTACCCTTATATTTATAGTGGCATTGAATGTTGTTGGTCGAGTATTTCAATGTGGGATAAATGTCCTTGTTCCTGGTGCTGCCACGTGTCCTGATGGTCCTGAATCCATGGATCGCATCGATATGGTCAACCGAGGAGAGTGTAGGCCGAGGGGAGTGTAGGCCGAGGTAGGGTGTAGGCCGAGGAGGGTATATCAAAGAGGATAAGCCAAGGAGGGTGTAGGCTGAGGGAGAGTGTAGGCCGAGGAGATAGGTCGAGGAGGGTGTAGGCCGAGGGAGAGTGTAGGCCGAGGAGATAGGTCGAGGAGGGTGTAGGCCGAGGGAGAGTGTAGGCCATGGATGTTGTCTCTGTTTAGGGCTGTGCATCTTGCTGAGCTGAGGCTAAGTATGGTTCTGGGGGGCTTTGTTCGGCCTTGACTAGGTTGATCAAATTAGGTGTAAATAGATGTCCCCAAGTCATTGACTGAGGTGGATTTCCTCGGTTGAGGGCTTGTTCCTTTTTGTCAACTTGTGGGGATTCATCCCGTACTAGTCACCAGTCCCCCAAGCCCTTACCCGAGGCGATATGCTGTGTTAAATGTGCAACACTTCTGTTGGTCGGCCTACTTACGCTGAAGCTCGAACGGTTGCGTGGCCGATCAGCTTGGAGGATGTCCAAGGCCGACCGAGTGCCCCTTCCAAGGGTGATTGTATGTCACCTTGGTCAGCCCGCTTGCGCGGAACCTCGCACGATTGCGTGGCCGATCGGCTTGGAGGATGTCCAAGGCCGACCGAGTGCCCTTTCCAAGGGTGATTGTATGTCACCTTGGTCGGCCCATTTACGTGGAACCTCGCAAGATTGCGTGGCCGATCGGCTTGGAAGATGTCCAAGGCCCACCGAGTGCCCCTTCCAAGGGTGATTATATGTCACCTTGGTTGGCCCGCTTGAGCGGAATCTCGCATGATTGTGTGGCCGATCGGCTTGAAGGATGTCCAAGGCCGACCGAGTGCCCCTGCCAAGGGTGATTGTATGTCACCTTGGTCGGCCCGCTTGTGCGGAACCTCGCATAATTGCGTGGCCGATCGGCTTGGAGGATGTCCAAGGCCGCCCGAGTGCCCCTTCCAAGGGTGATTGTATGTCACCTTGGTCGGCCCGTTTGCGCGGAACCTCGCACGATTGCGCGGCCGATCGGCTTAGAGGATGTCTAAGGCCGACCGAGTGCCCTACCAAGGGTGATTATATGTCACCTTGGTCGGCCCGCTTGCGCGGAACCTCGCACGATTGCGTGGCCGATCTGCTTGGAGGATGACCAAGGCCGCCCGAGTGCACCTTCCAAGGGTGATTGTATGTCACCTTGGTCGACCCGCTTGTGCGGATCCCAAGAGTCAAGCGTTGGATGTTTGACTGGTGGCATGTATGTGCCACATGTGGCGTGATAATCGCCTAGGGCTTCGTGTGGCAACCTTTCGTCTGGCCGAGTGTTTGTATAAGAGGGTCGATGCGTGCCATTTTTCCCTACATCTGCTTTTGAGAGAATTTTGTAAATTGAGGAGGCGATTTCCGGTGAGAACCTGACTCCTGTTAAGGTGATTTCCGGTGAATGATTTGCGACGGTGCCTACGACGGGAACTCGATAAACAAGGTATGGACTTCGTTGTTTGCCGGTTTTTCGATTGAGATTTGTGGTTTTGCATGAACTGTATGAACTTCATAGTTTAGATCCTTGTTTGCTCATAGTGGTTGAGTCAAGTGTGTTTCCCTTCTTAGAATTTCTGTGTGTCTGTAGATGTCAAGTGCGGATGGTGATTCCGAGGGGTCTTGGGATCCGTCCTACAATGCGTTTAGCGGGGAATCAGAGGCTAGCTCCCGTAACTCTAATTCTCGATTAAACACATTTGGATCGGCCTCTGGCTCCCCTAGGTCGAATCCTAGGGTAGAGGCAGAAGCTGATCCAGATGTTACTGGGCCGATCCTTGAGGAAGCTCAAGGGGTATCGGACCAAGAACTTGAAGATGAGCTGGATAATGCCTTCAGGTTTATTGACACTTGTTATGTCTCGATTGGTGATGGGGCATGTGCTAGTTTTTTTCCATGTGGAGGACTTGCCCTTTTCCTTTTTCGGCCTCGAGGTTGTTCACCCGCCGTAGGAGGCTTTCTACCAGGGCATTACCTTACTGGGGTGGAGGAGGATTCGGCCGATGCTCATATTCGCCCTCGCCTCTTGCTCGGCGATCTTGATTTCTTCTTCGGCCCTGGGAGTAGCTCCTTGCGGTCGAGCGTATCTCGTTTTGAGTTTGCCGATCGTGTGCTTCCTGATGTGGCTCGGGGCTTCTTGTCCCGTGGTCCTCTTGGTCACGAGCCATGCTAGAATCATGTCCCATTTTTTGCCTGCCCGATGTGGATAAGATGGGTAAGGGGTGTTGCCCGATTGCCCTTGGGTCCGACGTTGCGTAGGTCAGGCGGAGGGGATCCATCTCGATTTACTGGTCGTCTAGTAGTTGCCTAGCGTCTCGGTAGATTCTAGGTTGAGAGGGACCGTCGCCGTTTTGTGGCTGGATTAGTAGTCGGCTTCCAGATGGGCTAGGACGAATCCTAGTTTGAAGGCTTTTGTGCTTGTCCGAGGAGACCAACTCGAGCACTGGTTGATCGGCCTAGGTACGCTCGGCTGTGATCAGGTTGGCGTGCACCAGGTCGGCTGGTCCCTTGTCTCGCGACTCTCTTCATTGGGACATTCTCACAAGGGTGAGTGTGCTCTCGTATTGCTCCGATATGACCTGGTTCTTGGCCTCTATCTTGGCATTGTGAGCCCTGAGCTCCGCCACTTCACGTTGGAGGTCGTCCAACGTCTGTCTCAGCCTATTCGGGATGTTGTCCCGTGTGCTTCTGTGTGTGATGGGGGTGTTGTTGAGTACCCCTTCATCTTGATGGTCCAACAAGGTTTTTTTGAGGGGTGTTAGGACGACTTTGTGGAAAGTGAGCTCGTAGGAGTTAGTGTCAGTTCCCACAGACGACGCCAAACTGTTGATGCCAAATATGGACCAACTTAGATGTGTCCCGCCAGGCTCGCTTTACTCACACCTTGGGCGAAGGGAGACCTGCAGTAAGAGAAGATAGAAGTAAAGGAGCACTGGTGGGGGTGCCGGCCAAATAGTCTCCGATGCTTAAGTTAGTTAAGTGTTTGGAGGGATTTGGCAGTGTAAGGGCAAAAATGTCATTACCTTTTCTGAGGGGAGGTACCCTTATATTTATAGTGGCATTGAATGTTGTTGGTCGAGTATTTCAATGTGGGATAAATGTCCTTGTTCCTGGTGCTGCCACGTGTCCTGATGGTCCTGAATCCATGGATCGCATCGATATGGTCAACCGAGGAGAGTGTAGGCCGAGGGTAGTGTAGGCCGAGGTAGGGTGTAGGCCGAGGAGGGTATATCAAAGAGGATAAGCCAAGGAGGGTGTAGGCTGAGGGAGAGTGTAGGCCGAGGAGATAGGTCGAGGAGGGTGTAGGTCGAGGGAGAGTGTAGGCCGAGGAGATAGGTCGAGGAGGGTGTAGGCCGAGGGAGAGTGTAGGCCATGGATGTTGTCTCTGTTTAGGGCTGTGCATCTTGCTGAGCTGAGGCTAAGTATGGTTCTGGGGGGCTTTGTTCGGCCTTGACTAGGTTGATCAAATTAGGTGTAAATAGATGTCCCCAAGTCATTGACTGAGGTGGATTTCCTCGGTTGAGGGCTTGTTCCTTTTTGTCAACTTGTGGGGATTCATCCCGTACTAGTCACCAGTCCCCCAAGCCCTTACCCGAGGCGATATGCTGTGTTAAATGTGCAACACTTCTGTTGGTCGGCCTACTTGCGCTGAAGCTCGAACGGTTGCGTGGCCGATCAGCTTGGAGGATGTCCAAGGCCGACCGAGTGCCCCTTCCAAGGGTGATTGTATGTCACCTTGGTCAGCCCGCTTGCGCGGAACCTCGCACGATTGCATGGCCGATCGGCTTGGAGGATGTCCAAGGCCGACCGAGTGCCCTTTCCAAGGGTGATTGTATGTCACCTTGGTCGGCCAATTTACGTGGAACCTCGCAAGATTGCGTGGCCGATCGGCTTGGAAGATGTCCAAGGCCCACCGAGTGCCCCTTCCAAGGGTGATTATATGTCACCTTGGTTGGCCCGCTTGAGCGGAATCTCGCACGATTGTGTGGCCGATCGGCTTGAAGGATGTCCAAGGCCGACCGAGTGCCCCTGCCAAGGGTGATTGTATGTCACCTTGGTCGGCCCGCTTGTGCGGAACCTCGCATAATTGTGTGGCCGATCGGCTTGGAGGATGTCCAAGGCCGCCCGAGTGCCCCTTCCAAGGGTGATTGTATGTCACCTTGGTCGGCCCGTTTGCGCGGAACCTCGCACGATTGCGCGGCCGATCGGCTTAGAAGATGTCTAAGGCCGACCGAGTGCCCTACCAAGGGTGATTATAGGTCACCTTGGTCGGCCCGCTTGCGCGGAACCTCGCACGATTGCGTGGCCGATCTGCTTGGAGGATGTCCAAGGCCGCCCGAGTGCACCTTCCAAGGGTGATTGTATGTCACCTTGGTCGACCCGCTTGTGCGGATCCCAAGAGTCAAGCGTTGGATGTTTGACGGGTGGCATGTATGTGCCACGTGTGGCGTGATAATCGCCTAGGGCTTCGTGTGGCAACCTTTCGTCTGGCCGAGTGTTTGTATAAGAGGGTCGATGCGTGCCATTTTTCCCTACTTCTGCTTTTGAGAGAATTTTGTAAATTGAGGAGGCGATTTCCGGTGAGAACCTGACTCCTGTTAAGGTGATTTCCGGTGATTGATTTGCGACGGTGCCTACGACAGGAACTCGATAAACAAGGTATGGACTTCGTTGTTTGCCGGTTTTTCGATTGAGATTTGTGGTTTTGCATGAACTGTATGAACTTCATAGTTTAGATCCTTGTTTGCTCATAGTGGTTGAGTCAAGTGTGTTTCCCTTCTTAGAATTTCTGTGTGTCTGTAGATGTCAAGTGCGGATGGTGATTCCGAGGGGTCTTGGGATCCGTCCTACAATGCGTTTAGCGCGGAATCAGAGGCTAGCTCCCGTAACTCTAATTCTCGATTAAACACATTTGGATCGGCCTCTGGCTCCCCTAGGTCGAATCCTAGGGTAGAGGCAGAAGCTGATCCAGATGTTACTGGGCCGATCCTTGAGGAAGCTCAAGGGGTATCGGACCAAGAACTTGAAGATGAGCTGGATAATGCCTTCAGGTTTATTGATACTTGTTATGTCTCGATTGGTGATGGGGCATGTGCTAGTTTTTTTCCATGTGGAGGACTTGCCCTTTTCCTTTTTCGGCCTCGAGGTTGTTCACCCGCCGTAGGAGGCTTTCTACCAGGGCATTACCTTACTGGGGTGGAGGAGGATTCGGCCGATGCTCATATTCGCCCTCGCCTCTTGCTCGGCGATCTTGATTTCTTCTTCGGCCTTGGGAGTAGCTCCTTGCGGTCGAGCGTATCTCGTTTTGAGTTTGCCGATCGTGTGCTTCCTGATGTGGCTCGGGGCTTCTTGTCCCGTGGTCCTCTTGGTCACGAGCCATGCTAGAATCATGTCCCATTTTTTGCCTGCCCGATGTGGATAAGACGGGTAAGGGGTGTTGCCCGATTGCCCTTGGGTCCGACGTTGCGTAGGTCAGGCGGAGGGGATCCATCTCGATTTACTGGTCGTCTAGTAGTTGCCTAGCGTCTCGGTAGATTCTAGGTTGAGAGGGACCGTCGCCGTTTTGTGGCTGGATTAGTAGTCGGCTTCCAGATGGGCTAGGACGAATCCTAGTTTGAAGGCTTTTGTGCTTGTCCGAGGAGACCAACTCGAGCACTGGTTGATCGGCCTAGGTACGCTCGGCTGTGATCAGGTTGGCGTGCACCAGGTCGGCTGGTCCCTTGTCTCGCGACTCTCTTCATTGGGACATTCTCACAAGGGTGAGTGTGCTCTCGTATTGCTCCGATATGACCTGGTTCTTGGTCTCTATCTTGGCATTGTGAGCCCTGAGCTCCGCCACTTCACGTTGGAGGTCGTCCAACGTCTGTCTCAGCCTATTCGGGATGTTGTCCCGTGTGCTTCTGTGTGTGATGGGGGTGTTGTTGAGTACCCCTTCATCTTGATCGTCCAACATGGTTTTTTGAGGGATGTTAGGACGACTTTGTGGAAAGTGAGCTCGTAGGAGTTAGTGTCAGTTCCCACAGACGACGCCAAACTGTTGATGCCAAATATGGACCAACTTAGATGTGTCCCGCCAGGCTCGCTTTACTCACTCCTTGGGCGAAGGGAGACCTGCAGTAAGAGAAGATAGAAGTAAAGGAGCACCGGTGGGGTGCCGGCCAAATAGTCTCTGATGCTTAAGTTAGTCAAGTGTTTGGAGGGATTTGGCAGTGTAAGGGCAAATATGTCATTACTTTTTCTGAGGGGAGGTACCCTTGTATTTATAGTGGCATTGAATGTTGTTGGTGGAGTATTTCAATGTCGGATAAATGTCCTTGTTCCTGGTGCTGCCACGTGTCCATGCAGTGTATTGATACGGTCGGCCGAGGAGAGTGTAGGCCGAGGGGAGTGTAGGCCGAGGGAGGGTGTAGGCCGAGGGAGGGTGTAGGCCGAGGAGGGTATATCAAAGAGGATAAGCCAAGGAGGGTGTAGGTTGAGGGAGAGTGTAGGCCGAGGAGATAGGTCGAGGAGGGTGTAGGCCGAGGGAGAGTGTAGGCCGAGGTAGAGTGTATGCCATGGATGTTGTCTCTGTTTAAAGCTGTGCATCTTGCTGAGCTGAGGCTGAGTATGATTTTGAGGGGCTTTGTTCGGCCTCAACCAGGTTGATTAAATTAGTTGTAAACAATGTTCATGTAAAAGTATTGGCTGGTGTGATTTTTCAATGTTTTGGGAATTAGGAGACAAACAGTTTGTGTCCAGTGTTGTCTATTGGATGTGAGGGAATGAAATTTTCCCCAAAAAGTGAAAGCGGCAAAGGCAAAATTTTTTGAAAGCGTGCCAAACACTGTGCACTTAAAGAAAAAACTAAAATCGTGGACTGAAGCAAGAAGTTTTCTCGCCCTGACCTAAAGGCGGCAGAGTGTTTCGAGCAGTCGCTTTCACAAGCTAAAGCGAGAAGCTTCTTCAGCTTTCACCGAGAGATTCAGTCACAGAAGAAGGAAGAAGGGCGAAGGGAGGAAGGAGGAAGGAGGAAGAAGGAAGAAGTTCTCACCGTCAATCGCTTTCAAGTTTCAGTCACCGAAAAAAGGAAGCAGTTCTCACCCGAAAGGAAGAAGGAAGAAGCTGGCTCCAGATTCAGATTCAGAAAAAGGAAGAACCCAGGCTCGTTGTCGATTTTCAGTCACAGAAGAAGCTCGCTTCGAATTTCAGTCACTGAACAACCTAGGCTCGTTGTCGATTTTCAGTCACAGAAGAACCCACCCTCGCTGTCGATTTTCACTCACAGAAGAAGGAAGAACCCAGACTCGCTTTCAATTGTCGGTCACCGTTCAAGAAGGAAGAAGCTCTCACCGTTCAATTTTCAGTCACCGTTCGCCCGATACATCTTCACCTTCATCTGCGGTCGCTTTCAATTTTCATTCTTGAAGGTATGGTAAAAATGATTTTAGTTAGGGTTTGAGATTACTGAATAATTTCAGTTCATGGATGTGCCATGTCTAGTTTTGGTTGGATTTTGATTCTCCTCTGTCAGGTGTACCAACAAAACACTAAATTCGACTTCTCCACACCCAAGCTTTTTGAAGGTTCTTCTGCAAATTCCATCATTTCTCTGCTGTAAGGTATGTCTTTGAATCTTTGTGTTTTAGTGTTCTAGTTTGTTATAGTTTGGTGTTCTAGTTTGTTGCTGTGTTTAGGGTATATAGAGGTGAGATTTGATTAATTGGTCTGGTTGTTTGCTTCACGTTTTTGGCTTCCTGAACTGTGATGTTCGGTGGGTATTTTTGTCTTCAAATTTTGAAGCTTTGAGTGATGACCGAAGATCATTTAGCTATTACAAAGCCATGCCAGTTACAGAGAAGTTGCCTTTCAAAATTCGAAGTGCAGATTAAGTTAAAGACCTACCCAATAATATTGGAAAATCAATGCAAGATCATGTAAGTCAATCTTTTAATGTATGTTAAACTTATGTCTTTGGTGGATTTTGTTCTGATGTCGGTTTCTATATAGAGGATATGGTAGCTTAATGTTAATCTTTTAATATATTTTTTATGTGTACTTTGTGAAGCCATGAGTCTTACGGTAGTATTCTTGTTACTGATCAGGTGTTTGAGATTCAGTTTGGTTTATAGCTCCATCATGATAAGATGTTTCTAGTTACTTACGTTGTAATAAAAAAATCAGTCTACGTGAGATATAAAATCTTAGTTTGGAGCTTCCTAATAGTATGCAGATTCCTCTCTGTGTGGAGCGGTGAATCCTTCCTAGTTTGTCCACTTGATAACAGAAGTGTCTAACTGTGGTTGTAGATCCAAGAGATCGTGACTATTGGGAAGTTATCCAAGTTGTGTACTTTCAAACAGATGAAGAAGTGTTGGAAAGGTCCTCAAAGAATCTATGATTTCAATATCCTGCTGCTAATTGAATTCTTCTTTTTTCGTTAAGTTCATGCTCTAGTAGACAAAGTGTAAAGATGCTAATTTACGTATGATTTACATTTGTGCGCTTGTGTATGTACTTTTGATTAGAAGATAGTTATTGATATGAACATAGCTTATGGGAAATGTGCACTACTTGAGCTAATTAAAGTCTAGAACTTCATTTCTGTATAGTTGACAGTTCTAGTTTCTCATTTGGTTAATGAATTTCAGGTACGAACACTTTCCTTATTGGAGGAAATTTTGGGTGTTGGTCCAGCTACTGCACTGAAATTATATGAGAAAGGACACCATACACTAGACGATTTGAAGAATGAAGATTCATTAACCAATTCACAGAAGCTGGGTTTAAGATATTATGATGACATCAAACAAAGGATCCCACGCCATGAGGTCTAATTCTAATGCCTTTCCCAATTTCTATGCTAACCTGAATTCGTTTGCGTCTACTTACCCACATCAAACTGCCACTTTCTATTGAATAGGCTGAAGGGATGGAACACCTTCTACAAAAAGCTAGAGAGGATATTTTATCTGGGGTGAGCATAACAATGTTTGAATTAACCAGGAAGAATGTAATAAACTTGGTTTTGGATGTTCACACTGGCATGTCACAGCTGCTGTATACTGGATTCAATTGACCAAATAAATTTATGCTTTCTAATTTCTTCTTTAGGTGATTGTTAGAAGAAGGAATGTGGATCAATATACATTCATTGACCCATTCCTTAAAAGCATTAGTCTTGCACATAGTTACAGCATTTACTTCCATTATTCTGTGACACTTAATATTCGTACGTGGACCATATGTACCTGTAGGTTGTCATTGTATGTGGAGGGTATACAGATCAATGTACATACATTGACCCATTCCTTAAAATCATTAGTCTTGCACATAGTTACAGCATTTACTTCTATTATTCTGTGACACTTAATATTCGTACGTGGACCATATTTACCTGTAGGTTGTCATTGTATGTGGAGGGTCATATAGACGTGGGAAAGCTTCTTGTGGGGATCTATACATTGTAATTACACATCCTGATGGAACGAGGTATGAAAGCCATTGTTTCTTATACCTTTATGCTGTGCTAAGAAACACGGATAATATGCATTCAGATAAGGATGAAAAACATAAATGGCCCTTACATGATACTTGCTAAAATTTGTAAAGTACTACTTAATTTGTCTGCAATTTTCCTTGTTGATAGCTTGCATTTATTCTTTTTATCCATGTTTTATTTTCGTAATTGTATCAGATATCAATTTTTGCTTCTACTGGTGTTGTCTTCTTGCAACTGACCAATCTAGTTCCTTGTTTTAGTTTTGAGAGGCTGACTTATTTTGGTATCCGTTTTCAGTCATAAAGGCTTTTTACCAAAATATATCAAGTATTTAAAGGATATGAAGTTCCCAAGAGAGGATTTGGTTTATAGTACACATGGTGATCAACAACTAGGTTCTGAAACTTTATTTATTTATTTAATTTGGTTGGCTTAGTTTGTCATTTGCTTTTTGTGTTTGTTGAATTTTTGGGGTTTTTGTTTTGTTTCCGTTTTGGTGAATGTCTCTGTGTTTTTAGCAAGGTTGAGTGTTTCTGTATTTGCATTGGTTCTGTGTTGAATCTGCAACAGGTTGAGTGTTTCTGTGTTGGCATGTCTCGGTGAAATGCCTATAACTGTTTTTAGCAGGTTGAATGTCTATACTGTTTTTAGCAGGTTGAATGTCTCGGTGTTATAGCTCTGCAACAAGTTGAGTGTTTATGTGTTGGCCTTGGTTCTGCATTTTTCTTCTAATTTTGGGATCTGATTGATTCAGACCATTTCATCAGCATTTCAAGTGCTTGCTATTAGTTTTATTTATCAATCTCCTTGCTGCTTAGTAAAATCAGTTTGACAGATGTATGGTGTCATTTTCCTGAGTGAACAATTTGAACATTTGATTTGCGATTTGAGCTTTGTTGGACTTATGTTTGACTGAATTTTTTTTTAATATTACAGTGAGAGAAGAGAGCAACTAGTACATACACGCAAAAGGAGATTGATGAAGTGCGTGGTGAGTGGGCAGATTTTTTAGGGAACTATGTAGCTTAGGTTTAGGTAGCAAATGTTGACTCGGTACAATTAAATTGCATGACCTAAACATGTACTTTGATGTTAATTTTGCCTTTTTTTTGGTTTTATCTTGAGGCATGCACTTAGCTAGATAGCTAGACTTGTATTTTTTTGGGAGATTGCCAAAAATTAAATGTATTTTCGGCTGTCTTTATGGCTTTAGAGGATTTAATTTATAAGAATCATGTTTGATGGATTTGTTTTAAAGAATTATATATGCGACTCCTTTTATTTGATTGAAAAGAAATGTGAACAGACGATAGTTTACAATCGTTGTGCCAAATGAATCATCACAACACAAATATATTCGTCTGATAAGATAAAATTGTTGTATTGTGAAGTTTCATACAACGGTGGATAATCGTTGTCTTATATTACAAAAACCATAGTCTTATAGTGCATCAGACAACAAATCAAGAAGAAACTGTCGTTTGATTGGCGAGCAACATGGTTTTTCACAAATAGATAAAGGTTTTTCAGAAAAATCGTCGTCTGATTATGTTCTAGATGACAATTAATAAGCGTCATCTGATATTGCTCAAATAGAAGTCACTCATATAGTAGACGTTTTTTTTTACATTCAGAAGACAATTTTTTACTATCGTCTAGGGACAAAAATGATATAATGCGAATTCTTATTTTTTGTGTAAAATGAAATTTGGTGTCATGTTGTTGATGCATTCCAATTAATAAGCTTTTTAGTTTTGGAGGGGTGTTGAGAGAGAGAGAGGGGGAGAGCGAGAGGAGTGGGTGGGCGGCTGAAAAAAGATGGAGAAGGAATTGTTGGGTATTTAAAGCAACTAGGGTTGGGGTTTGTATTATTGGTGATCCTTTTAATTTTTAAAAGGCTTAAAGATTTATATACAATATTAGGGTTTTTAAACGGGTTGAGCTTTGGGCTTTGGGCTTTGAGCTGTCTCACAAAAACTAAATGGGTTGGGTTCTTAAAACAATAAACAATTATTGCTTCAAATGCACCTAGAACAGGACGTAAAATCTCAATTTGTAATCAGAACAAGAAATTGTGTCATTTTGCATCCAGAACAGTCATTTTGTTACCTACATTGCACCAAAACCTTGACATCGTTACTAACGCTCCTTACTAGATGAGATTTATGTCAAAGCCTTACCCACCCTCTTCATCTTCATCTTTTTATTTTGTCAAAATCTCTTCATCTTCATCATCATAATCTTCAACTTCATCATAATTTTTTACCTAAGCTCCCCGCCAGCCACCCAATTCCGACCAACCACCAGCCACCTAATTCTGACCAACCTCCACCCACCCAATTCCGACTCCATCAAGTCCCTCGCCAACCCAATCTACCAAACAAACCTCATCATCATCAACATCATCATTACAAATTTGAAAGTATAAATGGACGAGAGAGCTCCGGAATCAAAGAGAGGCGAAAGGAAGAAGATAAAGTCGGCATGCAACGTCGAGGCTATGAAGAAATGCTTGGAGGAGAACAAAGGGGACTACGTCAAATGCCAGTCGCAGATCGAGGCCTTAAAATCTTCATGTTCTTTGAAGAAAAATAATCAATTTAGGGTTTTATATTTTCAGTAATTTGTGTGTTGGGTTTTTATTTGTATTTGGGGGAATGGAGAGCTGTTAGGAGAGATGACTGGGTTTGAATTTGATGGAAGGTGACATGATCCCTCCCGAGTTTCCCCTCAAAATCCATAAGAAGCCTTGCTCCCGTCTGACTACACCTGACACTTCAATTTAATTCTTGAAATACCCTTACTGCTTCAACAATTACTTTACGAGAATCCTACTTAAAATCCGACAGAATCACCCCTGTATATTGGTCGAACCGTCTTCCATCTGTCAGACGAAGGATTCAAATACTAAACTAATATCCAAATAGTCCAGATCAAAACACTTCCAACCAACTCCAAATCTAAAACAACCAATCTATTGAATAATTTACAAACAATTCCAAATGGCTAATCAAAGCAATTAGGTTGTAAAGTTAAATTTACAAGTCTAACAAACCCTACTCGAAGATAATACGGTAGTAGTGCAATTGAAAAAGGTTGCCTCCACCTTGGGGTGTCCCCTCGTCGTACTTAACAACTTACCAGGGACGCAAAATATGGAAAACCGTGAGTGGACAAAACAATAATAATAAATCAAAATGTGAATTCCAAAGAAAACGTAATTTCCCCTCCATAATTAAAACCATGCATGCATAATGTAACACCCTTTTTAAGAAGTTAACTAAATAAATAAATATAAATAAGAACAAATTTATCCAAAAAATACATTTTAATATAAAACATAGCGAGACCCACGAAAACCAGTGCAATAAAAATATCCCGTGGTCCACAATCATGCTTTGAAAACCCATTCTCGAAGGAGCTTAAAACCATAAGAACCTAGACACACTAAGCCATAAAGATATACCAGCATCTCCTAATGTAATCCCAAGTCGTAGCTCGATATCCCGGGCTATTGCCCAACATCTAGGGTAGTCCAACTCGGGGACGTACCCTCCTAACCACCATTGAAAATACCTCGATGCAATGGTGAGAGAACTGAGTGGTCCAACATGGGGACCCACTCCCAGTCACGCAAATCTAAAAATACCTCAAAGATATGCGGCCAAAATCATGTACTACCCGCGTAGATAACCTCGACGAGCACATGACCGAAAATGCCTCAAGATCATGTGTCGGAGATGAACATGCATGACCGAAAATACCTCAAGATCATGCGGTCAGAGAAATTATATAATCAACCTCGACGAGCACATGACCGAAGATACCTCAAGATCATGTGTCAAAGACGAACAAGCATGACCGAAAATACCTCAAGATCATGCGGTCGGGGAAATACCATAATAAGAGAGGATGGTGAACATAGTGAAAACAGTAATTTGAATTTGAAATCCAAGCCGAAATCATTTTTACCTGGCCTAAGCCAAAATCATAGACAATCTAGGTTGTAGCCCAAAATCCAATAAAACCGAAATCCCCGGTCTAAGCCCAAGTTCGTTTAAAATCATTATTAAAATCCATGATTAGTAGAAAAATCAAATAAAACCATTATCCAGAAATTTCCAAGGTTTAGAAAAATAATAAACATTTTATAACAATTGTTCTTAATTTCCAAGACCACAAAATAAATCATTTCAAACTCATTCTATTAAATTCACGAGATTCATAGTTGATAATAAAATATTTAGAATATAACAATATGTATGCATTATGATTTAAAAAAAAAAAAAAAACCAAAGTCCACTCACCGAAAGCTTTAAATTACCTCAACTTTGAGCTGTACACTCCTCTGTGGTCCCTGGAGCAGTGTCACATGTCAAAAGTAACAACCGGGGTTCTTAAACGATAATTAGGTTTCCTAAGCCCCGGGAGTACACATGCTTTCTAAACATGTTTAAAGTAACTTTCGACGCCTAAAACAGCCCCTAAACAATTTCTGATGGACCCGAAACGTGCGCCAACAGATCCGAAACATCGAAATACTCAAAACACGAACGTCGGACCCATGCGCCTCTGCCCTTCCTAGGGGATGCGATTGCAAGTCTCAGTCGCCCCCTACCTCTATCCTCGCCGACATCGGATGCTGAAGTCTCGCCGTCGAAATCCGCCATTTCTGGCTGGTTTTTCAAAGCTCCATATCTCCCTAATTTTTCCACCAAATTTGATGTTCTAATAGTCAAAATATATATACTCGAGCCAAGGAATCCAAAACTGAAGTCAAAACTGAGATCCCATACGTTGGTTGGCCAGAAATTGGACGAGAAGCTTCGGAAAAACTTCCGAGCTTAGCTGCGTCATCCACGACTGTCCTCAAGCTTCAAGGATGGTATGCACATGCTCGTGGTGATGTGAGGAGTCGTCTTGTGGTGTTGGTTTGAGTCCTAAGGGTCGAAATTTGGGTGGTGATTCTTTGTGTGTGTTTGTGTGTCTCACGGCTAGAAGGAAAGGAAGAAAACGGGAGGAGAGAGAGAGAAGCAGAAAATCTGAAAATATCTAGAGAGATAAGGAGATAAGGTACTTCAAAAAAATCTCTAACCAAAATTACGAAAATGCCCTTGCACTTTCTAGACACATAACTCACTCAAACGGTTCCGATTTTCGCGTGCCACCTTTCTGCGAACTCTTGAGTTCAATACCTATGTGATGGCCCAAGAAAAACTTCCAACAGTATTTCAAAACAAAAAATGACTTCCGAACCCCTACTAAAATCGAGGGTAAAATCGTCATTTTCTAAAATAAATTACAAAAATTCACCAATTAAAATATACGGGTCATACAGAAGTAGGTTTGGGGTTGGGGAAGATGATGGAAGTGGAAGAGGAAGAGTGATCAGTTTCATTTGAAGGGTGGTAATGATGGTGATGATGATGATGATGATGATGAGGTTTGTTTGGTTGATAGGGTTGGCGAGGGATTTGATGGAGTCGAAATTGGGTGGGTGGTGGTTGATTAGAATTGGATGGGTGGTGGTTGGTCGGAATTGGGTGGTTGGTGGGGAGCTTGGGTAAAAAATGGTGATGAAGTTGATGATTATGATGAAGAAGATGAAGAGATTTTGGCAAAAAAAAAAAGATGAAGATGAAGAGGGTTAGGTGAGGTTATGACATAAATGTCCCTCTAGGAAACAACGTTAGTAATGCTATCAAGGTTTTGGTACAACTGAGGTAACATAATGACTGTTCTAGGTGCAAAGTGACACAATTTCTTGTTCTGAGTGAAAATTGAGATTTCGCGTCCTGTTTTGAGTGTATTTGAAGTAATAAGTCAAAAATAAAATAGGCTGAATCCCTAAATGTCTAATTAATAATAGGTTTATATCTTTGGCCTTACGAGTCGAGCTTACATGTATGGGCTGGGCTTTAGTCGGCCGTTCCTATGGGCTATTTCGGGTTTAAGGACCTAAGCACAAGCACAACCCACTAACTTTCGGGCCTAGTTTTTCTTCAATGGGCTAAAGCGGCCCCCACAAGCCCATTGGCTTCTGGGCCAAATAGTGAGGCCTAGTTATATCATATAGGAGGTCTTTAATTGAGGCCTTTTTTAAAGTATGTGGGACCCAAGACACATATCTTATTCGCTTTGGATTTAGGCCGGCATTTACCATAAGGGGCGGACCCAGCAAGACTAGGAGAGTAGAATTATGCATTATATATTGTATTCTTCAAGTGACTAAAAACAAAAGTATTCTTGAATTGGAGATAATTGTATTGAATATTATTGAATTGTGAATAAGGCTAAACGGCTATCATAATCTCTAAATTTCATCCAAGTTTTTCGTTTTGTCCCTAAAGTTCAATGTGAGAATCAGTTGTCCCTAAATTATGTTTTGAGCTACATAGATAGTTCTTGAGTCAAAGTTGACATTCTGTCAAAATTAAAAGTAGAGATGTCCACCAAGCTCCTAGCACACCAATTTTTGTTTTTCTTTCTAAAATCATGGTTGTGTAGAAATAGAGATAGATATGGAGGTGGTAGCTATGGCTGGTCGTTAGAGACGGAGCGGGTGGGGTGGCTTTTAGAGGGGTCTTAGGCCCCTCCTCACATATATATTTGTATAATATATTATCTCTATTATTATAAGGTCAAAAAGATAAAAAGATTTCACCAAATGTTTTTTACAAAAATATCTCTTGATTAATAACCTTTATATTTAATACGTAAGGATACAGTAGTAAAACTAAATATTTCAATTTGAAAAAAATTAAAAAATAAAAATTTTAGTGGAGGAGTGGGTAGGTACTCCAACACTCATTCTTTTTTAGTTGTTCTATTTTTTGAATTTATTTTCATTTCTCTTTATTTCTTAAAAATTATAAACAATAAATTGAAAATAAAAATAATTAACGTAAACAAGCATACGCGGATGCATGAATCTAGTATATATAATATTTTAAGATATTTTATTTAAATAAATATTAAATTATTCATATTTTAAGAAAGTAATCCTATTTTCTTTGCAATTTGATTTTTATTAAATAAATTAATTTATTAATTACTGCACATTTGAACTCTTTTTTTTTATAATTTCTTATTTTTATTTCATTTCTTATTTGGATTTCTATTAGTCATTATATCTTTATGTAAAGAATTATTAAAAATATGATATAATTTCTTAGATATTTATTTAATTTGATATTGTTATGTTGATTTGAACCATTTGAATACTATTTTGACGAGGGCCATTTTGTCTCTGGTTTTGGAGCCGCAGCGCCGCCTTGGTTGTCATCTGAAGCTGTAGAAATTATGGCAGTATGTCAAGGCCTTCTTTTGGTGTAGCCTCAAGGATGTAGTCGTGGAGGTGGATGCAAAACAGGTGGTCGATTTAATTAATGGCGCTCATGTGTGCTGGTCCGAGATTAGTGTGTTGTTATGCGATGTGGCTTGGCTGCTCAACCATTTGGACGTCACTGAGGTGCTTTGGCGGGTTGTGGTGTTAGAGAGATGGGGATACAAACTTTGATGAAGCAATCAGAGGTGAAGATGTTGTTGCTGGGAATTGCTGGGACCATGGTCGAAACAATCAGTAATATTGGCATCGAAAAAATTTGAGGATCAACATTGGATAATATCCAGCAAAATCAGTAAACTTTCACGAAATATCCTCATTTTTGGGTATAAATTACAGAAATTGAGATGTAGATATACGAACTCCCTAAATAACCAAATATCATTGTAAATAAGCACTCTTCGCACTTAGCGAGGAAGAAGACGACTTTTAATGCCAAAAAAGTCCTTTTTGCCCTAAAAAATTTAGTCATAGGTGTATCACGTGACAGATTTTTATGTAAACAGTGACATTTTTTGAAAGGAGGACCATCTATGCACTTGTAAACATAATTTAGGGATGACAAATTCTAATATTGTAGTTAGGGACAATGTGAAATTTTGGTAAATTTTAGATGTGATTCAACCATTTAGCTTGAAGAATAATGTACGAAAATCTAAAATATATACTATTTACAATAAGCCTAGTTAGGAAAGAAAAATATTTTATTCTAATTAAACAAAATATAATTTCTATATATCAAATCAATCTTGGATTTGTTACAATTTGATTTCTAACACTTCCCCTAAATTTGGAGAGTGAATATTGTGAAGTCCCAACTTGTAAAGTAAGCTGTGGAATATCCAATTGCCAATATCTTCCTTCTTGTCCTACTGTCTTCTACGTGGTTTCAAATCATGCACAAATATTGTAAGGTAGTAAACTCGTAACTTGTGCAAGGTATAGACTCATTTTGAGCTTAGTCAAACTTGGTCTGATGGCAAAGGAAGTTCGGTGGCACAAAAGCCAAGTATGGTGGCCCAAGATGTGCCCAAAAACCAAGTGAGGTGACTCAAAAGGCCAAATAAGGTGACACAAAAAGCTAATTCGGTGGCTTAAAGGTTGAGTAATTAAGTTGGCACAAAAGGCCAAGAGATAACTCAAAATCTGAGTAGGGTGGCACAAAAGACCAATTTGATGGTACAAAGGTCAAATAAGGTGGCACACAAAAGGCCAATTTGGTGGCTTAAAGAGTGAGTACGATATGCCAGTGGCGACATCGCAGTAGATAAATAATTAGGTATGTATGTAAAGGAGATTATCAAGGAACATTGGAAAGAAAAATAAAACAAACTACAATCTTAATCTCCAGGTTTATGGCATGTTGGTTCACGAAATAATTAGGCTTTGGACACCCAAAGGGGAAGAGCGCATCGGATTGTGGTTTCAAGTTAAGAGCATAATTGCTCTATACCATGTTAAGAATAAAAGAACTCTTCAATTGAACTTCAATTGAAGAGAATTGTATTAAACATTGAATTGAGAACAATGTATTTATACAAAATCTATACTAACAATAAGTCTAACTAGAAAAGGCAAATATTCTATTCTAATTATGCAAGGAAGCACATGCCCACATGAGCATAACAAAACCACTAAACAAGTGACTTTCAAAGTAACACCTTGATAGGAGTTACAAATCCCTCTTAATACATTGCACCTAATCATTTAGAAATCCCTTGATCCTTTGAATTTCCTCATTTTAAACTAATTTAACTTAAATTCCTTGACTTTCAAGTTCCTCCATCGTCATCAAACATATCCTTAAGTTATCTAAAGGACTTTGAAAATCCTCGTCAAACATATCCTTAAGTTATCTAAAGGACTTTGAAAAAGCTTCCGTTGGACATGATAAACTCGTAGACGAGTAGGAGCCTTTTGTGTGGCACCAGCCAATTAATGAGTTGCGCTCGATTTAAACTGACGCCTCATGGTCATGCCTGTCGATTGATGATCCTTTAATTACTTCTTCAGTGACAGTCCTTGTTTTAGACCCCTCGGCTCGGACACCCAGCAACAAATGAGTTCATCAAGTCCTCAAAATCACTTGTGGCGCAAGCCAACTCATAATAAGTTTCGTTTTGTATGCCATTCAATCAAAAGGCCCTCCAATGTAACCAAAAACAAAAAAGATCAATATACTACCAATACATACACAATTATGGCAGTCTAAAATGAGGTAATTTTGGACACAATTAAAGACGATGGATATCATGTAAAAAACAAGCACAAAGGTAGCATTAATTAGTAATTAAGGCAACATAATGCCACTTAGTGTTATGGCCTAGTTAGTGCACTACAACAAAATCGATTTTTCCCGGCGAACATATTTCGTCGAGCAACGTTATGCCTTCATCGAGCAACATTAACAATGGCGAATCTCCGTCGGGCAATCTTTTTCGAGCTAGTGCAGTCGGGCTTGATGTTAGTCGACGATAACAGTGCATTCGTCGAGCAATAAAGCTCGCCCGGCGGACGTGTTCGTCGCCAATGATTTGTCGAGCAACGCAAAAGTTAACAACCTTTGCCCAACGGACCTATGTGCGTCGGGCAAATGCACTTGCTACGTCCGACGGAAGGACACGTCGTCGGGCAAATGTTAATAAATTATTTAATTAAATAAATATATATAATTAAAAATAGAACCAAATTTTAAAAAATAAATTACTATGCCCGACGAAATGATTATTCGTCGGACAAACTCTGAATATTTAAAAATATAATTTTAATAAGTATTTAATTAAATAAATATATATAATTTAAAAATAAAAAAAATAAAAAGCTTCAGTTAAAAGAATAAAAAGAATAAAAAAAAATATATATATTTATAAAAATTAATGTTATGTTTTTACATAATTAAAACTAAAACAATATTTTACATATATTACATTCTAACTACTTGTCGACGGGTCGAAGTAGTCGGGATCTTACGCGGGCTGTTGGGAGTGGGGCCAAGGCTGTGAGAAAAGATCATCCAATCCACGGTCACCCAAGCGGTCAAGGACCTTGGCAAGGGCAGTCTTGATTTGATCGTTTTGGGCTTGGATCTTCGCATATTGAGCCGTGATCTCAGCATTTTCGGCTTGGAGGAACTCGAAGTTTCTCCTGAGGTTCGGCATCTCATCGGGATTGCCTGCCCGAGATGAACTCGACGAGTGACTAGAGACATCCCGCACTACCCCGTCGCTAGCCCCCCGAACGATCTTACCTAGACGCCTCCCAAGTCGTCGCTCCAGGATGGTGATCGACATCTCGGGATTGGGGAGCTGCTGCTCCAATGGCACTTTCGGATGCTGTTGTGTGAGCTCAGCCTGTGTCTGCTGGACATCTTGCTCCATCGCCTCCTACAAATTTGAATAAATATGAATTAGAAATATAATTATCAAATTAAAAAAGAATGTTTAATCTGCAAAAAATAAACTTACGTGAATTTTGTCAGCCTTTTGGTCCCCTCGTCCAGCGTACACTTGCCCCTAGGCATCCACCTTTGGGAATATCGACCCGGCGATGCGCATATCCTCACCCCGTCCACAACACATAGTTGCGCACCCTCAAACTGTCCGAATAAATGGATAATTCAAGAGTTAGTCAATTAACCCGATTCACTAACTCTCAAACGGGTCTAAGATTTTTCATTGAATTTCATTATACGAAGTTAATCAACTCGATTAACTTCGCATAAACGGTTATGAAATATGAACATATTCACTCCATCGGAACTAAATAAAGCGTTTTACAAAAAATATCACAACAAATTCACAAATGCAAACATATATTAATTATGCATAAAACAAAGTTTACAATTTTATAATTTCCGTACGTATATTCTATTTCCCTATTTTCCTAACATATTTTCTAATTTCAATAATTTCATTACATATTTTTTTTTTCCTATTTTCCTAAAATATTTTCTAATTTCCTAACATATTTTCTATTTCCCTATTTTCCTAACATGTTTTCTAATTTCCTAACATAATTTCGAATTTAAATAATTTCATTACATATTTTTTATTTTCCTATTTTCCTAAAATATTTTCTAATTTCATAATTTTCTAACATATTTTCTATTTCCCTAATTTCCAAACATATTTTCTAATTTCAATAATTTCATTACATATTTTTAATTTTCCTATTTTCCAACAAAAGTCTCTAATTTACTAACATATTTTCTATTTCCCTAATTTCCTAACATTTTTTCTAATTTCCAAACATATTTTGTAATTTCAATAATTTCATTACATATTTTTAATTTTCCTATTTTCCAACAAAATTTTCTAATTTCCTAACATATTTTCTATTTTTGTAATTTCATAACATAATTTCTATTTTCATATTTCCTAACAAAATTTCTAATTTCCACAAATTCTAAACAATTTCTACACATTTTCCACAACAAATACAAAATTTCCTAACATAATTATATCCAAAATTCTTAACAAAATTAAATTGAGAGGTAAACACACATATCTTTTTATAAGTATTCCTTCAAATCAACCACAAAATTCCTACAACACAAAACAAAATTAATTTCTAATCAAAAATCAAAATTTCAAAACTAAAAATAAAATAAAATTTTCAAACCTTAAAATTTGATATTTGGTGATTGATAGACAAAAAGGATTTGATTGGTAGTGAAAATGGTGATGATATGATGATTTTAGGTAGAGAAAGAGAGTGAGTGAGTGAGAGATTGAGAGAGAGAGAGCAGTTCGGTGATGAAGCAGAGAGGAGGAAGAAGAAGAAGAAGAAAAGAGAGAGTCTCGGGCATTTAGTGTGTTTAGACTTTTGCCTGACGAATCACATTCGCAGGGCAATCTTTAATGATTCGTCAGGGAGTCAACGCCAAGTGTTACCCGACGACGAACACTCGTCGTTATATATAATTTTGCCCGACGGACGATACAATTTGTCGGGCAAACCCTTCCTATTTTGCGTGCCAACGTCTTGCTGTTCCCGCCAATAGGTTACCCGACGAGCTTTCGTATCCGTCAGGCAAAGCCGTTTGCCCTGACGACTCCAATTCGCAGGACAATCTTTAATGATTCGTCGGGCAAAATGGAGTCAACGCCAAGTATTACCCAACAACGAACAATCGTCGTTATATATAATGTTGCTCGACGGAAGGTACAAATCATCGGGAAAACCCTTCCTATTTTGCCCGCCAAGGTCTTGCCGTTCCCGCCAACAGGTTACCCGGCGAGCCTTCTGGTTCCGTCGGGCAAACATTCTTTACCCGGCGATATTGTCTTCGTCGGACAACATCGCTTTTCTTGTAGTGGTGATATATCTCTTTACACATTATGTAGGAGATCTCGAGTTCGACTCTCCTGAACGAAGTCAATACCCAATGTATATATATTATAATCTCCCTTATTTAATATCAATGTATTATTAAAGTTCCAGAATGGTTGGCTGGCCATTTTTAATAGTCAATGTTCCCACATAGGGACCCCTCTATTCATTAACTTGGGACCATGGATCATCATCAATCAAGAATACGAAAGAGACAATTTTCTTACCAATGACTGTGACTAGCTTATATAAATATTACAATACAACAAATTCATATATACTAACATGCAATGATTCCCATTACTTACTTTTTTCTATGTTTACTTTCAATTAAATAATTATTATTCATTCAAAATAGGTAATCATTACACATTCAAAATAAGTAATCTTATTACCGGTTTTGGGATAACCCCATTAACTAGGGGAGGGGTGTTAATGATTCCCATTACCCATTTTAATTTATTAATGTACCAAAATTGCCCTATAATTTTTCGAGTAATTACAACATTTAGCCACAATAAATTAACGTGTACTCTAATTTTCTTTTGAATATTTCAATATTCGGACAACATAACCTTTAAATTCTCTAGATGCTCTTCTTGCTCCAGACGTTTTTTTTTTTACAAAGAACGAGATCCAACTCGGTCCTTAACTCGGTCCCTCACCTCACCTCAAATATATCTCTATGCATGTAAAAAGAAAGAAGAATACTTTTCTTTTAATGAATCGAATACTTTTCTTTTCCAATTGCCTACTTCTCCCATTACCCACTATTCCCATTTCTAGTAAGTAAACATGCCCTAACTATCTCCCCTCACATCACCCACCACTCAGTAGGCTATTTGTATGTAATTAAATTTTAAATGTTATTATACGAATTCTTTCTAACTGTATCTTTTTATATATACTTGAATTTCTTTAGCAATGAACACAACGTACAATGGTTGTATTTTATTGTTAATTCGTTTTTCTTACGAGACTAAACTTACATAGTACCACATATATATATATATATATATATATATATATATGTTTGGGAGCCTTTTAATTTTGCTCATCAATCCATTACAATCTTGCTATGTATCTTTTAAACTAGCTATAGTTAGGATCTTAAGAATTTTAATACCAAGTGTGACTATAGTTTGATAATTATGCAAATACTAAAGCTGATCAATCCTAACATCTACACAGAAAATCATAGTTTGAAGGGTGATCAACTTTTTCTCGGGTGCGAATCCAAGCTTTGTTTTTGGTGCAATGTCTTCATCTAAGATCACACTGATATATACTCTTTTAGCAGACGAATCTAACTCTCAAATCTGAACTCTAACCATTTTCAAGGTTAATTAATCCCCTGGGACAAAACTTATTAGTAGTCCCCGTCAGTCCCCACACCAAATGGCTCGCCCACCTGTTCTTTATAGTACACCTAATCCATTACCACACAAAAGAATCAATGCAATAAATTAGCAAGAAAATTTAGACCAAGCCATGGAAGTTTCCCTCCATCTTATCAACCCTTATAACTTGAACATGAGAGGCACTTATCAAAACGAAAAATCATACACAGGTGAATTTGCAGAAACAATAATTTAGAAGACAATTTCATCTGTTAAGCTTACAAAATCAAATTAGAAATGGCTATCCTTCTTCTTATTCTCTTTGTTCAATTAGTCCCATTTGCGACTCCATTATCCTTCAATTTCTTCACCTTTCCAAATGGCACCAACTCTTTATCTCTCGAGGGAGATGCTTACATAGACGGAGAATTCCTCCGACTCACCAAAACCGTTTCTGACAACGTTACAGACCCAAGTGTTGGTCGTGCCACCTACACCCAACCCTTCCTCCTCCGTGAAAACGCCACTGGAAAGCTCGCAGATTTTGCCACAAATTTCACATTCGTCATAGACTCTCAAGGCAGAACGCCCTACGATGAAGGGCTCGCCTTCTTTTTGGCGCCAAACGGGTCCTTCATCAACAGCCCAATAAGCAGAGGCCCCGGTCTAGGCCTGCCCATGGACGGCCCGCCCCTAAAGATATCAACAACTTGGTGCCCATTTGTGGCGGTGGAGTTTGATATCCACTCAAACATTGACCCTTCCATCCAAGATCCCACCGGAGGTCATGTCGGTTTGGACATCAACAATGTCAAGTCCAAGATGACTCAAGCTTGGAATGGCAGTATTACAGAAGGAAGAGTCAATAGCGCTGGGATTACTTACAATTCTGCAACAAACCATCTCAAAATTGTTTTCACAAGTTATGTAAATGGTACCAAAGTAATGAAGTACATTGATTGCATGGTGGATCTGGATAAGATTTTTCAGGGTTGGCTGATTGTTGGGTTCTCTGCTGCAACAGGGCCTAAGACGGCTCTTCACAAAATCAACTCGTGGAGTTTCAGTTCGACTCACATAGATGACGTGAATGCCAAGAAAAACACACCAGTTTTTCCCCAGGGAAATGGCATCCATAATATTGGGCTGCTGGTTGGGCTGGGCGTTGGCGGGTTTGTTGTCATGGTGATTGGTGGGCTGATTTCGGTTTGGTATGCGTTTCAGAAGCAGAGGAAAACAGGGGAGTTTAGTGATAAAGATGAAGATAATATGGTGAATGACCCAATTGATGAGGAGTTCGAAAAGGGGACAGGCCCGAAGAAGTTTTCATACAGAAAATTGGCTCAATCCACCAGTAATTTTTCAGAGGGAGAGAAGCTTGGAGAGGGAGGATTCGGCGGGGTTTACAGAGGATTCATAAAAGACTTGAACTCATATGTTGCTGTTAAGAGGATTTCAAGTGGGTCGAGACAAGGGCTGAAGGAGTATGCCGCAGAAGTAAGGATCATCAGTCGACTAAGGCATCGAAATCTTGTGCAACTTATCGGTTGGTGCCACGAAAAGAAACAACTCCTGCTTGTTTACGAGTTCATGTCCAATGGAAGCTTAGACTCCCACTTGTTCAATGAAAAAAGCTTGTTGCCTTGGGAGGCAAGGTACCGAATTGCTCAAGGGTTGGCGTGCGGGTTGTTCTATCTACACGAAGAATGGGAACAATGTGTGCTGCATAGGGATATCAAATCGAGCAATGTTATGTTGGATTCAAATTTCAACGCAAAACTTGGGGATTTCGGGTTAGCTCGACTTGTGGACCATGGAAAGCAATCACAAACAACAGTTTTAGCTGGAACCATGGGCTACATGGCTCCGGAATGTGTCAACACAGGAAAGGCAAGCAAGGAAACAGATGTCTACAGCTTCGGAGTCGTTGCTTTGGAGATTTCTTGTGGGAGAACACCCATTTTTGATCCAGAGCCGGGAAGGAATCAAATCAATATAGTGGAATGGGTTTGGGAGCTTTATGGAGAAGGGAAAGTTGTGGAAGTAGCTGACCCAAAATTGTGCGGAGATTTCGATGAGAAGGAAATGGAGAGTTTGTTGATTGTGGGGTTGTGGTGTGCTCACCCAGATTACCAGATGAGGCCTTCAATACAACAAGCAATTCAAGTGCTTAAGTTCGAAATTCCGTTGCCTATTCTCCCGTCAAAGATGCCGGTGGCCAGTTACTTTTCTGCCCCGGTATCATTTTCGATATTGTTCGCTGATAATGCTGATGATTTGGAAAGAGGTGAAACAGAGTGTTCAGGTAACACCAATTCCTCACAGTGCACTGCATCTTCTGCATCCAGTTCTTCTCCATCACTAGCACTTTTGTACTCAAATTAAAATATATTTCAATTATTAAATGATATCTTATTATGATATTGTACATATAATTCAGGTGGTATCGTATTATATAATAACCTTTCGTGGTATAGCTAGCAATGACAAAATTTCTTCATGTAACATATTTTGTACTCTGTAAGGACATATGTTTAATGATATCTTGTTGTATTCTTTTGGTAAATGTTTTAGAAATTAATATATTATAGATAATCGTATTTGATTATGTTCCATATTCAAATTGTGGAAATTCACAGAGAAGAATTACACTATAGAGTGAGTACTATTGTCGGGCCCATCCTTTGGTGGGAAATGCAATTTTTAGTAGAACATATCACCCAATTTAGTAGTCTTTATGGAAAGAAATAAATCATGTATTTAAATCTATTTATTATTCACAAAAATTGGCATGGAATGATAATGTCACATATTCTCCGTGATTTGAAGTATAATATTTCTCTTCACATATTATGTGGAATGTCTCATATTCGATTATCTTGGATGAATTCGAAATCCAAAGTATATATATTGTTCTTCACTCTCTCAATATCATTGTATAAAAAAAAAATTGAGCTGATTAGGAAATCACTCCAAAATGATGAGGGTATCTCCTTTATCCTTGCGATTGTACATCATCAACATTATTATTTCCCTGCTTTATTTTTCAGCACTTACCTTGTATGGCTTTTGCTCACACATGTATAAATAAATCCCTCCATCACTCTATTCTGTGCCTTCTCAAACGAGGAGAAAAGCCAGTATCTACATTGACTAAATTTCGTAATTACATATTGCTACGAGGCTCAATTTCGGACATCTATCATTCTTACCAGGTAGATCAGTATTGTGGAATCATAATTTGTCTAAAAATTGTGGAGTTGACACGTGGTACATAATTTATATAATGACAATTTTACCCATGATGAAATCATTATTTGAACATAATTACTACGCATTAATTAAATATATTATCAACTCAATATATTAATTAATAAGTAATTACATCTCTATAATAGGATGTCTCCTTGAGATCCTTATTCAATAAGGATTCAATTAATAAGTAAACTTTTTTTTTTGATAGGTCAATAATATCATTCAAAAAAATATAGAATTACAAGTTTACAAGGGGCATTATCCAGGAAAAGCAAGAAACCTAAGGTGTATCCACAAATAAACTCATAAACAAAAGCACAAAACTTAAACTGAATCCAAAGTATCAAACTATGATCCAAACTAGTTCAAAATGAACTAAACAAATCAGGGCTAAAATATCCCTAAATCAAAGAGCTCAAAACCCCAAGCCCAAATTAATGAGAACAGAGCAAGAACTAAACTAAGGCTCAACCCAAATTAATGGGCTAGCCACAACACACAACCCAACATTAGGATGCCACCACCATCCCAATCAGAGATGGCACCACCATCGTAGCCACCACATAGGCCACCAAAGAGCAGAGCAATCGTTGGCCATTGATGTGGGGAAGGCAACATCCATCGGGGAAGTAGACAAACATCATCACTGTGACCACGACAACCACCGAAGCGAACAACCTGCGCTACCATGGTGCACTCGCCAGCCACGGGAGAGACAGATCCGAATGATATCCATCAGATCCGTCATCAACACGCAGCGGCGATACGAGGAAGAAAGCAAGCGACACCAACAGCTCCGTCGACACCATTGTGCAGCCTAGGTTGCACAACCAAGGGAGAAAGAGGAAAGAGGAGAAAAGGGGAGGAGGAGAAGAGTCGAAGACAAGAAAGGAGAAGAGAAGGGAGAAGGGATAAGAGGAAAAGAGAAAAGGGGAGGGGTTGCCACCGACCCCAACTAGGGGCCGGCGGCTAGAGTTGGCAGAGCGAAGAGTTTTCTTTTGGCTGGGAGAGTTTTTTCATTGCTGTAAATATCAGCAAGTTTTTTCGTTTTCTTTTTTCGACCAATAAGTAAACGTCCTTTCCAAAAAGGGTTACTTATTTAATTAGAACTCATTTTCCTACCTATAATAAATAATTTCTTTGTGAATTATTTATTATTAAAATCCAATCCTAAGTCTTTCCTAACTAGGATTACTTATTGATTGCAAATTCCTTCAACCAATCAGAAGCTCCGAAGACCCTCAGGTCTCTGCCATAAGTAAAGGACATCTCCTCACAATTCAGGTACCTCATAATTATTCCTTATAATTGCTTTCAGTTTTCTTTCTAGATTGAGCTGACTTAGGCATCAGAGCGTTCTTGGATGAACCTCCACCCACCACCCACCCCCCCCCCCCCCCCCCCCCCCCCACCCCCCCCCCCCCCCCAACCCAGCTCGGGATTCAACCTTAACCTCATGTGTTTATTGTGTGTGCAGAAATTGAATGGTCAATTTCTATCCGGACGATTTTTGCATCAACAGCTGGTGCTTTCATTGAGAGCCGATTTGAGAAATTCTCAAAGCTTGCTCTTCAATCCAAAAGTTCTTACTTTTCCATCAAAATATTTGTTTTTGCTTTTATTCACCAAATCTTTGAATAATGGCAAGAATAAGACAAGCCACAAGATCCTGCGAGACAAACCCTTCCCAAGGGGAAGGACGGGCTGCCGACCGCACGCAGGGGGCCATGTCGCCGCATGACCCACGTGGAGACCACACCAGACCCCAAGGAATGGGGCCGGTCGTAGAGCATGGCGCCACAGCCAATCAGAGCTCCACCGTCGTTGCGTTGCCGCTTGCCATGCCTCACGACGGATTTACCATAGCCCAAGGAGGTGTCGGGGCCCGCTCGCTACATCATGCTGCTGCTGAAGGAGTTAGGGAGGGCTTGTCACACCGCGTGACATGACCTTTCCTGAATTTCACCTCGAACTCCACGAAAAACCCTACTCATGTCTAATAGCTTTTAACCAAATTGACAGTAGGTCAACACTACTGAAACCAAATTGACAATCGGTCGGTTCCTGCCGAATCCTCCGAACAGCGGTGGCCCGAAAGGGTAACCTTAGAGACTTGTTTTACGCCCCAACCTCTCGACTGAGCAACCGCACCGGTGGCTAACTGGCCTGGTCATGTAAAGGTAAGAGCCACTACTTCGCCACTGATCACAATGTGAGAACCCCTGATCATGATTCGAAGTTTATTGCCCTCTGCTAACAAGCTCTGATACCAAATTGATAGTACCCTTAAACATTGGAAACATTAAATAAACTTTACAGAGGTTCCAACAGAACCTCCTCTGTACTTGACTGACTCCACCTATCTGTCAGACGCAGGATAATCTAGTACTTCACAAACTACCTCAGAGGACCTCCTCCGCAATCTAACAAAACAACTGACGTATCACCCTCTCGTGAACCATCAATAACTCGTCAATCTGGGTCACCGCCCACACCAACCCCCTGACCAGGATACGAAGGTACCATACTTGGTTGAATTGAGTCTCACTGACTTACCGCAAGTCGTACTCGATATCCCGGCTCCTCCTGAGCACCCTGAGCGGTAACTCGATATCCCGACTCATCCTGAGCACCCTCGAGTGGTAACTTGATATCCCGACTCATCCTGAGCACCTCGAGTGGTAACTCGATATCCCGTCTCATCCTGAGCACCCTGAGTGATAACTCGATATCCCGGTTCCTCCTGAGCACCCCGAGTGGTAACTCTACATTCCGGCTCATCTTGAGCACCTCGAGTGGTAACTAGATATCCCAGCTCATCTTGAGCACCTCGAGTGGTAACTTGATATCTCGCCTCATCCTGAGCACCCCGAGTGGTAACTGGATGTCCCGACTCCTCATGAGCACCCCGAGTGGTAACTGGATGTCCCAGCTCCTCCTGAGCACCCCGAGTGGTAACTCGATATCTTGACTCATCTTGAGCACCCCGAGTGGTAACTCGATGTCTCAGCTCCTCCTGAGCACCCTGAGTGGTAACTCGATGTCCCGGCTCCTCTTGAGCACCCCGAGTAGTAACTCGATGTCCCCGCTCCTCCTGAGCACCCCGAGTGGTAACTCGATATCCCGGCTCATCCTGAGCACCCTGAGTGGTAACTCGATATTTCGGCTCCTCCTGAGAGTATGATGGAACCCCTCAATATCTGGTAGAGACCTACCCTCTAATGCCAGTTGGAGAACCCTTAATAATGTAGCGGAGATAGACCCCTCGAACGCCAACATCGGAGAACCCCTCAACTATCTGGCAGAGAAGTACCTTCTAATGCCAGTCGGAGAACCCTCAACAACGTAGCGGAAAAAGACATCCTCTACGCCAGTCATTGGAGAACCCCGTGGTCTAACATAATACCTAGAAGTACATATGCCCCGGAAAACCCAGTCCATTCACAGTACATCCAAGGAACCAACTCAAGGAAACCCGAGCCCTAAGGAACTGTTTGACACATTAATAACCCAACTCCCTTGACCTCCCGAGCCAAAACTCGCTCCATGGTCATCCATTGTCGCTGGGATTACTCAAATGGAGCTCTAAACGAACTCCAACGGCCTTAAAACTGCCAAAATATGATCCGGAATGTCTCAAAACATGAGCCACGCATCACCATGGGTCGGAAAATAGCCCCACGCGCTGCCACGCACCAGTAAAAGGCCGGACCACGAGCCACGTGCCAGCCACGAGCCTTCACGAGCCCCCACTCGCTCGACACTGTTCACGGTAGAATATTCCGTCACTCTGACGGAATATTCTGTCAAACATGACGGAATCAGAATGTTTCGTCCCCACTAACGGTGTTAGGGTTCTGTCATAACACCGTTATCATTTGACGGAATAAGTTAACGCCATCAGTATATTCCGTCAAATCCTAACGGCGTCAGTTGACTCAACGGTCAACTGACTGCTGACTGTGCTTCCACGTGGCACCACGTGGCTGCCATCTGGCATGCCACATTAGCCGCTATCGGTCAGACTAGTCGCTGGAGACTCGGTGGAGAAGACGACCGCGTTGCCGTGGGTCGCCGTCCGCCTTGGCCGAAAAACTCCATTGCCGGCCGATCTTGAATATTTCCTAACTTCCTCTATTCTTAACTGTTTTTCAAGAATTTTACATCTAAATCCATCTACTCGAACCTAGGAACTCATAAATGAACTCTAAACACGAAACACATACATGTGTTGGCTGAAAAATCGATCTAAAGGTTTCAATTTTCCTTTCCTCGGTTCGGTGTCTCCCGCGGTTGCCTCCTTCAATGGTTGGTATGTCTATGACCATGGGAAGGAGAAGAATCTGATTAGTGGAACTACAACGGATGATCATGCCTTAAATTGAAGTTCAAATTTGTGAGTTTTTGGGTTCGAAGTCATGGGTTTGGGGTGAGTCGAGAAGAGAGATAGTGAAAAAAATGAAGATCTGATCTGATTGGGTTAAGAAAATATCTACCCAGGCTAAATTACCAAAATGCCCCTGAACATTGTAGATCTACAACTCTCTCACACGAACTCCGTTTTCCGCATGCCACCTGTCTACGAACTCATGAGTTCGAGACCTACGCAACAGTCCCTGACACACAGCCAAAAGTGTCCCGAAACAGAAATTAACTTTCCCGCCCTCTTAACAACAAAGGGTAATTTCGTCTTTTTGCAAAATAATTTATGAAAATTCAATAATTAAATTTCTGGGTTGTTACAATAACCACAACGCCCCCCCCCCCCCCCCCCCCCCCCCCCCCCTATGCTTCTGAGTCTTGTAGCATCACTACCGACACGAATTGGGGTCAACTGCGATTCCCAATGGAGCCTGTGCACTCTGCACATTTCTTATTCCCGTCACGACAAGAAACCGTTGGGGAGAAAAACATATAGGAGATATTCTGAAGGCACCAGAATCCATTCAACCCGGAACATACCTCGAAACAAGGCTCTGAGCCCCAGAGGTCCACCGCGATTCCTACTCCCAGCATGACTACAATTACCTCAAGTCATGACGTCACATGACCAAATAGATCTCGAATTCAGGTGTCGGATAGGGTCGCGTGTACCTAGTGCAGTCAGCCCCAACGATCTAGCGGAGAACTACCTGCCACGAAAGAATCAGAACATATTGACGATCTGACTGAGGAAAAACCTTACCACGCCAGTCTAGGAGAAATCCTTCCACATATCCGAGTATCTCAACATATGCGGTTCCCTGTACGACGTAGAAACAGCCTCAACGATCTAGCGGAGAAATACCCTACAACGCCAACCTCGGAGAAAACCTTGACGAACGCGTGGTGGAAAATATCCCTCCACGTGTAAAATAATGCATGCATACAAAAAAATTTTGTTTTTTCAATCAAATCCATAAAGATAAGTCGAAAACATACTGGAAAATACATCTTTTGTTTAAAACACTTAGTGGGACCGACGAAAATCAGTATAATGAAAACATGTCGTGGTCAACAACCATGCTTTGAAAATTCTCCTCAAAGGAGTTAAAAATCATGTAAACCATCTTGGACACAAAATATATCAAAACATATCATACTGCTCCCCGAATGTAGTCCCGAGTCGTAGCTCGATATCCTTGCTCGTCCGGAGAGTTTGATGGAATCCTCCATGACATACCTCATATCATCCTAAGAGTATGATGGAATCCTTCTTGACATACCTCATATCATCCTGAGAGTATGATGGAATCCTCCATGACATGCCTCAAACCTCAACGATCTAATAGAGACGTACCCTCTAACGCCAGTCAGAGAACACCTTGACCTTCGGGGGCAGAAAATCAGTGAAAACCAAAATCCATGTTTTGAAATCCATGTTTCTTGGTCTAGGCCAAATTCATTGAAAAATCGGTTTATGGCCAAATCCAATAAAATCAAATATACGGGTCTAAACCAAAAAAAAAAAAAAAATCAAGGATGCAAAATCCATCACGCCAAAACGACATTAAAACAGAGTCCAACCTTTTACAAAATTGATAGTAGGTCAGACACTGCTGAAACCAAATTGACAATCGGTCGGTCCCTGCCGAATCCTCCGAACTGCGGTGGCCCGAAAGGGTAACCTCATAGACTTGTCTTACGGCCCATCCTCACGGCTGAGCAACCGACCGGTGGCTAACCGGTCTGGTCACGTCAGGGTAAGAGCCAATACTTCGCCACATATCACAATGTGAGAACCCCTGATCATGATTCAAAATTTATAGCCCTCTGCTAACAAGCTCTGATACCAAATTGACAATACCCTTAAACATTGGAAACATTAAATAAACTTTACAGGGTTTCCAACAGAACCTCCTCAGTACTTGACTGGCTCCACCTACCTATCAGAAGCAGGATAATTTAGTAGTTCACAAACTACGTCGGAGGACTTCCTCTGTAATCTAACAAATCAACTGACGTGTCACCCTCTTGTGAACCATCAATAACTCGTCAATCTGGGATACCGCCCACACCAACCCACTGACCTGGATGACGAAGGTACCATACTTGGTTGAATTGAGTCTCAATGACTTACCCCGAATCGTACTCGATATCTCGGCTCCTCCTAAGTAACCAGAGTGGTAACTCGATATCCCGGCTCGTCCTGAGCACCCCGAGTGGAAACCCGATATCCCAGCTCATCTTGAGCACCCTGAGTGGTAACTCGATATCCAGGCTCATCCTGAGCACCCCGAGTGGTAACTCGATATCCCGGCTCATCTTGGGCACCCCGAGTGGTAACTCGATATCCCAACTCATCCTGAGCACCCCGAGTGGTTACTCGATATCCCGGCTCATCCTGAGTACCCCGAGTGGTAACTCGATATCCCAGCTTCTCCAGAGCACCCCGAGGGGTAACTCGATATCCAAGCTCATCCTGAGCACCCCGAGTGGTAACTCGATATCCCGGCTCATCCTGAGCACCCCGATTGATAACTCGATATCCTGGCTCATCTTGAGCACCCCGAGTGGTAACCCGAAATCCCAGCTCCTCCTGAGCACCTCGAGTGGTAACTCGATCTCCTGGCTCCTCATGAGCATCCCGAGTGGTAACTCGATATCCCGACTCATCTTGAGCACCCCGAGTGGTAACTAGATGTCTCGGCTCCTCCTAAGCACCCCGAGTGGTAACTCGATGTCCCAGCTCCTCCTGAGCACCCCGAGTGGTAACTCGATATCCCGGCTCCTCTTGAGAGTATGATGGAACCCTTTAAAATCTAGCAGAGACGTACCCTCTAACGCCAATCGGAGAACCCTCAATAATGTAACGGAGAAAGATCCCTTTAACGCCAACATCGGATAACACCTCAATGATCTGGAAGAGACGTACCCTCTAACGCGGGTCAGAGAACCCTCAACAATGTAGCGGAGAAAGACACGCTCCACACCAATCATTGGAGAACCCCGTGGTTTAGCATAATACCTAGAAGTACACATGCCACGCAATCCCGAAAAATCGAGTCCATTCACAGTACGTCCAAGGCACCAACTCAATGAAACCCTAGCACCAAGGAACTCTTTGACACATTCATAACCCGACTCCCTTGACCTCCCGAACTAAAACCCGCTCCATGGTCAACCATTACCGCTGGGATTACTCAAACGAAGCTGTAAATGAACTCCAACGGCCTCAAAACTTCCAAAATCAGATCCTGAATGACCCAAAACCCTAACCATGCGTCATTGTGGGCCGAACAATAGCCCCACGCATTGCCACGCGCCAGTAGAAGGCCAGACCAACACCGGATACTCGCCATCACGAGTCACCACAAGCCGTCACGTGCCCTGCACTGTTTAATATGGAATATTCCATCTCTCTGATGGAATATTTCGTCAATCCTAACGAAATATCTTGACGGATTCAGAATATTCCATCCAGACTAACGGCGTTAGGGTTCCGTCATAACACCGTTATCATTTGACGAAATATGCTAATGTCGTCAGCATATTCCGTCAAATCATGAGTTGACTCAACGGTCAACTGACTGTGCTGACACGTGGCTCCAGATGGCACCACGTGGCTCCACGTGGCACGTGTTGCATCACGTGGCTCCCACCTAGCATGCCATGTCAGTCGTTGTCGGTCAGACCAGTCGCTGGAGACTCACCGGAGAAGACGACCGTGTCGGTGTCCGTCATCGCCGGAAAACTCCTTTGCCGTTTGACCTTGAATTTTTCTTAACTTCCTCAATTCTTAACCATTCACATGGCACCACGTTGCATCACTTGGCTGCCACCTGGCATGCCACGTTAGTCACCGTCGGTCAGACTAGTCGCTGGAGACTCATCGGAGAAGGTGACCGCGCCGCCGTTCGCCATCGCCGGAAAACTCCTTTGCCGTCTGACCTTGAATGTTTCTTAAATTCCTCAATTCTTAACCGTTTTTCACGAATTTTATATCTAAATCCATCTACTCGAACCCTGGAACTCAGAAATGAACTCTAAACACGAAAACCATACCTGTGTTGGTCGAAAATTTGATCGAAAGGTTTTGATTTTCCTTTCCTACGTTCGGTGTCTCCCATGGTTGCCTCCTTCCTTGAGAAGGAGGAGAATCCGATTAGTGGAACTAAAACAGATGATATTGCCTTGAATAGAAGTTTAAATTTGTGGGTTTTTCGGTTCGAAGTCAGGGGTTTGGGGTGAGTCGGGAAGAGAGAGAGTGAAAAAAATGAAGATCTGATCTTATTGGGTTAAGAAATCTACCCAAGCCAAAATACCAAAATGCCCCTGAATATTTTAGACCCACAACTCTCTCACACGAACTCCGTTTTTCGCTTACTGCCTTTCTACGAACTCGTGAGTTCGAGGCCTATGCAATGGTCCCCAAAACACAGCTAAACGTGTCTAGAAACAAAAATTGACTTTCACGCCCCCTAACAACTAAGGGTAATTTCGTCTTTTTGCAAACTAATTTACAAAAATTCAATAATTAAATTTTCGGATCGTTACAACGCGCCATCACAGGAAGAGCCAGGGACGAGCAGGTTGCCGCCAGTCACAACACTCCTCTGCCAGGTAACCTCTACGCCGCTGCCATTTTTGGACAAGTGTCCTATCCGACCGGCCCATTTGTTGGGCAATCGTTCTTCACAGGGCCCACAGCCCATGGTGTATCGAGGACATCCATCCTTGGCTATGTTTGGATTCGGCGAGCTAACTTTGGAGCCAGAAGTTCACTCTCAATTCCAGCAAACTGATGACCGTTTTTTAGGAGAAGCGTCTCACCACACAAATAAAGACTTGAGATTGGTTCTGGCCTAGCTCCATGCCACTAGAAATCATGACAATCGTGAAGGAAGGAAGCCCACACATATCTCGACAAGGGAATCATGCCACAACACCCCATGCTTCATGAAGTTCGACCTCACGTGCCAGTTTGTCACGGTTGGTGGCTCGACTCAGCAACCAAGTTCCAATTCTTGCAGAATTTCTGCAAGAATACTTGGTCGGATGAAGCACTTCGTAAAGAGTGGGAAGACATGCTAGCTCACGAAATCCTCAAGGCAATGCCCCTCGTAGATACAGCAAGGACCTTGTCTGATGCCATTATATGTCTCGAGGCGTCACCCTTGGCCGCTCCATTGACGAAAGTTATTCACCCAATGAAAACTATCGCCACCATCGGTGCCAATCTGTTCACGATCGATTGGGGGGACTAGTCAGGGGCCATTCTCAAGATAGAATCCCCCACCAAAACTCATCCTGATGAGCAACCTCTCGAAGTACTCAAACTCATTCAAACGGATGGGTCAGTGCTAACTCTGGGAGATCGACGAACCAAGGTAGTGAGGATAGTACATACACTTCGTCACACTTCGCCTCAGACTCCACCACGTAGGGGAGTCGGTGCCACCATGGCCGTCGAGTTCTTCCCCCTCGCCGAGATCAACTTCACACCAATGACGTGAGAAGAATGTTTGACTAGCGACTTCAGGGGGTCCAATGCAACAGAAATTTGGAGGAAGACTTGCGCCGTCAACTTAGAACTTCTTCAACTTCTCCATTCATTCAGGGAATTGAGAATGAACCGTTTCCACAATGCTTCTCTATTCCGAACTTTACTCAATTTAAAGGAACTTCGGACCTGGTGAAACACAATGACTACTATCGTGGCGTAATGGTGCCACATCGGCACAACGAAGCACTTATGTGCAAGGTGTTTCAGGCTTCGCTCCAAGGATAGGAAATGACTTGGTTTAACCATCTCCCCCAGAGATCTGTTGCCTCCTTTGAGGAACTAGCACTCGCATTTGTGAAAGAGTATTATTCTTAACTTTACGATGTCGAAGTAAAAGACGATCGTCTCTTCTCCGTGAGAAAGATATCCAAGGATTCCATTCTTCAGTACATCTGGAGGTTCTGCGAAGAGAAATCCAGCATCGTGGGTTGCAGTGACCTTGCCGCTGCAATGGCTTTCAAACAGGGGCTACCCCTGGATAGTCAACTCTACGGCGACATTATGATGAACAACGCCCGTACCCTTACCAAGATGCTTTCCTTAGCGGAGCGCCATGCCTCTTGGGAAGATGAAAAAAATATAGGCACGCACCCCGAAGAACGCCAAAATTGGCGAATAGTCCACCAAAGGCATAGCACCACCCAAGGGTGACGCCACCTATAAAGCACCCTCCGAGAAATCCAACAAGCTAAAAGCTAATCGATCTTCTAGAGCCCCATCCGCGAGACGACCAAATCCACACTTCGGCGTACCCGTTAGTCAGATCTACAACGGGATCAATGACAACCCTTGGTTCAAGAAGCCAACACCGATGAAAGGCAACCAGGAGAAGGTAGAAAAGATAAAATGGTGTTTCTACGATGATTGTTATGGTTATACCATTGACACTTGTAAAACCTCCAAAAAATACCTCCTAAATCTCATTAAGGAAGGACACTGCACCGAGTACGTCATCGGAAAAGCTGTAGAACGTGTAGGGGACAAAGGCCCTAAGGAGCCACCCTCTAAGAATATTCGCATAAACACGATCATTGTCGAATCGGAGCTGCTAGTAACCACTTCCAAGCAATAAAAGAGGAAATTTTGGGACACTTTGGCCATCTCCAAAGTATCCCACGCTGCAGTCACCGCTAGAGTGGACGACGATGTCTCCATCATATTTTCCCATAGGGACAAGGCCGGCCTCGACTGGCTCCACGACGATTGATCAAATTCACGTGGACGAAGGAAGCACTGCAAATCTCCTCAACTTGGAAACGGTGCGCAAAATGGGATTGGAGAACTTCATTGCAAAGAAGGCAATCCCGTTGCGGGGTCTCAACGGCTCCACCAGCGTGACCGCCGGAACTCTACAACTTGACGTCCACCCGCCACTCATTGTCTCGTCTCAAACATTCTATGTAATGGACAAATAATCGCCCTACAACGGCATTTTGGGACGACCATGGATGCATAAAATATTAGCTAACTCTTCCAGTCTTTATCAAAAAAATCCAATTCTCGATCCCTGGAGGAGGAATTGGAGAGATAAAGGAAGATCAAGCCATTGCCTAATGGTGCCTCACTGAAGGACTAAAGGAAGTCAAACATGCATAATTCATCCCTTCCGTCGATGCCATTGGTGGGGAAAAAACTCCCATTTTGCTTCCCAAATTGCATTCAATTGTGGGTCAAGATCCCGAAAATTTCTTGGCTACCTCGTCACCCAACGAGGAATCGAGGCCAATCCAAAGAAAATCAAAGCAATCATGGACATGAAGTCACCTTCAACTTTAAAAGAAATTAAAAGTCTCAACGACCGTGCCGCGACTTTGTATGGATTTTTGTCAAAAGCAACTGACTGGTGTCGACCCTTCTTCTAGGCACTTAAGAAGGCTTCAAAGGACAAGTGGGATGAAAGTTGTGAAAAGGCCTTCCAAGACCTAAAAACGCACATGACTTCACCCCAACCTAAGGACGACGAAGATCTCTACCTCTAGCTCGGAGTCTCAGACGTGGCCATAAGCTCGGCACTTGTCCGAGAAGAGCAAGGAGTCCAACTCCCGGTCTTCTACACTTCGAAGGCTCTCCTAGATGCTGAGATGCAATACCCTAAACTTGAAAAGTTAATCGTAGCACTCTTGGTCACCATAAAAAAGCTAAGGTCCTACTTTCAAGTTCACCGGGCTATCATCATGACGGAATATCCACTACGATTATTTCTCCTTACGCCCGACGCATCTACGCGAATAATGAAGTGGGCACTTGCCAAGGAGTTGGGAGTCAAGAAGATTGCAATTCATTATGACTCATAATTAATCACTAACCAATCCACTGGCGAATACGCAGCGAGTGATGCAAGGATGCTCCAATACAACAACAAGGTTTAGGAGTTACTTGCAAACTTAAAAGTCTTCAATTTTCACCAGCTTGCAAGAGCCAAAAATGCGCAAGTTGATGCACTAGCCAACTTAGCCTCATCACTTGACTATCGGTTCAAACGCTCAATCCGATTGAGTACTTAGAACAACGCAGCATAAGCGTCAAGGAAGTCGACGTTAGGAAAGTGAACCGTTCTCCTTGTTGGCAAGACCCGTTCATCAACTAATTGGAAAACGGAACACTACTCGACAATCGACTCGAAGCCTGCAAACTTCTAAAGAAGTCCTGTGATACTACATCGACATGGGGCAACGTTTTCGTCGAAGGTTTATTGGAGCAAACGTACAATGTTTGAAACAACCAGAAACGCTTAAATTTTTTACTGAAATTCACGAAGGCCAATGAGGTAATCATTAAGGAGGACGTCACTAGTGCAAAAGAAATTTAGCGCTGGGTTCTACTGGCCAACTCTACACCAAGACGCATTGAAGTACGCTCGAGCACGCGACAAATGCCAAAACAATCCCCAAGGGAACATCCAAACCGAGGCAACCAACAAAACTATTTTGGATTGCATCAAAAAATGACTTGACGACAAGAAAGGACTATGGGAGGAGTACCTGGATGGCACATTGTGGGCCTACCGCACGACTCCACGTCGAGCAACCGGTGAATCACCGTTCACTTTGGCCTTTGGAAACAGCGCTGTCATTCGCCCACATGCAGTCGTACATGCTCCATTTACCGAAATTGATGACCCAGTTATCAATTCCGTAAACCTCAAAACTTCACCTGACTTGAGTGAAGAACTCCGAGAACAAGTCATCAAACGCATATCGAGCTATCAACAAGTTCAAAACTTCCACAACAAGAAAGCCAAAATTCAGAACTTTTGTTCTAGGCGATATTTTCCTCAAGAAGAGGCTCGCAACTCGGAACCAATCCGGGTCCTAAAACCTAAAATACCTCTGGGAAGGTCCTTACCGCATCTACCAAGTAGGCGGTAAAGTAAGTTATGTTTTGGAAACCATAGACAGAAAATTGGTAAGTGGTTCCATGAGCGCTCACCACTTGAGGAAATACTACTTGTAAGCTAAGGCCATGCCTAGCCCACCAAAGAATGGTGCCATGTCTAAAAGACATTGGCCCCATGCCAACTTTTATTTCAAGCTTTATGCACTTTTAATTTAAATCATCAATAAAGTTATTCATTTGTAATTTTATTTAGGATAAACTACATAAAAGTATCCAAACTATAGGGGTCATTTCAACTTCATACCCCAACTATGAAAATTTTCATCTAGGTATCAAAACTATCAAAACACAACATTTAGGTACCCACCGTTAGCAATCTGCTAAGAAAATCTGTTAAGTGCCTAAGTGGCACTTGTAGGTCCATTTTTTTATGTTAACATGGACTCCATGTAGATAAAAACAATAAAATTGAATATTTTTAAAAAATTAATATAATCATCAATAAAATACAAAACAAAAAAAAAAATTAAAAGAACATAAAAGAAAAAAAGAATCCAATCCCGAATGCCCATCCCCAGTTCGTTCATCGATCGCCCTTTTCACAAACCAGCCCCCCACCTCCCAATGATGAACGCCTCCACACCCCCTCTCTATCTTTCCATTCATCCCTGCATAAAACCCAGCCAAACCCAGGTGCACCCAATTAACACCCTAACCAAGCGAATTACCCACGATGAACACCCAATCCTACTACCAATCCTTCCTAGCACAAGGCTATCCTCCTCAACCTCTTCTCTTGCGACATCGCCCTTTTCTTAGAATGCTATGGGTCAAAATTGACCTTTGATGAGCTCCGCCGCCGCCTCTGTTTTGTTTTGGTTTTGTTTATGTTTTATCAAAGACAAATATTTGGTCTGGGTTTGGAATTGGATGTTTGCAGATCTGGAATCTACGTGTGGAAGTAATTTATGCGCCTCCACCATCTCAAGGTTGTTCTGTTTCTCCACCAAAGATTCAATTGTAAATAAAATTTCACTTGCGCATGTCGTTCATTGATCATCAATTCCATGTTCATAGATCTGCAAACACACAAAAAAAACTCTAGAAATCTCCAAGCCACGATTGCTCGAGCCACGATTTCATCTCATCACTGTTGAAAATCTCCATGCCGTGGAGGGTATTGGCTCGATTTCAAGTAAGATTTTTGTCCGTTCGTCTTTAATTTCTTCATTCAATATTCGAATCCCCACAAATTTGTGTTTTGGATTGAAAATTAGATATAGGGTTATTGTTTGCTGCTTTTATATGTTCTCTTATCTCTGCTTCATTATGTTTTTTTCTATATCATTTTGTTGGTTGGATGCGACGCAGAGGGACTATGGAAGTTCCGATCGACGAGAAAGCTCTCGTGACAGAAAAAAACAGCTTTTGACGCCCTCTTTCATAGAAGCAATTAAGCCTTCTTCCATAAATGCAACTAAGCCTTCTTTCATAGAAGCGATTAAGCCTTCTTCCATAGAAGCAACTAAGTCTTCTTCCATAGAAGCAATTAAGCCTTCTTCCATAGAAGCAATCAATCCTTCTTCCATAGAAGCAATTGAGCCTTTTTCCATAGAAGCAATCAAGCCTTCGTCTATAGAAGCCCCAAAATCCTTCTTCTGTAAGAAGTACTAAAACCTTCTTCTGTAAGAAGTACTAAAACCTTTGCACCTACAAGGTACCCAAGCCTTCTTCAAAGAAGTAAAATTTGAAGTCCAAACACTTAGAAAAATCTCAGGGATATCTAAGTTGAGACAAACATCCAAGACATAATTTTTCTGTGCAAAAAACGTCACTTGCAATGCACAATTCGAGATCCATCACTCATACCCACGGAATGGTCCATGTGGCATCAGAAATCTACAGGTCTTAGCTTTTCAATATCAACCACGACATCCCAATTCGATCTGTAATGAATCCGAAACGTCCATTCATTGAGGCAAGGTCTAAAATGAAATCCTGCGCAAAAGCATGTCTTTCGAGTTGATTTTGGAATTCAATTCTCAATCTTTTCGAACAACCCCAATGGAATTGGAAAGGTATGGATGTTACCTTCGCAACGCTATAAAGAACAGCTCATTAGGAGGAAGGATGAATTATAGAGTGTGGATGAATTATAAAGAACAGCTAGTTGCGAAACCGCAAAGGAGGGCAAAAAGTGCCGCTCATACGCGCAATACCCACTTCCAAATTTCACCGTAAATTCAATATTTAACCTTTCCTAGAAGGTTGATATTGTTAGAAAGATGTGGGTGTTAGCTTTCTAACCCAATAAAAATCAACTAATTCTGAGAACCACCGAATTATTAATTAACAAATCATCGAACAAAGGTCAAGTCTGCGAATCTACGCACATGACCTAACTTCAAAAAATCGTCAAAAATTCAATTCTCAACTTTTTTAAGAAAGGCCAATGGAATTAGAAAGGTATGGAAGTCAGCTTTCCAGCCCTGCTGAATGACTCAATGCCTATTTAAATTGAGTCTGGAATAGCCAAAATATAGCACAAAGGTCCAATCTACCAAAAGCTGCGGGAATTGTGAATTACCTTAAAACTTAAGAATTCTTTTATTAAGGGTTCAAAAAATAAGTTGGCAATTCACAAGTTGAAAGCTCAACTTTTTGCAAAAAAAAGAAGCAACTTCTAAGGAAAAAAAAGTGCTTACAAATAATTAAAAAGCTAAATCAAAACATTCCTATGCACTAGACTTCTAGTTGGAAGGGTTTTGAGATCCAATCTACTCTCCATAAGGATACAAAGGATCAATGGCAGGATACACCTCAAAGGCGCCCTAATTCCTAACTGTCTCCTACATCAAAGTCTTTGATGTTTCAAAAGCTCCCACAAGATCTTTGGGATAAAATAAATGCTTCGAGCCAAGACCATTTTGGGAATGAAGATAACCTTCAACATATGCAGAACGGAGACCATCTTCAACTTGAGACTTATAGCATTTAGCAACAACCAATCTTTGCTGCAACTCCTTCTTGGATTCCCGAAAATCAGAGATGGTTTTGTTCGCATAACGGGCCTCCTCGTCGGCTCGCTGCGAAGATTATGGGGGGCACACATGGGGCAAATACGGTTCAAGCTCCAAATTTTTTATTTTTTCCCTTAAATAAGAAATTATGCCGTTTGCTTCTTCAAGTTCTTCCACCAAGCCGGCTACACGGAGGTCGGAAGAATTCAAATCCTTCACTAAGGTATCAGACTTGGAATTGGCAACTTGTAACTCGCTCTTGAGCAACATGTTCTCATTCTGAAAAGAATCTAAGTCCTCATAGCGCTTTTCAAGAGAAGAAAGCTTTTGTGACTGCAGAGTATTCTCTCGCCCAGGGTTAATGCGTGAAGCCCAGAGAGATTCATAATCTTTCCACATTTTCTCAAAATATGCTTGAAGTTTTTCAAAGTTAGCACGAGAAACATTATCCAAAACACTTGGATCCCCAACGGAGGCAACAGACTGAACCACTCTTGGTGATACGTCAACTTGGCGCGCCACAATAGGCACATGGCCTCCCCCACCTTGCGAAATGGTAACCTTACCGCTGCCCTTGGGAACTGCGAAAATCCTGTTGCTGGCTTTACGGGACTCGGCCGGGATGCCTCCCACCTTGGCTCCGCTTGCCTGAAGCCTAAGGACTACCGGCCTCTGAATTTCGGTAGTCAACAGATGAACTTTGACTTTCTTGGAAGATTTATCAACAATGTCATATGAGAATTTGGCGGATTTGCGCTTACCACACTTTGTTGCCTCAGCCTTGGATTGCCACCGCTCAATGACATTTGCACATGGTATTCCCCCAGGAGAACTTCTAAAGGGACTAAGTAACCAACTCATCTTGAAAAACTCTTTTGGAATCTCCAACGCTTTTTCAATATTCTTAAAGTCAGAATCAAGGTAAAAAATGGCATTCAACTCATCCTCCCAACGATACCTATGCGAAATCCCAAACCCACCAGTGGAACAGGTATCCTAATTTCCCCCAATTTCGAGACATGTATTTTTTTATGAGCCATCATCAAAATATGACCTCTGGAAAAGTTTTATCTCTAGAATAAGATCATAGCTAGGCTTGGATGGTTGGGAGGTAATCTTCACCGAATAGCAGTGCCAGAACTCATCTTCAGAAAGCTCTAAGCCAAAAAATTGGTTAAGTCTCTCAAAACAAATAATGTGACAGTACGCATTAATTTCCAATTATGTGGGACAACACCTTATCTTCAACAAGATTTTTGAAAGGAGCGCCGACATCGGGAACTTGAACCCCCAATTAATTATCAAGGGATGGAACTTCATCCATCGAGCCACCTTGGGAATTTGAGTTTTATAACCCTTATGCGAAGACGCTCGATCGCCAAGCACTACATGAATGCCCTCCGGGAATTCATCCTTATGAACTTTCAGCCATGCTGGAAATTCAGTCTCAACGTTAAGCTCACAAGGCTCCCCTCAGAACGAAGTATCATCAATAGAACTTCCTCGCTGCCACACGGTGAGTTTCCCAAAGTCTGACAAAACCATGTCTTCACACCCCTTGTTAGAATCACCTCGAGAAAAGAAATTTGACGCTATTTGGATCACTAAAATCGGACTTCCGTAGCTCCCGAAATATCCAAAAACGTAAAACTGAAACAAATAAATTGGTGTCAGAATGCATTAGAATGTGTCAGAAACAAAAATAATAAAGAAAAAGGAAAAGGGCGGAGCCAAGCCTCGGCTTCCCCGGGAAGCCACTAAGCTGCCATGCGGCAAGAGGAGAAAAGGGTGGGTGGCTCAGCCGAGCGGGAAGCCGCAGCTCATCCGAGTGTGCACCGTACCCACGTGTCCCGCACCACACTGGAGCGCAGCTCCCTTTGTGGTCCACACCAGCAAAAACAAAATAAGGAAAAAAAAAAACCTTGATTCTTACCTTCCATAAGGTGCCTCGCAACGATTTGAAATTTTTTTCCTCTCTTCACAATGGATTCAATTAAATTTTTCTAAGTAAATTTGGAAACTCGAAAGCTTTGTAATGTTTGTGTGAGCTATTATGAGATGGGTCGCCCATTTTATAGAAAAAACTAATGGCGGTTCTAATTTTTTTCTAACTTGAAGAGGATTAAAAAATTAAAAATTCTTAAAAGTAATCTTATTCCTACAAGGCGAGGGATTAATGGAACACCAAAACCTACTTCCCTTGGGATTACATGAATTCCCAAGGGATGGGGGACATTTTTGGAATCATAATTCGTTCAAAAATTGTGGAGCTGACACATGGCTCATAATTTACATAATGACAACTTTGTTCATTGTGAGGTCATTATTGGAATATAATTACTACGTATTAATTAATATATTCAATTAAATATATTTACAGCTGAATATATTAATTAATAAGTAATTATATCTTCATAATAAGATGTCTCATTGAGATCCTTATTCAATAAAAATTCAATTAATAAGTAAACTTCATTTCCAAAAAGAATTACTTATTTAATTTGAACTCATTTTCCTACTTATTTAATTTGAACTTCTAGGATTACTTATTGATTGTAAATTCCTTCAACCAATCAGGTCTCCACTATAAATAGAGTACATCTCCTCACAATTCAGGTACCTCACAATTATTCCTCATAATTACTTTTCAATTTTCTCTCTAGATTGAGTTGACATAGGCATCAGAGCATTCTTGTTTGAACCCCCAGCTCGGGATTCAACTTTAACCTCAGGTGTTTACTGTGTGTGTAGAGATTGAAGAGTCAATTTTTATCCAGACGATTTCTGCATCAACAAGTATGATTTATATACTTATACGCGAATTCAAGAAGATTTTATACAAATACGCAAACATATATTTTTTTTCTATTTCATATATCCAATTCCTATTTAACTTAGGTACCCACTAATCAGAATTTGTTATGAAATTAGTTTTTAGTTGTTATGCTAAATATATTATGCCATTTTCTGTTCCTTTGTTGCCTGTTTCATTCTTTGTAGATCAATACAACAGCAATTGAATTTGAAGCAAGGTTTCGATGTCGGAGAACTCCATGCTAGCTCGAGGGGAATGGCCGGCATACGGCACAAAATACTTTAGGTAATTTGCAGCACCTGGCCGGTGGAAGGATGTGTTTGTTGCATTTCCTTGGAAATCATGTCTCACATGGTGCTCAAAATTCCGCAAGTATGCATTTTTTTTTTGGCCAAAACTTGAGGTGGTTTCCATCTAGATAGACGAGACTAATTCCTAGCAGAGCCAGAAAAATTAAAAGTGTTTTTATATCCGTTTCTAGTCACGAGTATCTGTTAACGGGTCTCAAACCTCATAACTGTCAGTTGGACACCAAATTTAGTTCATATGATTACGTAAGTATGCATAGGGAAGGGTTCTACTTTAGTATCACTTGAAAAATGATAAATCTCTTGTTACTGCTATATATGTCCCAATCAATATTTTAAGGGGTTGTTTATGGTGGGTATGTATCGGAGAAATTATTAAATTGTATCGTATTATGATTATGTGGTGCATTCAGTTGACGTGTTATGATATGAGTTGATGATATATGAATATTTCTCCTTTTAGGGTATGATATTAATACATATCTACTCATATTATAACATATGAACTAAATTTATTATATAATTATAATATGATACTATGTAATAATTTATTGTATGCGTAAATAGTCCGTGTTAATTGTCATTTCAATAATGGGAGGAGGTGGTTAGATATGGGTCACCTAAAATTTGTCCTATTCTTGATCGTAACAGCAAGATGATCAATATATTCCAAGATTGTGACATCTGTTCTCACTTAGGTGATCCATCTGGTTTAACCATCTTACCACATTTGTAGATGTTGTAAAATTTTTTAAACATAATTATGTTTTAGATATGGAAACTAATTTTGACATTTCATAAATTACTTGCTATATTTTACTTTTTTATTTGAATATTTTCTTATTTTTTTATGAATTGAACTTCCAAACTTATCCCTCTTCCTTTTGAATTTAATATATTTTATTTATATTTATTTTGTTTATGTAAAACATTTGAACTTTTTTTTTCCTCGATAAATCGTACTCTCCCGCTGAATGTTCAGTGACATTTTGGGAGTCAATAACCATCCGTTTGTGATTATATCGAATAGAGAGTTGGTATTAATGAAGGCAATAAAAAATATTTTGTTAGAAAATTACTGAAAAGCTTTGTATAGTGTTTAATCATATACATAAAACGGGAGAGCTATGAAGTGGGAGATATATGAAGTGGGGGAGAAGAGTTTATCGAGAAAAAAAATCCAAACATTTTACATAAACAAAATAAATTAATTAAAATATATTAAATTCAAAAAGAAAAGGGGTAAATTTGGAAATTTGATTTCCAACTCCATAATTATTTAGCATTAGAAGGTTAATTGTTTTACATTATGAAACAAATAGCCATCTAATTCAAAGATTCCCAAAGTCATTTTCCAAAACATAATAAGATCAAGGATCGATTTTTTTTTTACTGATTGTAAATACCACCAATTACTGTAATCATAAGGACTCATCACCATGAATTATGGTTTTTGCCATTTCTTTTCCATACAAAGGGACCATTGTTGTAAATATATTGAATAATATGGCTATTTCATATAAGGGCATAAGCGTCATTTGTCTTGTACCCCTAAACCCTACTTATATATAAAGGGGGTTATTGGTTAATAAAAAGTTTGTTCCTTTTCTGAAAGCCTCCAAAACTCTCTCTATCTCTTTGTACGTATTAATAATATTCACAATACGTTATCAGCGCGAAAAATTTTCGAATTGGAGATTTTGAGATTCTTCAACAGGAGGGTTACTGCTCTTCATACCCAGTAGGTTTCTGTAATCTAATTTCAATTTCAGGTTCATTATGTTTTCTTATTGTTGACGAATTAGAAACACAAATCCTAGAAACATGTAAACCCTAGAAATATGTTTGAAATTGAATTATGTACAGTTGGAATTGAATGTTTAGGATTGAATTAAATAAATAATATGATAGAAATCGTTGTTACCGATAATGGATTGACGATTATGGCAGCCGCCTAGTGTTGTATTTTCTAGCCCATGAAGAGGTTCCTAATTCTATTAGGAATAATAGTCCTAAGGGGATAGAAATCCTATTCCCAATAGGAAATAGTTTTCCCAATTGGAAAGATACTTAGAATCCAGTTAGGATTAGGATTCCTAATTGAAGGCCATTATTGTGGCTATAAATGGAGGGATGTTGCGCTAGTTTGATGTGTCAAATCCGTTAACAAGAAAGGAAGATTACGTTATACCACTCAAGGTGTTAGAGTGAGAGAATATTGATAGGGCAAAGTTTGTAAGGGAGAGAAGAAAAGAGATACAAGTGTTTTATTTCTGTTTCTTGTTCTTTCTAGTTGTTCATCAAAGCCTTAATTCTAGAGGCTTGGAAAGATAATTCGTTGTACCCATTATTGATATAGTGGAAATTTTTGTTGTTGTTGCCCCGTGGACGTAGGCAAATAGCCGAACCACGTTCATTATTGGTGTTGTTTATCTTCTTTCTTATTTTCTTCGATTTCCAAAGTTTGTTTGTCTTTCCCATTCTTGAACGGAATCACAACAATTGGTTTCAAAGCAACAAAGTTGCTGATTGTCGTTTAGAATTGAGGGAACGAATAGTACCATGATTAAATTGACCAGTGCAAACTGGGTGACCTAGAAATCAAGATTGGAGGACATTCTTTATTGCAGAGATCTTCATGAGCCAATTGAAGGTGTTGTAAGCAATCCAGAAAGTATGTCAAAAGATGATTGGACCAAGATGAATCGAAAAACTATGGGTACGATTAGACAATGGATTGATGATAGCATCTATCACCATGTGTATGAAGAGACTAATGCCGAAGCCTTTGGAAGAAGTTGGAATCCCTCTTTGAGAAGAAGACCACTGCCAAGAAAGCATTCCTTATGAAAGAGATTGTCAACATGAAGTAAGCGAAAGGTGTTAGTATGACTCAGCACTTGAGCAACTTTCAAAACGTGACCAATCAGTTAGCCACTATGGGCTTGACAATTGAAGATGAGTTGCTAGCACTATTGTTGCTAGGATCCTTGCCAATTGGTTGGGATACCTTCGTTGTAAGTGTAAGAAATTATGCTGCTAATGGTGTCTTGACAATGGACACTGTTAAGGATCAATTGTTTACTGAAGAAACTAGGAGAAAATCTTCAGAAACTGACCTAGGAAAAAGTCTTAGTCACAAAGACCAAAGCCAGGGAGTCTGGTGATTCAAAATTTAGTGGTAAATGCCACTGTTGCGGGAAGAATGGTCACATGAAGAAACATTGTCGTAAATGGAAAAAGGAACAAAAAGAAGGAGACAATATTCCTCGTGTTGTGACTTGGGAATAGGAGAGCTTCTTTAACACCACATCATCGATGGATTCTAGCAAAGAAGTCTGAAATTGCCTTTGCCAAAGAAGATGATAAGTGCGATCAGGAGGAGCCTGATCAAGAGAAGTGCGATTAGGGGGAGCCTAGTCATGAGAAGTCTGGTCAGGGGGAGCCTGATGAAGAGAAGTGCGATCAGGGGGAGCCTGATCAAGAGAATTGCGATTAGGGGGAATGTAGTCATGAGAAGTGCTATTAGGGGAGTATAATCATGAGAAGTTCAGTCAAGAGGAGCTTGGTTAGAAGGAGAAATCCTACTTTGGTATACCTCCCTCTTGGTCTGGAGGGGGAGATTGTTGTATTTTCCAACCTATGATGAGGTTCCTAAGTCTATTAGGAATAATAGTCTTAAGAGGATAGAAATCCTATTCCTAATAGGAAATTGTTTTCCCAATTGGAAAGATACTTAGAATCCAATTAGGATTACGATTCCTAATTGAAGGCCATTATTGTGGCTATAAATGGAGGGTTTTTGCGCTAGTTTGATGTGTTCAATCAGTTAGCAAGAAAGGAAGATTGTGTTATACCACTCAAGGTGTTAGAGTGAGAGAATATCGATATGGAAAACTTTGTAAGGGAGAGAAGAAAAGAGATAAGAGTGTTTTGTTTATGTTTCTTGTTCTTTCTAGTTGTTCATCAAAGCCTTAATTCTAGAGGTTTGGTAAGATAATTCGTTGTACCCATTATTGATATAGTGGAAGTTTGTTGTTGTTGTCCCGTGGACGTAGACACATAGCCGAACCACGTTAATTATTGGTGTTGTTTATCTTCTTGCTTATTTTATTTGATTTCCAAAGTTTGTTTGTCTTTCCCATTCTTGAATGATATCACAACAATTGGTATCAGAGTAACAAAGTTGTTGATTACCGTTTAGAATGGAGGGAACGAATAGTACCATGATTAAATTGACCGGAGCTAACTGGGTGACCTGGAAATCAAGAATGGAGGAAATACTTTATTGCAGAGATCTTCAGGAGCCAATTGAAGGTGTTGCAAGCAAACCAGAAAGTATGTCAAAAGCTTATTGAACAAAGATGAATCAAAAAACTATTGGTACGATTAGACAATGGATTGATGATATCGTCTATCACCATGTGTCGAAAGAGACTGATGCTGAAGCCCTTTGGAAGAAGTTGGAATCCCTCTTTGAGAAGAAGACCGCTGCCAAGAAACCATTCCTTATGAAATAGATTGTCAACATGAAGTATGCGGAAGATGTTAGTATGACTCAACACTTGAGAAACTTTTAGAACGTGACCAATTTGTTGGCCACTATGGGCTTGACAATTGAAGATGAGCTGCTAGCACTATTGTTGCTAGAATCCTTGCCAATTGGTTGGGATACCTTCATTGTAAGTGTAAGCAATTCTACTGCTAATGGTGTCTTGACAATGGACGCTATTAAGGATCATCTATTTAATGAAGAAACTAGGAGAAAATCTTCAGCAACTGACCTTGGAAAACTCTTAGTCACAAAGACCAAAGCCAGGGAGTCTGGTGAGTCAAAATTCAGTGGTAAATGCCATTATTACAGGAAGAATGGTCACATGAAGAAACATTGTCGTAAATGGCAAAAGGAACAAAAGGAAGGAGACAATATTACTGGTGTTGTGACTTGGGAACAAGGAGAGTTTCTTTAACACCACACTAGCGATGGATTCTGGAAATGAAGTCTGAAATTGCCTTTTCCAAAGAAGATGAGAAGTGCGATCAGAGGGAGCCTGATCAAGAGAAGTGCGATTAGGGGGAGCCTAGTCATGAGAAGTGCGATTAGGGGGAGCCTGATCAAGAGAAGTGCAATCAAGGGGAGCCTGGTCAAGAGAAGCGCGATTGGGGGGAACCTAGTCATGAGAAGTGCGATTAGTGGTAGCCTAATCATGAGAAGTTCGGTCAACGGGAGCTTGTTCAGAAGGAAAAATCCTACTTTAGTATACCTCCCTCATGGTCTGGAGGGGGAGATTGTTGTATTTTCCAGCCCATGATGAGGTTCCTAAGTCTATTTGGAATAATAGTCTTAAGTGGATAGAAATCCTATTCCCAATAGGAAATTGTTTTCCCAATTGGAAAGATACTTAGAATCCAATTAGGATTAGAATTCCTAATTGAAGGCCATTATTGTGGCTATAAATGGAGGGATGATGCGCTATTTTGGTGTGTCCAATCAGTTAGCAAGAAAGGAAGATTGTGTTATACCACTCAAGGTGTTAGAGTGAGAGAATATCGATAGGGCAAGGTTTGTAACGGAGAGAAGAAAAGAGATAAGAGTGTTTTGTTTCTATTTCTTGTTCTTTCTAGTTGTTTATCAAAGCCTTAATTCTAGAGGTTTTGTAAGATAATTCGTTGTACCCATTATTGATATAGTGGAAGTTTGTTGTTGCTGCCCCGTGGACATAGGCACATAGCCGAACCACGTTAATTATTGGTGTTGTTTATCTTCTTGCCTATTTTCTTCGATTTCCAAAGTTTGTTTGTCTTTCCCATTCTGGAACGAAATCACAACAACTAGAAGCCGCACTGGTCCAGCAGACCATATAAGGCAGAACATCGGCTAGAAGCCAATGGATTGATGAAGGCTCAAGTCATGCCGAACAATAGAAGCCGCACGTATTGTTGATATTGAAATTTTGATGAAGATGATAATTATGATGAACCCAATCATTTGATGATGATCATTTGATTTTGTTGAAGATGATGATCATGATGATGCTGCCCTATTCAAAGGCCATGCGGCTGCATTTGCAGGAAGGCACAAACCTTGGGCAGAAAGACAGTGTAAATATGTATGGACTCATCATGTGGCCACCTATTATATTGTATGTTTTGGTGCTTGCGGATAAACCTAAAAGGAAAAAGAGGTTTTGGTGCTTGTGGCATATGAATTAATGGTTGATATTGATGAAATGAAAGAAAAAAAATTAATGGTGAATTAATGCTTGCGGCTCCATTTATACATATTAGATTTTAATTCCAACTCCAAGCCTAGTCTTGTGTGTGGGGCTGCAACCTTTGAGTCGTTGAAGCTGACATCCATGCAAAACCTAAATAGCTAATAGTGGCAGTGATGGGAGAACCACTCCATCCATATTCGATTGGGACCATGAAACACGTTTGCGGCTCCATGAAACGAGAGCTCATGCAATTGCTATGGCGAGCAAACGCCAGTTGGACCCTTGGACTCTTGGTGAAGTCCAGCAAGAGTGTCTACCAGGCCCAAACAGCGGGTGTAGCCCAGAAGGCTTCGCATGCCAGCCCAGTTGCAAAAGAAGCCTAGAAGGCCAACTCTTAATGCAAGCCCAAACCCAAACAATGAGCCCAGAACCAAGCCAACCCATTAGCAAGCCCAGTAGGCTTGGCTTGGCCCAGCAGGACACCTGCATCATTCCACGTCATCATGCCACGTCAGCATGCTACATCACATGAAGTGCCACATCAGCACTAGAAGTGTTAAACAAAGAAAAAATGAAAATTTCTTTGCAACTCTTAGAGTGAAACCATAGACCTCATGGTCATGGAACAAGTGCCTTAACCACTAAGCTATTTATGCTATATATTGTGATACGTATGATCACATCTTATATTTAAGCCTTCAATGCCTGAAGTATTTACTTAACATATTAAACAATTTAATGCTAGAAACATTAGTTTAAATTATTTTAAATACATGTATCTAAATGAACCAGAAGTTCATAAACAAACTAGGAATTCACAAATGAACCATTAGTTCATACGAGTTCATACGTGAGTACCGAACCCGTAGTTTCGATAATGCCATAAAAGAAAAAGGAACTCGAAGTTTCCTTCATAAATTCACCAGACATGATAAAACTAGTAAATTTTACATTTTCAATCCGATTTAGCATACCATGTTATAGAACCTACAGTTCTTATTAGTTCCTTATGGATGAGTTTGCCCAAAACACTAAATGCAATTATTTGTTCCTTATAGAGACTCTACAAGAGCGGTTTAATCTGTTTTTTCAGGATTTTAAATCCATGAATGAATATAATTCGGAGATAATGCCAAATCCAGTCAGTTCTCAAAGTTTTTGTGGACGTGTTCACCAAAGCTAACCTCATTGAGAAGATTTTTCTCCATATTCCCTACCTTTTGTTTGATACTGCATAATCAATATAGGGAAAGGTACTTTACCAAATTCAAGGAATTGATCACCACTATGTTGCTAGCCGAAAAGAACAATAGTTTGCTACTGAAAATGATCAATCTCAACAAGGGGGTACTGGAGCAACATTATTGCCTCAAGTAGACGCCATTTCCTGAAGCAAACGCAACTGCCTGAAGCAAATGCCGTTGCTCATCGCGATTCAAATTGCGAAAGGAGAAACCGAGGTCATGGTACAGGCAAAAGGCCAAACCTCCTGAGATCTGGAAGGGAACCCCTATGACCTGGATCAGCACAACCTTGGCGCATGCGACCAAATGTGCCCGTAAACCAAGAACCCGTGATCGAGGTATATGTAGTGGGTACGCACTCACTCAACCTCTATGGCCTGAAATGAGAGAAACATTGGTCCACCCCGTTGCCAGTATAACCAGAATCAGGAAGATCTATGTTCTAGATGTGGAGGAATAGATCACTGGTACCGCACCTACCGTGCACCACCGCAAGTTGTATACGAGTATCACGCCAGAGACCAACTTAGTAGAATGATTAGTTCCCACATACGGATTAATTTGGTGATTTATGTTTTTGGATTTGAAAATGTGATTTTTGCTCGAATATGATTTAATTCAATACAAATATTTATTCTCATGCATGTTATCCATTGAATTAAATTTATGAATAGGCATGTCTTGTGGGGAAGTTTGTTGTCTGGCTGATAATGCTATCACGCATACTATACTCGAAGATCGGAAATAATTTATAAACTTATTGCCTAATCATACCTTTATGACAACCATATCAGGCCAATCAAACCTGATTGAGGTTCATTGCAAAGCCCACTTGATGTAGTCCAATGGTACTGGATTTACCATTAATGGGGCCATATATTCTCTAGGTTCTAGAAGAACATTCTTAAGATTTAAGAATATTCGAGCCAACGGTTATCACAATGAAACCACTAAAGAAAAGAGAGTGGACTACCTTTGCATAACTTCCAATCTGTATGGCTAGAAGCGTACATTAGAGAAGCTAGCCAGAAGCTACCTAACCCGAGCAACTATTTATCATGGCATGACCGGTTGGGGCACCCAGGTCAAGGTATGATGCGCGGTATCCTCAACTCATCACACGGGTATCCCCTTATTAATAAGGACCTCGTGTCTAGTGAGACACTATGCCAAGCTTGCTCGATGCAAAAGTTGAATACTAGACCATCATATGCAAAGATGAGTAAAGAATCCACCCCTTTCTTGCAAAGAATACAAGGGGATATTGTGGACCTATCCAACCACCATGCGGACCGTTTAGATATTTCATGGTTTTGGTTGATGTATCGACAAAGTGGTCACATGTTACATTAATGTCCACACGAAATGATGTGTTTGTTAAACTTCTTGCCCGGAAATGATGTGTTTGTTAAACTTCTTGCCTGGAAATGATGTGTTTGTTAAACTTCTTGCCCGGATAATTAAATTGAGGGCCCTACCACCCAGATTATCTTATACAGTCTATAAGACTCGATAATTTCAGAGAGTTTACATCGAAATCTTTCTATGATTATTGCATGTCCCTTGGGATTGATGTTGAACATCCAGTTCCCCATGTTAACACCCAAAATGGTCTCGCAGAAGTATTCATTAAGAGATTGAAAATGATTGCACGGACCTTAGTTATGCGCACCAAGCTCCCAATTTCTGCGTGGGGCTATGCAGTTTTGCATGCATCAATGTTGGTCCGGTTTAGGCCCATTGTCACCCATCCCTATTTCGAGTTACATCTGGTGGTTGGGTGCGAACCTGATGTTTCGCACTTTCGCATTTTTCGGGTGTGTAGTTTACGTGCCAATTGCGCCACCACAACGTACAAAAATGGGTCTTCAACGTAGGAGGGGCATATATGTCGATTATGAATCCCCCTCCATTATACACTATTTCGAGCCCTTGATAGGCGATAACTTTACCCCTAGACTTGTGGATAGTCACTTTGATGAGACAGTCTTCCCGCCGTTAGGAGGAGATAAGAACGTCAACGTTCCTGAAGAACGAAGTGAATTGACATAGAATGTCCTCGTTATGTCTCATTTAGATCCCCGAACCGTACAATATGAGAATGAAGTGCGGAGAATTCTACATCTATAGACTGTAGCTAATAATATGTCATACGCTTTCTCTAAACTAGCTAAAATGACGAGATCACATATACCTACTGCAAATGTGCTTGCAAGGATAGACATCCTCGTAGGACGCGTCGTCCAAGACGAACGAGGTACAACCATGGCAGCTAACCAATCATATGTCCCTGCCTAGAAGCGAGGTAGACCACTAGGTTCGAAGGATTCTCACCACCAGAAGCGGATTAATTTGGCACAATCGAATCCCTTATATATCTTAATATCAATTGATCTATCTCATGACATAATTTAGGATTATGGGTATGTCTGAGAAGAGACGACGTTGGGGGACGCTCCAATGTTTGAACCCACTCCTAAGAATAGAGAGATCTCGATAAATTATGCATGCTTAAGTGAGATATGGAATCAGAATGATATTATCATTGATGATATATTTGTATTCCTGGTAGCTACCGAAATAATAACTAGTGATGAACTTGAACGTCACTCCGTTGATGAATGAATGCCAACATAGAGAAGACTGGCCAAAATGGAAAGAAGCAATCCAGGTCGAATTAGATTCCTTGAAAAAAAGGAAGGTGCTTGGGCCCGTCGTTCCTACACCTCCCTATGTTAAACCTGTAGAATTTAAATGGGTAGTTGTAAGGAAGCATAATGAGAAAGATTAGATTGTGAGATACACAACTCATTTAGTGGCACAAGGATTTTCTCAACGCCCTGTGATTGATTACGAGGAGACGTATTCTCCCGTAATGGACGTCATAACGTTCCGCTACCTTATCAGTTTGGTAGTTTCCGAAAAACTGAGTATGCAGCTTATGGGTGTGGTCACATCTTATCTCTATGGGGATCTTGATACAGAGATACATAATAAAGTTCCTGAAGGACTTAAAATACATGATACAAATAGTTCCAGACCACGAAACACAATCTCTATTCATTTGAGGCATTCACTTTACAGATTGAAACAATTCGAACGGAAATGGTATAATTGTCTAAGTGAATATTTGATCAGGATGAGATATGTGAATAATGAACTATGCCCATGCGTGTTATTAAGAAAACAAGTTCCAGGTTTTCTATTCATTGGTACTCCAGAAGAGATCAAAGAAACTACTAAGCACCTGAAGTTGGAATTTGAAATGAAAGATCATGGGAGACCAAACTTCTATCGCGACCTAGAGCTTGAGCACAGTGTAGATGGAGTCCTAGTCCATCAAATCGGATTACATCCAGAAGATGTTGAGGCACTTTAATGAGGATAAAGCTAAGCCTTTGAGCTCGCCCATGATCATCCATAGTCTAGATACTAGAAGGATCCGTTTCGTCCCGCAGACGATAACGAAGAGATATTGGCACCAGAAGTTCCATATCTGAGTGCAATATGAACCTTATTGTACTTGGCTCAATGCACTAGACCAGACATTTCATTCGCTGTGAACTAGCTAGTTAGATTTTTCTCTGCGCCAATGCGCCGCCACTGGAATGGCATAAAAGACATTTTCCGCTACCTCAAAGGTATGACGAATATGGGCTTATTCTATCCCTATGCATAGAGGAATTGATCAAACTCCCTTTATCCTCGGAATAATGCACACCTTGTAGGGTATGCTGACGCGGGTTACCTATCAGACCCACACAAGGCACGTTCCCAAACTGGTTATATCTTTACCATTGGGAGCACAACAATATCTTGGAAGTCTACGAAACAGACCCTTGTTGCCTCCTCTTCGAATCATGCAAATATTATAGCTCTTCACGAAGCAGTTCATGAATGTATATAGCTGATAGCCATTACAAGGCATATTCGAAGTACTTGTGGACTGCATTCCACCAATAATGAACCAATGATTATCTGTGAAGATAATGCTGCCTGCATTGAGCAGATGAAGACCGGTTTCATTAAAGGAGACAACACCAAGCATATTGCACCAAAGTTTTTCTTCAACCAGCAGCATGTTAAAGGTATTGGCTTACGTAGGCTGGCTGATCTACCTAGTCTGTAGTTTTCAGGGGGAGTCGATATCAGGGGGAGTATCCTAAAGCATACCAAGTATCTCGAAGTATGCTGAGTATCCCGAAGCATACTCACTTGACCATCGTGTACTCTTTTGTCCTACGACCAGGGTTATTTTGTCCCATTGGGTTTTGTTACCTGGTTAGGTTTTAATGAGGAAAACTTTTGGTATGGTCACCCCATTAACGCTGCATCTTGAAGATCCCACGATTCGACTCATATGCATTTGCTCATTTTTTTCCCTTCGACCACGGGTTTTTCCCATAGGGTTTACCGGGCAAGGTTTTGGTGTAGCAACTCTAATGTAGTATATCACATGTATCTGCTCATTATCCAGAAGAGATGAGTTCAACTACCTCCGGAGATTCCGATACGATTACTTCGTATCCACGCGCGTTGCACTCTTTTTCCTTCTACCAAGGTTGTTTTTGTCCCACAAAGTTTTTATTACCTAGCAAGGTTTTAACGAGGCAACACATAGGCGCGCAGCCAAGCAACAACATTACATGTAATATCCAAGGGGGAGTGTTGTAAATATATTGAATAATGTGGCTATTTCATGTAAGGGCATAATCGTCATTTGTCATGTACCCCTAAACCCTACTTATATATAAAGGGGGTTATTGGTTAATAAAAAGTTTGTTCCTTTTCTGAAAGCCTCCAAAACTATATGTTTCTCTTTATACGTATTAAAAATATTCACAACAACTATTTAAATTTAATAATGGGTCTCATTTTGTTTACATCAACATTTAACACAAATATTAAAGGAATAGTTAATAGAGGGACCATACTGTCACGTTTTTAAGGATTCATGGAGGTAATTGCAATATTTGAAAGATTATATATAAATCTATTACAAAGTGTAAACCATAGGATAGTAAATTGTAATTTGCCCTATAAAATATCCTAACTATGTTTGAAAAATCTTTTCCAATAATGTCTATTGGTCTGATAAAAGACTTGGACCGGCTGAATCTCTTGAATGAGTACAGCTAACAGATGACAACTTTGAAATATATAATCACATTGCTCGTTCGATCACAAATACAACCATTAATGCATTTGGAAATGGTATTCAACCTCTAATCTAGAGTTGGGAAGAAACAAAAGGTGTTGTTTGGTTTCTTCATTGTATCTGTCTGGTTTCTGAATTATGCCTTATAAATGTGAATCCTATATATATATATATATGAGCCTCATAAATCAACAATCAAGAAATTAAAAATAACGCGTATACGCCGGATAAAAGTGGAGCATCCAAACTCTATTATTGCTGTCATTTGATTTTGGGTTCTTCCTTGGCCATACCTTTAGGATCAGATTGAGCTGATGATTCTAAATTTCTAATGAAGCTGCATTGCTAACCCGCACGTAACATTCAATATAAACATAAATTATTTTCGTCAATTATATAATTAAATTCAAAATTTTCTATTTATTTCTATGTTAATTGGGGTTTTTTTTCTTCTTCAATTACGTGACAATTTAAACAATAACACGAAAGTCGAATTAAAACTAGTTATCAAATATTCAAGTTACTTTGATCCCACCTTGAGGAGAGGGTCTTTGTCCGTCCATTCTCCACATTCACATGATAGATATTAAAATTATTGATTTCATCAAAACTTGTATGATTTATCAAGAATCTATATAAAGGTACTTCTAGAAACTTTTGAAGCGAGTCATAGTGACGACCAATGACTATATTAGCTGAAAAACTCAAACTGTCAAATCTGAATTTTAAACCATTTTAAAACCTTCTAAATCCACATGACCCAGACTCATGAGTAGTCATGACCACAATACTACATAAATAAACAATAATTAAACAAGGAAAGTTAGAGCATCTCAACCGATACCTCTAAATTATTTAGAGGACACGGCAAAGATTTCAAGTATTCTTAGGGTTGTTATATTTTAAAAAGGAGAAGCATTTTTTTTTTTTGATAAAAAGAGAATGAATTCATTCATAAAGAAAACAAGAACAAAAATAGTTGCTACTTCGGGGTATTAACAAAACTACTTGGACCTCATTAAAACCTTACTTTGAAAACCCAAAAAAGGGGAAAATTTCAGTAAGAAAAAAAAGTGCCCCACCCCATCAACACTATTACAAAGCACCTAATCTAGGTCCCTCTCAAGGACAGAGACAAGCCAAGGAGGGGCTGGTGAGAGCCACCGTTGAATACTTTCAGTTTGAAGACCTTCTTGTGCTAAGAAATGGGTCACTGAATCAAGTCTTGGAGCGCGACCTGGTGCACCCCCAACAACATAGCCACCTCGTGAGCAAGAGTTCCCATCGCCGACCAGTCTTCATAGGCTCCCTTAGCTAATGCCAGAGCTTCCTGTGAATCAGTTTCCACCATCCCAAGCTCAACTCCCAACTCTCGACACACCTGCAGACCTGTCTTGATTGTTGCCAGTTCAGTGCATTCGACACTCAGCCCCGGGGTGCCAGCCTGCGCAAAATCGAGGACCCAGCCCCCCTCTATGGTTGCGAACCATGCCATCCAATCCTCTCTCCAGACCATCCAGTCGCAAGGCCCCGTCGCAGTTAAGTTTGAGGATCACAGGCGGAGGTTTCTACCATTGGGCCCTACGCTGCGTCCTAGCCCCTCGAGCTTTCGTCTAAATGCATGTGAACTCATCACACGCAGGCAATGCACATTCCACCCGTTCCTGAGCCTTCATTTCCTTCTTTCCATGCAACCTGCCATTTCGTTCAAACCAAGCCTGCCACGCAAGGTATAAAAACTTGTTGAGATCTGCCGCATCAAACGCCTCCATGGTTGAATCCATTAGGTCCATGAATGACCCTTCTGTTAGTAGATTGTCTATTGGGAGACGGGATAACCTCCACATCTTCTGGGTACAGTGGTAGTCCCATAAGGCGTGCCGACAATCCTTAGGGCCCCTCCCGTATCGGCTACACAAGGTACTTTGGATGATCTTCTTCTTTGCTAGGTTCAACGCTGTAGGAAGGATCTCTTTATAGGCCCTCCATGAAAAAAACTTTAATTTACCTGGAACATTTAGACCTTATAGCTGCTACCAAAAACGAGCCACTCTAATAGGATTGGACCCCCCTTCACCCAGTGCAATCTCATTATTAACCTAACCCAGAGCGACATAGTAACCAGATTTTACGGAGTAATGTCCATTTTTGGTGAAAAACCAATAGAGCCCATCTCTAAAACCCCCCTCAATGTTCAGAGGGATTGAGCAGATTGCATCCATATATTTTTTTGCAGAAACTGGCCCTTAGCAGCTCCATCTTCCACTTGCCATCCCTATTGATAAGATCAGACACTCTAGCAGTAATCGGGAGAGCCATGTTTAGGATAGGCTTGAAAGTTGTTGGTTTAGGTACCCATTTATCCTGAAAACCCTGATATTATCACCATTCCCCACTCGACAAATGACGCCATCCTCCAAGACCTCACGACACCAGATGATGGCCTTCCAAACCAAAGATGGGTTGGCCCCAACACCAGCTTTGAAAAAATGGCCATCCGGAAAATATCTCGCTCTCAGCATCTGACTTAGCATAGACTCCGGCTTCTCCAAAATCCTCCATGCCTGTTTTGCAACTATCACTTTGTTGAAAGCTTCGATATCTTTAAACCCCAGTCCGCCCATCTTCTTTGGCATGCACACTGTTTTCCATTTTAACCAGTGAATACTCTTCTTACCCGATTTACTCCACCAGCACCTTGCAGTCATTGCTGAAAGCTCATGACAGAGACCCCGGGGAAGTTGGAAAACCCCCATGGTGTACGTAGGAAGGGCTTGGGCCATAGCTTTAACCAGGACCTCCTTCTCTGCCGTTGAGAGGAGATTGGACTTCCATTCTGTTAAACAACCCCTCATTGCATCGTTGACTCTACTGAACATCCGATTCTTGCTCCGTTGTGGAATGGTTAGGAGGCCCAGATAACTTTCATGAAAATCAACCACTTTAACTCCCATCAAATTCGAAATCAGCTGAACCATGATCGGATCAGCGTGGGGACTGAAAGCTGCAACACTTTTTTCAAAATTGATTACCTGTCCTGAAGCTTTCTCATTTGCCTTCAGTATTTCTATTAGGTTCTGACATTCATCTAGGTAAGCATTGTAAAACAGCAGGCTATCATCATCGAAGAACATGTGAGAAATATTCGGAGCCCTCGGAGCCACTGCTATGCCGTGTATCCTCTTGTTTACCTGAGCCTGGGTTAGCAAGGCAGAGAGCCCCTATGCACATATTAAAAAGAGATAAGGGGAGAAAGGATCTCCCTGCCTTAACCCCAGTCCCGGTCTGATAAAACCCACTGCTTTCCCTAAAAAGGAGAAACATTAAATTATGTAATCCTTTTTTAAAATATGAATAAAATGATTAAATTTTATGTAATTCATTTTTAAAATATGAATAAAATGATAAAATGTACTATATATTAAGTATTTTTATAGTTACTTAGTGTTATAGTCTAGTGATATTCATCTCTACTTTTTATATGTGAAATATCGGGTTCGACTCTCGTCAGATAAAGTTAATATCCAATATTTATATAATGTAACATCTTCCTCCTAATATCCTTTTATTAAAAAAAAAGTACTTTTATTCACTAAAAAGTTACTCGATGGGTAGCCTCCAACAAACATAAATTAATAAACAAATATCATGTTAAACTAGAAAGTCAATGGCTCATTTTCCTCAGGTATGATCAAGTCTTGGCTTGAGTAAGATTATTTTGATTTGAATTGGTAAGCAAAAGGCCGCTGTTGATTAAAAGCACTTTGAATTGGAAAAAAAAAAGAAAAGATAAAAAGCACTTTGAAAATAATAAGAAATCTCCTCTATATTTTAGATGATCAAAACATTAAGCTTACCAACAAGTTAAAAATGTTCGTCCTTCTTCTTCTTAGACTTCTCTTGCTTCAATTAATAGTCCCTTCTGTAACTCCGTTGTCGTTCAATTTCCCCACCTTTCCTAATGGCATCAACACATTATCTCTCGAAGAACATGCCTTCGTCGACGGCCAATTCCTCCGACTCACCAAAAGCGCTGCCGACGATGTAAAGGACCAAAGTGTTGGTCGAGCCACCTTCACTCAACCCTTCCTCCTCCGCGACAATGACACCGGAAAACTAGCCGATTTCACCACAAATTTCACATTTGTCATAGACTCCCTGGGCAAAAGACCCTATGCCGATGGACTCGCCTTCTTTTTGGCGCCAAACGGGTCCTCACTCAACGCCACAATAGGCAGAGGAGGCGCTCTAGGCCTTGCAGTCATAAACCCCTCAAACAATGAGTCAACGAATTTGTACCCGTTTGTTGCAGTGGAGTTTGATATCTTCTCGAATCTTGTCACTTCCGTTCAAGATCCCGCCGGAGATCATGTTGGCATTGATGTCAACTCTCTCAAGTCCAAAATTACCATGCCTTGGAATGGAAGTGTAACAGGAGGACAAATCAATAGTGCTGGAATTAGCTATGATTCTTCATCAAAGAATTTAAGTGTTGCCTTCACTACTTTTGTCAATGGGGGGGTCCAAGTGAATAGGCTTCTTTCTTACACGGTGGATGTGAATGAGATTTTGCAGGGTTGGGTGATTGTTGGGTTCTCTGCTGCAACAGGGGTTGAGACTGCTCTGCACAAGATCAATTCATGGAGTTTCAATTCGACTCAGATAGACGACGAGAATGTAAAGAACAGTACGCCACAGGGGCCTGGACCAAGCAGTCCAACCCCCATTGTTGACCCAACGTCAGGAAATGGAATCAACATTGGACTAGTTGTTGGGTTGGTTGTTGGTGGGTCGGTTTTGGTTGGTGGGTTGGTTTTGGTTTGGTGCTTTCGTTGGAGGCAGAGTAAAACAGGGGAAATTAGTGACAATGATGAAGATCCTATGGTGAATGACTCGATTGATGAGGAATTCGAAAAGGGGACCGGCCCGAAAAAGTTTTCATACAGCGCTCTGGTTCAATCAACTGGTAATTTTGACGAAAAAGAGAAGCTTGGAGAGGGGGGATTCGGCGGGGTTTATAGAGGCTTCATCCAAGACTTGAATTCTTATGTTGCTGTTAAGAGGGTCTCAAGTGGGTCTAGGCAGGGGATGAAGGAGTACGCAGCAGAAGTAAGGATCATCAGTCGGCTTAGGCATCGAAATCTTGTGCAACTAATCGGTTGGTGCCACGAAAAGAAACAACTCCTACTTGTTTACGAGTTCTTGCCAAATGGAAGCTTAGATTCACATTTATTCAAAGCAAAAAGCTTGTTGGTTTGGGACGCAAGGTATAGAATTGCTCAAGGGCTTGCATCCGGGTTGTTCTATCTACACGAAGAAGGGGAGCAATGTGTGGTGCATAGGGACATCAAATCGAGCAATGTCATGTTGGATTCAAATTTCAACGCGAAACTTGGGGATTTTGGGTTGGCTAGACTTGTGGATCATGGGAAACAGTCAGACACAACGGTTTTAGCTGGAACCATGGGGTACATGGCCCCGGAATGTGTCACTGCAGGAAAGGCTAGCAAGGAAACAGATGTTTACAGTTTCGGAGTTGTTGCTTTGGAGATTGGGTGTGGGAGGAAACCAATTGATTCCAAACTGGCAAGCACTCAAATTAATTTGGTAGAGTGGGTTTGGAAGCTTTATGGTGAAGGGAAAGTCACAAAAGCTGCTGACCCCAAATTGTGTGGAGATTTCGATGAGAAACAAATGGAGTGCCTGTTGATTGTTGGGCTGTGGTGTGCTCACCCAGATTACAAGATAAGACCTTCAATACAACAAGCGATTCAAGTGCTTAACTTCGAAGTTCCGCTGCCGATTCTCCCGTCAAAGATGCCGGTGGCTAGCTACTTCTCGCCGCCGGTGTCATTTTCTATCTTGGCCACTGATAGTGCTTATTTGGAAAGAGGGGGTCAGACGACAGAGTCTTCAAGCTACAACACCAATTCCTCACAGTTCACCTCTTCTTCTGCATCCAACTCTTCTCCATCGGCATCACTTTTGTACACAAAATAGATTTAATTTGTAAAATTTCTTTTGTAACTGATTCATTATTGAGTACATATGGTTGACGAAATTGTTGTATTTTAAGTGGTAATATTTTAGTTATTGAAAGGGTTTTTCCTCTGCCATTTGATCATCTTGTGCCATTAAGTCTCCTCTATGATCTATTGGGACGTGTTATGAGTTCAAATCTCATAAACATCTTCGATTCAACCATCCATTAGTCCAATGGTACAATGTTGCATTGTATTTTGAATACATGTGGTTCCACCCCAAATGTTCCTCTCCTTCCTATTAAAAACAAAGGGAAAACATTTATATCCACTTTAACTACCTTCTAACCCTTCAATTGTGATTACAAATTTCTCTATACACATGTTATAAGTTAAAATAGTTAATTTCTGAAATCGCCATTTGAAATTATTTTTGTAAAAAATCAATCGTTTTAAAGCTTCTTATTATATATATATATATAATTATAATTATATATTGAATCTATTGTGTACACATCAACTAAAAGACCATCTCACTATAAGCTTTTGTACGTAGACATGATTACTATTTTGTATCTAAGTCCTTAAAACTTATAGTAAAAGGATCTTCAATAGTAAGATGTAAATTTGAAGATGTAAATGTATTTTTTACAACTTTAATAGTATCTTTTGAGAATATTCTAAAATGTCAAAAAAAATTAATCCATAGGTAAATTGCAAAATATTTAGATGTCAAATATGCATTTACATCCTTAAATTTACATTCGCTCATTGAAAGAGTGAATTCTCAAAATGCATATGATTTTTATATAAAATAATTATAGAAAAATTAATTATACATTTCATACTAGTTTAGAAAAAAGAACGAGCAACAAGCAAACTATTAAACAAAGGCATGAAAATATTTTGTAATAATTGACAACAACCTTATCAATTGCTACTTATTTAATATAATACAAAACATAATAAAATTTATTGAAACTAAGTCAATTTTGCTCTCCTTCTCGTGGCCACAAGTGTTCCACAAGATCATTTCGAAGGCCATGATATCTAATAGAATCTCTAATATCTTGTCGACAATCAATTCATCAGGAACATCATAAATTCTTGAAATTCCTTCATCTCTAGAGTCCTCGTCATTAACTTTACGTTCATCTTCAACAATAGGATCTTTACTAACACTAGCCCATACACGGCATACCGATTCACCTTGTGCAACGTGAAATTGGTTGATCTAGAACCATCTTTTTTCTTTAATTTGTGAGTGAGATTGAATATGGATGTGGCAAATTACGTTGGATCTCAATATATATAATGAAACTTAAACTTTTGAATTTAATTTGATTTTTTTAGGGATTATTTAGCACCATTGGATTAATTTTTAAATCGGAGCATTGGATCAAATATAGCCGTTAGTTTGATCTCAACCCTTAATACCAAATGAATTCAAATTTGGACCGTTAGATATATGGCCATTGGATTAAATTGTATACATTTGCATTTAATAGTTCATTATTTTTCATTAAATAATACTCTAATTTAATGCAATGTGGCCTACAATGGAGTTGTAAAAAAATTGTAAATTTAGAATGTTTTTTACAATTTTTGGTTTACATCTCGCTTTTCTAACTCATTGGAGCACACAAATGGAATTCAAAGTTGTAAAATTTTTCATTCCCAAGAATTTACATCTTTCATTGGAGATGCTATAATGAATATGGTAAAAATCTTTGTTTGTGGCGAGTGGCTAGTAAGCTATGTCTTTTTCCAAAAAAAAAAAAATTAATACATATGATCAACATATAAGGAGATAGGAGACTAGTATTTATAGTGGGATTAAATGCTGAATCTTGTTTTTGACCTGCTGTCGATCCGATTTAGACCGACCAAAACCCGATCGAATGGGACGAGATTTGATCCTAATTACAACCGTTGGCTTTAGAATCGATTTGGGATACTAATTCCAGGTTGGTATTCTCAACCATGTCGGTATTCCAGGATTTGATCCTTTTCTTGTCTGAGTTGCAGTCCATCCGGAGTCAAGTAACTTTGATGGGATCGAGAACAGACCCGATCTTAACCTATTCGAAACATTATTACAATTTAATGATATTTTTTCATTATATAGTAAGAGTTTTGAACTTTGACTTTTGTTAGGACGAAATTGATACGGTATTGTATATATATATATATATATATATATATATATATATACACACACACATTATATATAGGGGCGCCTGATCAGTCATTATTTATGCATCATTTTGATGTCTTTATATGCCGCTCTTACATGTCTTTTGAATGATTTCATGCCATCAATAGTAGAAAATGATCAATCTTGTGAGACTTGTACAGATTTAGAAAGATATGTAAATTCTGAGAAGAACGCAAAAATAATGACTCAAATCAGAGTTCAGATGAAGGAGATGTCCTCATTTCAATATTAGGTCCTGAACTGGGTCCTGAGTGCGCCAGTGCGCTAGTGCGCCTATTTTGAGTCCTTGACCAAGTACCTCAGATCATGCCATCCGGGTCCCAAACCTGTGTCTCATGACTTCAAGTTCATGTCCTAGAAGTGCCAAGGTCGTGCGAGGACATGTCGAGTACATGTCCCAAGAATTTCCCATCCGGGCCCAGCCTCTGCGCCTAAACCTTAGTTCCTGTTCCACCAGCGATAGATCAAAGTTCCTCCGATGCGCTAAGCTTGACAATCTGTGCGCCTAGTCTACATGAAGGTACGCTTCTACTATGCACGTGGTGTGCCTCAAAAGCGCAGTCCTAGACCCCTATGACGAAGACTTTCGAAGGGCCAAGTTCTAAGTTCCAGCGTCTGATCGCGGGCTACCTTTGGCCAGCTTGCATTCACACTTCTAGCCGTGCTCTGATTGGTTGTAATAGATTTTAAAGACTTTGTAATTAATTAGAAGTGCAATAACTTTCCCTATCCTTATAGGACAAGGTTTTCCCTTTGTCTATAAAAGGAGCCTTTGTTCAGTGTTTTGGAAGAGCATATTTTTTGAGATAATAGGGATGTTTGAGAGCCTTTCACCAATCTCTTATGTACCCTCATTTTCATTATTGCAATTTACTTATGAATTCAATTAAATTTGTTTCAATTTCAGTTATGAGTGAGTAGTTCCTTTCAGAATTAGGGATGTTTGAAGCCCTAGCCATGTTAGCTCATTAAGTAGATTTTATTCTTGTTCTTAATTGCTATGCATGCTGAATAACTCTGATTACTGCTTTAACTACCATTCTTTTATGTTTATAAGATTAGGTACCTTGTTTGCATAAATTATTGATGGAATTGCTTGAGTGACCGCCATATCATCCTGGGATTCATTAGCTTCGAGAGGTTGAGGTTAAGAAACAATCTTGTAGTCGGAATTCATGACAACCTAGGAATGCATCCCACTCTTCTAGGCTAGTGTGGTGTCATTAAATTCTCTTAGTACTTCATGCATCATCTTACCTGGTAGGTAATAGAAGTTCTAGGTATATGCCTTGTCTAAAACATGCTAAGTAAGAGAGAATGATATTTGTTTAGTGTACCAACGCCAGGACCTAGGCATGGGCGCCTAATTCAGAACTGCATAGTAATTAGGTCAAGATAATCTGGTTAAGAGCTATAATTGGTTAGAGTGGATAATAAACCTTAATTCACCTTAGTTAACAAACAATCAACATTTCATTCTTGCATTGTTATTTTCTGCACTTTGATTTACTTGTCTTTAATTTTCAACTCTCAATCATAAAACCCTCCTTGGTGTGTGTGTGTGTGTTTTTTTCTATAAGTTAACAAATCTGAACTTAATTGGGTTATTCGTTGAACAAGTCCTCGAGGGATCGACCTTTACTTGTCATTGTACTATCTCCAACGATTTTGTGCACTTGCAAAATTATACTTAGTAGAAATAAAGTTCATAAATATTGTGTTCAGTATTTCTTCTATCAAGTTTTTAGTGTCGTTGCCGGGGACTTGTCCCTTAACGGTGCTCATTTACGTTTGAATTTATAACTTAGTTTTTCTTTCTTTTTAGCTACCCGTGTATGTCATTCCAGAGCTCGGTGCACGGCTCGTCAAGTGGGCCGTCTTCGAGAGAATCTTCAGTAAAAGGCTCACTGTTGGTGGAATTAAAGAGCAAGAAATATGCAATTCAATTCTAACAGTTATAAAATCTTTGCAAGTGCACAAATCGATAAGTATAGTATAGTAGCACAGCAAGAGTCGATCCCTCGAGGACTTGTATCAACGTTATGATCACTTTAGTTCAGATTTGTTAACTTAAATAAAAAAAAAAAACACACACACACAGAGGGGGGGTTTATGATGTGAGAACTGAAATTTAAAGACAAGTAAAATAAAATGCAGAAAATAACAATGCAAGAATTAACGGTTGATTGATTATTAACTAAGGCGAATTTACGCTTACTATCCACTCTAACTAATTATAGTTACTAATAAGATTTTCTTGACCTAATTACTATGCATTTTCTGAATTAGGTGCCCGTGCCTAGGACCTGGCGTTGGTTCACTAGACACATCTTATTCCCTCTTACTTAGCATATTCTAAACAGGGCATATGCCTAGAACGTCTATCACCTACCTTTTAAGATGATGCATGAAGTTCAAAGAGAATTTAATGACACCACATTAGCTTAGCAAAGTGACATGCAATCCTAGGTCGTTATGAGTTAAGGATCTGGGACTGCGCTTTTGAAGCACAAGATGAGTATAGTAGAAGCGCATCTTTGATCAGGCTTGGCGAAAATATTGTTAGGCTTAGCGCAGATGGAGAACCTTTGATCCACCGCTGGCGGAACAGGGACCCCGAGCTTAGGCGAACATCTGGGCTCGGATGGGAGTTCTTGGGACATGTCCTCGACCTACCATGGCGCGACCTTGGCACTTCTAGGAACTGACCTTGATGTCATGAAACTCAGGTTTGAGACCCGGAGGGCCTGATATGAGGTACTTGGCCAATGTCCCAAAATAGGCGCACTGGCACACTCAGGACCCCGTTCAGGACCTGATATTGAAATGAGGAAATCCCCTTCATATGGACTCCGATTTGAGTCATTCTTTTTGCGTTCTTTCTAGATTTTACCTATCTTTCTAACTCTGCATAAGTCTCACCAGATTGATCATTTTCTACTATTGATGGCACGAAATCATTCAGAAGACATGTAAGAGAGGCATATAAAGACATCAAAATGATGCATAAATAACGACTGATCACATACCCCCAAACCTATCTTTTGCTAGTCCCTGACCAAAACAAATGCTAACAAAATGAAAAGACTCAATTTTAGTTACGATAGAACATTTAAACCCCTAGGTTCACCTCGTATGAGTAGTTTTGTCTCCTGAGGGTTATAACAGCACGATACCCACAAACGTTTTACTTAAACAAAAAGAAGCTAGAGATAGTACTCTTAACAAGCTAATAAGAATTAAAGTAAGTAAAGATGCTTTGCAGAACTAAAAGGAATGCCATAGCCGTGAGTGTCCTATGAAGGTGTACGTGTATAAATGCCAAAATTTCAAAGTGATCATGTTTGAAAACAACTTCATCTAAGTGCCCTAGAATGATTTCGCCTCGACTCTAATCCTCACTAGGCAACTCTCAATTCGCACAAGAATCCTAGGCTTTCACTCTTTTCAAGCATATGTTATAAGTTTATGTTATGAAATTCAAATTTAATCACATATGAGTAACAATGAAGAATAGCAATTTATGGAAATAAATATCTCATGAAAGGAATTGAACTTTAAGAACATAGATACGTACCTTAATCCTCAGCATGATTGTCCACAAGATCAGTTAGGTCTTCCTTTTTAGGTTGTAATGGGGCTAAGCTTTGGGGTTTAGCAAGGAATGATGGGATACAAAGAACCTGAGCTGTGCCAAGGCATGAGAAGTCATGACTTGAACTTGGAATTTCTGAACTGAATCCTTTCTTAAGGCCCACGGCATTGTGCTTTCTTGATGGCTTATTTTGAGGCTCTTGGCTCACTTGGCTGAATTTACTTTGTTTTTCACTTATTTTTTCCTTCTTTTTCTCAAAGTTTCTTTCTTTCTTTTGATTTGAATGTTTTTTTTCTGTTCTTTGAATTGAGTTTGAACCAAGATCATGCAATGATTTCCTCAAACTTTCGTGCAACTTGCAACTTGTAAAGCTTTTCTTTGCTTTTGAACCTTGAATTGACGTGAAAGTACTTTGAATTGGGCAGCATCTTCTTTCACCTCTCATTCTTACCATGAATCTCATTTACGGCAACCTTAGTACAAACTGAGGTTATAGGGTATGGCTGTGATGAATGGCTAAGTATTTTGGGTTAGGTTATACTTTGGGTGATGAAAGAAAAGGCTCAGTGTTTGGCTTCAAAATTGGCGTAGGGAGCATGCAATTGGGTAGGATAAGGCCTTTCGAGGTTAAAGCACACATAGGCTACATAACTTCTTATGGCAAACCACACATTAGATCAAGAGTATCTAAATGATGTTAGTTCTTTAAAATTCAATGCAAATATGATGTAATGAGATCAACAATTAAGAACAAAATCGATGAGTGCTTAAGAGTAGAAACAAGTATATCCCTCAGAAAGATGAAAATTAGGCTCAAAGATCTCACAGGGTAGTCTCCACTAATTTTCTAAGGTTCACTCAAATTCAGTTATTTCGTTCACTTAATCACTTAAAACATGGCATTGTGAAGTGCAAATTATGAACTACTTGACCATGGTATGACTCTTAGTAAACCAAAGATAGTTAACTTAGCATATACATTCCTATTAACAAGTTATCATACTATTCACAAGCAGAAATTTAAATGTCCTGGCCGTGTATCACCCCCAAACCTACTTGTTTCTATATGCAAAATTTTAAATCCACACCCCCAAACCTAAACTGAACATTGTCCTCAATGTGAAGCAGTAAGCATGACAATAGTAGAAAGGTTTGAGAGATATAATGGGCAGAAATAGAAAAGGAAGTGAGAAATACAAACTAGGGCTAGGCTGCTCCTAGGAGCGCTTTATTTAGCGTCTAGGCAAGACGGGGCTGGCATGCTAGGCATTTGATGGTGTACCCAGGATTTCAACATCAACATTGAATCGATTATGAGCCACTGGCAGTAGAATCTGTGCTGCATCACGGAGAAAAAAGTTAGAAATACATAATGGAATCCACCGACGAGAACGCAACTTATCAGGAAAGAGATTGAGGAGTGATTTGAATGAGAGCAGTTTCTGTCCATTCTGGAATGTCTTCCTTTGACAATGCTCATGGGGGAACAACTTTGGTTGTGCCCTGTACGTTCTAGACTTCATCCTTGGTCCCTTCCGTTGATTTTTCCTTCGGAACTTGAAAAGGGGGACCAAGTTGAGTGCCTTTAGCATATTCTTGGTGTTTTTATGGTGGAACATGCACGAGAAAAGTTCAACAATATTAGGAGCTAAATCAAAATTCAAATCCATGTTTTCCTTATCACAATGAAAGTTAAGTGTTTCAGGATTGAGTTGATAAGGCGCATTGAATTTCAAAACCGGGTCCTTGTCCTTGGGCAGGGGCTGAGACACGGCTGTCAGCAGATTGGGAGGCACATGCTGGTCCTTGGGTTCTGCCGTGGATGTGTCTTGAAGCGTGGCCATAGCGCTACGCGTCTCAGATGCGTGCTGGGAAGGTTCTGGTGTAGCGGCTAAGGACTTGCCCTGTAGTGAATCAGTTGGCGCAGCTTGGCGCGTTGAAGTCGTTCCTTGGACATGTCCAGGTTCTGTGGCGCTGGGCTGTGGCTGCGGCAGGGCATTTAGCAAGTCCTGGGACTCAGCAAGATCCTGGCTTTGCGGAAGGGCAGTAGGCAGAACGTGGTCATGGTTGTGGGACACGACTTGGGGCAGTGCGTTGCTGCTGGGCAGCACATAGGGCAGGGGCATGGGTTTGACTTGGATGTCCTTGTCACCATCATCCGTCCTATTCTCCTCCTCCCAGTTTTCTTCCATTTTCGCTTTCCAATCTGTAGTGCAAGGAAAAGAGGTATAGTTAGACATGAAATCAGAATCAGAAACATTATAAAAGGAAGAGTATACTGGAGGGTATGAATTGGGTGTGTCCCATTGCTCAATCTGAGCAGAATCGGGAGACACTGTCAAGGCATGGCCTTGGGCGGAATTCATGGCATCCATGGCAAGCACTTGTCGAAGTGTTAGCTTGGTGGTATCCTTATTATGCTCTTTATCCGTGTGATTGTTTTGATTACAAGCCTCCATGCTTTGTATCCTGGTCCACAGCGAAGGTTGGGTGGACTTCGCGGCCTCCATGGCAAGCACTTGTCGAAGTGTTGGTTCGATGATAGCTTCACCATGATCATCTTGTCTCTCCTTTAGGTGCTGGCTTTCCTCTAGGCTTTCTTTAGAAGCGGCTGCCATGTATTGAGTAAAAATCCCCATGCATTGTACCAAGGCCGTCAGCGAAGGGTGGAGGTCAGGAGTTGGTTCATAGTCAGGAACTATTTAAGGGGAGTTCCATGCGAAATTAGGCTGCTCGCACCACCCCGGGTTATATGGTTCTGGTTTTTCATGATTGCTCCACCCCTGATTGAATGAAGTTGGGTATGGATCGTTCCAAGCTCCCAGCCCCACGTATGGCTAATTCCATGGTCCCAAATCCATGTAAGAGTTGTTCATATGTACATGAAAAAGATGACAAGCTAAGTTAGTAAAAACTCTAAAAGAAATCAAAATAGTTACTATACAAAATTTAGTTAACTAAATCTGAATTAATGGGCACCGTTGAGGGACAAGTCCCCGGCAACGGCGACAAAAACTTGGTGGTGGAATTAAAGAGCAAGAAATATGCAATTCAATTCTAACAGTTATAAAATCCTTGCAAGTGCACAAATCGATAAGTATAGTATAGTAGCACAGCAAGAGTCGATCCCTCGAGGACTTGTATCAACGTTATGACCACTTTAGTTCATATTGTTAACTTAAATAAAAACACACTACGGGGGGGGGGGGGGGGGGGGGGGGGGGGGGGGGGGGGTGGGGTGGGGTGGGGGGGTTTATGATGTGAGAACTGAAATTTAAAGACAAGTAAAATAAAATGCAGAAAATAACAATGCAAGAATTAACGGTTGATTGATTATTTACTAAGGCGAATTAAGGCTTACTATCCACTCTAACCAATTATAGTTACTAATCAGATTTCCTTGACCTAATTACTATGCATTTTTTGAATTAGGTGCCCGTGCCTAGGACCTGGCGTTGGTTCACTAGACACATCTTATTCCCTCTTACTTAGCATGTTCTAAACAGGGCATATGCCTAGAGCGTCTATCACCTACCTTTAAAGATGATGCATGATGTTCAAAGAGAATTTAGTGACACCACATTAGCCTAGCAAAGTGACATGCAATCCTAGGTCGTTATGAGTTAAGATTACAAGTAAGAATACTTTTGATGCTCCAAATCACAAGATGATATGACGGTCACTCAAGCAATTACATCTATAATTATATGCAAACAAGGTAGCTAATCTTATAGGCATAAATTAAGGTCATTAAGCATAGTAATCCAACTTATTCAGCATGCATAGCAATCATAATCAAGAGTCAGAAATCCAATCAACAAGCTAACATGGCTAGGGCTTCAAGCAGCCCTAATCCTAATGACTGCTCACACATAACTGAAATTGAAACAAATATAATTGAATTCATAAGTAAATTGCAAAAATGAAAATAAGGGTACAGATGATATTGTGAAGAACAGGTGCAGCAGAAGACACGGTAGAGCCTTCTTCTCCAAGCTCCACGTCCAACACACTCGACTTCGGGAAGAACCAAGCTTTAACGTAAAACTCTAAAAAACAAAAAACAAAAAATACAATTTACGGCTCAGGTCTCTGTTTTTCTAGAAAAAAAAAACGGAACCCTCTCTGTTTCTGATCCTGATTCTCATCCTCTTTTTCTCTCTCTGATTCTAATTCTGATCCCCTTTTTCTTTCTCTGATTCTAATTCTGATCCCCTTTTTCTCTCTCTGATCCTGATCCCCCTAAAACACTGAACAAAGGCTCCCTTTTGTAGACAGAGGGAAAACCTTGTCCTATAAGGAATGGGAAAGTTATTGTACTTTTAATTAATTAAAAAGTCCTTAAATCTATTAGAACCAATCAAAGCACGACTGGGAGTGTGAATGCAAGCTGGCAAGTGGGAACGCAAGCTGGCCAAACTTGGATTTTGGACTGTCTTCGTAATCAGGATCTGGGACTGCGCTTTTGAAGCACAACATGAGTATAGTAGAAGCACATCTTTGATCAGGCTTGGCGCAAATGTTGTCAGGCTTAGCGCAGACGGAAAACCTCTGATCCACCGCTGGCAGAACAGGGACCCCGGGTTTAGGCGCACATCTAGGCTCAGATGGGAGTTGTTGGGACATGTCCTCGACCTGCCATGGCGCGACCTTGGCACTTCTAGGACCTGACCTTGATGTCATGAAACACAGGTTTGAGACCCGGAGGGCCTGATATGAGGTACTTGGCTAGTGTCCCAAAATAGGCGCACTGGCGCACTGGCGCAGTCAGGACCCCGTTCAGGACCTGATATTGAAATGAGGACATATCCTTCATATGGACTCCGATTTGAGTCATTCTTTTTGCGTTCTTTCTACTATTGATGGCACGAAATCATTCAAAAGACATGTAAGAGAGGCATATAAAGACATCAAAATGATGCATAAATAACGACTGATCACTCACCACCACCAAGTCCCAGGAGGATGATGGATCACAGAGAAGAGCTAGGCTGAGACCGTGACCTAGTACTACAAGCCCGACGGCTCCTTAAAGACTTTGCCATTCCCTATGTCTCAGGGGATCAATTTCCCATTGGTTTTCCTTAGTCAATAGTGGCAAATTTTGAATTAAAGTCTGGGACAATTCACATGCTGCCGACATTTCATGGACTTTCTGGCGAGGACCCGCATTTTTATATCAAGGAATTTGTTGAAGTTTGCTCAACGCTGCGCATTAATGGCATGACAAAATCTGAAATCCACCTACGTCTTTTTCACTTCAATCTCAAGGATCGCGCCAAGGTATGGTTTCATTCGCTGGCGCCGGCTTCCATTCACTCATGGAGGGACTTGACGTCCAAATTCTTAACATAATATTTCCCTGTGGAAAAGACGAACGAATTAAAGTCCAGAATAATGAACCCACGACAAGACATGGAGGAGTACTTTTATGAGTTATGGGGACGTTTCAACCAGATGATAAGGGCGTGACCCCACCACCATATCGAAGACCATCACCCTATGTTATACTTCTACGGAGGCTTGAAGACTAGTGATCGGACAATGGTAGACTCTCAATCCCAAGGGATTCTAGAAGGCACGGCCGAGGAAGCAAGGACCGCCTTTGAGAACATCGCTCAAAGGGAAAAACAATTCAGCTACAGAGGTCCTTTCTTTAGGGCTACTGGTGATACGTACAAAAATCACAATGATGACGCCATTGCTCAACTCACGGCAATGGTGAAACAATTGTGTAACGAGAAGGCAAAAGGAGTTCAAACCTGCGAAGTATGTTCAATACAGGGCCACACATCGCAAGACTGCCCAATGGTGGAAGACATCAATTTTGTTGGCAGTTTCAATAACAATTCACGACCCCGGAATGACCCATATTCAAACACTTACAATCCGAGGTGGAAAAATCATCCAACCTTCCGCTGGAGTGACAATCAGACTGCTGCCAATCCTTTGCCTTCCCCTGGATTTCAGCAGCAAGCTGCTGCCCCTCAAGGGAACTCTCACGGGCCTTCCTCAAATCAGAGTGGAGGCAGCAAGTCTGTGGAGGATACCATCAATAACTTGGCCCAACAACAAGTCCAATTCATGCAATTCATGCAAGACAGGCAGAGTAAGACGACAAACACAAATAATGCAATTGCCCACTTGGATTGGCAATTGGGACAAATTGCAAATCAACTAAATCAGCGGGAGCAGGGAAAGCTTCCAAGTCAAGTCCTGGTCAATCCTAAAGGATTTCACAATCCTATGGCGAATACCATCACTCTACGGACTGGAACACAACTTCACAGTCTTACATATGCTGCCCTCGAAGGGAATAACGAAAGACTGGACACTGAAGAGGATGACTTCGCCGTGACATCCTTGAGGCACAACACTACGCCGCCAACCATGTTCCAGGCTCCACCGGGAGCCCTGCGACAAGAAGGACCAGACCCTTCACCTCAATCGGCTCTGCCAAGAACCACTAACTAAGGCGTGCCACTAAATTCGCCATGCCCCAGCTGCTATCGCAAGACGCACCAAGGATAATTTCCAAGGCACTGCAGCAGGCCCCGACTGACATCCAACTTGCTCCTACGGCCCATTCGTAGCATCCAAATACTTTCAACTCTAAAACTCCAATTTCCAATCTGAAACCAACTAAAAAAGTAATGTTTGAGTTAGCTAATAATGTTGAAATCCCATTTCCTCGCAGGTTCTAAAACAGGAATAAGCAAAAGGAGGACTTTGAGGAGGAAATCATCAACATGTTGCAGAAGCTTCAAATCACACTACCTTTCCATAAGATCGTCAAGCATATGCCTATCTTCACAAAGCTCATCAAAGACTTAGTCGCAGGAAAGCGTGGTTTTAGCTCCACTGACATCATTGAAATCTCTAAGGCATGCTCTGCTGCCCTCTTGCGCGTGCCCCTTAAAGCCAACGACCCGGGGCCTCCTTCACTTCCATGTGTCATTCAATCAAAAAGATTTGAGCATTGCCTCTGTGACACAGGAGCTTCAGTGAACATCATGCCATTTCACATTTACAGGTCACTCAACCTAGGCGCACTCGAACCTACGCACCTATGTGTTAGATTAGCTAACGCCTCTGTTAATAATCTAATAGGAATTCTAGATGACGTACTTGTGCAAATTGGAGACACATGCATCCCAGCGGACTTTTACGTACTCCAAATGAACATAATTGACAAGAATGAGGAATCCCCACTGATCTTGGGAAGACCTTTGCTAGCTACAGCTGAGTGCCTTATCGATGTCAAAAATGGCCAAGTTTCCATAAAGGTCTTGGACAAACTTCGGACATTCTCCATCCATGATGCCATCCAATACCCTGCATAACCAATTGAGGACTTCCTGTTAAACACCATGGACTTACTGCTGCAGAAGGCACTCGCCAATTCCTGCATAACGGATGCTCTTAACACAGCGATCACTTCACCAACTGCTGAGACACTTGACGAGAAGGTGATGGAGGAAGTCAGAATTCTTGATACTGTTCCTGTTTATTCATGGAACAAACAGCCAGCTTTTGAGGCGCTACCTCTCATGGACCACAAGACTCTGCCGTCCACCATCCATCCCCCAGAATTTGAATTAAAACCACTGCTTGCGCATTTAAAGTTTGCCTACTTAGGCAAGAATCAGATCCTCCCAGTTATCATTGCCTCTCACTTAAGTATGGCCGAGGAGGAGCAGTTGGTGCGAGTCTTGAAGGATCATCATACGGCAATTGGATGGACCATAGCCGATATAAAAGGAATCAGTCCTGCCAAATGCATGCACCGAATACTTCATGAGGACAATACCAAACCATTAAGAGAGGCGCAACGAAGATTAAATCCACCTACGAAAGAGGTCGTAAAGAAGGAAGTCCTTAAACTCCTATATGTGGGCATTATCTATCCTATAAGTGACTCCAAGTGGGTAAGCCCGGTCCAAGTAGTTCCAAAGAAAAGTGGGATTACTATGGTAAAGAATAAGCATGATGAGCTCGTACCCCAAAGAGTTCAAACCGGATGGAGGGTTTGTGTTGACTACCGGAAGCTCAATACCACCACCCGCAAAGATCATTTCCCCTTGACATTCATCGATCAAATGCTTGAGCCGGCTGGCCATTCACATTATTGTTTCTTGGACGGCTACTCAGGGTATAATCAGATTGATATCGCCCCAGAAGACCAGGAAAAGACTACATTCACGTGCCCCTATGGCACATTTGCTTACCGAAGGATGTCATTTGGTCTTTGTAACGTCCCAACCACCTTTCAACGCTGCAAGATGAGCATCTTCTTTGACATGGTGGAGGACATAATTGAGGTATTTATGGACGACTTCTCTGTATTTGGCCATTCATTCAAACTATGCTTAGTGAACTTATCCAGAGTACTAGAACGCTGCCAAGAAATTAACTTGGTGCTTAATTGGGAAAAATGCCACTTCATGGTCCAACAAGGAATTGTCTTGGGCCATGTGATCTCTAGCCATGGAATTGATGTGGACAAGGCTAAGTTTGACATAGTGGAAAGACTTCCATAATGTACAACAGTCAAGAAGGTTCGATCTTTCTTAGGGCACGCCGGTTTTTATCGACGCTTCATTCAAGACTTCTCAAAAATCACAAGGCTGTTACGCAGCCTCTTTAGCCTCCTAGCTAAAGAGGCTGCATTTGACTTCAACAAGGACTGCCGTGAGGCATTCAATACACTAAAAGCAAAGCTCACAGCATCCCCCATCATTATGCCACCAAATTGGGACTTACCTTTCGAACTTAAGTGTGATGCTTTGGACTTTGTTGTAGGAGCTATTCTAGGGCAGCGTGTCAACAAACTTCCTCACGTCATCTACTATGCCAGTCGAACCCTGAATGACGCCCAGCTGAACTACTCCACCACTGAGAAATAGCTCCTTGCTGTTATCTTCGCTCTTGAGAAGTTCATATCATACTTGATTCAGACCAAGGTCATCATCTACACCGATCATGCGGCCTTGAAGTACCTACTCACTAAGAAGGACGCCAAGTCAAGGTTGCTGCGATGGATGCTACTTCTCCAAGAGTTTGACCTCAAAATTCGAGATAAAAAGGGAAGTGAAAACGTAGTGGTTGATCATATGAGCCGCTTGATACATGGATCCAACGAAGAGGTTGACCAATTGCCGCTCCTGGAGACATTCCCAGATGAACAACTCTTCGCACTCCAAGCAATCGATCCATGGTACACTAATCTCATTAATTACCTTGTCACTAAACAATTTCCTTCCTCTTTAAGCAGGTATCAAAAGGACAAGCTAGCTAAATAGGCTAAGTACTGCATATGGGACGAGCCCTAATTATGGAAGCATTGTCCTGATCAAATTATTCGACGATGCATTCCCAAAGCTCAGATGGAATATGTCCTGAGATTTTGCCATAGCTTGGCGTGTGGATGCCATTTTGGAGCTAAGAAAACGGCACTCAAGGTCCTTCAAAGCGGGTTCTATTGGCCTACATTATTTAAGAATGCATACGAGTTTGTACTCACTTGTGACAGATGCCAACGGCAAGGTAACATAGGCCCTCAGAATCAAATGCCATTAAACCCTATCCTCGTAGTTGAGATCTTTGACGTATGGGGCACTGATTTCATGGGACCTTTTCCAAACTCTTTTGTCAATCTCTATATTTTATTAGCTATCGATTATGTGTCTAAATGGGTGGAAGCAATTCCCACAAAAACTGATGATGCCAAAGTAGTTGTGAGCTTTTTGTAGAGTCACATCTTAGCCAAATTCGGAGCGCCTAGGGCAATCATCAGCGATGGCGGAGCGTACTTCCGCAATCGTTCGTTTGAAGCTTTGATAAAGAAGTATGGTGTAACCCACAAGGTCTCAACACCTTATCACCCGCAAACGAGTGGCCAAGCTGAAGTTTCCAATCGAGAAGTAAAGGCTATATTGGAGAAAACGGTGATCCCTGGCTGCAAGGATTGGTCCCGCAGATTGAACAATGCATTGTGGGCCTATAGGACAACATACAAGACCCCGATTATCATGTCTCCTTTGAGGCTTGTTTTCGGAAAAGGATGTCATCTACCTGTGGAATTGGAGCATAGGGCATTTTGGGCAATTAAGAAGATAAATATGAATATCGATGATGCTGGAGTACATAGAAAGATGCAGCTAAGTGAATTAGAAGAGCTTCGAAACGAGGCCTACGAAAGTTCTCGGATTTACAAGGAAAATACCAAAACTTTTCATGACAAGCACATTCAAGCCAAGGACTTTCAAATAGGACAGAAAGTCCTCCTCTTTGATTCTCGGCTCAAATTATTTAAAGGTAAGTTGCGTTCGAGATGGACTAGACCAATCATTGTTACTAACGTTCTTCCTCGTGGTGCATTTGACATCCAACACCCGGATAGGAGGACTCAGTTCAAGATAAATGGCCATCGCCTCAAACACTACTTCGAGGCCATTTCCACTCCAGGCCCAGCCGACCTTGCCACTCAGCATGCATCTAATGCCTAGCATGCGAACCCCGTCTTGCCTAGACGTTAAATAAAGCGCTCCTACGAGGCAGCCTAGCCCTGGTTTGTATTTCTCTTTTTCCTTTGTTGTTTGTGCTCGTTATATCTCTCAAACCCTTCTACTATTTTCATGCTTATTGTTATCACATTGAGGACAAATTTTTCGTTTAGGTTTGGGCGTGTGGATTTAAAATTTTGCATATAGAAACAAGTAGGTTTGGAGGTGATACACGGCCAAGACTTTTGAATTTTCAGCCTTAGTTTTTTGTGTTTAGTTAGTTACTTAATTTTTTGCTTTTGAATAGTTTGATAACTTGTTAATAGGGATGTATATGCTAAGTTAACTGTCTTAGCCTTACTAAGAGTCATGCCATGGTCAAGTAATTCATAATATGCACTTCACAATGCCATGTTTTAAGTGATTATGTGAACGAAATAACTGAATTTGAGTGAACCTTAGAAAATTAGGGGAGACTACCCTGTGAGATCTTTGAGCCTAATTGGCATTCTTTTTTAGGGATATATTTGTTTCTACTCTTAAACACTCATCGCTTTTGTTTTTAATTGTTGATCTCATTACATCATATTTGCATTGAATTTTAAAGAACTAACATCATTTAGATACTCTTGATTTAATGTGTGCTTTGCCATAAGAAGTGATGTAGGCTATGTGTGCTTTAACTTCTAAAGGCTTTATCCTACCCTATTGCATGCTCCCTAAGCCAATTTTGAAGCCAAACACTCAGCCTTTTCTTTCATCACCTAAAGTATAACCTAACCGAAATACTTAGCCATTCATCACAGCCATACCCTATAACCTCAGTTGTGCTAAGGTTGTTGAAAATGAGATTCATGGTGAGAATGAGAGGTGAAAGAAGATGCTGCCCAATTCAAAGGAGATTGGCGTCAATTCAAAGTTCAAAAGTAAAGAAAAGCTTTACAAGTTCCAAGCTGCACGAAAATTTTAGGAAATCATGCATGATCTTGGTTCAATTCAATTGAAAGAAAAAGAAATCAAAAGAAAGAAAGAAAAAAAGTAAGAAGAAAAAGTGAAAACAAAGTAAATTAAGCCAAGTGAGCCAAGAGCCTCAAAATAAGCCATCAAGAAAGCACAATCCCGTGGGCCTTAAGAAAGGATTCAGCTCAGAAATTCCAAGTTCAAGTCGTGACTTCTCATGCCTTGGCACAGCTCAGGTTCTTTGAATCCCATCATTCCTTGCTAAAACCCTAAGCTTAGCTCCGTTACAACCAAAAAAGGAAGACCTAAATGATCTTATGGACAATCATGCGGATGATTAAGGTACGTATCTATGTTCTTAAAGTTCAATTCCTTTCATGAGATCTTTATTTCCATAAAGTGCTATTCTTCATTATTACTCATATGTGATTAAATTTGAATTTCATAACATAAACTCATCACGTATGCTTGAAAAGAGTGAAAGCCTAGGATTCATGTGCGAATTGAGAGTTGCCTAGTGAGGATTAGAGTCGAGGCGAAATCTTTCTAGGGCACTTAGAGGAAGTTTTCCCAAACTTGATCACTTGAAAATTTTGGAACTTATACACGAACACCTTCACAAGACACTCAATCTTTCTAGGGGACTTATGAGTTAAGATTACAAGTAAGAATACTTTCGATGCTCCAAATCACAAGATGATATGACGGTCACTCAAGCAATTACATCTATAATTATATGCAAACAAGGTAGCTAATCTTATAGGCATAAATTAAGGTCATTAAGCATAGTAATCAAACTTATTCAGCATGCATAACAATCATAATCAAGAGCCAGAAATCCAATCAACAAGCTAACATGGCTAGGGCTTCAAGCAGCCCTAATCCTAATGACTACTCACACATAACTGAAATTGAAACAAATATAATTGAATTCATAAGTAAATTGCAATAATGAAAATAAGGGTACAGAAGATATTGTGAAGAACATGTGCAGCATAAGACACGACAGAGCCTTCTTCTCCAAGCTCCACGTCCAACACACTCGACTTCGGGAAGAACCAAGCTTTAACATAAAACTCTAAAAAACCAAAAATACTATTTGAGGCTCAGGTCTCTGCTTTTCTAGAAACAAAAACGGAACCCTCTCTCTCTCTGATCCTGATTCTCATCCTCTTTTTCTCTCTCTGATTCTAATTCTGATCCCCTTTTTCTCTCTCTGATTCTAATTCTACTCCCCTTTGATCTCAACCCTTAATACCAAATGAATTCAAATTTGGACCGCTAGATATATGGCCATTGGATTAAATTGTATACATTTTCATTTAATAGTTCATTATTTTTCATTAAATAATACTCTAATTTAATGCAATGTGGGCCATAATGGAGTTGTAAAAAAATTGTAAATTTAGAATGTTTTTTACAATTTTTGGTTTACATCTCGCTTTTCTAACTCATTGGAGCACACAAATGGAATTCAAAGTCGTAAAATTTTTCATTCCGACGAATTTACATCTTTCATTGGAGATGCTATAATGAATATGGTAAAAATCTTTGTTTGTGACGAGTAGCTAGTAAGCTATGTATAGGTCTTTTTCCAAAAAAAAAAAAAAATTAATACATATGATCAACATATAAGGAGATAGGAGACTAGTATTTATAGTGGGATTAAATGCTGAATCTTGCTTTTGACTTGCTTTCGATCAGATTCAGACCGACCAAAACCCGATCGAATGGGACGAGATTTGATCCTAATTACAACCGTCGGCTTTAGAATCGATTTGGGATACTGATTCTGGGTTGGTATTCTCAACCATGTTGGTATTCTAGGATTTGATCCTTTTCTTGTCCGAGTTGCAGTCCATCAGGAGTCAAGTAACTTTGATGGGATCGAGAACAGACCCGATCTTAACCAATTCGAGACATTATTACAATTTAATGATATTTTTTCATTATATAGTAAGAGTTTTGAACTTTGACTTTTGTTAGGACGAAATTGATATGGTATTGTATATATATATATGCACATTATATACAGGGGCGCCTGATCAGTCATTATTTATGCATCATTTTGATGTCTTTATATGCCGCTCTTACATGTCTTTTGAATGTTTTTGTGCCATCAATAGTAGAAAATGATCAATCTTGTGAGACTTGTGCAGATTTAGAAAGATAGGTAAATTCTGAGAAGAACGTAAAAAGAATGACTCAAATCAGAGTTCAGATGAAGGAGATGTCCTCATTTCAATATCAGGTCCTGAACTGGGTCTTGAGTGCGCCAGTGCGCTAGTGCGCCTATTTTGAGTCCTTGATCAAGTACCTCAGATCATGCCATCCGGGTCCCAAATCTGTGTCTCATGACTTCAAGTTCATGTCCTAGAAGTGCCAAGGTCGTGCGAAGACATGTCGAGTACATGTCCCAAGAATTTCCCATCCGGGCCCAGCCTCTGCGCCTAAACCTTAGTTCCTGTTCCGCCAGCGATGGATCAAAGTTCCTCCGCTGCGCTAAACCTGACAATCTGTGCGCCTAGTCTACATGAAGGTGCGCTTCTACTATGCTCATGGTGTGCCTCAAAAGCGCAGTCCCAGACCCCTATTACGAAGACATTCGAAGGGCCAAGTTCTAAGTTCCAGCCTCTGATCGCGGGCTGCCTGCGGCCAGCTTGCATTCACACTTCTAGCCGTGCTCTGATTGGTTTTAATAGATTTTAAGGACTTTGTAATTAATTAGAAGTGCAATAACTTTCCCTATCCTTATAGGACAAGGTTTTCCCTTTGTCTATAAAAGGAGCCTTTGTTCAGTGTTTTGGAAGACCATATTTTTTGAGATAATATTTTACACAAAGATTATTAGGCATGGAGCTTGGGGAAGAAGGCTCTGCCATGGCTCTGCTTTGCCGGTTCTTCAACAATCTCTTATGTACCCTCATTTTCATTATTGCAATTTACTTATGAATTCAATTAAATTTGTTTCAATTTCAGTTATGAGTGAGTAGTTCCTTTTAGAATTAGGGATGTTTGAAGCCCTAGCCATGTTAGCTCATTAAGTAGATTTTATTCTTGTTCTTAATTGCTATGCATGATGAATAACTCTGATTACTGCTTTAACTACCATTATTTTATGTTTATAAGATTAGGTACCTTGTTTGCAGAAATTATTGATGGAATTGCTTGAGTGACCGCCATATCATCATGGGATTCATTAGCTTCGAGAGGTTGAGGTTAAGAAACAATCTTGTAGTCAGAATTCATGACAACCTAGGAATGCATCCCACTCTTCTAGGCTAGTGTGGTGTCATTAAATTCTCTTAGTACTTCATGCGTCATCTGAACTGATAGGTGATAGACGTTCTAGGTATATGCCCTGTCTAAAACATGCTAAGTAAGAGATAATGATATTTGTTTAGTGTACCAACGCCAGGATCTAGGTATGGGCACCTAATTCAGAACTGCATAGTAATTAGGTCAAGATAATCTGGTTAAGAGCTATAATTGGTTAGAGTGGATAATAAACCTTAATTCGCCTTAGTTAACAAACAATCAATCTTTCATTATTGCATTGTTATTTTCTGCACTTTGATTTACTTGTCTTTAATTTTCAACTCAATCATAAACCACCACCCCCACCCCCCCCCCCCCCCCCCCCCCCCCCCCCCCCCCCCCCCCCGCCCCTTGGTGTGTGTGTGTGTTTTTCTATAAGTTAACAAATCTGAACTTAATTGGGTTAATCGTTGAACAATTCCTTGAGGGATCGACCTTTGCTTGTCATTATACTATCTCCAACGATTTTGTGCACTTGCAAAGTTATACTTAGTAGAAATAAAGTTCATAAATATTGTGTTCAATATTTCTTCTATCACCGGCTATTAAGGGGGGCTAAAGGGGAGCAAGCCCCGGGTCCAAAACAGTATAGGGCCCAAAATTATTAATATGTCATATATTAAAAAATAAAAATAAAAAAAACCTATCACATGCGGAGAAACGAAAGGCCTGTAACATTAATTAGAGGCTAGAATTAATAATTTCACCAATAAGAATTCCACTAAAAAAAAAAAGCAAAGACGTGAGTACGGAAGATGGTTCCACTGAAAAAAAAAAAAGTGGTAAGAACCAATAAGGCATTAATTCAGCAACAACCAGAATTTCAAATAGGTCTCTAGGTTTTGATTTTCATCTTTCATGATGAAGATTAAAGGAGTTCCAAGAATTCCAATGAATAAAAATGAGGCTTCATAGTTTAAAAATGAAATAATCAAGTATAAAAATTTACATTTATAATGATTAGGTGTGTGAATTGAGGGCACATTTTATATTGTTGCCCTAAGCCTTCAAATGTTTGGGCCGGCCCTGATTATATATATACATTATCTGTCATATTAGTGGTAGAGAAAAAGTCTCTTTAACATTTTATTCAAGAAAATATACTCATATCAATTGATACGGGTTGCCAATTGTTGCTGGTCCAAGAAGGTGGGTAAAACTAACAGTTTAATTGCCGAATGTTTAGCGTTATTGGAAGGGCTTAAAGCGGCTCTCGACTTTGGCTGTCAAAATCTGCTTGTGGAAGGAGACTCTAAGATCCTTATTGACGCTATTCTTTTTAAGATTGATCCTCCTTGTAGAATTAAGGGTAATGTAAGGACAGTGAAAAAGTGGCGAGGCTGTTTTCAAGATATCAGATTCTCTCATGCACTAAGGGAAGCTAACATTGTCGCTGATGCTTTGGCTAATTTGGGGCAGCATGATGACTTAGATCAGATTTGGAGCAGTGGTGTTCCTCCTTCTGCAGCTACAGCCTAGAAGTTTGACTTTGTGGTTGTGGGTGTTCTAGGGGTTGTTCACTTGTCTGAAGCGGCTTTTTTTGTTCTTCAAAAAAAAAAAATATACTCTTATCATGCCACTATACTTTCTAACTATTGTTTGCAATTTTTACTATAAAATAAAAAATCAATTATTTACCATATTTGATGAGAAAAATAGTTTTATTTGCAATCAATTTTCTAATGTTGAATACATGACTGAATCCTAGTTGATACCTGGGACTTTGGGAGACTGGGAGTCTTTGCTAAGGCCACCCACAATGGGGGGCTGGTTCCTCTATGGGCTACGCATAATATAGCCTGCAAGAAAAAAACACATCTCCAATGAGAGTGGATTTGGGCTGTATACACCTAAGCCTCCGATGAGACTTTCTCCCAAAGCTGTGAAAATGCAGCTTGAGATATAGCTCATCTAGTCCATCATGGCCCACCAATGGCTATTTTTAAGACTTAAATTTTGATAAAAAAAATTATGTGAGCCCTACCTTGAATTAAATTGATTCCTCCATTATCTTCCCGTTGGCGATTTTGAATGATGCATGTTGGTTCTGATTTTTTTCCTACCGTTGGGCTTCAACGGTTATATATATATACACCAAATTTCAATTTTTTTCCTAAAAATATCATAATTTTCCTCTAAATTTCATAACACTCACAATATTCTCAATATTTTCCTTATTTTCTCAAGCGTGTGCTTACAAATTGTTTTAATTGCACATTTCTTCCACCAATTGTCAACAAATCCTCACCAGATATGAATTTCAATATCGAAGAAGATGTGGCTCTATGCTGAGCTTATATGGTAATTAGTGAAGATGCCTCAATTGGCAATTCACAATCCAATAAAACCATGTGGGGGCGTATACAACAACAATTCATACATATCTTTCCAATGCCATCCGGCACATCACCGAGAAAACCGAAGAGTCTCAAAAAACGATGGGCACTCATCCACCCACCTTGAACCAAGCTTTGCGCCCATCTCACTCATATAAAGCGTCGAAACCCGAGTGGGACTAATGATGCCGACCATGTAAGTTATGTTGATAATTTTATTTTATGAGTTTTTTTTTGAATATTTCTACATTATATTCATGTCAATTAATTTTGCATTTTTTTCCACACATCATAAGTTAGCAGAAGCGAAATTTTCATATTACACCAAAGAAATTTTTTTTTTTTATCTTTGATCACTGTTGGGAAATTCTACAACATCAATCTAAGTGGACTGTGCGAATCGGACTAAACAATGATATGTCTCACCGGTCGGTTCGTAGCTCTTTTGATGATGATGATGATGTTGATGGTGGTGATGATGATGGTGATGAAAATACGATGGAGTGGGTTCCGGTAGCCTCTACAATGTGCATGTAGTGCTTATGCATTTGCAGTAGCATCATGTGGCTAGCATTGTCTTCATCGGACGATGAACTACCACTCCATTGATTGGCCATTGTGTATGGTGATTGGGCAAAAGATTTTTTAGAAATAAAGGTTTGAAGGATAAGGTATTATGAGAGTAACATGTTTCCATTGATTAGCATATATAGAAAATAGTTATATCAAAGATAATGATCTAACGTATGAGATTATGATAAGAAAATATGATCTAACGGATGGAATTGTGATAAGAAAATATGATCAAATGGATAAGAATGAAATGAGAAGATCTAATATAACGGTCTATGTACGATGAAATCTTATCTTTTCGGAATTTAGATTTGTTTAGGTTAAAATGTTTAGAAAAGACAAAACTTAAAGATTACATAAATAAACATTAAATTATAAATTCTAAAGGAAAAAAATTATTTCAATACATATTTAAAATTTCATACGAATAAAAATGTAGCCTCATATCTATCCCCAATAAATATAGACTCCCATTATAAGCAATATGCTATCTACCCCAGAATATTCCTTTTAAGGCAACATTTGGAGCTACATACACCCCAATACAACCCCAAATGTAGCCTCCCATTGTGGGTGGCCTAAGGGGCTGGGCAACGAACCGATGCTGAATATACCGACCCAACACTTTTATATTTATTTGTTATATCTACTATATACTAAAACGGCGTGGTTGAGATACTTTTCACCAACAGTATTTTTACGCTTTTGCCCTTGTGTTTTTTCATTTCCTTTGTTTAGTACAGTAAAATTATCGATTTTCCCTCCTTTAACACCTGTCTTTGACTGCCGTTGACACCTCTCCATTGTGTCATGCCTTTCGTTGATAGGACCCTTCCCGAATTCCCCCTCGGAAATCGGGAAAAGCCTTGCTCCCGTCTGACAACTTAATAAAATTCACAAAATACTCTTAAGCCATTGCAATTAGTTACAAGAATTCTGCAAAAAATCCGGCAGAATCTCCGCTTAAGGACTGGTTAACCGTCTTCCACCTGTCAGACGAAGCATCCAAATCCCAACAACACCAAACAATCAACAACGTAGTCATAATTTTATAATAAGTCCAAAAGCTTATCAGAGCATCTAGGTAAGAAAGGTAAATACAGACATAAAAATCCTATTCGATAGTCTAAGTGAATGCGCAGTTGAAATTTAATGCCTCTGCCTCTAGATGTGCCCTCGTCAACCCAATGGCCTAGAGGGGATTTAAAACACGAAAAGTGTGAGTGGACAAAATAATCTTTTAAAAATAAATTTCGAGGAAAACATACCTTTTTCCCCCTCCACTAGTAAAACAATGCATGCATAAAATACCTATTCAAACAAATCCATAAAGATAAGCCGAAAACGTATCGGAAAATCCATTGTTTTTTGTAAAACACCGGTGGGACCCATGAAAATCCGAATAATGAAAACATCCCGTGGTTCACAACCTTGCTTTGAAAACCCTCCTCAAAGGAGTTTAAAAACCATGTGAACAAACGTAGACACAAAATATCATAAACATGTCTCACTGCTCCTTGAATGGAAGTGGAGAAATACCCTTCGACACCAGTTGGAGAAAACCTTGGCCAACGGGGACAGTAATTCAGTGAAAACCAAAATCCATGTTTTGAAATTCTTGTTCTTGGCCTAAGCCAAATTCATTGAAAAACTGGATTTATGCCCAAATCCAATAAAATCACAAATCTGGGTCTAAACCCAAAAATCGTGGACTCAACCGAAACCCAAAGTCTATAGTCAAAATGACAGAAAAATAGAGTCCAAACACCAGGCCACAGCCCAAAACGTCATTTCCACTGCATTATTGAAAACCCATGTCTAGTAATAACTTCTCAATTCTGAAAATTTGCCAAATAATACGTAACAAGGAATTCGTTCAAACATACCTTTATGCATGCATTATAATTTCCAAAATCAAAGTCCACTCACCGAACGTCCAAATAAGCTCAATCCCGAGTCGTACACTCCTCTGAAGTTCCCGGAGCAGTATCACCTATCAAAAGTAACAATCGGGATTACCAACGATAATTAAAAACCCTACATTTAGACTCTCTAAACCCTGGGAGGTCCACATGCGTCTCACTAAAAACACAGCCACTTCGGACAAACAAAACTACCCTTAAATGATGTCTGATAAACCGAAACATATGCCAACAAGTCCGGAACGTCGAAACCTTGTCGACAAGTGCCGCCGTGACCCAATCACTGGTCCTGTAAGGACCCTTCTCGAATTTCATCTCGAAATCCGCGAAAAGTCCTTATCCTGTATGACAACTCTTTTTTTCTCAAAATTTAATACCAGAAATACCCTTTATCCTTAAATATATTTATTAAACCTTATAGGGTTCCTGACATAACCTCTGTACTTATTGACCACAACTACCTGTCAGACGCAGGATACTTACAGGTAAAAAACGAGACCTCGGAATAGTGGTGGTTAAAAAAGTAACACACTTTGACACCAAATGTCAGTAGGTGAGACACTGCTGAAACCTCTACTGGAATCACAAGACAACTAACTGGTCAACCACTTGTGAACCGTCCCTAACTCGTCACTCTGGGTCACTGCCCGCACCAACCTACTGACCCGGATGACGAAGGAACCATACATGGTTAACTCGAGTCTCAGTAACTCACCCCGAGTCAAACTCGATATCCAGGCTCGTCCTGAGCCCCCGAGTGGTAACTCGATATGTCTGCTCCTCCAGAGCACCCCGAGTGAAAACTCGATATCCGTGCTCCTCCGGAGCACCCCGAGTGATAACTCGACATCCCTGCTCCTCCAGAGCACTCTTGGACCTCAACGATATGGCGGAGAAACCTGAGTGATAACTCGACATCCCTTCTCCTCCAGAGCACTCTTGGACCTCAACGATAAGGAGGAGAAAGACCCCTCGCACGCCAACATTGAAGAACCCCTCGACCATCTGGCGGAGACATACCCTCGAACGCCAATCGGAGAACCCTCAACAATGTAGCGGAGAAAAACACCCTCCACGCCAATCAACGGAAATCCGATGGTATAACCCAATACCTAGAAGTATGCATACCCATACAATCCCGGAACCCTAGTCTATTCATAGCTCAAATAAAATACCAAATCATAGACACCCTAGTCCTAAGGAACTCTTAACACAGTAATGACCCAACTACCTTGACCTCCCGAGCTCAAAACTCGCTTCATAGTCAACCGTTAAAGCTGGGATTGCCCAACCGAGGCTCTAAACGAACTCCTATGGCTTCAAAACCATCAAAATCAGATCCGGAACATCCCAAAACCTTAGCCACGAATCGTCGTGACCCTGGAATAAGCTCCACGTGCCGCCATGCGCCTGTAGAAGGCTGAACCACGCGCCACGCACCGACCACGCGCCGTCACGCGCTGTCACGCGACTGCTACAGTACTCATGCGCCTGACTGGGTCTAACTCGACCTAACTTAGTCCAACTTGACCCGGTCCACTCGACTCGATCGGTTCACTCGACCCGATTGATCCACTCGACCCGATCGATCCTCTTGAACCGACCGATCTGCTCGACCCGACTAGTCGCCGTCGACTCACTGGAGAAGACGACCGGACCACCATCTCCGTCACCAAAGGCTGGCTAGAGAAGACGACTGCACCGCCGCGCCGCCATCGTCCACCTCGTCAGAAATTGGAAATTTCTCGCTGAAAATCGCCATCTCTAGCGAGCTTCCAACTTATTCATTTATTGACCGATTTTCACGATCCACACATGTAAATTCATCTACTTTTCACCAGGAATGCGAATATGACATCAAAATTCTGAGATCGTACCTAGTTTGGTCAAAAAATGGCCGAGAAGATCCGGTCCACCTCCCTCCTCCGTCTGTCGTCTACGACGGTGCTCCCACTCTGATGAATACCCCAAAATGCTCGTGGGGCCCGGGGAAGGCTCTCTCGGCTTTGGTTTCGGTTAAGTCGGTTCGAAATTTTTTCGATGAGAAAAGGGCGGTTCGGTGTTCACACAGGGAGGATGTCGGGAAGGAGAGAGACTGAATGGACCAATCCTCGAGGAGAGAGAAAAATATCCTATTTATAGTTCCAACCTTTCCAAAATTACCAACTGCCCCTGAGACTTCTAGACCGGTAACAATCTCATCGGGTCTCCATTTTCCGCGTGTCGCCTGTCTACGAACTCGTGGGATCGAGACCTACGCAATGACCCAAGAAAAATTCCCAAAAGCACTGCAAGTCAAAAAGTGACTCCCGAACTCGTCCAAAATTGAGGGTAAAATCGTCCGAAACTCAAATTAATTCAATTTCTGGTTTGGATCGTTACAGGTCCCACGCGCTGTCACGTGCCGACGGAATGCCGACGGCTCGACCATGCACCAGCTACAGTACCTCACGCACTACTACATTACCTCACGTGCGCTGATTAGGCGTTGTCTCAACCTCCAAGTAGCTCCACGTAGCTGCTGGGTGGCATCCACGTGGCTTTACGTTGCTGCCAAGGGGCATGCGATGTCAGCCCCTCTGACCGACCAAGTTGCCGGAGGAGACGACCGCTCCGCCGTGCGCCCCGTCCCCTATCGCTGGATATCGCCATTGTCGGCCAACCTTGCAATTTTTCTAACTTCCTGAAATCTTAACTAATTTTCACAAATTTATAGTCTAAATCCATCTACTCGAACCCAGGAACTCGAAAATAAAGTCTAAACACGAAACCCATATCTGAGTTGGCCGAAAAATCAATCGAAAGGTTCATTTTTCCTTTCCTCAGTTTGGTTTCTCTCGCGGCCGCTTCCTTTGACGGTCAGTACGTCCTTGATCACTGGAAGAAGGAGATTCCGATGGGTGGAACCAAATCGGACGAGGCTACCTTGAATCAAAGTTCACAATCTTGGGTTTTTGGGTTCGGTCGCATGGAACAGATGAGGATCGGGAAGAGAGAGAGAGAGAAATGAGAAAATCTTGAAGAGTCTGAGTTAAAAAATATCTACCCAAGAAAAATTACGAAAATGCCCCTGAACATTCTAGACCCACAACTCTCTCGCACAGACTCCATTTTTCGCGTGCCACCTGTCTACATACTTGTGAGTTCGAGACCTACGCAACAGTCCCCGAAACATTGCCAAAAGTATCTCTAAACAAAAATTGACTTTCGAGCCCCTTATACAACCAAGGGTAATTTTGTCCTTTTGTAAAATAATTTATGATAATTCACGAATTAAATTTCCGGGTGTTACAACTCACCCCCTTTGAAGAATTTTCATCCTCAAAATTCATACCTGTTACTGGAACAAATGTGGATGTTGCGCCCGCATCAGTGCCTCGGATTCCCACGTGTCCTCCTCCACGTTATGATTTCTCCACAGAACTTTAACCAGAGGAATAGTCTTTCTGTACAATACCTTTTTCTTCCAATCTAGAAGTTGTCCTGGTTGCTCCTCAAAATTCAAATCATCTCTCAACTCAATTTGATGCGCCTCTGATACATGAGATTCATAAAATAGATACTACCTTGCATGTCTCATATCGGTGTCCTGCACTATCTCCCATGCAGTGCCTCGAAATGAGACATCCTAATACTGGACTGATAGCTATTGTTGTATGCAAACTCCATGAAGGCCAGGTGTGAGTCTCAGTTTCCTTTAAACTGTAGTACACAAGCTCTCATCATATCCTCCAGAATCTGAATTGTCCTTTCAAACTGACTGTACTGAAATGCAAGGTAGTTCCAAAGGCTTTCTGCAAACTCCGCCAAAACCTCGAGGTAAACCTAGGATCCCTGTCTGATACAATCGACTGTAGAGTCCCATGTAACCGTATGATCTCATCCACAAACAATTTGGCACACTGGTCCATCTTTTAATCTTCCCGTACTGGCAAGAAATATGTTGACTTTGTGAGTCTATCAACAATTACCCAGATTCCATCATGTCCTTTTTGAGTCCTAGGAAGTTTATAAATAAAATCCATAGTAATGTGATCCCACTTCCATTCCGGAATAGGTAATGGTTGTAGTGCCCCATATGGTTTATGCCTCTCTGCTTTTACTTGTTGACACATCAGGCATTTACTCACAAACTCTACTATTTCCCTTTTCATCCTAGTCTACCAATAGTGATCCATAAGAGTACTATACATCTTGGTGCCTCTTGCATGCATAGCATAGGTAGAACTATGAGCTTCATCAAGAATTTATCTTTTCAACTCTAGATCATTAGGTACGCATAACCGGCCATCCTTAACAAAGGCTCCATCATTCCTAATCACATAATCCTGCCTATTCCCAACCTCCAACTCCATCCTAATAACACATAATGTAGGATCATGGAGTTGAGCTTCAATAATTCGGTCAATTAAGACAGATCTCACATGGAAGCTAGCCAACAGAGCCCCCTAGCTATCCATGCCAAGTATAATTTTCGTTCTTCGGAGTTCCATCCGCAACGATAGGTAAACAGTGTGCACATAGGCCAAGGAACCCATGGATTCTTCCTACTCAATACATCCGCCACTACATTCGCTTTTCCTGGGGGATACTCTATGGTACAGTCATAATCCTTTATCAGCTCAAGCCACCTTCTTTGTCTCAAGTTCAGATCTTTCTGGGTGAAGAAGTTTTTCAGACTCTGATGGTCGGTAAAGATCTAGCACGTTTCCCCATACAAATAGTACCTCCAAATCTTCAGTGCCTACACCACTGCAGCTAACTCTAAATCATGTGTGGGGTAGTTCAACTCGTGAGATTTAAGTTTCTTGGATGCATATGCTATCACCTTCCCATGCTGCATCAGCACGCATCCTATACCTCGTAATGATGCATCACTGTACACCTCAAATCATCCGTTATCATCTAGAAGGGTTAACACTGGGGCAGAAGTCAACCTCCTCTTTAGCTCTGAAAAGTTCTATTCACACTCATCATCCAAGTCAAACTTGACTCATTTCCTCGTCAACCGAGTTAACGGGGCATCTATTGTAGAAAATCCTTCTACGAACTGCCTATAATATCTTGGTAAACCAAGAAAACTTCTCACCTCTGACACTGCCCTCGGTTGCCTCAAATTTTCAACCGCCTAAACTTTTTTGGGATCCACGCTGATACTCTCAGTAGAAATCATATGACCTAAGAATCCCACATTGGTCAACCATAATTGACATTTACTGAACTTGGCGAATAGTTGCTTTTTTCTTAGCATATTCAGCACCAACCTCAAGTGCTTCTCATGTGCCTTAGCACTCTTCGAATATACCAAGATATCATCGATCAACACAATCACAAATCGATCCAAATACCGTTGGAACACCCTGTTCATCAAATCCATAAATGTTGCTGGTGCATTAGTTAAACCAAAGGGCATCACCAAGAACACAAAATGCCCATAGTGTGTCCTGAAAGCCGTTTTGAGAACACCCCCTTCCTTGATCCTTAACGGATGGTACCTGGATCGAAGGTCAATTTTAGAGAAATACCTTTCCCCTTTTAGTTGGTCAAACAAATAATCAATTCGTGGCAAATGATACTTATTCAGCACCGTAGCCTTGTTTAACTACTGGTAGTCGATAGATAGCCTCAAACCACCATCTTTCTTCCTTACAATTAACATCGGCACACCCCAAGGTGATATACTTGGTCGAATAAATCCCATATCTACCAAGTCCTGCAATTGAGTCTTCAATTCCCTCAATTCCACCGGTGCCATTCTATACGGTTCCTGAGATATAGGTTGAGTACCTAGAAGAAGCTCTATGGTGAACTCAATATCCCGGTGAGGTGGCAACCCCAGAAGATCCTCTGAAAATACATCGGGAAATTCATTCACCATAAGAATATCCTATACTCTCACCGGAGTATCCCCAGAATTGATCACGTGAGCTAAATAGCCCTCACAACCTTTCCTCAATAATTTCTTAGCTGCCAAAACCGATATTACTCTAGAGGGTAGCACCTTACGATCACCCTGAAACGTAAGTTCGGCAAGCCTGGACTCCAGAAGACCACCCTCTTGTCGAAACAATCTATGGAGGCATGATGCATGACTAACCAATCCATCCCCAGAATCTCATCAAAATCATAAATGTCCAAGGGGATTAAATATGCCTCTAACTTATGACCTCTCACTACCACCGGACAACTGCGTATCATGAGGTTTGCCACTAACATATCTATGGTAGGGGTGCTAATACCCATGTCCCAACCAATCGGTGACAATTCATTATTGGAAAAAAGTATAAAATTCTGAGAAATAAAAGAATGTGTAGCCCCAGGATCTAACAAAACTCAAGCATCATGATAAAAAATAGACATCGTACCAGTAACCACCTCTGGTGCTGCTCGAGCCTCCTGTTGAGTCATAGCAAAAACTCGGGCCTATGTACTAGAAGATCGACCACGACACCCCTATCTCCCTCTGGCCATGCTGGCCCCACTGGCCCCACTAGCCTTGCTGGCCCTACTAGACTAGGGCAGCATCTCCTCCCAAAGAACTACTGCACATACGTCGATGTGGATAATCTCTCTTAAAATGACCAGTCTCCCCACGAAAGTGACAACCGATGTCACCCATCCTTGCTGGTCTGCCACTCTGTCTCCCGGTCAACTGCATTGAAGCCCCACTAGACTGAGCGGATGACTGCTGTCCCTGACTGGCTCTGCCACTGCCTGATCCGGATCTTGCACCCCCAGAAGATCCATAACTAAAACTGCCTCTCTTAGATGGTTCTTGACTAGAGGCCCCGAAACTCAGACGATCCCAGCGTCGCCTAGAACCACAAAATTGGTGCTGAGTTGGAAACTTATCTCTACTCTAGTAGCAGCATCTGTCAAAGCCCTGAAAGAAGTATGTGTCACAGCAGTTACTGCTACTCGAACCTCATTCCTCAGTCCATACTCAAACCTTCGGCACTTATCCATCTCAGCCGCCACGAGAGCCGGTATAAATCATGACAACTCAAGAAATTTCTGCTCATATTGTGCCAGCGTCATGTCCCCCTATTGTAACTACAAGAACTCAACCTCTCTGGCATCTCGGTATGAGTGAGGATAAAACTGTTCAAGGAAGCGCTCTCGAAAATCTTCCCAAGTAAAGGTACGGACATCCCAGCCCGTCAGCTACAATGCATGCCACCAACGGTACGAATAACCACTCAGAAGAAATGGGGCTAGTCGCTCCCTATCCTTCGAAGGGCACCTCATAACAACAAACACTCGTTCCAAATGAGTAATCCACTCATCAGCATCATTTGGGCCTCACTTGCCTGTAAACATGGTCGCCCCCAACCTCTGGCCTCACTCAATTTCAGAAACTTCAGACGTAGCCCTATCATGAAGTACAGTCGTCAATGCCTGACCCAATTGATCCAGGGTTTGCCTAAAATCAGGCTCTTCTACGGGATCATGTGTCTCCTCACCATTTCCAGGTTGCTGATCGGGCTCGCGTCTCAGAGGCATTTTGCTGAAAAGAACCATAAATCATCAAAACCACAATTAGATGTGCACTAGGTGTACGATCCAAAAGAATTTTAACCTAGTGCTCTAATACCAAGTTGACGGGACCCTTCCCGAATTCCCCCTCGAAAACTGGGAAAAGCTATGCTCTCGTTTGACAACTTAATAAAATTCTCAAAATACCCTTAAGCCCTTGCAATTAGTTACGAGAATTCTGTCAAAAATCAGGCAGAATCTCCCCTTAAGGACTGGTTAACCGTCTTCCACCTGTCAGACGAAAGATCTAAATCCCAACACCACCAAACAACCAACGACGTCGTCATAATTTTACAATAAGTTCAAAAGCTTATCAGAGCATCTAGGTAAGAAAGGTAAATACAAACATAAAAATCCTACTCGATAATCTAGGTAAATGCGAAGCTGAAATTTAATGCCTCCGCCTCTGGATGTGTCATCGTCAACTCAACGGCTTGTAGGGGATTTAAAATACAACAAGTGTGAGTGGACAAAATAATCTTTTAAAAAGAATTTATGAGGAAAACATACATTGTCCCCCTCCACGAGTAAAACAATGCATGCATAAAATACTGTTTCAAACAAATCTATAAAGATAAGCCAAAAACTTATAGAAAAATCCATTGTTTTTGGTAAAACACCGGTGGGACCCACAAACCCCGACTAATGAAAACATCTCATTGTCCACAATCCTGCTCCCCGAATGGAATCCCGCGCTGTAGCTCGATATCCGAGCTAACTGACCCGGGTCCAACCCTCCACACACCCGATATACCTCGAGTTGTACATAACCCTGTACTATGCATAGACAACCTCAACGACCTAGTGGAGAATTACCCCACGACACCAGCATCGGAGAACCCTCAACGATCTGTTGGAGAAATACCCTTCGACGCCAGTCGGAGAAAACCTTGACTCTCGGGGACTGTAATTCAGTGAAAACCAAAATCCATATTTTGAAATCCTTGTTTCCTGGCCTAAGCCAAACTCATTGAAAAATCGGGTTAATGCCAAATCCAATAAAATCACAAATCTGGGTCTAAACCCAAAAATCATGGACTCAACCAAAACCCAAAGTCTATAGTCAAAACGACAGAAAAACAAAGTAGACACAGCCCAAAACATCATTTCCACTGTATTATTGAAAACTCGTGTCTAATAATAATTTCTCAATTCCGGAAATTTTCCAAACAATACGTCACAAGAAATAGTTCACACATACCTTCATGCATGGATTATAATTTACAAAACCAAAGTCCACTCACCGAACGTCCAAATAAGCTCAATCTTGAGTCGTACTCTCCTCTGAAGTTCCCGAAGCAGTATCGCCTGTCAAAAGTAACAATCGGGATTAACAAGGAGAATTAAAAACCTTACATTCAGACTCCCTAAACCCCGGTAGGTCCGTACACGTCTCACTAAAAACACAGCCACTTTGGACTCCCAAAACTACCCCTAAACAATGTCCGATTAACCCGAAACCTGTGCTAAGAGGTCCGGAATGTCTAGACCTTATCGACAAACGTCACCGTGACCCAAACACCGGTCTCATGCGCTGCTACAGTACCTCACGCGCGTTGACTCAGCCGCCAGGTGGCTCCACGTGGTTGCCAGGTGGCCTCCGCGTGGCTCCACATGGTTCCGAAATGGCATCCACGCGGCTCCATGTGGCTGCCAGGTGGCATGCCACGTTAGCCCCTCTAACCGAACCAGTCGTCGAAGAAGATGACAGCTCCGCTGTGCGCCATCATCAGCTGTCGTCGGAAATCGCCATTGCCGGTCGACCTTGAAATTTTCCTAACTTCCTCAAATCTTAACCGTTTTCACAAATTTCTAATCTAAACCCAAGAACTCAAAAATGAAGTATAAACATGAAACCCATACCTGAGTTGGTCGAAATATCGATCGAAAGGTTCTGTTTTTCCTTTCCTCGGTTCGATGTCTCTCGCGGCTGCTTTCTTCGACGGTCGGTACGTCCTTGATCGCGGGGAGGAAGAGATTCCGATGGGTGGAACCAAATCGGACGAGGTTGCCTTGAATCAAAGTTCACAATCTTGGATTTTTGGGTTTAGTCACACGGATCGGATAAGGATCAGGAAGAGAGAGAGAGAGAGAGAGAGAGATGAGAAAATCTGGAAGAGTTTGGGTTAAAAAATATCCACACATGGTAAATTACCAAAATGCCCCTGAACATTCTAAACCCACAAATCTCTCACACAAACTGCGTTTTTCGCGTGCCGCCTGTCTACGAACTCGTGAGTTTGAGGCCTTCGCAACGTTCCCCGAAACACTACCAAAAGTGTCCCTAAACAAAAATTGACTTTCGAACCCCTTATACAACCAAGGGTAATTTCGTATTTTGCGAAATAATTTACGAAAATTCACGAATTAAATTTCCAAGTTGTTACACTTTTATATTCATTTGTTATATCTACTCTATACTAAAAAGGCTTGGTTGAGACACTGTTTATGAACAGTATTTTTACGCTTTTGCCCTTGTTTTTTTTTTTCGTTTCCTTTTTTAGTACAGTAAAATTACCGATTTGCCCTCCTTTAACACCTGTCTTTGCTTTCGTTGACACCTCTCCCTTGTATCATTCCTTCTCGACAGCTTCTCTTCGTTTCTTCTTTCACCCATTCATTGGAGGTTAGTCTTCCATGTTTTTTTGGTGGTTTTTTCATTTTCTTCTGCCGTGGGTTTGGTTTCTTAAGTCTTTGAAAGTTTTGCGTGTGGTTCTTTTTGGAAGGATTGAAGAAGATACCATTGGTTTTGGACGATTGTGTACATGTGTTAGTGAATCTGTCCTGGCCGATTGTATCCCGCATTCTACTACAAAGTTTACATTTTACAGACCAGAGGAGACTCAGTGTGCCCTGCATACACATTTAACAAGTGAATTGAAGAATCTAAAAGAAAAGGTGTGTCCATTTTATGTGATATCAATTCCTATATGTGGAAATCAGTAGAATTATTCTTTAATTGTATTGGCAATTTGTTTTCTACTTCTTTAGCATATACTGTGTCTAAAAGATTTGGAGGTTGGTGGATCTACATCTGATTCCATATGCAAAAAAATAATGAAGGTTTCTTCAGCTTTAACATTTGGATGAACTTGGTGTTTGGATAACTTTCAAGGTATTTATTCAATTTCAAAATTGTTACCAGTGAAATGGTTGTCAAATCAAAGAATTTTAAACCAGCTTTTGGAAAGTGAAAAATCGATCAGTAGAAAGTAGCTAATTAGATTTTGGTTATATAAGTTCATTTTTCATGAGCCACTTTCGAATGAAATTTTCTTGATGTATAATTTGATAAGGTGTAGATTAGAAACTGCTAAACTCTTTCATTCTTCTTGATGGTTAATTTTCTTTCTTTCATTATGAAAGTATTACTGGTGATATATTTTGGTATGCACGCAAGGTTATACACAATTTTTGACATGATGATGCAGAATGAGTCAAGGTAATGTGAATATATAGATGAAAAGTATTACCGGTTGAACTGCATCTAATTTGCTTGATGCTTCTCTGATCATCCATTCATTAGGGGGTTATGCACATTATCTGCAGTTTTCTTTAATTTTGTGAATATATAGAAGTGAAATGAAGCACTTACCATTGTAAATATATATTTTTCCTCGCAATGCATCTACCAACTGTAACTCTATACCTGTTTACTAGAAAATCATGGTTAACTTTTAACAAGCTCATGAATTTAGGTTGATGTAGGTACCTACATCATCATTTGGTCATTCACTAATTTTTTCGTTTTTGTTCATTCTTTTTTCTATATTTATTTATTAACTTTATAAATATTCATTTTCTGTTTTTCTGAGGTCTGTGGGTTTTCCTGATTGCTGTAGGGTTTTGTTGCTGCAAATTCAGCCCTCTATCTCTGGCAGCTACACTGACTGACGGAAATTTAGGTTGGTAGTTCTTTGCTTTTTCCTTTTGCATTTGGTTTTATGGTAAGCTTTACGAGAATAATTTCATTGCTTATTATTGTATTTTTCATGAGTTAATAGTTTCATTGCTTTTACTAATTTTTGTATAGGTTTTGTGAATTCAATTCTGGGTTCTTGAATTTCCTATGATTTTTGTAAATTGAGTTATGGGTTCATGAGTTGACCTTCATGCTTGAGTTTTGGGAATAAAATTTCTGTTTTATTTTCTTTTACAGTTTTGGAAGAAGCAGACCCGGGGGAGCAACTAGACTCTTCCTTGCTTTGAACAGTGAGTTTTTCTCCTTTCATGAATGAAGTTATGGGTTTTGTGAATTTAGTTATGGGTTGGACTTGAATGAATTGTAGATGGAGATTGGAGCAAAGAATTTGTTTGATCTGCTTTATAACCAATCAATTGAAATCTTCTGGTTTGGTGTGTATTTGGCTATTTTCCATCAAAAAAGTGTATGGTTTCCTAATGCTCGATTATGTCCTCAACTGTAATGTAATCTCCTTGACTTTTAGTTGACAATATTTTAATTCTATATAAGCGGTAGATGGTGCAAAACTCAATGGGTTGTAGAATGATAGCTTCCGTATTCCGTATGCAAGAAATTGTGTGAGTTTGAAGTATGTTTGTCTTTTATGTATGAGGAATGGTAGCAACTAGAAAAATCTTTTAATGTTCTATTCTTTTCAACAGCCTAATTTTCACATATACGAAACTTCCCTTTTATCTTTTATGAGTGATGTTTAATAAAATATTTTCAATTTATCTTTTATACCTTACTACATCTGTTGTTCTTTAAGAGCCGATTGCAGTTCATAAATTGGATTTTGCTAGGTTGTCTTAGATGATTGAATAAAATATTTTCATTTTAAGCGCATTATGAAATTTAAATCATTCGTGCCTGCTCCTGTGGGAAAGTTTGTTGGCTTCTCCTTGGGATAATGACTGTTTTTGTTTCTCAAAATGCAAATGTTCACAATGTGTACTTTCCGGGTGGATTAGTGAATTTCTAAACCAGATCAACTATTCTAAGAAAACGGTTTCCTTCAAACTGCTGCTGCTGCTGTTGTTATGGATTTTTTCCTTTTTGTTCTGTTAATTTTTGTCATTGAATTGCTCCTGAAATTTTGAAAATCTCAGGAAATTGATAGATTACATGAAAATTTTCAAACATCATTTATATGAAGCTTAATTGAAGCTTTCAGCAGTTTGTTGTTTTGGTTTTAAAGTTTCAGGCAAACGTTGTTGAGCAAGGTGTCATACTGGAAGCGTTGAAGGAAGTTCAGGAGATGACACCACAGATATAAACTCTTATATTTTTGTGTACAAATATAAACTCTATATTATGGTACATATTTTATCTATATATTCTCAACAATCTAACTATCAGCAATGACACTAGATTTTGCAAATATTTGATTCATATAGTTTCAACTTAGCATATACTTGCCTCTCCGCTTTCTCATATCTTCAAAACACTTGTATAAACCCGCGGCATTGCGCGGGCATCCATGCTAGTTTTTTATACTAATTCAACTCGAACCGGAAGTCTTATTTAACTATCAGGTTGAATAACACCTATTCAGCAATAAACCCAACTGTGTATCCAAAAAACTGAACCAAGTCTTAAAAGGTTCTGGCAAAAAAAATAAAATAAACCCAATTTTTTTTTCTCATTGCAGATGCCGTCCCCTTGCTGAAATTTGGAATGTCATTAGATTGTTATGAATTAGCAACTGAAAGCCCTAAAACCAACTACAGAACTAAACTCATTACATCTCCGACCACAGCACCCCATCAACCATCCTCCTCTTTAAAATTTTCTAAAATCTTAAATCCTAGCTAATCCGTTAAATTCCAAACAATGCCCTTGATTTCGTTAAGAGCAAACAAGTAAAATTACAATTCTTCAAAATAAATTTGACATTCGGCCTTTTATACAAATTTGGTTATAATTATTTCTTTAATAATTTAAATCGAGAAACTCTGTTAACCGAATTGACTTAAAATGATCGTATTGAGTTGATTACTTATCAGCTAAATCATTACCGAAATTATCCCTTCCATTAGAGTGTATTTGGCTCCAGGAAAATAACAGGTCATTTGGCGTGAAGTCGGGATTTGGTGAGTGGAAAATCAGTTTTCCTTCGTTTGGGAAACTTCGTCGGTATTTGGTAAATTACGAAGCTGCTAATCTGGGGGGATTTTGAGGATCTCAAATGATGAGTTGAAATTCTGTCTCAAGAGACAGAATTTTTCAATTCAGAGAAAGACGGGATTGTGTGATTCTGAGAGCGGGGAAGAAATTGTGAGCGGGAAATTTATCTTTTTTGCCCGCCAAGTTCATCTATAAAAGCCCAGGGATGTCGATGAGTCTCTTCCCAAATCCACTTAGATATTCCCCTCTTCGATGGTTCAGTTTTGATGTTTTTTGGTGCGTTCAAACTTCTAACCTAATTTCATTCTGCTTGGTTGGGGAAACCAATGGGTTTGCTCAGCATGTGATGTTCGACTTATATTTTGTTTCAATTTCATGGAAGCAGATATGATTATCTTCTTTTTCTCTGCTGCCTCAAATTCTACCATTGAAATCACCGGTAAGATCTCTACACTATAATCTCTAGTCCATTTTTACTCTCGTTTTCATTGCATCGAAGCAATTTTATGGTATTTTCAATCTCTGGTTTTCATTACTATGCAACCCTCTCGTACACAAAACCATAAAGAGAAGCTTCCAAGCCCATCCCCTCTCCTATTTTATCCTTAGCGTCATCCCCCTTAAGGTTAATTTATCTCTTTCTTAGTCTTTTCAATTTCTTACTACTAATTTCAATTGGGTTCAAAGATGTAGATGTATTTTTGGTACCATTAGGATCTTGACAATGAAAACAATATTACATTCAAATTAATCTTACACTTCCAGCACTAGAAACATATAAATTACACTTAAGGCATCAAAGAGACTATTAACCAAAACAGAATTGATGTGTCAAAATTTTAATGAGAAATTCTATCTTTAAGCGTCTAGCAAAGCCCAATATATTGGCTAATCTGTCAACTACAACTCTTCATTTTCTTTTTCTCCCTTTAAATATGCATTCAACTGAATTAGACCTTCCAAATATTTTTCCTATTTCAAAATTATTTTATTTTTCTTGTTAATTGTTCACATTGGTGAAACTTTAATATTTGGTAATCCTCCTAAAGTTCTCGAGTTCTAAATTGTACTTTTTGAAATAATGTAGTTTGATGCTTGCTTATTTGGATGTTTTATTTCTTCAAAGGAGCTGATTAGCGTCTCTGGGGTAAGTAACAAGATAGTTAGTCTTGATGATGAAATTATCACTTATTTCCTTATTTTTAGCATACAAGTCTATGTAGTTGCGATCATAGGCAAACAGAGCGTTTTGAGATTGAAGTTTGAAGTTGCATCCATGCTTAGTTGGTTCCTTTAATGCCAAATTCTTCCAACTTTTAGCTTACGACATATTATCTTGCAAGATAGCAAGTACATGTCTGGTTACCCTTCAATGAAATTTGTGTTTGGAGTTTGTTATTTTTAGCATAACAAGATAACATTGAACGGAGCTTTCTATAACTATTTGTGGCAGTGGCAACTTGTTACTGTGATATATGTGTTTGGAGTTTGTTTATCAGTGAAATGTGTGTTTGGAGTTTGTTTATCAGTGAAATGTGTGTTTGGAGTTTGTTTATCTGTAAAATGTTTGGCTTTCTGGAAGCAATTTTATTGTGGATTGGTATCTATTTTTGTGTACTAGTGTGGGTTTGATGTTTGTGTACTGGTGTGGGTTTGAGTACTGGTGTGGATTTGATGTTTGTGTACTAATGTATGTTTTTCTTCTAGTTGTTGTGTTTGTATTAAGTTGGTTTTGGTGGACTAGTCTTCGCTAGTAACCCTTTCTAATGAATATGCACCTTTAGACCCAAAAAAAAAAAAAGTAAAATTTTAATTTCCATATGTTTAAATTCTATGATTATCCAAACAAGTGAAATTGTAATTTCCATCATTTTTAAAATTCTACATTATAATATCCAAACAGTAGAATTTGCAATTCAGAAAATTGTAAATAACGGAATTGCAAATGATGAAATTTGTAAATTCTCATTAAATTAGAAATCCTTCATCCAAACACACTCGTACTGATTTAGGTTCCAAATCCAACCATGTCCATTCCTATTCTAATTGGGTTCAAAAAGTCTTTATTTTTAAACATTATTTACTATTTGTTATCTATTCATGCTAACCAGAATATAACTTTCATGACTAACTTGGGAAAAGTCCTCATTTTTAGACATGATACTAAGAGGTAGTATGCTCATGACGTAATCTTCTTCTTTTTTTAAGACTTTTATGATCTATTTAACCAGGAGAAGTGGAATGCTGAGTTGTGCGTGCGCAATGAATGACGGAAAGACTGGATCCCAAATTGAAGTACATAATAAATTTTGATGACTAATATAAAGTACAAAAACCATTACCTCGATTAATAACATTTCTTCCAAACATATAATAAATAATCTCGAATTTGATTATCGTAAAAAATTTTACAAATTTACTGTGCACTGTTACAGTGATATGACAGAACCATTTACCTAACAAATATATTGCCATAAAATTGAACATGACGTTCAAATTAAAAAAACTGTTGCTTGGAATCCAAGAAAAAGGGCAAGAGTTGCGCTCGTTTGCACTGGGACTGATCAAGTACGTCCTCCTCCAAGTAATTAACTTAGTTTTGATTTGAATTGGTAAGCAAAAGCTGATTATTAAAGCATTTGAAAAATTACTCAAGTCTGCACTCAACTGACAATTTGCTCTCTGAGCTTACCAACAAATTAGAAAAAAATGGTTGTCTTTCTTCTTCACTTGTTTTTTTTTTTTACCAAAAGATCAAAAACTTTATTAATAACGAATAGCAACACCAGCATCAAAGCTATAGTATCAAACAACCACTCCGTCCCCAGTTTATCCCAACAGTGATACCCACCAACCCTAGTAACAAAGGCAGCTACAAGATGCGTAGCTTTATTAGCCTGCCGGGATGCATACACATATTGAACACTTCTCAACTGCAAGGCCAGTGTATGGATATAAAAAACAATACAGTCCAGATCGACGTCACCGAGACTCTGTCCAAGAAGGGTGTTAACAAGACCCAAAACATCTGACTCAATCACCATCTGCTCATGGCCAGCCAACAAACAATGGGAGAGAGCGCACCGCACCTCCTCTGCTTCAGCCACCAACCTCGATCAGACAGAGGCCCCATTTACCCCCCGCAGACACCAGCAGCCCAAAACAGTCTCGAATGACCCAACCAACACCACCACACGCCGTCTCCCTACTCCAGGCACCATCACAGTCAACCTTCAGGACGCCCAGGGCTGGTTTCCTCCTACGGTGCACCACTTCACCACCACCCAAATCCGGCGGTCTAGGCTGCGAGAACTGTCCCCCCAAGACCGGGACCCCAAGCTCGCGGAATTCAGCCACACATTTTGTAAGGTTTCCAATGGCCTCCTCTAGTGGCACTGGAATACCCTCAAACACCCTCCGATTCCGGCACTTCCAAATCCTCCAGAGCCCAAAAGTAAGCGACTGGATCAGCTCCTCCCGATGAGATAAATGAAGGAATTTAGCAACCAGACGCTGCCAAACACCTGGAAAATAACCCCCCTCTAAAACACTGACATCAATCATAAGAGGGCTCCCAAATAAGAAGACCATAGCAAACTGGCAGTGAAAAAATAAATAGACCTCGGTTTCCTCAGCAAGACCACAAACAGGGCAAACAGGATCCACCACCAAGCGACGGCGCATCAAATTTGACCGAACTGCAAGAGTGTTATTACAGCCCCTCCAAACAAACTGCTTAAGCTTTGGCGGAACCTTCATAGACCAGATTTGACTCCATTTCGGGCCCTGAGCGGGAGAGGAACTGGGCTCCCCATCCCCCCGTCTACCTAACTCTTCATTTCTATGCAAATACAAAGCAATACCATATGCCGATTTCACTGAATAACAACCAGTTTTGTTGAAATGCCACATCCACCTATCTCCCAAGCCCCACTGGCTGAGGGGCAGCTGGAGAATAACATGAGCCTCCTCCTTTTGAAAGCATCGAGCTATCAACTCAGCCCTCCAAGTGGGGGTGTCCTGATTAATTAAATCTTTCACATAGGGTGGAATATTATGATGTGAGGAAGTCACCTTAAATGTGTAGGGAGTCGGCAGCCAAGGGTCGGACCTAGATCGTACCTGTGCACCATCACTAATCCTCCACCTCAAGCCCGTCGCTAGGATTTTCCGACCTTGAATAAGTCCCTTCCACCCCCAGGAGGACCGGCGGCCCACCTGCGCCTGTAGGAAGGACCCATTGGGGTAGTACTTGTCACACAGCACATGTACAAGTAGCAATGAGGGATCATGAACGATACGGCAGCCAATCTTCCCAAGCATTGCCAAGTTGAAACATTCCAAGTCCCGGAAACCTAGCCCTCCCACCTTCGGCGCCCGTGACACCTTCTTCCATTCCACCCAATGGACCCCACGCTGTCCATGTTGTTTCCCCCACCAATAATTGGCAACCAGCCTCTCAATATCCCTGCACACACCAATCGGAAGTTTAAAGCACGACATAGCATAATTAGGCATGGCCATGGCCACCACCTTTATCAATATCTCCTTACCTGTCGGGGAGAGAAACTACTCCTACCACCCTTGCATTTTACTAGCAATTCTATTCCGCACTTCATCAAATGTTACCCGTTTCGACATACAAAAATCCGCCTGGAGACCAATATACTTCCCAAACCTATCCCGGGCCGCGATCTGGAATCTCCGAGACAACCTACCCCGCAGGCCCTTTGAGAAATTCCCCACAAAGAACATGGAACTTTTCTCCAGGTTGACAAGTTGGCCGGATGCCTCTGCATAACAATCAAGGATACTCTTCACTGTATCAATTTCCCTAGACGTAGCACGGCAAAATAAAACCGCATCAACTGTCAGGACCCGTCCCGAATTTCCCCTCGAAACCCGGGAAGAACCCTGATCCCGTCTGACAACCTAAGGAAAGGTTCCCAATTACCCTTTCGTCCTTATAAAATTTAATAATAATAAATACTTTATCCTGTCAGACAAGGGATTTAAGCACTTCAAATTCCCGTAAGTAAATATCAACCAAATACAATAATATCAGAGCGTCTAAGTAGGATCAAGATACAAATTAGATATCCTACTCAAGTACAACTACACAGCGTAGCCGGAAGTGCTAATGCCTCTGCCTCGAGATAATGTCCGCGTCAACTCTACGGCCTGAAGGGGGTTTAAACACAAAATTTGTGAGTGGACAAAAATAATCGTTTATAAAACGTTTTCCAAGGAATATTACCTTTTTCCCCCTCCATTTATAAAACCATGCATGCATCACATAAACAATTCATGTTATAAAAACATCATCTTTAAATCACCGGCATTTCCATTACTCTTTAAACCACTCAGTAGGACTCACACAAAATCCATATAAGGAAAACACATTGTGATCCACAATCTGGTTTGAAAATCATCCTCAAAAGAGTTCAAAATCATTTATTTCAACCTAGACACATAACATCCCAAATCCACTTTCCTCGACACATCCACTAGCCACCAGGGTATCCCTTGGGGTGTACTAGTCCTGTACTATGCTATCACATCAGTCGGCCTATCTCTCGACTAGCATATCATATCATTTATATTGCATCAGTTGGCCTATCTCTCGACTAGCATATCATATCATTATATTGGATCAGTCGGCCTATCTCTCGACTAGCATATCATATCATTATATTGGAGGTTCACCGGGTTCACCGCTAATAACGGATCCTCATCCTGAGTCCTGGCCTCCCTCAAATCAGAGTTTATCTTGGAGGTTCATCGGGTTCACCGTTAATAACGGATCCTCATCCCGAGTCCTGGCCTCCCTCAAATCAGTGTTTATCTTGGAGGTTCATCGGGTTCACCGCTAATAACGGATCCTCATCACGAGTCCTGGCCTCCCTCAAATCAAAACCCAAGTCATTGACTCAATAATTTCCAGGTCAAAACGTTATCAAACCGAGTCTAAAACCATGATATTTCTCAAATCATACTTTAACTGAAATAGTGGAAAATATGTGTCTAGAAATCATTTCTAACATTCAGAAATTCAATGCCACAATACATAACCGTATTTACACAAAGATATTTTTATGCATGCATTTCAGTTTATAAAACAAAGTCCACTCACAAACCTGTTCAAGCTAGCTCAATCCCGTCTCGCTCGTTCCTCTGAGGTTCCCGGAACAATATCGCCTGTCAAAAACAACAATCGGGATTACCGGCTAGTAATAAGACTCTTATATAACAACTTCCTAAACCTCGGGAAGTCTACCCATGCTGTTCCTAGAAATCACAGCAACTTCGGACACTTAAAACGACCTCTAAACGATGTCCGATCAACCTGAAACCTGTACCAACAGATTCAGAACGTCGAAAACTAGTTACCACGCGCCGCCGTAACCTCAGAATCTGCCCCACGCGCCGCCGGAAGGTCAGAATACGCGCCCACGCGCCGTCATGCATCCTCATGCGCCGGTCACGCGCCTGCTACAGTTCCCACGCCCCTGAACCGGTCCAACCCGATTCGGCTCAACCTGACCCGGTCCAACCCGACCCGATCGGTTCACTCAACTCGACCGGTTCAACTCGACCCGACCGGTCATCGGTGACTCGCCGGAGAAGACGATCGGCTGCCGACGCCGTCGCTGGAGGATGGCCGGAGAAGATGACTGGACAGCCACCTCCGCCGCCGTCTGGTTCGCCGGAATCCTCCATTTCCGACCGAAACTCCAAGCTTTATAACTTCCTCAAAACTCAACCATTTTACACAAATTTTACGTCTAAATCTATCTACTCAAACCCAGGAATCCAAATATAACCTCAAAACATCAAACACGTACCTGTATAAGCCGAAAAATCGATCGAAAGATCCGAAACTTCCTTTACTCGGTTCGGCTTCCACCGTGGTCCTCTCCTTCGATGGTTGGTACGGTTGTGATCGTGGGAAGGAGTAGAATACGATTAGTTGATCAAAATGGGAAGTTAAAGCCTTGAATCCAACGTTGACTTTTGGTTTTTCTCTTGGTTTTTCGCACGGTTTGGTTCAATGGTTTCGGGTGTGTTTGTGTTATGTTTGTTACAGAAAGAGTGAGTGAGATGATAAGGAGATGAAGATGAAATGAAGATGAAATGAAGATGTAGCATAATTGAGGTTAAAATATCTCCCCTCTATGGCAAATTACCAAAATGCCCTTGCACATCTAGACCCACAACTTCCGTATACGAACTCCGTTTCCTGCGTGCCGCCTGTCTACGAACTCGTGAGTTCGAGACCTACGCAACGGTACCCGAAACACCACCAAAAGTGTCTTGAAATAAAACTTGATTTCCAAGCCCTTTACCGATCAAGGGTAAAATCGTCATTTAATAAAAATAATTGCATAAAATCAATAATTAAAATTTCCGGGTTGTTACATCAACAACAAAGAAAAGATGGGTGATGTGCAAAGCACTGGACTCCATCAATCTAAACCCATGAATGGCCCCATCCTCCTCCCGCTGGCGAAAGAGAGAGGAAAGCCCTTCCGTACAAACCAAGAAAAGAAAGGGCGACATAGGATCACCCTGCAGGAGCCCCCTGCTAGGCGAAAAATAGCCAGTTTCCTCCCCATTGACTAGGACACTGTAGGAGACTGAAGACATGCATTCAAAAATCAACCCACAAAATCGGTCATCTACCCTAAGGCCTTTGAGCATATATACCACAAAACTCCACTCCACTTATCATAGGCCTTAGCCATATCTAGCTTCAGAGCCAGATCCTTATCTTCCCGTTTACCGCGATGCTTCATAGAATGAAGAAGCTCATGGAAAACAAGAATACTATCCTGTATTTGCCGTCCCGACACGAAAGCTGACTGGTTTACACTAATAATCGGATCCATCACCAACTTCAACCGATTAGTAAGGAGTTTTGAAATGACCTTATAAATGACATTGCAAAGTGCAATAGGGCGCAACTGAGACATCTTGATCGGGCTAGGGACCTTGGGAATCAGATAGAGATGAGTGTCATTAATTTTCCGAAGGAGCCGTCCTAACCTCCCAAAGTGCATCACCATCTCGCAGATATCCCCTCACACCACCTCCCAATTTTTCTGGAAAAAACCACTAGTGAACCCATCCAGCCCCGGGGCCTTAGAAGGGTTAATCTGAAACATCACGACCTTCACTTCATCCCGAGTAAAGGGTGCCAAGATACCCTTATTTTCCTCCTACGTAACTCGCCTCCCAATACAATTCAAAATGGCAGGGCATGGTGGAGGATGAGTAGTAGTGAATAGCTGTTCAAAATAGTCCACCACCACATGATGCATTTGAGTGCCCTCCTCCACCACTCCCCTTCCTGGTTTTCAAGTCTCCTCAGTCTATTAAATCGCCGGTGTTTGACTGTGGAGGGGTGAATTTTTTTTGTGTTTTTATCACCCTCCTGTAGCCACTGTACTTGAGCCTTTTGTTTCCAATAACACTCCTCCTCACGGATCAAGCGCTTCAGCTCTAACTCCTTTTGTCGCACCCAAACCCCATCAAAGGAGGGTTGCACATAAGTACCACGTAGTTTCTAATGTAATTCTTGAATAAGTACCTTGCTATTGAGCTGGTTACTCTTCCTCCATCCAAGAAGACCCGCCTGCACCCCCTTCAGATTTTCACAAACTTGGAAGGCCTTTGAGCCCCGAGTCTCATGTTGCAAGCAATCTTTAATCACCGGTCGGCAACACTGTTCATTCCCCCATCTAGAGTCAAAGACAAACCTCTTCCTTGGCCGGTATAAAGGCAGTGCTAAACACAGTAGAAGCATCAGGGGGTCGGACCCTTCCTCAAGGAGGTGGTGGAGAGTCACGGGTGGGTACAACTCCACCCACTCCACGGTGGCCAAGCCAAGGTTCAAGCGAGCCTGAATGAACCCCGAGTCCCTTTTGTTTCTCCAAGTAAACAGATGCCCTTGGTACCCCAAATCAAGCAATCGATTATCATCCACAAATTCTCGAAAGGAAAGCATTGAATTTTCAGACCGAACAAGGCCCTCTTCTTTTTCGGTAACTTACAGCACATCATTGAAATCCCCCATCAGAAGGCAAGGATCCCCACATCTGGCAATACGAGCCCCCAAGCTCCTTCATTGATCCTCACAGATCCTATCATCTGTACTTGCATATATAGAAAACAATCGCCAAGTATAACCAGAATTAGCATCCTTTATTAAAGCTTCAATAAAAAGATCACCATATTTAACTAACACTACTTGTTGAACATCCCTCTAAAAAATAAAAAGGCCACCACTCAAGCCCCGTGTGTAATAACCCGGAATTTCAATTATTGGATTTACGTAAATTATTTATGTAAAATGACAATTTTACCCTTGCTTGTTAAGGGGCATGAAAGTCAAATTTTTTTTCAAAACATTTTTGGTGGTGTTTTGGATACCATTGCGTAGGTCTCGAACTCACGAGTTCGTAGACAGGCAGCACGCGGAAAATGGAGTTCGTGGATGAAAGTTATGGGTCTATACGTGTAAGGGCAGTTTGGTAATTTGCCATAGAGGGGAGATATTTTTAACCCCCCCAAATCAGATTAATCTGATCCACATCATTTCATCTTCATCTCATTATCATCTCCCTTTCTCTCTGTGAAACACCCACACCGAACCCGTGCGAAAAAACATCCAAAAACCCACAAAGTCAACTTTTGATTCAAGGCTCTAACTTCCATTTTTATCAACTAATCGTATTCTACTCCTTCCCACGATCACAACCGTACCAACCATCGAAGGAGAGGACCACGGGGGAAGCCGAACCGGGTTCGAGTAGATAGATTTAGACGTAAAATTTGTGAAAAATGGTTGAGTTTTGAGGAAGTTGTAAAGCTTGAAGTTTCGGCCGGAAATGGGGGATTCCGGCGGAAACCAAACGGCGGCGCCGGCAGCCGGTCGTCTTTTCCGGCGAGTCACCGGTGATCGGTTGGGTCGAGTTGAACCGGTCGGATTAAGTGAACCGGTCGGGTCGAGTTTAACCGGTCGGATTGAGTGAATCGGTTGGGTTGAGTGAACCGGTCGGGTCGAGTTGGACCGGGTTGGACTGGTCCAGGCGCGTGGGCACTATAGTAGGCACGTGACCGGCGAGTGAGGGCGCATGGCGGCACGTGGGAGCGTGTTTAGACCTCCGTCGGCGCATGGCGGCAGGTCACGGTGGTGCGTGACAGCTAGTTTTTGACGTTCCGAATCTGTTGGTGCAGGTTTTGGGTCGATCGGACGTCGTTTAGGGGTTGTTTTTGGCGTTTGAAGTTGCTGCGCTTTCTAGGCCAGCATAGGTAGACCTCCCGGGGTTTAAGGGTTTATATTTAAGGTTCTTATTATTAGCTGGTAATCTCGATTATTAAGTTGGACAGGCGATATTACTCCAGGAACTTCAGGGGAGCGTACAGTTCGGGATTGAGCTTGCTTGGACAGGTTTGTGAGTGGACTTTTGGTTTATAAACTAAAATGCATGCATAAATGTATCTTTGATTTAAATACTGTTATGTATGGGTGCAATGAATTTCTGGAATTTAGAAATGATGATGGACACAAGTTTTCCAATATTTCAGTGAAAATGTGTTTTGAGAAATGGGCTGGTTTTTGTACTTGATTTTGATATCGTTTTGACGTGGTAACTATTTTAGTATGTGATTTGGGGTTTAGACCCGTAATTATGATATTATTGGTTTTGTCCATAAAATGATATTTCAAAGAATTTGGCTTAGGCCAAGAAACAAAGATTTCAAAATACATATTTGGTTCACTGGTTTTCTGTCCCGATGGTTACAGTTGCTCTGACTGGTGTTGAGGGGTTTTGCTCCGCTGGTTGTTGAGGGCTCGGACTTTGGTGTTGAGGGATCATGCTCCACCGGGTCGCGAGACTGTCTATGCATAGTACAGAGAGTTGTAATACAGATTTTAACAAATCTCAAGGGATACCCTGGTGTGTTGTGGATATGTCGGGAACAGTGGATTTGAGATATTATGTGTCCACATTGAATTAAATAATTTTAAACTCCATTGGGGAGGATTTTCAAACCAAACTTTGGACCACAAAGTATTTTCGTTAAACAGATTTTATGTGAGTCCAACTAAGTGGTTTTAAAGAGAAATGGAATTTCGATGGTTTCAAATAATGTTATTATATCATAAACTGTTTTATGTTATGCATGCATGGTTTTATAAATGGAGGGGAAGAAAGGTATTTCCTCGAAAAAGAATTTATAAATGATTATTTTTGTCCGCTCACAACTTTTGTGTTTAAACCCCTTCAAGCTGTTGAGTTGAGTTGACGCGGACACTTATCTCGAGACAGAGGCATTAGTACTTTCGGCTGCACTGTGTAGTTATACTTGAGTATGATATCTAAATTATACTCTTGATCTTACTTAGACGCTCTGATATTATATTGTATTTGGTTGGTCATTAATTACGGGAATTATTGAGTGCTTGAATCCCTTGTCTGACAAGTGGAAGTATTTATTATTATTATAATTTGTATGGATTGAATGGTATTTTGGGAACCTTTCCTTAGGTTGTCAGACGGGATCAGGGTTCTTCCCGGGTTTCGAAGGGAAATTTGGGATGGGTCCTAACAATTGGTATCAGGGCACTAGGTTTAAATTCATGTAGACCGTACATTTAGATTACAATTATTTTGGTATTGATGAGTTATAATTCTTTTCCACGTATAATGCCTCCGAGACGCGATTCCCATCAATAGTCTGGAAACAGTGGGTATACACATCAACCCGCAGTAGAGCCAGATATGAGGCAAACACTGGAACAATTGGGTCACACTTTGACTTATGTACTTCAGAGTAGGGATGCTACTGAAGGTTCGGACATTGAGAAAGCCTAGAGATTAGGGGCTACAATATTTAAGGGCGACTCTAGCCCAGATGATGCAGCGGAGTGGATTACTCGTTTAGAGCGAGTATTCTCAGTTATGAGATGTCCTCAGGGGGACAGGGTGCTGTTAGCCACTTATCATTGGTGGAACGCATTAGAGCTATCAGGTTGGGAGGTCAGTACAATTACCTGGGCGACTTTTCGGGAGAAGTTCCTTGAGCAATTTTATCCTTGCTCGTACCGAGATGCCAGGGAGGCTGAGTTCTTGCACTTACAGCAGGGAGATATGACAGTGGCTGAGTATGAGCAGAAATTCATAAAGTTGACTCGGTTTGCACCGGCTCTAGTGGCAACTGAGAGGGACAAACGACGCATATTTGAAAATGGGCTGAGGGGCGAACTTCAGTCAGCGGTAACGGCTGCAGCTCATACTTGATTAAGAGACGTGTCTGACGATGCAGCTAGTGTAGAGTTGAGCATGGGTTTGCCAGTCCAGCAGCAGTTTAGGGGTTCCAGGTGACACCGGGATCGCTGGGATATTGGAGCCTCTAGTCAGGGACCGTCCAAGAGAGGCAGTTTCAGTTCTGGATCTACTGAGGGTGCGGGATCTGGATCAGGCAGTGGTGCAGCCAGATAGGCACCGCAATCATCCGCTCGTTCTAGTGGTGCTTCAGTGCAGTCAACTGGAAGACTAAGTGGCAGCTCCGGTGGCACTGGATGTTACTTATGTGGGGAGATTGGTCACATAAGGAAATTTTGCCCACATCTTCATCCGGGCAGTAGTTCCTAGGGGCGAGGTGCTACCGAACAAAGGCAGAGGACAGTTCAGACGTCTGGTATTGCAGCTGGAAGCCAGATTCAATCCAGTGGGGCCAACCGGGCCAATTCGACGAACAGGGCCAGTGGGTCCAATAGGGCCAGAAGCAGACCGTGGGGTCGTGGTAAATCTTTGGATACACAAGCCTGATTTTTTTCTAGGTCGCAACAGGAGGCCCGAGCAGCACCAGATGTGGTCACGGGTACGTTATCTATTTTTAACCGTGATGCTTATGTTTTGATAGATCCTGGGGCGACTCATTCTTTCATTTCTCGGGGTTTTACATTGTTTACTGATAGAGAATTGTCTCCGATTGGTTGGGACATGGGTATTAGTACTTCTACTAGGAATATGTTAGTGGCGAATCTCGTGATTCGTAGTTGTCCAGTGTTAGTGGAAGGTCATGCATTAGAGGCGGATTTAATCCCCTTAGATATTTTTGATTTTGATGTGATTCTGGGGATGGATTAGTTGACTATGCACCATGCCTCTATTGATTGTTATGACAAGATAGTGGATTTTCAGAGTCCAGGTTTACCCGAACTTACATTCAGGGGAGATCGTAGGGTACTACCCTGTGGAGTGATATCAGCTTTGACCGCTGAGAAATTGTTGAGCAAAGGTTGTGAGGGTTACTTGGCTCATGTGTTTGATTCTCGGGATACTCCGATGAGAGTGGAGGATATTCCAGTGGTGAGTGAGTTCTCTGATGTGTTTCCAGATGATCTTCCAGGATTGCCACCTCACCGGGAGATTGAGTTCACTATAGAGCTTTTACCAGCTACTCAACCTATCTCACAGGCACCATATAGAATGGCACCGGCAGAATTGCGAGAGTTGAAGACTCAGTTGCAGGATTTGGTGAATATGGGATTTATTCGCCCAAGTGTTTCACCTTGGGGTGCACCAGTGTTATTTGTGAGGAAAAAGGATGGTGGTCTGAGGTTATGTATCGACTACCGGCAGCTAAATAGGGCTACGGTGTGGAATAAGTATCCTTTGGCAAGGATAGATGATTGTTTGATCAACTTAAGGGGGCAAGATATTTTTCGAAAATTGACCTTCGATCCGGGTACCATCAGTTGAGGATCAGAGAAAGGGATGTTCAGAAAACAGCTTTCAGGACTCGTTATGGTCATTATGAGTTCCTGGTGATGCCTTTTGGGTTGACTAATGCTCCAGCAGCATTTATGGATTTGATGAATAGGGTGTTCCAAAAGTGTTTGGATCAGTTTGTGATTGTGTTCATCGATGACATCTTGGTGTATTCGAGGAGTGCTAAGGCACATGAGAAGCACTTAAGGTTGGTGCTGAATATGCTTAGGAAAAAGCATTTGTTTGCCAAGTTCAGTAAATGCCAGTTTTGCTGAATATGCTGAGGGTATCAGCGTAGATCCCCAAAAGGTTGAGGCAGTGGCAAACTGGGAGCAACCGAGGACAGTGACAGAGGTGAGGAGTTTTCTGGGTTTGGCAGGATATTATCGACAGTTCGTAGAAGGATTTTCTACGATAGCAGGGCCGTTGACTCAGTTGACGAGGAAAGGAAACAAGTTTGACTGGGGAGCTGATTGTGAACAGGGATTTCAGGAGCTGAAGAGGAGGTTGACTTCTGCTCCAATATTAACCCTTCCTGATGATATTGGGGGATTCGAGGTGTATAGTGATGCATCATTGCGGGGTATAGGATGCGTGTTGATGCAGCATGGGAAGGTGATAGCCTATGCTTCTAGACAACTTAAACCCCATGAGTTGAATTATCCCACACATGATTTGGAGTTAGCTGCAGTGGTGCATGCACTGAAAATCTGGCGTCATTATTTATACGGGGAGACGTATCGGATCTTCACCGACCATAAGAGTTTAAAGTACTTGTTCACCCAAAAGGACCTGAATCTGAGGCAGAGAAGATGGCTTGAGCTAATTAAGGATTATGATTGTACCATAGAGTACCATCCAAGGAAAGCCAATGTTGTGGCGGATGCCTTGAGAAGGAAATCCATGGGTTCTTTGGCCCATTTGCATACAGTTTACCTACCGTTACTAGTAGAGTTCCGTAGAGCAGGGATAGTATTGGACATGGATAACCAGGGGGCTAGTTTCCATGTGAGGCCTGTTCTGATTGATCGTATTATTGAGGCTCAACTCCTTGATCCTACATTGTGCATTATCAGGATGGAGTTGGAGGCTGGAAACAGGATGGACTATGCACTTAGGAATGATGGAGCCTTGGTTAGAGATGGCCGGATGTGCGTACCGAATGAGCTGGAGCTAAAGAGGAAATTCTTGAGGAGGCTCATAGTTCGGCTTATGCTATGCATCCAAGTGGTACCAAGATGTATCATACCCTAAGGAAACACTATTGGTGGACTGGGATGAAAAGGGAAATTTCTGAGTTTGTGAGTAGATGCCTGTAATGTCAGCAAGTGAAAGCAGAGAGGCAGAAACCATAAGGGGCACTTCAACCATTACCTATTCCGGAATGGAAGTGGGATCACATTACGATGGATTTTGTGTATAAACTTCCAAGGACACAGAAGGCTTTTGGCACTACCTTGCATTTTAGTACATCTTTTCATGCTCAGACGGATGGTCAGTCTGAGAGGACAATCCAGGTTTTGGAGGATATGATGAGAGCCTGTGTACTGCAGTTTAAAGGGAACTGGGATTCACACCTGGCTCTGATGGAATTTTCTTATAATAATAGTTATCAGTCGAGTATTGGGATGTCTCCTTTCGAGGCACTATATGGGAGGCAGTGCAGGACACCGTTATTCTGGAACGAAGTGGGTGAAAGGAAACTGTTAACACCAGAGTTGGTGGATGCGACTGAGGAAAAGATAAGAATCATCAGAGAAAGGTTGAAGACAGCTCAGGATCGCCAGAAGAGCTATGCAGACCGTCGAACCAGAGACCTTGAGTTTGAGGTAGGTGACTGGGTGTTCTTGAAACTATCTCCTTGGAAGGGAATGGTACGTTTCGGTAGACGAGGAAAACTGAGTCCTCGTTACATTGGTCCGTATGAGATTTTGGAGAGGATAGGACCAGTGGCATATCGTCTTGCTTTACCATCGGAATTATCAAGAGTTCATAATGTTTTCCATGTATCTTTGCTCCTGAAATATTTGTTTGATGAGTCTCACATATTGGAAGAGCAGCCACTTGAGCTGAAAGATGATTTGACCTTTGAGGAGCAACCGGTGCAAATTTTGGATTGGAAGGAGAAGGTATTGCGCATAAAGAGTATTCCTCTAGTTAAAGTGTTGTGGAGGAATCATAACGTAGAGGAGGCCACGTGGGAAACCAAGGAACTAATGCGGGAGCAATATCCTCATTTGTTCCAAGGGTAGAGTTGAATTTCGAGGATGAAATTTCTTAAGGGGGGTAGATTGTAACAACCCGGAATTTCAATTATTGGATTTACGTAAATTATTTATGTAAAATGACGATTTTACCCTTGCTTGTTAAGGGGCGTGAAAGTCAAATTTTGTTTCGAAACAGTTTTGGTGGTGTTTTGGATACCGTTGCGTAGGTCTCAAACTCACAAGTTCATAGACAGGCGGCACGCGAAAAACGGAGTTCGTGGATGAAAGTTATGGGTCTAGACGTGTAAGGGCAGTTTGGTAATTTTCCATAGAGGGGATCTCATTATCATCTCCCTTTCTCTCTGTGAAACACCCACACCGAACCCGTGCGAAAAAACACCCAAAAACCCACAAAGTCAACTTTTGATTCAAGGCTCTAACTTCCATTTTTGATCAACTAATTGTATTCTACTCCTTCCCACGATCACAACCATACCAACCATCGAAGGAGAGGACCACGGGGGAAGCCGAACCGGGTGTAGGAAGTTTCAGATCTTCCGATCGATTTTTCAGCTTACACAGGTACGTGTTTGTGGTTTTGAGGTCATATTTGGATTCCTGGGTTCGAGTAGATAGATTTAGACGTAAAATTTGTGAAAAACGGTGAGTTTTGAGGAACTTGTAAAGCTTGAAGTTTCGGCCGGAAATGGGGGATTCCGGCGGAAACCAAACGGCGCTGCCGGCAGCTGGCCGTCTTCTCCGGCGAGTCACCGGTGACTGGTCGAGTCGAGTTGAACCGGTCGAGTTAAGTGAACCGGTCGGGTCGAGTTGAACCGATCGAGTTGAGTGAACCGATCGGGTTGAGTGAACCGATCGGGTCGAGTTGGACTAGGTTGGACCAGTCCAGGCGCGTGGGCACTGTAGCAGGCGCGTGACCGGTGAGTGAGGGCGCGTGGCGGCGCGTGGGCGCATGTTCCGACCTTCCATCGGAGTATGGTGGAGCGTGGGGCCGAGTCTGAGGTCACGGTGGCGTGTGACATCTAGTTTTTGACGTTCCGAATCTGTTGGTGCAGGTTTTGGGTCGATCAGACGTCGTTTAAGGGTTGTTTTGGGCGTTTGAAGTTGCTGTGTTTTCTAGGCCACCATTGGTAGACCTCCCGGGGTTTAGGGGGTTTATATTTAAGGTTCTTATTATTAGCTAGTAGTCTCGATTATTAATTTGGACAGGTGATACTGCTCCAGGAACTTCAGGGGAGCGTACAGTTCGAGATTGAGCTTGCTTGGACAGGTTTGTGAGTGGACTTTTGGTTTATAAACTAAAATGCATGCATAAATGTATCTTTGATTTAAATACTGTTATGTATGGGTGCAATGAATTTCTGGAATTTAGAAATGATGATGGACACATGTTTTCCAATATTTCAGTGAAAGTGTGTTTTGAGAAATGGGCTGGTTTTTGTACTTGATTTTGATATCGTTTTGACGTGGTAACTATTTGAGTATGTGATTTGGGATTTTGACCCGTAATTATGATATTATTGGTTTTGGCCATAAAATGATATTTCAAAGAATTTGGCTTAGGCCAAGAAACAAAGATTTCAAAATACAGATTTGGTTCACTGGTTTTCTGTCCCGATGGTTACAGTTGCTCTGACTGGTGTTGAGGGGTTTTACTCCGCTGGTTGTTGAGGGCTCGGACTTTGGTGTTGAGGGGTCATGCTCCGTCGGGTCGCGAGACTGTCTATACATAGTACAGAGAGTTGTAATACAGATTTTAACACTTATCAAGGGATACCCTGGTGTGTTATGGATATGTCGGGAACAGTGGATTTGAGATATTATGTGTCCACGTTGAATTAAATAATTTTAAACTCCGTTGGGGAGGATTTTCAAACCAAACTTTGTACCACGATGTATTTTCATTATACAGATTTTATGTGAGTCCAACTAAGTGGTTTTAAAGAGAAATGGAATTTCGATGGTTTCAAATAATGTTTTTATATCATAAACTGTTTTATGTTATGCATGCATGGTTTTATAAATGGAGGGGGAGAAAGGTATTTCCTCGAAAAAGGATTTATAAATGATTATTTTTGTCCACTCACAACTTTTGTGTTTAAACCCCTTCAGGCTGTTGAGTTGAGTTGATGCGGACACTTATCTTGAGGCAAAGGCATTAGTACTTTCGGATGCGCTGTGTAGTTATGCTTGAGTAGGATATCTAAATTATACTCTTGATCCTACTTAGACGCTCTGATATTATATTGTATTTGGTTGGTCATTAATTACGGGAATTATTGAGTGCTTGAATCCCTTGTCTGACAAGTGGAAGTATTTATTATTATTATAATTTGTAAGGATTGAATGGTATTTTGGGAACCTTTCCTTAGGTTATCAGACGGGATCAGGATTTTTCCCGGGTTTCGAGGGGAAATTCGGGGCGGGTCCTGACACGTGGCTCAACATCATGCATGAAAGGCATCCTCAACTTAATTTTTAGATAACCAAACCGTCTACTATTATTCTTCGTCTCCAGTAATACCACGATGTTAGGTTGATGAAGCAGAGTTTGCTCCACCAGGTTATGAATGGTCTGCATACCTCTGATACCCTGACTGTTCCAGTATAGAGCATTCATGGCGACTAGGAAGAGGTGGAACGTGCACCCCTTCTCTTAAGAGAGCCATTAAGGTAGGTCTCGACCACCTGAGAAACACATACTTCCACTCCACACTCCAGCTTTCTCCGCCTAGCCACACCGTCACGCAACAAATGGTGAGATTCAAGCACCCTCCAGCGCCAGCCGTCGCCGTTTACCCAGGCCCTCCCGCCAGTATGATAGGCATAAGTTGTAAAGGGTCAGACTGCTAGGACACAGGAATGTCAAGACCTCTCCAATCTCCAAAGTCTGCATAGCATCCCGTCCATGACTAGATTCCTCATCAGCCAACGCCCCAGAAACCAAGGTTTCCATCTCATCACCAATCTGTCCAAAAGTAGTATGTGTGGGAGGGACCGGACCAGATGTATCCCCACCCTCAGTCTGCACTACAGGGCCATGTTCCCGGTCACCCAGTCCTCCTCTCTCCCGGTCCATCGGAGAGTCACTTAGACCCCCTTCAGTCAATTCACCCCATCTGCCAATCAACCCAGCATCAAAAGAAGCCACCAAGACCCTTGTACGCCACACCTCCTCCTCTTTTTGTGCACGTATACTCGCAGCTAATCCAGAGGCAATCCCATCCCCTCGGCGTCTCCCCCGACCGCCGATTCCCAATGCCTCCTTACCACTGCTCTGCCTGCAAACAACACTACGTAGGGGACATCCCCTAAGACTCGTCTTTGCCTCCATACCGCCAAATGCCAGACCCCGGTCCTCCCCCACCCCCGCCATTTCAGAACCTCCACATCGCTTAGTAATGTGACCTAAAAAGCCACACACCAAGCAGTACGCCGACATAACTCATATTTGAAGTCAAACCATTGCTGCCCCTCCACCGGGAACTCCACAAATGTCCTATGCATCAATGGGTCATCCACCCTCATTCGAACTCGGACACGAAAAAACCGTATGATACACTCCTTGCCCCAAGACGTTTCAACCTCCAACACAGCCCCCACAAGGCCTCCAATTTTCTTGGCCACTGCAACAGTCATGGTGAAATGAGGGATACCATGAAGTTGCACCCAGAAGGAGGAGTGGTTCATCCTCAGACGCCTGGGGTTTCTGGTGCTTTTCCATTCTTTCAGGATTACCAAGGCCTCCATAAAACTCCATGGTTCTATGTCCAACCAATATCTGTTGCATATCCTGCTGAACAACAAGGTAGGACATGAATTTTTTCTCCTTAATCACCCGAATGGAAACCCCCTCCCTCCCCTTCTAGAGACCCGAGAAAAACCGCACAAAGGCATCACTGTTGATTCCCTTATCCGTGAAAACCTCTACCACAGGACAGAAATGGAACCCTAAAGGGAGGTCCTTGACTTCCTCTTGTAACACCCGAAAACCCAGCCGCTCTCTCTCCAAGAGTCGAAGATGAGAACCGAATTTCTTTTCCAAGTCTACAATGTCCATTGTAGCTCCCAGCCACCACTCTACAACCCACCCCTGCGATCACTTGCACTCATGGTCTCAAACAGCAGCCATAAGAGACCAGGACGAGACCAACGTCCCAACCCTAACTAATCAACCGAACCGTTGCAGACCATATCCCACACCCGCCGCCTGCCCTTTACGATCACCACCCGACCAGGCCTCAAGTCCTCCTCAGGTCACAGTCGCAAACCGCAGCCCACCAACACGATCAACACCAAAGCAAGGAACCAACGACACCCTCAGAATATTTTCCGGTGTGCCGGCGCCCTAAACCCTAGCAGACCAAAAAAACTCTCCTTTCGAGAGACTTATTCTTCTCTTCTTTCAAGTAGCTACTTTTGTAGCTTCTTTGGACTTCAATTTCTCCATCTTTCCAAATGGCCTCACCACCATATTTCTCGAAGGAGAGGCTTCCATCGACGCCAAATTCCTTAGACTAGTCACAAGCGGTGTTGGCGAAAGTGTTGGTCGAGCCACCTACACTCAACCTTTCCTCCTCCGTGAAAATGCCACCGGAAAACTCACCAGTTTCATTACAAATTTCACATTCGTTATCGACTACCAAGGAAAAATGCCCTACGCTGATGGACTCATCCTTTTCTTAGTGCCAAACGAGTCGTTGCTTAACATCACTTATGGAAAAGGCAGCGCTCTAGACCTCCCATTCGCAAACCCTCCAAACGCCGAGTCCACAACTGAGTACCCGTTTGTTACCGTGGAGTTTAATATCTTCTTGTTGAAAGTTAATGCATATTTTCTAGAAAATTCTACATAATGCTAGAGAGTACAAGAAGCATCAAGAACAAAGGAGATGAATATTTGAGAAAGATGTGGGGAATTCTAGAGAATACAAGATGAATGAAGAAGATTCAAGAGAGACTAGCCAAGACAAACTTTAGAGCATTCTAGAGAAGAAAGAAGAATATCATTCTAGAAAGCTTTAGAAAAGCTTCATCAAGTATAGCAATCTCTAGCAAAATCTAGAGAAATTATAATGAGATATTGTAAGAGATTAATCTACAAAATTCTAGAAACTAACTACAATTAGTGCCTAAGATCTCTATACATAGAGGTGTGGTGCCATCAAATGGATGTAATGCAAGAGTGAAGAAGAAACAAGGGAGAGTGAAGTGAGCTCCACAAAGAGAGCTTTGAGTGATACTAGTCGGAAGTAGCTAGGTCTTAGGTGAGAAGCTAAACACTAGCCCGCCTAAGTAATGTCTTGTACTATTCACGACAAGAAAATCGAGGTTGCCCGACAAAGTTTTGCCCGACGAAGGAATATTCGGCGAGTAAACAACGTTTGCCTGAAGAACCCGAAGGCTCACCGGGTAAACTGTTGGCTGGAAAATCAAGATGTTGACGCGCAAAATACGAGTGTTTGCCCGACGATATGTACCATCCGTCGCGCAAGAGTATATATAACGACGATTATTCGTCGTCGAGTAACACTTGGCGTTGTCTCTATTGTGCCCGACGAATCATTAAACTTTGCCCGACGAATAACATTCTTTGGGCAAAAGTCTAAACACACTAAATAACCGAGACGCTCTCCTTTCTTCTTCTTCTTCCTCATCTCTGCTTGATCACTCTCTCGCTCTATCTCTCTCTCTCTCTCTCTCACTCACTCACTCTCTCTCTAGCTACAATCATCATCTCATCACCATTTTCACTACCAATCAAATGATTTTTCTCTCTCAATCACCAATATAAATTTTTAAGGTTTGAGAAATTTAATTTTTTTAGTTTTGAAATTTTGATTTTTGATTAGAAACTAATTATGTTTTGTGTTGTATGAATTTTGTGGTTGATTTGAAGGAATACTTATAAAAAGGTATGTGTGTTTAACTCTCAATTTAATTTTGTTAAGAATTTTGGATATAATTATGTTACGAAATTTTGTATTGATTGTGAAAAATGTGTAAAAATTTTTTTAGAATTTTTGGAAAATAGAAAATTTGTTAGGAAAATATGAAAATAGAAAATATGTTATGAAATTAGGAAGATAGAAAATATTTTAGAAAAATTAGAAAACTTTGTTGGAAAATAGGAAAATTAAAAATATGTAATGAAATTATTGAAATTAGAAAATATGTTTGGAAATTAGAAAATATGTTAGGAAAATACGGAAATAGAAAATATGTTAGGAAATTAGAAAATATTTTAGGAAAATAGGAAAATAAAAAATATGTAATGAAATTATTGAAATTAGCAAATATGTTAGGAAATTAGAAAATATGTTAGGAAATTAGAAAATATGTTGGAAAATAGGGAAATAGAAAATATGTACGGAAATTATAAAATTGTAAACTCTGTTTTATGCATAATTAATATATGTTTGTATTTGTGAATTTGTTATGATATTTTTTGTATAGCGCTTTATTTAGTTCCGACGGAGTGAAATATGTTCATATTTCATAACCGTTTATGCAAAGTTAATCGAGTTGATTAACTTCGTATAATGAAATTCAATGAAAAACCTTAGACCCATTTAAGAGTTAGTGAATCGGGTTGATTGACTGACTCTTGAATTGTCCATTTATTCGGAAAGTTTGGGGGTGCGCAACTATGTGTTGTGTAGTTGGTGGTCTACGAGGTTAGGTTTCGATTGTAGGAAATTCGATTTGTATCCCCTCAATGTTCTTCAAATGCATACTAAATATTTGTTTATAATATCTACGTTGTGCATTTGGGGAACTGTAGGGAGATGCTGCCGAAATTTCCCTTGATCGAAACTTACCCTTAAAGGTCTCAAACTACACAGCACAGAACGTGCACTCTCAAATGGAATAGGGCCAAATCACTGGAGGCATAAAGAGACGAGATGCTTTTGATTTTAACTTGTTCTAATTACGGGACAATATTAACTCAATTACTTACGTTGACTCTATGTTGTGAAAGCAGTCACAATGGACAGAGGCTGGATGCAAATGTTTGATAGATCTTCTAATCAGTATTTGGATGGGATGGACAGCTTCATTGCCTTTGCACGTAGTCATTCTAGTGATGAAAGACGATGAAAGACGTATCAGGTGTCCATGCCGTAAATATAACAACTGCAGTTGGATGCCGTTGAATGAGGTCCAAACTCATCTGGAATGGAATGGGATCGTACACAACTACACTAATTGGATCTATCACGGTGAAGAAATATTTTCCGCATCGACATCTTCGTTTCCTGGGACCCGTCGGGACGAAAGTGCTTTGGATGGGCGATGTGATAATGATCAAGTCATTGAGTTATTAACCAATGGTTTTCCTCCCGCATCGGATGATATGGACAATGAGGCGGCCAAGTTGCAACCTGAAGACTCTAAGCTCCATTACGAGAGATTGTTGAAAGAAGCTCAGCTCGAATTGTACCCCGGTTGTAAATCATTTTCGGTTCGAAGGGCAGTTGTGGAGTTGATGCACATGAAAGTTGAGTATAATTAAATGAACAAGCATTTTGATCACATGATGGACATCATCATCCGAATGCTCTCTGAAGACAACTATTTGCCTAAAGATCATTATAGCTCGAAGAAGTTGTTGAAGGGCCTCGGTTTAGGGTATATCAAAATCCATGCATGCAAGAACAAGTGTGCATTGTTTTACGGTGAATTTGAGCAGCTTGACAAATGTCCCGTGTGCAATGAGCCTAGGTTTCAAAAGAACAAAATTCCGAACAAGGTGTTGTGATATTTTCCATTGAAGCCAAGGTTACAAAGATTCTATATATCGTCCCACATAGCCCGTGATATGAGGTGGCACAAGGATGAATGCATTGATGATGATGTATTGAGGCATCCGGCTGATGGAGAGGCTTGAAGGAATTTGATAAGATATATCCCGAGTTTGTTGCGGAGCCAAGAAACGTCAGATTAGGCCTCGCTACTGACGGGTTTAATCCATTTGGGAGTTTTGCAAAGCCCTATAGCACTTGGCTAGTGGTTATGGTTCCGTATAACTTGCCTCCTTGGAGAAGCATGAAGAAAGAATTCACAATCCTTAGTACTTGATACCGGGGCCCAAATCACCGAGTAATTCCATCGATGTGTATTTGCTGCCATTGATTGACGAGCTCGTGGATCTGTGGGAAAATGGTGTCCGAACATACGACAAGTGCAGTGAAGAAATGTTCACTCTACGAGCGACCGTAATGTGGATAATTAATGATTTTCCTGCTTATGGTATGTTGCCGGGATGGAGCACCAAGGCCTATCTTGCTTATCCGACATGTGGACCAGACACAACGTCCTTTTGGCACGCATTTAAGGTATGCTACTTGGGTGCGAGAAGGTTTCTGCCCTAGGATCACCGATGGAGAATGCAATATGACTCATTTGATAGTAAATCAGGGTTACGAGCTCGACCAAGAGCATATTCTTTCAGTTGGCATATTGGTCGAAATTGACAATCAGACACATCGTGAATCCTATGCACATTGAAAAGAATGTTGATGAGAGTGTTGTGGAACGACTTTACCCATTGAAAGCAAGTCAAAGGACACAAAAAAGACTCGTCTGGGCATGCAAGAAATGGGGATTTGGCCTAATTTGTGGCCAAAAGTCGTCAATGGCAAATACATCATGGCTCGTCCAAGTTATACATTTACGCCGGAGAATAAGAAAAAATTCTTGAAGTGGTTGCAGGGTGTGAAATTTCCCGACGGGTACGCCGACAACATATCCCGAAGTGTTAGCACCGACGGTGGGACCATTTCTGGTATGAAGAGCCATGACTATCATGTTTTGCTACAACGACTCATTCCGATTGGTATTAGGCCTTTCTTGGAGCCTGGTGTTGTTGAGACGATAGTTTATTTGTTTTAATTCTTCCAGATACTATGTGCTAGATCGTTGGTTAAGGCGAACCTCAAAGCAATTAACGAGGATATTGTCTACACCATGTGTCAGCTAGAGCAAATATATCCATTGGTCCGATGCTTCTGGCGAAACCAATTCCCATCCACCTGCATTCTTTGATGTAATGGTGCACCTGCTAATACATCTGCCGAATGAGGCAAAGCTAGCTAGCCCGGTGCATTATCGTTGGATGTACCCAATCGAGAGGTATAACTTATCCTAGCTATTTGATAAAATTTCCTTACTATCATGTATATATGTGAATTATAATGTAAATTTCCTTGCAGAATGTTAGGTACATACAAGCGGTACGTTCGGAACAAGACACGTCTCGAAGGCTCTATAGCGGAGGCGTACATTGCAAATGAGGCACTGACATTTTGTGCAATGTACCTTCGAAATGTTGAAACATCCTTCAATAGGGCGTCGCGCAACGACGATGGTGGTCAACGTCTAGAGACCCTATCTGTATTTGCCCAACCCGCACGACCATTCGGCACTGGTCCAATCTCGGAACCGTTCCCTAATAGCGACATGGAGGTGGCTCATTGGTTCATACTAAACAACTGTGACGAAGTCTGGCCCTTCCACGAGCAGCACGAGGCGTTGATGAAGGCCTAATTTCCTTCTAACTGGGAAGAAATGGACAAACAATGGTTTCAACGTTGGTTTTCCGAGCATGTAAGTCAAATATTTTATTTGTAAATTTCTTAAATTGGTTTTAAGTTTACCAATTTCGTTTCTTGTGTGTATCTTACCAGATGACACAGCTGAAAGATGTCAACTCGCCAAATTTCAATAAATAATTAATGCAACTGGCCATTGGCCCATTCCCAGGAGAAACGTACGCTAGTTGTCACGTTAACAGAGCTAAGTTCGTGTCCACATAACGAGATGACAAATTATCTACAATAAACAGCGGGGTCTTCGTGTCGGGGGATGGGGAAAATGCTGATACGGGGTTCTACGGCAAATTGTTAAGTGTGGTTAAGGTGTTATACGTAGACCGCAAGGAAGTCGTCTTGTTCAAGTGTAATTGGTTTGATACGGACCCAAGTATCCCAGGCAGTGTCATTAAAGATAAGTTATGTAACTCTGTAGACACAAATACCCGGTGGATTGAGAGTGATCCCTACATCCTCGCTAGTACGGCGAAACAAGTATTTTATGTGGATGATCCAAAAGCAGGTGGTGGTTGGGGAGCAGCTGAGATGGTGAATCATAGAAACATTGGGGACTTAGATGACCGATGCCATGAAGAAGATGGGGAAAAATACGATGACCAAATCTTTTACCAGGTGGATTCCTCGACATCCACCCAAAACGTGGATAGAGTACGGACCAATGACATCATCCCACCAATTGCGATTGATGACATTTTTATTGATCTCGAGGAATTAGCACAAATTGATAGTGATTCGGAGGAATCAAGTACCGTACACATCTCGGATGACGAGTGTGAATGGGAGGGGGAAAGAGAATCTGACACCGAATGAAAGATGTAAATTAGAAATTTCATTTATATATGTAATATCCATCTTCAAATCAATAAATGTGATTTATATGTATGTTTTATGATTTCATTCACAAAGGTTTCAATTAATCTTTTATATATGTACCAATAAAGCCACAAACTTTGATGTCCTCATCCTTGAATCACCTTCCCAACATTTCATCTTATTTGATAAAATAGTGTATACAACAAACACATAATTATAACAAATATAAAAAATAAAAAAATTAAACTAAATCTAATTTGAATTTATAAAAACTAACAAACATTTGCCCGATGAATATAGTTTTACATCCGTCGGGCAAAGGCTTCATATATCATCAGTACGTGTTTCTCTGTTCGATGGGCGGTTGCCGAACTGGGAGATTTTGCCCGACGAATATTCATCTATATTCGTCGGGCAATATATACCATTTTCAATTTACATTTATTTATTAAAAAAATATTTTTAATTACTTACGATATGAAATGGATTGATCTAACTGTCAAATTTTATGGTAGGTACTCACAGATCGCCTACGCGAAAAATTACCCAATTTGGAAATCCCGGGATTAGGTAACGGTGCGCGATGATTCAACGGTTACACAACGTTTCTTTACCATCAGACGACCTTAAATCCTCAAAACATCAAGCTTTTCGATGGGCAAGATCTAGGCACGTAAAATCAAAAAATGAACGGTTAGATCTGTAAAATTCAATCGTTTGAATATCCATAGAACCAAAACTTCAAAAATTGTTTTGAAGTTTCCTTCAAGTGTTTAAACTCCTGGATGAATATGCTTATTTTCCAATTTTTAATAATTTACAAATTGAAATGGACCGATCTAGCTGCCCAAATTTATGGTAGGTACTCATAGGTCGCCTACGCGAAAAATTACCCAATTTGGAATTCCTGAGATTAGGTTACGGTGCGTGACGATTCAACGGTTACACATCGTTTCTTCACGATCGGACGACTTGAAATACTCAAACCATAAAGAGTTTTTATGGGTGAGGTCTACAGACTTAAAAGTAACTATTGAACGTTCAATTTTTTGAAATTCAATCGTTTGAATATCAATTGAACCAAAACTACGAAAACCCATTGAAATTCACAAACTTAGCGATCGAGGCACATAAGCTCAGAAAAACATGACGATAACGATCAATGGGGCTTGACGTATGTAAAACCAAAAATTGAACGGTCACGATGTTGAAAATTCTATCGTCGGACCTAGTTTTCAGATCAGTCATAAACAAAACATCATAAGACTTCAGCCCGACGAAGTGAACTCTTCGTCAGCCAACAATAGAAATGTCTTCGGGCTACGTAAATAAAACGTGCAATTTTTTTCCTGAAAATTTCAAACATTCCAGCCAAAATTTTCCCAAAATCTCAAACTTAACGCGTATTGTTGCCCGACGAATATGTAAAATGTTACCCGACAGATATTCATCGCTTGTTGTTACCCGAATAAGCTTTGAAATGGTTGCCCGACGAATATTCTGCAAAATTTTTCGTAAAATCTCAAACTTATCTCGTATCCACCGCTTATTGTTGCCCGACAAATATGTAAACAGTTACCCGACGAATATCCACCGCTTGTTATTACCCGACGAATCTTTAAAATGATTGCCCGACGAACATGTCAGTCGGGCAAGGTCAATCAGACAGATAAATCAGATCGACTCTTTTTCTTCTTCCTTCTTCTTCATTTTCCTTATTTCTCCCGAACCCACATGTCTCTGCAACTCAGACTCCAGCCCTCACTCCAGCCGTTCCGATTGCCACAACTCCAGCCCTTTCTCGCACTCTCTCACTCAGACTCAAGCCCTCACTCCGCCGCCTTTCTCTCACCGAGGTTAGGTGTCGCCGCCGCCCCCCCATCCTCACCGGCAGTTTCTTCTAGGTCAAACTCATTGTCCCCCCCTCTCTCTCTATTGTTAATGTAGATTGGTTAAAATTTTAATTTTAGTTTGGATTGAAATTTCAATTTAAATTTGGTTTGGATATTATGAAATTGTATTGAAAATGGAATTTAAATTTGGATTTGATTATTGCAGATTGTGCATTATTGTCAAATTTGCAGATTGAGAATTTAGGGGGATTAGTTGAATATTGTGATTTTGGATTGGATTGGAATATAAATATTTGTTTGGTATAATGTTGAAATTTTGAAGATTTGTTTGGATTGGAATATAATAGTTGAAGATTTGTTGAAATTTTGATGTTTGGTATAATGTTGAAATTGGTATAATGTTATGAATTTTGCTTATGATTTTTGTTATGATTTTGGATATGAATTTTATGTGAATTTTGGATATGTGAATTTTGGATATGTGAATTTTATGAATTTTGGATATTTGAATTTTAAAAAATTTATGTGAATTTTTTATATGGTGTTGGATATGTGAATTTTGGATATGTGAGTTTTATAATTTTGGATATAAATTTTTAATATGTGAATTTTATGATTTGGATATTATTATTGTATGTTTGGATTAATTTGTAAGTTTGATTTTATTCCCGAAATTTGGATTTTGAAATTTAGGTATAATGTTTTGAATTTTGAGTTTAGTACTTTTGGATTAATTAGTATTTTAGGTTTAATTTTCGTTTGTGTTGGTTTTATTTTAAAAAATTAGAACTTGGTGGTTTAATTTTTAGATACCAATTTACTAATTTTTAATAAATAAAATATTGGTTTATTTATTTATTTTTATTGGAATTAAAAAATGTTGGTTAATTTTAAATGTGGTATTGTTTTTATTTTTTGAATTTAATATTTAATATTAAAAATGTTTGGATTTTTTTATTTAATTAAAAATATGTTGGTTAATTTTATATAAATTATTTTCTATTTCTTATTGTAGATGTCGCATCGCACCTTAATCACGTCAAGGACCCGCCCCTACCTTGATCCCGTTGATGATCATGCGCCGGAGAAGGCAGCCCCTGGCTCGGTTGCCTCAACAACGGCGTCGATTCAGCCACCGATGTCGGTTCATCAGCGACCTGGTGCCCGATCGGCTCGTCGATAACATAGCAAGAAACGGGGGGAATGCCGTACCGACCTCCAGCCCCTACATGACGACGCCGGAGCAGACGAAACAGGGACTAATGTCGGAGCACTTCCTAAGGGTAAGTTGATTATTTTGTTTATTTAAACAACCGTTTTTGTTTGTTACTCATTTTATGTACGAATGTTCATCGAATTTGCAGGGAAATCGGTGAACGTGCGCCGGATAAACTGGGGTTTGACATCTCAGCGGATTTGCAAGACAACGAATGCAAAGATACTGGGGGTGTACGTGTTGCGCCTCCGGTCCGCGCCGGAAAATATTCACAGCCTCCTTGTGCATGACATTGGCGCGATTCTTCGCACCAAGTCCCTGATGATAGGGGAGACTTTCATAACCCAACCCCCGGAGGAGATCACGCGTTGTTAAGGAGAATTATCGATACGTGTTTCACCCTTTTTTTACCTTAATTTAATTTTTTTTATTAATTTTACTAACTTTAATAATTTATTACAGATCAATTTTGAGTTCAACTTGGAGGACGTCGACGTCAGTAGATACCTGAGACACTACTGGCAGTTACGGTACGCCGACTGGAAGTACGAGCTCCACAAGTACTACAAGAGTTGGCCTTCCCCGGAGGAAGCTCGGGCAAATCCTCTGGAGGAGTTGGACTGGCCGAAACTAGCAGGGTGGTTGTGATTTTGCGACAATTTCGTGTCCCCCACCTATGTGGTACGTACTATCCACCTAGTTAATTTATTTATTTAGTTTTTATGTTATTTTCAATTTGAAAATATAATTTTTGTTTTTACAAATGAACAGTGGAAATCGGTTGCCAACACATCAAACCGGGGAGCGAAGAAATTGAACCACCACAGGGGGGTCGCGATCTTTATCGGCCCAACAGGAGGATCGGCGCATCACCGGATTGATGTTCCTAGAGGTGGATGCCTAGGGGCAAGTGTACGCAGGACGGGGGTACCAAGAGGCTGACAAAATTCATGTAAGTTTATTTTTTTGCAAATTAAACATTAATTTTTAATTTGATAATTATATTTTTAATTAATATTTATTGGAATTTGTAGGAGGCGATGGAGCAAGACGTCTAGCAGACATAGGATGAGCTCACACAATAGCATCTCGAAGTGTCGTTGGAGCAGCAGCTCCCGGATCCCGAGAAGTCGAACGCCATCCTGGAGCGACGACTTGGGAGGCGTCAGGGAAGATCGTTCAGGGGGCGGGCGACGGGATAGTACGGGATGTCTCCAGCCAATCGTCGAGTTCATCTTGGGTAGGCAATCCCGAGGAGATGTCGGACCTCAAGAGAAACCTCGAGTTCCTCCAGGCCGAAAATGCTGAGATCAAGGCTCAATAGGCGCATATCCAGGCCAAAATGATCAAATCAAGATCACCCTCGCCAAGGTACTTGACCGCTTGGGTGACCGTGGACTAGATGAGCTTCTGTCATAGCCTATGCCCCAGTCCGAACAGCCCACCTAGTATTCCGACCACCCTGACCCGTCGCCAAGTAGTTAGAATATAATATGTAAAACATTGTTTTAGTTTTAATTATGTAAAAACATAACATTAATTTTTCTAAATATTTTTTTTATTTTAATTTGATTCTTTTTATTTTTTTAATTGTATTTAAAAAAAAAATTTATTTTAATTATATATATTTATTTAATTAAATAAATTATTAAAATTATATTTTTAAATATTAAGATTTGGCATGACGAATAATCATTTCGTCGGGCACAGTAAGAAAAATTCGATGAACACCTGCCGAATTTCTGTATCTTGGCCCGGCAAAAGGTGTATATCGGGTAAACATTGTTTACTTTTGCATTGCTCGACAAATCATAGGCGACGAATGAGGCCATTCGGGCAAGCTTTCAATTGGTCGACGAATTCATTGTTTTCGTCAACTAACATCAAGCCTGACTGCAGTAGCCCGACGAACGTTGCCCGACGGAGGTTTGTCGGTTTTAATGTGGCCCGACGAAGTCCGAACGTTGCTCGACGAATAGTTTTCACCGGGCAAGCCTGATTTTATTGTAGTGCCTCCATTGAATCAATAAAATTGTGTTTGTGTGATATCCTTTCCTAAACTCTCCTTCACTCATAAACCCAACATAAAGACTCCCAAAACACCAATAGTGGTATCAAAGCATCTAAAACTCATCAGTGGTATTAGAGCGTTCCATAAATCAACAGAATATAATTGTGTTTGTGTGATATCCTTTCCTAAACTCTCTTTCACTCATAAACCCATGATAAACACTCCCAAAACACCAACAGTGGTATCAAAGCATCTAAAACTCATCAGTGTTATCAGAGTGTTCCATAAATCAACAGTTGTATCTGAGTTGGTTCGATCAAGAAGCAAGTCGTGTAAGAGCTCGTTCAATCAGCGGAGCAAGTTAGAGCGTTGGGTTCAATCTAGTCCTCCACGATGTCTACATCAAGCCAAAATTTTGTCTAGCTTCCAATCTTTGTTTGAGAAAACTACGACTTCTAGAGTATCAAGATGAAGACCTATTATTTGTCTCAAGCTTATGGGACATAGTTGACATCGGATTCGCAGTTCCTGAAAATCTGAATGTAGAACGGCAGAGGCAGTTGAAGAAAGTGCAGCAAAGAGATTCAAAGGCTCTATATGCTCTCCAACTAGCCTTGGATGACACAATATTCCTGAGGATCATGGGAGCAACGACGACAAAGGAAGCGTGGGAAACGTTGAAGGAGGAGTTTTGCGGGAACGAAAAGGTACGTTCCGTAAAACTACAAACTCTAAGAAGAGATTTAGAAAATATAAAAGTGAAGGATTCTGAGACTGCTCAAGATTATTATGAAAAAGTAAAAGAAATAGTAAATCAACTTAGAGCATATGGTGAAAAAATCACCGACACTAAAACAGTAGAAAAATACTTATCCGTCTTAGTGATAAATATGATGCAATAGTAACTGCCATTGAATAGTCGAAATATATATCGACCCTTTCAATGAAAGAATTAATGGGCTCACTAGAAGCCTATGAAAAAAGGCTGAGTAGGTGAGAGGAAAGTCCAGTAGAGAGTGCCTTCCAATCGGAATTGAATTTAATGTCTCAGAAATATGAAGAAGAGGAAAGGAGAATAAAAGAAAGTTGTAGAGGAGAAGATAAACCCAATAAAAAGTGGGAAAACAAAAGAGAAAATTACGAGATGAAAAAATATCTTCCGTGTCGGGTGTGTAAAAAGGCGAGCCACCCAGAAAAAGAATGTTGGTTTCGAGGAAAGCCCAAATGTTGGAATTGTAGAAAATTTGGGCACATAGAAAGAGATTGTTGGCACAAGAAAAATCACCATGCCAACTATCTAGAAGAAAAAGAGAAGAATGAGCATATGTTCTGTGCTAGTCAAGTTTCAGAAAAAAAAAAAAACAATCGAAAGTGGTACATAGAAAGCAGCTGCAATAACGATATGGTAGGAGACGAAAGTATCTTCGCCAGCATAGACAAGTCCGTCAAAGGCAAAGTCAAGATGGGAGATGGCACTGTGGTGGAGACGCATGGAAAAGATTCGATCTCTATCCAAACTAATGAAGGAACTAAATTTATATAAGATGTTTTATTAGTTCCTAGTCTACAACATAATTTATTGAGCATTGGTCAAATGCTCGAAAATGGATGCTCTCTGTATTTTTCTAGAAATCTCTGCACAATATATGACAAAGGAAATAAAATAATTATGAAAGTTGAGAGGGAAAATAAAAAGTTTTCAATCCAAAAATGGAACTTTGTTGGAGATACTGCTATAAAAGCAAGAAGGAAGAACGATGCCCGGCCAGAGAAGACACACAAAGTTACAAGATGAAGCAGAGAGGAAGCAGAAACTAAAGCAAGAAAGACTTCAGTAACTCTAGGTGCATCTATAGTTCCACCAGCATCTATAGTTCCACCAGCATCAAGGTCAATTCCTCCATCAATCCAACAAGAAACTTCTCTAGAATTGAAGCCAAGAAGAATCAGATATCTCAAAGAAAAATATGAAACATGCATCTTCTCGACTATAGAACCAAAAAGTCTTGAAGTTGCACGGAGATATGACATATGGAGAAGGCCGATAAAACAAGAAAGGAAGCCAGCAAAAAGGCTCGTAGAGAAAGGAAGAGCATGTAAAGTCCCAAGGCCGAAGAATGCCTACAACGGAGGTAAGCAAGCGCCACAAAAATGGAGTAGACAAAGCAACAAGGACTTCATCAGTATGAGACTAAAGAAGAGAAACGAGAAGACATCTACGCAAAGACACTTCCGAGATAAAGCCGTGTAGCAAGCTTGAAGAATCATAAATATGCATTAAGGCGGAGTGTTGAAAGTTAATGCATATTTTTTAGAAAATTCAACATAATGCTAGAGAGTACAAGAAACATCAAGAACAAAGGAGATGAATATTTGAGAAATATGTGGAGAATTCTAGAGAATACAAGATGAATGAAGAAGATTCAAGAGAGACTAGTGAAGACAAACTCTAGAGCATTCTAGAGAAGAAAGAAGAATATCATTCTAGAAAGCTTTAGAAAAGCTTCATCAAGTATAAGCTAGATATCTCTAGCAAAATCTAGAGAAATTACAATGAGATATTGTAAGAGAATAATGTAGAAAATTCTAAAAACTAACTACAATTAGTGGCTAAGAACTCTATAAATAGAGGTGTGGTACCATGTAATGGATATAATGCAAGTGTGTGAAGAAGAAACAAGTGAGAGTGAAGTGAGCTCCACAAAGAGAGCTTTGAGTGATACTAGCCGGAAGTAGCTAGGTCTTAGGTGAGAAGCTAACAGTACAAGAAATTAGCTCTTGCCCTGTGAAACAAGTTTGTCGGGCAAAGCTGATAATTTGCCGGGAAAACTTGACACCGTCGAACCTCCGTCAGGCAAAACTCGTCAAGCAACAGTTGTCAGGCATGATGTTGCCTGTCCAAAAAAGTGCGTTCGTCGGGCAAAGTACAACTTTCCTGACAAAGGATATTGGTCGCCTAAGATTCGTCGAGCAATAAAAATTCACTGTGCAAAAGCCTTTAACTTTGCCCTGCGAAAACAGCAATTTTCCGAGCAAAGTTAAAAAAAAAAGACAATCCACCGAATTCAGATTCTGAAATTCGACAGCTGTGCACCGAAGTTGTTGTCATCTTGCCCAGCGAAATCTATTAGTTCGTCGAGCATGCCTTAAATTTTAGGAAAAAATATTAAAATTCTTAATAATTAATATAATTAAAGAAATATATAAATATGTATAATTAAAATAAATATATTTTAAAATGAATATAATTAAAATAATAAAAGGAATAAAATGAAATCTAACAACATATTTCTAAAAATGAATGTTTTACATAATTAGGAATCAAATAAACATAAAAAAAAAAAAAAAATCAATGTTTTACACTGCCCTATAAATATATCTAACAGGGCGAAGGTTGGTCGTGGTGCTGGTCGGAGGGGCCGGGGTCCTGGGCTGGCTGTTGGGGGGCTGTTGGTCAGGCTGTTGGGCCGGGTACTGAGGTTGTGGCAGAAGAATATCCATGGCACGCGCACGCAAGCCTCCAAGCACCACTTCGAGGGTGGGCCGGATGGTCGTGCTTCTGGTCCTCACGCTCGCGCATTCGATCTGGAGGTTCTCGAAGTTTGTTCACATCTCTGTGAACCTCTCGGCATCTGCTCCCCAAGAAGAACTCGAAGAGCTACTCGTGACATCTCGCACGATCGCATCGTCAGCCCCCCGTATGATTTTCCCTGGATGCCTACCCAGTCGTCGGTCTAAGATCTCGACTGACCTCCCGGAATCCGGTAGATAATGCTCTAACGGGACCTCGGGCTACTGCTATGACAGCTCAATCTAAGTTTGTTGGACGACTTGCTCCATCACCGCCAACAAATTCGAATAAATAGTAATTAGAAATATAATTATAAAATTAAAAATTAACATTTAATATGTAAAAAAGAAACTTACGTAAATAATGTCAGTCGTCTGGTTGCCACGGCTAGCATAGACTTCGCCCTAGACATCCACCTCCGGCCACATTGACCCGGCATTTTGCCGGTCATCGTGCGTGTGGGCATAAGATCATGACCCCCTGTGGTGGTTGAATTCATTGGCTGCCGAATTTGCTGTGTTGGCGGTCGATTTTCGCTGTTAATTAGTAATAACAATCATTATATATTCAAATGGAAAATTAAATAAAAATTAAAGAAATAATGAAATTCGTTGGCAAGTACCATATATGAGGGGTCCCCAAAATGGATGCACAACTATATCCACCCTTCCCACCGAGGCCCCACTGCCAACTCGGATGGAGGATTTGCACGAGCTTCCTCCTGAGAAGTCCAGCTCTTATAGTACTTGTGGAGGTTGTACTTCTAGTCCAAGTACCATTTCTACCAATGATAGTGTCGGTACTTATTGACGTTGGCATCCTCCCGGTCAAACTCAAAATTGACTTGCAATAAAATAATAAAGTTAGTAAAATTTTTTTTAAAATGAATATAAGGTTAAAAAAGGGAGAAACACATATCGATAACTCAGACCAATCGTCCATGATCGCTTCCGGTTGTTGCTTCTTGAAACTATCCCCCATCATCTAAAACTTGGTGCGAAGAATTACGCCCATGTCGTGCACCACAAGGTTGTGGATTTTTGGGTCGCTTTCCGTAGGCGAGGCAAGTATACCACCGAGATCTTTGCATTCGTGGTCTAGTAAATCCGTTGGGATGCCAAACCCCTGTTGATCCCGCGCACGTTCACCGAAGTCCCTGAAAATTCGACAAAAATTAGTATAAAATATGGGTAACGAACAAAAATGGTTTTTTTAAATAAGCAAAATAAAAAATTTACCCTAGGGGATTACTCCGTCCCCAGTCTCCAGTTCAGCTGATCCGACATCTTGTGAGGTTGGGGGTCGGCGGCCTACGAGGGCTGGGGATCAGTACAAGGCTCCCCCTGTTTCTTGTTGTTGCGTCGACGGGCTGATTGCTCATTGGGTCGCACCGACACAGATTACGAGCCGTCGACCGGTCCTTGCGTGGGCTCAGCCGTGGAGGCTACCGTGGCAGGGGCTGGCTCTTCTTGCGCACGATCAGCAGTGGGCTCATCGTAGGGGCGAGTTCTGGATATGATCAAGGGGCATTGCGACATCTACAATAAGAAATTCAAATTAATAAAAATAAAATTAACTAACATATTTTAATTTTAATAATAAATAAAAAAAAGCCACAATTTTTTAATTTTAAATAGTAAATTCACAAAAAATAAAATAAAACCACCTAATTTTAATTTTTAATAATAAATTCACTAAAATTAAATAAAGCCACCTAATTTTAACATTTGATAATAAATTCCAAAAATTAAAATAAAACCAAATTTCACAAACCTAAACCAAAATTAAAAATTAATCCGAACATACAAATTATATGAACAAATATCGAACAATCCAATAATAATTTGAAAACAAAAACAAAAATTCAAAAACAATTTCAAACCCAAAATAACTAAATCCTAAACCAAAACCAATTTTCAAAAAGGGAAAATTTTGATAATAATTTTTAATTTTTAATTTTTGAAATAAACCTAAATTACTAAATCCTAACAATCTTAACCCTAAAATACTAAATCCAAAATTAAAAAAAACAAATCAAGTCCAATAATTCATATCCAAATAATAAAAATAAAATTAACCAACCTATTTTAATTTTAATAATAAATAAAACAAAATACGAAATTTTTTAATTTTAAATAGTAAATTAAAAAAAAAAAACAGCATTTAATTTTAATTTTTAAACCAAAAATACTAAATTAATCCAAACAAACTGAAAACTAAATTACTAACCTCAAAATTCACAAAATTAAACCTAAATTACTAAATCCTAAAGATCTTAACCCTACATTAATAAATCCAAAATTCAAAAAATTCATAAATGTTGAAAAAAAAAATTATTACAAAAAATCATATCTAACAATTTGTATCCAACAATCATATCCAACAATTCAGCAATTCATATCCAAAATTAAAAAAAAAAATCAAGTACAATAATTCATATCCAAATAATTAAAATAAAATTAACAACATATTTTAATTTTAATAATAAATAAAAAAAAGAAAAAACCAATAATTCATCATCATCATCATCATTATTAGTATTATCATCAACCCAATTTGAACAATTCATCACCATTCAAACATCGCAATTTCAACAATTCATCACCATTCAAGTTCTACATTTCAATTACTCATATAATCAATTAATCAAATAATCCTAGAGAGAGGGACTTACATTGAGCGACATAGAGAGAGGGACTTACATTGAGCGACATAGAGAGAGGGATTCCGAGAGACAGCGGCGGCCTTCGTGGTTGAGAGAGAGGGAGTCTGAGAGAGAGAGGCGGCGGCGGCCTTCGCGGCTGAGAGAGTGAGATGGTGAAGATGAGGGAGATGGAGAGTGAGAGAGGGAGAGTGCTTGAGAGAGAGAGAGAGAGAGAGAGAGAGAGAGAGAGAGAAAGAAAGAAAGAACGAGAAAGAGGAGCGACTGGTTGCTGGGTTAAAGCATTTGGGTTTGTTTTTACAGAATGGCTTGAAGGTGGAAGAACCGAGAGGAAGAGGAAGGGGAAAATAAGAGTCGCGAAGATTAAGTATCAGTAGAGTCCTTGCCCGAAGAACTAAATCGTTGGGCCAACTTTAACGAATTCGCCGGGCAAAAGACGGCACAATTTTTAATTTTTGGAAAATGTTTTGGCGGAATTTTAGATTTTTTGCGAAAAAAAATTGCGGGAATTTTTGACTTTTGCCGGACGGATATTTTACGTTGCCCGGCAAATATTTGTTAATTTTTCCCGGCTAATATTCGTTTTCGTAGAGCCAAAGCAGTTTTATATATGGAATATGGTTGATCTTAAAACCAGGTCCTACGATTGAAATTTCAAGATCGGGACCATTCACTTGGTTGTTTTACGTGCCTAAAGCCCCACCGTCGGAAATCGTCATGTTTTACGGAGCTTACGTGCCTCGATCGTTCAGTTTCTGAATTTCAAGGAGTTTTTCAAAATTTTTTGCTCAGTTGATATTAAAACGATTGGATTTAAAGAAATTGACCTTTCAGTTTGTGGTTTTACGTGCCTAGACCTCGCCCGTCGAAAATTGTGAGGTTTCGAGGAGTTAAAGTCGTCCGATCGCCAAAAAATGTTTTCTAACCATCGAATCGTTGCACACCGTTACCTAAACCCAGGAATTCCAAATTGGCTAATTTTTCGCGTAGGTGATCTATCAGTACGTGCAATCAATGTGGATAGTTAGATCGATCAAATTAATTTTTTAAATTATTGAAAATAGTGAAATCAACTTATTCATCGAGGACTTTAAACATTTCAAGGGGACTTCAATACATTTTTGGGAATTTGGGTTCAATTGATATTCAAACGATTGAATTTGACCGATCTAACCTTTCAATTTGTGATTTTACAAGCCTAGACCTCGCCTGTCAAAAATCGTAAGGTTTTGAGGAGTTAAAGCCATCTAATTGTCAAAAACTTTGTTGTAACCGTCGAATCGTCATGCACCGTTACCTAATCCTGGGAATTCCAAATTGGCTAATTTTTCGTGTAGGCGATCTATGAGTACGTGCAATAAATGTGGACTGTTAGATCGGTCAAATTCATTTTGTAAATTATTGAAAATCATAAAATCAACTTATTCATCGAGGACTTTATTTAAAGGAAACTTCAATATATTTTTGGGGTTTTAGGTTCAATTGATATTCAAACGATTGAATTTGACCGATCTAACCATTTAGTTTGTGATTTTACGTGCGTAGACCTTGCCCGTCGAAAATCGTGAGGTTTTGAGGAGTTAAAGACTTCCAATCATCAAAAAATGTTTTGTAACTGTCGAATGGTCGTGCACCATTACCTAATCCCGGGAATTCCAAATTGGCTAATTTTTCGCGTCGGTGATCTATGAGTACTCGTAATAAATGTGGACGGTTAGATCGGTCCATTTCATTCCATAAGTAATTTAAAACCGTTGTTTAATAATTAAATGTAAATTCAATCTGATATACATGGCTCGACGAAATTTCCCATTCGCCGGGCAAAGTTACATTGCCCGACAAAGTGCAATCGTCGGGCAAAGCTTCTTACCAATGTTTTTAAACATAAAAACAAACTAATTTCTTTACACTATTGTATCAAACAAACTAATTTAAGTGTGGATATAAGAGTGGATTAATTGAAACATAGAAACATAAAAACATAACATAATGTATTAATTGAAACATTTAAAACATTAATTTTATTGATTTAAAAATTGATATTACATATGTGACTGAAGTTATCTATACACTATTTTATCAAACATTAAAACATATTGTAAAAGATTGGATATTACATATTCAAACGAAATCATTTATGTACAACTTTCTTTCAGTCGGATTCTGTCTCCCCCTCTCAATCAATCTCGTCATCCCCAACTGTGCCCATTACTTGTTTCCTTAACATCAATTTCAACTATTTGTCATTTAGGGTGGATGCTGAGGAATCCACCTGGTAAACATTTTGGTCATCTTCTGTTTCCCCAAATTCTTCGTGGTATCTATAATCCAAGTCCCAAATATTTCTATGATTTACCATCTCAACTACTCTCCAACCAGCACCAGGTTTTGGATCATCTACATAGAAGACTTGTTTCGCCGTACTAGCGAGGATGTAGGGATCACTCTCAAACCACCGGATGTTTGTGTAGACAGAGGTACATAAATGACCTTTAATGACCCTGCCTGGGATATTTGGGTTCGTATAAAACCAATGACACTTAAACAAAATGATTTCCTTGCGGTGTGCGTATAACACCTTCACCACATTTAACAATCTATCGTAGAACCCCGTGTAACGATCCGAAAATTTAATTATTGAATATTCGTACATTATTTTTAAAAAGGACAAAATTACCCTTGGTTGTATAAGGGGCTCAAAAGTCAATTTTTGTTTGGAGACACTTTTGGCAGTCTTTCGGGTAATTTTCCCTAGGTAGAAATTTTTAACCTAAGCAGTTCAGATTTTCTCATTTCTCTCTCTATCTCTTCCCGATCCTCATCCATTTCGTGCAACCGAACCAAAAAAAAAAACCCCAAGATTTTGAACTTCAATTCGAGGCAACTTCGTCTGATTTGGTTCCACCCATCGAATTCTCCTCCTCCCCACGATCAAGGACGTACCGACCGTCGAAGGAAGCAGCCGCGGGAGACACCAAACCGAGAGAAGGAAAAGCTGAACCTTTTGATCAATTTTTCGGCCAACTCAAGTATGGGTTTCGTGTTTAGACTTCATTTTCGAGTTCCCAGATTCGAGTAGATGGATTTGGACTATAAATTTGTGAAAAACAGTTAAAATTTGAGGAAGTTAGGAAAATTTGAAGGTCAACCGGTAATGGCGATTTCCGGCGACGACGGACGGTGGTGCACGACGGAGCGTTCGTCTTCTCTGGCAATTGGTTCAGTCAGAGCAGCTGACATGGCATGCCACCTGCAGCCACGTGGAGCCATGTGGAGGCCACCTGGCAGCCACATGGAGCCACTTAGCAGCTGAGTCAACGCCGAGTTAGGCGCGTGAGGAACTATAGCCGGTGCATGGTTGAGCCGTCGACCTTCCACCGGAGCGTGGGACCGGTCCTTGGGTCACGGAGGCATGTGTCGATGAGGTTTCGACGTTCCAGACCTTTTGGCGTAGGTTTCGGGTTAATCGGATGTCGTTTAGGGGTAGTGTTGGGCGTCTGAAGTCGCTGTTTTTTTAGTGAGATGCGTGCGGACCTCCCGGGTTTAGGGAGTTTGAATGTAGGGTTTTAATTATCGTTAGTAATCCCGATTGTTACTTTTGACAGGCGATACTGCTTCGGGAACTTCAGAGGAGCGTACGACTTGGGATTGAGCTAATTGGACGTTTGGTGAGTGGACTTTGGTTTTGTAAATTATAATGCATGCATAAAGGTGTATTTGAAATGATGTCTTGTTACGTATTATTTTTGGAATATTTCTGGAATTGTCAAGTATTATACTAATAAATTATTACTGGACACGGGAATGATGTTTTGGGTTGTGGCCTGGTTTTTGGACTCTGTTTTTTTGTCCTTTTGACGCGATAGATTTTGGGTGTAGACCCGGATATGTGATTTATTTGGATTTGGGCATAAACTCGAGTTTTCATTGAATTTGGCTTAGGCCAAGAAACAAGGATTTCAAACCATGGATTTTGGTTTTCACTGAATTACTGTCCCCGAGAGTCAAGCTTTTCTCCGACTGGCATCGAAGGGTATTTCTCCTCCAGATCGTCGACATTTTCTCCAACTGGTTTCGAAGGGTATTTCTCCGCCAATTCGTCGAGCTTTCTCCGACGCTGGTGTCGAAAGGACTTTCTCTACCAGGTCGTTGAGGCTGTCTACGCGTAGTACAGGGTTCTGCATAACTCGAGGTATATCGGGTGTGTCGAGGGTTAGACTCGAGTCAGTCAACTCGAATATTGAGTTATGGCTCGGGATTCCATTCGGGGAGCGGTGAGACATGTTTATGATATTTTTGTGTCCAGGGTTGTTTACATGGTTTTTAAACTCCTTTGAGGAGGGTTTTCAAAGCAGGGTTGTGGACCACGGGATGTTTTCTTTATTCGGGTTTTTGTGGGTCCCACCAAGTGTTTTAACAAAAGATGGATTTTCCGGTGAGTTTCCGGCTTATCTTTATGGATTTGTTTGAAAATGAATTTTTATGTTATGCATGCATTGTTTTAATCATGGAGGGGGAAAAATGTATGTTTTCCTTGCAAATTATTTTTAAAGATTATTTTGTCCACTCACACTTTTCGTGTTTTAAATCCCCTCTAGGTCGTTGAGTTCACGAGGGTACATCCAGAGGCGGAGGCATTAAATTTCAGCTGCGCATATACCTAGACTATTGAGTAGAATTTTTATGTCTGTATTTACCTTTCTTACCTAGATGCTCTGATAAGCTTTTGGACTGATTGTAAATGTTTACGACGTCATTGGTTGTTTGGTGTTGCTGGGAATTGTGAGTGTTATTTGATCCTTCGTCTGACAGGTGGAAGACGGTTAACCGCTCCTTAAGGGGTGGTACTGCCGGATTGTCGGCAGAGCTCTTGTAACTAGTTGCAAGGACTTAAGGGTATTCTGGGAATTTTTTTTACGTTGTCAGGTAGGAGCAGGGTTTTTTCCAGATTTTGAGGGGAAATTCGGGAAGGGTCTTGCCAACTTGGTATCAGAGCACTAGGTTTAAATTCATGTAGACCGTACACCTAGTGTACATCTGAATGTGGTATTGATAATTTACGGTTTTTTTCAGCGTAATGCCTCTGAGACGCGAGCCCCGTCAGCGGCCTGAAAACAGTGAGGACACATATGATCCCGCAGTAGAGCCTGATTTGAGGTAGACCCTTGATCAATTGGATCAGGCTTTGACGACTGTACTTCAAGGTAAGGCTACTTCTGAAGTTTCTGACATTGTGTAACGACCCGAAAATTTAATTAGTGAATTTTCGTAAATTATTTTGCAAAAGGATAAAATTACCCTTGGTTTTATAAGTGGCTCGAAAATCACTTTTTGATTAGAGACAAATTTGGAAGTTTTTTGGGTACTATTGCGTAGTTCTCGAACTCAAGAGTTCGTAGACAAGCGGTACGCGAAAATCAGAGTTTGTATGAGAGAGTTGCGGGTCTAGAATATTCAGGGGCATTTTGGTAACTTGCCCTAGGGAGATATTTTCAATCAGACCTACTCCAGATTTTTTCTACAATTCATCCTCTCTCTCCCCGTGCTCTCTCTCATCCAAGCCGTGAAACAAACCCAAACCCTTAAATCTGACTTTTTGATTTAGGCCAAACCACCACAAACCATTCACATCATCATCTTCCTCACTTTATTCTGAGCTTAACCATATCTTTCATCGAGCTTGGAGGTGATAGGAGAAGAAGATTCGAAGGTGAACAGTAACCGCCACCTTCCCGGCCATTTTTCGGCCACCATAGGCAATGAATCTAAATTCTAATTACATATTTGGATTCCTTGGCTCGAGTAGATGAATTTCCATTATTAGAACATTGGATTTGGTTGAGAAATGAGGGAGATATTAAGCTTTGAAGTTCAGTTGGTTTTGGAGGATTTCTGCACAATGAACAGTGCTCGGGTGTGAGGTTGAAGACGAGTATGCCTTGCAGTCGCAGCTGCAGTCGCGCGTGGGGGAGGGTTCCCAGCCAACCACCGGTGCGTGGCGGCATGTGGAGCTCCTCCTCGAGCTCCGGTGAACATGAGTTTCAAAGCTCTCGACATTTCAGACTTGTTGACGCGGGTTTCGGGTCAATCAGACATCCTTTAGGGGTAGTTTTGGGCATCCGAAGTGGCTGCATTTTTAGTGGGATGCATGCGGACCTCCAGGGATTTAGGTAGTCTGAAAGTAGGGTTTTTTAATTACTGTTGGTAATCCCGATTGTTACTTTTGACCGGCGATACTGTTCTGGGAACTTCGAAGGAGCGTACGACTCGGGATTGAGCATAATTGGATGGTAGGTAAGTGGACTTTGGTTTTGTAAAGTATAATGCATGCATAAAGGTATATTTGATATAATTGCTTATTATGTATTGTTTTGGAAAAATTCTGGAATTCAGGAAATTATTAAATTTTAGTGGACATGGGCTTTCAATAATTATTTGGCAATGACGTTTTGGGTAATGGCCTGCCTTTATAGATTCGGGTTTTATTTGGTTTCGGTCGAGTCCATGATTTTTTGGTTTAGACACGGATTTGTGATTTTTTTGGATTTGGGCGTAAACCCGATTTTTCAATGAATTTGGCTTAGGCCAGGAAACAAGGATTTCAAAATATGGATTTTGGTTTTCACTGAATTATTGTCCCCGCGGGTCAAGGTTTTCTCCGATTGGCGTCGAATGGTATTTCTCCGCCAGATCGTTGAGGCTTCTCTGACGGTGGTGTCCAAGGGTATTTCTCCACTAGGTCGTTGAGGCTATCTACGCATAGTACAGGGTTCTGCACAACTCTAGGTATATCGGGTGTGTGGAGGGTATCGAGCTACGGCTCAAGATTTTTATTCGGGAAGCCGTGGGATATGTTTTGATATTTTGTGTCTAGGTCTGTTTACATGATTTTAAACTCCTTTGAGGAGGGTTTTCAAAGCAAGGTTGTGGACCACGGGATGTTTTCATTATTCGGATATTTGTGGGTCCCACCAAGTGAACAAAAGATGGATTTTCCGGTGGGTTTTCGAATTATCTATATATTATATTTATACAAGAAGGAATTTTATGTTATGCATGCATTGTTTTACTCGTTGAGAGGGAAAAGTTATGTTTTCCTCATAAATGATTTTTAAATGATTATTTTGTCCACTCACACTTTTCGTGTTTTAAATCCATTTTAGGCCGTTTAGTTGATGTGGGAATATCTAGAGGCGGAGGCATTAAATTTTCAATTGCGCATTTACCTAGACTATCGAGTAGCAGTAACTGCTGTGACACAACTTATTTGAGGGCTTTGTCAGACACTACTGCCAAAGTAGAGTTGAGTTTGCCAGCTCAGCACCAGTTTAGTGGTTCCAGGCGACGCCGGGATCGCCTGAGTTTTGGGGCCTCTAGTCAAGGACCATCTAAGAGAGGCAGTTTCAGTTCTAGATCTTGTAGGGGTGCAAGATCCGTATCAGGTAGTGGCGAAGCAGGTCAGGAACATCAGTCATTTGCTCAGTCTAGCGGGCCTTCAGTGCAGTTGATCGGGAGATAGAGTGGTAGACCCACACGGATGGGTGACACCGGTTGTTACTTCTATGGGGAGACAGATTATTTTAAGAGAGACTGCCCACATCGTCGTCCGGGCAGTAGTACATTGGGCCAAGATGCGGTTGAACTGAGTTAAAGAGCAGCATAGACATTTGGTACTGCAGCAGGGAGCCATACCCAGTCCAGTGGGGCCAGTACGGCCAGAGGGAGACAGGGGGGGTCGTGGTCGTGGTTGAACCCTTTCGGATAAACAAGGTCCTCATTTTTTCGAGCCTTGTGTTTCTTGAAGAGCCATTAATCTCATCCACTTACTCACTCAGGGAAGGTTCAAAGGGGCACACATTTATGAGGCCTGGTCAAGTGGTGCACCGCAGGATAATGGATGGGGATGGATCTTGCACAAGGAAAAATCCAAACAAGGATGTTTTGAGAATGATTTGATAATGCGCATTCCATCTTTTTATATAGGCAAGGATGCTTGAAAAACCATTAATGCAAATCGACAAATCTAGCCAATATAGCATCCCATATTCATCAATTAATTCTCATATCAAATTTCGATACTAAATTAATTTCCAAATCAAATAAATTTGATATCAAATTAATTCACATCAACGAATCTAGCCAATATTACATCCAATATGCAAAGATTAATTTTCATATCAAATTTCAATACTGAATTAATTTTCATATCAAATTTCAATACGAAATTAATTTTCAAATCAAATTTCCATGCCAAATTAATTTCGTTATATTAATTCCATATCAAAATTCCTTACCAAATTAATTTACATACAAAATAAATTTGATATCAAATTAATTCACATCGACGAATCTAGCGAATATTCCATCCAATATTCAAAGATTAATTTTCAAATCAAATTTCGATACTAACTTAATTTTCATATCAAATTTCCATACCAAATTAATTTCATATCAAATTTCCAAACTAATTTAATTTCATATCAAATTTTCATACTAATTTAAAATCATATATATCAAATTTCCATATCAGTCAACATGCATGCTTTGCCCGAAGAACCTCATGGTTGGGCAAGCTTTGCAATTAGGTACCAATTTTTTCTTATGGTGCCAAAATATTGCTCGACGAATAATTCTAGCCCTACTAAATGTTTCGCAAACGTAACTGGCTTTTGCCCATCGAACATATTTTTTTGCCGAGCAGTGTCTTTAGGCGGAAAAATTTCCTTCGTCGGGGAAAATCTGGTCGGGCAACATCTAATTTCTTGTAGTGTAAACGCTAGCCTGCCTAAGTAATCTCTTGTACTCCTCCATTGAATCAATAAAATTGTGTTTGTGTGATATCCTTTCCTAAACTCTCCTTCACTCATACACCCAACATAAACACCCCCAAAACACCAACAGTGGTATGAAAGCATCTAAAACTCATCAGTGGTACGAGAGCGTTCCATAAATCAACACTTCTAAAACATGTCTGTCGAAGATCCTCCCGGAGATCATGTTAGGGTTGATGTCAACGTACTCTCTCAAGTCTAGAGTTACCAAGCCTTTGAATGGTAGTGTTACAAAAGGACGAATCAACAGTGCCTGGATCAGGTATGATTCTGCATCGAAAAACATTAATGTTGTGTGTACTAGTTATGTGAATGGTATCTAAGTGATTTAGAATCTGCAATACATAATTGATTTTAATGAATACTTACCGGGTTGGGTCATTGTTGGTTTCCTTGCTGCAACCAGTGCTACCGCTCTGCACAAGATCAATTCATGGAGTTTCAGTTTGACTCAAACAGATGGCAAGAAGGCAAAGAACAACGCACCAGTAATTCCTAAGTCAGGAAATGGCACTGATATAGGACGAATTTTTGGGTTGGGTGTAGGTGGGTGTCTTCTCTTGGTTGGTTGGTTGGGTTTGGTTCGGTTCATCTTTTGGAAGAAGAGGGAAGCAGGGGAAAGTAGTGATGATCCAATCGTGAAAGACTCGATTGATGAGGAATTCAAAAAGGGGACAGGTCCGAAGTTCCCATACAGCAAACTAGCTTGTGCCACGAGTAATTTTGATGAGGGAGAGAAGCTTAGGGAGGGAGGATTTGGTGGGGTTTATAAAGGGTTTACAGAAGACTTGAACTTTTATGTTGTTGTAAAGAGGATAGCAAGTGGGTCTAGACAGGGGCTGAAAGAGTATGCAGCATGTTTAAGGATCATTAGTCAACTTAGGCATCAAAATCTTGTGCAACTCATTGGTTGGTGCCACAAAAATGGAAACCTCCTATTTGTTTACTAGTACATGTCAAATGGCAGCCTAGATTCCCATTTGTTCAAAGAAAAAGCTTGCTGACTTGGGACGCAAGATACAAAATTGCTCAAGGGTTGGCATCCGGGTTATTCTATCTACATGAAGCATGGGAACAATGTGTGCTCCACAGGATTATCAAGTCAAGCAATGTTATGTTGGATTCAAATTTCAACGACAAACATGGGGATTTTTGGTTAACAATATGATGTCATCACACACACACACACTCCTTGCAGCTCACTCAAAGCTGCTTACACATTCACAACTACACTAACCGTTTCACATACTTACAACTCACACATTCTCTCATTTAGTGCTTTCATCTTTTGACACTTGTTCTCCTCGAGACATTAACAAGTATGTTTCCAAGTCAGCTGCCAGTGATGCAGCTTAGTCACCAACAGAAAAATTGCTGATTTTGCCACAACTTTCACATTCATTATTGATTCAAGTCACACCGACGGGATGGTGTTCTTCATAGCACCAAATGGTTCCTTACTGGAGCTAGTTGCAGCCTTGGACTCCATGCCCAGGGCACGAGGACACAGTATCCATTTGTGGTTGTGGAGTTTGATATCTTCAAGAACGATCAGCCAGCTCTCAGGGATCCCGACGGTGACCATGTAGGCATTGACGTCAACTCTCTGAAGTCTTACATTACCATGCCTTGGAATGGTGACATAGTGGAAGGAAGACTAAACAGTGCTTCGATTAGCTATAACTCTAGCTCAAAAAAACTTAGTGTTGCATTCACAAGTTTTGAAAATGCTACAAATGGTACCCAAGTGGAGGTGATCAAATATCTTTCTTACATGATTGATTTGAAACAATAATTCCCGGATTGGGCTATTCTTGGCTTCTCTGCAGCTACATGTGTTGAGGTAGCTGTGCATAAGATCGCTTCATGGAATTTTACTTCAACTTCTCTCGTTGATATGCCAAATACCACTGGTAAACCCAAATTCAGACATTCCATCATTGGACTCCTGATTGAGTTGGTCGTTGGTGGGTTTGGGTTTGTAATCGTAGTGAGCGGGTTCGTTTTGGTCTGGTTCTTCTGTCGGAAGAAAAGCAAACCAGTTGGGGAATGTGATGAAAATCCATCTCCTGATAAATTGATTGACAGGGAACTAGAAAAGCGGACTGGCCCGAGGATGTTTTCCTACCACCAGTTGGCTCGAGCAACGAGAACTTTTGAGGAGGGAGAGAAGATGGGAGAGGGAGGGTTTGGAGCGGTATATAGAGGCTTCATAAAAGACATAAATTCATATGTTGTTGTTAAGAAGATATCCAGCGGATCCAAACAAGGGTTGAAAGAGTATGCAGCAGAAGTAAGAATCATCAGTACACTTAGTCATCGAAATTTGGTGCAACTCATTGGTTGGTGCCACGAAAAAAGGCACCTCCTTCTTGTCTACGAGTTCATGCCCAACGGTAGCTTAGTTTGTCATCTATTCAAACCAAAAAGCTTGTTGACTTGGGAGCTAATGTTCAATCATTATTTATACATCTTTTAGATGTTATTCAATGCCCTTTTACTTGTCTTTTGAGTATTTGGTGCCATCAATAGGAGAAAATGATCAATCTTGTGAGCTATGTGCAGAATTGTAAAGACAAGTTAATTATTAGAAGAATGCAAAAACAATGGCTCGATTCAAAGTTATAACGAGGGAGATGGCCTAAGTTCATTATCGGGTCTTGAAAGAGGTGTCAGAAGGCATGTCGTAGGACATGTCCCTATCTTGTCATAGAAACCATCCCAGATGAGCCATGGTGCATCCTTCAGAGCTCACAGCAAAGTCCCAGGAGTTTCCCTTGACGCGTGCCAATTCTAGAAGCAAGGTGTCCTAAAGCGAGCCCAAGGCTAGATATGTCCTTGGACGTGCCACCGAGACATCCTAATCAAGCCCGTAGTCAAGACCTTGTGTACCTTGTAGCACCTTAAATTATGCCACGTAGACCTGTCCGGCGCCTAAATATGTGCCCTAACTAGAGCCCCTATCGAGCCCCAGCGGTAGAGCCAAGTTCCAGAGCCATGGTCCGTGACATGTCGTTGGACATGTTCGGGAAGGCCAAATTGGGTCCTGGCGTGGAACTCGATGGAACCAAGTGAGACACCACCTAGAATTACACTTCAAAAAACTTTTATAAGCTAATGGAGCCCTAAGGCGCGCTCAGAAATGCCAAACACATACCCTTGGCAAGTTTTGCCCAGAACCAGGCCAAAAACGTTTATTCGAGCTTTTGAGTAGGAAAAAGCCTAGAACCATGCTAGATACATCATATGGAAGTGAAATAATTGGTTTGTCCCAGCTGCATTGGTCAATGACCTGTTTAGTTCTTAACAAGTCCAATAATGAGCCGTGGAACCAAGAATGAGGTCCATCCGTGTCAAAAAGGTCCAAGATTGTGCCAGCTAGCCCTTGCTCTCCAAGAAAGTCCCAGAAGGTTCCATAACAAGTCTTGGTACATCAGAATTCCCTGGACTTCTTGGATAAGCCTTGCCACCTCTGAAGATTACTTGTTGTTCAAGAAAGGTCATAATTTCTAGGATTGTGTCCCTGCCGAGATAGGAGAGCTGATTCAACGTTTAACTAAGGTTCTTTTGGTGTTTGTAAATCATTTTTAATTCCTAGTTTTTAGGAGAAGCCCTATGAGTACTTAAACTAAGTTTCAACGCAAGTTTAGGGCTCCACCTTTTGTTAAGCCTCATAGAATTATACAGTTTATGTTTTTAGAGCTTTTGTTCGTTTTGGAGAGGATTTCAACATAGGGAATATGGAGAGCGTTGGACGTGTCTTTGTTCGTTTTCTCTTCTTCTCCTTAATCTTTACTTTGTAATCATGAATTCTTTTGCTGGTTCTTTCAATATAATGTGTGAGTAGTTTCTTTCAGAATTAGGGCTGCTTGAAGCCCTATCCATGTAGTTTCTTGACATGATTTTGGCCCTTGATTTACATTACTATGCATGCTGAATACGATTTAGATTACTGTGCGTCATGAGCTTAGTTTATGTTTATGAGAATGATCACCTTGTTTGCATATAACTATAGGTGAATAATTGCTTGTTTGATTGATCATGATCTTGTGATTGTTTGGCACCAAGGGTAGTGGCTGTACATCTTATTTGCAATCTAAATTCATGACAACCTAGATTAAACGATATCTTCTAGGGGTAGTGTGATTGCTCAGATGTGCTTTCATACTTAATGCATTCTTTTGTATAATTGAATAGTTGTGGTAGTGAGCCGGAAACGCCTGCTACATAAGATTTAAGAAGGAAACAAATTGTGCAGAGTGAACCTTGACCGGACCTTTTCATGGGCATCATATTAAGTTAATTCATAGTAATGGAATCTTGGAAATTGTGTTGGGAACTTAATTTTGCCTTGATTCGCTTTAATTAATAACTAAATTCAATCTTGTTAGTTGAGTCTTTTGTGTTTCTTGTGTCTTAAGTCATTCTCTAGGGTCGTGGTTGAGTCTTATTTTGTGTTTCTTTGAGTTCTTTGTTAGTCTTGTTTTGTTCTTGGTGAGTCTTGCATAGTTATGTAGTGTCCTGCTGTTTCTTGTTTCGTTTTCTATTTTGAGTTTTAACTGAATTATTCATTCTAGGGTTAAGTGGTTAACATTGAACAAGTCCTCGAGGGATCTACTCTTGCTGTGCTGCTATACTATCTCTATCGATTTGTGCACTTGCAAGGATTATAACTGTTTGAATTGGATTGCATATTTCTTGTTCTCTAATTTTACCAACAAGTTTTTGGCGCCGTTGCTGGGGACTTGTCCCTCAACGGTGTCCAAGTAGTTTAGATCGTTTAACTCAGTTTCGTTTGTTTCCATCTTTTAGGTACTCACCGCTTAAGTCATCACAAGGCTCTGTACAAGGGTCTGTACACGGGTCCTTCTTAGCGTCATCTTCAGTGCACGGGTCCCCACATCCAAGGACACCACAATCTTCTTCTAGGATGGCAGGCCGTGACATTATCCCTCCACCACAACCTCAAGCCCGACGGCTTCTGAAGGAGTACGCCACTCCACATGTCTCTGAGGACCATTTCCCTATTTTTTTCCCACCATCTACCATGGAAAACTTCGAACTCAAGTCAGGGACAATACACATGCTCCCTAAATTCCATGGACTATCTGGAGAGGATCCTCATCTACACATCAAGGAATTCGTGGAGTTTTGTTCTACATTGAGAATCAATGGTATGACAGAGGCAGAAATAAGATTGAGACTATTTCACTTCAGTCTCAAGGATAGTGCCAAGGCTTACTTTCACTCCTTGGTTTCTGCATCTATCACGTCCTAGAGAGACTTGTTATCCAAGTTTCTCACTCAGTACTACCCTGTATCAAAGACAAATAAGCTAAAGAGTGAGATTATGGCCCCACGACAAATAGAGGATGAGTCCTTTTATGAGTTTTGGGAGATTTTTAACCAACTCATTCAATCATGTCCTCACCATAACATCAATGACTACCACCTCATGTTATATTTCTATGGGGGATTGAAGACCAGTGACAGAGTGATGGTGAGCTCCCAATCTAAAGGAGCCCTAGAGAGAACAATAGATGAGGCTATGGAGGCTTTTGAAAGTATTGCTCAACATGAGAAGCAATTCAGTTATAGAGGCCATAATGGTTGAAGAAGCCAACATGGTGGGAGGCTTAAATGGTAACCCACGACCTAGGAATGATCCCTATTCCAATACATACAACCCGGGGTGGACAAATCATCCTAACTTTAGCTGGGGTAACAATCAGAACATTCAGAATCCACCACCTGGATTCCACAATCAAGCCGTGGCTGCCCTAACTCCAAACCCAGTACCACCGCGGGCTCCGACCACTCACACTCAAGGAGGCGAATCCTAGGCTGATGCCAAGCTCAAAACTCAAAACAATCTTAACACCTTGACTCAGCAAACCATAGCTCATCAACAGAAGACTGATAAGGCCATGGCCAACTTGGATCATCACTATGCTAAGTGATGGTCAACCCCAAGGGATTCCAAAACCCCACTACCAATGCTATTACCTTGAGAAGTGGCACAGAAGTTCAAGGTCCTCAGTATGCTGTTCATCGTAACATGACCGTGAGAACCTGACCATGACTCGTCAACATGCCATTAAGCCAATGTTTTAGACGCTGCCACGCCCCAAGTTGTGCCCTTGGATCCACCTGGACCTCAAACATAACAACTGTAGTAGAACATGGACCAGTCGCTGAATCTTGCTATGCCTAACAACCTGTTAGAACAAGTTCTTAGCACCACCCGCAAGACAAGTCTCAGCAGACCACCAGACACATCCTAGGGCTCCAGCACATAATTGCGCCTAGTTCTCAGCCCCATGGCTCATACTCGGCAGGACCACAAGTGTCCCAAAAATGTGTGCCAATTTGGGGCCACGGACCAAAATCCAGTTTTGGACCAGAATAAGCATTCTCAGCAACTTTCTAACTCTCTAACTCCTAATTCAACTGAAAGTTCATTTTGATCTAAATGAAGTCATAATGCCTTTCCTCGCAGATTTCAAACTAAAAACAAGAAGAATGAGGAATTTGAAGAAGCAATCATTAGGATCCTACAGAAATTGCAAATCACTTTGCCATTTTACAAGTTGGTCAAGCACATGCCAATTTTTGCCAAGCTCATCAAGGACTTGGTGGCAAGGAAGGGAGGGTTCTGTACACAGGATATCAGTGACATACCCAAAGCATGCTCTGCTGCTCTCCTGTGCATGCCTCTCAAAGCTAATGATCCCGAGCCTCCCACACTTCCTTGTGTCATTCAACATTTGAGGTTTGAACATTGTTTATGTGACACGGGAACATCTATGAGTATAACATTTTCGTACCCATAAATCTCTCAATCTAGGAGAATTGAAACCTACTCACCTATGTGTTAGATTAGCTAATGCTTCTGTTACTAATCTAATAGGTGTGCTTGAAGATGTACTTCGTCAAATAGGTGATACTTGTATTCCAACAGATTTTTACATCCTCAAGATGGACAGGATGGATAAGAATGAGGAGCTACCATTGATCTTTGGCAGGCCCCTCTTGGCCACAGCAGAGTGTTTAATTGATGTGAAAAATGGGCAAGTTTCAATTAAAGTGTTAGACAAACTGCGAACTTTTTCCATTCATGATGCAATTAAATATCCTGCTGAACCTATAATTGATTTTCCTTGAAATATGATGGATATTCTGCTTCAGAAAACAATTGCTAATGCTTGTATTACAGACCCACTTGAGACAACACTTACTTGTCCCTTCCCAAATGATAAGATGCTTGATGAGCACGCAGCAGATGAGGTGAGATTCCTCAATGTCGTGCCCTACCACACGTGGGACAAACAACCCTTCGAGGAGCTAACCCTCATGGCCAAGCAACTTCTACCGTCCAGAGAGCAAGCCCCTGAGCCTGAACTGAAGCCCTTACCTGAGCACCTGAAATACACATTCCTAGGTAAGAATCACACTCTTCCGGTTATTATTTCTTCTAACCTTAGTGTTGTGGAAGAGGAGGAGTTGGTGTAGGTTTTGAAGGCCAATCAAATTGCAATTGGATGGCCTATTGCAAACATCAAGGGAATCATCCCCTCCAAGTGCATGCACAGGATTCTACTTGAAGAGGATGCAAAACCATCGAGAAAGGGTCAAAGAAGGCTCAACCCCCCAATGAAGGAAGTGGTGAAGAAGGAAGTACTTAAGCTTTTCGATGTTGGATTCATCTACCCAATATCTTATTCAAAGTGGGTAAGCCCAGTTCATGTGGTTCCAAAGAAAAATGGAATCACAGTGGTAAAAAACAAACATGATGAGTTAGTTCCATAGCGAGTCCAAACAGGTGGAGAGTATGTATAGACTATAGGAAGTTAAATTCTACAACTAGAAAATATCATTTTCCTTTGCCCCTTATTGATCAAATGCTTGAGCGACTTGCAGGACATTCTCATTTATGCTTTCTAGATGGCTACTCAGGGTACAATCAGATTACAATAGCCCCGAAAGATCAGGAGAATACCACGTTTACTTGCCCCTATGGCACTTTTACCTATAGGAGAATGCCATTTGGACTATGCAACGCACCAGCCACTTTCCAACGTTGCATGATAAGTATTTTCTCTGATATGGATGAGGACATTATAGAAGTTTTTATGGATGATTTTTCTGTTTTTGGTCATTCGTTTAAGCTATGTTTATCTAACTTGTCTTGAGTTTGGGAAAGATGCAGGGAGAGTAATCTAGTGCTGAATTGGGAGAAGTGCCATTTTATGGTACAATAAGGAAATGTTTTGGGTCACGTGATTTCCTCACGTGGCATTGAAGTGGACAAGGCCAAACTTGACGTTGTGGATCATTTGCCTTACCCTACTACTAGTTCAATCTAAATTTTATTTTTTTTATTTGTATTTTTATCTTTATACTTTTGTTTTTGTCTTACCTACTGTCGCTTCTTTCTCTTCTTCCGTGCAGCCATTTTATGCGCAGAAGTCATTCTAATCATTCTGACATCATTCCATACAATTTTGAAATTGAACGTGAGCTTAGGAGAATTCGAAAGCAAGCAAGGGAAGAAGCTGAAATCTGTTTTGAGGAGTCTTTGCATAAGCATTTCATGGCAATAGGGATAGTTAATAATGAACAGAGAACCATGAAGTCATACTCCATCCCAACACCTAGTGCAACTCCATCATGCATAGTCTATCCTGAGATAACAGCTCAACAATTCAAGTTGAAGCCATCTATAATCCATTTGATGCCGTCTTTCCATGGGTTACCTTCCGAAGATCCGTACCATCATGTCAAGAATTTCTATGAGATTTGTGCAACTTTGAATCGTAATGAGGTTTCTAATGACAACATTCGTCTTCGTCTTTTTCCTTTCTCACTTAAAGACAAAGCAAAGATTTGGCTTGATTCATTGGAGGCTGGATCAATCAGGACATGGGAAGAACTCTTAGAAGTTTCTTACAAAATTCTTCCCTGCCCAAAAAACTCAAGCTCTCAGGAGGGATATTCAAAATTTCCTGCAAAAAGATAATGAGCCATTCTTTGAAGCATGGGACCGTTACAAGGAATTACTACTCAAATGTCCACACCATGGGTTTGAGAAATGGAGAATTGTTGAACACTTCTATGAAGGTGTCATGCCTCTAAGCCGACAAACAATTGATGCAACGTGTGGAGGTGCCTTGATGGACAAAACTACTGATGAAGCTTATGAGTTGTTTGAGAAGTTGAGTGCAAATTCACAACAATGGGATTATGCTAGAGATCAAGGGGCAGCAAAGAAAGGAGTCTATGAAGTGAGTTCGTCAACAAATATGGAAGCAAAGATGGAAGCTTTAGCAAAGAAACTGGACATGGTGGTGAATGTGATCTATAAGACCCCAAAAGAGGTGTGTGCTATTTGTTCTGACATTTCTCATTCGACTGAGGCGTGTCCTTTGAGTAGTTCATATCCAGATTTTGTTCAAGAACATGCAAATCAAGTCAACACTTTTCAGAGGCAGAAACATGATCCATTCTTCAATACGTAAAATCCAGGATGGCGAAACCATCCGAATTTCTCATGGTCTAATAATCCAGGAGCTTCCAATTTAAATTCAAGACCATGGCAGCCATCTAATCCTCAACCTGAGCCTAAGAATACTTCCTTTGAAGAGGCAATGCAACAATTCATGCAGACGATGATGCAAAATCAGCTGCAACATCAACAGACAACGCAGCAAGCAATTTCAAAGTTAGAGGCTCAAGTTGGACATATTGCTTCTCAAGTGTCTGAGCGTGAAAGAGGCAAGTTCCCGAGCCAACCAGAAATGAATCCTAGAGGCCAAGAACATGTCAAATCTGTCACAACATTGAGGAGTTGAAGAATTATCAACAAAGAGGAACAAAAGGCTGCTGTCAAATCTCAAGAAGATGGAGAAGCAAATGAACAGATTTTGTCCAAGCAGAAAAATCTCACAAGTTCGCCAACAAATCAGACCTCCAACACTACCAACAGTTTTTCCAAGTTGTCTACAAGCATGCCTCAAGCTCCTTATCTTTCTCGCTTGCTATCTTCGAAAAAAGAAGATCAATGGAGGGATTTGTTTGAGACATTCAAAAAGGTTGAAATTAATATTCCATTGTTGAATGTGATCAAACAAATTCCAGCTTATGGGAAATTCTTAAAAGACCTTTGCACTAATAAAATAAAAATCAAGAAGTTGGAAAGAGTTGAACTCACGGCTGAAGTGAGTTCGGTATTGCAACAAAAGCTTCCACCAAAGCTGAAAGATCCGGGGAGTTTCAACATAAATCTGATGCCGTATTCTGTTTATATGAAGCTGAAAGTAGGGGAGCTGTCTTCTACCTCTATGACTTTACAATTTGCTGATCGTTCTCTTAAAATTCCTAATGGTATTGTTGAAGATGTTTTGGTAAAGGTTAATGATTTTATCTTTCCTGCAGATTTTGTTATTTTAGAGATGGAAGAATCATAGAGATATGATCAAGATCTCCCTATCATCTTAGGTCGACCTTTCATGGCTACACCAGGGGTCAATATTAATGTCAAGAAAGGAATTCTCACCTTGGAGGTCGATGAGGAGAAGATACAATTCCGAATCTTTGATGCATTGAAGCAGCCCCTAAACAAATCAGATTGCTTTCGGGTTGATTTTGTTGACAAAATGGCAGAGAAAATACTTGTTCAAGAAAGTATTTATGGTCCATTAGAGGCTGGACTTACACAAGAAGCAGATCTGGAACCGAACAATGTTATAGATGATGTCCACTTCATCCTTGATGCCATTCTTGAACATAAGTGGAGACAGAAATTTGAAGTAATACCACCAAGTCTAAGAAAACTGATGTCATCCATAGAACAACCCCCAAAGCTTGAATTGAAGTTGTTGCCTGCACATTTGAAATATGTCTATCTTGGAGATTTCAAGACTCTTCCAGTGATCATTGCTGCTGATTTGAGTCCCTTTGAAGAAGAAAAATTAGTTCAGTTATTGAGAGATCATAAAACAGCGATTGGGCGGAGCATCGCTGATATCAAGGGGATAAGCCCGACTGTATGCCTGCACCGTATACTCCTAGAAGAAAACTCCAAGCCTAACCAAGATCCACAGAGAAGGCTAAATCCTAATATGATAGAGGTAGTAAGATCTGAAGTGCTTAAGCTCCTTGATGTTGGCATTATTTATCCTATCTCTGATTCTAGGTGGGTGAGTCATGTGCAAGTTGTGCCGACAAAGTTCGGGATCATAGTGGTGAAAAATGATAGCAGTGAATTGGTTCCTACAAGGACGGTAATAGGTTGGAGAGTGTGTATTGATTACCGGAAACTCAACACAGCCACAAGGAAAGATCACTTCCCTTTGCCGTTCATGGACCAGATGCTTGAAAGACTAACTGGTCATAGCTTCTACTGCTTCTTAGATGGATATTCAGGGTACAAATAGATCCCTATCACTCCAGAGGACCAAGAAAAAACAACATTCACCTACCCGTTTGGAACTTTTTCTTAGCGACGGATGCCTTTTGGTCTATGTAATGCATTAGAAACTTTCCAACACTGCACGATGGCAATATTCTCTTATATGATGGAAATATGTATTGAGGTATTTATGGACGATTTCTCTGCCTTTGGTTCAGATTTTGATGATTTTCTTCGTAATCTTTCACTAGTTCTGAAAAGATGCCAAGAAAAAAATCTTGCTCTTAATTGGGAGAAGTGTAATTTTATGGTTCGAAGAGGCACAGTTTTGGGGCACATAATCTCAAGTCAAGGGAGCTCATTCTTTTTTCAGTCATGCTGGATTTTATCGAAGATTTATCAAAGATTTCTCAAAAATCTCAAGACCGTTATGTGATCTTTTGGCGAAGGATACTGTTTTTTATTTCAATCCAGAATGTTTGGTAGCTTTCAATAAATTGAAGGAAAAGCTCACTACTGCACCTATCATGCAGCCACCTGATTGGAGTATTCCTTTTGAGCTTATGTACGACGGTTTCGATTATGCCATAGGTGCAGTCTTGGGTCAACGAGTCAAGAAGTTACCTCATGTCATTTACTCTGCAAGTCACACTCTTAATGAAGCTCAAGTTAATTATTCAACAACAGATAAGGAGCTTCTTGCAGTAGTATTTTCTTTAGACACATTTCGGTCTTACCTTGTTGGCTCAAAGGTCATTGTTTATTCCGATCATGCAGCCATCTGTTACTTGCTGACAAAGAAGGATGCTAATCAAGGCTGATTTGATGGGTTCTTCTATTGCACGAGTTTGACCTGGAGATTCGAGATAAGAAGGGTAGTGAGAGCGTAGTAGCAGATCATTTATCTAGACTACCACCTAGAGGAAGCAGCACATCCAATCTGCCCATATCTGAAAATTTTCCTGATGAGTAACTTTTTAGGATTGATCAACTCCCTTGGTTTGCTGATATTGTCAACTACCTTGTCACCAATCTCATGCCTAAAAATCTTCCAACACATGCTCAGAAGAAGCTACGATCAATTTCCAAGCAATACGTTTGGGATGAACCATACCTTTTCAAGCATTTTCCTGACCAAGTCATTAGAAGATGCGTGCGAGAAAGTGAAGTGCCAAGTATTCTCTGATTCTGCCATTCAGATGCGTGTAGAGGACATTTCGGAGCTAAGAGGACTGCTGCCAAGGTGTTACAAAGCGGATTCTTTTGGCCCACACTTTTCAAAGATGCTCATGCTTATTTCACTTCATCTGACAGATGCCAAAGAATGGGTAATATCTCTTCCCGTAATCAAGTGCCTCTTACTGATATATTGATCGTTGAATTATTCGATGTTTGGGGTATAGATTTTATGGGTCCTTTTCCTCCCTCTTTTGGTTATCTTTATATTCTTGTTGCGGTTGACTATGTTTCTAAGTGGATTGAAGCAATATCATGCATGACAAACAATCACAAGGTGGTGCTGAATTTTCTTAAAGACTCAATCTTTTCAAGATTTGGGACACCTCAGGTGATCATAAGTGATGGAGGGTCTCATTTTTGTAACAAACCTTTCACCACTCTCATGAAAAAATACAGCATCACTCACAAACTTGCAACACCATACCATCCTCGAACTAGTGGTCAAGTGGAACTATCAAACAGGGAGATCAAGCAAATTTTGAAGAAAACGGTGCAGCCAAACAAAAAAGATTGGTTTTTGAGACTCAATTTTGCATTGTGGGCTTATCGGGCAGCCTATAAGACTCTGATTAGTATGTCTCCTTATCGATTGGTTTATGGAAAAGCATGTCATTTACTTGTTGAATTGGAGCATAAAGCATATTGGGCTATTAAGCAATTCAATTTTGAGCTTAAAGAAGCAGGTCAAGTTCAGAAACTTCAATTGAATGAGTTAGAAGAATTGAGGAACGATGCATATGAAAATTCCAAAATTTACGAGGACAGAACCAAGGTGTTTCATGACAAGTCCATTTTGAGAAAGACATTTGAGCCCAAACAAAAGGTTTTGTTGTATAAATCAAGACTCCGATTGTTTCCTGGGAAGCTAAAATCAAGATGGTATGGACCATATAAAGTTGTCTCGGTAAATCCCTATAGGGCTGTGGAAATCAAGGATCTAAAATCTGGAATGCCATTCAAAGTCAATGGACACCGGTTGAAGCCTTACTTGGAGAGTGCTTTTGCAGCCCATGAAGGAGTGATGCTGGTTCTTTGTGATCCAATTTCTTCATAATTCATAGTCATGTATGGCTGAAGACAATAAACTTAGCGCTATTTGGGAGGCAACCCAATTCTCTTTCCTTTGTTTTGCTTTAGTTTTGTTCATTTTTCAGTTCTGATTTTGGTGGTTTTGCATCTGTGTTTTCGATGCTTTTCTATTGACTTTTAAAATTCTGGCTTGCTTGGTTCTTTCTACCTTGACATGCATTTATTGAGATCATTTTGCAAGTTCTAATTGTCAATAGAAGGAGCATGAGGAAGTTACTTTGCTGCAAATGGTTGCTGAACTTCAGCTTGTCTACTCTTTGGTAGTGCTTCTCAACCTGCTCAAAACCAGGGACATTTTCTTACTGTCCTCTCACTTACTGTCTTTGCATTACTTTCCGACTTCTTCACATTGAGGACAATGTTGCATTCAAGTGTGGGGGTATAGAAGAGTAGCTTAAATTTTCGATTTTGAATAGCTTAAATAAATACTCTACCAATCTGTTGTTGTTTTTTAATTTTGGTCCACGTTGTCTTCTTTGTTTTTTCGTCCTGATTCCAACCATATAAAGAACGCTGAATTTGGCCAAGTGGTTTGAAAGTTATGGGTTAAAAACTTAACAATGTCGAAATTGAACAAAACTGTGGTTTGGAACTTCTTTGTTTTCATGTTGTTTGAGGCTTTTTGTGTCTTTAAGTTTTTTTGTTTGCTTTTAGGTAGTTTAGTCAGTAGTTTGCAAAAAACAGAAAGAAAAAAAAAGGAAAAAGAAAAGAAGTTTCAGAAAATAACAAAAGATTTTCCTTTTCTCAAGTCATTGTTGTTGTGCATCATTCTTCTTACTATAATAAGGCTTTGTACATGTTGTTTTGAAATCAGGAATTTCATATTGGCATTTGAGTGGGTTGATTATGGATGTGTAGTTCTCTGTATTGTCCTTTTCTGGATGAATTCTATGATGCTTTTGCTTGGAACTATAATTTTCACATATCCATGTTGATGCCATTTGTGGTGGAGGAATTTGCATAATTTGGAGAGTCATATAAATCATTGTGGAGGCTTATAACCTTGTTAACCTTTGAGCTTGTCCTTTTCTTTGTGAGGGTTATACACTAATTCCATGTTTTCTTGTCAAACTTTGATTTTGTGATCTCATTATATTTGGTTTAGTCAAGTACTGAAAACGACATCAAATTTGGACCATTGCACTAGACCTTCCTTCTTTATCTATTAAGGGCTTTAAAATAACCATATGAGACCTAGGAAATGATATAGGAAATTTTGTTTGGATCGTTTGAACCTTTCTTGCCTACCATATGTGTTTACCTGATCCTTAGTAGCCCTTTTGAGCGTTATGTTAAGCCTTGTCTTTATTAGCAAAACTTGCCCTACCATATTCCAATACTTGAGTTAGCCTTCATTCAAGAATTTCCTGCCCATTTTCTGAAAAATTGATACAAAGATTGTTTGGTGATGCTTTTGAGCTATTGAGACCATATGATGAGAAGCTGCATTCCAAAAGCAAATGAAAATTGGAAATCCTACTGTGAAAATGGAAGAATCTGAATGATGAAAAAAGAAAAAAAAAAAAAAAAAAAAGAGATTTCAGATTTGCAATCGGTATGAAAAACAAAAGGAACAAATTGTGGTGCTCTTCAATTTGGTGTTTATGCTTTGATCGTTTAACATGTGATAGTGGTGAATTTCAATTCCTATATCATTTTCTCAAAACGTTTGCATTCCGTATCCTTTCTTTCATTAGCCATTTCCCTAAGCCCCATTACAACCCTTGTAAAGACCTAATTGATCTTAGGTGTAGTGTGGTTTATATGAAGAGGATAAGTAGAGGAGGCACTATAGTGTTTGGTTCAACGTTTTCAAGTAGGAGGCATCATGTCCTTGAGATCACATTTTGCTTTGCTAACTAAATATATGTGAGCCATTTTAATTTTCTTATTCATTCTCACATATAGATTGAGTGAAACAGTTACGCAATTCCTGAGTGTTTTTGTTCCGAGTGAAATATCCAGTGAGATTTGAAGTTGAAATCCATTTTTGTAAAGAAGTTCAAATTGTGTAAAAACTGAGACTATAAGTGGTATTGATGTTGGTTATGTGCACACAAACTCTCTGAGCATAAATGTTAATGGAATATGTCTACGACTTGGATGATACTTAGAACTGTTGCTTCTACTTACTGACTTTCTCTGATGGTAATGTGGACTCCTAATGTTTTCCAGTTGTCTTCTTATCTTTTCTTTGAGCCTTACATTACGGAAGTTTCTGCATAAATCTTTCAATCTTTTAGCTTACTTAAAATTCTATTTTATTTTGCTTGAGGACTAGCAAAAACTAAGTGTGGGGGTGTTTGATACGTTCCTTATTTGATATAGTTTTATATCCCTTTTTTTAGACTTTTGCTATGATTTGAGTTAATTTAGGTCATTTTCACTTATTTTTGTGTTTTAATAGGATTGAGAAATAAAAATGACAATATGAGCAATTTGGAAGATTCAAGTGCAATATGCATCCTAGGAGCAGAAATTGCCTCTGCATAGCCGTCCACTTCACTGATTAAACTGTAATTTCTCGGGATGAATTAGCTATTGGACCATATGTCGTTGCAAAGATATGGAAGTCAGCTTTCTGAGGAATTTTACGGATCATGATTTGGAGTTTTCTAGAAGGAGTTATGTCCATTTTAGCACAGGCTGCGCAGCAGAGAAAAACCAGCGTGAATTCGTGAAGTTGCTGATTTTAACTTGAGGGAAAAACTGTCAAATGCTACAAACAGATAATTGAAACGCACAGCATCATCTACCATCATCTGCAGCGTTTCTCTTCTTCTCCAACAATTCACCACATTGCATGATCTTGGCTGAGTTCAGAAAAAGAAGAAAAAATTAGATAAAAAAACAAGAGAAGAACAATATGTTTTGAAAATTGAAAGAAAAAGTGATGAACTAAGCCAAGTGAGCCAAGGAGATTTAGAAAGCATGGTCAGTATCAATTCATAAAGCCAAGCTCTAAATGCCAAGATTGCCGTGGGGTTTTGAAAAGATCAAGAAGAGGTCACATTCCAAGTCATGCTACCTCCTGCCTTGTCTCAACCTGAATTTTTGAATTCAAATCCCTTCTTTCTTAAACCCAATCAGCCTAGTGTTCAATCATTATTAATGCATCATTTTGATGTCTTTATATGCCTCTCTTACATCTCTTTTGAATGATTTTGTGCCATCAATAGTAGAAAATGATCAATCTTGTGAGACTTGTGCAGATTTAGAAAGATAGGTAAATTCCGAGAAGAACGCGAAAAGAATTACTCAAATCGGAGTTCCGATGAAGGAGATGCCCTCACTTCAATATCAGGTCCTGAATTGGGTCTTGAGTGCGCCAGTGCGCCTAGTTTGGGTCCTTGGCCAAGTACCTCAGATCATGTCATCCGGGTCTCAAACCTGTGTCTCATGACATCAATTCATGTCGTAGAAGTGTCGAGGTCATGGCAGGACATGTCGAGTACATGTCCCAAGAACTTCCCATCCGAGCTCAGCCTCTACGCCTAAACCCTGGTTTATGTTACGCGAGCGGTGGATCAAAGTTCCTCCTCTGCACTAAGCCTAACAACCTGTGAGCCTAGCCTTAGCAAAGATGCACTTCTACTATGCGCATGGTGTGCCTCAAAAGCGCAGTCCTAGATCCCTATGACGAACACATTCGAAGGGTTTCTAATTACAATCCTTGTAAGACAACGTTTTTCCTTTGTGTATAAAAGGGAGCCTTTGTTCAGTGTTTTAGGGACCAGATTTTCACACATTATTAGGAGAGCATTATTTCGGAGATCTAGACACCTTAGCCGCAAGACATCATTGTACTCCAGTTTTCAGTTTTAAACAGTTTTTATTTTCTGCACTTTTTGGGTGTGAGCCTTGCCAGAGCAAGCTTTGGCGTGGTCTTCTGCTGTGCCGAGTCTTCAACAATCTCTTTTGTAACCTTATTTTTATTATTGCAATTTAATTATGAATTCAATTATATTTGTTTTAATTTCAGTTATGAGTGAGTAGTTCCTTTTAGAATTAGGGTTGTTTGAAGCCCTAGCCATGTTAGCTCGTTAAGTAGATTTTTATTCTTGATCTTGATTGCTATGCACGCTGGATAATTCTAATTACTATTTTAACTACCATTCTTTTATGTTTATGAGACTTGCTACCTTGTTTGCATAAATTATTGATGGAATTGCTTGAGTGACCGTCATATCATCCTGTGATTCATTAGCATCATGAGGTTGAGGTTAAGAAACAATCTTGTAATCGGAATTCATGACAACATAGGAATGCATCTCACTTTTCTAGGCTAGTTTGGTGTCATTAAATTCTCTTAGTATTTCATGCATCATCTTAACTGGTAGGTGATAGACGTTCTAGTCATATGCCCTGTTTAGGACATGCTAAGTAAGACAGAATAATATATGTTTAGTGTACCAACGCCAAGACCTAGGCATGAGCACCTAATTCAGAACTTGCATAGTAATTAGGTCAAGATAATCTGGTTAAGAGCTATAATTGGTTAGAGTGGATACAAGTCCTCGAGGGATCGACCTTTGCTTGCCAATATATTATCATAACCAATTTTGTAGACTTGCAAAGATATAACCGTTAAAGATAGAGTACATATTTTTGTCCTTTATTTTTACCGACTCCTAGCCCCATTGCAACCTAATGTGAAGACCTAACTGATCTTGTGGGCAATCATGCTGAGAGTTGAGGTAAGTATCTATGTTCTTAAAGTTCAATTCCATTAATGAGATCTTAATTCCAGAAAGTGTCATTTTTCATCGAATACTCATATGTGATTATATCTTGATTCTCATTACATAACTTCATCACATATGTTTGATATGACTGTAAGCCTAGGATTCTAGAGTGAATTGAGAGATGCCTAGTAATGATTAGAGTCGAGTCGAAATCTTTCTGGAGCACTTGAAAGAAGTTGTATTTCAGCTTGGTTGTTTAAGATTCCAGCATTCACATGTAACACATGACCCTTATTATGGTGGCATATCTTTTTGTTTTGCAAAGCGTGCATACTTTCATTAATTCCTATTAGCTTGTTAAGGAACTCTGGTTCCAGAAGTTAGGTGTCCAAGTAAAACGTTTGTGAGTAGCATAACTAGTAAACTTTCAAGAGACAACACTCTTCCTATTAGGGACACCTAGGGGTTTAAATGATCTATCTTAACTAAGATCAAATATTTTCATTTTTGTTTAGTTTGCATTCCTTTGTTTTGCTCAAGGACCATCAAAAGATAGGTTTGAGAGTATTTGTTCAGCCATTATTTATACATCTTTTAGATGTTATTCAATGCCCTTTTACTTGTCTTTTGAGTGATTTGGTACCATCAAAAAGAGAAAATGATCAATCTTGTGCGCTATGTGCAGAATTGGAAAGATATGTTAATTATGAGAAGAATACAAAAAGAATGGCTCGATTCGGAATTATAACGAGGGAGATGGATGTTACGTTCCTTATTTGATACATTTTTATATCTCTTTTCTTTAGACTGTTGCTATGATTTGAATTAATTTAGTTCATTTTCACTTAGTTTTGTGTTTTAATAGGATTGAGGAATAAAAATGAAAATATGAGCAATTTGGAAGATTCAAGTGCAATATGCATCCTAGGGGCAGAAATTGCCTCTGCACAGCCGTCCAATTCACTGATTAAACTGTATTTCTTGGGATCAATTAGCTATTGGGCCATACTTCGTTGGAAAGATACGGAAGTCGAATTTCCGAGGAATTTTACCTGTCATGATTTGGAGTTTCTAGAAGGAGTTATGTCCATTTAAGCATGGGCTGCGCAGCAGAGAAAACCCCGCGCGAAATCGTGAAGTTGCTGATTTTAACTTGAGGGCAAACCTGTCAAATGCCTCAAACAGACAATTGAAACGCACAACATCATCTACCATCATCTGCAACGTTTCTCTTCTTCTCCAAAGTGCATACTTTTTCTTCTCCAAAGTCTGAGAACGGAAAGGATACCAAGCGTCTCCATCAATTGCTACACCAAATTTCAGTTTTATTTTCTCAAATAAAACTCATGGGTTCAATCAATTGTAACGCTAGGGTTGTAATTGCAATTTTAGAAGTTACTCTTTCTCTTTTATTAGCCATTATTTTGCCACCAATGGGGAGACCACAAGAGATGAATGGCAAGGAAGAGGAAGAACCCAGAAATTGCACAAAGAAAATCTGCTCTTCTCTAAGGGGCTGCGAAATTCTTGAAGGGAGTAAGATATTTTCACAAAGCCTTCAAGACTTGGGCATAGCTGGAGTTCCAAAATCTGTATCATTTTCTTCTCTTCAATTTCTAATTTCTTTTGTGTTTTCTTCATAATTATGAATTAAGCTTTCTTTGCTAGAGCTAGGATGAAACTCTAATTTGATTATTCGAATTTTCTGAATATTGAGTTATTGAATTCCAAGTTAGTTTGATGAATTTTTATTCTCTGTTTTAATTGGGATCTATTTGTATTATTTTATTGATTCGCTACCTATAAAATTTGCATTTAGATGATTCGTTGTGTGTTGGATGAATGACCATTGTTTTGCACTACATTTAGCTTCAAGAGATTAAGAATTGCAATTGACACTTACTTGACCATAGATTGTGTGATTTTATGATTTCTTGCTTTCATAAAGATTAAGGAATTCTTAGATTTAACTCTAGAGTAGACCAAGGATAGGTTACATCTAGAAATAGTTGAGTCTTTACCGGACCAAGGATTGAACTCATACATGAGGAAGGCTAGGCCTAAAACTAGACCAAGGTTTTAGGGATAAAAATCTTCATAAGTTGAATTGGTTAAATTTATAACTTACATTCAAGAATTTGAATAAGACAATTAGTGACTAATCCGATGCTCTAGTGTTAACTACAACCCAAGACACATTAAATTGTTTTGTTCTATCAAATTGAATTGTTGATATTATTTTTATTTTTTAAAATCTGGTTTGGTGCTTTATAAATAGTTCATTCACTTGCTTCAACCCTTTATCTCAAACTAGTGTTTGTTAGCTTAGAAAAAAGTTATAGGTTGAGTTGATAAATTGAATTTGAACATCACTCCTTGTGGAAGGAAACCTGTTTTTGTGACCTATACTACATATGAACTGTGCACTTGCGGGATAAACGAAAGATAGAATAATCTAAATTTAGGCTAATCAAAATCTTACATCAATGGCCTAAGTTCATTATCAGGCTTTGAAACAAGTGTCAAAAGGCATGTCGATGCACATGTCCCTATCGTGTCCTATAACCCATCCCAGATGAGCCATGGCGCGTCCTTCAGAGTTCTCAGTAAAGTCCCAAGAGTGTCCCCGGACACGTGCTAACTCCAGAAGCAAGGTGTCCTAAAGTGAGCCCAAGGCATATCCTAAACATGTCCTTGGACGTGCCACCGAGACATCCTGTCGAGCCCGTAGACATGACCTTGTGTGCCCTATTGTGCCCTAAATAGTGCCTCATAGACCTGTCCGACGCCTAAATATGTGCCCTAAATAAAGCCCCTATCGAGCCCCATCGGTAGAGCCAAGTTCCAGAGCCATGGTCCGTGACATGTCCGGGAAGGCCAAATTAGGCCCTGACATGGAACTTGATGGAACCAAGTGAGACACCACCCAGAATTACACTTCAAAACACTTTCGTAAGCTAATGGAGCCCTAGCGCGCTCTAAAATGCCAAAGTGATGCCCTAAAAGAAGTCCCGGGAGCCCTGATTTGAGCGAAATTCGGCCATTAAGTTTTCTACGAGCTTTTGAGCATGTCAAAGCCCAGAACCATTCTAGATACATCATATGGAAGTGAAAAAATTGGTTTGTCCCAGCTGCATTGGTCAATGACCTGCTTAGTTCTCGACAAGTCCAATAATGAGCCGTGGAGCCCAGAATGAGGTCTAGCCGTGTCAAGAAGGTCCAAGATTGTGCCAGCCAGGCCTTGCTCTCCAAGAAAGTCCCAGAAGTTCCAGAACAAGTCTTGGCGCATCCGAATTCCCTGGACTGATTGGAGAAGCCTTACCGCGTATGAAGATTACTTGTTGTTCAAGAAAGGTCCTAATTTCTAGTATTTTGTCCATGCCGAGATAGGAGAGCTGATTCAGCATTTAACTAAGGGTCTTTTGGTCTTCGTAAATCAGTTTTAATTCTTAATTTTTAGGGGAAGCCCTAGGAGTACTTAAACTAAGTTTCAACGCAAGTTTAGAGCCCCACTTTTTGTTTAGCCACATAGAATTTTACAATTTACATTTTTAGAGCTTTTGCTCGTGTTTGGAGAGGAGTTCAATGCAGGGAGTGTGGAGAGTGTTGGACGTATCTTGGCTCACCATTTATCTCAATGTTTTCTCTTCTTCTCCTTAATCTTTACTTTGTAATCATGAATTCTTTTGTTGTTTCTTTCAATATAATGCATGAGTAGTTTCTTTCAGAATTAGGGTTGCTTGAAGCCCTAGCCATGTAGTTTCTTGACATGATTTTGGCCCTTGATTTACATTACTATGCTTGTTGAATACAATTTAGATTACTGTGCGTCATGAGCTTAGTTTATGTTTATGGGATTGATTACTTAGTTTATGTTTATGGGATTGATTACCTTGTTTGCATATAACTATAGGTGAATAATTGCTTGTTTGATTGATCATGATCTTGTGATTGTTTGGCACCAATGGTAGTGGCTTTACATCTTATATGTAATCTAAATTCATGACAACCTAGGTTAAATGACATCTTCTAGGGGTAGTGTGATTGCTCATATTTCCTTTCGTACTTAATGCATTCTTTTGTATGATTAAATAGTTGTGGTAGTGAGCCGGAAACGCCTACTGCATAAGATTTAAGAAGGAAATAAATTGTGTGGAGTGCACCTTGATTGGACATTTGCATGGGCATCATATTCAGTTAATTCATAGTAATGGAATCTTGAAATCGTGTTAGGAACTTAATTGATTAGTTGTGGATGGTTTGCCTTGATTCGCTTTAAATAATAACTAAATTCAATCTTGTTATTCTCATTTTAATTGTTTCTTGCGTTAGAAGTTATTTAGTTGATCTCCAATTTTCGTTTTAATTGTTTCTTGTTTCGTTTTCTATTTTGAGTTTTAACTGAGTTATTCACTCTAGGGTTAAGTGGTTAACGTTGAACAAGTCCTCGAGGGATCGACCCTTGTTTTGCTGTTATACTATCTCTATCGATTTGTGCACTTGCAAGGATTATAACGGTTAGAATTTGATTGCATATTTCTTGTTCTCTAATTTTACCAACAGCTAAGATGTAAAATTATTCAAGTATTAGCCTCTGGGTTGGTTTATCTTCACGAAGGATGGGAACAATGTGTGCTCCACAGGGATATCAAATCCATCAACATTATGTTGAATTCAAGTTTCAATGTGAAACTAGGGAATTTCGGGTTAGCTCGACTTGTCGACCATGGAAAAGAGTTAGATACGGTGACAAATGTGGCTGGAACCATGGGCTACATGGCTCAGGAATATGTTACCACAGGATAGGCTAGCAAGGAATCATATGTCTACAGCTACGGTGTTGTTACTTTGGAAATAACCTGCAGGAGAAAACCCATTGATCTCAATTTAGAAGGTAGCCAAATTGAAATGGTGAAGTGGGTTTGGGAGCTTTATGGAGAAGGGAAAGTTATCCAAGCAGCCGATCCAAAACTAAATGGCCATTTTGATGAGAAACAAATGGAGTGCTTGATGATTGTTGGGCTATGGGGTGCTCATCCAGATTATATGTCCAGACCCTCAATACAACCAGCTATTTAAGTGCTTAACTCTGAAGCTTCATTGTCCATTCTCCCATAAAAAATGCCAGTTTCCACGCACTTCATCCTCCAATATCACTCTCGACATTGGTTAGTGGCGCTACGTACTACTTCTGAATGAGCTCAAACCGCGTCTTCAGGAAGGCATCACGTCTTGACAATCACCCCATCTTCTACAACAACATTTGTGACTACACCAACAACATTACAGTAATAGAATAAGCCTAAGTTAATATTCATGATAAACCTGTATTTCAAATTTTTAATGTACTTTTGATTGTATAACCTCAATTCATTTGTAATGAACTTTTGTCAATATACTTAGTAAATGCCTTAATTAAGGAATGCAGGGCAAATTTCTTTCCTAATAATATCAAACTGAATGGATCCTGTTATGTCCATGCAAACCCAGATTTTAGTTGCTAACTGAGATATGCAATGTGACACTATCATTGATAATATTCACAACACATACTCAACAACCCGAAATTCTTTTCTTATAATTCATTTAATAAACTGTTTTTGTTGTAAATAATTGTAACTTAGTGACTATTTCCATGTAAGGGTAGATGGGTCATTTGTCTATTTCTAAAACCCTAATATATATTGTTTTGTTGTTTGGATTAATACAGGGATATTCTATTATTCTTTACTTACTTTATAAAATGAACCTTCTTCATATTTTATACGGAACTAAATTTCACAACACGTTATCAGCACGAAAAACTCATGAAGGAATTGAAAATCGTTCGTTCAATGGGAGGATTATTGCTCTACAACAAATATATATGTTTTCGAAAATTCAATTCAATTTTCAACATGTTCAATTTCATTATTTTATTATGAAACCCTAGAAACTTGATTTCTAGGATTATTTAATATTTATGGAATTGATCATACGATAATAATTATGGAATTGATAACATATATATGAATTCATCGTATTAATCCTACTTGGTTTATCTCTGCCGTACCCTTCATATTTTTTTGCTACTAAAAGGAAAGAAAAAAAAAAGACAAACTACAACGCGAAACCCCTTAAACAACCCCCATTCAGGATGTCAAGGCACCACGCCTGGATTGCATCCCTCGGAATAGATCGACTCCAATGCTCAACGAGTTTAAGGGAATGAACAATCTTGGCAATAACATCAGCAACGAAATTGGCCTCCTGAAAGACATGTTTGAAATAAATGGAATGGAAAGAATATATATCTCAAGTGAAGGATATTTTCAAGCATGGTAGAGATGCACCAAGGAGGGTTGGATGGATGGTTGATCGCAAATAAGGGTTTTAGAGTCACCCTCCACCATTAAAACCGAGATACCCAGCTCCTGAGCTTTGTGAAGGCCATCAATGAGTGCAGTTCCATCAACAATTAGGACATTCGCAAAATCGGTGTTTCTTGTGCCTACTTGAATAGGAATTCCATTCTCATCTCTAATTACAAACCCCGACGCTGCCCTACCATCAGTTTGAACAGAGCCACCAAAATTAAGTTTGAAACAACCATGAGGCGGAGACTTCCATCTGATGATCTCTGTGTTAGTAGATTTCTCTATTTTCCTCCAGTTTGCACCAAGAAAGCTTCGACCAATTGTGTTCGCTGTAAGGAGAGCTCTGACATGGGATGGAGTTTAATTTTTTTGTTTGAAAACCTAGTTGTTCCTTTCATTCCAGATTTTCCAGCAGATCAGAATCACTGAGTTTAAAGGTGCGAGTTGCTCCTCGATATCCACGCACGGAAGAGAAGCAAGCCACATATTCAAATCCATTTGTTGAGGGGGGCGCAGGGAAGGGCAAGCCCCACTCCAAACCTGGTTAGCAAAAGGAAAATCCAAGAATAAATGAGCATCAGACTCCATATCATGATCACAGAGAGGGCAACCAATGTCTGGTATGTTTATATGTTGATGGAGTCTTTCTCTAGTGTTGAGACGTCTTTGAATTAGCAACCAAGCAAAGAATCTGGCCTTGTGAGGAATAGTGAGCTTCCAGACTTTTGATAGGAGTTTTGACTTTAGGTGGGGAATAAGATTTTGCTCTAGAAGATTTGAGGCATATTTGATGGTAAACTCACCATTAAGCTAGGGCCCCAAAAAAATTTGTCTTCCTATAAAACATTAGATAAAGGCAAAGCAATAGCTTGAATTGTTCTAACAATATTCTCACGTAAAATATTTCTCAGACCATCTATGTCCCAACTCCCATTCTGTAACAACCCGGAATTTTAATTATTGGGTTTACGTAATTATTTATGTAAAATGACGATTTTACCCTTGGTCGGTAAAGGGCATGGAAGTCAAATTTTGTTTCGAGACATTTTTGGTGGTGTTTTGGATACCGTTGCGTAGGTCTTGAACTCACGAGTTCGTAGACAGGCGGCACGCGGAAAACGGAGTTCGTGGACGAAAGTTATGGGTCTAGATGTGCAAGGGCATTTTGGTAATTTTTGACTTGGGGTAGATATTTTTAACCCCCAAATCAGATATTATCTGATCCACCTCATCCTCATCTTCATTTCATCTTCATCTTCTTCTTTCTCTCTGGGACAAACATACACAAACCATCGAACCCAACCCGTGCGAAAACTCACCGAAGAGAAACCAAAAGTCAACTTTAATTTCAAGGCTCCAACTTCCAGTTTTGATCAACTAATCATATTCTACTCCTTCCCACGATCACAACCGTACCAACCATCGAAGGAGAGGACCACGGAGGAAGCCGAACCGAGGATAGGAAGTTTCGGACCTTCCGATCGATTTTTCGGCTAGCACAGGTACGTGTTTGTGGTTTTGAGGTCATATTTGGATTCCTGGGTTCGAGTAGATAGATTTAGACATAAAATTTGTGAAAAATGGTTGAGTTTTGAGGAAGTTAGGAAAGCTTGAAGTTTCGGCCAGAAATGGAGGATTCCGGCAAAACCAGATGGCGGCGACGACGCTGCCGGTCATCTTCTTCGGCCAGCTTCCGGCGACGGTGACGGCAGCCGGTCGTCTTCTCCGGCGAGTCACCGGTGACCGGTCGGGTCGAGTTGAACCGGTCGGGTTGAGTGAACCAGTCGGGTCGAGTTGAACCAGTCGGGTCGAGTTGAACCAGTCGGGTCGAGTTGAACCGGTCGGGTCGAGTTGGACCGGGTCAGGTTGAGCCGAACCGGGTTGGACCGGTTCAAGCGCGTGAACACTGTAGCAGGCGAGTGGCCGACGCGTGAGGGCGCGTGGCGGCGCGTGGGCGCATGTTCCGACCTTCCGTCGGCGCGTGGCGGCGCGTGGGGCCGAGTCTGATGTCACGGTGGCGCGTGACAAGTAGTTTTTGACGTTTCGGACCTGTTGGCGCAGGTTTCGAGTCGATCGGATGTCGTTTAGGGGTTGTTTCGGACGTTTTAAAGTTGCTGCGTTTTCTAGGCCAGCATAGTTAGACTTCCGGGGTTTAGGGGGTTTATATTTGAGGTTCTTATTATTAGCTAGTAATCCCGATTATTAATTTGGACAGGCGATACTGCTCCAGGAACTTAAGGGGAGCGTACAGTTCGGGATTGAGCTTGCTTGAACAGGTTTGTGAGTGGACTTTTGGTTTCTAAACTGTAATGCATGCATAAATGTATCTTTGATTTAAATACTGTTATGTATGGGTGCAATGAATTTCTGGATTTTAGAAATGATGCTGGACACATGTTTTACAATATTTCAGTGAAAGTATGTTTTGAGAAATGGCCTGGTTTTTGTACTCGATTTTGATATCGTTTTGACGTGGTAACTATTTGAGTATGTGATTTGGGTTGAGACCCATAAATATGATTTATCGATTTTGGCCATAAAATGATATTTCAAAGAATTTGGCTTAGGCCGCGAAACAAAGATTTCGAAGTATGGATTTGATTCACTGGTTCCCGTCCCGATAGTTATTGTTGCTCTGACTGGTGTTGAGGGGCCTTGCTCTACCAGTTGTTGAGGGTTCGGACCTTAGGTGTTAAGGGGCCTTGCTCCGCCGGGTCGCGAGACTGTCTATGCATAGTACAGATTGTACAGATAGTACAGAGAGTACAGATAGTACAGATGGTACACAGAGTTGTACAGATTTGAACACATCTCAAGGGATACCCTGGTGTGTTATGGATATGTCGGGAACAGTGAATTTGAGATATTATGTGGCAGTTGGAACGAAATGATTTGAATTTGAGATCAATTGTGTCCAGATTGAATTAAATGATTTTAAACTCCTTTGAAGAGAGTTTTCAAACCAAATTGTGGATCACGAGGTATTTTTATTATACAAATTTTATGTGAGTCCAACTAAATGGTTTTAAAGAGAAATGAGAATTTTTGGTGATTTACATATGATGTTTTTATTGATAAATTGTTTTATGTTATGCATGCATGATTTTATAAATGGAGGGGAAGAAAGGTATTTCTTCGAAAAGGAATTTATAAATGATTATTTTTGTCCACTCACAACTTTTGTGTTTAAACCCCCTTCAGGCAGTTGAGTAGAGTTGACGCGAACACTGATCTCGAGGCAGAGGCATTAGTACTTCGACTGCGCTGTGTAATTATATTTGGGTAGGATATCTAAATTTTACTCTTGATCCTACTTAGACGCTCTGATATTATATTGTATTTGATTGGTCATTAATTACGGGAATTATTGAGTGCTTAAGTCCCTTGTCTGACAAGAGGAAGTATTTATTATTGTTATTATAATTTGTAAGGATTGAAGGGTATTTTGGGAACCTTTCCTTAGGTTGTAAGACGGGATCAGGGTTCTTCCCGGGTTTCGAGGGGAAATTCGGGACGGGTCCTGACAATTGGTATCAGAGCACTAGGTTAAATTCCTGTAGACTGTACACTACGTGTACAATTATTTTGGTATCGATGAGTTATAGTTCTTTTCAGCGTAATGCCTCCGAGACGCGAGTTCCGTCAACAGTTTGAAAACATTGGGGACACACCTGAACCTGCAGTAGAGCCTGATATGAGGCAAACACTGGAACAATTGGGTCACACGTTGACTTCTGTACTTCAGAGTAGGACTGCTACTGAAGGTTCAGACATTGAGAGAGCCCAGAGATTAGGGGCTACAATATTGATGGGCGAGTCTAGCCCAGAGGATGTAGAGAATTGTCTCCGATTGGTTGGGACATGGGTATTAGTACTCCTACTGGGAATATGTTAGTGGCGAATCTCGTGATTCGTAGTTGTCCAGTGTTAGTGGAAGGTCATGCATTAGAGGCAGATTTAATCCCCTTAGATATTTTTGATTTTGATGTGATTCTGGGGATGGATTGGTTGACTATGCACCATGCCTCTATTGATTGTTATGACAAGAGAGTGGATTTCCGGAGTCCAGGTTTACCGGAACTTAAATTCAGGGGAGATCGTAGGGTACTACCCTATGGAGTGATATCAGCTTTAACCGCTGAGAAATTGCTGAGGAAAGGTTGTGAGGGTTATTTGGCTCATGTGTTTGATTCTCGGAATACTCCGATGAGAGTGGAGGATATTCCAGTGGTGAGTGAGTTCTCTGATGTGTTTCCAGATGATCTTCCGGGATTGCCACCTCACCGGGAGATTGAGTTCACCATCGAGCTTTTGCCAGGTACTCAACCTATATCACAGACACCGTATAGAATGGCACCGGCAGAATTGCGAGAGTTAAAGACTCAGTTGCAGTACTTGGTGAATATGGGATTTATTCGCCCAAGTGTTTCACCATGGGGTGCACCAGTGTTATTTGTGAGGAGAAATGATGGTGGTCTGAGATTTTGTATTGACTACCGGAAGCTAAACAGGGCTACGGTGCGAAATAAGTATCCTTTTCCAAGGATAAATGATTTGTTTGATCAACTTAAGGGGGCAAGATATTTTTCGAAAATTGACCTTCGATCCGGGTACCATCAGTTGAGGATCAGAGAAGGGGATGTTGAGAAAACAGCTTTCAGGACTCGTTATGGTCATTATGAGTTCCTGGTGATGCCTTTCGGGTTGACTAATGCCCCAGCAGCATTTATGGATTTGATGAACAGGGTGTTCCAAAAGTATTTGGATCGGTTTGTGATTGTGTTCATCGATGACATCTTGGTGTATTCGAGGAGTGCTAAGGCACATGAGAAACACTTAAGGTTGGTGCTGAATATGCTTAGGAAAAAGCATTTGTTTGCCAAGTTCAGTAAATGCCAGTTTTGGTTGACCGAAGTTGGATTCTTAGGTCATGTGATTTCGGCTGAGGGTATCAGCGTAGATCCCCAAAAGGTCGACGCAGTGGCAAACTGGGAGCAACCGAGGACAGTGACAGAGGTGAGGAGTTTTCTGGGTTTGGCAGGATATTATCGACGGTTTGTAGAAGGATTTTCTACGATAGCAGGGTCGTTGACTCGGTTGACGAGGAAAGGAGTCAAGTTTGACTGGGGAGCTGATTGTGAACAGGGATTTCAGGAGCTGAAGAGGAGGTTGACTTCTGCTCCAGTATTGACCCTTCCTGATGATACTGGGGGATTCGAGGTGTATAGTGATGCCTCATTGCGGGGTATAGGATGTGTGTTGATGCAGCATGGAAAGGTGATAGTGTATGCTTCTAGACAACTTAAACCCCATGAGTTGAATTACCCCACACATGATTTGGAGTTAGCTGCAGTGGTGCATGCATTGAAAATCTGGCGACATTATTTGTACGGGGAGACATGTTGGATCTTCACCGACCATAAGAGTTTAAAGTACTTGTTCACCCAAAACGACCTGAATCTGAGGCAGAGAAGATGGCTTGAGCTAATAAAGGATTATGATTGTACTATAGAGTACCATCCAGGGAAAGCCAATGTTGTGGCGGATGCATTGAGCAGGAAATCTATGGGTTCTTTGGCCCATTTGCAGACAGTCTACCTACCGTTACTGGTAGAGTTCCGTAGAGCAGGGATAGTACTGGACATGGATAGCCAGGGGGCTTTGTTGGCTAGTTTCCATGTGAGGCCTATTCTGATTGATCGGATTATTGAGGCTCAACTCCAGGATCCTACATTGTGCATTATCAGGATGGAGTTGGAGGCTGGAAACAGGCTGGACTATGCGCTTAGGGATGATGGAGCCTTGGTTAGGGATGGCCGGTTGTGCGTACCGAATGAGTTGGAGCTAAAGAGGGAAATTCTTGATGAGGCTCATAGTTCGGCTTACGCTATGCATCTAGGAGGTACCAAGATGTATCATACCCTAAGGAAATACTATTGGTGGACTGGGATGAAAAGGGAAATTGCTGAGTTTGTGAGTAGATGCCTGACGTGTCAGCAAGTGAAAGCAGAGAGGCAGAAACCATATGGGGCACTTCAACCACTATCTATTCCGGAATGGAAGTGGGATCACATTACGATAGATTTTGTGTATAAACTTCCAAGGACACAGCAGGGACATGATGGGATATGGGTAATTGTTGATAGACCCACGAAGTCCGCACATTTCTTGCCAGTGCGGGAAGATTTTCGGATGAGTCGGTATGCCAAATTGTTTATTGATGAGATCATACGACTACATGGGACTCCAGAGTCAATTGTTTCGGACAGTGATCCTAGATTTAGCTCCAGGTTTTGGCGGAGTTTGCATAAGGCTTTTGGCACTACCTTGCATTTTAGTACAGCTTTTCATCCTCAGACGGATGGTCAGTCTGAGAGGACAATCCAAGTTTTAGAGGATATGATGAGAGCTTGTGTACTACAATTTAAAGGAAATTGGGATTCACACCTAGCTCTGATGGAATTTTCTTATAATAATAGTTATCAGTCGAGTATTGGGATGTCTTCTATCGAGGCACTGTATGGGAGGCAGTGCAGGACACCATTATGCTGGAACGAAGTGGGTGAAAGGAAACTGTTAACACCAGAGTTGGTTGATACGACTGAGGAAAAGATAAGGATCATCAGAGAAAGGTTGAAGACAGCTCAGGATCGCCAGAAGAGCTATGCAGACCGTAGAACCAGAGACCTTGAGTTTGAGGTAGGTGATTGGGTGTTCTTGAAACTATCTCCTTGGAAGGGAGTGGTACGTTTTGGTAGACGGGGAAAACTGAGTCCTCGCTACATTGGTCCGTATGAGATTCTGGAGAGGATATGACCAGTGGCATATCGTCTTGCTTTACCATCGGAATTATCCAGAGTTCATAATGTTTTTCATGTATCTTTGCTCCGGAAATATCTGTTTGATGAATCTCACGTATTGGGAGAGCAGCCACTTGAGCTGAAGGATGATTTGACCTTTGAGGAGCAACCGGTGCAAATTTTGGATTGGAAAGAGAAGGTATTGCGCAGAAAGAGTATTCCTCTAGTTAAAGTGTTGTGGAGGAATCATAACGTGGAGGAAGCCACGTGGGAAACTGAGGAACTAATGCGGGCGCAGTATCCTTATTTGTTCCAAGGGTAGAGTTGAATTTCGAGGACGAAATTTCTTAAGGGGAGTAGATTGTAACAACCCGGAATTTTAATTATTGGGTTTACGTAATTATATATGTAAAATGACGATTTTACCCTTGGTTGGTAAAGGGCATGGAAGTCAAATTTTGTTTCGAGACATTTTTGGTGGTGTTTTGGATACCGTTGCGTAGGTCTTGAACTCACGAGTTCGTAGACAGGCGGCACGCGGAAAACGGAGTTCGTGGACGAAAGTTATGGGTCTAGATGTGCAAGGGCATTTTGGTAATTTTTGACTTGGGGTAGATATTTTTAACCCCCAAATCAGATATTATCTGATCCACCTCATCCTCATCTTCATTTCATCTTCATCTTCTTCTTTCTCTCTGTGACAAACATACACAAACCATCGAACCCAACCCGTTCGAAAACTCACCGAAGAGAAACCAAAAGTCAACTTTGATTTCAAGGCTCCAACTTCCAGTTTTGATCAACTAATCATATTCTACTCCTCCCACGATCACAACCGTACCAACCATCGAATGAGAGGACCACAGAGGAAGCCGAACCGAGGATAGGAAGTTTCGGACCTTCCGATCGATTTTTCGGCTAGCACAGGTACGTGTTTGTGGTTTTGAGGTCATATTTGGATTCCTGGGTTCGAGTAGATAGATTTAGACAAAAAATTTGTGAAAAATGGTTGAGTTTTGAGGAAGTTAGGAAAGCTTGAAGTTTCGGCCGGAAATGGAGGATTCCGGCGAAACCAGACGGCGGCGACGGCGCTGCCAGTCATCTTCTCCGGCCAGCTTCCGGCGACGGCGACGGCATTCGGTCGTCTTCTCCGGCGAGTCGCCGGTGACCGGTCGGGTCGAGTTGAACCGGTCGGGTCGAGTTGAACCGGTCGGGTTGAGTGAACCGGTCGGGTCGAGTTGAACCAGTCGGGTCGAGTTGAACCAGTCAGGTCGAGTTGAACCGGTCGGGTCGAGTTGGACCGGGTCAGGTTGAGCCGAACCAGGTTGGACCGGTTCAGGCGCGTGAACACTGTAGCAGGCGAGTAGCCGGCGCGTGAGGGCGCGTGGCGGCGCGTGGGCGCGTGTTCCGACCTTCCGTCGGCGCGTGGCGGCGCGTGGGGCCGAGTCTGATGTCACGGTGACACGTGACAAGTAGTTTTTGACATTTCGGACTTGTTGGCGCAGGTTTCGAGTCGATCGGATGTCGTTTAGGGGTTGTTTCGGACGTTTTAAAGTTGCTGCGTTTTCTAGGCCAGCATAGTTAGACTTCCGGGGTTGAGGGGGTTTATATTTAAGGTTCTTATTATTAGCTAGTAATCCCGATTATTAAGTTGGACAGGCGATACTGCTCCAGGAACTTAAGGGGAGCGTACAGTTCGGGATTGAGCTTGCTTGAACAGGTTTGTGAGTGGACTTTTGGTTTATAAACTGTAATGCATGCTTAAATGTATCTTTGAATTAAATACTGTTATGTATGGGTGCAATGAATTTCTGGATTTTAGAAATGATGCTGGACACATGTTTTACAATATTTCAGTGAAAGTATGTTTTGAGAAATGGCCTGGTTTTTGTACTCGATTTTGATATCGTTTTGACGTGGTAACTATTTGAGTATGTGATTTGGGTTGAGACCCATAAATATGATTTATCGATTTTGGCCATAAAATGATATTTCAAAGTATTTGGCTTAGGCCGCGAAACAAAAATTTCGAAGTATGGATTTGATTCACTAGTTCCCGTCCCGATAGTTATTGTTGCTCTGACTGGTGTTGAGGGGCCTTGCTCTACCAGTTGTTGAGGGTTCGGACCTTAGGTTTTGAGGGGCCTTGCTCCGCCGGGTCGCGAGACTGTCTATGCATAGTACAGATTGTACAGATAGTACAGAGAGTACAGATAGTACAGATGGTACACAGAGTTGTACAGATTTGAACACATCTCAAGGGATACCCTGGTGTGTTATGGATATGTCGGGAACAGTGAATTTGAGATATTATGTGGCAGTTGGAACGAAATGATTTGAATTTGAGATAAATTGTGTCCAGATTGAATTAAATGATTTTAAACTCCTTTGAAGAGAGTTTTCAAACCAAATTGTGGATCACGAGGTATTTTTATTATACAAATTTTATGTGAGTCCAACTAAATGGTTTTAAAGAGAAATGAGAATTTTTGGTGATTTACATATGATGTTTTTATTGATAAATTGTTTTATGTTATGCATGCATGATTTTATAAATGGAGGGGAAGAAAGGTATTTCTTCGAAAAGGAATTTATAAATGATTATTTTTGTCCACTCACAACTTTTGTGTTTAAACCCCCTTCAGGCAGTTGAGTAGAGTTGACGCGAACACTGATCTCGAGGCAGAGGCATTAGTACTTCGACTGCGCTGTGTAATTATATTTGAGTAGGATATCTAAATTTTACTCTTGATCCTACTTAGACGCTCTGATATTATATTGTATTTGATTGGTCATTAATTACGGGAATTATTGAGTGCTTAAGTCCCTTGTCTGACAAGAGGAAGTATTTATTATTGTTATTATAATTTGTAAGGATTGAAGGGTATTTTGGGAACCTTTCCTTAGGTTGTCAGACGGGATCAGGGTTCTTCCCGGGTTTCGAGGGGAAATTCGGGACGGGTCCTGACACATTCACAATTAACTTATCAACAGTCAAGGACCAATCAAGATTATCAAGGTGATTTTGGTCCATGAATTTCGCAATGGGGTAAGGGAAGACCCAATTATATCCCCAGAAATTAATGTTTTTTCCATTACCTACAATCCATCGCAAACCACGAAATAGAGTAATACGATTATCGAGGATACCTTTCCAAGCACTGGATCCTGCAGATCTTTTTGGACACAGATAGAAGTTAGTATTTCTCAGATACTTCGCATGAATTAATTTAACCTACCAATTGTTTTGGTCCGTAAGAATTTTCCATCCTAGCTTTGCTAAGGCTGACTTATTGAAAACTTCAGCATATCTCAAACCAGCATCACCATTTCCAAATGCTTACAAATATCCTTCCAGACCACAGGGGGCAAGGAAGCAGAAGTTCCCCAGAAAAACTCTCTACTTGCCTTGTTAATATTCTTTGTTAGCTTAGATGGGCAAGGACAACAAAAGAGACTATGGTTAGGCATACCTGAAATAGAAGATTTTAACAAAGTCATCTTCCCAGCTCTGGAGAGAGTGCTACTTTTCCAACCTGCAAGCTTTTTTTGGATTCTCAACACAAGCTCATTTGTGTTAGTAGGATCTTTCCAAAACATAATATTATGAATTCCAAGGTATTTTCCAATTGTAGTCTTATGCTGGATTCCTTGAATATTCACAATGGCATTCCTAATAGAACTTGTAGTATTAGCTGAAAAAAAATAAAGAAGACTTGTGAAGATTGATTTTCAGCCTATAGGCAATAGAGAACTTATTGATTATATCACCAATATTCCTAGCTGTAGTAGTTGTAGCTTTCCCATAGATTAAGCAATCATCTACAAAAACTAGGTTCAAAATCCTAAGACCATAAGGCGAAGACAGTACTCCTACCTGATTCCTAGTTCGAGTTGAGACTTCTTTTAAGTTCCTAATCAAGGGTTCCATACAAAGGATAAAAATATAAGGGGATAGAGGCATATTGGGCTATGGTCAGAACCCTGAATAGCATATTGGGCTATGGTCAGAACCCTAAATAGCAAGGTTGACAAGACTATGGTTTGGAAAGTTCTGCATCCAGGTTGCATTGGTGGGTGTTCTATCTAAGCGCTCAAAAATGACATAGTTGTCATGGTGGCCATTAGACCAGGTGAAAGGAACTCCCGAGGCTGGAGTTGAAACCACATTTGCTTGGTTAAGGAAATTGGCAAACTGGACATTGTATCTAGACAGAGTATTTACACCACCAATCTTTTCATTCAAACACAAGGTGCTATTAAAATCACCCATTAAACACCAAGGTTCATTACCAGGATTAAGCAATAAACACCAAAACTCATTCCAGAGAGACAATTGTTTCTCTTTTTGGGGATACATATAAACAAAAGTCATAAACCAGTGCTTCTTAGAGTGATTAGCAGTAATAGAGCAGTGGATAAAACGAGAATGCGAGACAATAACATTAACTGAAAGCAGCAAGTAGTTCCATAATAAAAGCAAGCCGCCACATTGGCCTCTAGCAAAATTACAATCAAAAGGAAGGTTTTTTGCATTACTTTCTTCTTTAACAAGGCTAGCCCTTGTATCAAGCAGACAAAAGAGATCTAATGAAAGCATTCTAGATAGGTGGCCAGCTTGCTTGCAAAAACCCTGCCAGGAACTACCCCGGCTATTCCAACAGCACATCTTCATGGAATGACATTCTGAGTGCTAGTCTCCCCAGAGACCTCCATTGCTTCCCGAGCTCTTTTCCTAGGGCTACACCCTATGACCATATTCACACCATCCTGAGCCAATAGCTCAAATTTAGCTTCATCCCCAATAGAGCCCGTAACATTTCCCTTACTGCCCAGATGGGCATCAACAAAATTTTTCAGAATATACATTAATTTGTTAGCACTAACTGGCCACAGATTCCCAGTGCAAATCAAAGAGTTGCCCAAACAACAGTTATCCAACAAAGATTCAAATTGACAGTTAATCAGGGCAATTTCACTAGAAATTTTCAAGCTAGAGATAATAGAAGGAGAATAAATCAAATTAGGATCTTTAGGAGGGTGATAACTAGCCATCTCAGTGTCACTGTCTAAGGATTCAATCACAATCAAATGCTTTCCTTTTCCATGGCCACTGGTTTGCCCCAGAGGAAGACAAAGCCAAACGCAGCCGTACTTCATCATCCACGCAAACCACTCACAAACACCAGACCCTATCGAATTCCTCTCCAAGCAACGATCTCGGAATTCCCTAATATCCCAAAATCCATTACCCTCTACGCAAACTATTCCTTCTAACATAATAGAGATGACCCTAAATCCCAGCACACTCCAATAGCTCACAAACCTCTCTCTCAAAATCACTCCCCACCTCACAACCCACGCGAATTGGAAGAAGGACCAGCAAAATCGTAGCAGACCTCGACACCTAGAAAGCAAGACGCAAACCTTCGTCTTCCTCACAAGCAAACGCGGAGCCCACCCCTTAAGGTATGGCAATCTCGAGACAATCTCCTTCACCCAAACATCCCTAAAAATGACCTCCAACGCATCCATACCCCTAGAGCTGCCAGATCCCCAAGATAATTTTACTTTCTATCGAACCACCCACGCGATTTGGAACGTCGACCCTCGAAACCCTAGCAGAGCCAAAGAACCTAGCGACCCCATTCTGACCTACCGTACCCTTCATATGTTGGTTCATATGATGAATTGATAATGTTTGAATTGATGATATAAGAAATGATGTTGATATTATGATGTTGGAAATATATAAAAAAAAAAAAAAAAAAGGATGATTATGTTTATTTTTTTTTCCATAAAAGGATGATGATGTTTTGGTGTGATGTTGTTGACCATGGGTTGATAATTCATTGAATTGATGAATTGATGTTTTGCGGCTCCTCTGCTTGCAACACACAGAACCCAGAAGGTTTTGATAATTATTTCTACGTTTCGCGGCTAGGGCTTCCTTGCGGTAATTGGATTGATAATTAAATGATGTTGAAATGATCTGGACTAAAATTGGATTGAAATTGGCCTTGCGGCCTCTTTTGTTTGGGGAAGAAAACAACGCCAAACATGCGCCTTTTCATCTGACTCACGTTTTCACGTTTCCATCTGGCGGCGTGTTGCTAGGGCATGATTGGTAATAGCAAATTTTGCCCAGATGTTAGGGCAGTGATCCTACCAAATTTTGGTTGTGAACTTAGCTTGGTGCGCAATTTTGGGCTATGAATTTTTGCCCAGATGCATCATCGCAAGTGGCCCAACACAAGTGAAGCCCATAAAGCATCTGTTAAAGCCCAGCAAAAAGGCTTACACCTGAAGCCCACTTGGTTGGTTTGAAGGGCTTGAAGCCCATTCCAGTAGCTAGCCCAGTAGGCAGCAAGCCCCAATTCATGATCAAAGCCCAGAAGGTTGACGCCCAATCTAATGGCCCAGTTTCAAGCCCAAACCAATGACTCAGCTTGAAGCTCAAGCCGGTCAACGGCTCCAACCCGACCCGATCTAGCGGATTCGACCGAACCAAGCCGGCCCAACTCATCATGACACATCATTATGTTGCGGCACCTAAAATGATACACGTCAGCATGCCACGTCACCTGAAGTGCCACATCAACACCTGAAGTGTTAAACAAAGAAACATTAAAATTATTTTGCAAAACGTGTTGAACAATGGACCTGATAATAATGAAACAAGGGACTTAACCACTAGGATACTTGTGCTATTGTGATATGCATAATCACATCTTATATTTAATCCTTCAATGTCTAAAGCATGTACTTAACATATTAAATAATTTAATGCTCGAAGCATTTGTTTAAATTATTCTAAACAATTTCTTAGGATTTATTTAATTGTTCAAACATTATATTTCCTTAGATTTTATTAGGCAATGCATGTACTTAAATATTCATAAACGAACTACAAATTCATAAACGAACTAGAAGTTCACAAATGAACTAGTAGTTCATACGTGAATACCGAACCCGTAGTTTCGGTAATGCAAAAAAAGAAAAAGGAAATTGAAATTTCCTTCATAAATTCACCATACATGATAAAACTAGTAGATTTTACATATTTAATCCGACTTATCATATCATGTTATAGAACCTGCAATTCTTATTAGTTGCTTATGGATGAGTTTGCCCAAAGCACTAAATGAAATTATTTGTTCCTTATAGAGGCTCTAGAAGAGCGGTTTAATCATCATAGGCATGTCTTCTTCAGGTAAGAAATTACTAGCATAACATTCATTTTTCAGGATTTTAAATCCGTTAATGAATATAATTCGGAGATAATGTCGAATCCGGTCACTTCTCAAATTTTGTGTGGAGGAGCTCATCGAAACTAACCTCCTTGAGAAGATTTTTCTCCATTTTCCCTGCCTTTTGATCCTGCAGAATCAATACAAGGATAGACACTTTACCAAATTTGTGGAATCGATCAATATCGTGTTACTTTCCAAAATGAAGAACAGTTTACTACTGCAAAATGATCAATCCCAACCAGCTGGTATTAGAGTAACATTATTTCCTGAAGCAAACAACTTTGTCTGAAGAAAACACGATTGCTTGAAGGGAACCTATTAGGTCATAATTAATACATGTTTTATTCATGATTTAATCACATTTTACTTGTATTTTTTTAATATTTTGTTCTATGAAATTGGAGAAGATAATATATTTGTGAGAAATATGTAGAATTAAACAGAACTTGAAATTACAAAAATTTGGACGAAAAAATCACCTCAATCGGAGTTGTAATGAAAAAGTTACGAAGTAAAGAAGAATGACATCAATTATACAAAATTAATTCGGTGGGTACCCACCGGATCCTACAAAGCAGAAGAAGACAAAACCAGCTGACCAGCTCAGCCCAAAACTCAAATTCGAGGGAGCCTACCAAATGATTAAACCCGGCTTCGACCGTTGACCACGCCTTTGACCTCCAGAATTGCGATGGATGACCATCGAAACTTGCCCCTGAAGGAGACCAGCTGCTATTCCGAGTTTTAAGGCTTATTTTTTGGGTTTTCCAACTTGCATTCACACTTGTTCTCCATATTTTAAGGAAATTTCAAGCCTATTTCTTTTTAGAATATTATTTTTGCTCCTTTTGTATTTAGGAAAGGTTTTTAATTAGATTTCTTAAATGTTTAAGAAACTTTTTCCTTGTAGAATAAAATGTAAATTTCTATTTGTTGGAGGATTAATAATTCTCTATAAATAGAAGTGCTAGGACTTTATAAATTGAGGTCCAGGAACATAGAGGAGATCACCATATTACATCTTAGAGCGAAAACACTTGTCGTTTTTTTTTGTAGTTTCTTTTTAGGTTAGAGCTCTTGAAGCCCTAGTTATGGTTCTTCTTTAATATGATTTTGACCCTTGATTTATATTGCTATAAATGTTTAATATAGTTTGAATTACTGTGCGCAATTTATGTTTATGTTTATGTTTATGAGTCTGACTAACTTTGTTTTCATAAACTATTGATGGATAATAATTGTTTGTTAGACTAGTCACCTTCTTGTAATTGTTTGGCATCAAGGGTAGTAGCTTTACATCTTACTCGTAATTCAACTCATGACAACCTAGGACTGCACATCACTTTTCTAGGGATAGTGTGGTGTCATTAAATCCCTTTTGTACTTAATGCTTTCTTTTGTGTTATAATCACTTATGATAGGTGACATAGTCTTGAGAGAACTAATGCATAATTGAATAGAAAGTAATTCATAGTAATTGAATCCTGAAAATCATGTTAAGAAGTAATTGTGGTTAGTGGTGGATTGAGTGCCCATGTCTATTATTTTTATTAATTGTTTTATTTTAGTTCTTTAATTTTTTTGTTCTTTTATGTTAAATCCCCCAACATTTATGTGTTTTATTTTTTTCTTCTATTTTTATTAAGCTTTCGAGTTAATTAATCAATCTAAATAATTAAGTGGATTTAAACGTTTAGACAAGCTTTGTGGGATTCTACCCTTGCATATTTGCTATACTATCTATTCGATTTTTACACTTGCAAGGTTAAACTGAATAGAATATCTTTCATATTTATTGTGTTGTCTATTTTATCCAGCAAGTTTTTGGCGCCGTTGCTTGGGACTTTGTCCCTTAACGGTGTCCATATGTCTTAGATTGTTTTATTAACTCAATTTGTTTTTTTAGGTATGCGTGTCTTGCCTAGATGGCAAATAAAGCGCTTATTGGGAGGCAACCCAACCCGATTAGATCTTTCCTTTCCTTTTTGTTTTTCAAATTTTGTTTGATGTCATGCCTCAACTTTACTATTTTCATTTAATCTTTACTTTATCACGTTGAGGACAATGTTCAGTTTAGGTTTGAGAGTGTGGACTTTCATTTAAAAATTGAAAAAATTATTTGGAATGGGAATTTTTGACAAATTAAAAAAAATAAAAATTTACCATTTTACATTTCGTATTTTATTTAATTTCGATTTTTTTTTTTTAATTTTAGAAATAAAAAAAAATTTGTTTTTCGTAAATTCATTACTCTTTGCTTGTTAATATTTATGAATATGCTAAGTTAATCGTTAATGTTTTACTAAAGTTTTGCCATGTTTAGTTTTGTATCATAACTATGCACTTCATAATGCCATACACTTTATGTGATTAAATAGACAAGATGATTACGTTTAAATGAATTTTAGAAAATTAGTGGAGACTACCCTTGTGAATTTTTGAGCTTAATGCCATTCTTTGAGAGGGATTTACTTTGTTTCTACTCTTAAACACTCTTCGATTTTTGTTCTTAAATTGTTGATCTCATTATCATTATTTGCATTGATTATTAAAGAACTAATATATTTTGTAGGTGGTCTTAATTCTAAGTTTGATTTATCATAAGAGATTATGAAGGCTATGCATGTTTTAACCACATTAAGCCTTTATCCTACCCTTTTTGTGTGCTCCATTGGCCAATTTGAAGCCAAACACTTGAGCCTTTTCTTTCATCACCTAAATCATAACCTACCCTACACACTTACCCTATGTTTTGGCCATACCCTATAATTTAGGTTTATGCTAAGGTTGCTTTAATTGAAGTTGATGAAAGAAAAGAAGTTTATGCAAAATATGCTAAGAGTGTCGTGTGGAAATTGTAAAATTATATCCAAGTTGGATAAAGGTGAAACCCCAATTTATTTAAGGCAGTTTAGTTCAATTCAAAAAATAAAAAAAAATTGAACATTGAAGAAAAGAAAACATTTTTACGTTCAAGAACGCCGTTATCTTTTGACGGAATATGCTAATGCCATCAGCATATTCCGTAAAATCTTGACGGCATCAGTTGACATAATGGTCAACTGACTGTTGACTGGACGCTGACTGTGTTGCCACGTGGCTCAACGTGGTAGCTGAGTCAGCTGCTGACTAGTCACCACGTGGCTCCACATGGCTCCGCGTGGCTCTGCGTGGCATCACGTGGCTGCCAGGTGGCATGCCATGTTAGCAATCGTAGGTCGAACCAATCATCGGAGTTCGTTAGAGATGACGACCAGACCACCGCCGCCACCGCCGTCGACGATGGCCGAAATCTGGATTCCCTCGTTAGAATCCGCCATTAACGGCTGGAAGTCCAAGCTTCCCAGATTCCTCCCAATTCCACTATTTTTTCGATCCGAGTACGTAAAATCATCTACTCCTTCCCAGGAGTCCGAATCTAAGCTTTGAATAAGGAAAACATACCTCAAATCGATCGAAATCCGGCCGAGAAGTTGCAGTCCACATCTCCACTTCCGTCTGCCATCTACGGTGAACCTCCCACCTCGATAGTGACACAAAACTACTCGTGGAGTCGAGGAGAAGACGTCCACATCCTTGGATTTGGTCGAATCGGTCCAAAAATGGGATGATGAAGGTGAGGGGAATTCGATGATCGCATGGGGAGAGAGAGAGTGTTAAGGTAGGACAGAGATAGAGGTTCTGGGCCGGGTCTGGTAGAGTTCGAAAAGAGAGAAAAAAATATCCCCCTAAATTTTGGATTTTTTTAAAATGACCAAACTGCCCCTGAAGCTTCTAGACCCACAACTCTCTCACCGGGTCTCCATTTTCTGTGTGCCGTATGCCTACGAACTCGTGAGTTCCAGACCTACGCAATGACTCAAGAAAAATTTCCAAAAGTACTACTAGTAAAAAAGACATTCTCGAAATTGAGGATAAAATCGTCATTTCTTTAATTAAATTCTCAAATTAATTTAATTCCTGGTTCGGGTCGTTACAATTTTCCCCTCTTAAAGGAATTTCGTCCTCGAAATTCCCTTAACTCAGGTTAAAGAACCAACCTCCTATTTCAAGTCCTCTCGCGTCACTACCGACACGAAATGGGCCTCAACTGCGATTCCCAATTGAACCTATGTACTCTGCACATTTCTCTGTTCTAGTCTCGACAACAAACCGTAGGTAAGAAAAACATCCAGGAGCTATTCTGATGGCACCAGAATCCATTCAACTCGAAACATACCTCGAAACAAGGCTCTGAGCCCGAGAGGTCCACCGTGGGGCCTTCTCCCAACATGAAAATAATTACTTCAAGTCATGACATCACCTGACCGAATAGATCTCGAAGTAAGGTGTCAGATAGGGTCCCGTATACCAAGTGCAGTCAGCCCCAACGATCTGGCGGAGGAAATGCCCTACCACACTAGTCTCGGAGAAATCCCCCCACATATCTGAGTATCTCAATATATAACTATATATACGGGTCCTTGTACGACGCATAAACAGCCTCAACGATCTGACGGAGAACTACCCTCCAACGCCAGTCGGATAAAACCTCGATGAACAGGTGATGGAAAATACCCTTCATCATGTGCTAGAGAAAAACCATGACCCGTGTGGACAACAATTCAGTGAAAACCAAAATCCATGTTTTGTTAAAACACTCAGTGGGACCGACGAAAATCTGAATAATGAAAACATCTCATGGTCCACAACCTTTGAAAACCCTCCACAAAGGAGCTTAAGAACCATATAACCAACTTGGACACAAAATATCATAAACCTGACTCACCGCTCCCCTGATGGAATCCTGAACTGTAGCTCGCCTCAATGATCTGGTGGAGAACTACCCTCGACGGCAGCATCGGAGAAAACCTTGACCCTCGGGGACAGTAATTCAGAACCATGGTTTGAAATCCTTGCTTCTTGGCATAAGCCAAATTCATTGAAAAACCGGGTTTATGGCCAAATCCACTAAAATAACAAATACGGGTCGAAACCCAAAATCATGGACCCAAAATTTATCACAGCAAAACGACATAAAAACAAAGTCCAAAAATCTAGGCCACATCTTAAAACATCAGTTTCACTGTAACATTGAAAACCCGTGTCTAGTAACAATTTCTCGATTTCAGAAATTTGCCAAAGGAAATACATAACAGAATTTAAATCAAATAAACCTTTATGCATGCATTATAATTTATAAATCAAAGTCCACTCACCAGCAACAGCGACGCCTACCTCACCCCGTGCATCACATGATTCCCAACTATCTGCCTCCCTCAGTTATAGGTCGCTGAAGAGACAAAGGTCTCAGAGGCATCTCACTGACAAGAACCATTTACACACAAGTGTGCAGTCTACATGAAGTGAAACCTAGAGCTTTGTTACCTAATTGACAGGACCCTTCCGAAATTTCATCTTGAAATCCATGAAAAATTCTGCTCCCGTCTGATAGCTTTTAACCACTAAAGTTAATACATGAAATACCCTTAATCTATGGAAACAATACATAAACCTTACAGGGGTTCCAACCGAACCTTCTCTGTACTTGATTGACTTGACCTATCTATCAGACGTAGGATAGCCTAGTAGTTCACAAACTACCTCGGAGGACCTCCTCCGCAATAAAACAAGACAACCAACGTGTTACTCTCGTGTGAACCGTCAACAACCCGCCAAACTAGGTCACCGCCCACACCAACCCACTGACCCAGATGATGAAGGAACTAGACCTGGTTGAATTGAGTCTCACTGACTTACCTGAAGTCGTAACTCGATATCCCGACTCATATTGAGCACACCGAGTGGTAACTCGATATTTCGACGCATCCAGAGCACCCGGAGTGGTAACTCGATGTTCCGACTCATCCAGAGCACCCCGAGTGGTAACTCGATATCCTGGCTCATAATGAGCACCCCGAGTGGTAACACGATACTTCAGCTCATATTGAGCATCCCGAGTGGTAACTTGATATTCTGGCTCATCCTGAGCACCCCGAGTGGTAACTCGATATCCCAACTCATACTGAGCACCCCAAGTGGTAACTTGATATTCCGGCTCATCCTGAGCACCCCGAATGGAAACTCGATATCCTAGCTCATATTGAGCACCTCGAGTCGTAACTCGATATCTCAGCTCATATTGAGCACCCCGAGTGGTAACTCGATATCTCGGCTCATACTGAGCACCCCGAGTGGTAACTCGATATCTTGGCTCATACTGAGCACCTAGCGTGGTAACTCAAAATCTCGGCTCATCTTGAGCACCCCGAGTGGTAACTCGAAATCCCAGCTCATACTGAGTACCCCGAGTGGTAACTCGATATCCCGACTCATATTGAGCTCCCCGAGTGGTAACTCGATATCCCGGCTCATCCCTAGTCGTAGCTCAATATCGTGACTCATACTGAGAGTATGATGAAATCCTCCATAACATACCTCAAATCATCCTGAGAGTATGATGGAATCCTCCATGACATACCTCAAATCAACCTGAGAGTATGATGGAATCCTCCATGACATACCTTAAATCATCCTGAGAGTATGATGGAATCCTCCATAACATACCTCAAATCTCAACGATGTGGCAGAGAAAAACCCCCCTAACGCCAACATCGGAGAACCCCTCAATGATCTGGCGGAGACAAACCCTCCAACGCCAGTCAGAGAAACCTCAACAATGTGGTGGAGAAAACACCCTCCACGCCAACATCGGAGAGCCCCTCAATGATCTAGCAGAGACAAACCTTCCAACGCCAGTCGGAGAAACTTCAATGATGTGGCGGAGAAAACACCCTCCACGCCAACATCGGAGAACCCCGTGGTATAACATACTACATAGAAATACACATGCAATGAAATCTCGGAAACCCAGTCCATTCAAAGTACATCCAAGTACCAACTCAAGGAAACCCTAACCCCAAGGAACCTTTTGACGTACCAATAACCCCGCCCCCTTGACCTCCCGAGCCAAAACTCGCTCCATGGTCATTCATTACCGCTAGGATTATTCAAACGGGGCTTTAAACGAACTCCAACGGCCTCGATATCGCCAAATTATGATCTGGAATGTCCCAATACACTAGACATGCGCTGTCGTGGGTCGGGAAATAGTCCGACGCATCGGTAGAATACCATACCACGCACCACGCTCCGGCCACGCGCCCTCACGTGCGCCACGCACCGACCACACACCGCCACGTGCCCCCACAAATCGGCCACACGGCGCCATGTGCCCTTACGCGCCCCCACGTACTTGGACTGTTCATGGTAGAATATTTCGTCGCCTTGACGGAATATCCCGACGAAATTGAAATATTTCATCCAAACTAACGGCATTAGGGTTCTGTCTTAACGCCGTTACCTTTTAACGGAATATGCTAATGCCATCAGCATATTCCGTCAAACCCTGACGGCGTCAGTTGACTAGACGCTGACTGTGTTGCCACGTGGCTCCACGTGGCAGTTGAGTCAGCTATTTACTGGTCGCCACGTGGCTCCTCGTGGCATGCCACGTCAAGCATAGCAGGTGGAACCAATCACCAGAGTTCATCGGAGATGAAAACCAGACCAACGCCGCCGCCGCCGTCGACGGTGGCTGGAATGTTCCCTAGCCGGAATCCACCATTAACGGCCGGAAGCCCAAGCTTCCCAGATTCCTCCAAACTCCACCATTTTCTTCGATCCAAGTATGTAAAATCATCTACTACTTACTAGGAGTCCGAATCTAAGCATAGAATTAGGAAAACATACCTCAAATCGATCAGAATCCGGCCGAGAAGTTTTGGTCCACCTCTCCTCTTCCGTCTGTCGTCTATGACGATGCTCCCACCTCGATAGTGACATCAAACAGCTCGTGGAGTCGAGGAGAAGACGCCCACGACCTTGGATTTTGTCGAATCAGTATGAAAATGGGACGATGAAGGTGAGGGGAATTCGGTGATCGCACGGGGAGAGAAAGAGAGTGTTCAGGAAGGAGAGAGATAGAGGTTCTGGGCCGGATCTAGCAGAGTCCATAAAGAGAGAAAAAAGTATCCCCCTTAATTCTAGACTTTTCTGAAATGACCAAACTGCCCCTGAAGCTTCTAGACCCACAACTCTCTCACCGGGTCTCCATTTTTCGCGTGCCGCTTGTCTACGAACTCGTGAGTTCGAGACCTTCGTAATGACCCAAGAAAAATTATCAAAAGCACTGCCAGTCAAAAAGTGACTCCCGAACCTTTCTGAAATTGAGGGTAAAATCATCCTTTCTTTAATTAAATTCCCAAATTAATTTAATTCCTGGTCCGGGTCGTTCTAATTTAGCATCAAGGGTAGTGGCTTTACATTTTACTCGTAATTCAACTTATAACAACCTAGGACTGCACATAACGTTTCTAGGGATAGTGTGGTGTTAATAAAGCCCTTTTGTACTTAATGCTTTCTTTTGTGTAATAATCACTTAAGATAGGTGACATAGTCTTGAGAGAACTATTGCATAAATGAATAGACGTGGTAGCGAGTTTAGGAGACCTGCCACATACAAACTAAGAAGGAGATAATATATGTGGAGTGGGCTTTAGCCGGACCTTTGCATGGGCATTATATTAAGATAATTCATAGTAATTGAATCCTGAAAATCATGTTCGGAAGTAATTGTGGTTAGTGGTGGATTGAGTGCCCATGCCTATTATTTTTATTAATTTTTTTATTTTAGTTCTTTAATTTGTTTTATTCTTTTATGTTAAATCCCCCAACGTTTATGTGTTTTATTTTATTTTCTATTTTTATTAAGCTTCCGATTTAATTAATTAATCTAAGTAATTAAGTGGAATTAAACGTTAAGACAAGTCCTTGTGGGATTCGACCCTTGCATATTTGCTATACTATCTATTCGATTTGTGCACTTGCAAAGTTAAACTGAATATATTAGATTTCATATTTATTGTGTCGTCTATTTTATCCGACATAACCACTATGACCGGCATCAGCGCAATGATGGTGCATGCGACCAAAGGCACCGTGAACAAGTACCCATGATCGAGGTATATGTGGTGGGTACGCGCTCTCTCAGCCCCAAGGCCTAAAATGAGAGAAACACTGGTCCGACCCTTCGCCACTAGAACCAGAATCAGGAAGATCTGTGTTATAGATATGGAGGAATAGATCACTGGTACCGCACCTACCGTGCACCAGCGCAAGTTGCAAACGAGTATTATGCTAGTTGCGGAACTCGAGTGACCAACTTCGTAGAATGATCAGTTCCCACATAAGGATTAATTTGGTGATTTATGTTTTTTGGATTTGAAAATGTGGTTTTTTCCTGATATGATTTAAATCAATACAAATATTTATTATCATGCATGTGATCCATTGAATTAAATTTATGAATAGGCATGTCTTGTGGGGAAGTTTGTTGTTTGGCTAAGGAGTGCTACCATGCACACTATACTCCGAGATCGAAAATAATTTACAAACTTATTGCCTAATCATACCTTTGGGACAACCATATCATGCCAATCCAACCTGATTTAGGGCCATATCAAATCCCACTTGAAGTTGTCTAATGGTATTGACTTTACCATTAATGAGGCCTTATATTCTCCACATTCCAGAAGAACATTCTTGAGATTTAAAGATATTCGAGCCAACGATTATCACGTTGAAACCACTAAGGAAAAGGGAGTGGAGTACCTTTGCATAACCTCCAATCTGTATGGCTAGAAGCGTACTTTAGAGACGCTAGCCAAAAGCTAGCCAGGAGTTCGCCAGATGCTAACTAGTCCGAGCAACTGCTTATTATGGCATGACCGGTTAGGATACCTAGGTCAAGGTATGATGTGCCGTATCCTCAATTCATCACACGGGCATCCCCTTTACTAATAAGGACCTTGTGTTTAATGAAACACTATGCCAAGCTTGCTCGCTAGGGAAGTTGAATACTAGACCATCATATGCAGAGATGAGCCAAGACTCCACCCTTTTCTTGCAAAGAATACAATGGGATATTTGTGAACCTATCCAACCACCATGCAGACCGTTTTAATGGTTTTGGTTGATGCATCGACAAGGTGGCCACATGTTACACTATTTTCCACACGCAATGCTGCGTTTGCTAAACTCCTCGCCCAGATCATTAAATTGAGGGCCCCACCACCCGGATTATCTTATATAGTCCATAAGACTCGATAATGTCGGAGAATTTACATCGAAATAATTCGATGATTATTGCATGTCCCTTGGGATTGATGTTGAACATCTGGTTCCCCATGTTCACAACCAGAATGGTCTCGCATAAACATTCATTAAGAGATTGCAAATGATTGCATAGACTTTGGTTACGTGCACAAGCTTCCAATTTCTGTGTGGGGCTATGCAATTTTGCATGCAGCCATGTTGGTCCTGTTGTGGGCCACTGCCACCCAACCTAATTCCTCATTACAACTGGTGACTGGGTATGAACCTGACGTTTTGCATTTATGCGTTTTCGAGTGTACAGTTTACGTGCCAATTGCGCCGTCGCAACGTACAAAAATAGGTCCTTAACACAAGAGGGGCATATATGTTAGTTATACATCCCCCTCAATTTTTCACTATTTAGAGACCTTGACAGGCGATCTCTTTACCACTAGATTTGCAGATAGTCACTTTGATGAGACAGTCTTCTCGTCGTTAGGGGGAGATAAGAACGTAAACGTTCCTGAAGAATGATGTGAATTGACGTGGAATGTCCCCACTTTGTCTCATCTTGATCCCCGAACCACACAATGTGAGAATGAAGTGCGGAGAATTCTAGATCTACAGATTGTAGGTAATAATATGCCAGACGCTTTCTCTGATCTAGCTAAAGTGACAAGATCACATATACCTACCGCAAATGTGCTTGCAAGGATAGATGTCCCTGTAGGACGCGTTTTTCCAGATGGACGAGTCGTCCCAGACGAACGTGGTACAACCATGGCGGCTAACCAGTCATATGTCCCTGCCCAAAAGAGAGGTAGACCACTACGTTCGAAGGATTCTTATCCCTGGAAGAGGATAAATTTGGCACAATCGAATCCCTTAGACATAGCAATATCAACCGATCCATGTCATGAGATAATTCCGAATTATGGGTCTGTCCTAGAAGAGACGAGTGTGCACTCCTGAGAATAGAGAGATCTCGGTAAATTATGCATGCTTAAGTGAGATATGGAATCAGAATGATATTATCATCGATGATATATTTGTACTTGCAGTAGCTAACGAAATTATAACTAGCAATGAAATCGAACCTCAATCCATTGATGAATGAATGCCAACATAGAGAAGACTGGTCAAAATGGAAAGAAGCAATTCAGGTTGAATTAGTCCTTGAAAAAAAGGAAGGTGTTTGGGCCCGTCGTTCCTACACCTCCCCATGTTAAACCTGTATAAGTTAAATGGGTAGTTGTAAAGAAGCGTTATGAGAAAAATGAGATAGTGAGATACACAGCTCGTTTAGTGGCGCAAGGATTTTCTCAACGCCCTGTGATTGATTACGAGGAGACGTATTTTCCCGTAATGGACATCATAACATTCCGCTACCTTATTAGTTTGGCAGTTTCTGAAAAAACTGAGTATGCAACTTTTGGATGTGGTCACAACTTATCTCTATAGGGATTTGGATACAGAGATATGTATATGAAAGTTCCTGAAGGACTTCAGATACATGTTGCAAATAGTTCCAGACCACAGAAGACACTCTCCATTAGTTGCGCTTTCACTTTACGGATTGAAACAATCCGGACGGAAGTGGTATAACCGTCTAAGTGAATATTTGATCAGGATGAGATATGTGAATAATAAACTATGCCCATGCGAGTTTATTAAGACAACAAGTTCCAGGTTTGCTAATGATTGGTACTCTAGAAGAGATCAAAGAAACTGCTAAGCACCTGAAGTTGGAATTTGAAATGAAAGATCTTGGGAGAACGAACTTCTGTCTCTACCAGGAGCTCGAGCATAGTGTAGATGGAGTCCTAGTTCATCAATCGGATTACATCCAGAAGATGTTGAGACACTTTAATGAGGATAAAGCAAAACCTTCAAGCACACCCATGATCGTCCGTAGTCTAGATCCTAAGAAGGACCTGTTTTGTCCTGCAGAAGATAACGAACAGATATTGACACCAAAAATTTCATATCCAAGTGCAATAGGCGCATTATTATACTTGGCTCAATGCACTAGACCAGACATTTCATTCGATGTGAACTTGCTAGCTAGATTTAGCCCTGCGCCAACACGCGACCACTGGAATGGCATAAAAGACATTTTTCGGTACGTCAGAGGTACGACGGATAAGGGTTTATTCTATCCCTATGCATTGAGGAATGGATCAAACCCTCTTGATCTTCGGAATGATGCATGCTTTGTTGGATATGCTGTCGCGGGTTACCTATTAGACCCACACAAGGCGCATTCCTAATATGGTAATGTCTTTATTCATTGGGAACATAACAATATCTTGGAGGTCTACAAAATAGACCCTTGTTGCCACCTTTTCGAATCATGCAGAGATTCTAGCTCTTCACGAAGCAGCTCGTGAATATATGTGGCTAAGAGCCATTATAGGGCATATTCGAAGTACATGTGGACTGCATTCCACCGATAATGAACCGACGATTATCTACGAAGACAATGCTACCTGCATCGAGCAGATGAAGATCGGTTTCATTATAGGAGACAACACCAAGCATATTGCACCGAAGTTTTTCTTTAACCAACAGCAACAAGAGCATCAGAAGATTGAAATCAAGTCAATTAGATCTAAAGACAACCATGCAGACCTTTTTACCAAGTCATTATCGAAGGCTACATTCCAGCAGCAATTTCAAGGTATTGGCTTACGTAGACTGGCTAATCTACCTAGTCTGTAGTTTTCAGGGGGAGTCGATATCAGGGGGAGTATCCTGAAGCATACCAAGTATCCCGAAGTATACAGAGTATCCAGAAGCATACTCACTTGACCATTGTGTACTCTTTTGTCCTACGACCAGGGTTATTTTGTCCCATTGGGTTTTGTTAGATGGCTAAGTTTTAACAAGGCACAATTTTGGTATGGTCACCCTATTGACACTGCATCCAGAAGATGCCATGATTCGACTCATATGCATTTGCTCATTTTTTCCCTTCGACCACGGGTTTTTTCCATTGGGTTTACCGGGTAAGGTGTTGGTGTTGCAACTCTAATGCCTCTTATCCCATAGACATTATAACTGCTCATTATCCAGAAGAGACGACTTCATCTACCTCCGGAGGTTCCTATGCGACTACTCCGTATCCACACACGCTGCACTATTTTTCCTTCGACCAAGGTTGTTTTTGTCCCACAGGGTTTTTATTACCTGACAAGGTTTTAACGAGACAACATATAGGCGCACAGCCAAGCAGCACTATTACAAGAAATATCCAAGGGGGAGTGTTGTAAATAATTGTAACCTAGTGGCTATTTTCATATAAGGGTAGATAGGTTATTTGTTTATTTCTAAAACCCTAGTATATATTGTTTTGTTTCTATTATTCTATACGAAACCAAATTTCACAACAGTTTTCAAATAAAAAAGTTAGAAGAGCTAGTAAAACGCGCAAAGCTCTAAAAGCAGAGAAAACCCAACAATGCATAAAATCAGTTTCCTGAACAAATTGAATTGATTTTCTTTTCGATATTTTTCAAATCCTAATTAGCAATGAATCCGATCTTTATGAATTTTATGTATTATTTTAAGGGTAATAATTATAAAAATAGTTGGTAATTTTCTACTAATGTGCTGTAATGTGAAATTAACTATTAATTAGTACCTATTCATGGGAAATAAATAAAGAAATGAAGTAACAAATTGAACCTAATGATTTGGTTTGATTATTTTACCAAGAACATACAAGCCCAAACCGAATGTTTCATATTAGTTTGATTTGGTTATTCCCCAAATTCGTAGTGACCCTGACCAAAAACATCCCAAATGTTATGGCACAGCAATAGTCACCAGGCACTCCTTAATGGAAAGTAAATAAATGTGAGAGGAGTGTTAAATAACTATATTTTGAAAACTTTAATCTACTATAAACGAAAAAAAATAGATATTTGTTAAGATTTCAGAATCGGCCCAATGTCCTATCCCTATTGTCCCCACTTAAGTTCTGAATCATCTAAGTAGGTGTGGGTTCCACGATATTATGAGTAGAATCATTTGTTATATATTTATTGTATATTTTTATTCTAATCGTTTTTTATATATTTATTGTATTTGTTTGTTCTAAGTTCTCATATGGAATTCATATTCTTCAACAATAAATTGGGGGTTTCAGGAAAAACGAAAACAAAAATTTGGGGGTTTAGGAATATTGAATTCTGAAAGGTCCACTTGGAAACAAAAAAAAAAAAAATACAACATCGTTTGAATAGAATGTGTGCCACTGTAAAATTATGAAGGCTTATTACTTGAAATGTACTCAGAACAAGTCAGCGAATTTCATAATGCATCCATAACTGAAATTTGCCTCACTTTACACCAAGAACATGCATTTTGTTGCTTCCATTGCACCATACGTTAGTCTTTATTACTAACGCCGTTAAAAGTGCTGATGTGGGAGTAAAATTACAAAATTTATAAGGACAATTAAGACATTTGCTATATTTTATTAAATTTTATTTTAAAATTCTTTTTAAAAAACAAAACTAATAAAATTACCCAATCTTCCCCAACCGACCCACACAATCCTCGTATCCCTCTCTGGACCTTCCCCCACCGCCCACCCATGGATTTCCTCAAGCAGTTTTACGAGCCCCTTTTCCCCAATCCCACTACCACCAACAATCCTCCCACCACTAAAAGCTATGTGCTTCCTATTATTCCAAATTTCCCCACCATTTCTGACTTTGGAGGATCTCCTGCAGCCATTAGTGGGCTTCAACAACACCAACATCATGCACAAAGTCCAACAACAACATCATTTTGTGCCTACCAATAACACCCCCATTATGCGCCCTTTTGGTTACTAATACCACCAACAACCTCTCCTGCTACCAAAACGAGAGAATCAGATTCTCCCCCGCAACCACCAACCGCCGCCTAGATTTATCGGGAGACCTTTAGGTGGGCCCGGTCCTATGCCCATCGTGCCCTCTCCCTCGTTTTCCATACACCACCGTCCCCTATCACACCCCCCACACAAGGAAAAAGTACTAATTAAATTAAAATTAAAATTAATTTCCCTTTTAATTCTTGATTTAAATTACTTTCCTTCAATTTCTATACTGTTTGGGGGAGGGAGGTGGAGATTACGGTAAGCGTCACAGAGAGCTTGAGGAAATTGGGTTTCTGGGTTTTATCCTTTTCATCATTATCATCGATGCTTGAGAGGTGAGTGGGCGGAGGTATTTTAGGGCTGGGGGTGTGAATGGGTCGTGGGTTGTGGCGTGGAGGAGAGTGAGGTGGAGAGAGGAGGAGCAGAGGTATTTGTAGAAAATATTGGGTGGGTGGGCGGAGGCCCAGAGAGGGAGACGAGGATCAGGTGGGTGGGTTGGGGAAGATTGGGTAATTTTATTAGTTTTGTTTTTTACAAAGAATTCTAATATAAAATTTAATAAAATTTAGCAAATGTCTTAATTGCTCATACATATTTTGTAATATTACTATCACATCAGCACTTTTAATGGCGTTAGTAACATAGACTGACGGATGGTGCAACGGAGGTAACATAATACCTATTCTGGGTTTAAAATGAGGTAAATTTCCGTTCTAGGTGCATTATGAAACTCACTGACTTGTTCTGGGTGCATTTTAAGTAATAAACCAACTATGAAATATAAGTGCCAAACCATAGCAGAATTAAATTCAAACTCAAAATTGATCAAGACCCACATCCAAAAAAGATGATCAAACAAACAATTATAAGTAAAATTGAAACAAATACCAGAAATATGATGGAAGCACCTTGACGATTAAGCACCATGTTTATAATCTGGAAGCTCCCCAATGCAGATTGATGAGCATGACTCGGCCTCTGATGATAATCATCACTCAATTGGAACACTCAAATCTGAAGAAGCCTGAAAGATAAAACAGGCATCATAATGATTAATCAAAATGCTGCTATTGGGTAGAACAGATTCTTCCAATCCATACCCACAGACAAGTTTCAACACAGATGAGAGCCGAAGATTATCTTTAGCCGCACCTTGCATATGGACAACAAAATGCCACTCCAATGTTGTTATGGGCGCTTCTTTTTAATGAAAAAATTAAATGAAACAGTGGAATAATTATCTAAGTCTTATAAATTTTTTTTTTCAAGGAATTCGAATTTGTATGCAAAAAGATGTGCACGTAAGTTTAAGGAAAAATGCTTAGATGATGTTGTAAGCAAAACGGATTTCCAAGATTAATGGAGTTTGAGTGGATTCGATCAATTAGGTCAGTGGTATTGGATATTAGAGATGAGCAACAGCAGAGGTGAAGAATCCCAGAGGACCAAAAACTCAAAGACTTGCTCTCAGGTACGATTTCACAGAACCGAGACTCCTAGCTGAAAATGAATGGTCTAGGGCTAGATTAGGGATCTTCTTCTACTTCTTCTTTACTCAAATTAGAGAATGGATGATGATTATCGATTGAATTGGAGTGATGAGTACTATGATACTCGATGCACTCTATGTGTTTGATTTTATGCTTGAATGAAAAACTTGTTGTGTCTTGATCAGAATATGACTGTTTCTAAAGGAAATTGTGATGTGAATATTTTCTGTATATTGATTACTGCAAAAAGCTTTACGAGATATATATATATATATATATATATATATATATATATATATATATATATATATATATATATATATATATATATATATATATGCAGTTTACACACAATACGCGCTTCACAAGTAGGAGCAATTCTAGGTAAATAGAACATAGACTGTAATCACAAAATATAAAAGAATCAAATCGTGATTCTTGCCTTCAATACTCCCCCTCAAGTTAGAGTGGATATTGATCACTCCTAACTTGTCCAGTAATAATGCAAACTGGTTTGGACTCATAGGCTTTGTAAAAATGTCTGCTGGTTGCTCCTTAGTTCTGACATGCTCTGTTTGAACTAAACCTCTTTGCACTTTCTCTCTCACAACATGGCAATCAATTTCGATGTGTTTGGTCCTTTCGTGGAACACAGGATTAGACACTATGTGTATTGCTGCCTTGTTATCGCAAAACAACTTGACTGGCTGCACCTGTTCAACATTCAAGTCTTTCAAAATGTATAGCAGCCATGTTATCTCGCAACAAGTAGTGGCCATAGACCGGTACTCGGCTTCTGCACTTGAACGCGAGACCGTACTCTGTTTCTTAGTCTTCCATGAGATGGGAGCTTGTCCAAGGAAGATACAATAAGCCGTCGTTGACCTTCTAGTGTCCTTGCAGCGCGCCCAATCCGCATCACAGTATGCCCTTAATTCCAATGGCCCTTTGGAGGGTAAAAGAATACCCTGACCTGGTGTTCCCTTGAGGTACCTTAACACCTGATGTGCTGCTTCTAAATGAGGTTTCCGTGGCTTATCCATGAATTGGCTAAGGAGGTGAACTGCATACACAAGGTCTGGCCTTGTGATAGTTAGATAAATGAGGCGTCCAACAAGCCTTCTATATTGAGATGCATCTTCCAACAACCTGCCATCCTCTTGTGTGAGATTCACCTTTTGCTCAACTGGAAATCGTGAGGGTTTTGCACCAAGAAAACCTGCGTCCTCAAGTATTTCCAAAGCATATTTTCTTTGACTTAATGCAATGCCATGTTTGGACCTCGCTACTTCCAATCCAAGAAAATACTTCAACTTCCCCAAATCCTTCAACTTGAAGTGATTTGATAGGAAGCTTTTGGTCCTTGTAATGTCTTCTAAACTGTTTCCTGCTAGAATAATATTGTCCACATAAACCAGCAAAGCTGTAAATATACTTTGATGGTTTCGAACGAACAAGGAATAGTCGGACCATGATTGCTTGAACCCGGCTGACTTGAGAGCTGATGAGAGCTTCAAAAACCATTGTCTGGAGGCCTGCTTCAAACCGTATAATGACTTATGCAACTTACAGACCTTATGCTCCCCCTTTCGTTCGAAGCCAGGTGGGAGGTGCATGTACACATCCTCATGGAGATCTCCATGGAGAAATGCATTATGCACGTCCAATTAATGAAGGTGCCAATTTTGTTGGGCAGCGATACTGAGCAATACTCGAACGGTGGTGAGTTTGGCAACTGGGGCAAACGTTTCTCTGTAATCAAGGCCTTCGACTTGGCTGTAACCCTTTGCCACTAACCGTGCCTTATAGCGCTCAATGGTGCCATCTGGGTTGTACTTAATTTTGTACACCCATTTACAACCAATTGGTTGTTGGTGAGCCGGAGGTGAAACTAAACTCCATGTGTTGTTAGCCTGCAGCGCTGCAACCTCTAATTGCATGGCCTCTCTCCACTTTGGGTCGGTAACTGCCTGTGAGAATGAAGTAGGTTCTCTTTGGATAGAAATGTTAGTTGTAATGACTCTATGGGGTGAAGAAAGATTGGCATAAGAAAGAACATGGGAGAGACTATGTGCCGTACCAGAAGTGATGACCTCGGTCGAGGAAGGTGACGGATCAAGGCGGGAGGGGAGGGCCGCCTCAATGTGAAAGTCCTGCAATGCAGTGGGAACCTTTGTGGCGCGAGCAAACTGGCGGAGACGTGGTGGAGATGGTTGTGGGGTTAAAAGTGATGGAGTGCTATCAGAGGAGGTGGTGTCCGAGGGAAGCAGGCCTCCAGACAATGGTAGGTGAGTCTGAAGGATGATGTTCAGCGGAAGTCTGGGGATTTTGAGGAGAAATTGTAGGTGGAGGACTCGGAGGAGAGATTGTAGGAGTGGTATTGAGATGTGTATCATAATGAGGAAGATTAGTCAAAGAAGGAAACAAATCAGGTTTTGATGGAGGAGAAACCGAATTTGTTTTGAAAGGAAACACATGTTCAATGAAAATCACATCCCTTGAAACGAGGGATTTCTTGGTAGTCAAGTTGTTCACTTTGTACCCCTTTTGGCCGTGTGGATACCCAAGAAAAATGCACTCTGTTGACCTAGGATCAAATTTGGTAGGACTAGAGGGATGTGTAGACACGGAACATTGACAACCAAAAACCTTTAAATGGGAATACCTAGGTTCCTTATTGAAAAGCTTTTCAAATGGCGTTTTCCCCTCAAGGTTTGGAGTGGGTGTCCTGTTAATCAAATAAGCTGCAGTGAGTATTGCATCCCCCCAAAAAGGTTTTGTTAAATTTGCTTGGAAAAGAAGAGCCCTTGCCACATTGAGAAAATGTCGATGTTTGCGCTCAGCCACACCATTTTGTTGTGGTGTGTTGACGCAACTAGTTTGATGAACAATGCCTTTAGAAGAATAAAATTGAGGAATTTTGAACTCTGGACCATTATCACTCCTAACAACTTTAACATGTTTGCCAAACTGGGTTTCAGCTAAGTGAATAAAATGAATGAGCAGAGTGTGTGCCTCAGACTTGTGTTTCATCAAAGACACCCAAGTGCTACGTGAATGATCATCAACAATGGTTAAAAAATACTTTGCACCAAAATAAGACGGGACATGATAACCACCCCAAATGTCAATGTGGATTAAATCAAAACAAGATGCACTACGAGTAACACTTAATGGAAAAGGTTGTCTAGTGAGTTTGGCTAAAGGGCAAATGGGACAAGTGCTTGAAGTACAAGCTTTATTTGTGAGAAATGAAAACAATGAAGAGGCTTTATTCGAAGGATGACCAAGTCGTTGATGCCACAAATTGTCTGAGATGGTATGGACCGCATTGCATGTTCCTTTCCTTGGTAGATTGAGGCGGTAAAGTCCCTCCTACTCAGTTCCCGTCCCAATCATCCTCCCCGATTGTAGGTCCTGTATGATACAAATTTGTCTGAGAAAGACAGTAATATAAAAGGAGTCGAATGCTAACTTGCTCACTGAAATCAAGTTGAGGTAAAACAAAGGAACAAAAAGAACATTATGAAGAACAAAATGGGGAGAGAATACGACGATGCCAACATGAGTGACATGTGCTGTGGTACCGTCAGGAAGCTTGACCCAACGATTAGGAATTGTTTTGAGTGAGGTAAGCAAATCAGGGCTGCAAACAACATGATCGCTGGCACCACTATCTAGTATCCAAATTGGCTCTTTACTACTTTGTGCAAGGTGGAAAACTTTACTTGAAAGTTCTTCGTAATTTGGAATATTACCGACCAAGTTGGCAGAGGTAGACTTTGTTGTGGTTAAGAGCTGATTGAGGAGGTGATGACATTCTTCTCGTGAAAATGGGAAGTCAGTCACAGGTTCCTTATGGTCCTTTTGTGCGCCTACATGATTTGCCTTAGGTCGCACTTGTCCACTTGCAGCAGCATTCTTTCTTTTCTGGCAATAATCATAGGTATGTCCCTTCCAATTGCAAAACGTGCACTTGAGATGGGCTCTACAATTCTTCGTGTTGTTGTTGTTCATGTTACACTTCTCACAATACTTGTCTTCTCCTTCTGTAGGATTGAAATCACGAGCCACCTTCTTGACAGAAAAAGAAGAAGATTATGGTGATGCCGTGGACTTGCTAGCAGGGGTCTCCGCCTGCTTTTCTTGGCGTAGCACCATTGCATAGGCTTTATTCAGATTTGGAAGAGGTTCCATTCCTATTATATTGCTGCGGGTTTGTGCAAAACTCTCATTCAACCCCATAAGAAACTTCATGGTCTTCTGTGTTTCCATGAAAGATTTAACCTCAGTGGTAGCCTCGCAGGTACAAGGAGGGAAAGCGCAAAGGGCATCCTTTTCATCCCACAGACTTTTGAGCTTTGTAAAGAAGGAGGTGACTGAATTCGTTCCCTGTTCACACTCATGTATGTGGTTCTCTATATGGAATACCGAAACTGTGTTAGTATGAGAAAATCTTTCTTGCAGCTCTAACCGCATACCTCTAGCATCCCTACAATGGATGACACTACTAGAAAGGTCCTTTGACATAGCTCCTAGAATCTAGGTTTTGACGAGGGTATTGCAACGATCCCATTGGAGTTGTTCATCAACATTGTGAGTCGGTCTTGTTAGGGTTCCATCAATGAAGCCCTTCTTATTCTTGATAGTGAGTGCCATGATCATTGACTGCACCCACGTTGTGTAATTGTCTTCCATCAACGGTTGTGTAACGAGGATAGCACCTGGTTGATCCGAGTGATGGAGGAAAAGAGGATGGTTTGAGTTCTCCATGGTGTTGTGGGCTTGGAAGAGTTCGAGCCCTTTGCTGATTCAAGGAGCTTCTGTTCTTCGTCACCAGCCATGAGGTATGTTGTTTGTATGAATTTCTAGGGTCTCAAGAACATAAGCTCTGATACCATAAAGGAAATTGTGATGTGAATATTTTCTGTATATTGATTACTGCAAAAAGCTTTACGAGATATATATATATGCAGTTTACACACAATACGCGCTTCACAAGTAGGAGCAATTCTAGGTGCTATTCTAGGTAAATAGAACATAGACTGTAATCACAAAATATCAAAGAATCAAATCGTGATTCTTTCCTTCAATAGATTCTATTCAATTCAATTGTGATTGAGATTGCTTACAGTAGAGAATGAGCACACACGTTTTACACTCTCCTAGAAAACGATTAGAGGTGATGACAATGTGATGTCATTCACCTTCCTCTCTACTCAATACAGTTCACACAGCTCGCACACTTGATTTAGCTATCTAATTCTCTCACACATTCACAGCTCACTCTTACCACTAAGCACTGCCACCTAGTTTGCCACTCGAGCCGCTTAGTAAGCTGCCATGTGGACAGCTTACACACCAACGGATGATGAAATTGTTTCGTTTGGTAACTAGGAATAGACAAGATACCAACTCTTGTGTCGAGTGTTTTGATGAACTTAACATAGTTAGACTGGACTGAGTAATTTTGGAGTCTGGAAAATGACAACAACTCCCATCTCCACGGTGGATGGACAGGGCTCAATCACAATGCTGTCCAATATTGACAACACATCATCACATCTAGAAAGAAAAGAATTCAAAGACATATATTCCTTTTTAATTCTTTTTGGTATATATATATTTTATTTTTTCTTTCTTCTGGCTATAATACTTATTAGATAAAATCTCTTTCATGTATGAAGGGGTCAAAATTTTGGGCCAGCACTGACATTCAAGTTTAGCTCAGTCTGAATTCTAGCCTTTTCCAAGCCTTCCCAATGTCAACGCATTTGGACAGAGAAATTTCACCTGCCACACCACAGGAGCCGGCAATTCTTTAATTTAGACAAGAAAGTTAGACCGTCACCGTGGTCGTCCATCGTCACACTCATTTCACTCTTGACACACCTTCATAATTTGAAGACCAACTTCACGGAACAGTGGTCTGCCATTGCCCAAGTGAAACAGAATCCTTTTCATATACACAAGGGCAACTGGCCTGCAACTTAGCATATATAAACAAATAGCATGTCAAACTAGAAAAAATTGAATGTAACATCTAAACATAAATAAATACTATGTCAAACTACGTACTCAATTGCTTGCTTCTGCACAGTTGCCTAAGTTCGAGAAAATCCGAGGAAATTTGTTTTGATTTGAAATGGTAAACATATTGCAGGTGTAAGCACCTTGCAAACTATAAGTCCGCAGATGATCTGCGATCTAATAGATGAAAATTCTGCAAAAAAATTCAACAAAGAGTTAGATATGGCTGTCAATAACTCTGTGAATTGGATCATTGCACTCTTCTTTCTATTCAACCCTTTTGCTACTCCTTTAACCTTCAATTACCCTAGCTTTTCCAATGGCCTTACCAACATATCCCTCGAAGGAGTTGCTGATATTGATAACCAGCTCATCAGACTTACAAAACAACCGGGAGAAAATGGGAATGTCGGTCGAGCGACCTACCATGAACCCTTCCTCCTCCGGGAAAATGCCACCGGAAAACTTGCTGATTTTACCACAAGTTTCAAATTCATAATCGATTCAGGTCACGCTGACGGAATGGTGTTCTTCGTAGCGCCAAATGGATCCTTGATAAACAGCGCACTAGGAGGTGGTGCCCAGCTTGGTCTCCCTGTTGAAAACCTCCCAGGAGACATCTCAAGGACTCAGTATCCTTTTGTGGCAGTGGAGTTTGATATCTTCAAGAATCCGGCGCCAACCATCAGGGACCCTGACGGTGATCATGTCGGTGTGGATATCAACTCTCTCAAATCTTACATTTCCAAGCCTTGGAATGGTGGCATTGAGCAAGGAAAAGAAAACAGTGCTTGGATTAGCTATGAATCTAGCTCAAAAAATCTTAGTGTTGCCTACACTAGTTTGCTAAATAATACAAATGGAACCCAAGTGGAGGTAATCAATTATATTTGGTACAAGGTTGATCTAAAACAATACTTGCCAGATTGGGTCATTGTTGGGTTCTCTGCTGCAACAGGTAACGAGGTTGCTGTGCATAAGATTGTCTCATGGAATTTTACTTCCACTGCTCTGGTTGATGAGGAAATTCCAGCTCCTGCGCCAAACACCAGTGTTCAAACCAAGTCAGGAAATGCCAATATTGGACTCCCAATTGGTTTGGCTGTTGGTGGCTGTCTAATCTTGGTTGCTGGGTTGGGTTTGTTTTGGTTCATTTTTGGGAAGAAGAGGAAAGCAGTAGGGGAACATGATGAGAATCCTTTTGCTAATAACTTGATTGATGAGGAAATTGAAAAGGGGACCGGCCCCAGGAAGTTTTCTTACCGCCAGTTGGCTCGAGCAACCAGAAATTTTGAAGAGGCAGAGAAGCTGGGAGAAGGAGGATTTGGAGGTGTTTATAGAGGCTTCATAAAGGACTTAAACTCACATGTTGCTGTGAAGAGGATATCCAGTGGATCTAAACAAGGTCTGAAGGAGTATGCATCAGAAGTAAGGATCATCAGTAGACTTAGGCATCGGAATTTGGTGCAACTCATTGGTTGGTGTCACGAAAAAAGAGAACTCCTACTTGTCTACGAGTTCATGCCCAACGGCAGTTTAGATTCCCATCTTTTCAAAGGAAAAAGCTCGTTAACTTGGCAGGTAAGGTACAATATTGCTCAAGGTTTGGCCTCTGGCTTATTTTATCTACATGAAGAATGGGACCAATGTGTGCTTCACAGGGATATCAAGTCCAGCAACGTTATGTTGGATTCAAATTTCAATGCGAAACTTGGCGATTTTGGATTAGCTCGACTTGTGGACCATGGGAAACAGTCAGAAACAACAGTTATAGCTGGAACCAGGGGTTACATGGCTCTGGAATATGTTACCACAGGAAAGGCCAGCAAGGAAACAGATGTATATAGCTTCGGAGTTGTTGCATTGGAAATAGCCTGCGGGAGAAAGCCCATCAATCAAAATTTAGAAAGCAGCCAAATCGACATGGTAGAGTGGATTTGGGAACTTTATGGAGAAGGGAATGTTATTCAAGCAGCCGACAAAAAACTCTGTGGACATTTTGATGAGAAACAAATGGAGTGCTTGATGATTGTTGGTCTGTGGTGTGCTCACCCGGATTATAAATTCAGACCTTCAATACAACAAGCGATTCAAGTGCTTAACTTTGAAGTTCCATTGCCCATTCTCCCATTGAATATGCCGGTGGCCACCTATTTTGCTCCTCCATCATCACTCTCAGTGTTATCTACTGACACTACTACTTCTGAAAGAGGTCAAACAGAGTCTCAGGATATGGTAATAGCACAAATCCCTCACACTTCACCCCATCTTGTAAAAACAAATTCATGTCCAACAAGGACATTACAGTCTGCACGATAAGCCTATGTTAATAATTGCGATAAACTGGATTAATTTCTTTTGGAATTTATCTTTGCCTTGTACTCAATATAAATATATTGTATGCTTGACAGCATTGTTGTGTTCATGTTGTAAATAATTTAGCTGTTTCTTATTTAGAATTGGTGTTTTAGGGTATATAATATAAATTTAGGGCAAACATCATTTTACACTCCAAAGTTTAGGGATCAATTTTAGAATAGACCACTAGTTTTCAATTTCATCATTTTACTCCACCTGTTTTTGAGATCACATCAATCTATTTCATCTGCTTATTTCACTATTAAATCATCCATTAAGTTAAGGGCATTCTTGGTATTCATTACAAATTATTACCTATTTTATTTTTCAATAAGTGACTAATTATTTTGATTTAGCTACTCTTTTTCGATTTAGTGCATTTAAACAAACTACAAGGGCATTTCATTTACAGTTACATTAAGTTTAATTAATTATGCTCTAATAGTTTGTTTAAATGCACTAATTTGAAAGAGTAGCTAAATCAAAATGATTAGTCACTTATTGAAAAATAAAATGAGTAAGAATTTTTAATTAATACCAAAAATGCCCTTAACTTAATTGATGATTTAATAGTTGAAATATGTAGATGGAGTAAATTGATGTGATCTCAAAACCACATGGAGTAAAATTAAGAAATTGAAACCTAGTGATCCATTCTGAAATTGGCTCCCAAATCTTGGGGTGTAAAGTGATGTTTGCCCATAAATTTATATATAATCTATGTTGTACTTAAGCAAGGCAAAAGCAATTACATTAAATTTTTATGGAGATTCACATGCTGTTGTATGCATAAAACTATGAAGTGTTAGATACTTACAAAAAGTCTCTTACTTCTGCATTTAAAAAACTTTTCTCAGTGCATTCGGAATACCGGGGGGCGGGCTCTGGTGGGGGGTGTGGGGTTGATTTCTTTTCTAATATCAAGTAGAATTAGCTCATGTTGCCTGAATGCAATCCCAGATTAGACTTGCAATCTAAGATATGCGACAAAACATGATCCAAAAATTCCGAGCCAAAAACGTGTCCAAGAACATATATGTCCCAAGTATAATCCTCCTAAATATATAACATGTCAATAAGCCCAAAAATCAGAAAAACCATAATAAAATGTCAACCAAGGTTTACAATCAAGCCATGATAATACCAAAATCCACAATCAAACTTCATAGCAAAATCCATCTATGTACTCTCTCTAGATTCAAGATACCTAAAAAGATAAATATATTATGTTTTGTACAAGTTTTGCATTTTGAGTGTAAGCTCATTAAAGTTTCAATTTCTCGAAGGGAAAAATTAATGCAGAATATCAATCGAATTCAAACTCCGAATTGATCTAGACCCAGAATAGAAATGGTCAATAAACACATTCGAAATGGAATTGATATAAGATGGGAAGAGAGAATGGGTTTCGCTTAAACGTACCTGAAATCTTGATGGGTGCATTAAGCTCCGAAGCACTTACGATCCATTTTTATAATCGAGCGAGAAGTCCCCAATGCTGAGTGATGAGAATGACTCAGCCGTACAAGATGGTACTTCATGTATTGGCTAGCTGAACTATGGAGCCTGGAGACATAGAAACTAACATCACGCAGTAACATATTGATTAATTAATAATTAATTAAAAATACTAAAAGTGAGTTGAGCCGATGTTTTCAAGCAATTATACCCACATACCATTTTCAGCAAAGATTTCAACTTGAGGCCGTTGGATTGCCTCTGCTGGTTTTTCTTCGGCAAGCAAACAACAAATCTGTATTTACATTTGCGTAAGTAAACGATGATAGTATTCATTACCTTCTAGCTTTGGAGTGCTTGAGGCTTTCACTAAAAATAGAAACCAACACGTCCTTCTTCTTTTGGATTGATAACTCTTTCAATACTCCCCTGCTATAGTTTATTTCGTTCTGATAGCCATTCAAGGCAATGAATAGATTGATAAGCAAAAATAACAAAAAGAGAAAAGCTAATGACTTCTTAATATACCAATGCAATTGGACACTGAATGAGCCGGCCATTCTTAATTTGGGTACAAACTTTAGACCATCATTGTACCATCAAATTCTCTTGAATCTTGAAGCAAAAAAAAAAAAGAAAAAAGAAAAAGTCCTCTTGAATCTTCACCGTCTCAAAAGTGGGCTAAGGTTTGACTTGAAAGTCAATTGCTTCTTTCTCAACACTGAAAGAGTGAATTAGAACTAGTACTAGCTAATTGTTGAGTCTTGGATGCTCTGATACCAATGTTGAGTTTTGGAAGTATTTATGTTGGGTTTATGAGTGAAGGAGTTTAGGAAAAAATATCACACAAACATAAATTTATTTCTTCAATGAAGAAGTACAAGACCTAATAACTTTTGACTAGAAAGACTAAAAACAAGTATTTATGTTGGATTTATGAGTGAAGGAGTTTAGAAAAGAATATCACACTAACACAATTTTATTTCTAATACCTTTTGACTAGAAAGACTAAAAACAAGTATTTATGTTGGATTTATGAGTGAAGGAATTTAGGAAAGAATATCACACTAACACAATTTTATTTTTTCAATGAAGAAGTACAAAATCTCATACCTATTGACTAGAAAGACTCAAAGCTCTTATTATGGAGCTCACACTTCACTCTCTTGTTTCTTTCTTACATGCTTACATCAATCTACAACAACTCTATTTATAGAATTGCAATGCCCACATTTACACAAGTCCACCGACCAAGGACTTGTTTCCATCTACTAATTCTAGACAATTCTAATTATCAATTACTACATCATCATCCTTGCCGACTTGGGCTGTGTCCTTCCTAGCCACACATTGTGGCGGCATATCTAGAGTGTTCTACATTAAACCATTACACTATCTCTTTGTTAATTAGCTTGGAACCCTCTAGAACGCATCTTTTTTTAACAGGCTTTTCTTGTTCTAGAATTCATTATACTTTTCTAGCCAATATCATAGCTAGTATCATCTTCATTCTTGTTGATTGCTCAGGATTATTTTAGAAACTTCTACAAAAATATGTATTACTTTTCAGCACTCCTCCTTAAGGCTTATTTGTGATTTTTTGAGTTTGCTTCATAGCATTTCGAACCTTTGTCTCGGAAGCGTCCGTGTCAATATCTTCTTGTTCTTCTTGAATCTGGTACTACTTACATTTTTGTTCATCCGGCTGCTCCATGTTTGCGGCGCTTGTTTCGGTCCGTTGTAGACTTTCTTTAGCATTGGGACTTTATATTCTCCTCCTTTCTCCATGAGCCTCTTTGTTGGCTTCCTTTCTTCTTTTATCGACCTTCTCCTTTTGTCTTGTTTCCCTGCAACTCCAAGACTTTTTGGTTCTATAGTCGTGAAGGTGCATGTTTCATATTCTTCTTTAAGAGATCTGGCTCTCCTTGGCTTCGATTCTGGAGAAGTTTTTTGTTGCTTTGACGGAGGAATTGTTCTCGATACTAGTGGAGTTGTTTGTGCACCTGGAGTGTCTGAAGTCTTTTCTACTTCTACTTCAGCTTCCTCTATGCTTTGCCTTTAACTTTGTGTGCCTTCTTTGTCCAGGCATCATTCTTCCTTCCTATTTTTATAGCAGTATCTCCCAGGAAGTTCCATTTTTCGATTGAAAATTTCTATTTTTCATCTCAACTTTCATAATTATTTTATTTCCTGTAACATATATTGTGCATAAATTTCTAAAAAAGTACAGAGAGTATCCATTTTCGAGTATTTGACCAATGCTTAATAAATTATGCACCAAGCTAGGAACTAATAAAACATCTTTTATATATTTAGTCCTTTCATTTATGTGGATAGAAATCGTACATTTGCCTTGCATCTCCACCATAACGCCATCTCCCATCTTGACTTTGCCTTTGACAGACTCGTCTGTGATGGTGAAGATGCTTTCGTCTCCTGCCATGTGATTACTGCAGGCGCTGTCGATGTACCACTTCCAGTTGTTTTTTTTTTCTGAAACTTGAAGAGCGTAGAACATATGCTCATTCTTCTCTTTTTCTTCTAGATAGTTGACATGGTGATTTTTCTTATGCCAACAAGCTATTTCTATGTGCCCAAATTTTTTGCAATTCCAACATTTTGGCTTCCCTCAAAACCAACATTCTTTTTTTGGGTCACTTGTCTTTTTACAGACCCGACACGGAGGATATTTTTTCCTCTCATTATTTTCTCTTCCATTTTCCTTTTCATTTTCCCACTTTTTATTGGGTTTATCTCCTCCTCTAAAATTTTCTTTTATCCTCCTTTCCTCTATTTTAGATTTTTGAGACTTAAAATTTAATTCCGACTAAAAGGCGCTCTCTACTGGACTTTCTTCTCACATACTCAGCCTTTTTTCATAGGCTACTAGTGAGCCCATCAACTTTGTCACTAAAAGAGTTCAATGACAGTTACTATTGCATCATACTTATCACTAAGACTGATAAGCATATTTTCTACAACTTTAGTATCGGTGATTTTTTCACCATATGCTCTCAGTTGATTTACTATTTCTTTTACTCTTGCATAATAATCTTGAACAGTCTTAGAATCTTTCATCTTTATATTTTCTAAATCTATTCTTAGAGTATGTAGTTTCACGGAATGTACCTTTTCGTTCCCGTGGAACTCCTCCTTCAACCCACACTTCCTTTGTCATAGTTGCTTCCATGATCCTTGGAAAAATTGTGTCATCCAAGGCTAGTTGGAGAGCATATAGAGCCTTCGCATCTCTTTGCTGCTCTTTCTTCAATTGCCTCTACTGCTCTGGAGTTGGATTTTCTAAAACTGTGAATCCGGTATCAACTATGTCCCACAAGTCTTGAGACATATAATAAATCTTCATCTTTATACTCCATAAGTCGTAGTTTTCTTCGGCAAATATTGGAAGTTGAATAGAACTTTGGCTTGATGTGGACATCCTGGGGGACTAGATTGAACCCAACGCCCAAACTTTATAACGGCTGATCAAACTAGCTTTGACACAACTTGCTCTAGATTGAACCAGCTCTGATACCACTGTTAAATTTTAGATGCTCTCATACCATTGTTGAATTTTGGAAGTGTTTATGTTGGGTTTATGAGTGAAGAAGTTTAAGAAAGGATATCACACAAAAACAAATTTATTTCTTCAACAAAGGAATACAAGCCGTAACTACTTTTAGCTAGGAAGACTCAAAGATCTTCTTATGGAGCTCACACTTCACTCACTTCATTCTCTTTTTTCTTTCTTACTTGCTTACATAAATTTACAACTACTCTATTTATAGAGTTGCAATGCCCACATTTACATAAGTCCACCGACCAAGGACCTGTTTCCATCTACTCATTCTAGACAATTCTAATTATCAATTACCACAACATCATCCTTGCCGACTTGGGATGTGTCCTTCCTAGCCACACATTGTGGCGGCATATCTAGAGTGTTCTACATTAAACCATTACATTATTATCTCTTTGTTAATTAGCTTGGAACCCTCTAGAACACATCCTTTGTTAACCGGCTTTTCTTGCATCTTCTTTCTTCTTGATTGCTCTAAATTATTTTAGAAGTTTCTACACAAATATGCATTATTTTTCAACACTAATAAAAAACAAAATGCCTGCTTAAGCACCTTGGGAACCTCACTCTGCAGATGATCTGCACTATGTTAGATGGCATTTCTGAAAATATTCTATACTAAAAGTTAGATAATGGTTGTCATCGCACCTCATTCACCAAAGGTTCTACCCCTCCTCCTCCTTTTCTTTATGTTCAACCAACTCCTTTAACCTTCAGCTACCCTTAGCTTTTCCACTGACATCACCAAGACTCACCAGAAGCCCCGGCGAATATGGGAACGTTGGTCGTGCCACCTACAGCAACCCTTCCTCCTCCAGGAAACTGCCATAGGAAAACTTGCTGATTTTAGCACAAGTTTCACTTTCATAATTGATTCGCGTGATGGTCTTCTTCCTAGCGCCAAATGGATCGTTACTCAACACCGCAGCAGGATCTGGTGGCAAGCTCGGCCTCCCTGTCGGAGACCTCCCGGTAGACATCTCGACGAGTCAGTATCTATCTATATTGTATGGTTGACAACATTATCATGTTCATGTTGTAAATATTTTCGTTGTTTATGTAAATGTTTACTTCATTCGTTGTCCTCTGTTTGTTTATCGGAAATGTTTCGACTTTTTCTGATAACTCTCAGCATGCACAAAATGCTAAGTTTCAGTAGCATTGTAACATAAGACCCATGATTATATATATGGGTTAATCATGGAATTTGATTTACATGATTTTTGTTTAGGGGTGAGTGTGACATTGGACGGATTGCCAAGTATCATCCTCCTAAATATATAATAGGTCAATCGAAAAACCATAATAAAATTTAAGAAGTCAGGGTATCTAATCTACATGTTGTGATATCACAACATTTGATGAATGAAGATGGATGAAAAGGCAGGCCTTCATTAGGGGGACACATCCTAACTGAACATACTTGCACGTTCAGTTTGTCATAGGTTCTTCTCGATGCCCTATCCGATCGACAGTCGTTAACTGCCTTACAGGGAATTCCTTACTCAAAAGTATGAGAGTGCGGCATAGAAAGAGCGAAAGCTCCCAATGCAGAGAGACTTGCGAGAGGGTTGTAATGTGGTCCGGAAAGTCATTGGAGAGGCAGGCTAAGTGAAATATAATAATATACTAGTGTTACTATATATAATCTTATGAATCATGCACGCACAGCACACTACCCAGATTTCCAATCAATCCAAGACAAAACTAAAGTCCAGAGTCAAAATTCATAGGAAAATCCAAAAGTAAATTCATCATTTATTCTAAACCACCAAAACGCTATATCATCCGAATAGATCCATCTATGAACTCTCTCACTTATAAACTTAAACTCAGAAAAAATGTCAAAATACAGAGAAAGGGAAGCTAATTTTGTACCAGGAGATGAAGAGCTGAATTACACCTCTTTCATCAAAGTTTCAATGTTATTAATACCCAGTGAATGCACAAAGCAGAATATTAAACAAATTCAAACTCAGAATTGATCAAATCCACATTAGAAAATGATCAAACAAACTAACTAAAAATCAAGTTGAAAGAAGAAGAAAAAGGGTATTACGTAAAAACAAGAGAAACCTTGATGGTGCATTTTTCTCTCTAGCGATTAGGCGCCATTTTTTATTCCTCAGCCTTGGACGATAATCATCCAGGAAGAGATAAAAACTAACGTCATTCAATAATGTAATTAATAAATTAAAATTAAAATTAATAAAATAATAAAAGTGACTGGAACTTATAATATTATTGCTCAATACCCACACACAGTTTTAAACCAACATGAGAGAAAAACATTTCATCTTTATGCAATTGGGTTGGCTCTGCTGGTTTTTCTTCTACAAGCAAACAACAAATTTAATCTTATTTAATATTAATTTTGCAGAAGTAAGAGATTATCATGATATTTTTTAAACCAATAGATTTCTATTTTCTTTTTGATACTCTGGAAAATTGATACGAATTTTTGCAAGCGTACAAAATCGCTCAAGTAATATAATGGTAAGTCAAGTATCGTTCAGACACGGATCTAATTAGCTCAGTAATTACTAACGTAATTCGTAATTCGACTTTAGATTAAATCAATTGTTTTGATGAGATAATAAAAACAAGAAATTAAAGCAAACAAATTAAAAGTATTGAGATTTATGGATGAGAAAACACTAGGACTTCAGATTCACTGCTATTAATCCTATCTTATTCCTATATGCATACTAAGTTCAAATTACTACCCAAGTTGATGGTCGTTTCCCTTAACCTAATCAATACTCTCTCCCGAGCAATATTAATAGTGTTCTTCGAAGATCAACCCACGCTATCCCTAGCAATGAATTTAGATAAACAAGAACCGGTAAGCTTTATGGAAAACACTAAAAGACCACACAAACTATACTCATGTATCCCTACCAAACTATGTAATTTATGATATTCAATACAAAAAAGCTATTACTAGATAACTCTTGTTCTCAACCTAGTTCTTTAAATCAAAAAAATAGTTGGCCAATTACTTGTAAGCATTAAGCACAGTAGAGAATAATCAATTTAGAATAATAATTAAAATTAGCATAACATAAAGAAATTAGATATTCATAATTAGGATCCTCCTAGCCCTAGCAAAGAAAGTTAGTTCATAATGAAATTAACGAAAAACATAATAATGAATGGCATGAATAAATCAAAAACTCTTATTGATTGAAGTTAAATCCTAGCTCCGAGGTCAAAAGCAAAACTCTAATTCTCTCTAAGCATTTTTGGTGGAAGATGGTGGGTTCTTTTTACAATGCCATATGCCTCCTTTTTATAAGAGAAAGTTAATCTTCAAATAATAAGGAGTTCACAATTGAAATCTTAGAAGGAAAAGGTTTAGAAAACCTTTCCATTTAACAAAATAATTATAAATTGAAGTTATAATGAAAAATGGTTTCCTTAATCATGGCAAAACAATGTTGATTTGGAGTAGTTTTCCTCCAAAAACATGGAAATCAGCCCTTGGAAGCTTCATCAGGTAATTTGGTGGTTCTCTGCCGAAACAGGAAGGCTTCAGCTTGGGCTAGGATGTATTTCAGCAGCTCTCTGCTGAATACCTTGGGATAATTCGGTGGCTTTCCATTGAAGTCCTATAACTTCTTCATTCTTTTCCAAATTGTGTCATTCTTTCACCAAAATCTTTAGAATTTTAGGAAGTATCAAATCCTACACCATTCTCACAAAACACATTATTTATCCTATTTAATCACAATAGTTAAGCTAAATCATAGGTTAAAAGAGTATAAAAATGTATATAAAAATGTGACTTATAAAAAATATAACCAAGAAAAAAAAACAGATGAGAATCAAAAGATGGTAAAATTACAATCCCCACTACTCAAGCAAATCACTCAAAACTAACCAAAGTGACAGAAAAAACCCGCGAAGGCATCAAGCAAAGCTCATGGGACAAGAGATGTATCATTCATTAGTAACAAAAAGTCATAGGAAAGGGGATGTTTCATTTATAAGATAACAAAAAGTTGGCTGCATTAGGCTTTGGAATGCTCCTGCTGAAAGAATATTTTGCTTATGAGTGCTTTCAGCAAAAGGGCTTTTGTTAGAAGCACATCAAATTTTTTTATTAAAAGCCTTAGTATTAGTGATCAACTTGGAGAAGCATTTCACAGGTATGTCTCTGAAAATGTATAAGTGATCAAATTTCTCAATATTCAATATTCTCTCCAAAATTTGTCATTTTTAGCCATTCAATATTGTAATGAATAGATCTTGATGAACAAAAATAACAAAAAGAAAAGAGGCAATGACTAGATCATCAGAAGAACCCAACTCTCTAATCTGACTTCTTAATGCCAAAGCAATTGGACAATGCATAAGCCGGCCATTTGTAATTTCAGCAAATTTTAGACCATCATCTTATCATCACAATCTCTTGAATATTGATACAAGCCCCTTGAAAATAAAAAGTACTCTTGAATCTTGATCATGTCAAACAGTGCCCAAGTGAAAATCGATTGACTAAAAAGTCAATTGCTTATTTGCCACCATTTAAGAGCCAACTAGAATTAATAATAAACATAATGGCTGCTTAATCACCTGAGAAACTTTGACTCTGAAGATGATGTACACACTACAGTAAAAAGAACATTGCCCTACGAATCGAGTTCGTCGGGCAAGGTGAGCAATTCGATGGGCAAAACGACAACCGACGAATCTTCATTGGGCAACCACTGTCGGGCAAGATGATGCCCGACCAAAAAATCATATTCGACGGGCAAATGAAAACTTGCCCGACAAACAGCATTGGTCGTGATGGAGTCTTCGGGAAAACGTAGGGAGTCTTCGGGCAAACATAGTGAGTCAACGGGGCTTTGCCCGACGACAATTAATGGTCATCAGGCACAAATGTTCCATATACGGTATACGATAAGATATCTTGCCCGATGAACCATGGAAGTTCGTCGGGCAAAGTGTCTCTAATTTGGTGGCTTTCCTCCAAATTCAAATAATGAAATTCAGCAGTTGTCCATCAAATTCAGGGTTTCTTTGCCCAGCAAAATTCAATATTCATCGGGCAAGCCTTCAATTTTAGGAAAATAAATAAATTTTTTAATAATGTATATAATTAAAATCAATATATTTTTAAATAAATATAATTAAAATAAATAAAACGAATCAAATAAAATAAAAACAAATATTTCTACAAATTAATATTTTACATAATTAAAACTAAATTACAACGCCCTAAAAGTCTAAATGTTTGGCAGCTTGTCGGGTTGCTGGTCGATCTACTAGGCGAGCTGATGGGCGGGCTGCTGGTCGAGCTGTTGGGCTGGGTGCTGAGGCTGCTGCTGAGCCTGAGGGAGAGGAATAGTCATCCCACTCGTACACATCGCTTCAAGCACCGCCTGAGGATGGACTGGACGCTTGTGTAGTTGGCCTTGATGTTTACGTTCTCGGCCTTGACGTTCGATAACTCGGTCTGGTGGTTCTCGAAGTTTGTTTGCATCTCCGTGAGCCTCTCACCATGCTTGTTGGCTCCCCGAGAAGAATTCAAAGAGCCACTCGCAACATCCCGAACTATCGCAACTCCCGTCCCCCGTATTATCTTCCTTGGGTGCCTACCCAGTCGTCGCTCCAAGATCTCCACGGACCTATCGGGATTCGGTAGCAACTGCTCCATCGAGACCTCAGGCTGCTGCTGCGACAGCTCAGCCTGTACACCCTATATGTCTTGCTGCATTGTCTCCTACAAATTCGAATAAATATTAATTAGCAATATAATTATGAAAATTAAAAATTAACATTTAACATGCAAAAAAGAAACTTCCGTAAAATTAACATTAACATTTAACATTTAATTAGCAATATAATTATGAAAATTAACATTTAACATTTCCAATGACACCACCAACCTATCACTTGCGGGAGTTGCTGATATCAATAACAATCTCCTTAGACTCACCAAAAGAAGCCCTGGAGAACAGAACATGATAACGTCGGTAGAGCCACCTACCTTGAACCCTTCCTCCTATGGGAAAATTCTACAGGAAGACGCACGGATTTTGATGAGTTTTGGATGCTCTAAGTTTGAGAGTGTTTAAGTTCGGTATATGAGGTAGATTTGGGAAAGGATTTCACACAAACACAATTTTATTGTATAACACAATTTTATTGATACAATAGAGGAGTATAAGACCTAGCTACTATTGGCTAGAATGACTCAAAGCTCTTCTTATGGAGCTCTCTTCACTCTTAACTCACTTTGTGTTCACACTCTTGATTACTTCTTCTTACTTCTCTCTATTCTTTTCTTCTTCACTCTTTTCTACTTCTCAGTTCACTCTCTTACTCTTTCAATGATTACATACATGCATCAATTACACCACACCTCTATATATAGAGGTGGCTATGATGGCAATGTCTCAAGTCCACCGACTTGGACTTATTAATGTAGCCACACATTGTGGTGGTCTAGAACCATCTAACATTTAGTACAACATCATCATCCTAGCAGCCATATGCCAACCGACTTGGCTATTTAATCCTAGCCACTAATTGTGGCTTGTTTCTAGACTAATCGACATTAATCTATTACAAAATCTGGTCTCCAGATGTTTACATAATCTTCTACATTTATCTCTTTAGATCATCAATTCTCTAGACTTCTCTAGAATTGTGTACCATTTTCTACACAAATATGTATTACTTTCAACACTCCTCTTTAATGCATATTTGTGGTTCTTCAAGCTTGCTTCATGACAACTTGATTCTTTGTCTCGGAAGTGTCTGCATGATGTCTTCTCGTTGTTCTTCTCGAATCTAGTACTTATGAGGTCTTTGTTTATCCGGCTGCTCCATGTCTGTGGTGCTTGCTTTCGTCCATACCAGACTTTCTTCAGCCTTGGGACTTTATGTGCTCTTCCTTTCTCTACGAGCCTTTTTGGTGGATTCCTATCTTCTTTTATCGGCCTCCTCCATATATCTCGTCTCCCTGCAGCTTCAAGACTTACTGGTTCTAACATCGTAAAGGTGCATGTTTCATATTCTTCTTTGTGAGATCTGATTCTTCTTGACTTTAATTCTGGAGAAGTTTCTTGTCATACTGACGGAGGACTTGGTTTTGTTGCTGGTGGAGTTGTAGATGTGCCTAGAGTGTCTGAAGTCTTTCCTGCTTCAGCTTCTGCTTCCTTTCTGCTTCTTATTGTAACTTTGTGTGCCTTCTTTGTTCGGGCATCATTCTTCCTTTCTGCCTTTGTAGTAGTATCTCCAACGAAGTTCAATTTTTGGATTGGAAAATTTCTATTTTCCATCTTCACTTTCATAATTATTTTATTTCCTTTATCATATATTGTGCAGAGATTTTTAAAAAAATACAGAGAGTATCAATTTTCAAGCATTTTACCAATGTTCAATAGATTATGCTCCAGGTTGGGAACTGATAAAACTTCTTTAATATATTTAGTTCCTTCATTAGTTCGGATAGAGATCGTACATTTGCCTTGGTCTCCACTACAGCCCCATCTCCCATCTTGACTTTGCCTTTGACAGACTTGTCTATGTTGGAGAATATGCTTTCATCTCTTGCCATGTGATTACTGCAGCTGCTGTCAAGGTACCATTTCCTGTTGTTTTGTTCTGACATTTGACGAGCATAGAACATTTGCTCGTTCTTATATCTTTTTACTGAAAAGTTGACTTGATGGTTTTTCTTAGACCAATAATCTCTTTCTACTTGCCCAAATCTTTTAGAATTTCGACATTTGGGCTTTCCTCGAAACCAACATTCTTTTTATGGGTGACTTGTCTTTTTACACACCCAACATAGAGGATATTTTTTCCTCTCATTATTTTTTCTCATTTTCCCACTTATTATTGGGATTTTCTCCTCCTTTAAACTTTTCTTTTATTCTCCTTTACTGTACTTCATATTTCTGAGACTTTAAATTTAATTTCGACTGGAAGGCACTCTCTATTGGACTTTCCTCACACCTACTCAGTCTTTTCTCATAGGCTTCCAATGAGCCCATTAGAATTGTCACTAAAAGAGTCGATATGTCTTTCGACTGTTCAATAATGACAGTAACTATTGCATCATACTTAGCACTTAAACTAATAAGTATTTTTTCTATTATTTTAGCATCGGTGATTCTTTCACCATATGCTCTCAACTGATTTAACAATTTATTTTACTCTTGCATAATAATTTTGAGCAGTCTAGAATCTTTCATTTTTATATTTTCTAAATCTCTTCTTAGAGTTGGTAGTTTTACGGAACGTACCTTCTCGCTCCAATGGAACTCCTCCTTCAGTGTTTCCCACGCTTCCTTTGCCGTAGTCGCTCCCATGATCCTTGGGAAAATCGTGTCATCCAAGGTTAGTTGGAGAACATATAGGGCCTTCGCATCTCGTTAATGCTCTTTCTTCAACTGCCTATGCTGCTCAGCCGTTGGATTTTCCGGAACTGCAAATCCGGCTTCAACTATATCCCATAAGTCATGAGACATATAATATGTCTTCATCTTGATACTCCAGAAGTCGTAGTTTTCTCCGACAAAGACTGGAAGCTGGACATAATTTTGGCTTGATATAGACATCATGGAGGACTAGATTGAAACCAACGCCTACACTTGCTCCGCTGATCGAACCAGCTCTGACACGACTTGCTCTTGATCGAACCAGCTCTGATACCATTATTGAGTTTTGGATGCTCTGAGACCACTGTTGGTGGTTTGAGAGTGTTTAGATTGGGTTTATGAGTGAAGGAGGTTTAGGAAAGAATTTGACACAAACACAATTTTATTGATATAATGGAGGAGAACAAGACCTAGCTGCTATTGGCTAGAATGACTCAAAGCTCTTCTTATGGAGCTCTATGGAGCTCTCTTCACTCTTAACACTCTTTGTGTTCACACTCTTGATTACTTCTTCTTACCTCTCCCTATTCTTTTCTTCTTCACTCTCTTGATTACTTCTTCTTACCTCTCCCTATTCTTTTCTTCTTCACTCTCTTGATTACTTCTTCTTGATTACTTCTTCTTACCTCTCTCCATTCTTTTCTTCTTCACTCTCTTGATTACTTCTTCTTACCTCTCTCCATTATTTTCGTCTTCACTCTCTTTTCTACTTCTCACTTCACTCTCTTACTCTATCATTGATTACATACATGCATCAATTACACCACACCTCTATATATGGAGGTGGCTATGCTGGCAATGTCTTAAGTCCACCGACTTGGACTTATTAATTCAGCCACACATTGTGGTCGTCTAGAACCATCTAATATTTAGTACAACATCATCATCCTAGCAGCCATATGCCAACCGACTTCGCTATTTAATTCGAGCCACTAATTGTGGTTTGTTTCTAGACTAATGCACATTAATTTATTACAAAATCTTGTCTCTAGATGCTTAAGTAATCTTCTACGTTTATCTCATTAGATCATCAATTCCCTAGACTTCTCTAGAATTGTGTAACATTTTCTACACAAATATGCATTACTTTCAACAGATTTTACCACGAATTTCACATTCATGCTCAATCCTGGTCATGGCGACGGGATGGTGTTCTTCTTAGCACCAAATGGATCCTTCCTCATCGACGCATCAGGTGGTGCCAAGCTTGGCCTCCCTGTCGACGAATGCCCGGGAAACATCTCAACAAGTCAGTATCCATTTGTTGCGGTGGAGTTTGACACCTTCAGGAATACAGAACCAACCATCACAGATCCCGGCCAGAGGCGATCATGTGTGTATTGACATCAACTCTCTTCACCCTAATATTATCAAGCCTTGGAATGGTAACATTAAGGAAGGAGAAGGATCAAAACAAAACATTGCTTGGATTTGTTATAACTCTAGCTTAAAAATACTTGAAGTTGCTTTCACGAACTTTCAAAATGGTGCCATTGGGACCCAAATTCAGGTAATCAATCATCTTTCTTGCATGATTGATCTGAAACAATACTTGCCAGATTGGGTCATTGTTGGATTCTCTGCTGCAACAGCTGAAGGTGGTATTATTGAACATACGATCATCTCATGGAATTTTACTTCAACTGCTCAGAAGCCGGAGGATTCAATGGACGGCAGTAAGACTAGGTCAGGAAATGCAACCACTAGACTCCTAATTGGCTCGGGTGTTGGTAGATGTCTGTTATTGGTTGGTGGGTTCGGTTTTGCCTGGTTCGTTCTTTGGAAGAAGAGGAAAGGATCTGTAATAAATTGTTTTATGAGGAAATTGAAAAGGGGACCGGTCCCAGGAAGTTTTCATACAGCGATTTGAAAAAAGCAGCAAGAAACTTTGAGGAAGAAGAGAAGCTGGGAGAGGGAGTATTTGGAGTTGTTTATTGTTGAGATGTAAACCAGCTATCCGGTTTATTGGATTGAAGATTCCAGCTTCAGTAATGTATTGAAGCTGAATTGAAGAATTGCAAAAGTAACCGTTATGTTCTTCATTTCAAAATACTAGACGTAGGATGTCTAGGATTCTAAGTTCTATGTGATGTCCTCAATCATTGGATCATATTCCAATAAGCATTCTAGAATTATGAGTGTGTGTGACATTGCAATTGGTGGATAGAATTAAGGGTTGAGATGAGCCAAGACGTGGTCCTTATTCTAACTAACGTTTTTGTTCTATGTGTGACTAATCCTAGAATTGGTCTTATTGGGTTAGGTGAGATTGTGTGAAGTGAGAGGTCTGTAATATCATTCCTTTTGCATCAATGAAATACTAGAACAATTCAAAAAATATTCCCTTATCACTCTCCCTGAAAATCCAAACAATCCAAGTTCCATTCTTTGATTTCTTGCTCACCAAGCAAATTTGTCATACCAAAATCGGGTTTTTCTGCTCTACCTCTGATATGGTATCAGAGCAACATCTGATTCATTGAAGGGGCGTTTCTAATCTGCGAGTAAATCAAAGTTTGGAGGTCAGATTCAAGCTTCACTTGGCAGGATCTATTGTTGGAGAGATGAAGGCTCCAATCTTTCAAAGTCATAGCTATGACTTTTGGAGAATCAAAATGAAGACCATTCTCAGAGCTCACGATCTCAGGGAGTTGGTAGACACTGGATTTCTAGATGAGGATTCAACATTTGATGAAGAAAGGGAAAGGGTTCCAGGAGCTGTGAGGACACTCTCTAAAGCTGAGAGGATCCGAGATGTCAAAGCTCTAGCACTAATCCAGAATGCTGTCTTAGACGAAATTTTTCCCAAGATCTCGAATGAAGACCATGCTCAAGATGCTTGGCTCATCTTACAGAAGGAATACAGAGGTCATGACAAGGTAAGATCTGTCAAACTCCAAACCATTAGAGCTGAATTTGAGTATTTGAGAATGAAAGATTGAGAAGTGTTGGATGACTATTTTACTAAATTTTTTGATTTAGTGATTAAGATGAAGTCATATGGTGAAGATATACCAAACAAAAGAATTGTGCAGAAAATCCTAATGAGTGTGTCTAGAAAATATAAATCTATTGTTTCTATCATAGAAGAAACTAAGGATCTAGACACTATTGGTGTAGAAGAAGTGTTAGGATCTATTAAAGTGTTTGCACAAAGGGAGGATTTGCATGATGATTTTGATGTTGGAATAGAAAAGGCATTCTCTAGTATGCATATTGGTTCTAAAACAGGACAAATTAGCAGTAGTGGACAACAATAAAACCAGTCTGGTGTTTATAAAAGAAAGAAGAATTTCAAAGGCAAAAGGAAGGCCTGGAATAATAACAACTGGCAGAATAAACCAGGTCAAGCTGTGAAGCAAGGTGGAAGTAGTGATGGATCAAAGAATTCATGTCAAACTTGTAACAAATTGCACTATGGAGCATTTTGGTTCAAAGGGAAGCCCAAACGCACCAAGTGTAATAGGTTTGGACATCTTGAAAAGGACTGTGTTGCTAGATTATAAGTGAATCATGCTAAGCAAGCAAGAGAAGAAGAGAATGTGATGTTCTATGCCTGTAATGCAACATCTGTAACACATGACAAAGAGGTTTGGTTTGTGGATAGTGCATGTAGCAATCACATGACATCCCAGGAGTCTTTACTGATTGATGTTGATAGAAATATCACAACTAGAGTAAAAATGGGCACTGGTGAGTTGGTTCAAGCTATTGGTAAAGGAACTTTGGTGATTGACACCAGACAAGGCAGAAGTTACATAAAGGAAGTGATGTTGGTACCTGGTCTGGATGAGAATCTATTAAGTGTTGGGCAGATGATTAAACATGGGTATTATCTGGTATTTGGTAATAGGAGTGTGAAGATTTTTGAAGACCAGAAACTGGAAACTCAGGTTGCTGCTGTACCAATGACCTCTAACAGGTGTTTTCCAATGACTATGGATCATGTATTCCCAATGGCTAGAAAAGCAACAATTGCTGGTGACTCTTGGATCTGGCACAAAAGACTTGGACACCTGAATTTCACAAGCTTGAAATCTTTACAACAGCATGATATGGTTGTTGGATTGCCAAGTCTGAAAGCAATCAAAGATGTGAAGGTTGTGTAACATGAAAGTAGCACATTGAGTCATTTGATAAAGATCAAGCATGGAAGGTAGCTCAACCTTTGGAACTAATACACAATGATGTGTGTGGTCCAATGCAGACTACAACAGAAGGTAGAAATAGATACTTCCTTGCCTTTATAGATGATTATTCGAGAATGTGTTGGGTCTACTTGATGAGAAACAAGTAAGAAGTATTCAGCATCTTCAGAAAGTCATGGCTATGGTGGAACTTCAAACTGGTTTCAAGGTGAAAAAGCTGAGAAGTGATAGAGGAGGTGAATACACTTCTAATGACTTTCTGAGTTTCTGTGAAGGTGTTGGTATGGAAAGACAGTTGACCATTGCTTACTCACCACAGCAAAACGGTGTAGCAGAAAGGAAGAATAGAACTACTGTTGAAATGGTTAAAGCAATGATGCATGAGAAGAAGGTGCCTTACAGATTTTGGGGTGAGGCTGTTAACATTGCAGTCTATCTGTTACACAGATGTCCTACAAAGGTTGTGAAAGGGAAAATACCATTTGAAGCTTACTCAGGTAGAAAACCTGGTGTAAAGCCTTTGAGAACCTTTGGTTGTATCCTTTGTACTTATATTCCTGCATAGCAAAGACAGAAACTAGATGAAAAAGGAGTACAATGAGTGTTCATGGGATATGGAACTTGTGAGAAAGGATACAGAGTGTACAATCTCAAGTCTATGAAGATCATACTGTCAAGGAGTGTTGTATTTAGTGAGAATGAGTTGTTGAATTGGGAAAATGCAGAAATTGAGCAAGTCTCAGCACCATTTGAAGTAGCAATTGAAACGGGGGCTCCTGATCTACCTGATACTGACAGTGAAGACAATCAAACTCAGCAATCACCTATAATGCAACCTCAGACGCCAGAAAGTTCTCCTTGCCAGAAAGTTCTCCTGGATCGAGTTCAAGCTCCTCAGGCACTCAGAGTTAAAACTCAACTCCAAGTAATACATCCGTGAGATTGAGAAGTCTGGATGAGATATATGCAAGAAGCAACAAGAGTATCATAGAACCTGATTATTTCAAGAAGTTGTGAGAGAACAAGTATGGAGGGATGCAATGCAATCTGAGATAGACATGGTAGAGAAGAATCAGACATGGAATTTAGTTGATAGACCAGCCAATATGCCAGTCATTGGAGTTAAATGGGTCTATAATACCAAGCTCAATCTGGATGGTACTATACAGAAGCACAAGGCAAGATTAGCTGCCAAGAGATATTCACATAAGCCAGGTGTGGATTTCAATGAAACCTTTGCACCAGTTGCAAGGTTAGATACCATACGAACTCTAATTGCCTTATTATCACATAAAGGATGGAAGCTGTATCAATTAGATGTGAAATCAGCCTTCTTGAATGGTGTACTAGAAGAAGAGGTGTATGTAGATCAACCTGAAGGTTTTGTGAAGAATAGTGCAGAAATCAAAGTTTACATATTGAACAAAGCCTTGTATGGTTTGAAGCAAGCTCCCAGGGCCTGGTACAGTGAGATTGATACTCATCTGATCAAATGTGGGTTCAATAGAAGTCCAAGTGAGCCTACACTCTACATTCAGGTTAGTAAGAGTGTTGAGATACTTATATTTCTATTTATGTTGATGATATAGTTTACACAGGAAATTGTGAAACTGTGATGGTTAAATTCAAAGAAGTGATGATGAAGAAATATGAGATGTCTGATTTAGGGCTGCTGCATCATTTCCTTGGTATTGGTGTGATTCAAACAGATAAGGCCATTTTCTTGCACCATAAGAGATATGCTTTGACATTACTGAGCAAATTTAGTTTGAAAGACTGTAAACCAGTTAGTGTTCCATTGGTTCCACATGAGAAACTGAGAAAAGAAGATGACAGTGGTGTTGTTGATGAGAGTGAATACAGGAAGATTGTTGGAAGTTTGTTGTATCTCACAGCCACCAGACTTGATATAATGTACTCAGCTAGTCTACTTGCAAGATTTATGCATGGACCAACTAAGAAACAATTTGGAACATCAAAGAGGGTGCTTAGGTATATGCAAGGAACTCTCAACTATGGAATTGAATATTTGAAAGGAAAATCTGCAATCCTTATAGGATATTGTGACAATGACTAGTCTGAGAGTGAACAAGACATGAGAAGTACCTCTGGTTATGCATTTACCTTTGGTAGTGGAGTTTTCTCTTGGGCATCTGTCACGCAGCATAGTGTAGCCCTCTCTATAACATAATCTGAATATGTTTCAGTTGCATAAGCAACATCTCAAGCCATCTAGTTGAGGTTTTTTCTTGAATATTTTGGAGAATTGCAAACTGAGCCAACTCCACTGTTCTGTGACAACACTTCTGGCATACCAATTGGCAGAAATCATGTGTTCCATCAAAAGATCAAGCATATAAACAGAAGATATCATTTCATCAGAGATGCTTTGCAGGATGGAGTGATTAATATGATGTACTGCAGGTCTGAAGATCAGATAGCAAACATATTCACCAAGGCACTTGCCAAGCTAAGGTTCTCTCAACTAAGAAATCTATTAAGTGTCAAACCAGCTAGCATTTTAGAAGGGGTTGTTGAGATGTAAACCACCTATCTGGTTTATTGGATTGAAGATTCCAGCTTCAGTAATGTATCGAAGCTGAATTGAAGAATTGCAAAAGTAACCATTATGTTCTTCATTTCAAAATACTTGCCGTAGGATGTCTAGGGTTCTAAGTTCTATGTAATGTCCTCAATCATTGGATCATATTCCAATGAGCATTCTAGAATTATGAGTGTGTGTGACACTGTAATTGGTAGATAGAATTAAGGGTTGAGATGAGCCAAGAGGTGGTCCTTATTCTAACTAACCTTTTTGTTCTATGTGTGACTAATCCTAGAATTGGTCTATCGGGTTAGGTGAGAGGTCTGTAATATCATTCATTTTGCATCAATGAAATAGCAGAACAATTCAAAAAATATTCCCTTATCACTCTCCCTGAAAATTCAAACAATCTGAGTTCCCTTCATTGATTTCCTGCTCACCAAGCAAATCTATCATACTAGAATCGGGTTTTTCTGCTATAAATTTGAAATTTATAGAGGCTTCATAAAAGACTTAAATTCATATGTTGCTGTTAAGAGGAAATCCAGCGGATCTCAGCAAGGGCTTAAAGAGTATGGATCAGAAGTAAGGATCATCAGTAGACTTCGGAATCGGAATTTGGTGCAACTCATTGGTTGGCGCCATGAAAAAAGAGAACTCCTACTTGTCTACGAGTTCATGCCCAATGGCAGTTTAGATTCCCATCTATTCAGAGAAACAAGTATGTTAACTTGGCATGTAAGATCCGAAATTTCTCATGGTCTGGCCTCTTCACTATATTATCTATATGAAGAATGGGAGCAATGTGGGCTGCATAGAGATATCAAGTCCAGCAACATAATGTTGGATTCAAATTTCAAATGTGAAACTTAGGGATTTTGGGTTAGCTCGACTTGTGGACCACAGAAAACAATCACAAACAACTGATGTGGCAGGCACCAGGGGCTACATGGCTCTTGAATATGTTACTAAGGGAAAGGCTAGCAAGGAATCATATATCTACAGCTTTGGAGTTGTTGCTTTGGAAATAGCCTGTGGGAGAAAACCCATTGATCTCAACTTAGAAAGTAATCAAGTCGACATAGTGCAGTGGGTTTGGGAGCTTTATAATGAAGGAAAAATTATTCTAGCTGTCGATCCAAAACTCAATGGACATTTTTATGTGAAACAAGTTTAGTGCTTGATAATTGTTGGATTATGGTGTGCACACCAGGATTTTAGATTCAGAACTTCAATACAACAAGTGACTCAAGTGCTTAACTTTGAAGCTGAATTGCCCATTCTCCCATCACAATTGCCAGTGGCCGCCTATTTTGCTCCTCCAACACTACTCTCAACGTTGTACACTGCCACTTCTAGTTTCGAAAGGGGTCAAACTGAGTCTCAGGAAATGGTTATAGCACCAATCCCTCACAATTCACCTCGTCTTATACAACAAAACTCATCTCCATCATCGGTAGACTTTCAGTCTGCACTCAGCGCAATAAACCTAAGTTGTAACTGTTGGACAACTAGACTCCAAAAGGAATCGCAGAGGATGATGATCGATTGAAGCCGATCTGCCAAAGAGGATGATGATCTCTTCAAGGATCGAAGTCGATTCTCTTCTTTGTAGGAAACTGTCGCATGCAAGGTATGAATCTTTAGCCCTAATCTCTAGCTGAACCTTTGAATCGAGACTAGCTCGTGTTGCAGTCAATTTCTTTGTTAGGTTTTGTGAAATCAGATTGAAGATTATTGCAAGAATTTAGGTGATGATCAATATGATGTTCTTATGCACCCTAGGTGTTTGTTAATATGCTTTAGAGGGATTATGGTTTGAAAGGAAGGTAAGTGATCACTGACTTTCTCCCGAGAGTTTTCTATATGATTCAACCTTATAAGTTTGTTCAAATTACACAGCATATACATACCTTCACTCACTCTATAATTCGGTTAGAGATGATAACACTATGATGTCATCACACACACACATATGCTCACTCCTTAATCTGCTCTCACACACTCAGCAATGCCTAACTGTTTCACACACTCACAGCTCACATACATGCTTTCATTATGTGCCTTTGCTTAGTGACACATCCTTCATGATGCAGCAACTGGTATGCTGCCAAGTCAGCTGCCAATGATGCAGCTTAGTCACCAACATCCCCTCCTAAGCTTGTCACTGGAACCACTCCCAGCAGACTCTTTAGATAGCTGAACCTTTCTCTAGGTAGAGCCTTGGTGAAGATATCTGCAAGTTGCTCTTCAGACTTGCAATAGTGTAGAGTAATTTCTTCAATTTGAATTGCATCTTTGATGTAATGAAACCATCTGTTTATGTGCTTGGTCTTCTGATGAAAGACTGGATTTTTGGCCATGGCAATGGCTGACATACTATCACACAGTAGAGGAGTAGCCTCTAACTGTTCCTCTCCCAAGTCTCCCAACACAAACCTTAACCATACTGCTTGAGTAGTTGCCTCAGAGGCACTTACATACTCAGCTTCTGATGTTGAAAGAGAAACATTGCTCTGTTTGATAGATGCCCAAGAAAATATCCCACTACCAAATGAGAAAGCATAACCCGATGTGCTTTTCATGTCATCCTCAGACCCTCCCCAATCACTGTCACAGTAACCCACCAAAGTAGCTGCTTTTACCTTCTTGTATTCAATTTCATAGGTCAGTGTACCTTGGACATACCTTAGAACTCTCATAGCAGTTCCTAAGTGCTTCTTGGTAGGATTGTGCATGAATCTATACAGTAGGCTTGAAGCATACATTATGTATGGTCTAGTAGCGGTAAGTTAGAGCAGACTTCCCAAAATCTACCTATAAAGTTGCTCATCTGCAGCTTCACTACCATAATTTCTTTGCAGCTTGTCAGTAGTTGCTAGGGGAGTACTCACTGGTTTGTAGTCTTGGAGTCTAAACTTCTCTAGCAATCTAGAAGCATACTTCATTTGGTGAATGAAGATACCATTGCTAGACTGTAGAACATCCATCCCTAGGAAATTATGCAATAATCCCAGGTCTGTCATCTCATATTTGTTCATCATGTCTTGCTTGAACTCAGCCATCATAGCAGCACTGTCACCTGTGTAGATAATGCCATCTACATAAATTGACAGAATTAGAGTTCTCCCTCTTGCTTATATTTTAAATACATAGTTGCTTCACTTGAACTTTTCTCAAAACCACAACTTAGCAAGTAGGAATCAATCTCCCCATTCTAGGCCCTTGGTGCTTGCTTAAGTCCATAGAGTGCCTTGTTTAGCTTGTAGACTCTGACTTCATTTCCTTTAACTTCAAAACCTTCAGGCTGATCCACATACACCTCTTCTTCTAGAGCACCATTTAGAAATGATGACTTCACATCAAGTTGAAACAGTTTCCACTCTTTCTATGTTGCTAAAGAAATTAGAGTTCTGATGGTGTCTAGCCTTGGAACTGGTGCAAAGGTCTCATTGAAATCAATTCCCGATTTTTGAGCATATCCCTTAGCTACCAATCTGGCCTTGTGCTTCTGAACAGATCCATCTAGGTTGAGTTTAGTTTTGTACACCCACTTGACACCAATCACTGGTTTGTCAGTAGGTCTCTCTGTTAGTTCCCATGTATCATTCTTTTCAATCATCTGTATCTCATCTTCCATGGCTTTCTTCCAAGCTGAATCCTGGATTGCTTCACTGAAACTTTCAGGTTCCATTATGCACATGTGACACCTAGCATAAACATCACTTAGACTTCTTAGCCTCACAGGTGTATCACCTGAACTTGAGCTGGGTGAATCACAGGAACTAGAACTAGGATCTGTACTAGGACCAGAATAAGAGGTTTAGTTTGAATTTGAACTGGTGCTAGTAGTATGAGGACCTTGTGTTGCTGGTGTAGCAAAGTCAGTTCCAGTGTCAAACCCTACTGATATGAACTCCTGAACTTCTGCATCTTTCTTCCAATCCCAGCTTCCTTCTTCATTAAATATTACACTTCTTGACATCGCAATCTTTCTAGTTTCCAGATTATAGATTATGTAGCCCTTTTCACAGCTACCATAGCCAACTAGAACACCTTTCTCACTTGAATCATCTAGTTTTTGTCTTCTCTGTGATGGAATATGCATGTAGCATATAGAGCCAAATACCCTTAGGTGTGACACTCCTGGTCTTCTACCAGAGAACTTCTCAAATGGAGTCTTACCCTGCACAGCCTTGGTAGGACATCGATTGAGAATGTATATTGCAGTGTTAACTACTTCACCCCATAACTCATAGGGTAGTTTTTTGTCATGTAACATAGACTTAGCCATCTCTACTATAGTCCTATTTTTCCTCTCAGCAACTCCATTCTGCTGAGGAGAGTAAGCCACTGTCAGCTATCTCTCAATTCCATGCTCTTCACAGAGTCTCTAGAATTCATTTGAGGTGTACTCTCCACCTCTATCACTTCTTAACTTCTTCACCTTGCATCCACTTTGTAATTCAACCATAGCTTTGAATTTTTTAAACACATTCAACACACCTGATTTATGTCTCAGGAAATGCAGCCAGCACATTTTAGAGTGATCATCAATGCAGGTAAGAAAATACAGATTACCTCCCATTGTTTCTGTTTTCATAGGACCACACACATCTGAGTGTATTAACTCAAGAGGTGTAGATGACCTCCAAGCCTCTTCTATGTCAAAAGGACTCGCATGATGTTTCCCTGAAATACATCCTTCAAAGAGTTCTTTGTTACCTTCTAGACTAGGTAGGCCAACCCCTGTCTTGCAGTTTAGGCTTGAGTAGTTCAAGTGTCCAAATCTTCTGTGCCATAGTTATGTGCTTTCCTTGGCTTCTGCTCTTTTGGCTACTAGACTCACATAGTCCAAGGACAATTTGAAACATCTGCTGCCTGTTATAGGAACTTTAGCAATCCTTTGCTTCATGGGCTTATCTTCATAAACCTCTGCTGAACTGTCCCCAAACACAAGGCAGTATCCATGTTCCACCACCTGTCCTACACTTAGTAGGTTCTCATCCAAACCAGGTACAAGCATCACTTCTTTGATGTACTTGTCACCTTGGTCAGTGTGAACCAACAAGGAACCTTTCCTTGCAGCTTGAACTAACTCACCAGTACCCATCTTCACTTTTATATTCAAATTTCGATCAATGTTAGTCAGTAAGGACTTATGTCTAGTGATATGGTTACTACAACCACTATCTAAGTACCAAACACCCACATCCTTTTCAATGGAGGCTGAATGACAAGCATAGAACATGTTGCCTTCAACTTCATTCACTTTCTGAGCTAGATTAGCAGTTTGGTTTTCAAAACAGTCTTTGGCAATATGGCCAAACTTAGAGCACTTGAAACATTTCACTTTTCCTTTGAACCAGCATTCACCCCAGTGAAGTTTGTTGCAATTTTTGCAAGCATCGTTAGAACCACTGGTTTCTCCTTTCTGATTTCCAGAAAACTTGTTCTCATACCTTGCATTACCTTTGAATCTGTTGTTAGTCCAACCCCCCTTGTTTCCACCTTTGAACAACTGCTTCTTGAACTTTCCCTGATTAGAACTTGATTGTGCCGGTGACTTGTTATTCACAGTCATACTTGAGAATGCTTTCTCAACATCACCCTCAGTATGCATCTCCAAACGTTGATCAAATGCCCTGATTGATGCAGAGATACTTTCAACACTAATATGTTCTAAGTCTCTAGTTTCTTCAAGTATGGACACAATTGAATCATAGGGTTTAGTCAAACTTATCAGAATTTTCTGTGCTAATCTTTTTTCAGTTACTTCTTCACCATATGTTTTCATTTGATTTACAACACCAAACAGTCTAGTCATATATGTAGAGAAGGATTCATCATTTTTCATACGTGTATACTCAAAATCTCTTCTAAGACTTTGTAATTTAACTGCTCTCACCTTAGGATCTCCTCTGTATTCCTTTTGCAGAATCTCCCAGGCACTTCTGGCTATCTCCTCATTCGAGATTCTTGGGAATATTTCTTCAGAAACTGCATTCTAAATCAGATTCAAAGCCTTGGCATTCTTGATCTGATCAGCATGGCTTGCTGCTGTCTCAAGCTCTTCATCTTCATTGTCATACTCATGATTAGGTAAACCTTGAGTGACTATTGTCCACATATCACATGCTTTTAGTGTTGTTTTCATTTTTATATTCCAGAAGTAATAATTCACTCCTGTGAATACATGAATCTTCGGTCTCCAACTCCAGTACCAACCATGACTTGGCAGTGAAGGAAACTCCTGCTTTAACTCCTGCTTGGCTTCACCACAGACAGACACCCTAGAGATATGATCTCAGAGCTCTGATACCATGTTGGACAACCATACTCGAAGAGGAATCGCAGAGGATGATGATCGATTGAAGCCAATCCACCAAAGAGGATGATGATCTCTTCAAGGATCGAAGTCGATTCTCTTCTCTACAGGAAACTGCCGCATGCAAGGTATGAATCTTCAGCCCTAATCTCTAGCTGAACCTTTGAATCGAGACTAGCTCGTGATGCATTCAATTTCTATGTTAGGTTTTGTGAAATCGGATTGAAGATTATTCCTAGAATTTAGGTGATGATCAGTATGATGATCTTATGCACCCTAGGTGTTAGTTAATATGCTTTAGAGGGATTCTGGTTTGAAAGGGAGGTCAGTGTTGACTGACTTTCTCCCGAGAGTTTTCTATATGATTCAAACTTGTAAGTTTGTTCAAATTACGCAGCATATACATACCTTCACTCACTCTATAATTCGGTTAGAGATGATAACACTATGATGTCATCACACACACACATTTGCTCACTCCTTAATCTGCTCTCACATACTCAGCAATGCCTAACCGTTTCACACACTCACAGCTCACATACATGCTTTCATTCCGTGCCTTTGGTTAGTGACACATCCTTCTTGAGTCAGCAACTGGTATGCTGCCAAGTCAGCTGCCAGTGATGCAGCTTATTCACCAACAATAATTGGTAACTGTATTCGAATATTTTTGAAGTTATCTCTCCACTGTATCCATTTAAACTTATATGGTTGACACAGCTTTGTTGTGTTCATGTTGTAAATGTTTTAGTTGTTTATTTTGTGTTTCGGAATATACCTTTAAAGTTTAAAGACTATGATTGTATCTGGAAAGATGTAGGAAAATGTCTTCTTACTTTTTTCGGATGACTTCTCAGCAAGCCAAAATTATCAAGGTTTTTGTTTTATTGCAATCCTTGCAACACAAGACCCAGGTTGTGGCAATGAACTGACTGCCTTCTGTTTTCTTTCACCAACCATAAAAGGTTTTGCATCTCTAGTTAGTGATTAATGTTTAACTACGAAGATATACTTCAAGGGTAGGTAAGGTTTTTGTGTTTCCCTTTTTTATCATTGTGATTTATACTTTATCAAGGGAAAGAAAAAAATAACTCATATCAGTGAGCCTTCAAGATTACTATTTTGTATACCTATGTAGAATTACATGTCATGTATACCATATATTATGAGAATGTAGTGTTGATAAAAGTCTCTTCATCTACAACTGCAATGCATGTTAATTTTAATTTTAATTTTTAATAAGCTTTCATCAACTCAGTAAACACCATTAGAAATCCAGAGAGAGAGAGGGCACAACATGATCCAAGTATCTCGAAAAAACCAAAAAGGAGGGGTTTCAAGAGCAATTCATCTCAAAGCAACATCCCCTAATTCCTGAACAGAAAATATGTCATTGTCCCTGACAATCAGAAAACCCATAATAAAATGTCAACCAAGATTTCTAATCAGTCATTTATGTTCTTTTCGAGACTAATCCTATTGCTAAACCGGCCCTTGTACTGAACTCGGATGCAGAGCTTCAATGGCAGCAAAGGTAAACTTCTTAACTCAAATCTCTAGCTGATTATTTGAATCAGGACTAGCCTGTGATGCATTCAATTACTTCTTTATTTTCTTTTACTCTCAAAATTGGATTGAAAAAACAATGATAAAAACTGAGTGATATTCACTATGATGAATTATTCACCCCACATATTTGATAAAATGTCTAAGACGATTTCTTTTTGGTTTATACTCAACTATGACTGAGATTTTTTCTAAATTGTATTGAATGAGAATAGGTGATTACATTCACTCTCTCTCACACTCACAGTTAGGCTAGCATGCTATGACATCTCTTAAGCTAATTCCTAGCTGCCAAATACTTCGGCAGTTTTGGGATTATGCTTCCTATACAAGTAAAAACACACACACACACACACACACTTTTACTTACTCAAATTCTATTACAAAACTTTACAGCTCATCTCGAGCTTCATTTGACACCTCACCTCAATTTGCCTTGTAATCCTCCAGCTAGTAGCTTAACCAGCAGCACTCCCTCTTAAGCTAGTAGCTGGCTTAACCCCAAGTAGATCCCTTAAGTAGTTCAGCCTCTCCTTAGGCAGAGCCTTTGTAAAAATATCAACTATCTAATCTTCTGATCTGCAGAACATCAAGCTAATCTAATTATCTTGTAGGGCATCTCTGATGAAGTGAAACTTCCTGTTAATATGTTTAGTTTTCTGATGAAATACTGGGTTTCTTTCCATAGCTATTGCTGACATATTGTCACAAAGAAATGGTGTTGCCTCTCCTTTCTCTTCTCCAAAATCTTTAAGTACAAATCTAAGCCAAATCTAAGCAATGGGTTTCTTTCAGCAACAACAACATACTCTGCTTCTGCTGTGGACAAAGTCATTGTGCTTTGGTTCACTGAAGCCCATGAAAATACCCTGCTTCCTAGAGTAAATGCATAACCCGAATTGCTCTTCATATAATCTTCAGAACCTCCCCAATCACTGTCACATAAACCAATCAAAGTAGAGGTCTTTCCTTTAACATACTCAATGCCATAAGAAAGTGTACCTTGAATGTATCTCATGACCCTTTTGGCAGTTCCATAATGCTTACTTGTAGGACCATGCATGAACCTAGATAGGAGACTTGCAACATACATTATGTCAAGCCTTGTTGTTGTCAAGTAGAGTAGGCTTCCCACTATCTTTCTGTAAAGTTGCTCATCAGCAGCTTCACTTCCATCTTCCTTCCTGAGTTGATCTCCTGGAACCAGTAGTGTGCTCACTGGTTTACAATCCTTGAGACCAAACTTCTCAAGAAGAGTAATTGTATACTTTCTTTGGTGTATGATGATACTTCTGTCTGATTGTATCACTCCCTCTCCTAGGAAATGATGAAGTAGACACAAATCTGTCATCTCATACTTACTCATCATCACATGTTTGAATTCCTTGATCAATGCTTGTGAACTTCTAGTATAAACTATGTCATCCACATAGATAGACATAATTAGGACTTCACCAGCTTCATCAAACTTCTTGTAAAGTGTAGCCTCACTAGAACTCCTTTTAAACTCACAGCTCAACAAGTAGGAATCAATTTCCCCATACCAGGCTCTTGGGGGCTTGCTTGAGTCCATAGAGAGCTTTCTTAAACTTGTAGACTTTTCCTTCTTCTACTTGAACCTCAAAACCTTCTGGCTAGTCAATATATACTTCTTCTTCTAGTACTCCATTCAAGAATGCAGATTTTACATCCAATTGGTATAATTTCCAGTTTCTCTGAGCTGCTAGAGCAATGAGAGATCTAATGGTGTCTAACCATTCTACTGGAGCAAAGGTTTCATTGAAGTCCACACCAGGCTTCTATGCATACCCCTTGGCTACAAGTCTAGACTTGTGCTTTTGTATAGAACCATCTAGGTTTAACATTTTCTTGTAAACCCATTTGACTCCAATGACTGGTTTGTTCATAGGTCTGTCCACCAACTCCCATGTCTCATTCTTTTGAATCATGTCTATTTCAGCCTCCATTGCTTTCTTCCAAGCTAGGTCTTAGTTGTTTCTTAATAGGATTCAGGATCAATGATGCACATGTGACAACATGTGACATCGTGCATAAATGTCATGAATACTTCTGAGCTTGATAGGTGTTCCAATAGGGGATTGATTTGCAAGTTGCACTTCTACTATATGAGTTTCATTCTAAGGCTCAGGTTCTTGAAAAACTTCAGCTGTAGGTTCTTGAGGGACCTAAGTTGCATTCTCAGTTTGAGAATTAGCATGTTCAAAACCATAGTTCAATATAAGAATGCCACCAACATCAGCCTTTGTAACATTCCAATCCCATTCTGCATTCTCATCAAAGACAACACTCCTAGATATAACCTGTAGCATTTTTCACAATCTTGTTGGTTTGCAAATTATATAACCTGTAGCATTTTTCACAACTTCCATATCCCCTGAACATACACTTCACTCCCTTTTCATCTAGTTTCTGTCTCAGTTGATCAGGGATGTGAGAATAGCAGATAGAACCAAAAATTCTTAGGTGTTTGACACCTGGCCTTCTCCCACTAAACTGCTCAAATTGTGTTTTACCATTCAAAGCCTTTGTATGACATCTATTCTGAAAGTACACTGCAATATTCACATCATCACCCCAGAATTTGTAAGGTACACCTTTTTCATGCATCATGGCCTTAGCCATTTCAACAAAGGTTCTATTCTTCCTCTCAGCAACTCCATTTTGTTGAGGAGAATAAGCCACCGTTAATTGTCTTACTATTCATGTCTCATCACAGAACTTTTCAAACTCATTTGAAAGGTACTCTCCACCTCTATCACTTCTGAGTCTCTTGATCTTATAACCACTTTGCAACTCAATCATGCTTTTAAACTTCTTAAGCGCATTTAGAACTCCAGACTTATGTTTAAGAAAGTACAACCAGCACATTCTAGTAAAATCATCAATGAAGGTCAAAAAGTACTTGTTACCTCCAATAGTTTCTACTTGCATTAGGCCACACACATCTGAGTGTATGAGTTCAAGAGGTAAAGTTGCTCTCCAAACAGGTTCCTTGTCAAACTGCTCCACATGCTACTTTCCAGCTACGCAGCTTGCACAAACATCACCACTATCTTGTAGTTTAGGCATACCAACAACCATATCCTTTTGATGTAAACCCTTTAAACTAGTGTAATTCATATGGCCATATCTTTTGTGCCATAAGTCTGAATCTTCAGCAATAGTCGCCCTCATTGCTATAGGATTTACACACTCAAATGACATAGGAAAGCATATGTTCTTTGTCATAAGAATTTTAGCTACTCTGTGACATAGCTCTTTGTCTTCAAATATATCCACTGTCTGATCTCCAAATACTAGAAAGTAGCCATGCTCTATCATCTGACCAACACTCAGCAGATTTTCCTCCAATCCAGGTAAGAGCATAATATCTTTTATGTGTCTTTCACCCTGCTTAGTGTGAATAACAAGAGTGCATTTTCCTTCTGCTTGAACTAGCTCTCCATTTCCCATCTTCACTTTTGCTTTAATTCTCCTATCAATGTCCACAAGTAGTGATTCTTGTGCAGTCATGTGGTTACTACATGCACTATCCACATACCACACATTTTCATCCTTCACAGAAGCTATGTTACATGCATAGAATAAGTTCCCAGTAGTTTCAGTCACCTCTCTGGCCATATTTACAGACTCCCCATTGCAATCTTTGGCATAATGACCACATTTGTTGCAATTATAGCATTTAGGCTTACCTTTGAACCAACACTCACCATAGTGTAATTTGTCACACACTTTTCATTTTGCTCCACTACTCTCTGCCTTGTTAGAGCCTGCATTATGGTCATAATTGGATTTACCAATAGCATTGGACTTTTGAATCCAATTTTGTTGCTCTTGTAGGGTTTCTTAAACTTGCCTTGGGAGTTACCATGTTGTCCTTTGGAATTCGTAGACAAACTAGCAAAGGCTTTGTCAACTCTTCCTTCACTGTGCATTTCTATCCTTTGATCAAAAGCCCTGGTTGAAGCAATTACACTTTCAACATTCACAGATTCCATGTCCCTGGTTTCTTCTATGATAGATACAATAGGATCATAGGGTTTAGTCAGGGTAATTAGGATCTTTTGAGCTAGTCGCTTTTCTGAAATGTCTTCTCGATAAATTCTCATTTGATTTACTACTCCATATAGTCTAGACATATACACAGATAATGATTCATCTTCTTCCATTCTTGTATATTCAAAATCACGTCTAAGATATTGAAGTTTGACAGCTCTAACGTTTGAGCCTCCTCTATATTCTTTTTTCAGAACGTTCCAGGCTGCTTTTGCACTCTCTTCATTCTGGATCCTGGGAAAAATATCATTAGCAATTACATTCTGAAGCATGCTCAACGTCTTAGCATCTTTCACCAAGTCAGCATGAGAAGGTTGATTCAAAACAGCTCCAACTTCTCCTTCTACAGTCACTGTCTCAGGTAATCCCTCATCTACATAATTACATATATCGTAGTCCTTCAGCACAATCTTCATTTTGATGCTCCAAGCATCATAGTTAGAGCCTATGAAGATTGGCGTCCTCAGCTCACCTCCACCGTCTGTTTCTATCATTGCAGATCACTCAACTTGACAATGTTACAGCCTTGCACATATCTACGCCCAGATAATGACCAGAGACTAAGCTCTAATACCATATTGGTAAACAAGCCCTTGTACTGAACTCGGATGCAGAGCTTCAATGGCAGCAAAGATAAACTTCTTAACTCAAATCTCTAGCTGATGATTTGAATCATGACTAGCCTGTGATGCATTCAATTACTTCTTTATTTTCTTTTACTCTAAAAAATTGGATTGAAAAAACAATGATCAAAACTGAGTGATATTCACTATAATGAATTATGCACCCCACGTATTTGATAAAATGTCTGAGACGATTTCTTTTTGGTTTATACTCAGCTATGATTGATATTTTTTCTATATTTTATTGAATGAGAATAGGTGATTACATTCATTCTCTCTCACTCATAGTTAGTATTGGATGCTATGACATCTCTTAAGCCAATTCCTAGATGCCACATACTTTGGCAGTTTTAGGATTCTACTTGCTATGCAAGTAAAAACACACACACACACACACACACACACTTTTACTCACTCAAATTTTGTTACAAACTTTACAGCTTATCTTGAGCTTCATTTTACACCTCCCCTCACTCTGCCTTGTAATCCTCCAGCTAGTAGCTTAATCAGCAACAAATCCGTCATTGATAAAACTAAAAGTCATAACAAAATCTAAAAGTAAATTCATCATTTATTCCTAAACTAAAACTACACACAAAGTAAATCAAGATTAGAATTTACATATTACGTACTTTAAAGTTTAAGTATTTACTCCATAATGTAGATTTCACTGTTGACAATGTAAAACTTTCCTAACGATGAAATTGAACAAATAACAAACATATATAAATTGCTGACTCTGTTGAAGAACTGAGTTGTAGCGTTTTCATTCACAGCTCATAAAATTTTTAAGTTCAGTCCATGTAGAAATCATATTAATCAAATTCCAACACAGAACTGATCGAGACCCACAATAAAAATGATAAAAAAAACGTGAAAATCAAATTGAAAAAAATTGGGACAAAGAAATTGGGTCTCGCGTAAAAGTACCAGATACCTTGATCGGTGCATGCATTCAGCTCCTTAGCGGTCAGACGCCATTTTTATAATCTGGAAGTTCCGCCATTGCAGAGTGATGAACATGACTTAGCCTGAAGAGATAAAACCTGGCATCACTCAGTGGCGTAGCGATTAATTACGTAATTAAAAAAAAAGAAATATATATATCAAAGTGAATAGAACCAACTATTTTAACCAAAACCCACGTACTATTTTAGCAAATATGTAAACGAAAATTTCATCTTCATTTTCACTTCTTCGGAATCCCCTCTCACTGAAATATGAGCTGATCTCTCCATACCATGCTCTAAGTGCTTGCTTAAGACCATAAAGTGTCTTCTTATGCTTGTACACTTTCTGCCCTTGTCCTTCAATAACAAACCTTTGAGATTGTTCAACAAACACATCTTCCTTTAGGACTCCATTAGGAAAGCAGACTTCACATCTAGTTGGTGTAGATACCATCCCTTTTGAGCAGCAATAGAGATTAGGCCTCTAATTGTTTCATGTCTATCTACCGGTGCAAATGTTTCACGAAAGTCAATCCCAAGTTTCTGACAATACCCCTTTGCCACCAATCTAGCTTTGTTCCTCTGTATGGAATCATCTTCATTGAGCTTTGTCTTGTAAATTCACTTCACTCCTATCACATCTTTGTTAACTGGTCTGGCAACAACCTCCCATGTTTTGTTCTTCACAATAACATCAATCTCATTTTGCATTGCTACCGTCCATGTCTCCTCCTTCACTGCTTCTTCAAACTTTTATGGTTCTGTAATACAGAAATTGCAGCTTGCATGGACATCATTCGAATTGGTGTTGAACTTGGAGTTGAAGGTGCAGCAGAGTCTTGTTGATTGCTGCTTTCAAATGACAATTGTGGACTTTCTGGCTCAATTTCAGCTTCTTTCGGATGATCATCATCTTCAATTCTGATTCTTGCATATTCACCTTGGATTTTTGTCTTATTCCAATCCCAAGAAGATTTCACACTAAACAGAACATCTCTGCAGATTACTACTTTCTTTTTCACCAGATTGTAGAGTCTATACCCTTTTGTATGAGAAGCATAGCCGACCAAAATGCATCTTTCACTTGACTCATCAAACTTTTGTCTTCGCTCCTTTGGAACATGAGCAAAACAGACTGAGCCAAACACCCTCAAATGATTCACATATGGTTTTCTTCCACTCCATGCTTCAAACGGTGTCTTGTCTTCCACTGCCACAGTTGGTTGCCTATTCATCAAGTACACTGCAGTATTTACTGCGTCAGCCCACTGCAGTATTTACTACCTCAGCCCACATATACTCTGCCATACCCTTATCATGTAGCATTGACTTTGCCATCTCAACTGTCGTTCTGTTTTTTCTTTCAGCTACTCCATTCTGCTAAGGAGTGTAGCTAACTGTGAGTTGTCTCTCAACTCCAACATCTTGACAAACCTTGTCAAACTCTCGTGATGTATACTCTCCCCTTCTGTCACTTCTATGAACCTTGATTAGGTTACCAGATTGTCTCTACCCCATAGCTTGAAACTTCTTAAATGTTGAGAACACTTCTGATTTTTGTCCTAGAAAGTAAACCCAAGTCATTCGTGAAAAAATATCTACAAAGATTAAGAAATACTTGTTTCCAACTTGAGTAGGATTCTTCATAGGTCCACAAACACCAGTGTGAATCAATTCCAATGGAGCTTTAACTCTCCATGCTTGGTCTATTGGAAATGAATCCCTGTGTTGCTTCCCAAGTGCACAACCATCACAGATTTCTTCACAATCTTGGATATTTGGCAATCCAAGAACCATTTCTTTCTTATGTAGCTTCTTTAGACTTTGAAAATTCAAGTGCCCAAGCCTCTTATGCAAAAGCTCTGAATCTCCTTGCACTTCCAACTTGAGTGTTGACTGAGTTGCATACTCTATTGTCAAAGGAAAGCTTCTATTTCCCTTCATTTCGATTTTGGCCAAAAGTTGTCTGGAATTGCTTTTGTCATAGATTCTGCAACTTCGGTTTCCAAAGTACAAGTAGTACCCATCCTCAACCAATTGCCCCAGACTTAACAGATTCTACTTCAGCTCAGGAACTAGCATGACATCCTTGATGAGCATCCTTCCTTTCTTTGTTTGTACAGAAATAGTACCCTTTCCCAATGTCTCAATTAGTTGCCCATTTCCCATCTTCACTTTAGTTGGGTTTGAACTGTCAATATTCATGAAAGATTCTTGTTTGCTGTCATGTTATTGCTACAACCGTTATCTACAAACCCATTCAAATCTTCTTGAATGGCTGCATCATGACCAACAAAAAACATGTGAGTGTCTTCACCTTGTTCTTCAGTGTAATTGGCAAACTTATTGCCCTTGTAGGTGCAATTCTTTTGAATATGCCCAAACATGTTACACTTGTAGAATTTCACCTTTCCCTCGAACCAACATACACCAGAATGAGGTTTATTACACACTTTGCACTTTAGATCACTACCGGACCCTTTCTCAAAACTCTTCTTCTTTTCAAAGTTGCTCTTTCCTTCCCATTTCTTGTTTTTGCCCTTCCAATTCTTGTTTTTGCCCTTCCAATTCTTGTTGGACTTGGCCTTTCCTTGATTATTACTTGACTGCTCTAACTTTGATGAACTCAAGCTTCGTGTTTGGAAAGCACTGTCAATAGCATTATCAGCATGTCTAGAGAGTCTTTGATCAAATCCTTTGATTGACCCAATTACCTCTTCAACACTCAAAGTAGACATATCCTTACTTTTCTCAAGCACAATGACAATACTATTGTAAGGACCCTTCCCGAATTTTCCCTCGAAACCCGGAAAGAACCCTTATCCCGTCTGACAGCTCTTTTACCTCAAAATTTAAATACCAGAAATACCCCTTGTTCTTAAATAATTTTATTAAACCCTACAGGGTTCCCGACAGAACCTCTATACTTACTGACCACTCCTACCTGTCAGACGCAGGATAGTATACAGGTCAAAGCCAAGACCTCGGAATAGTGGTGGTCCAAATAGGAATACCTTCTGACACCAAATGTCAGTAGGTCAGACACTGCTGACATCTCTAATGGAATACCACAAGACAACCGACTAGTCAGATACTTGTGAACCAACAATAATTCGTCACTCTGGGTCACCGCCCACACCAACCCACTGACCCGGATGACGAAGTATTTTCATAGGCTAATTAAGCCCATGACAATCGTCGTGAAATCATATTAGAGCCGGAAACATCCTCGGCTATCATATAGTATCCTCAGCCGGTATAACATTCGGCTACCATATCACATCAGTCGGCATATCCCTCGACTATCATATCGTATCATCAGCCGGGATAACCTTCGGCTATCATATCATATCAGTCGGTAAGTATCCTCGACTATCATATCATATCATCAGCCGGTATAACCTTCGACTATCATATCATATCAGTCGGAAAGTATCATCGACTATCATATCATATCATCAGCCGGTATAACCTTCGGTTATCATATCACATCAGTCAGCAAGTATCCTCGACTATTATATCATATCATCAGCCGGTATAACCTTCGGCTATCATATCATATCAGTCGGCAAGTATCCTCGACTATCATATCATATCATCAGCCGGTATAACCTTCGGCTATCATATCATATCAGTCGGCAAGTATCCTCGACTATCATATCATATTATCAGCCGGTATAACCTTCGGCTATCATATCATATCAGTCGACAAGTATCCTCGACTATCATATCATATCATCAGCCGGTATAACCTTCGGCTATTATATCACATCAGTCGGCAAGTATCCTTGACTATCATATCATATCATCAGCCGGTATAACCTTCGGCTATCATATCATATCAGTCGGCAAGTATCCTCGACTATCATATCATATCATCAGCTGGTATAACCTTCGGCTATCATATCATATCAATCGGCAAGTATCCTCGACTATCATATCATATCATCAGCCGGAATAACCTTCGGCTATCATATCATATCAGTCGGCAAGTATCCTCGACTATCATATCAATCAGCCGGTATAACCTTCGGCTATCATATCATATCAGTCGGCATATCCCTCGACTATCATATCCCTAGCCACTAGGGTATCCCTTGGGGTGTGCTAGTCATGTATCACAACTCTCTGTACTATGATAATTTCCACATCAAACGATATCAAAACCGAGTGCAAACCCCATGATATTTCTCAAATCACACTTTAACTGAAATAGTGGAAAACATATGTCCAGTAATCATTTCTAAAATCCAGAAATTCAATGCCACAATACATAACAGTATTTAAACAAAGATATTTTGATGCATGCATTTCAGTTTATAAAACAAAAGTCCATTCACTAACATCATCCAACCCAAAATTCATGGACGCTCTAGCCCAAGGAACACATGCATAATAATGACCCAACTACCTTGACTTTCCGAGCTCAAAACCCGCTAATAAGGTCAACCATTACCGCTGGGATTGCCCAAAACGACCTCTAAATGACGTCCGATCAACCTAAAACATGTACCAACGGATTCGGAACGTCGAAAACTAGTTACCACGCGACACCATGACCTCAGACTCGGCCCCACGCGCCGCAGGAAGGTCGGCACACGCGCCCTCACGCGCCGGTCATGTGCCTGCTACAGGGTTCACGCACCTGGACCGGTCCAACCCGGCCCGGCTCAACCTGACCCGATCCAACTCGACCCAACCGGTTCACTCGATCCGACCGGTTCACTCAACCCGACCGATTCACTCAACCCGACCGGTTCACTCAACCCGACCGGTTCACTCAACCCGACTGGTTATCGGTGACTCGCCGGAGAAGATGACCAGATGACCGTCGTCGTCGCCGGAGGCTGGCCAGAGAAGATGACTGGACCGCCACCTCCGCCGCCGTCTGGTTCGTCGGAAATTGCCATTTCCGGTCGATTTTTAAGGTTTTCTAACTTCTTCATTTCTTGATCGTTTTTCACGATCCACACATGTAAATTCATCTACTTTTCACTAGGAATCCAAATATGAGGTCAAAGTTCCGAGATCGTACCTGGTTTGGCCGGGAAACGGCCGAGAAGATTCGGTTGACCTCCCTCCTCCGTCCGTCGCCTACGGCGGTGCTCCTGCTCCAATAACTACCCCAAAATGCTCGTGGGGTCCCGGGGAAGATCCTATCGACCTTGGTTTCGATCAAATCGGATCGAAATCCATCCGATGAAAGTGGGTCTTCGGTGTTCGCACGGGGAGGATTTCGGGTAGGAGAGAGAGACTGAATGGACTAATCTTCCGAGGAGAGAGAAAAATATCAACTATATAGTTCCAACTTTTCCAAAATTACCAAACTGCCCCTGAAGCTTCTAGACCCGTAACGAACTCACCAGGTCTACGTTTTCCGCGTGCCGCCTGTCTACGAACTCGTGCATTTGAGAACTACGCAATGACCCAAGAAAAATTCCCAAAAGTACTGCCAGTCAAAAAGTGACTCCCGAACCCGTCTAATATTTGTGGGTAAAATTGTCCAATTCTCAGAATAATTTAATTTCTGGTCCGGGTCGTTACAACTATCATAGTTTTGTGTCAAATTAATCAAATATTTTTGCACAAACCTTTCATCAGAAATCATTTCTCCATAACTTCTCGTTTGATTAATTATTTAAGACAATCTACTCAAGTAAGTATCCAGCAATTCATCATCCTTCATTCTACAATATTCAAAATCTTTTCGCATGGATTGAAGTTTAACTGCCCTTACCTTAGTAGAGCCTCTATACTCTTTTTCAAGAACATCCCAAGCTGATTTAGCTATAGTTTCGTTTCGAGATTCTCGGAAATATTTCATCTGAAAGTGCTCCTTGTATAAGCCCACGAGCTTTTGCATCTCTCTTGATGTTGTTCTTTAACTCCTTCTTCTGAGCTTCCGTCAAAACTTCATAACTTTTTGGAATTTCATAGCCATCTTCTATTAAGCTCCACAACTCATGAGATAAGAAAATAGTCCTCATCTTTATCCTCCAAAAGTCGTAGTTTACTCCATTGAAGATTGGACTTCTAATATCTCCACCATTGCTTGAATTAGCCATGAATTTGAAGAAATTGATTCTAGGAGAATTTTCCCCCTCTTCAGAATCAACAACACCCAATCGCCCCACTCTATCTCTTGATCAGCTAAGCTCTGATACCATGTTGGAATTTGGCTTTCTTCAACTAATTGCAAAAGCTGCAGCACCAGAGAAGAGTTGCAGTTGAGAAAACAAACAGCTGCAGTTGAGAAAACAACTAGTTGCAATTGTGAAAACAAACAGTTGCTGAGAAAATCACCAAGAGCAAAGAAAACAGAGACATACAGAGAGTTTTCAAAAGGCTTCCGATATGTCAACAAAGTTTAGCTTTTATACTTAGATCAATAACCCAAGTATTCATCTCAGCCACATATATTGCACAAAGATGAAAGTTCAAACAAATTACAAGTTTACCAAAACATAAAATAAAGCATTACAAGTTTTAACAATGCAAGTGATTTGGCTCTAAATTTTCTCCTGCAAGCAAACAACGGAGGTGAACTATTTCTTTATTTATTTTGGTGTTTTCGATAATGCATTAGCAAAACAATAAGGCCCTACCAAGAAGCAGGGCAGAGCCAGCACCAGCACCAGGTATGGCTGGCCCAAAATAGCAGAAACTCGGCGAAGGCATGAAGCAAAGTGTCATGCCCGCACATTCATGCCCCGAACATTCGAGCCCCGCACGTGACAAGTCCAGTGTGGAGGGCCCAAATTCCGCCAATGAGTAAGTTCAATTCGTTTAACCTGGAGGACATTCTAAATAGATGCTCTAGAATATTTCATAGGGTCTAGATATGTTTGTATATTCAAGATAGTTCTCAAATGTAAATGCTAAACCGTTACATCGTTGTAATTTGGGTCATCCATCTTGGGGAGGTAGGAGTTGGTAGAAATAGAACAAGTACATAAGAGAGAGAATGATCATTTATGCCAAACCATCTCAAAATGTATACATATCTCAACAGGGGTGTAGTGAATTCAGATATACACAGATAATTTCAGAATTTTTTGATTTTTATAAACTTCTACAGAGTTAATGTGAGGAATGTAAAGCCACATTTGGTATTACTTTGAAAAGTCAAACTTGGTGGCTAAGCAACTTGGTGGCTAAGCAACTTGGAGGCTAAGCAACTTGGAGGCTAAGCAACTTGGTGGCTAAGCAACTTGGAGGCTAAGTAACTTGGAGGCTAAGTAACTTGGTGATTAAGCAACTTGGTGGCTAAGTAACTTGGTGATTAAGCACCTTAATGGGAGGAGAAAGCTAATCTATAAATAGAGGACATCTCCCTCATTTCCATATCATCCCTAGTATCCAAGAAATAATCCTTTAGAGAGTTTCTTAAGAGAGAAAATATTGGTGTCTCCTTAGAGATTATTTTCCCAATTTTGTGAGAGAGTTGTTTCTCCTATTTTCAAGAGAGAGTGTAATTGTTCTCTCCTTGTATTTAGAGAGAAGGTGTTGTAATCCCTATTTTACAATAGTGAATTCCTCCTACACTTACTCGTGGTTTTCCCCTATTTCGTTTTCGGGTTTTCCACGTAAAATCTTTGTGTCCATTTTATTCTTCATTTTTCTCAATTTCGCTTTAGTTATGTGCTAGCTTAGACCCATAAATTTCCTAACATTGGTATCAGAGCCATTGGTTGCACGAGTCAAGTGAGAAGCAGATTGTTATGAGCGAAATGATGACAACGACAAAGTTCGATGTTGAGAAGTTCAACGGGAGTAAATTCTCATTGTGGAAAATGAAGATTAAGGCAATTTTGAGGAAGGAGGGAGATAGGCCCGCAGAGATCACCAATGACAAGTGGAACGAGATGGAAGGCAATGCAGTTGCCGACCTGCACTTAGCACTAGCCAATGGAGTGTTATCCAATGTGGTGGAAAAGAAGATTGCAAAAGAGATTTGTGATACTCTAACAAGACTGTACGAGGCTAAGTCCCTACACAACAAGATCTTCTTAAAAATGAGACTTTACACTCTTCGTATGGCAGAATCCACATCGGTGACTGACCACATCAACACCCTGAATCCTCTATTTTAGTAACTTACATCGATGCGTTACAAAATAGAGATAGCTAAATGTGCGGAACTTCTGCTTCAAAGTCCTGACTCCTATTATCAACTCATCATCAACCTGACGAACAACAGCCTTATAGGCTATCTAGTCTTCGAAGAAATTGCAGCCGCTATTTTGGAAGAAGAAACCAGGTGCAAAAACAAGTAAGACAGAAAGACAGGTTCGCAACAAGCAGAAGCTTTGATAGTGATAAGAGGGAGATCAACGGGAAATGGTTGCAGTGGGAGTCAGAATCATGGTAGATCGAAATCAAGAAGTAAGAAGAATTTCAAGTGTCACAACTGTGGCAAGAAAGGACACATCAAAAGGGATTGTTGGTACAAGAAGATGATTGGAGACCCTGAGTCAAAAAATGCTCAACGGAATGTGGCAACTACCCCGGATAATCATGAAGTTCTATACAGCGAGGCAACATCAGTAGTTGGAGGCAGAAAGCTATTTTCTGACGTCTGGTTACTAGACTCAGGAGCAACATGGCACATGACATGTCGGAGAGAGTGGTTCCACATATATGAACTAGTCTCAGGAGGTTCTGTACACATGGGTGATGATCATGCTTTAGAGATCACTGGTATTGGTACTATCAAAATAAAGATGTTTGGTGGTACGATTCTCACTATTCAGGAGGTACGACACGGGAAAGGCCTGAGGAAGAATCTATTGTATTTAGGACAAATAGATAGTCTTGGATGCAAGATTCATATCGAAAATGGGATCATGACGATTGTCAAAGGGGCGCTTATAGTTATGAAGGCTAAAAAGATTGCAGTGAATCTATTCATGCTTAAAAGGGAAACACTATAGGAAGTTGATGCGTGTGTTGCGTCAACCAGTAAGGGAGAAGAGTCGACGATGATGCAGCATCTCAAACTAGGCCATATGTCGGAACAAGGTTTGAAGATTCTCTCCGACAGGAAACTACTTCCAGGGCACAAATCGGTAAATCTATCTTTCTGTGAGCATTGCGTTACAAGTAAGCAGCATAGATTGAAGTTTAGCAGATCTTATGCAAGGAGTAAATGCATTCTAGAGTTGATTCATTCTTATGTATGGGAATCATCGGAGATGTCCTTAGGAGGAGCAAAGTACTTTGTATCTTTCATTGATGATTACTCCAGGAGATGTTGGGTGTATTCAATCAAGAAAAAGTCAGATATGTTTTCAGTGTTCAAAGATTTCAAAGCGCAGGTAGAACGAAGAAGATAAAGTGCTTGAGGATAGATAATCGAAGGGAGTATATAGACAGTGAGTTTCTTGCACTTTGTAAGCGAGAAGGTATCAAAAGGCAGTTCACAGTCACATACAAGTCTCAACAAAATGGAGTGGCGGAGCAGATGAACATAACTCTTTTAGAACGGATAAGAGCTATGTTGAGGACTGCTGGTCAACCTAACTCATTTTTGGGCGGAAGCAGCTAAGACCGCATGTTATGTGATAAATCAGTCGCCATCAACGGAAATTGAGCTAAAGACGCCGATAGAGATATGGACTGGTAAGCCAACGGATTACTCTACTTTACATTCATTTGGATGTCCTGTGTTCGTGCACAAGAAAGATCAAAGTTGGATTCGAAATCCAGAAGGTGTATGTTATTGGGTTATGCTGATGGAGTGAAGAGGTATCGCTTATGGGATCCCACTACCCGCAAGGCTATTGTCAATAGGGATGTGATCTTTGCAGAAGATCAACTACAAAGAAAAGATGGAGATGATAGGACGTCAAAGGAGAGTTCATAGACTACAACGGTACATATGGAAAATAATCTGGTACAAGAAACTACAGTTTCTACTGAAGCAGCACTAGAGCATGAGGTACAAGAACCAGTCGAGTCCGAAGCTCCAGAAGTTTTCCGGTCAACTCGTGAGAGAAGGCTGCCAGCTTGGCACTCAGAGTACGTTACGGAGAGCAATGTTGCATACTATCTTTTAACGGAGGATGGAGAGCCGTCAATTTTCCATGAAGCTACAAGTAGCTCAGATGCGTCTTTGTGGATGACAGCAATGCAAGAAGAAATTGAAGCTCTGCACAAGAATAAGGCTTGGGAACAGGTACCATTACCACGTGGAAGAAAAGCCATTGGTAAAAAATGGGTCTACAAGATCAAGCAGGATAGCAATGATCAAGTAGAATGGTATCGTGCAAGATTGGTGGTGAAAGGATATGCTCAAAAGGAAGGTATTGATTTCAACGAGATATTTTCCCTAGTGGTTCGACTCACGACGATCAGAGTAGTTCTAGCTATATGTGCTACGTTCGACTTACAACTAGAGCAGTTAGATATGAAAACTACGTTTCTTCATGGAGAGCTTGAAGAAGAGATTTATATGATTCAACCAAAAGGTTTTGCTGAGACAGGCAAGGAGAACTTGGTTTGTAGGTTAACAAAATCTTTATACGGTCTCAAATAGGCGACGAGATGTTGGTATAAGAGACTTGATTCTTTCATTATTGGCCTTGCATAAACAGACTCAGTTCAAACCGTTGTACGTACTACAAAAGGTTTGATGGTGATAATGACTTTATTATCTTGTTATTATACGTGGATGACATGTTGGTAGTAGGCCCCAATAAAGATCGAGTCCAAGAATTGAAGGCACATTTGGCTGGGGCGTTTGATATGAAGGACTTAGGACCAACAAACAAGAATCTAAGGATGTAGATTCACTGAGACAGAAATAACAAGAAGATTTGACTTTCTCAGAAGAACTACTTTAACAAGATCTTGCGGCGTTTCAACATGTAAGATTGTAAGCCAGTTTCTACCCCACTTCCTGTTAATTTCAAGTTATCCTCAAGTATGTGTCCTAACAATGAGTCAGAGAAGAGAGAGATGTCTTGAGTACCGTATGCATCATCAGTGGGAAGTTTGATGTTCGCTATGATATGTACAAGACCGGACATTGCACAAGCAGTGGGAGCGTTTAGTAAGTTTATGGCGAATCCTGGTGGAGAGCATTGGAATATTGTGAAGAGGATTCTGAGATACATCATAGGAACCTCAGATGTTGCATTATGTTATAGAGGATCAGAATTAACTGACTATGTGAATTCAGACTTCGCAGGGGATCTCAACAAAAGCAAATCCACTACTGGCTATGTGTTTACACTTGTAGGAGGAGTGGTAAGCTGGGTTTCAAAACTTCAGACTATTGTGGCTCTAACTACAATAGAAGCATAATACATGGCGGCTACACAAGCTTGCAAGGAACTAGTATGGATTCAAAGGCTATTGGAGGAGGTCGGGCATAAGAAGCAGAATATCGTTCTGTTTTGTGACAACCAGAGTGCCTTGCACATTGTAAGGAATCCAGCCTTTCATTCACAAAAAAAGCACATAAGGGTGCAGTACCACTTCGTTCGAGAAGTAGTGGAGGAAGGAAGTGTGGATGTGCAAAAGATTAACACCAATGAGAACCTAGCAGATGTTATGACCAAACCAATCAATACTGGCAAGTTTGAATGGTGTAGATCCTCGTGTGGTCTAGCGGAGACGTAAGCAAGCATAGTATTGGCAAGTGAGGAAGGATAAAAGGATTATCAAAAATGACTTGAAGTGGGAGAATGTGAGGAATGTAAAGCCACTTTTGGTTTTACTTTGAAAAGTTAAACTTAGTGGCTAGGCAACTTTAAGTGGGAGAATGTGAGGAATGTAAAGCCACTTTTGGTTTTACTTTGAAAAGTTAAACTTAGTGGCTAAGCAACTTGGTGGCTAAGCAACTTGGAGGCTAAGCAACTTGGTCGCTAAGCAACTTGGAGGCTAAGCAACTTGGTGACTAAGCAACTTGGAGGCTAAGCAACTTGGAGGCTAAGAAACTTAGTGGCTAAGCAACTTCGTTCCAGAAGTAGTGGAGGAATGAAGTGTGGATATGCAAAAGATTCAGACCAATGAGAACCTAGCAGATGTTATGACCAAACCAATCAATACTGACAAGTTTGAATGGTGTAGATCCTCGTGTGGTCTAGAGGAGACATAAACAAGCATGGTATTGGCAAGTGAGGAAGGATAAAAGGATTATCAAAAGTGACTTTAAGTGGGAGAATGTGAGGAATGTAAAGTCACTTTTGGTTTTACTCTGAAAAGTCAAACTTAGTGGCTAAGCAACTCGGTGGCTAAGCAACTTGGAAGCTACGTAACTTGGAGGCCAAATAACTTGGTGACTAAGCAACTTGGTGGCTAAGTAACTTGGTGATTAAGCACCTTAATGGGAGGAGAAAGCTAATCTATAAATAGAGGACATCTCCCTCATTTCCATATCATCCCAAGCATCAAGGAAATAATCATTTAGAGAGTTTCTCAAGAGAGAAAATATTGGTTTCTCCTTAGAGATTATTTTCCCAATTTTTTTAGAGAATTGTTTCTCCTATTTTCACAAGAGAGTGTAATTGTTCTCTCCTTGTATTTAGAAAGAAGGTGTTGTAATCCCTATTTTACAATAGTGAATTCCTCCTATACTTGCCCGAGGTTTTTCCCCTAATTCGGTTTTGGATTTTCTACGTAAAATCTTTATGTCCATTTTATTCTTCATTTTTCTCAATTTCGCTTTAGTTGTGTACTAGCTTCGACCCATAAATTTTATAATAGTTAATAACGGAATTATATGCAGTTACGTGACACAGTTTTGCAGAGTCATAGTAAGTTTTATATAATGTGATTGAGTTTTTCAGAAAATCATTGAGTTATATAATTTGATATATATTATTTTGAAGAATTTTATAATCAAATCATAATTACTTTTTTACTAAAAGCTCTCTCACCAAATTAAAATATAATAATATATTTTATGCTACAAAAATAATTACAAAAATTTATAACTTTTAACGATCAATTAGATTGAGCGGTTAGGCCCTCTAGGCATCATGCATGCCTTTGAAATATATATTATTTTCATTCATGTAAAATTTTTAATTACTTTTAATTCCTATATAGTAATATACTAGCCTAATCGCAAGCGCGGAGAAATCATGAACTTTGGGGGAGGCTAGAGAAATCATGAACTTTGATAAAACATAATTTACACTAAAATATTGGTCAAATTCCATAGAACTCTATCATTTAATGAAGTCTACAATAATCACTAATATTTTCAATACACCTAAACTTTTATGCAATCATGAAATATCATGATTAAATGATCCTTAATTTTTAATAACTTTATAAATCTTTATAAAAGTATATATTCACTACCACAAATATGATCAATTATAGCATTTCATTATAGCACTCCACAGAGATCACCTAAAAACTCTATAGGTTTGATAACATTAGGAAAAAACAAAACGCTATAGATATTGCTTCGTAAACGCGGCATTTAAATGGCGGCCACTGAAAGCATAAAGAAGAAAAAACGCGGATACAATCATGGTTAAAAATATCGGTGATATCGCCGATATTTCGCTCGATATATCGGAAAATTGGGGGGTCGGCATCAAAACAAGGGGAAGAAATTTTTTCCCCCAATATCCATGTTATCGCACTGGCCGGAGGCCCGCCGTAAACCTAGCTCCGTACAAACTTCATCAAAAACATCAATCTAGTTGTCTAATCTCATCTACGAAACCTAGGAGTTCAAATATGAGCTTGGAGACGGCCGGAAAGCTTTGCATGCCGTCGAGCTTCGGCCATCAATTCGTTATCGCAGGGAGTGAAGAACAGAGATGAAGTCAGGGAGAGAGAATGAAGAGAAGAGCGTGAAATATGGTGGGTTTTAATTGGTGAAGTGAGATATTTTGTAATAATTTATAATAAAATATAATTAATAATTAATAACTCAATTAGTCAATACTAATATTTTTGATTCCATCCGGATTAATTTATTCTCGAATATTCTATATCCGTAAATTTGACTATCGATATTTCCATCGATATCGATATTTCTGTCGATATTGATATTTTCATGCTTGGATACAATTTTACAAAAACGTCATAAAAATGAAAAATAAATACATAAACAAAAAATCATCTCTTCTTCTCCGATTGCTTACTCTCATCCTTTCACGGCCCCAAAGAACAGAGGCTCTCCCTCTCCTTCTCTTCCTCTCCATAAAACTCATCTATGTTTTCTCTAGTGTAAGAGATTGAAGATATTGATGATGGAAACAGCTCAATCGAAGTCCTAAATTCTCTAGATTCAAATTCAGATACCTCAAATCTCATTCTCCTTCTTGCTAATTGACACTACTGCTACATTAAATTCAGGTCACATCAAACGCCTAGCCGCCGCTCGAATCCTATTGAGAAACTAGCAACCACATTCCAGGTTTCGCACTATCTATTTCTTCTTAATTTTCATGTTTTAGAGTTTGATTTGCTCTTCTTGTTCTCAGATCCACTTGACCTTGCTCGCAGCTTTTCTATTCTCGCTCTTGCTCTCAGTAGTCCTATCTGATTTACTCACAAGTCAGATTCACACCTAAATTATTGGTACTTAAGCTGTACACTAGGCATCTAGGTGGTTAAGTTTGATACAAGCCAGCAATAGAGGTGTGATGAGCTGTGAAGAATCTGTTACAACAGAAAGCAGTGTGTGTGGGTTGTGTGAGCCTAACTTGACGTCCAAGACTAGAGGAGCCGTGTGAGATGTGTGTGCATGACATCATAGTGTCATCACACTAACAGATTGTCATAGAGAGTGATATAGGTGTGTGAGTAATAGCTGTAATACATCAATCATAATTGAATCAATTCTCTCTGTCACAGCAGAGAGACCAAACGAAAACAACCAAGAAATTCACATAAACTATCTATCAAACAGTTGGTGTGCAACATGCAATATCATCTTATTCTCTACAGAAATTGAACCAAATATTCATCACCCGAAGGATTCATTCCTAAATCTAAACACAATCAATTGAATTCTGTGTTAACCAAAACTAAATTCATCAAGGTTAGGTCAGAGATCTTACCCCAATCTGAAGAAACCTCTTCCGACTACTAGAGCTGCTGAAATTAACATGGTATCAAATCATATCTAATCCGTGAGCATTGGCTTAGGGGACGTCCAACTGTGAAGAAGCAGAGAAGTAGCTGTGTCTAACATGGCAGGAGCTGGTCGAGCAGAGCTGAGGGCTCCGATCTTTGATGGAACCAACTATGAATACTGGAGCATCAAGATGCGAACCATACTCAAAGCTCATGATCTCTGGGAGTATGTTGATGTTGGCCTGCATGAAGAGGCAGGGAATGTTGCTAGAGATGTGGTGAATCAACCAACCCGAGCAGACTATTTCAAGGATGCAAGAGCTTTGGGGATGCTTCAAACCTCTGTAGCTAATACAATCTTTTCCAAGATCTCAAACGAGGAGAATGTCAAAGAAACTTGGGATCTGCTGAAAAGAGAGTATAGAGGAGATCAGAAGGTAACAGCTGTGAAGTTACAATCATTGAGACTTGATTTTTAGTACACTAGAATGAAAGAAACTGAATCACTATCTAACTATTTGTCTAGACTATATGAAATTGTGAACCAAATGAGGACCTACGGTGAAGATGTCACTGAAAAGAGGCTAGCACAGAAGATACTGATCAGCTTATCCAAATCTTATGATTCTATAGTATCTATTATATAAGAGACTAGAGATATGGATACTCTAAATGTTGATAATGTAGTAGCATCCATTAGAGCTTTTAATCAAAGACTAGAGATGCATGATAGTAATGTGGATAAGGCATTTTCTAGTTTATCTATGCATGCTAAGGGACAGCAAGGGAATGTGCAAGGAAAATTCAAGAAGCAGTTTAAAGGAAACAAAAACTGGAATCAGAAGTTCAATTCTGGAAAGCCTAACTACAACCAAAATGTGAATTCTAGTAAAGCTGAAAGTAGTGGTACTAAATGCAAGATCTGTGACAAGCTACACTATGGGGAATGCTGGTTCAAAGGGAAAACCAAGTGTTATCAGTTCAACAAATTTGGTCACATGGCCAAGGACTGCAATGGGAGTTAAAATGCAAATGTAGCAAAGCAAGCAAATGAGGAAGGACCAATATTCTATGCCTATCACTCTGTTACAACCAAAACTGACACTGATATCGGGTACCTAGACAGTGGATGCAGTAATCATATGACCTCAAATGAGGCTTCATTGATTGATCTAAATACAACCCTAAACTCCAAATTAAAAATGGGGACTGGTGAGCTTGTGGAAGCAAGTGGTAAAGGTACCCTTGTGATCAAAACACAGAATGGTGATAGATTGATCAAGGAAGTGATGCTTGTACCGGGTTTGGATGAAAACCTGCTCAGTGTAGGGCAAATGGTTGAACATGGATACAATCTGGTGTTTGAGGATAAGATTGCTAAGAGCTATGATCAGGGAAATGAGATTGCATTTGTTCCAATGACTAGGAATAGATGTTTCCCACTCTTATTCAACCAAGTCATTCCAGTAGCAAGAATTGCCACTGAAGAGGGATGTTCCTAGCTATGGCATAGAAGGTTTGGTCATTTGAACCATTCTAGCCTAACTGTTCTATACACAGAGGACATGGTTGTGGGAATGTCGAGGCTACCTAAGAAGAGTGAAGTGTGTGAAGGCTGCATTATTGGAAAGTTGCATGTGGAGAGTTTTGACAAGGACAAAGCCTGGAAAGCATCAAAACTACTAGAATTGATTCACTCAGATGTCTGTGGTCCAATGCAAACTGAGACAACTGGAGGAAACAAGTATTTCCTAACATTCATTGATGACTACTCTAGAATGTGTTGGGTCTACTTTCTAAAGCACAAGTCTGGGGTGTTCAATGTATTCAAGAAGTTCAAGGCAATGATTGAATTGCAGACTGAGAACAAGGTCAAGAGGTTGACAAGTGATAGAGGAGGTGAGTTCACATCCCAAGAGTTTCTGACCTACTATGAACAAATGGGAATAGAAAGGCAGCTTACTGTGGCATACTCACCACAGTAGAATGGGGTTGCAGAAAGGAAGAACAAAACCATTGTGGAAATGGCAAAGTCTATGCTGCATGACAAGAAGATGCCATATTCTTTTTGTGCTGAAGCTGTTAATACAGCAGTCTACCTTCTAAACAGGTGTCCTACAAAAGCTATTCTAATGAATACACCATTCGAGGTGTACAATGGGAGGAAACCAGGTGTAAAACACTTAAAAGTGTTTGGTTCTGTATGTTATACTCATGTGCCTACACAGCTTAGACAGAAGCTAGATGAAATTGCTACAAAAGGTGTGTTTGTAGGTTATGGGAGCTATGAAAAAGGATATCGTGTTCACAATCTGGAAACCAAGAAAATTGTGATTTCCAAGACTGTGAATTTTAATGAGAATGCAATGTGGAGTTGGGAAGCAAATGAAGAAATCAGAGTCCAAGTTCCAAGTGGAATGGGTACTGAGATGGAAGCTGAAGTTCCTATGGTTCAAGAACCAGACCTACAAGCATAGGATTCTCAAACAAATCCTAGCATCAGTTCATCCTCAGAATCATCATCTGTGTCAGGAAACATTCCAGTAAAGGAGAGAAGTATAGGAGACATCTATGCTAGATGTAACCTAACTATTATTGAACCTGAGAATTTTGAAGAAGCAGTGAAGGACAATGCATGGAAGAAAGCAATGGAGAGTGAGATTGAGATGATTGAGAAGAACTCAACTTGGGAGTTGGTTAACAGGCCATCTAATAAACCAGTGATTGGAGTTAAATGGGTGTACAAAACCAAGCTGAACTTAGATGGCTCTATCCTGAAATACAAGGCAAGGCTTGTAGCTAAAGGCTATGCACAGAAGCCTGGAATTGACTTCAATGAAACATTTGCTCCTGTTCCAAGGCTAGATACAATCAGAACCTTGATTGCACTAGCTGCACAAAAGAAATGGAGTCTATATCAGCTGGATGTAAAATCAGCCTTCCTAAATGGTGTGCTAGAAGAGGAAGTCTATGTGGATCAGCCTGCTGGTTTTGAAGTACAAAGAGAAGAAGGGAAGGTGTACAAACTCATAAAGGCCCTTTATGGTTTGAAACAAGCTCCTAGAGCATGGTATGGATAAATAGACTCATACCTATTGTTCTGTGGATTCCAGAGAAGTCCTAATGAGGCTACATTGTATATGAAGTCAATTCATGACAATGAAGTGCTCATAGTATCTATCTATGTGGATGACATCATCTACACTAGAAACAGTGAGGAAATGATTGCAAGTTTCAAGCAGGATATGATGGGAAAGTATGAGATGACAGACTTGGGTCTACTACACCATTTCCTAGGCATGGGAGTGATTCAAACCAGTGAATGTATCTTCATTCACCAGAAAATATATGCACTAACTCTACTTGAGAAGTTTGGCTTAAAAGACTGTAAGCCAGTCAGCACTCCATTGGCAACCAATGACAGACTAAGCAAGGAGGATGGGTCAGAAGCAGCAAATGAGATGATCTACAGACAAATGGTTGGGAGTCTACTCTATTTGATAGCTACCAGACCTGATATAATGTTTGTTGCTAATCTACTTGCTAGGTTTATGCATAATCCTACTAAGAAGCACTTTGGCACAGCCAAAAGAGTGCTGAGATACATCCAGGGTACTGTCAACTATGGCATTGAATATGAGAAGGGAAAGCTAGCTACTCTAATTGGTTATTGTGACAGTGACTGAAGTGGAAGTCCGGATGATATGAGGAGTACATCTGGGTATGCATTTTCCCTAGGAAGTGGAGTATTCTCATGGGCTTCAATAAAACAACACAGTGTTGCATTATCTACTGCAGAAGCAGAATATGTGAGTGCTTCTGAAGCAACATCACAAGCAAGATGGCTGAGGTTTGTACTAGAAGACTTTGGAGAAGAGCATACAAAATCTATCCCTATCATGTGTGACAACACGTCTGCTATAGCTATAGAAACTGGTGAGATTGAGCTAATCAATTGCTGGTCAGAGGAGCATATTGCAGATGTGTTCACCAAAGCATTACCTAAAGACAGATTCTGCTACTTAAGAGGTATGCTAGGGGTAAAGCAAGTGAACAACTTAGGAAGGGATGTTGGTACTTATGTTGTACACTAGGGATCGTGGTGGCTAAGTTTGATTACAAGTCAACAATAGAGGTGTGATGAGCTGTGAAGAATCTATTACAACAGAAAGCAGTGTGTGTGGGTTGTGTGAGCCTAACTTGGCGTCCAAGACTAGAGGAGCCGTGTGAGATGTGTGTGCTTGACATCATAGTGTCATCACACTAACAGATTGTAATAGAGAGTGATATAGGTGTGTGAGTAATAGCTGTAATACATCAATCATAATTGAATCAATTCTCTCTGTCATAGCAGAGAGATCAAACGAAAACAACCAAGAAATTCACAGAAACTATCTATCAAACCGTTGGTATGCAACATGCAATATCATCCTATTCTCTACAGAAATTGAACCAATTATTCATCACCCAAAGGATTCATTCCTAAATCTAAACACAATCAATTGAATTTTGTGTTAACCAAAACTAAATTCATCAAGGTTAGGTCAGAGATCTTACCCCAATCTGAAGAAACCTCTTCCGACTACTAGAGCTGCTGAAATTAACATAAACCCTAATCCTTCTTCTGCAATTAACAAAATAGTTGTGGAAATCAGTATGTGTGTACTTTTTCTAGGGTTTCGAGTATGATTATCAATTGAAGGATTTTGTTTTCTTTTCTCGTTTTCAAATTGGTTTCGATTATGATTATCAATTGAGCGATTCAGTTTTCGTTTCTTGTTTTCGAATTAGTCTGGTTAATTGTGGGGCTTAGTGTTGTGTTATGATAGGAATGACATGCAGGGGAGGGGAAGCAAATTCTAGAAAGGTCAAACAAAGTATCATTTTCTATTTTCTCAAATATTCATATATTTTCGGTTGGGAATGAAATTTCAGTCTCTGGAAATAGTCACTACCATTTCTCAAATAAAAGGTTGCCTTTGTTGTGTGGAACTGAGTGTATTTGATATTTCAGTCTCTTGTTTTTTTGTTGGTTTTGCAATATGAGAGGAGAAAATAGAAACCAGCAAGTAACATTACGCTTTGTTATGCAAACTGAATAATTGTATCTTTATATTATTGTATATATAGAAACCACAAATGCCATCAACAAGTGTACGTTTCAAAATTGTGACTTGGCCGGCTATTTGACTATTTCCTTTGTATTATATTTGTAAAAAGCTTTGCCATTATTAACCATCACTATTTCCGTTGTATTTCATGCATGTGTACATGTAGGGATTCTCCAAAAGGTTAATTAAGGTAGTTGATTGTGCCATTTTTTTAGTCAATTATTATACTTTAGCATGAAAAGAAAAAAAATGAGTATGATTATTTCTTGGATGCTCGGTGTGTTAGTTTTATGTTACCATTTTTGCTGGAATGCTGAGCATTCCACCCCCGATTCTATTCTCTTAAGGTATGTGGATATATCACATACTCATGCCATCATTATGATTATACTGGTATTTGACTTGAAAAATCAGGTATTATGCATCCTCTTCATCCTCATGTAGCCCAAATGATGACTCCATGATAACATGATATTTTTAGTATATTGCACTAGTTGCTCTTAGTACGTGATGCATGAATAATGGATCTTGATATTCTTGCTATTACAAAGCTTGCTCAACTACGAGGTTTGTCGCTAGTTTCTAAAGTTCATTGGGCAAGGCTTTCGTGTTGACTGGTATGGAAGTTTGATATATATGAAATTAAATTAGTATGAAAATTTGATATGAAATTAAATTAGTATGAAAATTTGATATGAAATTAATTTGGTATCGAAATTTAATATGAAAATTAATTTAGTATCGAAATTTAATATAAAACTTAATTTAGTATCGAAATTTGATATGAAAGTTAATCTCTGAATATTGGATGTAATATTGGCTAGATTCGTCGATGTGAATTAATTTGATATCAAATTTATTTAATATGGAAATTAATTTGGTATGGAAATTTGATATGAAAATTAATTTAGTATCGAAATTTGATATGAAAATTAATTTAGTATCGAAATTTGATATGAAAAATAATCTTTGAATATTGGATGTAATATTGGCTAGATTCGTCGATGTGAATTAATTTGATATGGAAATTAATTTGGTATGGAAATTTTATATGAAAATTAATTTAGTATCAAAATTTGATATGAAAAATAATTTGGTATCGAAATTTGATATGAAAATTAATCTTTGAATATTGGATGTAATATTGGCTAAATTCGACGATGTGAATTAATTTGATATCAAATTTATTTGATATGGAGATTAATTTTGTATGGAAATTTGATATGAAAATTAATTTAGTATCGAAATTTGATATAAAAATTAATCTTTGAATATTGGATGTATTATTGGCTAGATTCGTCGATGTGAATTAATTTGATATCAAATTTATTTGATATGGAGATTAATTTGGCATGGAAATTTGATATGAAAATTAATTTAGTATCGAAATTTGATATAAAAATTAATCTTTGAATATTGGATGTATTATTGGCTAGATTCGTCGATGTGAATTAATTTGATATCAAATTTATTGGATATGAAAATAAATTTGATATGAAAATTAATTTAGTATTGAAATTTGATAGGAAAATTAATTTAGTATCGAAATTTGATAGGAAAATTAATTTAGTATCGAAATATGATAGGAAAATTGGTGGGTCGGCATCAAAATAGTGGGGAAGAAATTTTTTCCTCCAATATCCATGTTATAGCACCGGCCGGAGGCCCGCCGTAAACCTAGCTCCGTACAAACTTCACCAAAAACATCAATTCAGTTGTCTAATCTCATCTACGAAACCTAGGACTTCAAATATGAGCTTGGATTCCTGAAATTTTACCTGAATCGAAGAGGAGACGGCCGGAAAGCTTTGCATGTCGTCGAGCTTCGGCCATCAATTCGTTGTCGCAAGGAGTGAAGAACAGAGATGAAGTCGGGGAGAGAGACTGAAGAGAAGAGTGTGAAGAGAACAGAGAACGAAGTCGGGGATGCATCCCTAATAATCACTGAATGGGATGAGAAGCCTTCATTTTTCGAGCCATGCTTTTGTTGAAGAGGCATTAATCTCATCCACTTACTTACTCGGGGAAGGTTCAAAGGGGCACACATTTCTGAGGACTGGTCAAGCGGTGCACCGGAGGATTATGGATAGGGATGGATCTTGCACAAGGAAGAATCTAGGCAAGGATGTTTTGATGATTATTGACTTTGCCCAACGAACATATAATTCATCAGGTAAACTTGTCAATCAAGTTTGCCCAGCGAAGATGTCAACCTTTTCCCTATGAAACCTTCTATGTCAAAATCCAATCGTTTTGTAAGAATTTGGCGAATGAAATCAACGTGACGATGTATTCGCCGGGCAAAATTTTACGTCGTCGGGCAAACTGTATGAAATATGAGGTGGCGATGAAGTCATTAAACTTTGTCCGGCAAAGTCTTTCGTTGGGCAAAGGTCTTAATACACATTAAGTGCGCAGTGCCGCCCCTATTCTTCTTCTTTCCTTCTCTGCTTCTCTCTCTCTTTCTAGGTCACCAACAACCATCATCTCATCACCATTTTCACTACCAATCTCTCCCTCTTTCTCTCTCAAACACTAATCTCCATCAAATTCCAAGCTTGAAGGTTTGAGAAATTTAATTTATTTAGTTTTGTATTTTTCATGTTTTGATTGTAAACTAATTATTGTTTGTGTTTTAGGAAATTTGGAGGAATACTTATAAAGAGGTATGTATGTTTGCCTCTTAATGTAATTTTGGTAAGAATTTTGAATATATATTTATGTTAGGAAATTGTGGAAAATTTGTTATGTGATTTTGTAGGAAATTAGAAAATATGTTAGGAAAATAGAAAATATGTTAGGAAATTAAAAAGTGTCTGTTTGGATGTGCTTCTAGTAAAGAGCTTTTAAATAGTAGCGCTTTTGATTAGTAGCGCTTATTCAGTAGCGCTTTTAAGAAGAAACATTTTGATGTTTGGTATGCACACATTAAAGTACTTTTATTTGCGATATAATTTTAGAGTGTTTGGTAGTGAAAACATAAAGTGCTTTTAGAAATATAAAACTATTATTATTTCATTTTATCGTTCTTATAATTCGATTTTGTAATATAAAAAAAAATTTGGGAATTTATATTCTGACATAAAGTTAATGACTTAACAAATATATCAAAATTTAATAAGAGTATTACTAATTGAATAATTAAAATAAATAATAATTAAATAAGAGTTTTGATAAATTAAATAATAAATAAAATATGGTGAATTTGGGCATTTAGGGAATTACTAATTGAATATAAGGAAAAAATGTACTTCCCTGTTTTTTGAGAGATAGCACTTTTCAAAGGAAGCACCAAGATAGTGCTTCTCAAAATCTTTCCTTAAGTGCTTGTGTTTCTTATTCGAAGCACTTTTTAAAATTTACCAAACACAAGTTTTTAACTTAGAAAGTGCTTCTATCCATTTAAAAGCACTTTTGGCATTTTCAAAAGCACATCCAAATGGGCTCAAAATTGTTAGGAAATTAGGAAAATAGAAAATATGTTAAGAAATTAGAAAATATGTTAGGATATTATAAATATGTTAGGAAAATAGAAAATATGTTAGGAAATTAGAAAATTGTTAGGAAATTAGAAAATTGTTAGGAAATTAGGAAATTTTTAGGAAAATAGAAAATATGTTAGGAAATTAGGAAATTAGAAAATTGTTAGAAATTAGGGTATTAGAAAATAAGAAAATTGCTTGTATTTTTTAATTTAAATATGTTTGTGTTTGTGGATTTTTTTTTTCTGTAAATCTTTAGGTAGTTCCAACGGAGTGAAATATTTTAATATGTCATAATCATTTATGCGAAGTTAATCGGGTTGATTAACTTCGTATAATGAAATTCATTGAAAAATCTTAGACTCGTTTAAGAGAGAGTGAATCGAGTTGATTGACTGACTCTTGAATTATTCATTTATTCGGATAGTTAGGGGGTACGCAACTATGTGTTGTGTAGTTTGCGGTCTATGAGACTAGGTTTCGATTGTGGGAAATTCGATTTTTATCCCCTCAATGTTCTCCGAATGTATACTAGATATTTGTTTATAATATATACGTCGTGCATTTGCGGAACTGTAGGGAGATGCTGTCGAAATTTTCCTCGATCGAAACTTAGTCTCGTATGTCACAAACTACACAACACGGAATGTGCACTCTCGAATGGGAAAGGGCCAAATCACCGGAGGCATAAAGAGACGAGCGCCTTTTGATATTAACTTGTTCAAAATACGGGACAATGTTAGCTCAGTTACTTACGTTGACTTTATTTTGTGAAAGCAGGCACAATGGACAGATGCAGGATGTAAATGGCAAATAGATGTTTTGATCAGTATTTGGATGTGATCAACAGCTTCATTGTCTTTGCACATAGTCATTGTAGTCATAAAAGACGTATCAAGTGTCCGTGTCGGAAATGTAACAACTGCAATTAGATGACGTTGAGTGAGGTTTGAAATCATCTGGAATGGAATGGGATCATACACAACTATACTAATTTGATTTATCACAGTGAACAAACATTTACGACATCGACATCTTCAGATCCTGGGACCCGTCGGGATGAAAGTGCTTTGGATGGGCGATGTGATTACCAAGTCTTGGACATATTAACCGATGATTTTCCTCCTGCATCGCTTGATACGGACGATCAGGCGCCCAGTTTTCAACCTGACGACTCTGAGCAACATTACGAGATATTGTTGAAAGAAGCTCAGTGCGAATTGTACCCTGGTGGTGAATCTTTCTCAGTTCTAGGGGCAGTTTTAGAGTTGATGCACATGAAAGTTGAGTATAATCAAACGAACAAACATTTTAATCACATGATGGACATCATCATCTGAATGCTCCCTAAAGATAACCGTCTGCTGAAAAATCATTATAGCTCGAAGAAGCTGTTGAAGGGTCTCGATTTACGGTATGTCAAGATCCATGCATGCAAGAACAATTGTTCATTGTATCACAGTGTATTCAAGCAGCTTAACAAATGTCTCATGTGCAATGAGTCTAGGTTTGGAAAGAACAAGATTTCGAACAAGGTGTTGCGTTATTTCCCCCTAGCGCCAAGGTTACAAAGATTTTACATGTCGACTTACACAGCCCGTGATATGAGGTGGCACAAGGATGAATGCATTGACGATGATGTACTGAGGCATCCGGCCGATGGAGAGGCTTGGAAGGAAATTGATAAGATGTATTCCGAGTGTGCTGCGAAGTCAAGAAATGTCAGATTACGACTTGCTACTGACAGCTTTAATTCGTTTGGGGGTGTTGCAAAGCCCTATAGCACTTGGCCGGTGGTCATGGTTCCGTATAACCTGCCCCTTGAAGATGCATAAAGAAAGAATTCACAATCCTCAGTACTTTGATACGGAGGCCCAAATAGCTGAGGAACTCCATCGATGTTTATTTGTCGCCGTTGATTGATGAGCTCGTGGATTTGTGGGAAAATGGTGTCTGAACATACGACAAGTACAGTGGAGAAATGTTCACTCTACGAGTGGCCGTAAAATGGACAATTAATGATTTTCCTACTTATGGTACGTTGTCAGGGTGGAGCACCAATGGTTACTTGCATAGCCGACATGTGGACCGGACACAATGTCCTTTTGGCACGCATCGAATGTGTGCTACTTGGGTGCTCGAAAATTTCTCCCCTGGGATCACCGGTGGCGTATGCAGTCTGACTCATTTGATGGAAAAACAGAGCTACGAGCACGACCAACGGAAAGGTCCGGAGATGAGGTATTGTCCAAATTGAACAGTATCAATGATTTCGTCACACAAGGACAGAAACCAGTAGAACAGGGAAATTGGACGAAGAAGTGCATATTCTTCCGTTTGGCGTACTGGTCGAAATTGTAAATCAGACACATCGCAGATCCTATGCACATCGAGAAGAATGTTGTCGAGAGTATTGTGGGAATGACTTTACCCATCGAAGGCATGTCGAATGACACAAAACAGACCCGTCTGGGTATGCAAGAAATGGGGATTCGGCCTCATTTGTGGCGTGGCCAAAAGTCATGAATGGAAAATACATAATGGCTCATCCAAGTTATACATTTACGCAGGAGAATAAGAACAAATTCCTGAAGTGGTTGCAAGGTTTTAAATTTCACGATGGGTACGCTGGCAACATATCCTGAAACGTTAGTACATACGATGACACCATGTTTGGTATGAAGAGCCATGACTATCATGTTTTGCTACAACGGCTCCTTCCGATTGGTATTCGGCCCCACTTGGAGTCTGGTGTTGTTAAGACGATAGTTTATTTGTCTCAATTATTCCAGATCTTATGTGCCAAATCGTTGGTACAATTGGAGCTTGGAGCAATTAACGAGGATATTGCCTACATCATGTGCCGGCTAGAGCAAAGATATCCGTCAGCATTCTTTGATATAATGGTGCACCTACTAATACATCTACCAGATGAGGAAAAGCTAGCTAGCCCGGTGCATTATCGTTGGATGTACCCAATCAAGAGGTAAACTTCATATTGTTTTTGGTACTATTTCCTTACTATGCAGTTAATATATGTGAACTATCATAGTGTATATTTCCTTGCAGAATGTTAGGTAGGTACAAGCGGTACGTCCACAACAAGACACGACCCGAAGGCTCTATAGCAGAGGCGTACATTGCAAAGGAGTCACTGACGTTTTGTGTAATATACATTTGGAATGTTCAAACTTCCTTAAAAATGGCCTCGCGCAATGACGACGGTGGTGAACATTCCTAATCCCTATCTGTTTTTGCCCAACCAGCACGACCATTCGGCGTTAGTCCAGTGTTACAGCTGTTTACCAATAGCGATATGGAGGTGGCTCATTGGTTCTTACTAAACAACTGTGATGAAGTCTTGCCCTTCCACGAGCAGCACGAGGCATTGATGAAGGCCCAATATCCTTCTAATTGGGAAGAAATAGACCAACAACTGTTTCCATGTTGGTTTTCCCACCATGTAAGTCACATATTTTATTTGCAAATTTCTTAAAGTGTTTTTACGTTTACCAATTTCATTTCTTGTGTGTATCTTACCAGATGGTACAGCTGAAAGATGACAACTCGCCCCAGTTCAATAAAGAATTAATGCAGCTGATCATTCGCCCATTTTGAGGATAAATGTACGATGGTTATCACATTAACGAAGTTAAGTTCGTGTGCACAGAACGAGACGACAAATTGTCTACTCAAAACAGCAGAGTCTTTGTGCCGGGGGAGGGGAAAAATGCTGATACGGGTTTCTACAGCAGATTGTTAAGTGTGGTTCATGTGTTATACGCAGACCGCAAGGAAGTCATTTTATTCAAGTGTCATTGGTTTGATACGAATCCAAATATCCCAGGCAGGGTCATTAAAGATGAATTATGTACCTCTGTCAACACAAACACCCGGTGGTTTGAGAGTGATCCTTACATCCTCGCTAGTACTGCGAAACAAGTCTTCTATGTAGATGATCCAAAAGGTGGTCCAGGTTAGACAGTAGCTGAGATGGTAAATCATAGAAATATTTGGGACTTGGATGACCGATACCATGAAGAAAATGGGGAAACAGAAGATGACCAAAATGTTTTCCAGGTGGATTCCTCACCATCCACCCTAAACGTGGATGGAGTACGGACCAACGATGTCGTCCCACTAATTTCGATTGATGGGATTTTTATTGATCTCGGGGACTTAGAACAAATTGAAAGTGCTACTGAGGAAACAAGTATTGTGGGCATCTCGGATGACGAGCGTGATTAGGAGGGGGAGAGTGAATCCGACTGAATGAAAATTGTAAAGAAATGATTTCATTTTAATATGTAATGAACCAATCTTTTATTATATGTTTTGATGTTTGATAAAACAGTGTATAGATGACTTCAGTTATATATGTAATATCAATCTTATAATCAATAATATTAATGTTTTAAATGTTTCAATTAATACATTATGTTATGTTTTTATGTTTCTATGTTTCAATTAATCCAGTCTTATCTCCATACTCAAATTGGACAACTGAGTTGATGCAAACATTTATGACGGTGCCATCATAGCAAATAACAACATTTCTAGGTTTCAATTAATCCTTCATCTTTATCTGAATTATTGTAAAATTAGTTTGTTTGATAAAATAGTGTATAGAATGTTGACAAAAAAATGGGTCAGATGCTTTGCCCGATGATTGTACAGGTACACTTCGTCGGGCAAAGTTGTATAATATTCGGTGGTACTTTGTCGAAAATGGAATCACTTTGCCCAACGAAGTGTACATGTACAATCGTCGGGCAATATATATCAAATTGAATTTATATTTAATTATAAAACAATGGTTTTCAATTACTTGTGAAATGAAATGGACAAATCTAACTGTCCACATTTATTGCACGTACTCATAGATAGCCTACGTGAAAAATTAGCCAATTTGGATTTCTCAGAATTAGATAACGGTGCACGACGATTCGATGGTTACAAAACGTTTTTTGACAATCGGACGGCTTTAACTCCTCAAAACCTCACGATTTTCGACGGGTGGGGTCTAGGCACGTAAAACCACAAACAAAACAGTTAGATCGGTCAAATTCATTTGTTTGAATATCAATTGAACCCAAATTTCCAAAAATGTATTGAAGTTTCTTTGAAATGTTTAAAGTCCATGATGAATAAGTTGATTTTACATTTGTCAATAATTTACTAAAATGAATTCGACTGATCTAACTGTCCACATTTATTGCACGTACTCATATATCGCCTACGCGAAACATTAGCCAATTTGGAATTCCAGAAATTAGGTAACAGTGCGCGACGATTCGACGGGTACATAACGTTTTTTTAAGATCTGGCGGCTTTAACTCCTCAAAACCTCATGATTTTTAAAGGGCGAGGTTTAGGCACTTAAAATCACAAACTGAATGGTTAGATCGGTCAAATTCAATTGTTTGAATATCAATTGAACCCAAATTTCAAAAATGTATTGATGTTTACCTAAAATGTTTAAAGTCCTTGATGAATAAGTTGATTTTACATTCTTCAATAATTTAAAAAATGAATTTGACCGATCTAACCGTCCACATTTATTGCATGTACTCATTGATCGCCTACACGAAAAATTAGCCAATTTGGAATTCCCGAGATTATGTAACTGCGCGCGACGATTCAACGGTTAAATATTTTTTGACGATCGGACGACTTGAACTCCTCAAAACCTCACAATTTTCGACAGGCGAGGTCTAGGCCCTTAAAACCACAAACTGAACGATCAATTTCTTCAAATTTAATCGTTTGAATATCAATTGCACTAAAATTTTGAAAAACGCCTTGAAATTCACAAACTAAACCATCGAGGCACATAAGCTCCGTAAAACAAGACGATTTCCGATGGTGGGACTATAGGCCTATAAAACAACCAAGTGAATGGTCCTAATCTTGAAAATTCAATCGCCGGACCCAGTTTGAAGATCAACCATATTTCCATATATAAAACTGCTTTGGCCCGACGAAATCTAATATTCGCCGGGTAAAATTAACAACTATTCGCCAGGAAATGCAAAATATTCGTCGGGCAAGAGTGAAAACTCCCGTAATTTTTTTTTCGCGAAAAATAAAAAATTCCGCCAAAAAATTCACGAAAAAATAAAAATGGCGCCTTCTTTTGCCCGGTGAATTCATTAAAGTTGGCCCAACGAATTTGTTCGTCGGGCAAGACCTCCATTGATACTTAAATAGCAACTCGTCTTTTCCACTTCCTTTTCCTCTCAGTTCTCCGCCTTCAATCCATTCTGCAAAAAACCCCAAAAGCTTCAACCTAGCAACCCAGCCCCCCCCCCCCCCCCCCCCCTCCCCCTCTCTCTCTCAAGCACTCCCCCTCTCTTACTCTCCATCTCCCTCAACCTCACCATCTCTTTCCCTTAGCCGCGAAGGCCGCTGCTCTCTTTCGGACTCCCTTTCTCTCTATCGAACTCCCACTCTCTCTCTCGAACTCCCTCTCTCTCTATCGCTCAATGTAAGTCCCTCTATCTCTGGGATTATTTGATTATTTTAATGGTGAAGAATTGTTGAAATTTGGTTGAAGATAATATTAATAATGATGATGATGCTGGCATGATGATGATGAATTATTGGTTTTTTGTTTTTTTTATTTATTATTAAAATTAAAATATGTTGCTTTTTTTTATTATGGTGATGAATTATTGGATATGAATTATTGGACTTGATTGTTTTTTTTTTTATATGAATTGTTGAATTGTTGGATATGATTGTTGGATGTGAATTTTGGATATAAATTGTTAGATATGAATTTTTGTAATAAATTATTTTGTTCAAGATTTATAAATTTTTTGAATTTTGGATTTAGTAATTTAGGTTTAATTTTGTGAATTTTGAGTTTAGTAATTGAGGTTTAAGTTTGTTTGGATTAATTTAGTATTTTAGGTTTAATTTTGGTTTAAATTGGTTTTATTTTAATTTTAGTGAATTTATTATTAAAAATTAAAATTAGGTGGTTTTATTTTTTTTTTGTGAATTTAGAATTTAAAATTAAAAAATTTTGGTTTTTATTTTTTTATTTATTATTAAAATTAAAATATGTTGGTTAATTTTATTTTAACTAATTTGAATTTCTTATTGTTGATGTCGCAGCGCCCCATTATCACATCCAGGACCCGCTCTAGCAATGAGCCCCATGCTGACCGTGCAGAGGAGGAGGCAGCCCCTGCCACGGTAGCCTCACCGACTGAATACATCCAGGAACCGGTCGACACCTCGCAGTCGGTGTCGATGCGACTCGGCGCGTGATCGGCCGATCGACGCCACAACAAGAAACGGGGGGAACCCCGTACCGACCCCCAGCACTCATAGGACATCGGATCAACCGAATCAGAGACTGGGGCCGGAGTAATCCCCCAAGGTAAGTTGTTTATTTTGTTTATTTAAAAAACCCTTTTTTTTTTTGTTACTCATATTTTGAACTAATTTTCGTCGAATTTGCAAGGACTTCAGTGAACGTGCGCGGGATTAACAGGGGTTTGGCATCCCAGCGGATTTTCCAAACAATAAACGTAAAGATTCGAGTGGGATATCTTCCAAGTCTACGGAAAGCGACCCAAAAAATCCACAGCCTAGTGGTGCACGACAAGGGCGCAATTCTTCACACCAAGTGTCGGATGATGGGGATACTTTCAAGAAGCAACAACCGGATGCGATCACAGACTATTGGTTTGAATTATCAGTATGTGCTTCTCCCTTTTTTAACATTATTTTCATTTTTTAAAATATTTTACTAACTTTATTATTTTATTGCAGGACAATTTTGACTTCGACCTAGAGGACGCCGACATCAATGAGTACTTGAACTTTCACTGGTAGAAGCGGTACTCGGACTGGAAGTACGAAATCCACAAGTACTGCAAGAGCTGGACTTCCCAGGAGGAAGCTCTTGTAAATCCTCCATTCGAGTTGGCGGTGGGGCTTCGGTTCGAAGCGTGGCTGTGGTTGTGCACCCATTTCGAAGACCCCGTATATCTGGTTGTGCACCCATTTCGAGGACCCTGCATATTTTTTATTTAATTTTCCATTTGAAAATATAATTATTGTTTTTACTAATTAACAGTGAAAATTGACCATCAACAAAGCAAATCGGGCAGTGAAGGAATTCAACCACCACGGGGGGTTGCGATCCTATGCGCACCGGCACGAAGACCGGTGAAACACCGAGTCGCTGTTCCCAGAGGTGGATGTCTAGGGCCAAGTCTACGTTGGCCATGGCAACCAGGCGGCTGACACTATTTACGTAAGTTTCTAATTAAATGTTAATTTTTAATTTTACATATTAAATGTTAATTTTTAATTTTACATATTAAATGTTAATTTTTAATTTTACATATTAAATGTTAATTTTTAATTTTACATATTAAATGTTAATTTTTAATTTTACATATTAAATGTTAATTTTTAATTTTACATATTAAATGTTAATTTTTAATTTTACATATTAAATGTTAATTTTTAATTTTATAATTATATTTCTAATTAATATTTATTCGAATTTGTAGGTGGCAATGCAGCAAGACGTCCAGAAAATACAGACTGAGCTATCGCAACAGCAGCCCGAGGTCCCGTTGGAGCAGCAGCTACCGGATCCCGGGAGGTCGGTCGAGATCCTAGAGCGACGACTTGGTAGGCGTCTAGGGAAGATCATATGGGGGGTCGACGATGCAATAGTGCAGGATGTCACGAGTAGCACTTCGAGTTCTTCTCATGGAGCCGATCCCGAGAGGTTCATGTAGATGCAGACAAACGTCTAGAACCTCCAAACCAAATGCGCTAGCGTCAGGGCCGAAAATGCAACCATTATTGCCGAAAATGCGACCATCAAGGCCACCCTTGAAGCGGTACTTGAAGGCTTGCGTGCACGTGGTATGGATATTCCTCTACCACAGCCACAACACCTGGCCCAGCAGCATGACTAGCAACTCGCCCAGGACCCCGGCCACTCTGACCAGCACCCCGACCAGCCGCTGCCCAATTAGATATATATATATATATATATATATATATATATATATATATTCATTTAAAAATATATTCCTCTCCATTTGTGATGTGGGAGGTCACATATTTGACTCTTCTCGGGTGAAGTCGATACCCAATGTTTATATAATGTAATTCCTCTCCCCCAATATCCTTGTATCAAAAAAATATATATTTATTTTAATTATACATATTTATATATTTCTTTAATTATATAAATTATTAAAAAATTTAATTTTGTTTTTCTTAAAATTTAAGGCTTGCCCGACGAACTAATAGATTCGCTGGGCAAGATCACAATAACTTCAGTGGACAACTGCTGAATTTCAGAATCTGAATTCGGTGGAATGTCGACTTTTTTTTTACACTTTGCCTGGCGAATTTTGTATTCACCGAGCAAGGTTAAAGAAGTTTGCCCTACAAATTTATATTGCTCTACGTATCTCAAGCGACCATTATCATTTGTCGGGCAAGTTGCACTTCGCCCGTCGAACACACTTTTTTAGACGAGCAGCATCATGTCTGACGACGGTTGCCCGACGCCTTTTGATCCGTCGGGTTAAGTTTGCCTGGCATTAGAGTACAAGTAGAGTTGTACCTAGTTCATATTGTACTTTAATTTTGTAAAAAATTTCATATTACTCTTGTTACTTGTGTTTGGTTGATTTAATATCATGTTTCCAAATGTTTTTCCTTTATGTAATATATTTAGTTCTTTTAAAAAGATTCCAAATATGTTTTTCATTAACCGGCATTAGAGTACAAGCAGAGTTGTACCTAGTTCAAAATAGCATGAGCTGTACCCAGTTTAAAAATGCTATAAAAGAAAACAATAGCATCTGAGAAATGCTATAAAAGAAAACAATAGCATTTGAGAACTGCTATGAAAGGAAACAATGGCATTGGAGAAACGTTATTTTTTATATCTACAATAGCTTTTTTTTTTGTTTTTGAAAAGATACGAAATTTTATTGATTAAACAAAGATACAAAGTAAGGACAAGCTAGACTGCAATAGCTTGACGACAAACATTGGTAAATACCTCCAGTGATCAGGTTCAATATTTGTCGAAACGATCTAGAGGGAATAACGCACAAAATAATATAACTTGAATCATCTAAGTATCATCAAGGCCATTATTGCCCGAACAACTAATCTTTGCAATCCCACAAAAGGGAAATCCTAACACGGCCAACGCGAAATAAGAGCCGCTGGACTTATTTGCACAAAGCAAACTAAAAAGAACAAATAAATAAATAACTCAACAAAAGGTACAAATGGGCCACTTCCACTATTGTCGCTGCCTATCACTTCTGTTATTGCCACCTCTGTGGAATTTCGAAGACGACGAGGGTATCGTCCACCACTATATTGCAGATGTTTCAATCCACCGTGATTGACACCACACCACCAACGGAGGACTGCGATGGCTAGATCAAAACCCATCAGGCCGCATCACGAGTCAAAACCCTGTGAAGGAATATTAGGCTCCTGAATACAAGAGTTTCACCGGTAACCTGACTCGTCGGGACGCCGAAACCTATGACCATGATCGACACCATCACAATAGACGAGAAAATGAAGCATGAAGACGAACAGATATCGATAAAATCAACAACAAGACTTGTTGGATTATCCGGTTTATTCACTACATCTCTATGGGTACCAAGGAAAAGTCTCCTGGACCCGAAAAAAATCAGTCGACGAAAAATTTTTTTGAAGGAAGATTTCTTTTAAAGAGGAGGCTAGGGTTTTTTTTCTTTTTCAGGGACTTTACAATAGTGTTTTAGAATGCTATAAAATGCAGTTTTTTATAGCATATAAAAAAACGCTATAGAAAGTCTTGGGCTACTATTGCTTGAGTATACCTAGCGTTTTCAATAACTCTGTTATATCTTTTAATAGCGTTTTTAAAATGCTATTAAATAGCAATTGTGGTGTAGTGATTAAATACTCCTGGAGTTTTAATGATTGTTAAATTCCATAAAATTAGGAATTGAATACCTCCGAACTTTTACCTAACTCTTTAATATCATAATTGAATACATCTGAATTTTTAGTGATATTTAAATTCTATGAAAATCTCAATTGAATACACTTCCTAATAGAAGATAGTCTTTCTACCAAATTCCTTTCGGTGTTCTTCATTGTTCCTATATATTCATATGTTCTTGCTTTGTTTAATTCGGTGGTGCAGGTGTGAAGGCTTACTTAACTCTTATGAGGAGGAGATCAAGTCTAAGGCTGAATGGGAGTTTTTTTACTACTTAAACTCTCATTCCGTGATAGTTGATATCAGAGCTGTTCCCAAGTCAGTCGAAGAGCACTTGAACACATGGTTGGTGACAAGAAAGTTGACAACACCGCGTAGCAGATCTAGGACCTAACTAACATCACCATGGAGCAAAGGATTTGATCGCTTCAGTGGAGGCATGTGATGAGCTCTACAAAGGATTTGATGGCTCATGAGATTACGAAAAGTTTTGGTCAAGTTCGACACTCGAATCAAAGATGATGTTCCAAAGAAAGATGCTAGGTTTGAGCGGTTTAAAGGTGACTTCTTAGGCATAATCAACTCCCTGGTTGACAGCCTCATAAAAGAATTCATGGAGCAGCATGACAGGGTCGTTTCGGAGGTGTATGGATCCATGAGGAAATTGAAAGCCATGAAAAAGTGTGTAATTGTGTGCCAAAAGGTGATTTATTGCCAGGCGTATGTAACCTGAGATCAAAAGTTGGACGCCTTCAAACAACAAAACTTTAGGGGAAGAGCGAGGCAAAGAAGATTGATACCTTTGGAATATGGTTTCAAGTATTTGAAGATAGGAGGACGATAACTCTAAGATCTCGACAGCGATATTTTTATCACCTACAATGCTCTCTTGTAATGTCGACAACGTCGTTCCCTGGAAGTTGACCAAGTTACTATCACAATCGACGGGTCGTTTGTTGACATTACGTCTTCATTTTTCATTATTTATACTTGAGGAAATTCTAAGGAGGAAAGAAGAATGAAGAAATGATTGGAGTATTATAGAAGAAAAAGTAGACAATTTTTGGTTTTGTTTCATTCTTCCTTCTTTAATTGTTCTTCTTCATCCACAACTCTTCCTCATCTATCTTTTCTACCTTTCAAATACTTTGTACATTGAAGGAAGAGGAAGACGGAATAGACTAATTAATGTAAGGAGAGAAGACCTTTCCAGCATCCACAAATGGAGGTGTAGATCAACCACAAAGGCGACAGGAGAACAAGCGAGAAATAGCATTATAACACAAAAAGATCCCTAGAGCATCTAGCAAGGTTTCGTGGAGGTCACACCAAGCCTAGCTCAATCTTCACTTTTCATAACTCTACAATCACTTCCGCTATAGTGAACATTTTCCAGCCACCCCATTCGGACAAATCTTTGTATAACCATATATCACGACCTTTTTAGGAACTGTGTCTTATAGCACCAACCAAATGTCCCGTCACTACAAGAAAAACGATGTTGCCCGACTAGTTGTTGCCCGACGAAGACAATATCCCCGGGTAATCTATGTTTGCTCGACGGATACGAAGACTCTCCGGATAACCTGTTGGCGGGAAAAGCAAGACGTTCTCGCGTAAAATAGGAAGGGGTTGCCCGACGTTTTGTACCATCCGTCGGGCAACATTATATATAACGACGATTATTAGTCGTCGGGTAACACTTGGCGTTCACTCTATTTCGCCCGACGGATCATTTAAGTTTTCCCTGCGAATGTGATTCGTCGGGCAAAAGTCTAAACACACTAAATCCCCGAGACTCTCTCTTTTCTTCTTCTTCTTCTTCCTCCTCTCTGCTTCATCATTTCTCTGCCCTCTCTCTCTCTCTCTCAATCTCTCACTCACTCACTCTCTTTCTCTACCTAACATCATCATCTCATCATCATTTTCACTACCAATCAAATCTTTTTTCTCTATCAATCACCAAATATCCAATTTTAAGGTCTGAAATTTTTATTTTTGATTAGAAATTAATTATGTTTTGTGTTGTAGGAATTTTGTGGTTGATTTGAAGGAATACTTATAAAAAGGTATGTGTGTTTACCTCTCAATTTAATTTTGTTAAGAATTTTGGATATAATTATGTTAGGAAATTTTGTATTTATTGTGGAAAATGTGTAGAAATTGTTTAGAATTTGTGGAAATTAGAAAATTTGTTAGGAAAATATGAAAATAGAAAATATGTTATGAAATTAGGAAAACAGAAAATATGTAATGAAATTATTGAAATTAGAAAATATGTTTGGAAATTAGAAAAAACGTTAGGAAATTAGGGAAATAGAAAATATGTTAGGAAATTAGAAAATTTCGTTGGAAAATAGGAAAATATAAAAATATGTAATGAAATTATTGAAATTAGAAAATATGTTTGGAAATTAGAAAATATGTTTGGAAATTAGAAAATATGTTAGGAAAATAGGGAAATATAAAATATGTTAGGAAATTATGAAATTATGAAATTAGAAAAGATTTTAGGAAAATAAAAAATATGTAATGAAATTATTCAAATTCGAAATTATGTTAGGAAATTAGAAAATATGTTAGGAAAATAGGGAAATAGAAAATATGTTAGGAAATTAGAAAATATTTTAGGAAAATAGAAAAATAAAAAATATGTAATGAAATTATTGAAATTAGAAAATATGATAGGAAATTAGAAAATATGTTAGGAAAATAGGGAAATAGAAAATATGTATGGAAATAATAAAATTGTAAACTCTGTTTTATGCATAATTAATATATGTTTGTATTTGTGAATTTGTTGTGATATTTTTTGTAAAACGCTTTATTTAGTTCCGACGGAGTGAAATACGTTCATATTTCATAACCGTTTATGCGAAGTTAATCGAGTTGATTAACTTCGTATAATGAAATTCAATGAAAAACCTTATACCCGTTTGAGGTCAGTGAATCGGATTGATTGACTGACTATTGAATTATCCATTTATTCTGACAGTTTGGGGGTGCGCAACAATGTATTGTGTAGTTGGCGGTCTACGAGGTTAAGTTTCGATTGTGGGAAATTCGGTTTGTATCCCCTCAATGTTCTCCGAATGCATACTAGATATTTGTTTATAATATCTACGTCGTGCATTTGGGGAACTGTAGGGAGATGCTGCCAAAGTTTCCCTCGATCGAAACTTAGCCTCGTAGGTCGCAAAGTACACAGCAAAGAACGTGCACTCTCGAATGGGATAGAGCCAAATCACCGGAGGCATAAGGAAAATAGTTGCTTTTGGTTTTAACTTGTTATATTTACGGGACAATGTTAACTGAAATACTTGCGTTGACTCTATGTTGTGAATGTACGCACAATGGACAGAGGGTGAATGCAAATGTTTGATAGATCTTCTTATCAGTATTTGGATGGGATCGACAGCTTCATTGTCTTCGCACGTAGTCATTGCAGTGATACAAGACGTATCAGGTGTCTGTGCCGTAAAAGTAGCAACTGCAGTTGGATGCCGTTGAATGAGGTCCAAACTCATCTGGAATGGAATGGGATCGTACACAACTACATTAATTGGATCTATCATGGGGAAGAAATATTTTCCGCATAGACATCTTCGGTTCCCGGGACCCATCGGGACGAAAGTGGTTTGGATCGGCGATATGATAATGATCAAGTCGTTAATTTATTAACCAATGTTTTTCCTCCCGCATCAGATGATATGGAAGATGATGTGCCAAGGTTGCAACCCGAAGACTCTGAACTCCATTACAAGAGATTGTTGAAAGAAGCTCAGTGCGAATTGTACCCCGGTTGTAAATCATTTTCGGTTCTAGGGGCAGTTGTGGAGTTAATGCACATGAAAGTTGAGTATAATCAAACGAACATGCGTTTTGATCACATGATGGACATCATCATTCGAATGCTCCCTGAAGACAACTGTCTGCAAAAAGATCATTATAGCTCGAAGAAGTTGTTGAAAGGCCTTGGTTTAGGGTATATCAAGATCCATGCATGCAAGAACAACTGTGCATTGTTTTACGGTGAATTTGAGCAGCTTGACAAATGTCCCGTGTGCAATGAGCCTAGGCTTCAAAAGAACAAGATTTCTAACAAGGTGTTGCGTTATTTTCCACTGAAGCCAAGGTTACAAAGATTCTACATATCGTCCCACACAGCCCGTGATATGAGATGGCATAAGGATGAACGCATTGATGATGATGTACTGAGGCATCCGACCGATGGAGAGGCTTGGAAGGAATTTGATAAAATGTATCCCAAGTTTGCTGCGGAGCCAAGAAATGTCAGATTAGGGCTCGCTACTGACGGGTTTAATCCGTTTGGGAGTTTTGCAAAGCCCTATAGCACTTGGCAGGTTGTTATGGTTTCGTATAACTTGCCTCCTTGAAGATGCAAGAAGAAAGAATTCACAATCCTGAATACTTTGATACCATGGCCCAAATCGCCGAGTAACACCATCGATGTGTATTTACGGCCGTTGATTGACGAGCTCGTGGATCTGTGGGAAAATGGTGTTTGAACATACGACAAGTGCAGTGGAGAAATGTTCACCCTACGAGTAGCCGTAATGTGGACAATTAATGATTTTCCTACTTATGGTATGTTATCGGGATGGAGCACCAAGGGCTATCTTGCTTGCCCGACATGTGGACCAGACACAACGTCCTTTTGGCAGGCATCTAAGGTATGTTACTTGGGTGCGAGAAGGTTTCTGCCCTGGGATCACCGCTGGCGAATGCAATCTAACTCATTTGATGGTAAATCAGAGTTAAGAGGTCGACCAAGGGAGAGGTGCGGTGATGAGATATTATTCAAACTGAACAGTATACATGATTTCGTGACACGAGGATCGAAACCAGCCGAACAGGAAAATTGGACGAAAAAAAGCATATTCTTCCAGTTGCCATATTGGTCGAAATTGAAAATCAGACACATCGCCGATCCTATGCACATCGAGAAGAATGTTGCTGAGAGTGTTGTGGGAACGACTTTACCCATTGAAGGAAAGTCAAAGGATACAAAAAAGACTCGTCTGGGCATGAAAGAAATGGGGATTCGGCCTAATTTTTGGCCAAAAGTTGTCAATGGCAAATACAACATGGCTCATCCAAGTTATACATTTACGCCGGACAATAAGAAAAAATTTCTGAAGTGGTTGCAGGGTGTGAAATTTCTCGACGGTTACGCCGGCAACATATCCAGGAGTGTCAGCACAGACGGTGGGACCATTTCTGGTATGAAGAGCCATGACTATCATGTTTTGCTACAACTACTCATTCTGATTGGTATTCGACCCTTCTTGGAGGCTGGTGTTGTTGAGACGATAGTTTATTTGTCTCAATTCTTCCAGATACTATGTGCCAGGTCGTTGCTTAAGGCGGACCTTCAAGAAATTAACGAGGATATTGTGTACATCATGTGCCGGCTAGAGCAAATATATCCACCTGCATTCTTTGATGTAATGGTGCACCTACTAATACATATGCCAGATGAGGCAAAGCTAGCTAGCCCAGTGCATTATCGTTAGATGTACCTAATTGAGATGTATTACTTATCCCTGCTATTTGATAATATTTCCTTACTATCATGTATATATGTGAATAATAATGTAAATTTCCTTGCAGAATGTTAGGTACGTACAAACGATACGTTCGGAACAAGACACGTCCCAAAGGCTCTATAGCCGAGGCGTACATTGCAAAGGAGGCACTAACATTTTGTGCATGTACCTTCGAAATGTTGAAACTTCCTTCAATAGGGCGTCGTGCAATGACGATGGTGGTCAACGTCCATAGATCCTATCTGTATTTGCCCAACCTGCACGACCATTCGGCACTGGTCCAATCTCGGAGCCCTTCATCAATAGCGACATGGAGATGGCTCATTGGTTCATACTAAACAGCTGTCACGAAGTCTGGCCCTTCCACGAGCAGCACGAGGCGTTGATGAAGGCCTGATTTCCTTCTAATTGGGAAGAAATGGACAAACAACTATACGTTGATTTTCCGAGCATGTAAGTCAAATATTTTATTTGGAAATTTCTTAAATTGGTTTTAAGCTTACCTATTTCGTTTCTTGTATGTATCTTACCAGATGGCACAGTTGAAAGATGTCAACTCGCCAAATTTCAATACATAATTACTGCAACTGGCCATTGGCCCATTCCGAGGATAAACGTACGCTAGTTGTCACGTTAACGGAGTTAAGTTCGTGTGCACAGAACGAGACGATAAGTTGTCTATGTAAAATAGCGGGGTCTTCGTGCCGGGAGATGGGGAAAATGCTAATACGGGCTTCTACGGCAAATTGTTAACTTTGGTTAAGGTGTTATACGCAGACCCCAAGGAAGTCGTCTTATTCAAGTGTCATTGGTTTGATACGAACCCAAGTATCCCAGGCAGTGTCATTAAAGATCAGTTATGTACCTCTATAAACACAAACACCTGGTAGTTTGAGAGTGATCGCTACATCCTCGCTAGTACGGTGAAACAAGTATTCTATGTGAATGATACAAAAGCTAGTGGTGGTAGGAGAGTAGCTGAGATGGTGAATCATAAAAACATTTGGGACTTGGATGACCAATACCATCAAGAAGATGGGGAAACAGACGTTGACCAAATTGTTTACCAGGTGGATTCCTCGACATCAACCCAAAACGTGGATGGAGTGCGGACCAATGACATCATCCCACCAATTGCGATTGATGAATTTTTATTGATCTCGGGGAATTAAAACAAATTGATAGTTATTCAGAGGAATCAAGTACGGTACACATATCGAATGACGAGCGTGAATGGGAGGGGGGAAAGCGAATCTGACACCGAATGAAAGTTGTAAATTCGAAATTTCATTTATATATGTAATATCCATCTTCAAACCATTAAATTTGATTTATATGTACGTTGTATGATTTCATTCACAAAAATAGTTTTTTTACTTTCTTAAAGTGAGGAGACCATACATGCAATCCACAAATTACGCAACTTCAAAGTAAATAAAGGTCAAAGATTTAGTCAAATATTTTGATGATAAGTCATGAAGGTCAATTTGATAAATCATGAGGGTCAATTTTTACTCTTTAGTACAATGTGAAAAAAATGGAACCCAACGTTCATATTGACCAAATATGATACAACAATTTTTTATAAAAAATATTGTCTATAAAATGTGCTTTGATAATATTTTTATAAACAATTATTTACCAGATTAAATTTACATGAATATTCGTCGGGTATTATTTAGCAGAATAAATTTACATTTATTTATCAATCAACTTTTTTCAATTAATGTTGCCCGACGAATATTAACATATTACCCGGCGGACCGCAACAATTGGTGTTACCCGACGGATACTTAACTTTTACCCGACGACGATAAGTAAAACGTTACCCAACGGAAATTTAACGGTTTACCCAATGACCAGTCTTCGCTTGTACTTGCCCGACGAATATACATGAATATTCGTCGGGTATGATTTCGCAGATTAAATTTACATTTTTTTATTAAACTACTTTTTTAAATTACTTGCAAATTGAAACTGACCGATCTAATCGTCCACATTTATGGTAGGTATCCATAGATCTCCTACGTGAAAAAGTACCAAATTTGGAAATCTCGGGATTAGGTAACGGTGTGCGACGCTTCAACGGTTACACAACGTTTCTTCACGATCGGACGGCTTGAATTCCACAAAACATCAAGATTTTTTACGGCGAGATCTAGGCATGTAAAACCACAAAGTGAACAATTAGATCGATCAAATTCAATCGTTTGAATATCAATAGAACCAAAAATTCGCAAAATGTATTGAAGTTTCCATCAAGAGTTTAAACTATTTGGTCAATATGCTTGTTTTCCGATTTTCAAAAACTTAAAATTGAAATTCACCGATCTAACCGTCCACATTTAAGGTAGGTAACCATAGATCGCCAATGGGAAAAATTACCCAATTTGGAAATCCCGGGAATAGGTAACGGTGCACGACCATTCAACGGTTACACAACGTTTCTTCACGATCTGACGGTTTGAAATCCTCAAAACATCAAGATTTTCGACGGGCGAGATCTAGGCACATAAAACCACAAAATGAACGGTTAGATTGGTCAAATTCAATCGTTTGAATATCAATAATGTATTGAAGTTTCCATCAAGAGTTTAAACTCCATGGTCAATATGCTTGTTTTCCGATTTTCAAAAACTTAAAAATTGAAATTGAGCGATCTAACCATTCACATTTATGGTAGGTACCCATAGATCGCCTACGCGAAAAAGTACCCAATTTGGAAATGTCGGGATTAGGTAACGGTGCACAACGATTCAACGGTTACACAATGTTTCTTCACGATCGGATGGCTTGAATTCCTCAAAACATCACGATAAAAATAGATGGGGCTTTAGGCATGTAAAACCAAAATTTGAACGGTCCCGATGTTGATTTTTCTTTCGCCGGACCTGGTTTTCAAAATAATGCTAAAAACGGCATCAGAAACGTCATGCCCGACGAAGAAAGGAATTTGTCGGGCAAAAAGGCCGTCGGTCTACATTAGAAACGTCGTCGGGTAACGTATATAAAATGCGCAATTTTTTTTTCGAAATATTTCAAAATTTGTGCCTAAATTTTTGCGAAATTTCAAAATTCCTGCGTAGTGTTGCCCGATGAATCCTGGAACTGTTACCCGACGGTTAGCCGACCGATGACCTGACCCGACGGAGGTTTTTAGACATTCCCGATGAACACTGCGCCTTATTTTTTGCGGAATCTCAAATGTTGTGCGTTTTGGTGCCCGATGGAGTTTGAAATTATTACCCGACGGATAGCCGACCGGTGCCGTTACCCGACGTATTTTGAAAATGTTACCCGACGGATACCGACAGTTGTACTTACCCGACGGATATTTATAAATTAACCCGACGGAAATGGAACATGTTACCCGACGGATATGGAACATGTTACCCGACGGATATGGAACATGTTACCCGACGACAGTATGAGAAAAGTTACCCGACGAAAATGTAACGGGTTACCCGACGAATATCCTCCGTTTGTTATTACCCGACGCATCATTAAACTGTGGCCCAACGAACCCATTCGTCGGGCAATGTCAATCAGAGAGATAAATCATACCGACTCTTCTTCTTCTTCCTTGTTCTTCATTTTCTGAAGTTTCCTCCCTTGCTCTCTGTTTCTCTTCCTTTCTTTGCTCTCTATTTCGTTTGAATATCAGAACCACACCACTGTTTCTAGCTCTCACTCAATCTGTCGCCCCAGTAGTCAAAGACACCGCTTCTCTCTCAGCGAGCTTTGTCGTCGCCGCCGCTCCCCTTGCCGGACCGATCTCTCACCGAGTTCCTTGAAGGTTGAACTCATTGTCCCTCTCTCTCTCTCTATTGTTAATGTATATATATTGGTTTATTGTTAATTTTGATTTGAAAAAATAATTTATGAAATTGGATATTGTTATTGTTAATGTTAATGTGCATATATTTGGATATATATTTGTTATTGGTTTATTGTTATTGTTATTGTTATTGTTAATGTTAATGTATATATATTGGTTTATTGCTAATTTTGATTTGAAAAAAGAATTTATGAAATTGGATATTGTTATTGTTAATTGTTATTGTTAATGTTTATGTATATATATATATATATTTGGATATATATTTGTTATTGGTTTATTGTTATTGTTAATGTATATATATTTGGATATTATGAAATTGTATTGAAAAAACAATTTAAATTTGGATTGGAATATAATAGTTGAAGATTTGTTGAAATTTTGATGTTTGGTATAATGTTGAAATTGATATAATGTTATGATTTTTGTTATGATTTTGGATATGAAATTTATGTGAATTTTGGATATGTGAATTTTAAAACAATTTTTTGAAATTTTAATATGGTGCAGTATAAGTGAATTTTGGAAATGTGAGTTTTATAAATTTTTAATTTGTGAATTTTAGGATTTGAATATTATTATTATATGTTTGGATTAATTTGTAAGTTTGATTTTGGTCCCGAAATTTGGCTTTAGAAATTTAGGTATAAAGCTGTGAAATTTGAGTTTAGTACGTTTGGATTAATTAGTATTTTAAGTTTAATTTTCGTTTGTGTTGGATTTATTTAAAAAAATTAAGAATTTGGTGGTTTTAGTTTTAAGATACCAATTTAGTAATTACTACTAAAAAAAATTATTGCTTTATTTATTTACGTTTATTGGAATTATAAAATGTTGGTTAGTTTTAAATGTGATTTTGTTTTTATTTTTTGAATTTAATATTTAATATTAAAAATATTTGGTTTTTTTTATTTAATTAAAAATATGTTGGTTAATTTTATATTAATTAATTTATATTTGTTATTGTAGATGTCGCATCGCACTTTACTAACGTCTAGGACCCGCCCCTGCCCTGAACTTGTTGATGATCATACGCCAGAAGAGGCAGCCCCTGACTCGGTTGACTCAATAGGGGCGTCGGTTCAGTCATCGATGTCGGTTCAGCAGCGACCCGGTGCCCGATCGGCAGGTCGACAGCATAGCAAGAAACGGGGGGAACCCCGTACCGACCCCCAGCCTTCACAGGACGACGTCGCAGCAGACGAAACAGGGCCTAATGTCGGAGCACTCCCTAAGTGTAAGTTCATTATATTGTTTATTTAACCAACCGTTTTTATTTGTTACTCATTTTATTTATCAATGCTCATCGAATTTGCAGGTAGGTCGGTGAACGTGAGCTGGATAAACCGAGGTTTGACATCCCAGCGGATTTGCAGGACAATAAATGCAAAGATACTGGTGGTGTACGTGTCGCGCCTCCGATTCGCGCCGGTCAAAATTCACACCCTCCTGGTGCATGACATTGGTGCGATTCTTCACACCATGTCCCTGATGATGGGGGAGACTGTAACGACCCGAAAAAATGTAATTATCAATTTTTGTAATTATTTTGTAAAAAGACGATTTTACCCTTGGTCGGGTAAGGGCTTGGAAATCAAGTTTTGTTTCGAAACATATTAGATTCCACTAATCAGATTCTACTCCTTCCCATGATCACAACCGAACCAACCATCGAAGGAGAGAACTACGGGGGAATCCGAACCGAGTATAGGAAGAACCGAACCTTCCGATCGATTTTCTGGCTAATACAGGTACGGGTTTAATGTTTTGAGGTCATATTTGGATTCCTGGGTTTGAGTAGATAGATTTAGATGTAAAATTTGTGAAAAATGGTTGAGTTTTGGAGAAATTATAAAAGCTTGAAGTTTCGGCCGGAAATGGAGGATTCTGGAGGAACTAGACGGCGGCGGCGACGGCAGTCCTGTCATCTTCTCCGGGCAGACTCCGACGACGACGACGGTGGTCCGGTCGTTTTCTCCGGTGAGTCGCCATTGACGGGTCGGGTCGGGTCGAGAAGACTAAGTCAGACCGAGTGAACTAGTCGGGTTGAGTGAACCGAGTCAGGCCGAGTTGGGCCAGGTTGGACCGGTCCAGGCGCGTAAGTCACTGTAGCAGCGCGTGGCCGCGTGACTGCGAGTGGCCGTATGACGATTGGTGGCCACTTGTACCGACCTTCCGGCGGCGCGTGGAGCCGAGTCTGAGATCAAGGCGAGGCGTGTTGACTAGTGTTCGACGTTCCAGATCTGTTGGTACAGGTTTCAGGTTGATCGGATGTCGTTCAGAGGTAGTTTTGGACGTCCGAAGTTGCTATGTTTTCTAGAACAGCATAGGTAGACCTCCCGGGGTTTAGGGAGTTGTTATATAAGAGTCTTATTACTAGCCGGTAATCCCGATTGTTGTTTTTGACAGGCGATATTATTCAGGGAACCTCGAAGGAACGAACAAGACGGGATTGAGCTTGCTTGGACAAGTTTGTGAGTGGACTTTTGATTTGTAAATTGAAATGCATGCATCAATGTATCTTTGTTCAAATACTGTTATGGATTGTTGCATTGAATTTCCGGAATTGAGAAATAATTGTTCGACACATGTTTTCCAATATTTCAGTTAAAGTGTATTTTGAGAAATGTCATGGTTTTTGGACTTGGTTTTGATATCGTTTTGATGTGGAAATTATTGAGTCCATGATTTGGGTTTCAACCCGAATGAATGAGTTTATCGGTTTTGTCCATATTTGAGGGGAGGCCAGGACCCGAGGCCAGGATCCGCTATTGGCGTTGAACCTGGTGAATGTCCAAGATAAATATTGATTTGAGAGAGGCCAGGACCCGGGACTAGGATCCGCTATTGGCGGTGAACCCGGTGAACCTCCAAGATAAACATTGATTTGACGGAGGCCAGGACCCGGGGCTAGGATCCGCTGTTGGCGGTGAACCCGGTGAACCTCCAAGATAAACACCAATTTGACGAAGACCAGGATCTGGGACCAGGATCCGTTATTGGCGGTGAACCCGGTGAACCTCCAATAGAAAAGGTGAAGGTAGTACAGGACTAGCACACCCCAAGGGATACCCTGGTGCCTAGCGGATATGTCGAGAATAGTGGATTTGATATTTGATGTGTCCATGTTGAATTAAATGATTTTAAACTCTTTTGAGGATGATTTTCAAACTAGACTGTGGACCACAATATGTTTTCCTTATATGGATTTTGTGTGGGTCCTACTAAGTGGTTTTAAAGAGAAATGAAATTGTGGTGATTTTCATATGTTTTTACATCATGAACTGTTTTATTTGATGCATGTATGGTTTTATAAGTGGAGGGGGAAAATGTAAGATTTCCTCGGAAAACGATTTATAAACGATTATTTTTGTCCACTCACAACTTTTGTGTTTAAATCCCCTCCAAGCTGTTGAGTTGACTCGGACACTTCTTACGAGGCAGAGGCATTAGTATTTCGGCGGCGAGTGTAGTTAAACTTGAGTAGGATATCTAAATTGTACCATTTATCCTACCTAGACGCTCTGATATTATATTTTGTTGGATGGTCAATTATTGTTAGAATTGTTGAGTGTTTTGAATCCCATGTATGTCAGGTGAAAGTAAAATTATATTATATTTGTAAGGATTGAAGGGTATTTTGGGAACCTTTTCCTTAGGTTGTCAGACGGGATCAGGGTTCTTCCCAGGTTTCGAGGGGAAATTTGGGACGGGTCCTGACAATTGGTATCAGAGCACTAGGTTAAATTTCTGTAGACCGTACACCTAGTGTACAAGTGAAATTTTGGTATTAATGAGTTATAGATTCTTTTCAGCGTAATGCCTCCGAGACGTGAGTCCCGTCAATGGTTTGGGAACGGTGGAGATGCCCATGAACCTGCAGTGGAGCCTAATTTAAGGCAGACACTGGAACAGCTGGGTTAGACTTTAGCTTCTGTACTCCAAGATAGGGCTTCTAATGAAGTTTCTGATATTGAGAGAGCCCAGAGACTGGGGGCGACGATATTTATAGGCGAGTCTAGTCCAGATGAGGTTGAGGAGTGGATTACTCGCATGGAGCGGGTGTTTTTTATCATGAGATGTCCTCCAGGGGACAGAGTTCTGTTGGCCACATTTTTGCTAGGTGGTTCTGCTTACCATAGGTGGCACTCATTGGAGGTGTCAGGCTAGGGTGTCCATACACTTACTTGGGAGGCTTTCCGGGACCGCTTCCTTGAGCAATTTTACCCTCGCTCACACCGGAATGTTAAGGAGGCCGAGTTCTTGCATTTACAGCAAGGAGATATGACTGTGGCCCAGTACGAGCAGAGATTTATAGCGCTGAGTCGCTTTGCACCGACTTTGGTGGCGACCGAGAGGGACAAGTGCCACAGATTTGAAAGTGGACTGAGGGGTGAGATTCGATCAGCAGTTACGTCTCCGGCTTACACTTCTTTTAGCATTTTGGCTGATGCTGCAGCCCGAGTTTAGTTGAGTTTGGGTTTGCCAGTCCCGCAATAGTACAGTGGTTCCAGGCGACGTCGAGATAACTGGACTGCCGGAACCTCTAGTCAGGGACCATCCAAAAGAGGCAATCATAGTTCTGGATCTTCTGGGAATACGAGATCTGGGTCAGGTAGTGGCGGAGATGGCCAGGCATGGCAATCATATGCACAGTCTAGCGGTGCCTCAGTACAGTCAACCGGAAGACAGGATGGCAGATCTAGTGGCTTCTGTTGTTATTTTTGTGGGGAGACTAGTCACATCCAGAGATTCTGTCCACAACGTCGTCCGGCAGTAGTTCCTTGGGTCGTGATGCTACTGAGCTGAGCCAGAGGGCAGGATAGATGTCTGGTATTGCAATTGGGAGTCAGACCCAATTCAGTAGGGCCGGTAGAGCTAGTCGAACCAACAGGGCCAAAGGCAGATATGGGGATCGTGGTCAATCTTTGGGTACACCAGCTCGAGTTTTTGCCATGACGCAACAGGAGACTCGAGCAGCATCGGAGGTGGTCACTGGTATGTTATCTATATTCAACCGTAATGCTTGTGTTTTAATAGATCTCGAGGCAACTCATTCTTTTATTTCTCGGGGTTTTACACTGTTTGCATATAGAGAATTGTCCCCGATTGGTTGGGACATGGGTATTACTACTCCTATCGGGGATATGTTAGTGGCGAACCTCGTGATTCGCAGTTGTCCGGTGATAGTTGTAGGCCATGGGTTGGAGGCAGATTTAATCCCCTTAGATATTTTCGAGTTTGATGTGATTCTGGAGATGGATTTGTTGGCCATGCACCATGCCTCCATAGACTGTTATGACAAAATAATGGTTTTCCGGAGTCTAGGATTACCGGAACTTAAGTTTCGGGGAGATCGTACCGTACTACCCTAAGGAGTGATATCGGCGTTGACCGCTGAAAAATTGTTGAGAAAAGGTTGTGAGGGGTACTTGGCTCATGTGTTTGATACTCGGGATACTCCGATGAAAGTAGGGACATTCCTGTGGTGAGTGAGTTCTCTGATGTGTTTCCAGAGGATCTTCCAGGATTTCCACCTCACCGGGAGATTGAGTTCACCATAGAGCTTCTACCAGGTACTCAACCTATCTCGCAGGCACCGTACAGAATGGTACCAGCAAAATTAAAAGAGTTGAAGACTCAGTTGCAGGACTTGGTGAATATGGGATTTATTCGCCCAAGTGTTTCACCATGGGGTGCGCCGGTATTATTTGTGAGGAAAAAGGATGGTGGTTTGAGATTGTGTATTGACTACCGGCAGTTAATCAGGGTTACGGTACGAAATAAGTATCCTCTGCCAAGGATTGACGATTTATTCGATCAACTGAAGGGGGCAAAATATTTTTCAAAAATTGACCTTCGATCCGGGTACCATCAGTTGAGAATCAGGGAAGAGGATGTTCAGAAAACAGCTGCCAGGACTCGTTATGGTCATTATGAGTACTTGGTCATGCCCTTCGAGTTGACTAATGCCCCGGTAGCGTTTATGGACTTGATGAATAGGGTGTTCCAAAAGTATTTGGATCGATTTGTAATTGTGTTCATCCACGATATCTTGGTGTATTCAAGGAGTGCCAAGGCACATGAGAAGCACTTAAGGTTGGTGCTGAATATGCTTAGCAAAAAGCAATTGTTTGTCAAATTCAGTAAATGCCAGTTTTGGTTGACCGAGGTAGGATTCTTGGGTCATGTGATTTCGGCTGAAGGTATCAACGTGGATTCCCAAAAGGTTGAGGCAGTGGCAAACTGGGAACAACCAAGGACAGTGACAGAGGTGAGGAGCTTTCTTGGTCTAGTGGGATATTATCGGCGGTTCGTAGAAGGATTTTCTACGATAGCAGGCTCGTTGACTCGGTTCACTAGGAAATGAGTCAAGTTTGACTGGGAAGCTGATTGTGAGCAGAGCTTTTAGGAGCTAAAGATGAGGTTGACTTCTACTCCAGTATTAACCCTTCCGGATGGTAACGGGGGATTCGAGGTATATAGTGATGCATCGTTGCGGGATATAAGCTGTGTGCTGATGCAACATGGGAAAGTGATAGCGTATGCTTCTAGGCATCTTAAACCCCATGAGTTGAATTACCCCACACATGATTTGGAGTTAGCTGCAGTGGTGCATGCACTGAAAATCTAGAGACATTAACGTGTCGGATCTTCACCGACCATCAGAGTTTAAAGTACTTGTTCACCCAGAAAGACTTGAATCTGAGGCAAAGAAGGTGGCTTGAGCTAATTAAAGAGTATGATTGTACTATTGAGTACCGCCCAAGAAAGGCCAATAATGTGGCAGATGCCTTGAGCAGGAAGTCTATGGGTTCTTTGGCCCATTTGCATACAGTCTACCTACCGTTGCTGGTAGAGTTCCGTAGAGCGGGGATTGTACTGGACATGGATAGCCAGGGGGCCTTGTTGGCTAGTTTCCATGTGAGGCTTGTTCTGATTGATCAGATTATTGAGGCTCAACTCCAGGATCCTACATTGTGCATTATCAGGATGGAGTTGGAGACTGGGAACAGGCAGGACTATGCAGTTAGGGATGATGGAGCCTTGGTTAAGGATGGACGGTTGTGCGTACTGAATGAGCTGGAGCTAAAGAGGGAAATTCTTGATGAGGCTCATAGTTCGTCTTACGCTATGCATCCAGGAGGTACCAAGATGTATCATACCCTAAGGGAACACTATTGGTGGACTGGGATGAAAAGGGAAATTGCTGAGTTTGTGAGTAGATGCCTGACATGTCAGCAAGTGAAAGCGGAGAGGCAGAAACCCTATGGGACACTGCAACCATTACCTATCCTGGAATGGAAGTGGGATCACATTACGATGGACGTTGTGTATAAACTTCCAAGGACACATAAGGGATATGGTGGAATATGGGTAATTGTTGACAGACTCACGAAGTCGGCACATTTCTTACCAGTGCAGGAAGATTTCCGGATGAGCAGGTACGCCAAATTGTTCGTTGATGAAATCATATGGCTGCATGGAACTCTAGAGTCAATTGTTTCAGATAGAGATCTGAGGTTTACCTTCAGGTTTTGGCGGAGTTTGCAGAAGGCTTTTGGCACTACATTGCATTTCAGTATAGCTTTTCATCCTCAGACGGATGGTCAGTCTGAGAGGACAATCCAGGTTTTGGAGGATATGATGAGAGCTTGTGTACTGCAGTTTAAAGGGAACTGGGATTCACACCTGGCTCTGATGGAATTTTCTTATAATAACAGTTATCAGTCGAGTATTGGAATGTCTCCTTTCGAGGCACTGTATGGGAGGCAGTGCAGGACACCTTTGTGTTGGAGTGAAATAGGTGAAAGGAGACTGTTAACACTAGAGTTGGTGGACTTGACTGAGGAAAAGATTAGAATCATCAGAAAAAGGTTGAAGACAGCCCAGGATCGCCAGAAGAGCTATGCAGACCGTCGAACCAGAGACCTTGAGTTTGAGGTAGGTGATTGGGTGTTCTTGAAATTATCTCCCTGGAAGGGAGTGGTACGTTTTGGTAGACGAGGAAAACTGAGTCCTCGCTACATTGGCCCGTATGAGATTTTGGAAAGGATAGGACCAGTGGCATATCGTATTTCCTTACCCGCGGAATTATCTAGAGTTCATGATGTCTTCCATGTATCTTTGCTCCGGAAATATTTATTTGATGAGTCGTATGTGTTGGAAGAGCAACCACTTGAGCTGAAAGACGATTTGACCTTTTAGGAGCAACTAGTACAAATTCTGGATTGGAAGGAAAAGGTACTATGCATAAAGACTATTCATCTAGTTAAAGTGTTCTGGAGGAATCATAACTTGGAGGAGGCCATGTGGGAAACCGAGGAACTAACGCGGGCGCAGTATCCACATTTGTTTCAATGGTAGTGTTGAATTTCAAGGATGAAATTTCTTATCGGGGGTGGATTGTAACTACCCGGAAAAATGAAATTATCAATTTTTGTAATTATTTTGTAAAAAGACGATTTTACCCTTGGTCGAGTAAGGGCATGGAAATCAAGTTTTGTTTCGAAACATATTAGGATGTGTTTTGGATACCTTTGCGTAGGTCTCGAACTCACGAGTTCGTAGACAGGCGGCACGCGAAAAATGGAGTTCGTGTACGAAAGTTATGGGTCTAGATATTCAAGGGCATTTTGGTAATTTTGGTTTGGGAGTAGATATTTTTAACCCCAATCATTATTACATATTCATTTCATCACTTCAATTCATTATCATCTTCATTTCTCATCTTTTCTCTGTAAAAGACACACACTCGAACCCGTGACACAAAAACACCCCAAAATCCACAAAAGTCAACTTTGATTCCAGGCTTAAACTTCCATTATTGTTCCACTAATCAGATTCTACTCCTTCCCACGATCACAACCATACCAACCATCGAACGAGAGGACTACGGGGGAAGCCGAACCGAGTATAGGAAGAACGGAACCTTCCGATCGATTTTTCGGCTAATACAGGTACGGGTTTAATGTTTTAAGGTCATATTTGGATTTCTGGGTTTGAGTAGATAGATTTAGACGTAAAAAATTTTAAATATGGTTGAGTTTTGGAGAAGTTATAAAAGCTTGAAGTTTCGGCCGGAAATGGAGGATTCCGGCGGAACCAAACTGCGGTGGCAACGGCAGTCCAGTCATCTTTTCCGACTAGACTCCGATGATGGCGACGGTGGTCCAGTCGTCTTCTCCGATGAATCGCCGGTGACAGGTCGGGTCGAGTCAGACCGGGTCGGGTCGAGAGGACTAAGTTGGACCAAGTGAACCAGTCGGGTTGAGTGAACCGGGTCAGGCCGAGTTGGGCCTGGTTAGACCGGTCCAGGCGCGTGAGTCACTATAGCAGCGCGTGGCCGGCGCATGACGTGGAAATTATTGATATAGTTTTGACGTGGAAATTATTGAGTCCAAGATTTGGGTTTCAACCCGTATGAATGAGTTTATCGGTTTTTTCCATATTTGAGGGGAGGCCAGGACCCGGGGCCAGGATTCGCTATTGGCGGTGAACCCGGTGAACCTCCAAGATAAATATTGATTTGAGAGAGGCCAGGACCCGGGACTAGGATCTGCTATTGGCGGTGGACCCGGTAAACCTCCAAGATAAACATTGATTTGAGGGAGGTCAGGACCCGAGACTAGGATCCGCTATTGGCGGTGAACCCGGTGAACCTCCAAGATAAACATTGATTTGACGGAGGCCAGGACCCGGGACTAGGATCCGCTGTTGGCGGTGAACCCGGTGAACCTCCAAGATAAACACCAATTTGAGGAGGACCAGGATCTGGGACCAGGATCCGCTATTGGCGGTGAACCCGGTGAACCTCCAAAAGAAAAGGTAAAGGTAGTACAGGACTAGCATACCCCAAGGGATACCCTGGTGGCTAGCAGATATGTCGAGATTAGTGGATTTGATATTTGATGTGTCCAGGTTGAATTAAATGATTTTAAACTCTTTTGAGGATGATTTTCAAACCAGACTGTGGACCACAATGTGTTTTCCTTATATGGATTTTGTGTGGGTCCTACTAAGTGGTTTTAAAGAGAAATGAAATTGTGGTAATTTTCAGATGTTTTTACATCATGAACTGTTTTATTTGATGCATGTATGGTTTTATAAGTGAAGGGGGAAAATGTAAGATTTCCTCGGAAAACGATTTATAAACGATTATTTTTATCCACTCACAACTTTTGTGTTTAAATCCCCTCCAGGCTGTTAAGTTGACACAGACACTTCTTACGAGGCAGAGGCATTAGTATTTCGGCTGCGAGTGTAGTTAAACTTGAGTAGGATATCTAAATTGTACCATTTCTCCTACCTACACTCTGATATTATATTTTGTTGGATGGTCAATTATTGTTGGAATTGTTGAGTGCTTTGAATCCCTTGTCTGACAGGTGAAAGTAAAATTATATTATATTTGTAAGGATTGAAGGGTATTTTGGGAACCTTTTCCTTAGGCTGTCAGACAAGATCAGGGTTCTTCTCGGGTTTCGAGGGGAAATTCGGGACGGGTCCTAACAGAGACTTTCAGAACCCAACCCCCGGAAGAGATCACGCGTTGTTGGGGAGAGTTATCGGTATGTGTTTTTCCCATTTTTAACATTAATTTCATATTTTTTAATTATTTTGCTAACTTTAATAATTGATTGCAGATCAATTTTGAGTTCGACTTGGAGAACGTTGAGCTCAGTAGATACCTGAGCCACCACTGGTAGGTTACGATACGCGGACTGCAAGTACGAGCTCCACAAGTAATTCTTAACTTGGCATTCCCCGGATGACGCTCGGGCAAATCCTCCGGAGGAGTTGGACGGGCCGAAATTGCCAGGGTGGTTGTGGTTGTGGGACCATTTTGTGTCCCCCACCTATCTGGTACGTATTATCTATCTAGTTAATTAAATTATTTAATTTTTATGTTATTTTCCATTTTAAAATATAATTTTTGGTTTTACGAATGAATACTGGAAATTGATTGCCAACACATCAAACCGGGGAGCGAGGAAATTCAACCACCACGGGGGGTCGCGATCCTTATCGGCCCGGCCGGAGGATCGACGCAACGCCGAGTCGATGTTCCCAGAAGTGGATGCCTGGGGGCAGGTGTACGCTGGACGGGAGGATCAAGTGGCTAACAAGATTCACGTAAATTTATTTTTTTGGAAGATTAAACATTATTTTTTAATTTGATAATTATATTTCTAATTAATATTTATTCGAATTTGTAGGAGGCGATGGAGCAAGACGCCCAGCAGACATAAGCTGAGCTCACCCAACAGCATCCGAATGTGCCGTTGGAGGAGCAACTCCCTAATCTCGAGATGTCGATCGCTATTCTGGAACGACAACTTGGGAGGCGCCCAGGGAGGATCGTTCGGGGGGCGGGCGATGGGATTGTGCGGGATGTCTCGAGTCAGTCGTCGGCTTCATCTCGGATAGGCAATCGCCAGGAGACGTCGAACCTTATGAGAAACTTCGAATTCCTCCAGGCCGAAAATGCTCATATCAAAACCCAATACACGGAGATCCAAGCCCAAAACCACCCAATACGCGAAAATGCACATATATGTTAAATTTTGTTTTAGTTTTAATGATGTAAAAACATAACATTAATTTTTATAAACATTATTTTTATTTTATTTTGATTCTTTTAATTGAATTTTTTAATTATTTTTTTCATTTTTAATTATTTAATTAAATAATTTATTACAAATATATTTTAAATATTCAGCGTTTGCCCGACGAACAGTCAAGGCATCTGGCATATGAATGGAATTTTTTAAAACTGTAACCGACGAAGATTAAGAAAGTTACCAGACGAATGGGGTACAAGTTACCCGACGAATACCAAAACCTTACCCAACGGATAAGTAAAAATTTACCCGACGGATATGTAAAACATTACCCGACGGATATGTAAACACTTACCCGACGGATATGTAAACACTTACCCGACAAATATATAAAAAGTTACCTGACGGATATTTAAAACATTACCCGACGGATATGTATATATTTACCCGGATATGTAAACAGTTACCCGACGGATATGTATCGAGTTACCCGACAGAGATTTAAAACGTTACCCGACGAAGATATGAAGGTTACCCGACGCACATTCTCCGTCGGTAATATCTTGTTGACTTTTAGGTTGCTCGACGAATACATTGTTGTCGTCAACTAACATCAAGCCCCATTGCACTAGCTCGACGCAGGTTGTCCGACGGAGATTCGCTGTTGTCAAAGTTGCTCGACGAACACCTATGGTTGCTCGACGACGTCCTTTCGCCGGGCAAGATGGATTTTATTGTAGTGCGTTTAGGTACCATAGACACGTAAGTCATCCGAAACAGTCAAAAACCTTATCACACCCATAACCATCCCATGTAGAACCCAACGGAGGTCAAACCATGTACACCAATCTCTCTAATTCTTGTACTTTTTCAGCTTCCATACCACATGCGACTCATGCTAACCTTATCTTAAAAGCAAGCTGTTTACGACTTAACATAGCCATTACATCATTGTTTTTTCCTAAAAGACACTATTTTCAGGAAGCTCTGAGACCTGATCTCACTTGCTCAGACTCAAAAGGAGGTTAAAGCTAGGTTGTGAGCCCTATGTCTACCTAGTGAATTTTCCAACAACCCATAAAGGTCCAGCACACAAAGTACCCCAACAACCCTCGACAAAAACTCATATATATATTGACAAAAACTCATATATATTTTGAGAATAGATGAGGGAATCTACCATTGTCATCGAGGTTTGAAGCAAACACTATCAATGAGGAGATAAAATTAAGGTGTTGTCGAGATTGGAGATTGGATAAGGGTATTTTTAACCCATATTTTCAGTAAAGTCAATATTTAATTCAAATCGGTAGATGAATTTGAAGGCTATTTGATAACTTCCTCAATATAATTGGAGTAGATGCTAGATTGCAAAATCGAAAATTTATGTTCATTCCCCTATCAGTAAAAAAAAGTAAAATTTGTTGAAATTGTACTAGAGATGATCTACCGTTGTAAAAATGAATTATTATTTTTTTTATAATAATTAGAGAAGTCAGATAGAAACGTATAAATCTTATTTCCAATATAAATGGCCCAACATTTCAAATGCGAGGCCCAAATGGAGCCAACTTAGCCCAGAGGCCATCCTTGGATATGGACCTTGATTGACGCCATCGGAACCCAATAAAATATAAATCTCATGATGGCCTCCAATCAATTGAATCAAATCAAACACTATGCCATATCAAGTCGAATCCTAATCAAATATCACGTCCACTTGATTATATTTCGGTGGTCCCACAAAGCTAACATCACATCGGTTTTCTCATGTCCTCTGAACCGTCCATCATACTCCTTTTATCCATCATGATCATCACCATCAAGCATTGAAGCATTGAAGCATTGAAACCAGGTTGATCAACTCTTGGCGTTGACAAAGCTTTTCAAACCTTTTATGAACCACCCGATTGATGGACAACTTGATTTGATACCCTGCAGCATCGAAATTTTATACACTCAATTACCAAAGAAGACAAAAAGGACATTTTTTTGGGTAAATGAAAAGAACAAAACAAAGGGAAATTTACTAACTACCTTCATTAAAGAGTCACCTCAGCCAACTCAGCGATTTTATAGATTATTTTGCATGTAGAGCTAATATCAAATATCTGATTTTGAATGAGATGGTATAATTAAGTTTTTCGTATAACAACTCGGAGTCGTAACAAAAAGTTTATCATAAAGTGAATTCTGGAACTATGTGTACATGAAAATGTTCTCATTGAATGAATAGATGAAGTTGCCTAATATGTTGCATTCTTAAGGCTTGTAGACGAGCTATGTGTAAATTAAAAAAATCTCATCGAATGAATAAATGAGTTATGAGTATGCTTCAAGTTCATCTTGAGTTCTATTCCTATAAATAATGAATTTTCTGATTATAGTTGGCAAAGGATGCGTTGAAATACGTATATGAGTCTTTTAGGTCCTTGAAAATATGGACTGCCTTGATTAACAACTAGCTGATCCCTTTTTTAAGAAAAACTAAATAAATTAGATTGTTTAATAATGTTACGTTATGCGTATGATAGTTTTCAGTGAGCTAGTTAGTTTTAATTATATTATACATAGGAGGTTGTAAGAGAGAGTCTCGAGTGAAAGATGATTCGATCATTTTTTGCATAATATTGTCCTATACAAGTTATGAATAATTTTGAGAATATTTACGAGATAACGGTAAGAAAGTATGTATATTAATTGGACATTTAGGGGATCTTGGTCATGGGACAAATGGAAGATTTGGTGCCAAAGAAAGTGGTTTGAAAGTAGAATTACTTGTGGTGCATGCAGCATAGAATTTCTAAAGTCTTGTTTGGACTCCAGGAAAACCAAATGGAACATCTGTAAAGATTTTGCTCATGATATGGCGTGAGTGACACAAATTGACAATCCATTTTCAAACCTCTTCCTTTTGGGCTTTTCAAGCCAAAATAGTAGAATTTGACTAATATCTAATCCATGCATTACTGGAGGTCAAGGAGGCATTATTTAATATTATCCATATTTAGATAGCTTTGTGACAGGAGCGAATTTGTATTTGTATTTTATTTCCTAAGTCGTGAATTTTAAATTTTTTTGCAACAGATCAAAACTTAAATCGGAAGTTAAGAAAATGAATTTATGTGGTAGTTTTCTTGAAATTTTATCAGAATATGATTCTTACTTAAATGCATTCCCCCTTCACAAAAGAAAAAAAAAATACTTCATTAATGTTGCTTACTCCATTTAAAAAGTATTTTATCAATCATCAACATTTGCAATAACTATTTCGGCACTTTCTACTCTCAAGGATATCCAAGAAATAGTTAGTAACTATGATACATAGATACGGATACGAGTTCGCTGACATGATATGGTAAAATTTTCAAAACTAAAATACAATATGACTAAATACGTATATTTTTTTAAATATATACTAATATAAAGAGAAGCCCACAAAAAAAAAAAACCTGTCATAAACTTTAAATAAATAATCATAAGTCTACAAGACAAAATAGAATACAAAAAAAAATTACAAACACAAGTTTCCATGGTTCACCATAAAGAAAACACAAAAATATAGCAACCACATTCGAATCTCTAAATCATTCACTATTGCCAAATACTATGAACTCTAAATCATTCACTACTCCTTTTTCCTTCTTCCTTCTTCCTTCTTCTTCTTCCTCTTTTTCCTTTTTCCTTCTTCCTTCTTCTTCTTCCTCTTTTTCCTTCTTCTTTTTCCTTCATCTTTGTTCTTTCTAATTTCTTCTTCTTTCTCCTATCTCGCCGTGCGGCTGGGTTTTGTTCTCTAGGTTTTTAGACCTAATTTTGTTTCTACTAAAGGCACATTTACTCACCAAAAATGGGAATAGTGGATAATCGGAAAATTGGGCAATAATTCACATTGAGTTGTTTACTATGTAACGACCCGAAAATTTAATTCGTAGATTTTCGTAAATTAATTTGGAAAATGACTAAATTACCCTTGGTTTTATAAAGGCTCGAAAGTCAATTTTGTGTGGAGACACATTTAACAGTTTTTCGGGTACCGTTGCATAGGTCCCGGACTCACGAGTTCGTAGACAGGTGGCACACGGAAAACGGAAACTGTGCGAGAAACTTACGGGTCTAGATTGTTCAGGGGCATTTTGGTTATTTGCCTTGGGTATAAGTTTTGAACCTCAGACTCAGACTTCACGTGTTCTCATTTCCTTCCTTTCTCTCTGCAGACTCATGACCGACCGACACCGACCGAACCAAAACACAAAAACTTTCGATTTGGACTTTCAATTCAAGGCAACCTTGGCCAATTTGGTTAAACCAATCAGTCTCTACTCCTTCTCGCGAGCACAACCGTACCCACCACCGAAGGAGGCAGCCGCGGGAGACATTGATCGGAGGAAAGGAAAACCGAAACCATCTAATCGATTTTTCGGCCAACAGAGGCGATACTGCTCCGGGAACTTCAAAGGAGCATACGACTCGGGATTGACCTATCGGTGAGTGGACTTTGGTTTATAAATTATAATGCATGCATAAAGGTATGTTTGAATTAAATATTGTTATATATTGTTTTTGGAACATTTCTAGAATTTATAAATTGTGCTATGAAATGATGATTGGACACGAGTTTTCAATATTACTTTTAAATCAATGTTTTGGGTTGTGGCCTGGTTTTATGGACTCTGTTCTTAACAGGTTTTGACTGGATAGATTTTGAGTCCATGGTTTTGGGTGTAGATAGATGTGTGATTTCCTTGGATTTGGGCATAGACCCGGTTTCTCAATGAATTTGACTTAGGCCAGGAAACAAGGATTTCAAAACATGGATATTGGTTTTCACTAATTTACTATCCCCGAGGATCACGATTTTCTCCGACTAGCGTCGAGGGGTTTTTCTTCGTCAGATCGTTGAGGGTTCTCCGACGTTGGTGTCGAGGGTTATTTCTCCACCAGGTCGTTGAGGCTATCTATGCAGAGTACAAGTTTCTGCAAAGCTTGAGGTATATCAAGTGTGTGGAGTGGAGTGTATTGAGCTACAACTCGGAATTTTTATTCGGGAGCAGGGGAAAATGTTTTGATATACATTTTGTGTCCAGGTTGGTTTCCTATGATTTGTAAACTCCTTTGAGGAGGGTTTCAAAACAGGGTTGTGGACCACAGGATGTTTTCATTATAAGGTTTTTCATGGGTCCCACGGGTGTTTTACCAAAACAATGGATTTTCCGATATGTTTTCGGGTTATCCTTATGGTTTTGTTGAAAAGGAACTTCATGCATGCATTGTTTTATTTGTGGAGGGGGAAAGGTATGCTTTCCTCGAAACTAGTTTTAAATAATTATTTTTGTCCACTCACAATTTTCGTGTTTTAAATCCCCTCTAAGCTGTTGAATTGACGTGGGCATATCCAGAGGCGAAGGCATTACATTTCAATTGCGCGTTTACCTAGAGTAGGATATTTATTTATGTATTTACTTATCCTACCTAGATGCTCTGATAAATCTGTTGGATTGATTGTCAATTTGGTAGTTACATCGTTGGATGGTTGAGTTGTTGGAATTTGGAGTGTTATCTGATCCCTTGTCTAACAGGTGGAAGACGGTTAAACAAGTCCTTAAGGGGAGATTCTGTCGGATTTTTGGTAGAATTCTCATAATTTTGCAAGGGCTTAAGGATATTTTGGGAATTTTATTAGGATGTTAGACGGGAGTAGGGTTTTTCCCTAGTTTCGAGGGGAAATTCAGGAAGGGTCCTGTTAATTTGGTATCAGAGCACTAGATTTAAATTCCTGTAGACCGTACACTTAGTGTACATCTAATTGTGTTATTGGTGGTTTATGGTTGTTTTCAGCGTAATGCCTTAGAGACGAGAGCCCCGTCAGCGGCCTGGAAATAGTGAAGACACACCTGAACCCGTAGGAGAGCCGGATTTGAGGCAGGCCCTAGATCAATTAGGTCGGACTTTGACTACGGTACTACAGGGTAGGGTTACTAATGTATTTACGAGCGAGTTAGGCCCAGCTGATGTGGATAAGTGGATTACTCGTTTGGAACGAGTGTTTGCTGTGATGAGGTGCCCTCCGGAGGATAGGGTACCGTTAGCCACATATCTTCTGGGTGGTTATGCATACCATTGGTGGCATGCCTTGCAGCTGACAGGCTAGGATGTCCAAACCTTTACTTGGGAAACTTTCCGGGAGCGCTTCCTCGAGCAGTTTTATCCTCGTTCATACCGAGAGACCAGAGAGGTCGAGTTCCTGCAATTACAGCAGAGGGACATGACGGTGGCACAATATGAACAGAGATTTCTTGAGTTGCCACGCTTTGTACCGGCTCTTGTGGTGACTGAGATGGATAAATGGCGGAGGTTTGAGTATGGACTGTGAACTGAGGTTCGAGTAGCCGTCACTGCTGTGGCACATACTTCTTTGAGGGCTTTCACAAACACTGTTGCTAGAGTAGAGTTGAGTTTGCCATCTCAGCAACAGTTTAGTGGTTCTAGGCGACGCTGGGATCGCTGGAGTTTTGGAGCCTCTAGTCAAGGACCAGCGAAGAGAGGTAGTTCCAGCTCTAGATCTTCTGGGGTAAGGATCCAGAGCAGGTAGTGCCAGAGCAGTCAGGGACAATAGTTGTCCGCTCAGTCTAGTGGGACTTCAGTACAGTCGACCGGGAGATAGAGTGGCAGACATGCACGACCGGGTGACACCGGTTGTTACTTTTGTGGGGAGACCGATCATCTCAAGAGAGACTGTCCACATCGTCCCCCGGGCAGTAGTTCCTTGGGCAGAGAGGCTGCTGAATCGAGTCAGAGAGCAGCGCAGACATCTGGTACTGCAGCAGGGATCCAGACCCAGTCCAGTGGGGCCAACAGGGCTAGAAGGAGACGTGGGGGTCGTGGTCGATCTTCTGGTACACAGGCCCGAGTTTTTCTATGACTCAACAGGAGGCTCGAGCAGCACCAGAGGTGGTTACTGGTATGTTATCTATTTTTAATCATGATGCTTGTGTTTTGTTAGATCCCAGGGCTACACATTCCTTTATTTCTCGGGGTTTTACACTTTTTGCTGATAGAGAATTATCCTCAATTGGTTGGGACATGGGTATTAGCACTCCTACTAGAGAGATATTAGTGGCGAACCTCGGGATTCGCAGTTGTCCGGTAGTAGTGGAATGTAATGAGTTAGAGGTAGATTTAATTCCCTTGGACATTTATGATTTTGATGTGATTTTGGGGATGAATTGGTTAACCATGCATCTTGCCTCCATTGATTGTTTCACCAATAGGGTTATTTTCTGGAGTCCAGGATTGCCGAAACTTATGTTTCAGGGTGACCGTACGGTACTTCCCTCGGGAGTGATCTCAGCTTTGACGGCTGAGAAATTATTTAGGAATGGTTGTAAGGGATATATAGCTCACGTGATTGATTTTCAGGATACTCCGGTGAGATTAGAGGATATTCATGTGGTGAATGAGTTTCCAGATGTATTTCCAGAGGATCTTCCGAGGTTGCCACTTCACCGGGAAATTGAGTTCACCATTGAGCTTTTTCCAGGTACTCAACCTATATCCCAAGCATCGTACAGAATGGCACCGGCAGAATTGAGGGAATTGAAGACTCAATTGCAGGACTTGGTGGATATGACATTTATTTAACTAAGTGTATCACCTTGGGGTACGCCAGTATTATTTGTAAGGAATAAAGATGGTGGTTTGAGGCTCTGTATCGACTACCGACAGTTAAATAGGGTTACGGTGCGAAATAAGTATCATTTTCCATGAATTGATGATTTGTTCGATCAATTAAAAGGGGCAAAGTATTTTTCTAAAATTGACCTTCGATCCGGGTACCATTAGTTAAGGATCAGGGAAGGGGATGTTCCTAAAACAGCTTTTAGGACCCGCTATGGGCATTATGAGTTCCTGGTGATGCCTTTTGGTTTAACTAATGCACCGGCATCATTTATGGATCGGTTTGTGATTGTGTTATCGATGATATCTTGGTATATTCGAAGAGTGCTAAGGCACATGAGAAGCACTTGAGGTTGGAGCTGAATATGCTGAGGAAAAAGCAACTGTTTACCAAGTTCAGTAAATGTCAGTTTTGGTTGACTAATGTGGGATTCTTCGGGCATGTGATTTCTGCTGAGGGTATCTGCGTGGATCCCCAAAAAGTCGAGGCAGTGGCAAACTAGGAGCAACCGAAGACAGTGTTAAAGGTGAGGAGTTTTCTGTGTTTAGCGGGATATTATCGGCGATTCATAGAAGGATTATCTACGATAGCTTCCCCGTTAACTCGGTTGACAAGGAAATGAGTCAAGTTTGATTGGGATGCTGAGTGTGAATAGAGCTTTCAAGAGCTTAAGAGGAGGTTGACTCCTGCCCCAATGTTAACCCTTCCAAATGATAACAGAGGATTTGAGGTGTACATCGATGCATCATTACGAGGTATAGGTTGTGTGCTGATGCAGCATGGAAAGGTGATAGCTTATGCTTCCAGGCAACTTAAACCTCATGAGTTGAATTACCCCACACATGATCTAGAATTAGCTGCAATGGTGCATGCACTAAAGATTTAGCGACATTATTTGTATGGGAAAACATGCCGAATCTTCACCGACCATCAGAGTCTGAAATACTTCTTCACCTAGAAAGATCTGAATTTGAGACAGTGAATGTGGCTTGAGCTGATAAAGGATTATGATTGTACTATAGAGTATCACCCAGGAAAGCCAATGTAGTGGCGGATGCACTGAGCAGGAAGTCCATGGGTTCCTGAGCCTATTTGCACACTGTTTATCTACCGTTTCTGGTGGAATTCCGAAGAGCGGGAATTATACTAGACATGGATAACCAGGGGGAGCTGTTAGCTAGCTTCCATGTGAGACATGTCTTGAGTGACCAGATTATTGAAGCTCACCTCCAGGATCCTACTGTTTGTATTATTAGGATGGAATTTGAGGCTGGGAACATGCAGGATTACGTGGTTCGGGATAATGGAGCCTTGGTTAAGGATGGCCGGTTGTGCGTACCTAATGATCCTGAGTTGAAAAGAGAAATTCTTGAGGAAGCTCATAGTTCTTCCTATGCTATGCATCCAGGAGCTACTAAGATGTATCGTACTCTTAAGGATCATTATTGGTGGACTGGGATGAACGGAAAATAGTAGAGTTTGTGAGTAGATGCCTGACGTGTCAATAAGTAAAAGTAGAGAGGCATAAACCATATGGGGCACTACAACCGTTACCTATTCCAGAATGGAAGTGGGATCACATTACTATGGATTTTTTCTATAAACTTCCTAGGACTCAAACAGGACATGATGGAATCTGGTTAATTGTTGATAGACTCACAAAGTCAACACATTTCTTGCTAGTACGGGAAGATTACCGGATGAGTCAGTATGCCAAGTTGTTTGTGGATGAGATGATAAGGTTACATGGGACTCCAGAGTCGATTGTATCATACAAGAATCCTAGGTTTACTTCGAGGTTTTGCCGGAGTTTGCAGAAAGCCTTTGGAACTACACTGCATTTCAGTACATCTTTTTATAATCAGACTGATGGCTAGTTTGAGAGGACAATTCAGATTCTGGAAGATATGATGAGAGCTTGTGTACTACAGTTTAAAGGAAGTAGGGATTCACACCTGGCTTTGATGGAATTTGCATACAACAACAGCTATCAGTCTAGTATTGGGATGACACCTTTTGAAGCATTGTATGGAAGACAATGCAGAACACCGATCTGCTGGACTGAGGTAGGCGAGAGAAGACTGTTGATAGCAGAGGTTGTGGAAATGACAGAGGAAAAGATTCGGATCATCAGGGAAAGGCTGAAGGCAGCTCAGGACCGCCAGAAAAGCTATGCGGACCGACGGATCAGAGACCTTGAATTTGAAGTCGGAGACTGGGTTTTCTTGAAGTTATCCCCTTGGAAAGGAGTTGTACGATTTGGTAGACGAGGGAAACTGAGTCCTCACTACATTGGGCCTTATGAGATTGTTGAGAGGATAGGGCCAGTGGCGTATATACTTACTTTACCTCCAGAATTGGCAAAGGTTCACGATGTATTCCAGGTTTCCATGCTTCGGAAGTACCTATTCGATGAATCTCATGTATTGGAGACGCAACCAATTGAGCTGAGAGATGATTTCAATTTTGAGGAACAACAAGTAGAACTTCTAGATTGGAAGAAAAAAGTATTGCGCATAAAGACTATTCCTCTGGTTAAAGTTCTTTGGAGGAATCAGAACGTGGAGGACGGCACGTGGGAAACCGAAGCACTGATGCGGGCACAGCATCCAAATTTCTTCCAGTGACATGTATGAATTTCGAGGATGAAATTTCTTTAATGGGGGTGAGGGATAACAACCCGGAAATTTAATTCTTAAATTTTCATAATTTAATTTGGAAATTGACGAAATTACCCTTGGTTTTATAAAGGGCTCGAAAGTCAATTTTGTGTGGAGACACATTTGACAGTTTTTCGAGTACCGTTGCATAGGTCCTGAACTCACGAGTTCGTAGATAGGCGGCACGCCGAAAACGGACACCGTGCGAGAAACTTATGAATCTAGATTATTCAGGGGCATTTTGGTCATTTCCTTGGGTATAAGTTTTGAACCTCATACTCTGACTTCACGTGTTCTCATTTCCTTCCTTTCTCGCTGCAGATTCGTGACCGAACAACACCGACCAAACCAAAACACAAAAACCTTCGATTTGGACTTTCAATTGAAGGCAACCTTGGCCAATTTGGTTAAACCCATCAGTCTCTACTCCTTCCCACGAGCACAACCGTACCCACCACCGAAGGAGGCAGCCGCTAGAGACACCGATCGGAGGAAAGGAAAACTGAAACCTTCTGATCGATTTTCTGTCCAACACAGGCGATACTGCTCCGGGAACTTCAGAGGAGCGTACGACTTGGGATTGAGCTATCGGTGAGTGGACTTTGGTTTATAAATTATAATGCATGCATAAAGGTATATTTGAATTAAAATTGTTATATATTGTTTTTGGTACATTTTTGGAATTTAGAAATTGTGCTATGAAATAATGACTGGACACGAGTTTTCAATATTACAATGAAAACCATGTTTTAGGTTGTGGCCTGGTTTTATGGACTCTGTTCTTAAATGGTTTTGACTTGATAGATTTTGAGTCAATGGTTTTGGGTGTAGACTCGGATGTGTGATTTCCTTGGATTTGGGCATAGACCCGGTTTTTCAATGAATTTGACTTAGGCCAGGAAACAAGGATTTCAAAATATGGATTTTGGTTTTCATTGATTTACTGTCCCCGAGGATCACGGTTTTCTCCGACTGTCGTCGAGGGGTTTTTCTCCATCAAATCGTTGAGGGTTCTCAGACGCTGGTGTCGATGGTTATTTATCTACCATGTCGTTGAGGCTGTATATGCATTGTACATGTTTCTGCACAGCTCGAGGTATATCGGGTGTGTGGAGGGTATTGAGCTACGGCTCGGAATTTTTATTCGGGAGCAAAGGAAAATGTTTTGATATACATTTTGTGTCCAGGTTGGTTTCATATGATTTGTAAACTCCTTTGAGGAGGGTTTTCAAAATAGGGTTGTGGACCACGGGATGTTTTCATTATACGGTTTTTCTTAGGTCCCATGGATGTTTTACCAAAACAATGGATTTTCCGGTATGTTTTCAGGTTATCCTAATGGTTTTGTTGAAAAGGAATTTCATGCATGCATTGTTTTATTTGTGGAGGGGGAAAGGTATGTTTTCATCGGAACTAGTTTTAAATGATTATTTTTGTCCACTCACAATTTTCGTGCTTTAAATCCCCACCAGGCTGTTGAATTGACGTGGGCATATCCAGAGACGGAGGCATTACATTTCAACTGCCCGTTTACCTGGAATAGGATATTTATTTCTGTATTTACTTATCCTACCTAGATGCTCTGATAAATCTGTTGGATTGATTGTCAATTTGGTAATTACATCGTTGGATGGTTGAGTTGATGGAATTTTGAGTGTTATCTGATCCCATGTCTGACAGATAGAAGAAGGTTAAACAAGTCCTTAAGGGGAGATTCTGTCGGATTTTTGGCAGAATTCTCATAATTTTGCAAGGGCTTAAGGGTATTTTGGGAATTTTATTAGGTTGACAGACGGGAGCAGGGTTTGTCCCGGGTTTCGTGGGGAAATTCGGGAAGTGTCCTGTCATACTAACTATATAGAAATAGAACATTAATATGATGTATTTTCTTTGTTATTATTTACTAACTGTTACGAATCAGAATAAAAATTAATTGATTACTAAAATGCCCTTTTTTTTTCCCAACATTTTCAACATCTCATTCTCTTGTTTGATCACTCTATCAAAATCCATTTTCTGAAATATTCGATATATTAAATAAAATATATTGTTTTTCTTTCCATTTACATGCATAGGGATATATTTGAGGTGAGTTAAGATGAAGTGAGGGATCGAGTTAAGGACCGACTTGGGTCTCGTTCTCTGTAGTTTGTGCTTTCAAAGCTTAATAGTACAGTAAACCATTAGAAGAAGAAATGAAGAAATGATAATTTCATCTTGACTGCCAAATCTTCAGATATTTGAAACCCACTCCAAGAGCAACCGTCTGATTAACCCTCGTATCTCTATGTCCTTCTACAGCTCAATTTGGACCCCACCCAAGCTTATGAAGGCAAGGAGAAAGGGCTTTAGCTTCACTTGAAACCAAATCAATTGCCCCACCCAAGCTTAAGGTATTTTCTTGCTTTCTTGTTGTATTTTCTTTTTAGAGAGAAATAGAAAATTGTTTTCTAATTGGTTGCTCGGAAATTCTGGGTCTTTTTTATGTGGTATTTTGAGAAATGTAGACGATGATTAAATTAATGCTGCTGCAACTTGGTGAGCTCCAGACGACGCAACAAACTGCAACCGTTGGTCCAGCGGTCCTCGAGATCTAACAACTGTGTGGCATCGGCCTACATAACTTCACGGAAATGGGGCTTGGCATGCGAAGAATGGGATTTTGGTACATCAACAAAATGAAAATAAGTAATGGGAGTCATTAACATATTCCCATTAATTATTCACATTATTCATTTTGTGGTAATGACATTAAGGATTTCAGGTGGATCTAAGTACTCCATAATATGAATCATTGCCTTTGATTTGATTCTCATTACTGATAAGTAAAAAAAAAAAACCCTAATTTTTATCTTTTGATTATATAGTACAACAAATACCAGAACCAAACTTTTACTTATATATTTGAAAGGCTTATTATCTCAAATGTTCATTGAACTCGTCACTCAATCTCAGTTTCCCGCTTTGGCTCATTTTTTTCTCAATTTATCCACAGAACATGAATTCTATTAATTAGGTTACCTCAATTCCGTTCAAACACTGTAACTTCAATTATGTTCCGTTAAGTTTGACGATATGACACAATAAGGTCCATTTTTATTTTTAAATATAAGCCCTTTGGACGAACAAAATATTAAAAACCACATAATATTCTCAATATATATATATATATATATAACAATTAAACTAAAATAAATGGAAGTCAAAAAAACCCAACAACCGTCACAGCCTCTGCAGGCCAACCACCGACCTTCCCAATCCTTGCAAAACCATCCCCAATTGGACTATACCAAGCTCGACTAGTGGTCCACAGGCGTGTTCGTTTTCGAACCATTTTTGAAGGCTCTAGAATGATCTTATAGTCATAGAGGCTATAAATTAGGCTATTTAATTGCCATTAAAATGAGAAAAATCTAAAAAAGAATAAGAAGGTGAGGCCAAGGCTAAAGCCATGATGGCTATGATTTTATTTATGGTCTATTTTTTGTTAAATGTCCATTTGACATTGGTTTTTTACTCAAATTGGCCTATAAATTTTAATTTTAGTCTTAAAATGAATCATGAAAATACATTTTGAAACTCACTTTTCATCTCAAAATGCCCTAATTACCTCAATCACCAAACTTATTATCCTTTACTAGGCTAATAATATACACTCTTCACGTTCACTTTTCACTCCGACTCACCCCAACATCAATCTCCAAACTTATTATCCTTTACTAGGCTAATATACACTCTTCACCTTCACTTTTCACTCCGACTCACCCCAACATCAATCTCCAAACTTAATATCATTTACTAGGCTAATATACACTCTTCACCTTCACTTTTCACTCCGACTCACCCCAACATCACCACCTTCACTCTTCACCCTTGCTTTCGCTCTACGATCCCACCTGCACCTCATTCATGTCCTCCTCCTCGGATTTCCTCACGTGCCAACCCACCATCAAACCAGAAGCTCACGTGATCCATCATCAACAATTGATGAGGGGTTTTGTTTCCCATAATTCCTCCAATTCTTCCTCCTCCTCCGCCATCCCCGTCGACGCCTTTTCAAACCACCACACCCACAACCACAACCATCATCATAAACATAATCCTTTCTCGGATCCACACCCCACCAATGACAATTTCCCTCCAAACCCAGAACTCAACAATAACCATTTTCTCTACCCTCCTCAAAATCTTCAACCCCTCAGAGAATTCGACCACCACCAGCAGCAACCACCTCCCTTCAGCCATGATTAGCCTCCTCCTCTCCTTTTCAAACCCAAGCCTCTCTCTGTCTCTCTCTTCTTCCAAGAGATATGGGTCTTCTTCTATCAATTACAACTCTCTCAATTCAGCGATCCATGTCGCTTCGGGTTCTACGGACCATACCATCGGGTCTAGAAGCTCCGTCCCCCTTGGGCCCTTCACCGGCTACGCTTCGATTTTGAAGGGATCTAGATTCTTGAAGCCGGCGCAGCACCTGCTGGAGGACAAAATCTTCTCCAATGGCATGGTGTCAACCCCGACCCCACCACTCGCTGGTTGCCTCCTGGTTCCAATCACCTCTTCCCCGGCATGGACGCCTCTACTCTCTCCTTCGCCATCGTCCACTCATCGACGTTTGACTGCATTGACCGTTCTGCCTCGTCTTCCTTTCCCTACTATCAGAATTGGAAAGTTTGATTCTGTTTCCAATTTGAGACCAAACGTTTCTTCTTTTTCCCTGGATTTGAAATTGATCTGGTTCCAAGGTTTAGTGGGTTTTTACTGCTGTGGTTGAAAATGCTGAGTGGTCGTACAAAAATACCATTTTGTTCATATATTTGACGATAAATTAGGGGACTTGATGAAATTGAGGCATTTAGAGATGAAAAGTGGGTTTCATAGGTTTTTTTATTACAAAATCGAGTTCATGGTCCACTTTGAAACTAAAATTAAAATTAATGGGTCATTTTGAATAAAAAGTCTTCTAACATTATCTGCTTTCAGAACTATTTGCATATTGTCACTCCCAAATTGTTGACAACACTCACCATTTAATTTTTGTGACTCCGAGTTCCTTTCTCCAATAACCACTGGACCACCACATTCTCATCACCCGTCAACAGGCCTAGACCACCGGACCACAATCATCCACCACCAATAACCACCGGACCACAATCATCCACCATTAATAACCACCGGACCACCACATTCTCATCACCCGTCAACAGGCCTAGACCACTTCTCCAATGGAATGAAGGATAGGATTTTTTATGCCCACTTAGTACTGCGATTTAGTGATATTTCTCTTCACACGCTATGTGAGAGATCTCAAGTTCGATTCTCAAAAAGAGCGAGGTCGATACTCAATGTATATAATGTAATATCTCCCCATCATATGTATCGAAGAAAAAAGAAAGACAAACTACATTAAATCCCCCAAACTATAAGGTGAATTTCAATATCAATACTCAGACGATACAATATTTAAAGAGCAAATTACTCACACCAAATTATAGAGTTATACATAATGTTTCAAATATTACATTTACGTACTCAGAATTCTTTAAAACGTAACAATTTGGCTCCACCATTAACTATTTCATTAAAAAAAATTGTTAAGTGGTGATGTGTTACATTTGAGACCTACGATTTAATTTAAATTATTCTTAAAAAATTAAATTTTTTTCTTTCTTTTTTCTTTTTTTCTTTTCTTTTCTTTTTCCTTTTCTTCTTCTTCTTTCTCAATTCGTTTTCCATAACCCATACATGAATTTCTATTAGTGAGAGTTTAATAAGCAAAGTTCAACAAATGCATTTTTCACTTTGTTAAAATTGACAAGGTTTTCATATTATTACCTAATGCATATTTTAAGTGCAACTTTACTACTTCATGTATGCATTTTCTTCTTCTTTTTCACATTTTCAAGTTGATGCATGTTTTTTCAAACACTCCTCACACCTCAATCAATAGCCTTGGTTGAAAGCTTTAAGGTTTTTCCATCCCAATTAATTTTTTCCTTTTTTTTTCCTTTTCTTCTTCCTTCTTTCTCGGTTTCTCCTTTCTTCTTCTTCTTCATTGATTTTTTTCTGGAATTTCTGAAAAAAATATGAATTTTTCATCACTAAAGCTAAATACACCTTCAGTGACGAAATTTCGGCAAAACCTCTTTTTTGCGACGCTGTTCATCATGAATTTCGTCACTAAAGGTAAATTTAGTTTTAGTGACGAAAAATTCATCATTTTTTCTACAAATTCTAGAAAAAAATAAAAGAAGAAGAAGAAGAAAGAAGAAGGAGAAGGTGAAGAAGAAAAAGAAGAAGAAATAAGAAGGAGAGAAGAATATATAAGGAGAAAGAAATAGAAAGAAGAAAGAGAGAAGAATGAGGAGAAAGAAAAAGAAAGAAGAAAGAGAAACCGAGAAAGAACAAGAAGAAAGGAAAAGAAAGAAGGAGAAACCGAGAAGAATAAAGGAGAAGAAAGAAAAATTTTAATTTTTTAAGAATAATTTCTTCTTCTTCTTTTTCACATTTGCAAGTTGATGCATGTTTTTTCAAACACTCATCACACCACAATCAATAGCCTTGGTTGAAAGCTTTAAGGTTTTTCCTTCCCAACTAATTTTTTCCTTTTTTTTCCTTTTCTTCTTCTTCCTTCTTTCTCAGTTTCTCCTTTCTTCTTCTTCTTCATTGATTTTTTTCTGGAATTTCTGGAAAAAAATATGAATTTTTCGTCACTAAAGCTAAATACACCTTCAGTGACAAATTTTCGGCAAAACCTCTTTTTTGCGACGCTGTTCATCATGAATTTCGTCACTAAAGGTGAATTCAGTTTTAGTGAAGAAAAATTCATCATTTTTTCTAGAAATTCTAGAAAAAAAATAAAAGAAGAAGAAGAAAGAAGAATGAGAAGGTGAAGAAGAAAAAGAAGAAGAAAGAAGAAGGAGAGAAGAATTGTCGAGACCCGTCCTGAATTTCCCCTCGAAACCCGAGAAGAACCCTGATCCCGTCTGACAACCTAAGGAAATGTTCCCAAATACCCTTCAATCCTTAGAAATTATAATAATAATAAATACTTTCACTTATCAGACAAGAGATTTAAGCACTTAAAATTCCCGTAAGTAATTACCAACCAAATACAACATAATATCAGAGCGTCTAAGTAGGATCAAGATACAAATTAGATATCCTACTCAAGTACAACTACACAGCGCAGCCGAGAGTGCTAATGCCTCTGCCTCGAGATAATGTCCGCGTCAACTCTACTGCCTGAAGGGGGTTTAAACACAAAAGTTGTGAGTAGACAAAAATAATCGTTTATAAATCATTTTTCAAGGAATATTACCTTTTTCCCCCTCCATTTATAAAACTATGCATGCATCACATAAACAGTTCATGTTATAAAAACATCATCTTTAAATCACCGGCATTTCCTTTTCTCTTTAAAACCACTCAGTAGGACTCACACAAAATCCATATAAGGAAAACACATTGTGATCCACAATCTGGTTTGAAAATCATCCTCAAAGGAATTCAAAATCATTTAATTCAACCTAGACACATAATATCTCAAATCCACTGTTCCCGACACATTCACTAGCCACCAGGGTATCCCTTGGGGTGTGCTAGTCCTGCATCACAACTCCCTATACTATGCATAGACAGTATCGCGACCCGACGGAGTCAAAACTCTACAATGCCAGAGTCGGAGCACTCAACAAACTAACGAAGCAAAACTCTCGACGCTAGTCGGAGAATCAATCACCAATTATATTGGAGGTTCACCGGGTTCACCGCTAATAACGGTTCCTCGTCCCGAGTCCTGGCCTCCCTCAAATCAGAGTTTATCTTGGAGGTTCACCGGGTTCACCGCTAATAACGGATCCTCGTCCCGAGTCCTGGCCTCCCTCACATATAACCAAATCCGATAAACTCATACAACAGGGTCAAAACCCAAATCATTGACTCAATAATTTCCACGTCAAAACGTTATCAAAACTGAGTCCAAAAAACCATGATATTTCTCAAATCACACTTTAATCGAAGTAGTGGAAAACATGTGTCTAGTAATCATTTCTAAAATCCAGAAATTCAATGCCACAATACATAACAGTATTTACACAAAGATATTTTGATGCATGCATTTCAGTTTATAAAACCAAAGTCCACTCACAAACCTGTTCAAGCTAGCTCAATCCCGTCTCGCTCGTTCCTCTGAGGTTCCCGGAACAATATCGCCTATCAAAAACAACAATCGGGATTACCGGCTAGTAATAAGACTCTTATAAAACAACTTCCTAATCTCGGGAAGTCTACCCATGTTGTTTCTAGAAAACACAGCAGCTTCGGACACTCAAATCGACCTCTAAACGATGTCCGATCAACCTGAAACCTGTACCAACAGATTCAGAACGTCGAAAACTAGTTACCACGCGCCGACGGAAGGTCGGCACACGCGCCCTCACGCGCCGGCCACGCGCCTAGTACAGTGTTCACGCGCCTGGACCGGTCCAACCCGGTTCGGCTCAACCTGACCCGGTCCAACTCGACCAGACCGGTTCACTCAACTCGACCGGTTCAACTCGACCCGACCGGTCAACCTGTGACTCGCCGGAGAAGACGACCGGACTGTCGTCGCCGTCGCCGGAAGCTGGCCGGAGAAGATGACCGGACCGCCAACTCCGCCGCCGTCTGGTTCGCCGGAATCCGCCATTTCCGACCGAAACTCCAAGCTTTACAACTTCCTCAAAACTCAACCGTTTTACACAAATTTTACGTCTAAATCTATCTACTCGAACCCAGGAATCCAAATATAACCTCAAAACATCAAACACGTACCTGTGTAAGCCGGAAAATCGATCCAAATATCCGAAACTTGCTTTAGTCGGTTCAGCTTCCACCGTGATCCTCTCCTTCGATGGTTGGTATGGTTGTGATCATGGGAAGGAGTAGAATACGATTAGTTAATCAAAACTGGAAGTTAAAGCCTTGAAATCAAAGTTGACTTTTGGTTTCTCTTCGGGTAAGTTTCGCACGGTTTCGGTTCAATGGTTTTGTGTTTGTCACAGAGAGAATGAGTGTGAAGGAGATGAAGATGAAAATGAAATGAAGATAAGACATTGATTGGGTTAAAATGTAACAACCCGGACTTTTCATAATTGATTTTATGCAATTATTTTTATTAAATGACGATTTTACCCTTGGTCGGTAAAGGGCTTGGAAATCAAGTTTTATTTCGAGACACTTTTGGTGTTGTTTCGGGTACCGTTGCGTAGGTCTCGAACTCACGAGTTCGTAGACAGGCGGCACGCAGGAAACGGAGTTCGTATACGGAAGTTGTGGGTCTAGATGTGTAAGGGCATTTTGGTAATTTGCCATGGATGGGAGATATTTTAACCTCACTTATTTTACATCTTCATTTCATCTTATCTCCTTATCTGCACTCACTCATTCTCTCTGTAACAAAACAGAAAAACAAACACACCCATACATTGAACCCGAAACCGAAGAAAAACCAAAAGAGAAAACCAAAAGTCAACGACGGATTCAAGGCTTTAACTTCCCATTTGGATCAACTAATCGTATTCTACTCTTTCCCACGATCACAACCGTACCAACCATCGAAGGAGAGGACCACGGTGGAAGCCGAGCCGAGTAAAGGAAGTTTCGGATCTTTGGATCGATTTTCCGGCTTATAGAGGTACGTGTTTGATGTTTTGAGGTTATATTTGGATTCCTGGGTTTGAGTAGATAGATTTAGACGTAAAATTTGTGTAAAACGGTTGAGTTTTGAGGAAGTTGTAAAGCTTGGGAATTCGGTCGGAAATGGCGGATTCCGGCGAACCAGACGGCGGCGGAGGTGGCGGTCCGGTCATCTTCTCCGGCCAGCCTCCGGCGACGGTGACGGCGTCCGATTGTCTTCTCCGGCGAGTCATCGGTGACCGGTCGGGTTGAGTTGAACCGGTCGGGTCGAGTTGAACCGGGTCAGGTTGAGCCGAACCGGGTTGGACCGGTTCAGGCGCGTGGTACTGTAGCAGGCGCGTGACCGGCGCGTGAGGGCGCGTGGGCGCGTGTGCCGACCTTCCGGCGGCGCGTGGCGGCGCGTGGGGTCGAGGCTGACGTCACGGCGGTGCGTGGCAACTAGTTTCGGACGTTCTGAATCTGTTGGTACAGGTTTCAGGTTGATCGGACATCGTTTAGAGGTCGTTTTTAGTGTCCGAAGTTGCTGTGATTTTAGGAACAGCAAGGGTAGACTTCCCGAGGTTTAGGAAGTTGTTATATACGAGTCTTATTACTAGCCGGTAATCCCGATTGTTGTTTTTGACAGGCGATATCTTTCTGGGAACCTCAGAGGAACGAGTGAGACGGGATTGATCTAGCTTGAACAGGTTTGTGAGTGGACTTTGTTTTATAAACTGAATTGCATGCATCAAAATATCTTTGGTAAATACGGTTATGTATTGTGGCATTGAATTTCTGAATGTTAGAAATGATTTCTAGACATATGTTTTCCACTAATTCAGTTAAAGTATGATAGTCGAGATATGCCGACTGATATGATATGATAGTCGAGATATGCCGACTGATATGATATGATAGTCGAGATATGCCGACTGATATGATATGATAGTCGAGATATGCCGACTGATATGATATGATAGTCGAGATATGCCGACTGATATGATATGATAGTCGAGATATGCCGACTGATATGATATGATAGTCGAGATATGCCGACTGATATGATATGATAGTCGAGATATGCCGACTGATATGATATGATAGTCGAGATATGCCGACTGATATGATAAGATAGTCGAGATATGCCGACTGATATGATATGCTAGTTGAGAGATAGGCCGACTGATGTGATAGCATAGTACAGAGAGTTGTGATACAGTACTAGCACACCCCAAGGGATACCCTGGTGGCTAGTGGATGTGTCGATGATAGTGGATTTGAGATGTAATTGTCTAGGTGGAAAATAAATGATTTTGAACATGAAAATGCCGGTGATTTAAAGATGATGTTTTTATAACATGAATTGTTTATGTGATGCATGCATGGTTTTATAAATGGAGGGGGAAAAAGGTAATATTCCTTGGAAAGCGTTTTATAAACGATTATTTTTGTCCACTCACAACTTTTGTGTTTAAACCCCCTTCAGGCCGTAGAGTTGACGAGGACAGTATCTCGAGGCAGAGGCATTAGCACTTCCGCTACGCTGTATAGTTGTACTTGAGTAGGATATCTAATTGGTACATTGATCCTACTTAGACGCTCTGATATTCTTGTATTTGGTTGATATTTACTTACGGGAATTTTAAGTGCTTAAATCCCTTGTCTGACAAGAGAAATTATTTATTGTTATTATATTATATGCTAAGGATTGAAGGGTATTTGGGAACCTTTCCTTAGGTTGTCAGACGGGATCAGGGTTCTTCCCGGGTTTCGAGGGGAAATTCGGGACGGGTCCTGACAATTGGTATAAGAGCACTAGGTTAAATTCCTGTAGACCGTACATCTAGTGTACAAGTGAAATTTTGGTATTAATGGTTTACAACTTCTTTTCAGCGTATAATGCCTCCGAGACGAGAATTCCGTCAACGGTCAGGGAATGGTGGCGATGACCATGAACCTGCAGTGGAGCCTGATTTGAGGCAGACACTGGAACAGCTGGGTCAGACATTAGCTTCTGTACTCCAGGATAGAGCTTCTCACGAAGTCTCTGATATTGAGAGAGCCCAGAGACTGGGGGCGACTATATTCATGGGTGACTCTAGCCCAGAGGAAGCTGAGGAATGGATTACTCGCATGGAGCGGGTGTTTATGATTATGAGGTGTCTTCTAGAGGAGAGAGTTCTACTGGCCACATTTTTACTAGGTGGTTCTGCTTACCACTGGTGGCACTCATTGGAGGTGTCAGGCTGGAATGTTCATACGGTTACTTGGCAGATTTTCCGGGAGCGTTTCTTGGAGCAGTTTTACCCTCGCTCACACCGGAGTGTTAAGGAGGCCGAGTTCTTGCATTTACAGCAAGGAGACATGACGGTGGCCCAGTATGAACAGAGATTCATAGCGCTGAGTCGCTTTGCACCGACGTTGGTAGCGACCGAGTCAGACAAGTGCCACAGATTTGAGAGTGGACTGCGGAGTGAGATTCGGTCAGCAGTTACGTCTATGGACCACACTTCGTTGAGGACTTTGGCTGATGCTGCAGCTCGAGTAGAGTTGAGTTTGGGTTTCCCAATGCCACAACAGTACAGTGGGAACAGGAGACGTCGAGATCACTGGACTGCAGGATCCTCTAGTCAAGGACCATCAAAAAGGGGCAGTCATAGTTCTGGATCTTCTGGGAGATCTAGCACAGGCAGTGGCGGAGCTGGTCAGACACGACAATCTTTTGCACAGTCTCGGGGTGCCTCAGTGCAGTTCAACAGGAGACAGGGTGGCAGATCTAGTGGCTTCAGTGATGCCGGTTGTTATTTCTGTGGGGAGCCTGGTCACATCAAGAGATTCTGTCCAGAACGACGTCCGGGCAGTAGTTCCTTTAGTCGTGGTGCGACTGATCCTAGCCCGAGTGCAGGACAGATGTATGATACTGTAGCTGAGAGGCAGACCTATTTCGGTGAGACTGGTAGAGCTAGTGGGACCAGCAGTGCTAGAGGCAGGTATGGGGATCGTGGTCGATCTTCAGGTACACCAGCTCGAGTGTTTGCCATGACGCAACAGGAAGCTCGAATAGCACCGGATGTGGTCACGGGTACGTTATCCATTTTTAACCGCAATGCTTGTGTTTTATTAGATCCGGGAGCAACTCATTCTTTTATTTCTCGGGGTTTTGCATTGTTTGCGGATAGAGAATTGTCTCCAATTGGTTGGGACATGGGTATTAGTACTCCTACCGGAGATATGTTAGTGGCGAACCAAGTGATTCGCAGTTGTCCGGTGATGGTTGAAGGCCATGGTTTGGAGGTAGATTTAATCCCCTTAGATATCTTTGAGTTTGATGTGATTTTGGGGATGGATTGGTTGTCCATGCACCATGCCTCCATAGACTGTTATAATAAGACAGTAGTTTTTCGGAGTCCAGGATTTCCTGAACTTACATTTCGGGGAGATCGTAGGGTATTACCCTATGGAGTGATATCAGCGTTAACAGCTGAGAGATTGTTGAGAAAAGGTTGTGAGGGTTACTTGGCTCATGTGATAGATGCTCGGAATACTTCGATGAGAGTGGAAGATATTCCTGTGGTGAGTGAATTCTCTGATGTGTTTCCAGATGATCTTCCAGGATTACCACCACACCGTGAGATTGAGTTCACAATCGAGCTTTTGCCAGGTACTCAACCTATCTCACAGGCACCGTACAGGATGGCACCGACAGAATTGCGAGAGTTAAAGACTCAATTGCAGGACTTGGTGAATATGGGATTTATTCGCCCAAGTGTTTCACCATGGGGTGCACCGGTACTATTTGTGAGGAAAAAGGATGGTGGTCTGAGATTGTGTATCGACTACCGACAGTTAAATAAAGTGACGGTGCGGAATAAGTATCCTTTACCAAGGATTGACGATTTATTTGATCAACTGAAAGGGGCAAAGTATTTTTCAAAAATTGACCTTCGATCCGGGTACCATCAGTTGAGAATCCGGGAAGAGGATGTTCAGAAAACAGCTTTCAGGACTCGGTATGGTCATTATGAGTTCCTGGTGATGCCCTTCGGGTTGACTAATGCCCCGGCAGCGTTTATGGATTTGATGAACAGAGTGTTCCAAAAGTATTTGGATCGATTTGTAATTGTGTTCATCGACGATATCTTGGTGTATTCAAGGAGTGCCAAGGCACATGAGAAGCACTTGAGGTTGGTGCTGAATATGCTTAGGAAAAAGCATTTGTTTGCCAAGTTCAGTAAATGCCAGTTTTGGTTGACCGAAGTTGGATTCTTGGGTCATGTGATTTCGGCTGACGGTATCAGCGTAGATCTCCAAAAAGTGGAGGCAGTGGCAAACTGGGAGCAACCGAGGACGGTGACAGAGATGAGGAGTTTTCTGGGTTTGGCAGGATATTATCGGCGGTTCGTAGAAGGATTTTCTACGATAGCAGGCCCATTGACTCGGTTGACTAAGAAAGGAGTCAAGTTTGACTGGGATGCTGATTGTGAGCAGAGCTTCCAGGAGCTAAAGAGAAGATTGACTTCTGCTCCAGTATTAACCCTTCCAGATGGTAACGGGGGTTTTGAGGTATATAGTGATGCATCATTGCAGGGTATTGGCTGTGTGCTGATGCAGCATGGGAAAGTGATAGCGTATGCTTCCAGACAACTTAAAACCCATGAGAGGAATTACCCCACACATGATTTGGAGTTGGCTGCAGTAGTGCATGCACTGAAAATATGGAGACATTACTTGTACGGGGAGACGTGTCGGATCTTCACCGACCATAAGAGTTTAAAGTACTTGTTCACCCAGAAAGACCTGAATTTGAGGCAGAGAAGGTGGCTTGAGCTGATAAAGGATTATGATTGTACTATTGAGTACCACCCAGGAAAAGCCAATGTTGTGGCAGATGCCTTAAGCAGGAAATCTATGGGATCTTTGGCCCATTTGCATACAGTCTACTTACCGTTATTGGTAGAGTTCCGTAGAGCAGGGATTGTACTGGACATGGATAGCCAGGGGGCTTTGTTGGCTAGTTTCCATGTGAGGCCTGTTCTGATTGATCGGATTATTGAGGCTCAACTCCAGGATCCTACGTTGTGCATTATCAGGATGGAGTTAGAGGCTGGAAACAGGCAGGACTATGCGGTTAGGGATGATGGAGCATTGGTTAAGGATGGACGGTTGTGCGTACCGAATGAGCTGGAGCTAAAGAGGGAAATTCTTAATGAGGCTCATAGTTCGGCTTACGCTATGCATCCAGGAGGTACCAAGATGTATCATACCCTAAGGAAACATTATTGGTGGACTGGGATGAAAAGAGAAATTGCTGAGTTTGTGAGTAGATGTTTGACATGTCAGCAAGTGAAAGCGGAGAGGCAGAAACCTTATGGGACACTGCAACCATTACCTATTCCGGAATGGAAGTGGGATCACATTACGATGGACTTTGTGTATAAACTTCCAAGGACACGGAAAGGACATGATGGGATATGGGTAATTGTGGATAGACTTACGAAGTCTGCACATTTCTTGCCAGTGCGAGAAGATTTTCGGATGAGTCGGTATGCCAAATTGTTCGTGGATGAGATCATACGGCTGCATCGAACTCCAGAGTCTATTGTTTCGGACAGGGATCCGAGATTTACCTCCAGGTTTTGGCGGAGTTTGCAGAAGGAATTTGGCACCACATTGCATTTCAGTACAGCCTTTCATCCTCAGACGGATGGTCAGTCTGAGAGAACAATCCAGGTTTTGGAGGATATGATGAGGGCTTGTGTACTACAGTTTAAAGGGAACTGGGATTCACACTTGTCTCTGATAGAATTCGCATATAATAACAGTTACCAGTCGAGTATCGGGATGTCACCTTTCGAGGCACTGTATGGGAGGCAGTGTAGAACACCTTTGTGTTGGAGTGAAATAGGTGAAAGAAGACTGTTAACACCTGAGTTGGTGGATTTGACTGAGGAAAAGATAAGGATCATCAGAGAAAGGTTGAAGATAGCTCAGGATCGCCAGAAGAGCTATGCAGACCGCAGAACCAGAGACCTTGAGTTTGAGGTTGGTGATTGGGTGTTCTTGAAACTATCTCCTTGGAAGGGAGTGGTACGTTTTGGTAGACGGGGAAAACTGAGTCCTCGCTACATTGGTCCATATGAGATTTTGGAGAGGATAGGACCAGTGGCATATCGTATTTCTTTACCCTCGGAATTATCCAGAGTTCATGATGTCTTTCATGTATCTTTGCTCCGGAAATATCTGTTTAATGAGTCTCATGTGTTGGAAGAGCAACCACTTGAGCTGAAAGACGATTTGACGTTTGAGGAGCAACCAGTGCAAATTCTGGATTGGAAGGAAAAGGTACTTCGCAGAAAGACTATTCCTCTAGTTAAAGTGTTGTGGAGGAACCATAACGTGGAGGAAGCCACGTGGGAAACTGAGGAACTAATGCGGGCACAGTATCCTCATTTATTTCATGATTAGGAATGAATTTCGGGGACGAAATTTCTTAAGGGGGGTAGATTGTAACAACCCGGACTTTTCATAATTGATTTTATGCAATTATTTTTATTAAATGACGATTTTACCCTTGGTCGGTAAAGGGCTTGGAAATCAAGTTTTATTTCGAGACACTTTTGGTGTTGTTTCGGGTACCGTTGCGTAGGTCTCGAACTCACGAGTTCGTAGACAGGCGGCACGCAGGAAACGGAGTTCGTATACGGAAGTTGTGGGTCTAGATGTGTAAGGGCATTTTGGTAATTTGCCATGGATGGGAGATATTTTAACCTCACTTATTTTACATCTTCATTTCATCTTATCTCCTTATCTGCACTCACTCATTCTCTCTGTAACAAAACAGAAAAACAAACACACCCATACATTGAACCCGAAACCGAAGAAAAACCAAAAGAGAAAACCAAAAGTCAACGACGGATTCAAGGCTTTAACTTCCCATTTGGATCAACTAATCGTATTCTACTCTTTCCCACGATCACAACCGTACCAACCATCGAAGGAGAGGACCACGGTGGAAGCCGAGCCGAGTAAAGGAAGTTTCGGATCTTTGGATCGATTTTCCGGCTTATAGAGGTACGTGTTTGATGTTTTGAGGTTATATTTGGATTCCTGGGTTTGAGTAGATAGATTTAGACGTAAAATTTGTGTAAAACGGTTGAGTTTTGAGGAAGTTGTAAAGCTTGGGAATTCGGTCGGAAATGGCGGATTCCGGCGAACCAGACGGCGGCGGAGGTGGCGGTCCGGTCATCTTCTCCGGCCAGCCTCCGGCGACGGTGACGGCGTCCGATTGTCTTCTCCGGCGAGTCATCGGTGACCGGTCGGGTCGAGTTGAACCGGTCGGGTCGAGTTGAACCGGGTCAGGTTGAGCCGAACCGGGTTGGACCGGTTCAGGCGCGTGGTACTGTAGCAGGCGCGTGACCGGCGCGTGAGGGCGCGTGGGCGCGTGTGCCGACCTTCCGGCGGCGCGTGGCGGCGCGTGGGGTCGAGGCTGACGTCACGGCGGCGCGTGGCAACTAGTTTCGGACGTTCTGAATCTGTTGGTACAGGTTTCAGGTTGATCGGACATCGTTTAGAGGTCGTTTTTAGTGTCCGAAGTTGCTGTGATTTTAGGAACAGCAAGGGTAGACTTCCCGAGGTTTAGGAAGTTGTTATATACGAGTCTTATTACTAGCCGGTAATCCCGATTGTTGTTTTTGACAGGCGATATCTTTCCGGGAACCTCAGAGGAACGAGTGAGACGGGATTGATCTAGCTTGAACAGGTTTGTGAGTGGACTTTGTTTTATAAACTGAATTGCATGCATCAAAATATCTTTGGTAAATACAGTTATGTATTGTGGCATTGAATTTCTGAATGTTAGAAATGATTTCTAGACATATGTTTTCCACTAATTCAGTTAAAGTATGATAGTCGAGATATGCCGACTGATATGATATGATAGTCGAGATATGCCGACTGATATGATATGATAGTCGAGATATGCCGACTGATATGATATGATAGTCGAGATATGCCGACTGATATGATATGATAGTCGAGATATGCCGACTGATATGATATGATAGTCGAGATATGCCGACTGATATGATATGATAGTCGAGATATGCCGACTGATATGATATGATAGTCGAGATATGCCGACTGATATGATATGATAGTCGAGATATGCCGACTTATATGATAAGATAGTCGAGATATGCCGACTGATATGATATGCTAGTCGAGAGATAGGCCGACTGATGTGATAGCATAGTACAGAGAGTTGTGATACAGTACTAGCACACCCCAAGGGATACCCTGGTGGCTAGTGGATGTGTCGATGATAGTGGATTTGAGATGTAATTGTCTAGGTGGAAAATAAATGATTTTGAACATGAAAATGCCGGTGATTTAAAGATGATGTTTTTATAACATGAATTGTTTATGTGATGCATGCATGGTTTTATAAATGGAGGGGGAAAAAGGTAATATTCCTTGGAAAGCGTTTTATAAACGATTATTTTTGTCCACTCACAACTTTTGTGTTTAAACCCCCTTCAGGCCGTAGAGTTGACGAGGACAGTATCTCGAGGCAGAGGCATTAGCACTTCCGCTACGCTGTATAGTTGTACTTGAGTAGGATATCTAATTGGTACATTGATCCTACTTAGACGCTCTGATATTCTTGTATTTGGTTGATATTTACTTACGGGAATTTTAAGTGCTTAAATCCCTTGTCTGACAAGAGAAATTATTTATTGTTATTATATTATATGCTAAGGATTGAAGGGTATTTGGGAACCTTTCCTTAGGTTGTCAGACGGGATCAGGGTTCTTCCCGGGTTTCGAGGGGAAATTCGGGACGGGTCCTGACATAAAATATCTTCTCCCAAATCAAAATTACCAAAATGCCCTTGCACATCTAGACCCATAACTTCCGTCCACGAACTCCGTTTTCCGTGTGCCGCCTGTCTACGAACTCGTGAGTTCGAGACCTACGCAACGGTATCCAAAACACCACCAAAAGTGTCTCGAAACAAAACTTGATTTCCAAGCCCTTTACCGACCAAGGGTAAAATTGTCATTTTACAAAAATAATTGCATAAACCCAATAATTAAAATTCCGGGTTGTTACAAGAATATATAAGGAGAAAGAAATAGAAAGAAGAAAGAGAGAAGAATGAGGAGAAAGTAAAAGAAAGAAGAAGGAGAAATCCAGAAGAATAAAGGAGAAGAAAGAAGAAAAAAAGAATAAAGGAAAAGAAAACAGACGGAGAAACGGAACAGAAGAAAGAAGAAGAAGAAAAAGAAAAGAAAAAAGAAAAATAATTAATTTTTTAAGAATAATTTAAAATAATTTGTTACCATGTGGTACCAATATTATTTATTTTAAATTAAATTGTGGGTCCCAAACGTGACATATCAGCACTTAACGGAATTTTTAACGGAATAATTAACGGTAGAGTTAAATTGTTACTTTTTAAAGAGTTCATAGTACGTAAATGCAAGATTTGAAACGTTAAGTATAATTCTGAAACTTAATATAAAACACAAGGTATTAAAATGAAATTTGCTCATATTTAAATTGTATACCTAAATTATCAAAACACATCATTTAAATACTCACTATTAATTAAGGAATTAAATGATTAGTTGACAATTAAAATTTTTATTTATTTTTTTTGCTGATTTGGACTTATGCAACAAGGCCGACCAGTAAGAACGAGGAGATGTTTCAAAGATGTTTGGGCTCTTGAAAGAGGAGGAAGGAAACGATGTACCCCTCCACCTATTGCAAACCTTCGCCGCCGACAACAGCCCAGGCGGAGGCAATCTCTTCAAAATTTCCCCGACTGCTCGCGGACAAACAGCCCGACTTTGAAGCACCGCGCGGGCATCTACTTCATCGAGGTCGAGAACTCGCAAGTAAAAATCGAAAGCCTGACTTGCTAGTTTTCAAGCCCTTGGCTCAACCTCCAAGACTGATTTGTACAATTGTACGGTCACTCAAGGTCTTAGAGTGTAATAATGTCTTCATGCCATAATTGAAATTGGGTACCAGGCCATAATTTCCATCGCTTATTGTTTAAGTAGCAATGGGTTACTAAATTATTGCTATGATTGATTTTGCGCTTTTGTTTGATTTAGTTACAACTCGAGAGTGGACCTTGGCGATTTTCATTGCACCTTTATCATGTTCATTGTAGCGGAGGAAATCAACGATCGTTGGGAGGCGGAGCTGCCAATAGAAGAAAGAACAGAGTTTGGATGAGGAAGAAAATGGGCGGATATATTTTATCTAAGGATTTGGTGCTTATTGCGGCCTAATGGATCGAACACGATTCCGATCCGAGTTCCATTTGATAATCCTTTGTGAATCTCCATAATATTAAGGTTTTTTACTCAAAATGCCCCCTAAACTTTACATTAAGTCTTAATTTGCCCCCTGAATCTAATATAGTGCCAATGTCCCCCTTGAAGCCCCTTTATTGTCTCAATATGCTCTAATTCTGTCTTCTTAACAATTCTACCTCTAAAGGATAAAACGGTCAATTTGTGCAATTATGTTTTCTTAACACATTAATTATTAATAATTTAAAAAAAGAAGAAAGAAAACTATTAAAATAATAAATAAATAAATCATTCTAATCCTTTTCATTCATCTCCTTCCCTGCACCCTCCCAAATCTCCAATTGTTGTCGGACCTCCCCTTCGTCGCCAGCCAACCTTCTTCCCCAGAAGGAAGAAAATGCTTCACGATTGAGGAGGACTCTTCAATCTCTAATTTTCTATAAATTAGAGAATTCAGTAAAAATGGACTCTTCAATAAAAAATTTAATGTATTTCGATCAAAAAGGATAGATTTTTTGCTCCCAAGTTATTCGAATTTTGAACGTGAACAAAAACATTCGCCTTTACACCCCAAATCAAAAACTTTCTTTTTCCACGGAGAATAATTGAGTGAAACTTTTCCAGGAACATAGAACCGCAATGAAAATTTCAAAAAGTGAAAAGAGGAAAAAAGATGCACAGCTCAAAGGGATTCGAGAGCAATATGACGGTCGTCCAAGCAATCAAGGACTTCACCTTCCCACATCCTGAAGACGCCACACAAATCCCCTACGTCTCCATCTTCTTCTCTGCCATGAAAGTTCTGGAGCTTGGCCGCCAACTTTCCTTGCGTCTGCAACGCCACAGTCGAGCACAACACGTCGAACTCGACGACCGCCATTCCACTCCCCTCCAAAAGCCTATCATTTTCCTCATCCTTATCCTCCACCGTCTTCAGAACCGTCTCTTGCTTCTCCAAATCCCCCATTTCCAAACCCCAAAACTAGAAAAAGTTCTAGGGTTTTCCTTCCTCGCTTCGTTTCTCTGTCATCTCGTCATCCCCTATGCATTTTTGCTTTTCTTTATTCAATGAATGCGATTCTCAATTTTATGATTGAATATATTAAATTTTTTATTGAATAGTTCATTTTTACTGAAATCTCTAATTTATAGAAAATTAGAGATTGAAGAGTCCTCTTGAATCGTGAAGCATTTTCTTCCTTCTGGAGAAATAGGTTGGTTGGCGACGAAGGGGAGGTCCGACAACAATTGGAGATTTGGGAGGGTGCAGGGAAGAAGATGAATGTTCTTAATTAAAATTATTAATAATTAATGTGTTAAGAAAATAGAATTATACAAATTGACCATTTTATCCTTCAATTAGCGGTAGAATTGTTAAGAAGATGGAATTGGGGCATATTGAGACAATAAAGGGGTTTTAAGGAGTACATTGACACAATATCATGTTCAAGGGGCAAATTGAGATTTAGGGTGAGATTCAGGGACATTTTGAGTAAAAATCCTAATAATAAACAAAGAGTCATCAAAATCATTTGGTAGAAAAAGATTTGCCAATCAAATTTCTTTTTATTATATAAATGCTTAATTGGAGTCCAAGTATTCAAAAAGAAAGCTTTTAAAATTACCATCTCACCGTTTAACATTTTGAATTGAGTAATGGAGGATAATTAGATGATCATTTATGTATGCAATGAAAATATTTTATAATTTTAGGAGAAATCGAAATTCACCACCCAATAGTTTGGGGGTTTTATGATCCTTGTCGAGGAACTAATTGAATTTAGAAGTCGCCCTCTACCTCCGATCACGGGAACAAGATATGCGTGAGGTAGCGAATGGATGAGAAAGGGGGAGTCGTCCGAAAAACAGAACTTTGAAAACCCAAGGTCCTAGATGAACAAAATTTTGATTCTAATTTGTTCATTAATTATTATTCGAATCTACTTTTTCTTTGTGTTTTTAAATTTAGCTCTCAACAAAATCCACTAACTGGTGCTAATAGTCTTCAACAAAATTTACTTCTTTGGAAATTGTGAGTTTTCATGGAAACCTGCTTAATCGAAGAAGATCGGTGGTTTGGGTTCCTAATTAATCGGAGAAGATGGTGTTTTGGGTTTGGCGGTAGGCTACTCACAATTTTTTACTAGCAAATTACACTTTAGTAGTTTGTGTTTTACATCAAGTTTCAAACTTATACTTAACGTTTCAAATGTTATATTTACGCATTCTGATATCTTTAAAATATAACAACGTAGCTACATTATTAACTATTCCGTTAAAATTTTATTAAATGCTAACATATCACGTTTGGAATTCATAACTTAATTTAAAATAAATGACATAGGTTCCAAACGTACAGAAAAAATATTTCTTAAAAAATTAAATTTTTTCTTTTCTTTTCTTTTGTCTTCATCTCGGCTTCTCCTTCTTTCTTTTCCTTTCTTCTTGTCGGTTTCTTCTTTTTCTTTCTTTTTCTTTGTTCTTCTCTTTTTTCATTAAAAGAAAAGGAAGGGTAAGGCAGGGATTATGAGAAAAAAATTCAAGTGGGTGTTTTCGTAATATTCGGGTGGCAATAAGCTTGGGACAAATGTCTCAACACCACGTCTTTTTTATACGACATTCTTTTTTTAAATTTATTTCTTAGAATAATAATGCTTATTTTTGAATAATTTGGGACAAAAAACACCTATAACATTATTTATATAAAATACCTTGTCTTGAGAAATACCATAATATTATTTATATAAAAAATTCATTAATTAAAAATCTCAAAATTTTACTTCGTCGTTGATACTTTGGCCTTTTTTGGGCACTCAAAAGATAGAGCTCATGTATGTGTAGGTTCATATGATCCATCTCGCAGCTTTTAAAGCTCTCATATTTGATCATGTGAATCTTAGATTCCCGTTTGAGTTTCTTTTTTAATTTTTCTTCTTTTAGTATAAAAAAAGATAACCCTATTTTTTTAGATAAAAATATATTTGTAAAATAATCCCTCCTTCTTTTATTATATTATTTTCTCCAAATGAATATCAGAAAAGTTCAGAACTACGTCTATTGTTATCAATTTTCGAAACACAATATGCTACCCCATTGAAATTTGGGGGTCGATGAATAACCAGTATATCAGTATATGTATATATCCACTTCTTGTATAGTGCATGGAAAAATGTAGAAGCTACTGTATATATGGTGTGGTAGGGTACAAATTAAATTTTGGGTATGTCCCATTATCATTTGATCGGGCGGCTGAAGACGTACCAAAGTAAAGATATAACCACAGCAACACAACGCATCCAATCCATTGGCAATAAATAATGGAATCAAGCGCACATCCATGGGTGGGCCACTGGGCCCAAACCAAAACAAGAACACGTACGGTGGACCCACAGGGCGATGTTGACGTGTCAAAATCAGAGGCGTAGGAATTATAGGGTTGCATTATTAAACTGACACACGTGATTATTGTAATCAGGGCTCTCCTTTATTTAGACTTTGGGGGGCGGTGGCCCTCAGGGTTGGGGTTGGGGTTGCGTACTGCGGCACCACAGTGCATCAGAATGCTGGCCCAGCGGGACCCGCAGCGGAGGGGCTGACTGACTCGAACTACATAGCGTTAAGCTCCGTTGGTGGAGGGCGGCGGGGTGATTTCACGTTGTCGTCACTCGCGATCCGCAAGGCGAAGAAGGCGATCGGTCTCGATTCACGCGCCTTGTTTGTTTCTGCCAACCACTGTATGATAAACCTAAATCATTTTCAAGAAAAAGTGAGTGAGTGTGTGTGTGAGTAAAAAGTCTATACACTTTGGTTTCAAAATTAAAAAAAAAGAACTCACTGCTCGCAAGTTGGATTTTATTTCAATTTTCCTTCGAAACTTGTGGTTAATTTGATTTGATTCAAATGGGTCAGTCCTTTTTTCTCTTTTTTGTCTTTCTTTTTCTTTTTCTTTTTTGTGGTATTGTCTTTTGGATGTGCTCCATCTCAAAAATGAAGAATTATTTATCGTCATTAATTGATCAAGAATTTATCACGGTGCTTTTCTTTCTAATGATGTTTAGAATTAATTAATTGATCAAGAATTATTTTTTGTGGTATTGTCTTTTGGATGTTATTGTGGTGATTCATTTTAATTATGGTAAGCATATTTGTATATATCACTTAACTGTTTGATTTCATAATGATGTTAATTTTATACCAATGAACTAATTACTCAATTGGATTCACTGCATCAAATAATAGTATAAGATAACCGTTCATTTTATAATTTCTCTTTCAAATATCTTTCTTATCAAAATTCATCTAAACTTATAATTATTTGGTTATCTAACATGCATCATAGTCAAATACATAAACGAACAAGCCCATTGAATACCACAATAAATTTTATTACTAATAATTAAATGATCAAACGATTGTAGATTGTGAATGAAATTTTGTAAAGATGATCGTTAAAAAATGAATTACAAAATAAATTATTAGATTGTAATTATTTGGAGTCCAATTAAATGGTTAATTCCATATTATGAAATCAACTAGTTAATTTTTTAGTATTTTAATATATATATATATATATATATATATATATATGGTGTAAAGTAAATTATCTTATTTACATATATATGTGGACTTTTTTTTTTTGGTATGAAAATGAGGGTAGTCTATCACTAATATTACTATTTTATTGTATTTGTTACGTTTCAAATATGACTAACATTAAAAGATAATAATAATTTATATTTACATTGACTTCAGTAATTAATAGTTACCTTAATGAAATACAAAGATCAAAATTGAGATTTTTTTTGTTCTGTAACGAAAATTGAGATGTTTAAGTTTTGTAATTTATACAAACAAAAGAATCATGTAGTTCAATTTGATGACTATTTATTTATTTTCGTGAGAAAGGAAACCACAGAAGCAAAAAAAAAACTACACAATAGCCCTTGGCAGGCTTACCACCCAAACGATCCTCCTCAAGTAGTTTGATGACTATTTATTTGGACATGGAACCGCTTATTCTTTTTAGGATAATACTTGCATTTTATTGTGATGGTATCTCAATGTACTATTATTTCGATTTTTATAATTGTCATTCTGCATATATCATAATCAAAATCGTTCAATTCCTAAATCATCTTTTCAAGATCATTTACGCAAAAAATTAATGAAATTAGATATCACTTAGCCATTCATATGTATCAACTAAATGGACGGTCGCCGTAAGGATCTTAATTATTCCCAGAAGCATCGATTTATTTTATACATATGAATGGTTAAACGACTTTCAATCTTGTTGATTTTTTACGGAGATGATCTCTAAATGATGATTTAGATAATGAACAATTTTAAGTATAATATATGTAACGAAAATTAGATAAATTGAAAAGGTGGTACGATGAGGAACCACAAGGGTGAGATGCAAGTATTTTCCTTCTTTTTATTCCTCACTACGGGTGACTTTACAACTGAATAACAAATTGGCACATGTATGTGCGAGATATTTTTATATTACATGATACTGCGTGCGACTTTAAATACACTTAAATTTATTGTATACCCACATGTTAATCTGCATTGTTTTAATATATAGATTGTGAACACAATTGTTTTTTAAAACAAATGAAAAAAGAAAACCAATGTAAAATGACGCTAGTAGTTCCGTGTTCGTGGAGTTTAGGTTACTTTGGTAACTAAAAAACAAAGTGAATGTGGGTATGTGGGTATGTGGAAGAAAATATAACTAAAGAATGCCCTTATGAAGTTATAATAACCAAAATCAAAGAATCTGATAATGTTGATGGCTTTAAAAATCCAAAAATGTTACACCAACTAAATATTTATATCTTTTAATTTCAATATCAATTTTTTAAAAGCACGGACCAGAAATTAAAGTAATTCGATAATTTAATTAAGGAAAAGACGATTTTACCCTCAATTTCGGAGGGGTTCATAAGTCAGTTTTTGGCTGGCAATACTTTTGAAAGTTTTTCTTGGGTCGTTGCGTAGGTCTCGAACTCATGAGTTCGTAGACAGGCAGCACATGGAAAACGGAGACCCGTTGAGAACATTGTGGGTCTAAAACCTTCAGGGGCAGTTTGGTCATTTTAGAAAATTCCAATATTAAGTGGATATTTTTCTCTCTCTCCAAGAGACTCTGCTCAGACCGATCTCAGACTCTCTCTCCCTCTCCTCCCTCGAACACTCTCTCTCCTAGTGCGAGCATCGCTCATCTCCTCCACCATCGACCCATTTTAGGGTCGATTCGACCCAAACGAAGGCTAAGGATGGAATCTGTCAGGACCCGTCCCGAATTTCCCCTCGAAACCCGGGAAGAACCCTGATTCCGTCTGACAACCTAAGGAAAGGTTCCCAAATACCCTTCAATCCTTAGAAATTATAATAATAATAATAATAAATACTTTCACTTGTCAGACAAGGGATTTAAGCACTTAAAATTCCCGTAAGTAATTACCAACCAAATACAACATAATATCAGAGCGTCTAAGTAGGATCAAGATACAAATTAGATATCCTACTCAAGTACAACTACACAGCGCAGCCGAGAGTGCTAATGCCTCTGCCTCGAGATAATGTACGCGTCAACTCTACTGCCTGAAAGGTTTAAACACAAAAGTTGTGAGTGGACAAAAATAATCGTTTATAAATCATTTTTCAAGGAATATTACCTTTTTGCCCCTCCATTTATAAAACCATGCATGCATCACATAAACAGTTCATGTTATAAAAACATCATCTTTAAATCACCGGCATTTCCCTTTCTCTTTAAAACCACTCAGTAGGACTCACACAAAATCCATATAAGGAAAACACATTGTGATCCACAATCTGGTTTGAAAATCATCCTCAAAGTAATTCAAAATCATTTAATTCAACCTAGACACATAATATCTCAAATCCATTGTTCCCGACACATCCACTAGCCACCAGGGTATCCCTTGGGGTGTGCTAGTCCTGTATCACAACTCCCTGTACTATGCATAGACACTCTTGCGACCCGACGGAGTCAAAACTCTATAATGCCAGAGTCGGAGCACTCAAAAAACCAACGGAGCAAAACTGTCGACGTTAGTCGGAGAATCAATCACCAATTATATTGGAGGTTCACTGGGTTCACCGCTAATAACGGATCCTCGTCCCGGGTCCTGGCCTCCCTCAAATCAGAGTTTATCTTAGAGGTTCACCAGGTTCACCGCTAATAACGGATCCTCGTCCCGGGTCCTGGCCTCCCTCACATATAACCAAATCCGATAAACTCATACAATAGGTTCAAAACCCAAATCATTGACTCAATAATTTCCTCGTCAAAACGATATCAAAACTGAGTCAAAAAACCATGATATTTCTCAAATCACACTTTAATCGAAGTAGTGGAAAACATGTGTCTAGTAATCATTTCTAAAATCCAGAAATTCAATGCCACAATACATAACAGTATTTACACAAAGATATTTTGATGCATGCATTTCAGTTTATAAAACCAAAGTCCACTCACAAACCTGTTCAGGCTAGCTCAATCCCGTCTCGCTCGTTCCTCTGAGGTTCCCGGAATAATATCGCCTGTCAAAAATAACAATCAGGATTACCGGCTAGTAATAAGACTCTTATATAACAACTTCCTAACCTCGGGAAGTCTACCCATGCTGTTTCTAGAAAACACAGCAGCTTCGGACACTAAAAACAACCTCTAAACTATGTCTGATCAACCTGAAACCTATACCAACAGATTCAGAACGTCGAAAACAAGTTGCCACGCGTCGCCGTGACGTCAGACTCGGCCCCACGCGCCCACGCGCCCTCACGCGCCGGTCACGCGCCTGCTACAGTGTCCACGCGCCTGGACCGGTCCAACCCGGTCCGGCTCAACTTGACCCGATCTAACTCGACCCGACCGGTTTACTCAACCCGGCCGATTCACTCAACCTGACCGATTCAACTCGACTCGATCGATTTAACTCGACCTGACCGGTTCAACTCGACCCGACCGGTCACCGGTTACTCGCCAGAGAAGACGACTGGACTGCCGTCGCCATCGCCGGAAGCTGGCCGGAGAAGATGACCGGACCGCCACCTCCGATGCCGTCTGGTTCGCCGGAATCCCCCATTTCCGACCGAAACTCCAAGCTTTACAACTTCCTCAAAACTCTACCGTTTTACACATATTTTACGTCTAAATCTATCTACTCGAACCCAGGAATCCAAATATAACCTTAAAACATCAAACAAGTACCTGTGTAAGCCGAAAAATCGCTCGAAAGATCCGAAACTTCCTTTACTCGGTTCGGCTTCCACCGTGGTCCTCTCCTTCGATGGTTGGTACGGTTGTGATCGTGGGAATGAGTAGAACATGATTAGTTGATCAAAACGGGAAGCTAAAGCCTTGAATCCAACGTTGACTTTATGGTTTCTCTCTTAGTGTTTTCGCACGGTTTCGGTTCGGTTTCGGGTGTGTTTCACAGAGAGAGAGAAGGAGATGAAGATGAAATGGATCAGATTAGTCTGATTTGGGTAACAAAATATCTCCCTCCAAGGAAAATTACCAAAATGCCCTTGCACATCTAGACCCATAACTTCCGTCAACGAACTCCGTTTCCTGCGTGCCGCCTGTCTACGAACTCGTGAGTTCAAGACCAACGTAACGGTATCCAAAACACCACAAAAACGGTCTCGAAACAAAACTTGATTTCCAAGCCCTTTACCGACCTAGGGTAAAATCATCATTTTACAAAAATAATTGCAAAACTCAATAATTAAAATTCCGGGTTGTTACAATCTACCCTCCTTAAGAAATTTCGTCCTCAAAATTTATTCCTAACCATGGAACAATTGAGGATATTGTGCCCGCATTAGTTCCTCAGTTTCCCACGTGGCTTCCTCCACGTTATGATTCCTCCATAACACTTTAACTAGAGGAATAGTCTTTCTATGAAGCACATTTTCCTTCCAATCCAGAATTTGCACTGGCAAGAAATGTGCAGACTTCGTAAGTCTATCAACAATTACCCATATCCCATCATGTCCCTTCCGTGTCCTTGGAAGTTTATACACAAAATCCATCGTAATGTGATCCCACTTCCATTCTGGGATAGGTAATGGTTGCAGTGTCCCATAGGGTTTCTGTCTCTCTGCTTTCACTTGCTGACATGTCAAACATCTACTCACAAACTCAGCAATTTCTCTTTTCATCCCAGTCCACCAATAGTGTTTCCTTAGGGTATGATACATCTTGGTACGTCCTGGATGCATAGCGTAAGCCGAACTATGAGCCTCATCAAGAATTTCCCTTTTTAGCTCCAGCTCATTCGGTACGCACAACCGTCCAGCCTCCAACTCTATCCTGATAATGCACAATGTAGGATCCTGGAGTTGAGCTTCAATAATCCGATCAATCAGAACAGGCCTCATATGGAAACTAGCCAACAAACCCCCCTGGCTATCCTTGTCCAGTACAATCCCTGCTCTACGGAACTCTACCAGCAACGGTAAGTAGACTGTATGCAAATGGGCCAAAGAACCCATAGACTTCCTGCTCAAGGCTTCTGCCACAACATTGGCTTTTCCTGGGTGGTACTCAATAGTACAATCATAATCCTTTATCAACTCAAGCCACCTTCTCTGCCTCAAATTCAGGTCCTTCTGGGTGAACAAGTACTTTAAACTCTGATGGTCGGTGAAGATCCGACACGTCTCCCCGTATAAATAATGTCTCCATATTTTCAGTGCATGCACCACTACAGCCAACTCCAAATCATGTGTAGGGTAATTCATCTCATGGGGTTTAAGTTGTCTGGAAGCATACGCTATCACTTTCCCATGCTGCATCAGCACACAGCCAATACCCCGCAATGATGCATCACTATATACCTCAAATCCCCCGTTACCATCTGGAAGGGTTAATACTGGAGCAGACGTCAACCTTCTCTTTAGCTCCTAAAGGCTCTGTTCACAATTAGCATCCCAGTCAAACTTGACTTCTTTCTTAGTCAACCGAGTCAATGGACCTGCTATCGTAGAAAATCCTTCTACGAACCGCCGATAATATCCTGCCAAATCCAGAAAACTCCTCACTTCTGTCACTGTCCTCGGTTGTTCCCAGTTTCCCCCTGCCTCCACTTTTTGGAGATCTACGCTGATACCCTCAGCCGAAATCACATGACCCAAGAATCCAACTTCGGTCAACCAAAACTGGCATTTACTGAACTTGGCAAACAATTGCTTTTTCCTAAGCATATTCAACACCAACTTCAAGTGCTTCTCATGTGCCTTGGCACTTCTTGAATACACCAAGATATCGTCGATGAACACAATTAAAAAAAGATCCAAATACTTTTGGAACACTCTGTTCATCAAATCCATAAACGCTGCCAGGACATTAGTCAACCCGAAGGGCATCACCAGGAACTCATAATGACCATACCGAGTCCTGAAAGCTGTTTTCTGAACATCCTCTTCCCGGATTCTCAACTGATGGTACCCGGATCGAAGGTCAATTTTCGAAAAATACTTTGCCCCTTTCAGTTGATCAAATAAATCGTCAATCCTTGGTAGAGGATACTTATTTCGTACCGTCACTCTATTTAACTGCCGGTAGTCGATACACAATCTCATACCACCATCCTTTTTCCTCACAAATAATACCGGCGCACCCCATGGTGAAACACTTCGGCGAGCATCGAACACTCTCTCTCCCAGTGCGAGCATCACTCATCTCCTTCACCATCGACCCCTTTTGGGGTCGATTCGACCCAAACGAAGGCTAAGGATGGAATCTGTCAGGACCCGTCCCGAATTTCCCCTCGAAACCAGGGAAGAACCCTGATCCCGTCTGACAACCTAAGGAAAGGTTCCCAAATACCCTTCAATCCTTAGAAATTATAATAATAATAATAAATACTTTCACTTGTCAGACAAGGGATTTAAGCACTTAAAATTCCCGTAAGTAATTACAAACCAAATACAACATAATATCAGAGCGTCTAAGTAGGATCAAGATACAAATTAGATATCCTACTCAAGTACAACTACAAAGCGCAGCTGAGAGTGCTAATGCCTCTGCCTCGAGATAATGTACGCGTCAACTCTACTGCCTGAAGGGGGTTTAAACGCAAAAGTTGTGAGTGGACAAAAATAATCGTTTATAAATCATTTTCCAAGGAATATTACCTTTTTGCCCCTCCATTTATAAAACCATGCATGCATCACATAAACAGTTCATGTTATAAAAACATCATCTTTAAATCACCGGCATTTCCCTTTCTCTTTAAAACCACTCAGTAGGACTCACACAAAATCCATATAAGGAAAACACATTGTGATCCACAATCTGGTTTGAAAATCATCCTCAAAGGAATTCAAAATCATTTAATTCAACCTAGACACATAATATCTTAAATCCACTGTTCCCGACACATCCACTAGCCACCAGGGTATCCCTTGGGGTGTGCTAGTCCTGTATCACAACTCCCTGTACTATGCATAGACACTCTCGCGACCCGACGGAGTCAAAACTCTACAATGCCAGAGTCGGAGCACTCAACAAACCAACGGAGTAAAACTCTCGACGTTAGTCGGAGAATCAATCACCAATTATATTGGAGGTTCACTGGGTTCACCGCTAATAACGGATCCTCGTCCCGGGTCCTGGCCTCCCTCGAATCAGAGTTTATCTTAGAGGTTCACCAGGTTCACCGCTAATAACGGATCCTCGTCCCGGGTCCTAGCCTCCCTCACATATAACCAAATCCGATAAACTCATACAACAGGGTCAAAACCCAAATCAATGACTCAATAATTTCCTCGTCAAAATGATATCAAAACTAAGTCCAAAAACCATGATATTTCTCAAATCACACTTTAATCGAAGTAGTGGAAAACATGTGTCTAGTAATCATTTCTAAAATCCAGAAATTCAATGCCACAATACATAACAGTATTTACACAGATATTTTGATGCATGCATTTCAGTTTATAAAACCAAAGTCCACTCACAAACCTGTTCAAGCTAGCTCAATCCCGTCTCGCTCGTTCCTCTGAGGTTCCCGGAACAATATCGCCTGTCAAAAACAACAATCGGGATTACCGGCTAGTAATAAGACTCTTATATAACAACTTCCTAACCTCGGGAAGTCTACCCATGCTGTTTCTAGAAAACACAGCAGCTTCGGACACTCAAAACGACCTCTAAACTATGTCCGATCAACCTGAAACCTGTACCAACAGATTCAGAACGTCGAAAAATAGTTACCACGCGAGGCCGTGACGTCAGACTCGGCCCCACGCGCCGCCGGAAGGTCGGCACACGCGCCCACGCGCCCTCACGCGCCGGTCACGCGCCTGCTACAGTGTCCACGAGCCTGGACCAGTCCAACCAGGTCCGGCTCAACCTGACCCAATCCAACTCGACCCGACCGGTTCACTCAACCCGACCGGTTCACTCAACCCGACCGGTTCGCTCAACCTGACCGGTTCACTCAACCCGACCGGTTCAACTCGACTCGACTGGTTCAACTCGACCCGACCGGTCACCGGTAACTCACCGGAGAAGATGACCGGACTGCCGTCGCCGTCGCTGGAAGCTGGTCGGAGAAGATGACCGGACCGCCACCTCCGCCGCCGTCTAGTTCACCGGAATCCCCAATTACCGACCTAAACTCCAAGCTTTACAACTTCCTCAAAACTCAACCGTTTTACACAAATTTTACGTCTAAATCTATCTACTCGAACCCAGGAATCCAAATATAACCTTAAAACATCAAACACGTACCTGTGTAAGCCGGAAAATCGATCGAAAGATCCGAAACTTCCTTTACTCGGTTCAGCTTCCACCGTGGTCCTCTCCTTCGATGGTTGGTATGGTTGTGATCGTGGGAGGAAGTAGAACACGATTAGTTGATCAAAATGGGAAGATAAAGCCTTGAATCCAACGTTGACTTTATGGTTTCTCTCTTGGTGTTTTCGCACGGTTTCGGTTCGATTTCCGGTGTGTTTCACAGAGAGAGAGAAGGACATGAAGATGAAATGAAGATGAAAATGAAATGGATCAGATTAGTCTGATTTGGGTAACAAAATATCTCCCCTCCAAAGAAAATTACCAAATGCCCTTGCCCATCTAGACCCATAACTTCCGTCCACGAACTCCGTTTCCTACGCCTGTCTACGAATTCATGAGTTCAAGACCTACGCAACGATATCCAAAACACCACAAAAAGTGTCTCGAAACAAAACTTTATTTCCAAGCCCTTTACCGACCAAGGGTAAAATCGTCATTTTACAAAAATAATTGCATAAACCCAATAATTAAAATTCCGGGTTGTTACAGAATCCCCTCGACCTCGCGAGCGTTTTAGTGTCAGTTCGATTCTCAATCACCACCAGAGACGGCGGTTCGATGGTTGGAGATCAAGCTGAAACTTTCCTTGGATTTTCCGACCAATCGAGGTATGTTTTCTCACTTCTAAACTTAGATTTGGACTCCTGGGAAGGAGTAGATGAATTTGCACGGGTGGATCGGGAAAAATGGTGGAGTAAGGAGGAATCTGGGGAGCTTGGAGTCTCGGTCATTAATGGCAGATTCCAACCACCGTTGACGGTGGCGTAGACGGTAGTCCGGTCATCTTTTCCGGCAAGAATTCCCAAATTCAGGCCACCGGAGACGGCGGCTACGGTGGTGGTCCGGTTTTCACCCCCGGCAAACTCCGATGACATGTACGAACTGCGGTTGCTGATGTGGCATCCCATCTGGCAGCCATGTGGCAACACAGTCAGCGTCTAGTCAGTAGTTTGATGACCGTTGGGTCAACTGACGCCATCAGGGTTTGACGGAATATGCTGACGACGTTAGCATATTCTGTCAAAAGGTAACGGCGTTATGACAGAACCCTAATGCCATTAGTTTGGACGGAATATTCTGATTCCGTCTTGATATTCCGTCAGGTACGACGGAATATTCCGTCAGAGCGACGGAATATTTCTCCATGACAGTACAGACGCGCGTGGCAGCACGTTGGGGGCACGTGGTCGGCGTGTGGCGCTTGGTCTGACCTTCTACCAACGCTTGGCGTTGAATGGGTGGCTTCCCGACCCACGGCGGCGGGTGTCTAGGGTTTTGGAGAATTTCGGATCGGATTTTGACGGTTTTGAGGCCGTTGGAGTCAGTTTAGACCCCCGTTTGAGTAATTCCAACTATATGGACGACCACGGAGCGGGTTTTGGCTCGCATATGGGAGGTGGAGGGTTTCAGGGAGCTGGGTTATTCCTTGGGGCTAGGGCTTCCTTGAGTTGGTACTTTGGATATACTGTTAACGGATTGAGTTTCTGGGATTACGTGGCATACATACCTCTATGTGTTATGTTATACCATGGATCTGAGGTATGTTATGGAAGATTCCATCAAGCTATTGGATTATTGAGCTACGGCTCAAGATGAGCCAGGATATTGAGCTACGGCTCAGGATGAGCCGGGATATTGAGCTACGGCTCAGGATGAGCCGGGATATTGAGCTACGACTCAGGATGAGCTGGGATATTGAGCTACGGCTCAGGATGAGCCGGGATATTGAGGTACGGTTCGAGTTGAGCTGGGATAACTGGTACGACTCAGGATCAGCCGGAATATTGAACTACGACTAAGAATAAGCCAGGATATTTAGGTACGGCTCGAGTTGAACCGGGATATCTGGAACGGCTCGGGATTAGCCAGGATAGTGAGCTATTACGAATCAGCTGGGATATCGAGTTACGACTCGGGGTGCTCAGGATGAGATGAGATATTGAGTTATGCCTCAGGATGAACCGGTATATCGAGTTACGACTTGGGGTGCTTAAGATAAGCCGGGATATCGAGTTACGACTTGGGGTAAGTTAGTGAAACTCAATTCAACCAAGCCTGGTGGGTGGTGTGAACGGTGACCCTGATTGACGAGTTGTTGACGGTTCACACGAGGGTGACACGCCTGTTGTCTTGTTTGCTTGCGGAGGAGGTCCTCTGAGGTAGTTTGTGAACTACTGGTCTATCCTTTGTCTGACAGGTAGGTGAAGGTCAATCAGGTACATAGGAGGTTTTGTTGGAACCCCTGTAAAGTTCATTTGATGTTTCCAAAGATTAAGTGTATTTCAGGTATTAACTTTTGTGGTTAAAAGCTGTCAGACGAGAGCAGGGCTTTGTGCGGATTTCGAGACAAAATTCAAAAAGGTTCCGATCAATTTGGTATCAGAGCTCTAGGTTTAACTTCCTGGAAAACGCACACTTGTGCGAATTTTGAGATGAAATTCGAGAAGGTTCCTTTCTTGTCAACGTGATGCCTCCGAGACGTTTGTCTTTTCAACGACCTAGAACTGAGGGAGGTGGAGAGTTAGGAGTCATGATATGCACGGGCGAGGTAGGCGTCGCCGTTGCTAGTGAGTGGACTTTGGTTTTGAAAATTATAATGCATGTATAAAGGTATATTTGAATAAATTCTTGTTACCTATTATTTTTGGTAAATTCTGGAATTGTCAAGTATTATGCGAATAAATTATTACTGGACACGGGCTTTCAATAATTATTGGGAAATGACATTTTGGACTATGGTCCGACTTTATGGTTTCGGGTTTTATATGGTTTGACTTGATTGATTTTGAATTTTGGTCGAGTTCATAATTTTGAGTTTAAAACCCGGTGTTTCAATGAATTTGTCTTAGGCCAAGGAATAAGGATTGCAAAACATGGATCTAAATTACTGTCCCCGAGGGTCAAAGTTTTCTCCACCAGATCATTGAGGCGACCTCCGGCTCGGGATTCCATTCGGGGAGCGGAGAGTCAGGTTTATGATATTTTGTGTCCATGTTGCTTTCATGGTTTTTAAACTCATTTGAGGAGGGTTTTCAAGCAGGATTGTGGACCACGGGTTGTTTTTATTATTCGGATTTTCGTGGATCTCACTGAGTGTTTTAACAAAATATGGATTTTGATTTTCACTGAATTGTTGTCCCCAAGGGTCATGGTTTTTCTCTGGCACATGATGAGGGGTATTTCGCATCACGTGTTCGTCGAGGTTTTCTCCGACTGGCGTTGGAGGGTATTTCTCCGCCAGATCGTTGAGGTTTCTCCGACTGGCGTTGGATTGTATTTCTCCGCTAGATCGTTGAGGTTTCTCCAACTGGCGTTGGAGGGTATTTTTCCAATAGATCGTTGAGGTTTCTCCGACTGGCGTTGGAGGGTATTTCTCCGCCAGATCATTGAGGGGTTTCTTTTATGTAGGCGTGGCAGGGTATTTCTTCGCAACATTGTTAAGGCTGTCTATGCATCGTACATAGACCCGCATATATTGAGAGGCTCAGATATGTGGAGGGATTTCTCCTAGACTTGCGTGATAGGGTTTTTCCTCCGCCATATCGTCGATATTCTCTTATGTTGGCGTGACAGGGTATTTCTCCGCTAGATCATTGAAGCTGACTACATGGAGTACATGGATATGCATGACTTCGCGATATTTGTGGATGCACGTGTACCTATCTGACCCCTGACTTCGAGATATATTCGGGCATGTGACGTCGTAACTTGAGGTAAATGTAGTCATGTTGGGAGTATGCCCCGTGGTGGACCTCTCGGACTCAGAGACTTGCTTTGAGGTGATTTTCAGGTTGAATGGATTATGGTGCCTTCAGGATGTCTCATGGATGTTGTTCTCGCCTACGGTTTGTTGTCGAGATGGGAACAAATACATGTGCATGGTGCACAGGTTCCATTGGGAATCGCAGCAGATGTGTAGTTGACCAGAACAAATATTAAAGTAATTCGAGAATTTAATTAAGGAAAGGATGATATTACCCTCGGTTTCGGTGGGGTTCGGGAGTCACTTTTTATCTGGTAGTACTTTTGGAAGTTTTTCTTGGGTCGTTACGTAGGTCTCGAACTCACGAGTTTGTAGACAGGTGGCACGCAAAAAATGAAGATCCGGTGAGAACGTTGTGGGTCTAAAAGCTTCAGGGGCAGTTTGGTCATTTTGAAAAAGTCCAAAATTAGGGGGACTAGTGAAAAGTAAAATAGTAAACACTAAATTACTGTTTTACCGCGACATCGAGCAATCCAGAGCATAATTAAAATAAATGATTATCATGATTAATGCATCAATGCTTAAATCGATTGTTACCTTGTGAAACACTTCGCGGTGGTGTTAGAGCTGTCGTCACGTGACTTCCTCTCGTATTCCAAAACCTTCTCCAGTGACCTGAGGGTTACAAAACAGGGAGGTGAGTGAACCCTAGTAAAACTTCATAAAACAGTTCATCATATATATATATAAACCCCCCCCCCCCCCCCCCCCCCCCCCCCCAATATAAGAACTTAGGTAACATGAGTCACACTCATACATGTAAATGTCACCTATTATACCATATTCTCCATACCTTTATCGTACATGACTCCATATTGTACTTTAGCATTTATATCGTCGCTTGCAACAATATTTTGTACCCAACAGAATAATCAATATAATAATAATAAAACCTCATAGGGATAACAAACAAACAGGTTGTCATATACAACCCAATCACAATCAAGTGTCACAAGTGGAAGGTGACACATCCAACTCATGGGTAAAAATTAATAGTAATATCTCGAAATCATCGTCCCACTGTGACCGTATCGATCATCTCAAGGACATATCGTCCTTACCAACCATGAACTCATTAATCGGGGTCACCGCCCACACCATACCCACTGACCTCAATAACGGAACGTACCCTCACTGGTACCTTAACTCTGATCACTAGTCGTGACACTCGTCGTTCTATCGTATAAGTAGCAAGTCCCTCGATTACCTTATCTCATCAAAGTATACATCATCTCGTAACAGTCAGCATAATCCTTGACTATGATCGTATCAATTATAAGCCGGCATATCCCTCGGCTATCATCATATCGCATATAAATTGGCATATCCCTCGGTTTTCATCATATCATAAGCCGACATATATCATCGGCTATCATCATATCATAAGCCGGCACAATCCCTTGACTATAATAATATCATAAGCCGGCACAATCCCTCAGTCATAATCATATCATAAGCCGGCACAATCCCTCAGCTATAATCATATCATAAGCCGGCATATCACCTCAGCTTCCATATCATAAGTCGGCATATCACCTCGGCTATCATAACACATGAGCCGACATGTCCCTTAGCTATCATATCACGTAAGCCAACATGTTAACTCGGCTATCATATCACGAAAACCGACATGTTACCTCGGCTATCATACCACATAAGCTGGCATGTTACCTCAGCTATCATATCATAACTCAATCATCATCTCAAGTATCCCAATGGCACTATAGTCGCACGAGTCACGTGCACGTGACAGGACTGGGTGTCTTCGCTCATACCGCAACCACGTGAAGGACTGGGTGCAAGCACCATCACTACAAGTCCCCCTAGGAGCTCTAGGACCACATATACTCATAAGAGCTCGGGGACAGGACTGATGCTGTTTAACTTGTACAAAGTGATCGTAGGTGAACGATCTCATCGAGGACTGGTATGTGGCCTACAGACAAGTACGACACCAGCAACCACCATACGGGAATACCATGACTCATCACTGACATACGACCCAACATGACTCGACATGACTCATGACTCGGACTCATAACACATGTACTAGCCCGGCATGCCTCGGCCATAGTATCTCAACATCGACTCATGTGCTAATCCGGTACGACTCCTCAGTAATAGCATCTCGGCACTGACTCTCGTGCTAAGTCGGCATATTCCTCGACCTTAGCTATCACAATCATATTTCTGTTCTTTCACGATTAACACGATTGTCGTATTCATCATTTCACATCGATATCCACTCTTACTCGTGGTTTAGATATCGTAAATGGTATCTAGGTATCAAAACCCCAAGATATTCCCTAACATAGTAGTTTATACACATTTCGGAGTATTTTACCTTTCATAGGGTTCATGACCCTCAAATATCAACATTAATAAATGTTGGGCCTTAAAGTCAATTCTATGTTTATTTTCTCTTATCATCACAACATCATAGGGTTTACTACCCTCAAATCTGAATGTTAATCACATGAAAGCCTCTAAAACTAGCACGTGGCATCGTCTAGAATCTCCAATATCATCATAACACAATTAACTAAATTAACATCCCTAAGCATCACGATCAAGTACATTCATCACCATTCCATCCATAACTATATTAATCACATCACAATCATCACACATTCAATCCTATAACATTGTATAATTATAGATTTAGGGAAGAATTCCACTCACAGTACGTCGGGGAGAACTAACCCGACAGAATCCACCATTACACGTACATCGAGGCACTTGATCCTGAAAGTCTCCAAGAGCTTGGTCTCGATTCATACGGTCCTTCGGACTCTTCGATACCGTAATGCCTCGCAAACAAGGTAATTGTTGTTAATAACCAATCATTACATTATTAAATTTAACCCCCATATGCCCGGGAGTTCACCCATACGCTAAAATATATTCAAAGTGACCACAACTATCCCAAACAAACCCCGATGGACCCAAAAACTGCGCCAATGGGTCCAGAATCACGAAATACGTGAAACTCGAGTCGTCGGGGTCGGGGTGGGGCCCACGCGCCCCCACTCTCTCTAGGCTTCCAAAGGGGTGCGATTGTGGGGTTCAGTTGCCCCCTACCTCGCCTCGTCGGAGTCTGGCCGGAAACCGCCATTAATGGCCGATTTCAAACTTTTCCTCATTTCTTTAAAACTCAACCAATTCCTACAAACTCATAGTCCAAATTCATCTACACAATCCCAGGAATCCAAATATGAGGTCCGATTCGAAAACCATTACCTGTGGTGGTCAGAATTGCCTCGGAAGGCGCGATGAACCATTTCTTTTGCAGCTTGCTGCGCCGCGTACGGTGGATGGCAGCCTCGTGCAAGGGCATGGTTGTGATCGCAAGGAAGAGACGAAGAGGATAGTGTTGGTGCGGAGTCATAGGTCGCCGTCGACAGGCGGCTAGGTTTTGGGCCTTTCGCGAGAAGAGTCGTGGGAAGGAAGAGAGAGAAGGATAGTCTTGGAAGAGAGAGAGGGAGTCTGGCCAATCCTGAGAAGAGATAGAGAGTTCCCAATTATATTTTAAACTTTTTCAAAATTACCGATATGTCCCGACTGTTTTAGACCCGAAACTTTCTCGTTCAAACTCTGATTTCCACGTGCCACCTATCTACGTACTCGTTAGCTCGAGACTTACGTAATGGTGCAATGAAATTTCCAAAAGGAGTTTTTGATTGAAAAGTAACTTCTGGACCTTTGGGTTTTTAGGGGGAAAATGGTCAATTTTGTAGATTCAACTTTAACTTTACGACCCAATAACCTTCTTTGGGCCTTTTCTAAAGTTCATCTTCGTACTTTAGCCCAAATCCACACGATACTCAAATCTGAATCACTGGTTATATAATTAATTTCATTTTCTACCTTTTATTTCCGGGACGGGTCGTAACACTCGTGGTGACAGCTCTAACACCACCCGTGAACGGTGTAACAAGGTAAAAAATCGGTTTAAGCACTCGATGCTTTTGTTATGATCATCACTTGTTTTAAATTTGCTCTGGGTTGCCGCTGTCGCGGTGGAATGGTAACTTAGTATTTACTATTTTACTTTACACTAAACTTACTAAATTGCAACGTTTTAGTTTGGGCTTTCGTCACCTGAACTCGGCGTCTAGGTGTCGGCCAGCACCGTTAACTCCGATATCCAATTGGATTTCCGGAGCGGGGTGTAACACTTTTACCCTTAATATATTATATTATTTTTTCTTTAATTTTTTTTTTTACTGGACTTTAATATTTTCTTCAACCAATGACTCTTTTGAGTTTATTGAAAATTTAACTAAAATCAAGTTTTGACTTTATATATATAGAATTTTACTCTTTAATTAATATATTTTTTTAACTATTTTGACATCACTTATTAAATCATCTATTTTTTAATAAATGTGTCAAATAAGTAGTTATGGACTTCAAAAATGGGGTCTCCTCTATTCAAGCTAACATCACAAGATGTACTCCTCGTTCTAGTTAGCAAGCATATATATTATATAGCCTCATATATTGCCATTTGCCAAAAACACGCAAAGATCTGCATTTACTCGGATCCTCCAGGCTCCGGCCACCTGCCAAATTAAACATGCAATCGAAGAATTGTAGTCCCCACTCAAACACATACACATAATCACATATATATATATATATATATATATATATATATATATAATACTTCATCTATATCTATGTATGTATGTATGTATGTATGTACATGTACGTGGTCTTCTTGAACATGCAATAAGCCAGGCGTGTGCCTGTGATTCATATATCCGTGCGGACGGACCGTGCCTTGTTTCATCACATGTGAATCTCTGCAAATTAATAATAATACAACTAGTGATGGTTATAAATACTCTTGTTATTGTCGAAATGTCGAAATGTGCAAAAATTTAGATGGTTAAAATGTTACTTATTATCTAATGGGTAGGATAAGAGTTTATTTATGAGTATTTAATACACATTAAGTTAAAAATATGTTCATTATCCATGTTTCAAATTAGCTTATATAATTATTAAATCTTGTACATTTGACAATAACGTTAATATTTAGGTTGTTGTTAAAGATGATAGTTAATTAGCACAAACGTGTTAACTATTTTATTTTAATGTTGTAAGATTTGAACTTTTAATTTGTAATATTTAAACTTATAATTTTGTAATGTTTTTGAACTTTAAGCATGTACTAAAAAACTAATGGTATATTAAAAAAATTTGAGAGAGTTTATTTTCTTATAATGGAAAAGAAAAAAAAAAGTAGAAATAAAATATAGTAAAAAAATTATAGGTATCCATTATCCATTATGCTAAGGTATGGGTATACCCTTTAAAATTGAAAATAGGTTGTACATTGGTATATGGCCATCTATACCCTTATTGGGTATGGCATACCCTTACTTATAAGAAAACCAATTTAACCATCCCTAAACACAACGGGTACCCTAGCATATGTGAAGTTTTTATATATAGTCTACTCATATTACAACACAAAAGTCCATTACATATATGTAATTGTATTAGAATACACAACTAATGTATAAAAATACTACTAAGGATATACATTTAAACTATTCTATAATTTCTTGGTTAAAAAAAAAAAAGCTATTCTATAATTTCTTGGTTAAAAAAAAAAAGCTATTCTATAATTTCTTGGTTAAAAAAAAAAAAGCTACTCTATAATTTCTCGAAATTGGCATCCCAAATCCATACGTGTGACATTACATAATACTAGTTTATGAACAATTTGGGAGCTTCCCAAATCCCAAACATGATGTAATAGTCACAATGGCCGAAGAAAACGTCTGAGCTAGCTATGAAACCCTAGCCGGCCCATTGACATTTCGAATGGAGATGATCGAGGAAGAGCAGCAGCAGCAGCAACTGATAGAGAAGCCGTGAATCCCAAGCCATAAAGCAAACTCACACACAAGGCCAAAATAGGAGAAGATCATGGGGGATTTTCTTACCTTTTTTTTTTTGGATACATTCTTTACCTTTTCAGTTAAAAACTGTTACGAACAGCTACCTAGCCTCCACAACTATAATCCTAAAAGATTAATTGGCAATGGAAATGCATGAGCATTTGAAAGAGAAGATTAATTGGCAATGGAAATGCATGAGCATTTGAAAGAGAAGAAGAGATCCATCTTCACAAATCATAATTTATTTTTTAAATGAAAATATGAAGTGTTAATTCGGATGAATACAATATAGAGATTTTAACGCTAATTATTCTAGAAGTTTTAAAGAAAATAATTTCTATTATAAAATTAGAATTCCTATAGTTGCATTCATCGAATCATGAACGAAAATATGATGTAAGTAAAAGAGTTGAGAGACCGGAGCATGCAGATTGAAGAGATGATTTGATGTAAAGCCTGTGAGGGTGGGGTTGTGTCTCAAAGTTCGAGCATGATGTGTCAAAATCCCATTGCATCAATCTGTTCCCAGCTCCCACCCCACCACCACCTTCTCTTTGATGTTTTGATTGTGATGGATGGATGCGATTGCTGAGTCGATCCATGCATGCTTAATTTAATCATTTCGTCTGTTGAATTCTGTGAACCAACCAACCCATTTGGAAATTGGAAATTGGAAATTGGAAAATTAGGGTTTTCTTTTTACTAAAAACAAATAAATGACTTATTTCTTGGAATTTTTTTTTTGGTCAAAACTTATTTCTTGGATTGGAATCATGTAAAATCAAGGGCATAATAAATCAACCTCACCAACCATTCCAACCCCGTTTCACCTTCCTTTTACCCTTTTTCCCTTTCTCCGAAAGAAAACTGTCCACTTCCTCTTCCAATAAAAGATGTATAAGTACACTGAAAAATTTCTAGCGTAAAAATGGCATAGAATAGGAGGTCACCATTTGAGATTGGATATTTAAAATAAGTATTATGGGGCAATTACATATTACACATTGAATATCAACTTCGTTCTTTACGAAAGATGACAATTACATATTACACATTGGATATCAATCTCACTATTTACGAGAGTCGAACCTGAGACATCTCACACATATTGAGAGGAATATCACTATAACGTAATACTAAAAGGCCATTTTATTGGGTATTTTGTTACACATATTCATTATTATTACGGTTTATTGGTATTTTCATAATTAATTAGAAGGAGTCTCGGTTTCAACTCTCCTAATTTTGTTAAATCCGTATCCACCAATATCGTTGTCTAAAAAAAAAAAAGTCTCTTACATTTTCATTAGTCATGCCTAAATGCGATATTAGGATTAGTAATACACCCCGCCCCGAATATCCACCTTGATACCGGCAATCCCAGATGTTGGCCGACACCTGGAGACTAAGTCCGGATGACGAAAGCCACTAACTAAGCTGCATTACAACGAAGCCTAGAATTTTTCTAGGTGATCATAAATGAAGCCCCAGATGTTAAGGCCATTTTCGACCCCTCTTCACCATAGCAAGCAAAACATAAACACCATCGTTACATTGAACGATGGCGATCAATGAACTGTCGCCTTCATGCGACCAAACAAAGCTCTTCTAACTGGGTCACCGCCCACACCTAACCCACTGACCACTGTAACGAGTGTTAACTCACTAGTGCCTTGAATCTCGATCAAAGCCCGTGACAATCGTCGTCAACTTATATTAACCGGCACCATCCTCGACTTTCATGTCATATAAGCCGGTATAGGTCATCGGCTATCGCATCCCATAAAATGGTACGAATCCTCTGCCATCAAGTAGGGACTCATCCGTCTCGTGGATGACTCACATCCCTATACCACACTCTCGTCGTCTCTCTATGAATGAGATCGGTCCGCTAAACGTCGTACCCTCATCGTTGCTCTAGGGACGGTATCGCATATCTCGACTTCACACTCATGCGTACAAACCAAGACTCTTATCAGCCGGCAAAACCCTCGACTGGTATAACGTAAGTCGGCATGTCACCTCGACTATCATATCACATCATCAGCCGGCATAACCCTCGACTGGCATCAACCAAAATATATCGTCGACTGGCATATCACATCATCAGCCGGTATAAGACTCGGATGGCATCAGCTGGCATATATCCTCGGCTGGCATATCACATCATCAGTCGGCATGTATCATCGACTGGCATCAGCCGGCATGTGTCATCGGCTGGCATCACACACACAACTATCCCAATGGCACTGTAGCCGCACAAGTCACGCGTACTTGACAGGTTAGGTGTCTTTGCTCGTACTACGACCACGTGAAGAACTGGCGATGTTTAACTAGTATAGAGCGAGCACAAGAGAACGATCACATGGAGGCTGGTATGTGGCTTATAGACAGGTACAACACCAGCGGCCACCATATGGGCATACTAAAACTAACACACGTGTTATGCCAGCATAACTCCTCGGTAATCATCGCACCGTCATATGACTCATGCGCTATACCGGCATGAATCCTCGACAATCATCACACCATCATATGACTCATTTGCACACGACTGACACATGTGTTATGCCGACATGATTCATCGGTAATCCTCGCACCACAATACATACTCATGTGCTATGCCAGCATGACTCATTGGCAATCCTCGCACTACCATGATTCATGTGCTATGCAAGCATGTATCATCGGCAATCATCACCCTACCATGGCTCATGTTCTATGTCGGCATGTATCATCGGTGATAATCGCACTGTCATGACTCATGTATTATGCCGGCATGTATCATCGGCAATCATCGCACTATCATGAAGCATGTGCTATGCCAGCATGTATCATCGGAAATCATCTTACTGTAATAAAACTCAAGACTCGGACACATGATACATGTACTAGGTCGGCATGCCTCAACCGTAGTACCTCAACACTAACACACGTGCTAAGCCGGCATGACTCCTCGATAATAGCATCTCGATCGACACACGTGATGTGCCGACATAACTCTTCGGCACTAGCCTCACGACCGTAAAACCAACTCTCTCGAATATCGCACTCATCATAACGTTCGTACTCGTATCGATCTCTCCGTAACTCTTGATTATCGTCGTCTTACATATCTCAGAATTTACCCTCGAGATATCTTAATCGTGGTAGTTTATACTCATTCCGGAGTATTTGCCTTTCATCGATAATCCTCGAGATTTACCGTTATTATCTAGTTTATACTCGTTGCAGAGTATTCACTATACCTAGGGTTTCCAACCCTAAAGGTTATTTTCTACAATGTCGGGCCCTAAAGGTAACCCAAGGCATAGTCTAGGATATACTACATCATCCAAGCACATACAATTCTACTTAACTTCCCTAAGCATCGCATTCATCAAGTATTCATTGATATCATAAATGTGTAATCATAAGCTTAGGGAAAGAGAACCACTCACCTCGTTAGTTTACTTGCTTCCGCACTTTCCTTGATGTCTGTCTCAAATGGAGTGACTCTCCATCACAACCTCATCCAAGACACCAATAAAAGGAAGCATTAGCATCAGTAAACTCTTAATTAAGTCATTACTCGAGGACCCCTAGCTCTAGGGTTTACACACACCTCAAAACGGTCAAAAAAAGGTCTGGGACATCTCAAAACCCCATACACGTGCCACCGTGGGTCGGGAAACTGCTCCACGCGCCGGTAGAAGGTAGCAGCCACCCCATGCGCCTCACGTGCTGCCACGCATCTCACGCGCTTGAATATTCACGATGGAATATTCCGTCACTCTGATAGAATATTACGTCAGTATTAATGGCGTTAGGGTATGTTATGACGCTGTTAGCTTTTAACGAAATATGATAACGCCATTATCATATTCCGTCAACTGTTGACAGCGTCAGTTGACTTGACGGTTGACTGACAGCTGGCTAGGCTGCTGACTGTGATGCCACGCGGCTCCACGTGGCACTACGTGTCAGCTGACTCAGCTGCTGACTAGGCTGCCACGTGTCGACTGAGTCAGCAGCTGACTAGACTGCCACGTCAGCTCATAGAGTCAAACCAGTCGCTGGAATCTCACTAGAGAATATGACAGGACCACCATCAACGTCGTGGTCGACGGCTGGCGGAATCCGCCTTTAACAGTCGAGACTCCATGCTTTGCCAGATTTTTCAAAACTCAACCATTTTTCACGATCCATGTATGTAAACTCATCTACTCCTTCCTAGGAGTCCGAATCCAAGCTTAGAATTGAGAAAACTTAGCTCGTTTGATCAGAAATCCACCAAGATGGTTCGGCCCAAAAACCCATTTTCAATCTGTCGCATCCGGTGGTGTTCGTGCCTCGAGAATAGCACCAACACGCTCATAGAGGCGAGGGGAGTCCATCCCTGGCCTCTATTTAGATCGAAACGACCCAAAATGGGTCAGTTGTGGTGGTGGGTTCGGTGTTCGCACGAGGAGGAAAGAGAGAGCTCGAGGGAGAAGAGAGAGAGACTGAACTAGAATGAGGGAAGAGAGAGAAAGTTCCAAATTTGTACTTTTGGACTTTTCAAAAATTATCGTTACGTCCTCATCGTTCCTTACTCGTAATTTCCTCGTACGAACTCCAATTCTCGACTGTCGCCTATCTACGTACTTAGGAGCTCGAGACGGATGTAATGGTACCAGAAAGTAGCCAAAAGTGTTCCCAATCGAAAAGTGACAGCCGAACCCATCAATACTACACGGGTTAAATGGTCATTTGGCGAACCAATCATTTAATTTACGGCCCACCAAAACATTGGGCCTTCACAAATGATCCAAAACTCTTAGTTCGACCCAACTTACCGGATTATCAGGTTAAATCTTTAATTTTCATCGTATAATCCGGAACGGGTCGTATCAATTAGAGTACGCTAACTTAAAAAAGAATAATTTATTGGCATTTTGGTGTTTAATCCACATCCTCCAATATCGTTGCATAAAGAAAAATTGAAATGAGTCAATTACATTTTCATTAGTCATGCAAGCTCAAACACGAGATTAGTATTAGGTTACGGTAACTTAAAATATAATAAATTTTCTATTAACATATCATATTCACTTAATAAATATAGAAAATTTGAGTATATGAACATTTGTTTTACATACTTTTGGAGTACTGAAAGTAGATGATACCACAGTTACTTTTGAAAAATGGATAACATATATGCACATAAAATTCCGTCAACCAATGCCATTATTCTTATATATTGATTTGTATTTTTTCCAGCATTATAATTGTCTATATAAAATTACTCTCTTAACATTAACTTTTTAATTCAAAATAAAATTAAAACAATTTGCTTTTAAAAAAAAACGTAAGCATTTATCTATTTCAAGTGTTATTTCTGACCTAAATTCAGGGCTACGACACAAAAAAGTTACGTTAACTAAGAGCATCTTCAATGAACTAGTTAAATAAACTCTTAAATTAAAGTTTGGAGAGAATGTCACAAAATTCCAACTATACTAGTTAGAAAATGTCCCAAAATTCCAACTATACTAGTTATCCCACTTCTAAAATCGAGCAACCACTAGAAGCTCCTAATAAGAGAAGAGAGAAAGATTATAAGTTCAAAATTTAGGACAAATTACATAAAACATCTCAAATTGTATAGATCATTTCAAGTTTATACCTAAATTATGATAAATTTAATCTAGGTACTCAAATTATATGGTCATCAACAAATCACTACTTCCGTTACATTTCTCACCGTTACATTTCTCATATAATACGTTGTTAAAAAGACACGTGGCAATTATTTGGTTCAAAATTAAATGCGCAATTTCGTCACAAAATTTGGACTAAAAAACGAAAGAAAAATCAAAATTAATTAAAAATAAAAAAACAAAATAAAATTACAATCTTCCTTTTCCTTTATCATCATCCTCATCTTAATCTTCCTCAACATCTTCATCAATCATCCTCGTTATCTTCAGCATTCTCATCATCCCCATATTGAAACCTCTCCCCAAATTGAAACCCCTCCCCAAATTGAAATCCCTTCCCAAATCGAAACCCTAAAGGCACAATCGCATCCCTCATCCCCAAACAGACAACACAAGATGCCTCCGTCCTGGGTGAGCTGGCGGCGGAGGAGGATGATGGACATGGTTCTGGATTCGGGTCGGGTGGAGGACTGCAAAACGTGGAGGAGCTTGAGGAGGAGGGCGTCCGGGTGGGCCTGCTTGCAGAGATTGAAGATGGCCGTGGTGGTAAAAGACCCCGTGGAGGGTAGTCAAGTGAGGTATGAGGTTTTCGCCTATGTAATGCACCAATTGGGCGAAAATCAAAAGGGCCGATTCCTGGAGCTTGGGGTTATCGGAGCTAACGCACTGAAACATGAAAGAGAGAAGCTCGGGCCATTGATTTTCAGGGAGAATGACAGAGGCTAGTTCGGAAACGGTGTCACAGAGCTTCTTGGACATGGATTTGGTGGTCTCAGATTGGAGGGAGGAGAGGATGAGGGACTTAACGGTGGACTGGGTGGCCGATGTGAGGCGGGGCTAGAGGAAGGATGATGAAGGTTAATATGAGGATGATGCGGGACAAAAAAAGATGGTGTTTTTGGATGATGAGAATGATGAAGATGATTAGGATGATTGATGAAGATGATGGGGATGATTGATGAAGATTATGAGGGTGATTAAGATGAGGATGATGATCAAAGAAGAGGAAGATTGTAATTTTATTTTGTTTATTAATTTTAATTAATTTTAATTTTTTTCTTCGTTTTTAGTCCAAATTTTTTGACAAAATTACCTTTTTAATTTTGGATCAAATATTTGACACATGTCCTTTTAACAACATATTGGATGGAAAACATAACGGAAATAGTGATTTGTTGATGACCATATAATTTGGATATCTAGATGAGATTTTTTCATAATTTGGGTATGAATTTTAAATGACCCACATATTTGGAGGGTTTTTTATAATTTATCGTTAAATATCATTATATAATACATATATTATATTTCTTTTACTTTTACAAATAATAATTCGTCTTTAAAATCATCATTCTAAGATTATATTTACAAATAATAAACAATAAAATGAGTGATCGTTTATTTATCCATTTATGTATTAACAAATTGACGATTATGGTATGCTTGTGTATATTAATTATTTTTATTTTGAATTTTTTTCTCTAATTTTTAAGAAATAAGAAGAAATAAAAAAATATATAAAAAAATAAAAAATAATGACGGTTGAAATTTTTTTTTTTTAGAAGGAATGACGGTTGAAACTAGAAGTAACTACCCACTTCTCTATTAAAAAATTTATTTTTAATTTTTAATTTAAAGTATTTGATTTTACTATTTTATCTTTATTTATTAAATGATTTTTTTTTAAATGTCATTGGACAATGGTATTTTTGTCTTAATTTATTTGTGAAACCTTGTAACACCAAACTACTCTCCTTCTAGACTTTATAATAATAGAGATTATTAAACGACTTACAATTTAGTTAATTTTTTACATAAATATGATCCTAAAATAATATTCTAAGAGATGACTGATTTCGTTTATTACAAATATATAGGAAAAATTGGTTAAATAAAAAAAGTGGAACGAGAACGTTTCTCCAAGGTGAGATGCGCAACTCCGCAAGTATCATTCATAAAATTATACAAAACTTAAAATAGGATGAGAAAGTAATAAGAAATAACAAGAAGAAAAATGGGAACTTAAAATGATAGGGAATATTATACCTAATTAATATCTAAGAAATATTTTTGCCATAATTATGATTTTTTTTTGTCAAAACCATAATTATGATTGTTAAACTATTTCCAAACGGTTCAATCACCTGAATTTAGGGACTCAACTTTTTATTCTACATGCTGTGTAGGGTTCCACCCGTTCGGTTTAGGTAGCGACAGTTTGGTTCATATTTTTTAGAAGATACATACATTTTTTTTTTGTTAGATGGAAGATAAATACTAGCATCGGGCATATGTAATCGAAATATTGAAACTAACCAATTTCAGATCAACCCAAACTGAAAAAATACCGAATACTAAAATCGAATAGAAGTTTGGTACGGTACTAAATAGAACCGGTTTGATTCGGTACGATTTTAATTTTGAATTTTAAAATAACGTTTCATCTGTTATCATATAGAAATAGATTTTTTATTTTATATAATTAATATTATCATATTATTGACTGATTGAGTTCTGGTTGCTACTCTTATTACTATGTCTTGATTGCAAGTCTGCATTATGCTTATTTTATTAGTAGTTCCATTATAAGCTAGAAACCATATTTGACTGGCAGGCAACAAATTGGCAAGATTGGGGTGAGCTTTCATTGTCACTAGCAAAATGTGTGGAATTGTACATTTTTTAGTTGGTATTAACGGGTTTAATTTTCTGTTTCTATTATTGGTTGATAGACTTATCTATTTAATCTGTCAAGAGAATCCTTTTTTCATGCCTTATACATGGCAAAATTCGAGTCTCATGAATATGGTTGTGTGTCTTGTACTAGGAGATCCTGTGAGTCTGTGTGGTGTATGAGAGCACAATCAGACAGATCTTGGTTGTTATATATATATATATGTTGATATGTTGATGATAGGAGAGTTTTTGAATCATTTTTTCACAATTCAATAAAATTTTGGCTCAAAACCGAACCAAATCGAACACAATCGATATTGTATGATCCGGTTTCATTTTCAAATTGTGAAATACCGAACCGTACCGAACATGTTAAAATTAAATTGTATGGTTCTGATATCGACCCAATATCGAACCATATATACCGAACCGTGCCCAGGGATAATAAATACATGTGTTTCACCTTCGGGGAAGCCTCCTTATTCCACGAATTTTTTGGAAGATAATTAAACACTACCTTGTGTTTCACCCTCGAAGGCTAGAACAAATTTTTAAATTTTTATTATGCATACAATATAATCGAAATCGTTTATTTTATAAATTATTATTTCAACATCATGTAAGGAAGAAGATCAACTGAATTGGACATTTTTTTGCCAAGACGTATTAACTAAATAGATGGTTTTCCATGAGGATATTAATTATAATAAATGCCCATTATTTGTTTGATATATAATGATTAAAAGATGGACAATACTTACATCCAATCCGGGTGGTACCTCCTCATACCACCTTTTCGATTTATCGAATATTTTTTTGTACATATATCATAATCGGAACCGTTCATTCTCTAAATCATCATTTTAAGATTATATTCGTAAAAAATCAATAAGATTGGAGGTCGTTTAGTCATTCATATGTATCAAATAAATCAACGGTTTCGGTAACAATTAAGATTTTCATGGCGAACCGTCTATTTAGTTGATACATATGAATGACTAAATGACTTCCAATTTGGTTGATTTTTTTACAAAGATGATCTCTTGATCATGATTTAGAAAATGAATTGTTCCGATTATGATATAGACAAAAAATAATTTAATAAATCAAAATGGTGGTATGAGGAGGTATCACATGGGTGGGATGCAAGAATTTTCTTTAAAAGATCTCATATCTTGTTGATTTTTTTATTTTGTAGAGATGATACTTGTATATTGAAAGTTCGTAAAATTTAAAGAGTGGATGCAATTAGTATTGCTTTTTTCTCATTAGAAAATTGCTCGCATATCCACCCTAGGGTGGATGTGCTCATTGCCCGCTATAGTTGATTACCGAATCTTCAATATGCAAGTGTGTAACGACCCGGACCAGGAATTAAATTAATTTGATAATTTAATTAAGGAAAATAAGATTTTACCCTCGGTTTCGGAAGGGTTTAGGAGTCGCTTTTTGACTGGCGTGGTAGGGTTTTTCCTCCGCCAGATCGTCGATATGTTCTGATTCTGGCGTGGCAGGTAGTTCTCCGCTAGATCGTTGAGGCTGACTGCACTTGGTACATGTGACCCTATCCGACACCTGACTTTAAGGTATATTCGGTCATGTGACATCATGACTTGAGGTAAGTGTAGTTATGCTTGGGGTAGGACCCGGGGTGGACTTCTTGGGCTCAGAGCCTTGCTTCGAGGTATGTTCCGGGTTGAAGGGATTCTGGTGCCTCAAGGATGTCTCTTGTATGTTGTTCTTGCCTACGGTTGGTTGTCAGACGGGAGCAGGGTTCTTCTCGAGTTTCGAGGGGAAATTCGGGAAGGCCCCTGTCAATTTGGTATCAGAGTTTGTTAGCAGAGGGCTATAAACCTCGAATCATGATCAGGGGTTCTCACATTGTGATCTGTGGCGAAGCATTGGCTCTTACCTTGACATGACCAGGCCGGTTAGCCACCGATGCGGTTGTCAGACGGGAGCAGGGTTCTTCCCGAATTTCGAGGGGAAATTCGGGAAGGGTCCGGTCAAAGTGTGTGATAACCGAAATTTTTGATTTCTTAAAACTTTTGTAAATATCATCTCTACAAAAAATCAAAAGAAATAGAGATTCTTTGGTAGAACATATGTATCAAATATGTTGATAGTTTTAGTAACGGTTTTCGATATAACGGTTAAAATGGTAATAATTATCTGTCAATTTAATTGATACATACGAATTACCAAACGAACTTCAATTTAATTAATTTTTTGCAGAGATGATATTTTTATAATGTTTTAAGAAATAAATAATTTTGATTATTACATTTGGAGAGGAAACATACGGTAATAAAAAATGAGGAAATTAGCACATCCATTCTAAGTGGATGTAAGTATTGCTCATTGCTTAAGAAAATAATTTCATCCACCCTAGGGTGGTATGCTCACTAGCTCCCACATAGCCGACTATCGAATTTTTTATATGCAAATGTTATAATCGAAACTTTTGAGTTTTCAAAAAACATTATGTGAAAATCATATATGCAAAAAAATTATTCAAATTGAAGATCGTTTAGTAGTCCGCATGAATAAAATCAATCATCGATTTTGATAATAATTAAGATGCTTATAATGAATTATTAATTTAATATATATTTATTTTTTTATCGTTAAAATAGAAATTGTGGATATATAATGGCTTCCTCGATCGAAAGATGTGAAATAACATGTATCACATAAACAACAAATAAAAAAGGAGAAATGAAAAATGATCCAGATGGATAGCATCAATCAATCACCAACAATAGAAAAAACACAAAAACACCAAGTGCACATTAAAAATAAAATTGACCCCAAAATCACAAGAATGAAGAGTGAATTGACCTTTATAATAATAACGTGCATGTGACAACAAAAACTTTGCCAATTGCCATGCATATTTCAGTTGCTTGATATCTAAAAATCAGAGCAAATCGTTTTCAGTTTTTTAGTACAACTATGCTGGATCGATCATGCTCAGTACAATTTCACCAGTTAAATATATGAATATAGCTCAAGAGAGAAAATTACCAGCAAAGATTCAAATTTTACCATCGGGTAAACTTATAAGTCTGGACAAAAACTACAGCTTTTGGATGGGTAAATTAAAGTAAAACCATGGCCATGGCCATACATGCACAAGCTGCTTGCTTTTAGCTATTTTTGTAAGTGTAAAATATTTGTCTTATGGGGCAAATGGTGGGTGTACCGTGTACGTACTTAAATTCAGCATGAAATGGTGACTCTCAAACAGTGTTTAAAGTTTAAACTGAGTACGAAAATCCAATCACTCGATCTCACTTCGAAAGCTCCCGTTCTTTACCTAAACTTCGAAATATTAATCAAGTTTAATGCGACTAACGGGGGTTTGCAGAAAGCACCAAGCCATGCATGCCAATGCCACACACTTTAATTTTTTAACTTTTAGCAAACGACACTGTATACGAGGAGAGCCAAAAACCAAAAAGAAGGTGAGAGATAGGAAATTTGTAAATCACATGCTAATGAACTTAAAAAGATAGGCTAAATTTATATGCTAAAATTAGAAAATAAATTCGACGAAAATAATATTCTAGGGGACATAATAATCCTTACCCTTTAAATGCATCTCTATACATAAATAAAAACTTGATAGAAAAAAGAAAAAAAATTACGATAATAACCATGAATCAACAAGCAATGCAAATACAAGTATTATTGTTTAAGACCCAATTATATTAGTTTTATTTAGAATGTTAGGTCCGGATGAGCTAAATTTCTAAAATGATTAAACTAATTTTTATAAACACTGAATTAATAAACAACTGAATACAGAATTTTAAAATAAAATAACAATCTTGGAACGGCTAGCTATTGCCCTCCTAGCCCTTAGCATAGCCCCATCCTTGCATGCTAATACATACGGACTTTACTTATATTAGTAAATTCTATTTGAATTGGTACATAGTTTAGAAATTTGGTATCGATATCAAGCATTCCAAAAAGCAAAAATGAACTTACGGATGTTTTGATCAAATGGAATAAAGTTCTCATAATAGTCACTAATGTCATATTTTTACATTTTGTTAGTGAGAAATATCAAATATTTTTGTATAAAGAGAAAAGTTATGATCATCATCTGGCTTTGATAGATGTATATTTGGCAATTACTACAACAAAAAAACCAAAATTATTTTGTATTCGGATATCTTACAGTGTTCCAGATTTGGAAACATAATTTGTGTATATGTTTTAATAATTTCCAAAAATAGTACTACATTCTAATAAAAATAAAAGGACAATATTTACATCTCATTCTGTTGATACTTCCTCATATTATCTTTTCGATTTATTCATTTTTTTAATATATATATATATATATCATAATCGGAACCGTTTATTCTCTAAATCATTATTTCATCAAGACCATCTCCGTAAAAAAATCGATAAGATTGAAGGTCGTTTAGCCATTCATATGTATCATACAATTTAACAGTTTGGTAACAATTAAAATCTTCATAGTGAATCGTTCATTTAGTTGATACATATGAATGACTAAATGATCACAAATTTCGTTTTTTTTTAGTAAATAATCTTAAAATATTGATTTAGGAGTTGAACGGTTTCGATTATGATATGTGTATAACGACAATTATATAAATTAAAAGAATAGTAGAAAAGTACCCTATTCAAGTAGGATGTAAGTATTATCCAAAATAAAATATATTATTACATTATAAAATTTTAATTCGTAATATATTGTATCGTATGCTATTAAAAATTTAAATTTTTACAAATTATTGACCACGGTCGATAAATGACAAAGCATTTATAAGAAGGATGATAGTTGTAGATTGAATGGCATAAACATAGAGCTTTTGACATTTTCATTACTCCGCAAACATGATTTATATCCAGTTGCATCCTGGAAGAACTTCAATTTATTGATTTATTGTGTTATATATATATATATATATATATATATCATAATTGAAACGATTTAATTTTTAAATTATTTTTGCTAAAAAATTAATAAAATAGACGATACATCATAACAATTTTAATTATTTGTAATATTATTGATTTATTTGATATATATGAATGATAAATAATTTTTAATTTTTTTAATCTTTTGAGAAAATAATCTAAAAATGATATATAATTTTAAAAATAAAGATTTCAGATATAATATATATATATATATAAAAAGATAATTGAATTAATATACATACGTATAAATCAGCCCAGTGAATCCATGTGGCAAGGCCAGAAAAATGAAACAATTGAATTAACAGAAAATGAAAAGAAAAAAGAAAGAAGTTGGTAGCTAGCTAGGTATTAGGTTAGATAGTGTAGAGAGATAGATAGATATCTGGTGAGAGTATTTAATTACCATGCCTCTTTCTGTTTCTATTGGATTATTTATTACATATATCTACTGTGCTGACATCAGAGATTTGAATCAGCTTTATCGATACATGGTGAAAATCTCCCCTACCTCTCCTTTTGTTTTTCTTATTATTTAGAGTTTATGTTTCAAAGCATACATCAAAATTATATTGTGATTACTAATATATTATTTTTATTGTCTATATAGTTTTAAATTCGATTATTGCAATAAATAATTTCAAATTCAATGTTTATGAACATACTTTTCTACTGCTACTGATATTTTCATGAATTGGAAAATTTCATATGTTCAATTTTTTATAATGAGGTTTGTATTAGAAAGAAAAAGGGAAAAACTAAAAAAGGGCGTCTCATAAACTACTTTCTGTTCCCTCCTTTGATTTTCTTCACTGACAGAGGAATACCTGCACACTTTCTAACGCACGCACGCATACTCAAAAACAGAGTACCCCAGCTGCACCAGAGCAGAGCCCACTTCCTCCTCACACACATACATCACCCTCTCTCTCTCTCACACAAAATCTCTCTAGAGAGAATTAGAAATTAAAAAAAAAAAAAAAAGAACAAAGATAAATATAATGGAAGATATGATAAGGGCCATGGCAGAGAGTGATGAGAGAGAGAGAGAGAGAAACAGAAGAGGACAGAGCAGAGAAAACAGAGAGATTTTTCCAGCTATTTCAACCTTTTTCCCCCTCTGCCAGCCACTCCCATTCATCAACTCCCCATAACAAAACCCCATCTCACACTCTTCCTCCTTACTCTCTCTCTCCCCTGCAGCTACAAAACAAACCCCCTCCCCTTCACTTCTTCACTTCACATTTCAACAATCATTCACACTCTATTTAAACTCTAAAATCCTCTTTCTGGAATCTGGGTTTTCTTTACAACTCAAAAATTCCTTTCTGGGTTGCTTCTCTCTCTTGTGTTTAAACCCTTGGGTGCTAGCTTAGCTGTTTGTTTGCCATGGACATCATGACCTTCACCGGCCATTACGACCACCTCAACGACCCCCATTTGCCGCCTGGCTTCCGCTTCCACCCCACCGACGAGGAGCTCATCACCTACTACCTCCTCAAGAAGGTCTGCGACAGCTCCTTCACCGGCCGCGCCATTGCGGATGTCGACCTCAACAAGTGCGAGCCCTGGGAGCTCCCTGGTAATTACGCCCTGAATTAGATACCATCACATTTATCTTTAGTGAATTTATTCAATTTTATTAATTAAGTTTCATTCATGTTGGGTTTGTTTTTGCAGACAAGGCCAAGATGGGAGAGAAAGAGTGGTACTTTTTCAGCCTGCGTGACCGCAAGTACCCAACTGGCCTCCGAACCAACCGCGCCACGGAAGCTGGATACTGGAAGGCCACCGGAAAAGACAGGGAGATTTACAGCTCCAAAACCGGAGCCCTTGTCGGGATGAAGAAGACATTGGTTTTTTACCGCGGCCGAGCTCCCAAGGGTGAAAAATCCAACTGGGTCATGCATGAATATCGCCTTGAAGGCAGAATTGCTTACCCCATCCTCTCCAGAAGCTCCAAGGTCCCTTATTTCTCTCTCATGGACATAAATTCTTTTCTTTTTCTTATGAAAAGCTTGCAACTTTAGTGATCTCATGCTCATCATCTAAACTCTACTTTAACATGTAAAAGGTTAGAATTGATCAATCCTAGTAGCTAGCACCTAGCTAGGGTTAAGTAGAATATATCATAATAAATATAGGGTTGGAGGGTTTGGTACAAATACAATATCATATGTAATCGAAGTAGTTTTCTTTGTGTCCTGTACTTTCCTAGAACATCAAACATATGCATTTTCAGCATCAAATAATAATATCTCATCTTCATATTAACCTAAATTAAAATACAAACTCTCATTTGTTAATAACTTTGATTAAATATCTTGCACCTACTCACATTACTAATTTGCCTTAAAAAAGCTGACTTGTTTCACCATGTTTGTCTCTGTTATTGATTCAAACTCGTGCAGGACGAGTGGGTCATTTCCCGGGTTTTTCAGAAGAGCACCGGGTCTGCCGCAAACGGACCGGGATCCAAAAAGACCAGAATGGGCAATGGCTCCACCAGCAGCATCAACATGTACCCAGAACCCAGCTCACCTTCCTCCGTCTCCCTCCCACCTCTGCTTGACTCCTCCCCCTACCAACCAGTCACCAACACCGGACTCACCGACCGTGACAGCTGCTCTTACGACAATCCAATTCCAAGGGAGCACGTGTCCTGTTTCTCCACCAACCTCAATAACGGATTCAATCTCTCTTCCTCGTGCTTCGACCTCGCTCAAACGCAGCCTCCGGCACCAAGCTTCGGCGGCGTCTCCGCCTTCCCCAGCCTCAGGTCTCTTCAAGATAATCTCCAGGTTCCCTTCTTCTTCCCAATGTCACCTCATCATCCCTCGGCCCACGTCGGCAGCTCCGGCATCGGCTCTTCTTCATTCAACTTGGGCGGGCTGAGCTCAGCCGGGAACTGGCCACCACCACCACCACCTCCTCCTCAATCGGAGCAGGCCAGGGCCGTGGGGTCCACCGAGCTGGATTGCATGTGGACGTACTACAAGACCGAGTGTCTCTGAATATCAGTGTGGTGGGGTACTCTAGTCTTTTCGTACGGGTGCAAGTAGTAATTAGGGGGTAGTTTGGGTGTTCAGTGAATCCTATGTTGTAAGATTTGTTTAAAGTGAATTCTATGATGATAATTGATAATGATGTTGATGATGACTCACTCTTCTATATATGGAGGTATGAGGTTTTTAGATTACTTAATTTGGAGGTATATAATTAGTATGTTATGAAATAGTGAAGGATATATATATGTTTTGTTTGAGGTAATTAAATTGATTGTGGCAGTGACTGGTGATCGTCTGGTGCGCACCTGCATTTGTTGATGATGATCCAGATCTGATCTGCGCTTGATAATTATTATCATTAGATATATCTTCTTCTATGATGCAGATTATTATTGCAGAGAGTAGTTTCTTTTTCTGATGACAATGGCGGGGGTTGGGTTTGGGTTGCATTAAATGGTGTTTGCACGTATGCTTCTGTGAGGGTTTAAGAAAAGGAAGCGACCTATATGTATATACTGTTCATGTTGATACAGTGTGTGTGTGTGTGTACGTGGACGGTGGTGTTATTATATTCCCCTCGGTTATTGGAACTATTTTTGTTGAAGTTGATCTGGTGAAATTGGGATTGGTTTCATTGATTTCTGCATTGGTGGGTTCGCCAATTAATGCCTTATACATGTAAAAAGTAGATGTGTCTATGGTTTAATTAGGGGCAACCCGAACACTATCCATATGAAATTCGCCCCACAAGAAACACCATCGTTTTGGTATTGTTGTTTGAAAAGTGAGGGTTGTTACAAAGCATACAAGAAAATTAAGGAGTAGGCTAAATATATATCGTAATTTTACAAATCGTCCATAAACTTCAATATTTAAATTTGTTATACGTTTTTAAATTTTTACACAAATGAGCAACGATCGTGTCCAACTTTAAACTTTCTTTGTTAAAAGTAAGGATATAGATGTCATTCGATGCAACATTTTTTAACAAAAAATATTCAAAAAATTGATGAAAGAATCATCGTTGCACATTTAAATAAAGTTCAAAAACGACATATTCTAATATTGAAATTTAAGAACGATTGGTAAAAATTAAGAACGCTGGTAACCATTGAGCCAAAGGAGTAATAGCGGTTAACTAAAAGTTCGCATTTCGTTTAATATTTATCAACACAGTTCACTAAATTTGATTAATGAATATCCCTCAACACAAGAGCTAGCATCGATCACACTTCCAAATAACTGAAACCCCATGAGCACAAAAATAAAAACAATTACCATAATCTAATAACTGAAATCCTATGAGCACAAAAGATAGAAATCCATCAAGATAATGTGGCACATCGTGAATCATACATATCTCGAGAAAATCTATAATATATAAACTCATCCTCAATGTCCAAAAATACCTTGACCTCGCACTTTCGAATGAGGCATTGGTTGTTACATATGAACTCCTCCCTCAAAAATATCAATACCAAACTAAATAGACTGGGAAATAAACTAAAAAAACCTGAATCACCCTACTGCCCTAACAAGCACAACCCTAGACCCCCACGACCAAACTGTTTTTCTCCCTCGCTATCTCTTCTTTTGAAAGTGACTTAGTTACTCTCCATGAGCATACATCCCAAAGTAACTAAGCTAAAGTTTTATTTTTTGATCTGAAACAACTCTAAATACAATATATCGTTGAGCTTGGTTCTTTCGCCTTCTCAAAATTACTAGAATATTTAATAAAAAAAATTATCTTTTGATGCGAGACAACTCTCAACACGTACAATAGATTGACCACTAGCTCCCGCCATATTACTTTTCACATGAGAGACTCCATTTTCTTTGTTTTTAACCAAAAGTAAAGAACCAATAAACATAAATTAGAAAATGATAGCTTGAGAAAGAAAGATTTCTGATTTAGTGAAAGGCATAGAAGAAATCTTTTTACATACCAATTGTTGTGTATGCTGTTATTGTGTTTGTGATGTGTATCAATCGGTTTCTGCAGGATTGTTGACATGTCACAAAACATGTATCATCCAAATCATTAATGGTTAGTTGAATATTGGTGGACACGGATTGCTACCCTTCACATGTGGCACACTGACCCTAAATCTTTAGGGTAGTGACCTTAAGGACACTGGTGGGCTTGTCCTATCGTCTTATACAAGGGACACATTTAGTACTCTCTGTTACATTGTATTCTTTCTTTGTCAGCAGAGCTTAGGTGAGGACCATATAGCTAGCCTAAACTAGCCAACACATAATGCAACCTAGCATTTATTTTTCCTCACTGTTTGGACGGCTGCAATACCTAATTATTCAATTTCTTGTAATATCAAAACTTGCACTAAATGATTTATGGGAAATATAGATGAATACTCTAAGTAAGGCTTTTATGATTTGCAGATCATGAGCTCTAATTAACTTATTCTTGAATGAAATTGTATTGGTCTATCATTTTTAGCTAGGGCATGGCTCAATGGAAGAATTTCCTTGTTAGTTTAATAAATAAGGGCTCGGTTTAATAACTATTTAGTTTTTAGTTTCTAATTTTCACTTTTCATGCATGAATTATATATAAAATATAAGAGAGATAGAATGGATGAATACAAGGTGTGGTATGAAGAGAAAGAAACAAAAAGACCAAAAAAGTGAAACCCACAAAAAATAAGTATGATTTTTATTTGTCAACTATTTCTTCTACTATATAATTTCTTCATTTTTCTCATCCCTAATTTCCTTATATATCAAGCATAAAAAAGGGAAACAAAAAACTCAAAGCAAAATGTATAGAAACGACCCCTAAATTTATATGACTAGTTCAAAATAGCATGTTTTACACCCACTTTTGGATAGTTTAGTAGTTAGGACGAACTTGCGTCAGTATGTTATCCACATGTCGTGGATCAATCTCGAAAATTAAAACAATATTTAAGTAGGAAACCGTGACAGTGAGTTATTGCTCTATTTTTCTCGACATTTATCTCACATGGTGAGTTCAATATTGTAACTTTTCTTTGAAATGGTTTCCTCGTTAAAAGAATAAAAAAAAAGGGGGGTTTTATCAAACACGGGAATGGTTTCACATGCATATGTACATTTCAATGCCAATTAAGTTAGAACTAAGTACCTAGTTACTTTAGTTTTCTCATCTTCTGAATATGAACAAACATAGAAACAAAACTCTTCTGCAGAATTTCTGTCCTCATAACTATAGGTCTAAATTTGGTTTGGTGATTTCAGAGTTCAGAGTTCAGACCAGTGAAACCATGATGATCATCACTCCAAGCTTTCCGATAACATGTGAAAATTAAAAATAATATTTCTGAATGATTTGTTTGTGTTTAATTTTGGAAACATTTACAGCCCAGAGGACTCTTACGCTCTCTTGCCCCCGCAGAAACCCTAAGGCTTGAAAAAGTCCAAAAATAAGATGCAAGTTTGGAGGTTGCAAACAAACATGGAACATGCCAGTATATATTGTGTGTATCAGATGCAATCATGCACACTTGATCTCCTTCCACGTGGAGGGCAGGCACTGGTGGGGGGTGTGATTATGAATGTGGTCAGCAGTTTTGGTACATTAAGGTTGAAATTGGAGGGTATGATGTGTCTATTTTTGGGAAGGCAATGAGTAGAGGTCCATGTTTGGATATGGTGGTCTCCTCTGGGTGTGTGGGGCCAATTGGAGTTTTGTTCATGGAAATAGGCATAGCACGCGGTACTTATGCCTTGTTTGGTTTTGAGTCTATACACTTTCCTGAGATGAATTCTGTGACGGGAAAGTATGGGGTTTGAAGCCAAAGAGAAGCCACCAAATGGCAAAGAGCCAAACACCAAAAGCTAGGGTTTGGAATTTGTGAATGGAGAAGCTGAATTATGAGTCTCTCTGTGTCTGTATATTTAGGTTGTTACACATCCACATTTTCTCACATGGGTACGATATTGCATTATTGCATATCATATTTCTTGGCTTATTGTTTTATGTACAACGTTGTGAGTGTTAGCTAATATGGTTAGTTGGTTAGTTAGGGTTTGTTATAAACTGTTTTATCACAACTGGAGCAGCTGGAGGTTTGTTACACCAGCTGTGTTCAAGCTGTCCATACAATTAGACTTGTTAGCTATTAGGAAAACTGTTAGAAGCTTAGAGTTGTGAAGTATATATATAGAGTAAGAGTGTAAAGGTAAGGTTAACAAAAATATCAAGTAAAAAGAGACTTTTCTCTCATCTTCTTTTCTGTAATCTCTAAGCTTTTCTTGCTTCTCTAATCTCTTTTTCAAATGGCACCATCATTTCCAAGATGGTAATCTCTAAGCTCACTGCTACCGATTCTGGTCATCTACTTAGTCTCCGCTACTTCGTGCTGATAATTGTGTTTGCGCCGAGCTTACATCATGTCTTCTCTTGAATCTCTCCTTGTGCTCTTTGTTCATTGATCTCAACAAGTTCTTCGTCGGCTACAGATTGTTTGAGAGCGCGCCACTTTGATCTCCTCCCTGGCACACCTTCTTTCTGTTTCGAACCATCTTTTTCTGGATCACTCTCAGAGATAAGTGTTTTTCTGCCTTTCTTGCTAAGACAAGTACGTAGAATCAAATTTAGTTGCTCTGCATTTCTTGAGTTTTTTCTTCATGACTACTTGTATGGATCTTCTCAAGCATGTTACAAACTACATGTCAATAAAGTTAGATGACACCAATTACGTGTCTTGGAGTGTCAAAATTCAACGCTTGCTGAAAGGTTTTCATCTGCTTGGGCATCTTGATGGTTCTAGTCCGTGTCCGTTGTCCACTGATGAGTCATATCCAAGGCGGCTAGACCAGGATGTTGCTTTACTTAATATGCTTATTGCAACTATCTCAGAAGAAGCTTTCACTGAGATCATGAATTGTGAGTTTTCACGTGGGGCTTGGCTTACTTTGCAAGAGAGATTCTCTTCACTGTCCGAAGCTAATCTCATGCAGCTGAATACTAATCTTCAAACTCTTCAAAAAGGTTTTAACACCATCGAAATGTTCATGTGCAAGATCAGATCTGCTAGACAAAGGTTAGCTAGTGCGGGTGTGATTGTGACTGACAAAGACGTGATCTTGATCACTCTTAATGGCTTGCCCTCGGATTATCATCCTTTTAAGTCTCACATCCGAGCAAGGCCTATTCATGTTACTCTTAATGAACTCAGGACTCTCTTGTTGGCTGAAGAGGCTGACTTAACTCAGGTTGCAACTCAACTTGCCTCACATACATTCTTGCTTACGGCAATGGTGGGTGCTAAAGAGGATCACAGTTCTCAAGGTGCATCATTAGATGTTGCTGCTACAACTCAGACGGGTTGGCATGATGCTACATGGCAAGGCCTAGGCAATTCCAATTGGAACAATAATCGAGGTCGTGGACGCCATAATGGTCAAGGCCGCTGGAATAATAATTGGAATGGTAATTGGAATAACAACAAGGGAAATCGTGGAGGTTACAATCAAGGATACTATCAAGGCTATAACCAGCCTTATGGTTACAATCAAGGTGGTTACAATTACAATCAAGGTGGTTACAATCCAGGTGGTCATCAGAATCAAGGGTCTTTTCAACAGCCACAAGGCTCTTTCAACTACTCTATGCTACTAGGTTCCACCGGTCAAATGTCCATGCCTCCTTCTAGTCCTGGTGTTCTAGGATCCACTCCTTCATCTGTTTGTTAGCTGTGTAAACTTCTAGGTCACGAAGCTCTTACATTTTCTCAAAGGAATAGTTTTGGTGCGTCTGCTCAACCGGGTTCGCCCTATACAACACTGTTTCACCACAGGCTTATTCAGCCACCACAGCTTATGAGTTTAGTGATCCTAATTTCTGGCTATCTGATTCTGGTGCCACCAATCACATGGTCTCCGATGCCTCCTACCTTCAGCACCCTCAACCGTGTCCCCCTAACTCAGGTATCTTAGTAGGCAATGGGACTACCCTTTCTATCTCTAGTGTTGGTTCACTTAATTTGCCTATCAATGATCATGTTTTTAAATTGAAGGATGTGTATCATGTTCCTTAACTTGCTCATAATCTGTTATATGTGCAAAAGTTTTGCTTGCAAAATAACTGTCGTATGCTCTTTGATGCCTTCTCTCTTCGTATTCAGGATACCTTGGGGAGGAATATGTTCAAGATCCCAAGTGTTGATGGTCTGTATCCACTTCCTAAGTCTTTCTCTTCTTCTGCTCCACTTCCTCCCTCCTTTCACCTTGCTTGTATAGGGCAAAATGTGCAATCTTCCCTGTGGCATCAGCGGCTTGGACATCCTGCCAATGCGGTTCTCTCTACTATGTTAGCCCAAGCTCAGATTCTTTGCTTACCTGACCTGCAGTCTCATGTCTGTCAGCCTTGTTTAAAAGGAAAGGTGTCTCGTCTGTCCTTTCCTGCTTTTGACCATTCCACTTCTCATCCTTTTGATAAGATTCATTCTGATGTATGGGGCCCTAGTCCTTGTCCTTCTCTTCTTGGTTACAAATATTATGTTCTCTTTGTTGATGATTGTACCAAGTTTACTTGGGTCTATCCCTTAGCCAATAAATCTGATGTTTACTCCACATTTGTGAAATTCTATTCCTATGTTCTTAATTTCTTTGCCAAATCTATTAAAATTTTCCAGAGTGATGGAAGGGGTGAGTTTGTAAACAAATCCATGATTGAGTTCCTTACATCCAAAGGCATTCTGCATTACAAATCCTGCCCTTATACACCACAACAAAACGGGCTTGCTGAACGAAAACATCATCATCTCATTGAGACCACCATCACTTTGCTTCAAACCGCTTCCATGCCTCCTTTTTTTTGGTTTCATGCTTGCTCTACTACCAACTATCTTATCAATCGTATGCCTACTTCTGTTCTTCATATGCAATCTCCATACTTTCGGTTGTTTGCTCATTATCCTTCCTTCCTGTTTTTAAAATCCTTTGGTTGTGCATGCTACCCTTTCCTTCGTTCCTATACTCACCATAAACTTGAGCCTAGGACTGCACATTGTGTGTTTGCAGGATATACTCTTGACTACAAAGGGTATTTGTGTTATCATATTCCCACTCGGAAAACTTTTGTGTCTCGGCATGTGGTTTTTGACGAAAGTCTTTTCCCTTTTAGTTATGTTTCTCCCTCTTTGTCCACATCCTTCACACATGATCATGGCACTGTGAATCAACCTAGTTGTACTACATTGTCTACTCCTTGTTCTCCTCTTGGCAGGAGAGATCCTCCCTCTTCTTCAGCTGGCCAACCTGTATCATCTTCTCATGCTTCTCCCGCTGGCTCTCCATGATCAGATAACTCCGCCACATCTTCCACCTCTCCAGTAGAATCTCCTAGCTCAAGTCCAGCTCCAGTTGTTTCAGCTCCTCTCACCGTGTTTTCTTGTCCTCCAGTGGACACTTTGGTACAGTCTGGTTCATCCTTAGCTCCTTCTCAACATCCTATGCTCACCCAATCCAAGACTGGCATCTCCAAACCTAAGTGCCACGGTTTCCTTGCGCTGCACGCCACCTCTTCATCTGACAACTCTCTCATCGAGCCAGTGTCCTACAAACAGGCTTCTTTAATCCCTGCATGGAATCACGCCATGAATGATGAATTCTACGCTCTCAGGAAACAACACACTTGGACCTTGGTTCCCCTTCCAGCTCAACGGAGTGTGATCGGCTGCAAGTGGGTTTTTCGGTTGAAACGTAGTGCCGATGGTTCGGTGGCACGACACAAGGCTCGTCTTGTTGCCAAAGGATATCTTCAGGAGGCTGGCATCGACTATGATGAGACATTTAGTCCATTTGTCAAATATACCACAGTGCGCCTTGTTCTTGCTTTGGCGGCTCAGTTCCACTGGCCTTTGCGCTAGCTTGATGTTAAAAACACCTTTCTTCATGGCTATCTTGATGAGGAAGTGTACATGTCTCAACCACCAGGGTTTGTTGATTCTCAAGCTCCCTCCTATGTGTGTAAGTTGCAGAAATCTCTCTATGGCCTCAAACAGGCCCCTCGGGCTTGGAATGCTCGTTTCACTAGTCACATGCTCAAGTTGGGGTTTGTTCAATCCCTTTCTGATTCTGCCCTATTTGTCCTTCATAACAAGGCTGTTCTCGTTGTTGTTATGTTATATGTTGATGATATCATCCTCACTGGCAATGATCCTACAACTATGACTCGTTTGATACAAGCTTTGAGCGCTGAATTTGACATGAAGGATCTTGGCACTCTTTCTTATTTCCTTGGTCTCCAGGTGTGCTATCAGCATGATGGTCTGTTTATTAACAAAAGTAAATATGCTCGTGACCTTTTAGCCAAGGTTGGGATGTCCGATTGCAGTCCTGTGTCCACCACGCTGGTTCCTGATTCCAAACTCTTGCTTACTGATGGAACTTTGCTTTCGGATCCTACTCTCTATCGAAGCATGGTTGGCGCTCTTCAATATTTGACTTTTAGTCGTCCGGATATCATTTTTGCTATGAATACCGTGTGCCAGTTTATGCATGCTCCTTCTGATGCACACATGGTTGCTGTTAAGCGGATTCTTTGTTATGTCAATGGCACCCTCGACTTCAGTCTTCGTTACGTTTTCGGTCCACTTCGCCTTCAGGCTTTCTCGGATGCTGATTGGGGTGGTGATCCCAATACTCGTCGCTCTACTTCTGGTCACTTCGTGTTCCTTGGTCGCAATCCGATCTCTTGGGGTGCCAAGAAACAGACCACTGTCTCTCGCTCCTTTGCTGAGGCGGAGTACCGGGCTCTTGCCACTACAGCATGTGAGTTGCAGTGGATCACTTACTTGCTGGCCGATCTTCATCAGTCTCTTCATCGTCTTCCTCTGCTCTGGTGTGACAGTATCTCTGCCATTCAGATGGCTCATAATCTGATTTTCCATGGCCATACTAAGCACGTAGAAATTGACGTGCACTTCATTCGGGAACGGGTTCACAACAAGGCTATGTCTTTGGCGCATGTGTCCTCTCGTCATCAACTTGCCGATGCCATGACCCATGGCTTGCACACTCCCTAGTTTGAGTTTTATCGTGACAATCTGATGCTTCGACGTCCCTTCGGTGTTCCTGCATCCGATTGAGGACGGATGTTAGCTAATATGGTTAGTTGGTTAGTTTATGGTTAGGGTTTGTTATAAACTGTTTTATCACAGCTGGAGTAGCTGGAGGTTTGTTACACTAGCTGTGTTCAAGCTGTCCATACAGTTAGACTTGTTAGCTGTTAGGAAAGCTATTAGAAGCTTAGAGTTGTGAAGTATATATATATATAGAGTAAGAGTGTAAAGGTTAGGTTAACAAAAATATATCAAGTAAAAAGAGACTTTTCTCTCATCTTCTTTTCTGTAATTTCTAAGCTTTTCTTTCTTCTCTAATCTCTTTTCAAATGTCACCATCAATTCCAAGAGTGAGATTATAACCGTTGATGATTACGACTAGTAATGAATTTGATTTTTTATGGACGATAAAAAAATCATAATCGCACCGACTAAATTGGCCCATTCAAACTCTATAGCTGGTTTATGATTTGATTTTAACAAAAAAATAATAATAATAAAAACAATCTCAAACTAGATTGTAATGATTTGATTTGGTTTGAAATTTCAACTTTTGTAAACTAACTAATACCCTATTGTGTAATTATTTTATTTGTTGCTAGCTTGAAACGAATTTAAGTACACTATAATTTGTTGGTGAACTTTGAGATTTGATGTCATATTGAATTTTTTGATTGCTTGGTTGGTTGAAAATGAAAAATAAGTGCTTACTGGAATTTTATTGTTGTAATTGAGTTTTTTTTTGTCAATTTAATGTAATTGAGTTAATATTGTTGAAAATATGAAAAAAAAAGAGAAGATTAACTTCGTAAAACCTTCAAATTTTTGTTGGTGATTTCGAGTTAGTTCCAATCTTTTTAAACATTTGAAACGAATATTCAATTTGTTTAAAATTTTGCATCCGTTAGATCCCAAATAGAAATTACTCAAACACCGTCTCATATTTCAATAAGATTACACATAACCCCCTAAGATTTTAGAAATTATACAAATAGCTCATCAGGTTCTAAAAGCATTACACATAATCCCATTTTGCTATAAAATTCAACATGTATTGGTCACTTAATAAAATAGGGTTATGTGTAATGCTTTTGGAACCTGAAAGAGTGTTTCAGTGATTTCTAAAACTTTAGGGGCTTTGTGAAAACACAAAAAACCCCCAAAAAGTGTAAGCGTAAATAACTCTTAATTTAAAATCTAAACTTTTTTATTTACAAAGATTACCGATTGATGGTAATACTTTTGATATTCTAGCCCTTATTCCAATGCAATATTTATTGAATTGGGGCTCCAATATGCCATGATGGTAATACTTTTGATATTCTAGCCCCTATTCCAATGCAATATTTATTGAATTGGGGCTCCAATATGCCATTGTATAAAAGAAAAAACATATATTAGAGGTATGAAATATTTTGATGCAACGATATTGGAGAGAAAGATTATACACATTGTATATCGACTTCATTCATTAAGGAAGTCGAACTTGAAACATTCCACAACACAATAGCTAATAAACCTTTTTTTTTTCTGTGGCTTGATGAGCCGAAATTATACTTCTATTTCCCATATATTTAATTAGTTATTATTATTATTTTGAGAGGAATTGATACTCAAATTTATTAAATTGACAAATTTATTCTAGAAGGAGTATTTGGAGCAAAAGAATGAAATATGTTAAGGAATCCCAGACCACAAAGGAAACGTTTTGATTTTATGGCTACATCAATGAAATCCCAATTCAAGTAGGAGAGGGCATATGCTTGCCTATTTATGTTCAAACTAGGAATTAGATTTTCTTATTTTTATTTTACTCCTTTTCAAAGTAGGATTATGAATCTTTCCTTATAAATACCCAAGCTGGCTTAGGTTTAAGGAGCAGAATTCATATTACAATTCTCCATCTAAGTGCACGGCAAAGCTAGGATTTTGGCTCTCCATTATTCTACAAAACTGTTTGTTCTCTTAACTTTAATTTTAATGGAATTATTTCTATTCATTATGAGCATGAGTGACTAATTTTCTCACTAGGGTTAGACCTAAGCCTTAACATGAATATGTGATTTATCCTTTTCCTATATTGTCATATATGCATGCTTTGAATCTTTAATCACTGTTTAAAACTATCTTTATGTCTTAATGCTTGATCACCCTTAGGATACTTAGACAAGTAATTTGATGCAAATTTATATGAATGCCCACCTAAAAATTGGGATTAGCTTCTTGTGATTAAAGATTGTAATACATCTAGGTTAAGTGCCATAACTAAGAGATTGCATGGTCATAAAAGATTTTCATGAACTTAATGAATCTTGCCTGTAGAATTAGATCTAAATGTCATAGACTAATCGCATGTTAGGTATACGTTTTCACTTGAATACCCACGAGGAAAATATGCTTTCGAAAAATCTATCCTTCAAAGTTGCATGTATTGATTCATAGATTCTTTTCTAAGTCACATATGATTGTTAATGGTGAAGGTTGAACCCTAGTACTTGTTTAATTGATTTTGTATTCAGTCACCTAAACTCTTGCAATTTACTTTATTATTAATTAAGAGTGAATACTAAAATAAGAAATATCAATATCAGTCCCTGAGGAAATCGACCCTGCTTCCAGTGCTATACTACAACAACCCTGTACTCTTGCAGGTATTATTTGTGTGATTTTAACCATTGTTTTACAGGTGGGAAAAATCCTATCAAGAAATTGGCGCCGTTGCTGGGGACTGTGCCGATTACCCTTATTTTCATTTACTCTTAGTTAATTGTTTTCCTTCATTTTTTTTCTCTCTATCTTTCTTATTCAACATTTAAGCACATGTCTCTATTCTTGCAGGAATATCTAATTGTGCATGGTTATAGCTACACGATCTACGAACCCGATTCTAGCACAATTCGATCCAGAACCCGAAAAAACAGCAAGAAGAAGACGACAATTACAAGTAATTAATGCACGGTTCACGCTCCAAGGCACCTTCCTTGCGGATCTTCTCATCGGAATAGATAACAAACTGTCCGCACCAATGGCATTGACAATACCTGAAGTAGGCGCACCACTTAGCAAAAGCCTTGCGGCACGTGGGAATGGAACCCCACAATGCATCGTGTATCCCGAAGTCCAAGACGGAGTCACTTTTGAGATCAGGCACCATATGCTCGAGCTCCTACCCACTTTTCTTGGACTCCCAAATAGTGATACGAACATGCATTTATCTGAGTTCTTGTCAGGATGTGACAATATCATTGTTCGGGGAATTTCCAAATAGGCAATTAAGTTAAGGCTTTTTCCTTACACCTTGAAGGATAAAGCTCGAGCTTGGCTACATTCATTACCTCCGGGAAGCATTACAACTTGGGAACAATTACAAACAAGGTTTCTAAACAAATTCTACCCATCATCCAAGACTCTCGCTTTGAAGAAAGAAATCCTGGCATTTGTCCAGAAATCTAACGAGTCGTTTCATGATACTTGGGAACGGTACAATGATCTATATATGTGTTGCCCTCACCATGGGTTGGATTCAGACATGCAGATGAACATCTTTTATGATGGACTCAACCACATCACCAAAAGTTACGTCAACGCATCTGCAGGTGGTTCCCTCATATCCAAAATCGCCCGTGAAGCTTTTGAGATCTTTGAACTAATGGCTAACGAATCACAACAATGGACGGATGATGGCACTCATACGAGGGGACACGTCTACGATGTAGCTCAAGGACATGGTACCCTAATATTGCGGCACAAATCACCCAATTGGAAAAGAAGATCAACAGTTTGATGCTCACCACTGCTGCTCCAAAAGCAACACATGTTTGCGCCATATGTGAGGACCCTACACATCATGTGCTTCAATGTCCTCAGAAGGATGGGTATCCTAACCTTGTCCAAGAACACGTAAATGCCATGAATTCCTTCCCAAGAGCCCGTAATGATGCCTACCCCAACACATATAACTCTGGATGGAGGAATAATGCGAATATAGGGTGGAATGGGCAAAACCAAGTCCGGCCCAATTACCAGCAGAATTATCAACAGCTGCTCAACCCTCAGACCCAACTGGCCGCACCGCGCCAATTGAGTGTAGAAGAGCAGCTTGTTAGGTTTATTGAGATCTCTATCCAGAATCAGCAACACACCCAAGCATCAATCAAAAACTTGGAGCAGCAAGTCAGTCAACTGGCCCAAGAAATTTCCGAAAGAGATAAAGGGGTTTTTCCTAGTCAACCTATACCCAACCCAAGAGGGGCCGAGAACTACAAGATGGTAAGAACCTTACGAGGGGATAAGAGTTATGACAATCAGGAAGCAGCAAAGTCAACCCATTCAGAAACTAATATTGCCGAGCCCAATATTGAACCTGAACCTCAGATAGAATTATTTACCCCCAGGTTTAGTTTGCTCCATCTACCGCCCCTGACTATACCCCGCCACTGCCATTCCCACAAAGGCAGCAGCGCCGCTCAAACAAGGACCAACAAACCATTGACTTCATGCAGACATTAGCCAAGGTCCATATCAATCTACCTCTATTGGATGCTATAAAGCACATCTCTTCCTATGCAAATTTTTTAAAGGAGGTATGCGCCAATGAGAAGAAAATTTCAGACTTGGAAAAGGTGATTTTGACGGAATAGTGTAGTGCAGCCCTCCTACACAAACTGCCACCAAAGAAAAAAGACCCTGGCAGCTTTACTATTTCCTGCACTATTGGGAATTCCGAATTCTAGCAATCTTTAGTAGATCTAGGGTCAAGCATCGACCTTATGCCCTACTCAATATTTCAGCGGTTAGGAGCAGGAAAGCTCAGGCCAACACCAATGGTTCTCCAGTTGGCTAACCGATCCCTCACATACCCCAAGGGCATCATTGAAGATCTCATCATCAACGTGGATAAATTATATCTACCCATCGACTTTGTGGTACTCGGCATGGTGGAAGACAAAGAGACACCACTAATCATTGGCCGACCCTTCATGGCCACAGCCCGTACACTCATTGATGTAGAAGTTGGAACTCTTACATTCCGTGTACAAGACCAAACTGTGGTCTTAAACCTTTTTGACATGGCTAAAAGACCCGCTGAAATTTCAGAGTGTTCACGAATTGAAGTATTGGAAGACGTAAACTACATGGAACCAGAACAGTTACTCTATACCGACCCTATAGAGGCAGCCCTCATCGACCCAATCCTTAGCCAAAATGAGGACGATATTGCTGAAATAATGGCAGCACTAGATAGCAACCGGCCACCATACCCACGGTGGTGACCGCATATTGAAGCCCTTGGGCCACCAAAGACACCGCAGCAGCCTCTATTGAGAAGGCCCCTCAGTTGGAAAAGAAACCTCTTTCGGCCCATCTCAAATATGAGCATCTTGGTGATCAAGAGACTCTGCCCGTGATCATTGCAGTAGACCTCACCAAACTAGAGGAAGACAAGCTACTCCGAATCCTACGAAAATACAAGGAGGCTATTGGGTGGACTATAGCCGACATCAAAGGCCTTAGTCCTTCAATCTGCATGCATCGGATCTTACTGGAAGATGACAGCAAGCCCACAATTGATGCTTAAAGGCGATTGAACCCAATCATGAAGGACGTTGTTCGTAATAAGGTCCTAAAACTCCTGGATGCTGGCATTATCTACCCAATTTCGGACAGCCCATGGATAAGCCCAACACAAGTTGTTCCTAAGAAATCTGGTATTACTGTTATTACAAATGAAAAAGAGGAGCAAGTTCCTACAAGGATGACTACTGGGTGGAGGGTGTGTATTGATTATCGGAAGCTGAATTCAGCCACACGAAAGGATCACTTTCCACTCCTATTGATTGATCAAATGGTGGAGCGATTAGCGGGTAAGGCATTCTATTCTTTTTTAGATGGCTATTCCGGGTATAATCAGATTCCTATTGCACTTGAAGATCAGGACAAAACTACGTTCACTTGCCTATTCGGCACTTTTGCCTATCGGCGTATGCCATTTGGATTGTGTAATGCACCTGCCACTTTTCAGCGATGCATGATGAGCATATTCTCAGACATGGTGGAGCAAATAATTGAAGTGTTTATGGATGACTTCTCCATATATGGAGATTCCTTTGACCACTGTTTGGACAACTTGGCCACTGTTTTGGAAAGATGCAAAGATACGCATTTGGTATTGAACTGGGAAAAGTGCCACTTTATGGTGAAGCACGGTATCTTGTTAGGGCACCTAATTTTGGACCATGGAATCGAAGTGGACAAAGCCAAGATTAACGTCATTAGGAACCTGCCACTGCCCACGTCAGTCAAGGATATCAGATCCTTTCTTGGCCATGCTGGGTTCTACAGAAGATTTATCAAGGATTTCTCTAAGGTTAGTCGACCTCTGTGCAATTTATTGGCCAAGGACTCAGACTTCATATTCGATGACAAGTGCCTCGAATCATTCACGACTCTGAATACTCTCTTAACCACTGCCCCCAATTATCACAACACCTAATTGGAACCTACCTTTTGAAGTCATGTGTGATGCGTTAGATTACGCAGTTGGAGCTGTTCTAGGACAGAGACAAGACATGCAACCTAATGTGATATACTATGCTAGCCGAACCTTAAACGATGCACAACTCAATTATTCAACAACGGAGAAGGAGCTCTTAGCAATGATTTTCGCATTGGAAAAGTTCCGATTATATCTAATCGGAGCTAAGGTAATTATCTTAACTGACCACGCAGCGTTGAAATACCTTTTTGCCAAGAAAGATTCAAAACCTAGACTCATACGATGGATTCTCCTGCTATAAGAGTTTGACATAGAAATTCGTGACAAAAAAGGGAGTGAGAATGAGGTAGCTGACCATTTATCTCGGCTGGTGAACAACCCTACAGCAAAATCCGAATCATTGCCACTCCAAGAATTTTTTCCTGACGAGCAGCTCTTCGCTATTATGCAGCACACTCCCTGATATGCAGCACACTCCCTGATATGCAGATATTGTGAATTTTCTGGTTAGTGGCAAATTTCCCATTGATATTACATCCCAACAGTGAAAGAAGTTTCTATCCACTGTCAAATATTATTTCTGGGATGAAACCTACCTATTCAAGCACTGTGCATACCAACTTATTCGAAGGTGTGTGCCTAGTGAAGAGCAGGAAAATGTCCTCCGATTTGCGCATCAATCTGCATGTGGAGGTCATTTCGGTCCTAAACGAACCGCGGCCAAAATTTTACAGAGCGGTTTCTATTGGCCATCTTTATTCAAAGATGCTTACACATGGTGTCAAGCATGCGATCGCTGCCAGCGTGTTGGAAACCAGTCCAAACACAATGAGATGCCCCAACAGAGCATTTTGGTTGTTGAAATTTTCGACGTTTGGGGTATTGACTTTATGGGTCCATTTCCCTCATCTCACGATAATCTCTACATCTTAGTGGCTGTGGACTATGTCTCTAAATGGGTGGAAGTTGTTGCCAGTCCAACCAATCAAGGATCGGTGGTTCTCAAATTCCTTCAAGGTAAGATTTTCCCAAGATTTAGAGTCCCCAGAGCTATCATAAGTGACGGAGGCAAGCACTTCTTGAATAAGCCTTTTGCCTCATTACTTGCAAAGTATGGCATCATTCATTGGGTGGCAACACCATACCACCCCCAAACATCTGGGCAAGTTGAAGTTTCTAATCGCGAGCTGAAGCGCATTCTAGAGAAGATAGTGTCTTCTACACGGAAGGATTGGAGTACAAAGCTTAATGATGCACTATGGGCGTACCGAACAGCTTATAAGACGCCTATTGGGATGTCCCCATTTCGACTGGTTTATGGCAAAGCATGCCATTTACCCATGGAGTTAGAACACAAAGCGTTCTGGGCAGTAAAGCAACTCAATCTAGCCTATGATGAGGCAGGAGAGCAGCATAAACTGGAGCTTAGTGAGTTGGAAGAAATTGGTAATGACGCCTACGAAAATGCAAAGATTTATAAAGAGAAGACCAAGCTTTTTCATGATCGACAAATTTTAAGAAAGGAATTTCATCCAGGACAGAAGGTACTCTTATTTAACTCTAGACTCAGACTCTTTCCAGGGAAGCTTAAGTCCCGCTGGTATGGACCATTTGACGTCGTCCAAATACATCCACATGGAGCAGTGGACATAAACAATGTCCAAAACGGAAAGGAATTCACAGTTAATGGACACCGTCTGAAGCCTTATTTGGAGTCACCCTACGACCTAGCTACGGATGTCATGACTCTATAAAATCCTACTTAGTGATCCTTGTGGCCCTACTTCAAGCTCTAGACGTTAACTAAAGCGCTTAATGGGAGGCAACCCACCTATATCCTTTTCGATAGTGTATTTGTCTTTTTTTTTTTATTAACTTTCTTTTCTACCCTCTATTTAACTAACATGCAAATACCATTTTCTGTTGTTACCTTGCACTACATGTGATTGCAGGCATACATGGTTGATTTGATTGGCACGCCCTATCCACTAGCAGTCGGGTATTATCATACAACAAACTGTAGACATGCTTCTGAATCTCAATACCAAGGATGGAGGAGTCATACCTGGGCTGATGACGATCGTGATCCTAGGTCTATTATTACAACACTTTTACATCAAATATATTGAATAACCTAGGAGTCTACAACCTAATCTAAGTTTGGGGGTTGGACCTGCACACATACCAGCCAGGGTCAGGTTTCAATTCTGGTACATAAAAAAAAAAAAAAAAAAAGGTGTATGAGTTTACCTGCCAGCCCAACCAAGAGCATGAGCTGCATCCAGGCCTAAGTCAAGAAGTCGAAGCCGTCTGAGTCCACTTAGGCGACAGTCACGTGAGTACCCAACCTGGCCCTCCTGCGCCTTACTCTTGGGCTTAGTCCCAACTTGGGCCCAAGTTCCGGGCAGGTCCACACTAGCCGGGCAACCCACGATACATACCCGCCTACTTTGACCCGGACCCACAAGACTGTCGACCCAAACACGACTGAGCCCCGACCCGCAGTCAACTCAGGCCCTACTCTTAGGCCTACGATCAAATCATACCCAATTTCGAGGACCTCAGCTGCGAATGGCCCGGGCCTATGGTGGCTTCCCCCCTTCACCTCAGCTTCCAATGGACTGCTTACTCGTGGGCCCAAGCCCAATCGACAGTACTAGCCCGAAGCTTACAACTTGGTCCTCCCTGCCCTTACTCATGAGCCCATCAGGCACACTTTCCGAGTCGGGTACCCCTAGCCACATGCCCCGAGTGTCCCCACCCATTGGAGTGGGCTCACGCCAGTATTTTGGCCCAATACGGGTCACGGCCCAGCAACTTACTAGTGGGCCTCTCGATCAGCCCACTTTCGGCCTCCAGCCCGTAATCGCACCAGATCAAGGCACGGTGGTGCGGACCCCCGCTCTCCGGTCAGTCCCTGTACAACCACCATCACCACCGTCTCCGATGACCGGTAATGGCCCACACTGACACATCACATGGTAGTTACAGAAATGCAATCCGTGCAGAAATGAAATCAGTGCAGATATGTAACCCATATGCTAAACAGTGTAGAAATGAGAAAGGTTACCTCTCAAGCTCGGCACCCATATGCAGTCGGCTACCTTTCCCGGGGCTTTCGGTCGATTCCACGACACGCTCTTGCTCTCTCCTCCATCCCGCTATCATTTCTCCCATCTGCTTTCCCGGACCCGATTCACACATCCCATAACACAGTCACTACATATAAATGACTCATCCACAACTAAACATAGCAACCGTTCGGACAAAGTGAGGGACCTTACCTTGCGACCGCTACCGATTGCTAAAGCTGGGTCCCTCTCAGCCGCTGGAGCAGCGTGGTGATGGTCGGTGTCACAGCCGTTCTCATTTCCACCGTTCTGGGCTCCGATGGGTGCTCGGGTTTCCTAACATTTGAGGCTTTTCTCTCGGACTTGGTTGGGTATCGACGTTGTGGAGGTTAGTGGTGGCCCTCGCCTTCATGACGATGGTGATTCATCGACGGATATGGCCGGAGCAACCGAACGGTGTGCGAGGTCGGTGGGTATTTTCGGAGATTTTGGGACAGCTCTCTCCCGATTTTCTAAGCACAGGGACGGCTAGGGTGTGAGTCTGAACATGAGGTTTTTATACCACGTCTAGGTGTGTGAAATGCAACGACGCCGTTTTGTCCACACCAGAGCGACGACGTTGTTTTTTATCCAACATTGCGACGACGTCGTTTTTCAGGGCAGGGAGCACAGCTCAGGTCTCTGGTTCAAACCCCAGGTGCTATTCCTTCTTTCTTTTTCTTTTTATTTTCCTTTTCTTTTTGTTTTCATTCTTTATTTTGCTTTGTTTTTCTTTCTTTTCTTTTCTTTAGCATTTCTTTGTCTTTTCTTCTTTTGCACCATGGGGACATGTTGCATGATAAGTTTGGGGGGGGGGGGGGGGGGGGGGGGGCACTCTATTTGCTATGATTGAAATTTGAAACTTCATAAGTGAGATTAATTATTAGAGCATGACCACCAAGAACATAAAGTTGATTTTTGCACACAATTCTTACCATATTCAATTTTGCACATGCACCTCAACTTATTTGTGGGAATTAAATTTGTTTCAAGCATGCTAATTTTTCTTACCCTAAGATTGTGGGTTATTTAATTTATTACCATCCAAGGTTCGAAAAAGTGAAAGTCATAAATAAATCGGAGGTGAGTCCGAGCCCTAAAATAAGGGTGTGCATTTATCCATCAATTACATGCTAGCCTTTCCAATTCGAGTAAATAAATCTTTTGGGACATTTGTTGTCTGGTGCCCTAAAATCATCTGGTTTGGGAGTTGTCGATCTAAAGCTCGTTACATGGGTTGGATAGAAAGCTTTTCTAATGTTAAATAAAATTCCATCATTTGTTATCTATACAAAATAAAAATAAAAATAATAATAAAAAAAAATAATAATAATAAAAAAAATTTCAGGCAAGAATGCTTTGGATGGTGATAGGTTAAGTGATTTTTCAGTTGGTGGGTACAAATTTAATGCGAGTGAGGGACTGATTTAATGCTTATATTTTTGTTGAGATTCACATTACATGAATATGGTTTATGGATTGCTCACCAGAATCTAGTAATATTCTGTTTTGAAAGTATGGATTTGCTCTCTCTTTTAGCCTTGCTTATGAATTGAAAATTTTGATTTTGCTTTGATGAGTGCTACTTTATATTCAATGGAAGGAAGGTTAAATTAAGTTTTAACATTTTTTAGAGCGTTTGTGGGTATTGTAACTGGTAAACCCTCAAGAGACACAATTCCTCCTACTAGGGACACCTAGGGGTTTAAAGACGTGTAGTGCTTGCTCAGCACTATCGCGTTCCCTGCGAAGTGGCATTTTATTTTTATTTTTGTTTTCTTAGTTTTGTTTTATTTACTTGAGGACAAGTAACAATTCAAGTTTGGGGGTATTTGATGAGCCGAAATTATACTTCTATTTCCCATATATTTAATTAGTTATTATTATTATTTTGGGAGGAATTGATACTCGAATTTATTAAATTGACAGATTTATTCTAGAAGGAGTATTTGGAGCAAAAGAAGGAAATATGTTAAGGAATCCCATACCACACAAAGGAAACGTTTTGATTTTATGGCTACATCAATGAAATCCCAATTCAAGTAGGAGAGGGCATATGCTTGCCTATTTCTGTTCAAACTAGGAATTAGATTTTCTTATTTTTATTTTACTCATTTTCAAAGTAGGATTAGGAATCTTTCCTTATAAATACCCAAGTTTGGTTTAGGTTTAAGGAGCAGAATTCATATTACAATTCTCCATCTAAGTGCACGGCAAAGCTAGGATTTTGGCTCTCCATTATTCTACAAAACTGTTTGTTCTCTTAACTTTAATTTTAATGGAATTATTTCTATTCATTATGAGCATGAGTGGCTAATTTTCTCACTAGGGTTAGACCTAAACCTTAACATGAATATGTGATTTATCCTTTTCCTATATTGTCATATATGCATGCTTTGAATCTTTAATCACTATTTAAAACTATCTTTATGTCTTAATGCTTGATCACCCTTAGGATACTTAGACAAGTAATTTGATGCAATTTTATAGGAATGCCCACCTAAAAATTGGGATTAGCTTCTTGTGATTAAAGATTGTAATACATCTAGGTTAAGTGCCATAACTAAGTGATTGCATGGTTATAAAAGCTTTTCATGAACTTAATGAATCTTGCCTGTAGAATTAGATCTAAATGTCATAGACTAATCACATGTTAGGTATACGTTTTCACTTGAATGCCCACGGGGAAAATATGCTTTCGAAAAATCTAAACCTTCAAAGTTGCATGTATTGATTCATAGATTTTTTTCTAAGTCACATATGATTGTTAATGGTGAAGGTTGAATCCTAGTACTTGTTTAATTGTTTAATTGATTTTGTATTCAGTCACCTAAACTCTTGCAATTTACTTTATTATTTTATTAAGAGTGAATACTAAAATAAGAAATATCAATATCAGTCCCTGAGGAAATCGACCCTGCTTACAGTGCTATACTCCAATAACCCTGTACTCTTACAGATATTATTTGTGTGATTTTAACCCTTGTTTTTCAGGTGGGAAAAATTCTATCATGGCTATACTTGTAGCATAACTTGTACCACATGATGATGGTTAAATCCTATGATTTAGTGGCGATTCTTCTCACTTGCAGTTTAAAGGCCTTAGAGAAGATAGTAAGGACATATTTATGTAGAATTGTCTACTTAATGTTGTGATTTATTTTAAATTTCCATCTAAATATACAAAAAATACACAATTATAAATGTTCTTTGTTGTAATTTTCCTCAAACTTCAGAACAAGTCATTTAGTACTACCTTTTATGATAGTCCTCACTACTAGTTGTGTAATGTGAGATCTCGGATTTGATATTCGTAAAAAATGAGGTTGATACCGAATTTTTATAACGTATTCTCCTCCCTCAATATCATTGTATCGGAAAAATAAAAAAAATAAAGAGCGCAATTTGGGCTAGCAGGCTATTACTTTGGCCCAATCCATAATTGTAAGATCAGGCCCTGCACCGAACCAACTCGGGTAAATTCCAGGTTTCGTATTCCCTACTATAACAACACGTGTTAAAACTTCAAAGCCATTGCTGGTTGCCACTGCTCTCTCTCGCTCTCTTGCTCAGAGACACCTACTGTTTTACTGCGACTTCTTGTGCTTTAAGCTATGGAGGAGTACTCGGTGGACGACCCAACTCAGCTCCTACAAGCCGCTGCAGATTTCGCAAATTACCCTGGTGAGTGGTTTCCATTTATGCTCGCTTTTACTCTTAACTTTTATGAGCCATTTTGAACTAATTTCATTTTGTTTTTTTTTGCAGGTCTTCAAAACGACGCTTCAGCTAAGGACTTTCTGGATCGCTTCCCTCTTCCGGTCATTCTCAAGTAATTCTTTTGGATTCTGAACCCATAACTTGTTCTCCAAGTTTTCAATTTTGTTTCATTTTCATTTCAATTTTTGTTTCATTTTCATTTCAATTTTTGGTTCTGGGTACATAAACAAGTGCTACTTTGCATTTGTTTTTATTTTTTTCATGGACATTTTTCTCTCTTTTAGTGCTTTACAAACCAAAGCCGATGTGCCTGGTCTAGAAATCACATTGGTGGCTGTTTTGGAAAGGATATTCACGACAAAATATGGTGCTGCTTTCATCCCACAGTTTATGGTATGCCTTCATTTTTTGTGCTAACCGATTGCGTATCAATAACGACTTGCGTCCTTGTGAAAATGAAAGAGGGGTCCTGAATTTGATTAGGATCATTTACTCTTTCTTTAACGAAAATTTAAAGCTTTGGCTGCTTTTTCATCAGTTAATTTTGATGTGTAGGAATGCCTATAGGGGATACTCTGTCGATGAACATGTTGTTCTGATTCAATCAAATAAGAAAAATTAAACCATATTTGCTTCTCATTCAATTATCTTTACATTTTAAAGCCAATTAATCTTCACAGATATTGCAGCTCTGTATGTTTATTAATTTTTTGGGATATAGATTCTTAAACATTTATCTTTGCTCTTCTTTCAGCCTTTCATACAAGTTGGCCTGACGGCAGAGTCTCAAGAAGTCAAATCTTTAGCATGTAAAACGGTATGCTTTTGAAATTTCTTATGTATCTTTTGCTTTAATTTGAGATTGTTAAATGGTATTGTTCCTAATGATAGGAAATTGCTATTTGTTTTGAACTGTATACTGGCTATCCATTTGTTCCTTTTCCCTGCTTTCTTGAGATTTTGCGGGCAGTCGAAGCTTATATAAGTAGCAGACAATCTTTTCGGGTAGGGTTTAACTTGGCATTGTAATAACCATATACAGGTTACTTGCCTGCTGGAGAATTTGAATGAAGGTTCTGTTTCTGCCGCACGTCTTATAATTGACTATAATATATATCCTCTATTGCTTGATTGCCTCATTAATGGGTAAGGTTTCAATCCAAAAGTTTATGCAAGGTACTTGGTGTTTTTAATATTTGCTAATTATCTTTTTTAGAACAAACTATTTCTGCTCTTTTTCTTTCCGCCTTTGTCTTTGAATAAATTCTTGATAGTGTATTTCTTTCTGGTATGTAGCAATGAAAATGTTTCTACTCTATCAATGGATGCAATAGTGAAGATAGCTCATTCTCCTGAAGGCATGGTATGACGATGGAATTTACTTGTCGACCTTAATTCTCCTTAATTTTTGTTTTGATGAATACCTGCACTGTGATAATGTATCAAAATTTCTTTCTGTTGTTATGTAGGGTATTGTTTTCCCAGCTAATACCTATGAAGTTACACACCTTGGTGGTTTAGTAGCTCAATGTTCGTCTCTGGTATGATGGTTGACAGTTTTGTGAATTATAGATGTAGACTGATGGTTAATCTTGTATGAAAATGTAGCCCTTGAAAGAAAAGTTTCCATAATCCATGTTGTCCCTTGATTTCAGGTTTCTTTGGTATTCTATTTACTGATTTTCTGTGCTTGCTTCACATAAATCATATTAATTATCGCAGGGACGGGTCCGGGTTTTGGCTTTAATAGTGAAGCTATTCTCTATTTCCAGTTATGTGGCATCAATAATTCACAAGTCAAATCTACTTGAACTTTTTGAGACAGAAATCAACAACACAGATGATACCCTTGCAACCTTGAGCGTTTTGGAGCTTATGTATGAGGTTGGCTAAGCTACTCTCTCTCTCTCTCTCTCTCTCTCTATCTCTCTCCATCTTAGCTCCTGTGGTGCTCCATTTCATCCTATATAATGATTTTGGTTGTCTGTAAGCACTGTATGTTTCAGCAATCTGATATACAGAATAACCATATACATAAAATATATCAAGATGAAAAAGATCAGCTTCATAACCACACTTTTGTTCTAGGACTAATGTTTAGGACAAAATGTTGAAGGGAAAATTGGCCCTTGATTTGTTTTGTATTTGGTTATATCTCATTCATTGATAGCTACCTGAAGTCCTCCCATATTTTCTTTTAGAATTGCGAACTTTTCTGGTATTGTTTTCTTTTGTAGTCTCTTCCTTGATCAATACCATATATTGATGTGTTCTTGTTATACCTGTTCAAATGATAAAGCTGTCAGAGGTCGAGCATGGCAGAGAGTTTTTGTCAACAAGCACTCTTCTGCAACTGCTTAGTTCTATAATCAGGTGCTTAGTTGAGAGAATATTTTATCCTCAGTTTCGTGATGTATCCTTTAAATTTTAGATGCTCTTATAGACACACAACGTAATAGTCTTATGAAATTTGTAGCAACAAATCATTGGAATCAGTTTTAAAAGCAAGGGCAATGATGATCAGTGGAAGACTTCTGTCGAAGGAGAGTTTCATGTTTGCTGATGAATTTAGTAAGGCTTCCATTCAACTTCTGGTATTCCAAATGCTTCAGAAATTTATAGTATGAACACTTTCTACATGCATTATTCTAGAAAAGTGAATTTATCATCAAAATAGCATTGAACTTATGGTATCCTTTCATCCTGATAAGTCTAGTGCCTTCGTTATTTGTGGCCCTTTGGTACCTTGGATAGCTGTTCTTCCAGGATGGACATTGTGCCCGCTTTTACAGCTGCACTGTTAAGGTGCTTGCCATTCCATTTTCTGACCCAGAGAGAGGAAGAAAAAAATCATCATTAGTGGTTACCTTTAAACCTTAGTTTTTTTTTATCTTCTGGTCAGCTTGTTTTCTTGACATTTATCCAAATGAATCAAAGCTGCCTCTAAATGGCCGGTTGCAATTGACCCCCAATGTCCCTATTAGGTCAGAAAGAGAACAGCATAATATTTGGACCACCATATGCCACTCGGATCACTAGATTTTCAGGGTATAGCATTCTGGATTGAATTTAATGCATCAAGTGGGGTGTCTATATATCTGTTCTGGTGCATGCCATTGGCTTTCTTGGAAAATAGTCACAATATTATTTCAAGGATATACTTAGAGATTGTTTCTTCTGAAAATATATATTTGCATATTCTAAGTTCATAGATAGAGATCAGTAATTGCTTTTGGTACTAATTTTGATTTTGCAGGTGTAAGAACTGTAGTATCAGCCATAAATAAAATACTTGGTTCATCTGAAACTCGAGATACAGACGAATGTGAATCTGCTCTCGAAGCTTTGGGTCAAATAGGGTCATGTAAGTATGCCGGTACCCTGATTTAGGATTGGGAATTATAAACATCAATAAGAAATCAATATTTATAGCTATTGTTTTGTGATGATCTTAGCAATTCAAGGGGCACAATTTCTACTGTTAGGCTCACCACCAGCTGCAAGACATGTTACCTATACTGCCTTTGATAGGCAAGGACGTGGTAAACAGCAGGTGAGTGAATCTAGTACTTTCACTCGTTTTAAAGTTCTTTAAGCCCTTAAATGTTTCTTGTCATGTTTATGTTTGCCATTTGATTGAGTTTGGATAGGTTCTCTTTTTCCAAGGGTGTGCATGGCTATAGTAAGTAGCTAAAATACCCTCACAGTTATAATCAAGCTTTACAGATAACATATTAGGAGTATGCTATGCTACAATTTCCTGCTATTTTCAATGAATGGCATGATTATTTGTATGCTAGATCCTTTTAAATCTGCTACATCTTTTAGCCTACTAGATGTACCTTTGCATGCCAGATGCCAGTTAACATGGTTGGGGTTATGCAGTTAATTTGGTTTGACCATACAACTTCCATGATGTTTAAATAAAAAATTTGCAAAAGATCCTGAACAGGCTGTAATTTTCTTCTCTCCATTAGTAGGGAGACAATATAATCAGAATGGGGCTGGGTGAACTGTATAGGTGTCTTGGGAGTATTTTAAAACAGCCTTCTTAGAATTTAATAATGGCATAGCAAAAAGTTAAAGAATTTATATCATCAATCAGCTTTTGACGACTGAATGTCAGTCTGTGTTGGGTTTGTATTTTGCGGACTCTCCAACACTTGTTTGGCCGTCGCTTCCAAATCAGTAAGTACCACAGAACTTGTGGGCTGTGCTCACTTTGTGACATGGTATCCTTGTACTGGTCCCTCTTTCATTGTCCATAAGGTTCCATGTTTTTTAACACCCTTATTTGAAAATAAATTTTGTGCTCCAGCTGTCTTGGTTGGCATTTTCAATTAAGATAACAGGTTATTACAAGGGCCTTCCTTTGGTAGAGAGATTAGAATGCCTGTTCCAATGTATTGTCATAAAAATGATTTGACCTTTATGTGTTAACTGCATCTTATAACTGTCTTAAGCTCACGTATCCGACAATAACTTCATTGACATACTGGTTATTCCATTAAAAATGATGATTAGTTTGGGTTATAAACATAGTAAATATATTTATAAGATATTTCCTAGTAATTTACTGAACTGTTTTTGTGATATGTTAGTGATGATAAAATATAGTCTGTTATACTATACATTCTCTAATGTAGTTTGATGGCAATACAGGCTGCCTTACATGCCCTTGGAAACATCTCTGGAGAGACTCGGTCTGAAAACAGCATGTTACTGACCAGTGATGCGGAAGAAAGCCTCCGACGATTGGTTTATGAAACTGCATCTAAGAGCTCAAAGTTGACACCATCTGTGAGCAGTTTTTCCCTCTTTACTCTTTTACCTATAAGCATTCTTTCATAAATCTCCATATTTTTGCACTTGGGTAGAGGTTACCTGCCGGGATTTTCATTCCTCTTGCATGAATCAAAATTTTTTTTTTGTCAAATCAATTTGAGTTTTAACCCATGTGTTTTTTTCCAGTATTCTTGTCATTCTTCACTGAAGTCTCGAAAATGTGCAGAAGTTTTACTGACTTATTGATCCAATTGGCAGGGTCTTTTCTTATCAGTTCTCAAACAGGATTCAGAGATTCGCTTAGCGGTGATATTTCTAAACTCAGCGAGTTCCGTAATTTATTAGTGGTGTGACATTTGTATACTTTTTGAACATTAAAACAATCGAAAGTTTGGAGCTTACTTTAAAAAATAAAATTTTCACTGTTTTTCCCTGAGCATAAATACGTATTGTTTTTACGTTGTGAAGGTATTTCCGTATTTGGCCTTACGTTAACATCTGATGTTTATATCTGAAATTAATTTATTTTAGTATTTATATGCCATTGCCCTGAAATTTGAGATTTTCAGGGTTATAGAATGCTGACTGGGTTGGTGGCTCGCCCTTGGTGCCTCACGGAGATTTGCTCAGTGCAAGAGATAATAAATATAGTGACTGATGCAACTACTGAAACCACAAAACTAGGTCTCTTTCATTTTCTTTATATGCTCAATTGCAAGAATGTAGGTACATATTGTAACTACATGATACATTCTGACTTTTTAGTGCTCAATCTAGGTGGTGGCACATTTAGCAGACTCTTAATATGCTTTCCTTTGGTTTCTGATTTTCTCTTGGACTGGACTCGGACAAATTAACTGCTTGTTACTTATTTTAGGTTCTAATATTCAACTGTTTTTAATTATTTGAATCTGATTCATCTTATGTAAATGAAAAATGTTGTTCAGGTATGGAAGCCAGATATAACTGCTGCAAGGCAATCCGCAAGGCTTTTCTCATGTCAAGTAAACTTTCCGGCGACCTAGCTCTTGCATGGATTGCTGAAAAGGTTGGTTCAATTTCAATGTGCAGAAAACTAAAATTAGCAATCTATTGGTTTAAAAAAGCAAATGAAGTGTTTTCTCCTTATAATCAATAAAATAGTTCGGTCTTCTTTACTCCTTTCGGTCTTAAAACAACTTTTCAATGGAAAACGCTCATGTTTTTGTATGCAGTTGCATGAAGCAGTTAGAAAGGGTCCTTACCTTGCTAGAAAGCACCTTGAAGCTCAACCTGCGGTGGTGACAGAAGACAGATTTTAGACTAACATCAGCACAAGTTTGTAAAAACTCAGCTACGTTATGTTAAGCTGTGAATTCTCCTGGATTTTTAAGCTGTGAATTATAAATTTATAAGAAGATTCGGCCGAGTTTGCGTTTAATTTCAATTCAATTAAGAAAACAACAGTAAAGCTAGTGAGGAATGTGGAATTTCATATTGCATCGAAAAGTGTTTTCTTCTTTAGATTGGAAAGGTCGTGCATTCGAATTCCCTTTTTTTTTTTCTTTGTTTTTGTTGTTGTATGGTTTGTTCATCTGGCCTTTTATGTTTTAATTTGTAAGGTAGTTTTCTAAATAATAATATGATTATTCCAAATTTCAAACATCAGAAGTGGAAGAGTAACACGCTACAAAAATATTAGAACGAAGGAACGCTATTCATTTCCAATACAAATAGGGGTAGAATAGGCATTTTAAGTTGAAAGTGGATAACATTCAGAGGCGGAAACACTCTCTGCAGAGCTCTACAAATTTTCAGAGAGAGAGAGATGGCAGCTGCCCTATCTTCCTGCGTAGCCCTTCCTTCAAAGCGTAGCAACCTTTCGCTCAATGGCCCTCCCACTTCTACTCATGCCACTTCAACCCACTTCACCTCTCTCAGTTTCTCCGCCAGTCTCTCTCCCACTTTCTTCTCCAGAGGTAATCAAAACTCTCTCTCTCTCTCTCTGCTTGACATTTTGGCATTTCTTGAAATTTGATTTCGGAGAAAACTTTAGTAGGGAAATAATAACAGAATTTTTTTAAATTTCTTATTTCATATGTTGGGTTTCCGAGATTCGAAAATCCACCTGCTTTAATCCTCACTTTTGTTATTAAGAACATGTGGGTGGAAAATTTTGCCATTTCTGGCCTGAAGTTTTTGTTTTTATGTCAATTCTCCAATTTATCAGAACCCAGACATTGCAGAATGTTAAATGAAGAATTAAATATCTACCTTTGTTTTGTTGTTCTTCTTTGCAGGGCATTTGGCACTGAGCCCAATTCAGAGGACAGGTCGTTACTCTGTAGTTTGCGAGGTTGCCACGACAAAGAAGCCGGATTCTGCTGAAAAGAGAGCTCGGCAGGCGGAGAAGCGACGCATCTACAACAAATCCAGGAAATCCGAGATCAAAACCCGGATGAAGAAGGTACTTCTCTTTTTGCAAGCTGATTGTATTGTAACTGATGGGTTTTACTTCTTTTGGCTTACATTTTATGTAAAATAAGTTCATTGTGATTTTTTTGGAGGAATATTTGAAGAAATTATGACTAACTCATGAGTTATTAGTGTTGTGTATCCATGTAGCTGATACCATTTTACTAATCAAGATAAGAGAATTTTATGACCATGTTGTTTAGCGGAGACGATTCTCTCTAAATAATTTTGTATTGTGTATTTTCAGGTCGTATTGATAGTAATTTATCAACTGCTCGGTGGATACAAATAAATGGAATTAAAGAAAAAAGTTCATTGTTAGGCTGACTCACTTTCTTTTGTATCTGTGCTGGTGCTTGTGCACGCTTATATTTAGATGTCGCATTGAAACTTTGGATGCTCTAAGTATGCCTCGTAAAGTCACTTCGAGTTCTACTTGCTATTACAATTAGCATACTCCATATTTCTGTTATTATGTTTTTTTGGACTTTTAAATTTTGGCCATGTCTTTTGAGTTTTATGAGCTTTTGCTGGGTTCTGAGTATAGTAAAGCTGCATTTTTCTGTCAGTAATACAATTAATCTTTTATGTTGGAAAAGAAAAGTCGCTATTCATTCAAAAGCTTAGCACACACTCTTCATCAACCAAATTGATATGGAAGTTATTATTTGAAATTGAGAATCAGGCACAAGTTTGTACCTACAGATTTGCTATCCTGCTTCAGTTATTAAGTGGGAATAACCTGTGAAACGTTGGATACTTCAATCTTTCTTGATACATGACTTAGGCCAAACTTCCATTTATGTGTCAATGTGTGCATATGCTTTACCAATGTTGGTCTTGAGTATATCTTTGTAAAGCATTGCCCCATATGTAGCTCTTCTGTTGTCACCATGTTTGATGGCTTGGATATTCATCTAAATGGAGCAACCATATAAATGTCTAAATCTCGTGCTCCATAAATATTTTTCTTTAACAACGTCTTTCTATAATTGGTTTGAAATACAATTTTGGAGATATATTGTTGCATTGGGTTTGGTGTAATGAAAATTCATACCTTGTTCTTGATCTATATCCTTAGGGGTGAGAGTATAATAGTGAAGTTATGCTGCAGAGATCATTTTGCTGAATATTTTTGGAGCATCATGTGTGAGAAAATTTGGAGTAATTACACAGAAAATTGGACATGAATTAAGGAGGTTGGAAGAGGGATAAAAAATGTTAGCTGTCTCTTTATATGCTGCAATGATGCTGGATTTGAGTTTCTTTTTTTGTCTTTTCTCCATAAATTGTAATTGGTAATCGTGAATGTTTATGTTTTATCCAGTGTTGTGATGCCTATTTGATGTAAACAGCCCCCTAAAAGTTATATCTGTCTGTCTTATTGTATGACTGTTGGTTTCTGTTTTATTTTGGCGCGTTTGTTTTCATGGCCGTCTGACAAAATGTGTATTTGTCAATGTTAGATATGATGTGCCATCTGAACACATGGTTAGTAATCTGTAACTCGTCAAAGTTCCATTGAATAGGAACGATTTTATGTAGTTACTTTTCGTCATGTTATATTCGTACTTGCCAAGTAATGCATTGTATTTCCACTTTGAAAGTCAATGGAGAGGAGAAAAATTCGAAAGTCCCCTTTACTTGCTGGGGAAAGAATGCATTCACATTTCAGGAATTCATATTGAATGATATTGCAGGGCCATTGATTATTTCTTGGCTAACTTTTTCAGGTTTTGGAAGCTTTGGAGGTGCTGAGGAAGAAACCGGATGCTGAAGCGGAAGAGGTGTTGTCGATAGAGAAGCTCATTGGAGAGGCCTACTCAATAATTGACAAAGCAGTGAAGGTGGGAACCTTGCACCGGAACACTGGGGCACGTCGAAAGTCTCGGCTGGCCAGAAGAAAGAAAGCCGTGGAGATCCACCATGGATGGTATACTCCAACTACCGAAGTTAGTGCCTGATGGTATATCCCTTTGTCTGGTCCTATTCTTCTCTTTCCTATAACTGTATTCGTAGGCCGTAATGTGTATTATTTTTCCCATTAATTTTTCTGTTGAAACCTGGATCGTGTGCCAAATTTAGTCGATTGACTCTGAGTGAACAACCAAACTCTTGGAAAAGAGAGGATCAGATCTCAGAGCAGACTTTTGGTTTACGTCATTTGGTAGTAAAGGGTAGCCATGTTCAACTCTGTGTGTAGGTTTTAAGTGAGAAACTCGTTGATTTCTGGTTAGTGAGGGATAGAAATGAGTAAATCGTATATTCGAGTGTAAGTTAAGCCCTTGAAAGAAATCTTCTTTTTCTTGCTTGCAACAAGATTGGAACTGAGATAACGTTTGTGTATGTATGATATCTGTCGGAATCAGAAGCTCAGAAGCTTTGGAAACTTTGAAACGGCAGGTTTTCTGTTAGCATACTATCAATAGATAGTGGAAGGTGACGATTGATGAAAATTTTACATAAAGCATGTACTGAAACAAATAGAAACAACAAAGTTTTGGTAGCAAAACCTTTCTCTCTGCCTTTTCTCTAGTGCCTCTTTGGTTCGAAACCCTAGCCCTCGTCGCCCCCTACCTGGGATCGGTGGCAGCCCCCCTTTCTTCTCTCCCCCCCTCCTCTCTCGTCATCTTCTTCCCCTCCTCTCCCCCTCGTCCCTATCTTTCTCCGATTCACCTTCGCCTCCATTTTTCCCCATCTCCGCCATGCTCTACTCTGCCCTCCTTGGCGATTTTTTGGCCCCTTCCTTTGTGGAGGTTTTTGCTTCACCACTTTTGGTGACTCCTGATGTCTCTCCAGATCTGAGCTCCCACCTTCACCTCAATCTTCATCCAACAGGCCTCAATCTTCATCCAACAGGCCTCAATCCTCATCCAATAGGCCTCAATCCTCTCTTCACCCCTTACTAGATGCTCTCGATGGCGGGCTGCTTTGGACTCTCCGCCACCGATTTTTGCCCCTCAACCCAACGACTGCTTCCGCCTCCAATCTTCTTCAGTTGGCCGTGGTTCTGGGTTGCATTTAAAGTGCTTGTTGTACTCATTGAAGGGATTATTGGAGCGCTTCACGCGCGGGTGGCTTGCTCACCCCCATTATCCGGATGGTTCTTCGGTTTCACCTTCATTTTTCTCTTCTTCGGTGGGGTTGTGTATGCAGGGACTTGGTGGCTTGGTGGCTATGGCGGCTTGGTGAGGCGGCTGCTGGGGAGGTGGAGGTTCTCCATTTTTCAGATCTAGGGTTTTCTTTGGGTATTTTATTTTTTAAGTTTTTAGGTTTTATGCACATGGGTCTTGTTGGTTTAACTTTGTGTATTTCATTTGTCTTCTTAAGTTATCCTTGTTGTTGGACCTTCAATGCCTTGTAATTGTTTGCCTTTTCTGATGAAGATGCTTAATTGTTTGATCAAAAAAGCATGTGATCAAAGCTGGTTTGCTCAAATTTAGAAGAACAATTGCATTAAATCTTCAACCCAAACAAAATTAGATACACTTTTCAGTAACTGATGCCATAATTTCATAGTTGAATCCACATAAAACGAAAGGTTCTTCCGTAGTTCACTTTTCTCAGCTTCTAGGTGTAGGTTGAAGTGAGAACTCGATGGATTTCAAATATTTTTTGTAGGGCATAAAAAATTTCGGACATATGTAAATTTAAAAAATGAGAAGAGTAATAGGTACAGCTAGCACAATTTGAGTTCGTACTGGGATAGTAGTCGTCGTTTTCCTGCTTAATTGGAGTTGATATGCTGATTTCAGTGAGGGGCCATGGGAGTTGATTTCAGTTTTCATGGGGTTGGTGGGAGGGTCATATCTGCTTATCTTTAAGCCACAATATCCATATCTGCATTGCACTGCAATTAGCCAGGTGGGTTCTTGGTGTAGTTCGTTGGAGGTGGAGGTGGAGTGAGGAGGATCATGATGATCCGCAGATGGTGCATATTGATCTTCAGCTGCACAACTTTTTATCCAGGACTCCTACTCCTAGTTCTAGTCTTTCTATACAATATGGCTTCCATGAATAGTTTGTATAGATTATAGGCAAACTAGTTGGACTCCTACTCCTAGTTCTAGTCTTTCTATACAATATGGCTTCCATGAATAGTTTGTATAGATTATAGGCTTGGGTTTAGTTTAAAATGACCCTTATAATATATGATGAGTTTGTCTTAATATATACACGTACGGTTAATCATCCCACACCTAAAAATCGACAATGCCCAAGTTGAGCCCAAATTTCACTTTTCGAAGCGAGCGGCTACCACGCTTATAAGGAGTGCAAACCAACTCCTTTTTGTCAATGTGGGACATTTGGTCAACGCAAATTTCAGCTCAAACCACACACACATAAAAACCATCAATACCCCACATTTGAATATACATATATATATATATATATATATATTTAATGCAGATGATGACAACTAATTGAGAGAAATTAAACGTGATATACATCGGGAAAAATGTCTTTTGAACTGGAACTTGTCCTAGTGGAAATATATCGGGTGTATTTGGTGGCGCAATGGATACAATAAATTTGAATTGTTTACCGTTGGAGTAAACCGAGATAATATAATTCACACATAGCACATATGAACATACACATTGTTCATGCAATTTTGTTCATTTTGATCCTGAACAAAATCCCGGATTCATAGAAGCTTTAGAGAATGTAGCCAACTCGATTCTCATAAATTAGACCCCACATTTACTTCTGTATGTGACCAATAATTAAGAATTAATATTCTACCACATTCCCCTTGAAAACAAGGTATTATTGTCAATAAATGCACTAGCATACCCTTAATACTACTGCAGACAACACACAAGGTCAGAGGAGGAATGGAATAATTGTGTGTTCAACTTTGAACTAAACCCAACTAGTTTGCCTATTGAACCTTGACCATGGGATCTCCAATTAACTAGCTTACGTTTCCGTCTGGTTCAATTCATTGTAGTGGCTTAAGGCCCATTTACGTATTATTTGCTCTCTTGGTAGACCTTTCGTCAAAGGATTTGCTATAATTATCTTTTGACTTATATCCACCAGAGAGCAACTGCTTAATTGTATTATGCTTTCGCCTGATTTGCCATTTTACACACTATTTTTGGGTCTTTCTTTTGCAGCCATATTGTCATAATGTATGCAAATTGCTGTTACAGGTTTAGACCATAATGAAATATCCTCCAAAAAATTTCTAAGCTATTATGCTTCTTCATCAGCTTTATCTAATGCTATAAATTCTTGAACGTGCTATTCACGTCTACTTTGACGATTTCCATGATATTGCTGCACCTCCCAAGGTTTTACATATCCACTAGTCGATTTGGTTTCTGTATTACCAGAAATCCAATTTGTATCACTGTAACCTTCGAGTACGGGTGGATATTTTGTATAATGCAAGCCGTAGTCCCTGGTGTACTTTAAATAACGAAACACTCGGACTAAGGCTTCCCAATATTCTCGCCTAGGATTGCTTGTATATCTACTTAACCTACTTACTGAATATGCTAAGTCTAGTTGACTAGAATTCATCACAGACTTTAAACTTCCAATGACTTGGGAGTACTCCAATTGAGATATGGCTTCACCATTATTATTTTTCAACTTTGCAACTAGCAACAAAGGGAGTAACGGCTGCAGTACAGTCAAACTGACCAAACTTCCTTGATATTTTTTCTACATAATGGGTTTGAGTAAGAATGTATTCATAATTCTCGAAACTGGAGAGTAAGTGTTAAACAATCCAACCCTTCTTTTTGGCGGTATCCTTAGCAACTAAACGTGCTTTATATTTATCTATTGTACCGTCCGCCTTTAGCTTTTTCTTGAAAATCCATCTATATCCAATTGGTTTATTACCAGGAGGTAAGTCGACCAACTCCCATGTGTTATTTTGTGAAATGGATTCAACTTCACTTTGTATTACCTCCTTCCACGAAGAAGCCTCGGAAGAAGACATTGCTTCTTTGTATATTTGTGGTTCATTTTCGGACATTTTCCCTCTTCTAGTTTTTGCATCATTTCTTGAACCTCAGAAGAAGAAGCTTCACAATGACTTTGATCAAGTGTTCTCTTATATCCTCAAAAAATTCCACATCAGCGGACTCTACAAAGTGTTCACATATATGTCTGGAATCTGTGATTTCACCACTAGAAATCTATATGTAGTAGCATTATTGTTTGCAAAACCAATGAATGCATATGCAATAGTTTTTGGTCCAAGCTTAGTTCTTTTTGGTAAAGGAACTTGAACCTTCGCTAGGCAACTCCACACTTTCATGGTCTTATATGTTGGATCTTGTCCTTTCCATATTTCATAAGGAGACTTATTAGCCTTCTAATGAGGAATTTTATTTAAAAGTTTGTTTACAGTAAGTACAGCCTCACCCCACATATTGTGTGGAAGCCCTGTACTATTTAACATTGAGTGACATTGAGTTTGAACAACCTATATGTCAAATAACCTTTGCCTACAAAAAATCCCTCCCTTAGTTAGGACGAATTGTTTGATTCAAATACAAGTTTAAATGCTTAAAATAGGACCAGACACTAAATTCTTCCTAATTTCAGGAACATGCAGCACATCCAGCAAAGTCAGAATTTTTCCACAAGTGAATTTCATGACGATTTTGCCTTTTTCCAGCAACACCAGAAGTAGAAGCATTGCCCATATACAACTTTTATCCACCAGAAATCTCTTGGTAATTAGAAAATAAATTTTCGTGGAAGACACATAATTCTGATCACCCTTCCGATGGTCCTTTTCCACTAATAGCCTCAGAGTCAGATCGTCCATAGATAATTCAAAACGCTTATGTTTGAGGGATATCTTTAAATCTTTCCAAGACGGTGGTAATTTTTCAATAACTGCACCAACTTGGAAATGTTCATTCATCTCACATCCCTCGTAAAGTTGATGAATTATCTTATGGATTAATTTCATCAAGTTGATCAACACCAGATTGGGATTCCACCATATTATATTTCAGAAACTTGGCAATCACAAATTTCTTTGAACCAGCACTTTCTAATTTATATTTTTTTATCTAGACACTCCATAGTTCCTTGGAAGTCTTACAGGTTGAATAAAAAAATATTATAAAGATTACTATCAAGACATGTAGGTATGTAGTTCTTACAACAGAATTCCGCATGTTTCCAGGCCTCAATAGCACCCATGGTTTCCTTTGAAACTGGATACACATATGATTGTGGAACTTCCTCAGTCAGAACATGTGACAAGTTCAGTTGCTAAGAAAAAATACATCTGTTGTTGCCATATTTTAGAATCCGTTCCCTTGAACTTCTCAGGCATTATTGAGTGGGTGGCCTTTGTGCCATTAACACCATTCCCAGTCCCTGATTGTTGATCCATAGTCATTGTGTTTCAAGATTGTTGTATGGATAACAATCAGTACTATTCTTATTGTGATACATAGTAATAATTATATAATTCTTAATGTAACGACCCTTACGCGTAATTAGTGAATTTTCGTAAATTAATTTAGAAAATGACGATTTTGCCCTTGGATCTAGGAGGGGTTTGGAATTCACTTTGAGTTTGGAAATACCTTTGGTAGTTTTTCTTGGACCATTGCGTAGGTCTCGAACTCACTAGTTCGTAGACAAGCGGCACTCGAAAATCGAAGCTCGATTGAGAGAGTTACGGGTCTTGAAAAAGGAAGGGCATTTTGGTAATCTCAATAAATTAGATATTTTCATATCTTTACTTTCTCTCTCCTGCCATAAAGTCATCAATAAGGAGTTTCTAAGTTGTAACAATTAAAAATACCGCCGCCTCATGATGTTATTGTGGATTTACTTTGATGATTTGTATGATTTGTAAACCCCAAGTCTATTCTATTTGCTTAGACCAAATTAAAAATTCATGTAAAATTTAAATAAAAAGTTACACTTATGCACTCTATCATTAGTACGATTTGTTGTGACTAAATGGAATTCTCCTCATCACACGTGTTAGGTGATAACTAATTAATAAAGAAAAATATCTGGCTCTTTGTATGAAAGGTGACATTCTTCCTTATAGATATAGATAAATCACAGTTTCAAATGTGTGTATAAATTTTCATTTTGTAAGTTTAACCAGTTATTTTTAATTAAAATGTGTTAAATTGTGATTTGCAAGTAAAGAAGAAGAGACTCTTTCCACAAAATGCAGCCCAGGAGTGTTCATTAAGAAATGAGGTCTCAATAGTTATAATTAGCTCTAGACACGATTCGGTATGATTTGATATTGGGTCAATACCGGAATCATACCAAAAATTTTAACCGGCTAGGTATGACTCGGTATTCCAGAATTTGAAAATTAAAACCAGATCATCCCATACTAATTGTGTTTGGTATGATTTCAATTTGATTCAATTTTGGGCCAAATCTTAAAATGTTCTTTTTGGGCTAATGACCTTTTTTGCTGAGCTTGCTTTGTAACATATAATACTAGGCCTGGGTAGCTATTGTTATATTCATACAATTCATTCATTCACTGTTATACTTTGCTTTGATTATAACAGTGAATGAATGAATTGTATGGATTGCTTTGCTGAGTAAATGAATTGTATGGATTGAATATAACAGTGAATGAATAAATTGCTTTTCTGAGTAGCTACCAACATATAATACAATATTTTTTTGGCCACCAACATATAATACAATCCATATAACAGAGTTGTTGTTTGGGATTTCATTACTAAAAAGTCTCTTTGGTAAATACCCTGCAGTCAGCTACCCACATCTTACTTCAGCCTACATGCTAATAATAATGTACAATTTTACAATAATAATTTGCAGTTCTAGAGTTAATTTGAGATTACAATCAATGTGACTCAAAACTAGAAAATGGTCTTGTGCTGCACACGGGAATTTGGAAACTCCATCATAGAGATAAAATCACAACAATGCAGATAAAACTCATTTCCATTTTAAGAATTGTTCCACAAAGACACTAATTTCAAGTTTTCAACCAACAACGACCATAAGAATAGTGTACTTGATTAACTTACCTTGCTCTCTTTTGTCTGAAAGATCTTATCAAACTGTCATTTCCAGTTGCTCCCTAATCTGCTTGTCCACTCTCCTCTTTCGGCTTGATGTTCATGGCACTCACTAATATTTCAGTCCTTGGCTACGGTATCATTCCCTTTGATTTCATCTCACGGAAGTAACAATGGAAATCCTTTATCCTTCCCTTATCATGGAACCCATGAATCATGATGGTATAGGATCACTGGTCAGGCCCAACCCGCTTCTCTCTATCTCATCCCACGTATATCTCAGTCATTCCTCACAATCCCACTCCATATACAGCTTCAAAAGCAAATTGTATGTGTCACTTGTCATCTTGCATCCATTTTTCTCCATCCTCTCCAACAAGGCAAGAACTTCCTCTGGCGCCTTCAAGGTCTTGAGTAAGTAATTGAAAGTTACATGACTGGGCAAACAACTCCCCTTCTTCTGTTCCATTTCTTCCAAAAGCTCATAAACCTTCTCCATACGCCGTATCTTCTGTTCCATTTCTTCCAAAAGCTCATATACCTTCTACATACGCCGTATCTTGCATAGGTGCTTGATCAGTGAATTGTATGTTGTAACATTCGGGAGACATCCCCGGACATTCATTTCCTGAAAGACTTCCAAAGCTTGAGGAATCCTCTTCTTGAAACAAAGGGAATTGATAATGCAATTGCATGTCACCACATCTGGGTTGCAACCCTGATCCCACATGGCCAGAAATAACTTGAGTGCCGTTCCCAATTTCCCCTTCTTGGTCAGTGCATTTATAAAACTCCCATATGTAAACTGATCCGGCTTGCATTTAGATGCCATTATATCTTTCCAAAACCTTTTTGCCTCAACTACATTCCCTCTCACACACCATCCATTAAGAATAATATTCCACTTCTTTATATTGTGCTGAAACTCTTTCCCCTTCACGTTAAACAAAGTTTCCGTAGCTTCTACATGTTTATACCGGCATAGCCACATCAAAAGCCTCTGAAACCCAACCAAGTCAAGCTCGAGACCAATGTCTTTCCTCTTGTAGAACATATAAATTGCTTCATCCACCCTATGTGCAGCTACATCTGTTGACCAAAATCCCATATGTACCTTCATTTACAAGTCCTCTCTTGGACATTTCGTCGAGCACTTGGGAGACTTCATCAAACGCCCGCATTTTTCCAATAATGTCAAGAATCTCATTGTAACAATCAGACCCAGGAAAATACCCACCTCCGCCTTCAACTCTACAAGCCCATTGGACGAATATATAAGCTGGTTTCCAATCAGACCTGTGCCTCCTGAGAACATTCAAAACCAGATCATCTGTCAGCACAAACCCACCTCGGTCAACAGCTCGCTCAATCTCCTCAGCCGGCTTGTCCCTTCTAAAGTTGAGAATGTTCAGAGCTAAAAAAGCCGTTTGGTCATCTGGGTCTTCCCCATCCCGCTCATTTTCTTCAGAATCTGCAACCGAGTGAACAAAACAGCTCGTCTTTTTCATACTCAGAATGTAATTTGGGCATTTTTAGTGAAAGCTTCAGACTTTGGGTTCGTTGGGCTCTGAAAGTTGTGAACTTTGGGCAAGGTAAGAGAGAAATTTATGTGAAATTCTGTAGTTAGAGTGAATGTTCTCAGTTTGAAATTCTAATTTGAAATTCCATGGGATGTTCTTTTCTCGGGAAATGGTTCTCAAAGGTTGGAATTTGAAACGCATGTATGTTTTCTTCTATTGGGCGTGTTTGGATAAGAAGAAACTCATTTCATTGGATTTATAGAATATCTGAGGTTCAATTTTGTGAGAGTGTGAGGTTAATGTCCTTGAAACTCATTTTACTTGAAATGCTTCAAAAATTGCATTTGAAATAGAGAGATAATATTATGTCAATGCCCCAAAAATTACATTTGAAATTGAGAGATAATATTAGGGGTGGGCATAAATCCTTCGAAATCGGTACCGATTCGATTCAAAATGTTATTAGCACTCCGGTTTGGTTTTGACCGATAAAAGTCAAACGGTTTAAAAATTCAAAACGTTTCGTTAGTAACGGTTTGGTTTTAGATTTTCATTTTAAAAATCATGGAATCCAAACCATTAAAGTTCTTATTTATTTATATTATTTATTAATTAATATTTTCATCATATAATATGTTAATGTAATTGTTCATCACATATATTATCTCACTTAATCCTTACCCATTTTGTGCTACTTTCGAATTTAAATTATATTTAAATAATAACCCACAATATTTAAAGTTTAAAATGTCAAAAATTTTAATTTGTTGATGTGTATGAATGAAATCTTGATGTGAATGAATGAAATGTTAATGAGAATGGTGGAATTTTGGAAAAAAATTATGTTTTTTATGGGTCTTTTTATTGAACAAATTACATGAAAATTTTATGCCTAAACCGTCCAAACCAATCCAAATCAAACCGTCAATAACGATTTGGATTGAAATGATTTCAATTTTATTTTTTGAAAATTCAAATCGTATCGAACCGTTAAAATTTTAATTGTTTGGATTTGGATTTGGGTGATATCCGCATCGATCCAAACCGTGCTCACCCTTAGATAATATTATGTCTAGTACAAGGTGATTAAAAAAAATACCTCATGTATGTACATGTATATATATATATATATACAGTGCATGCAGTGATAATCAAACATGAAACATTCTTGAAAATAAGACATTAATTCTTGAAAATATAATATTCCATAAAACTAAAGTACAAAGCAAAACATTAACAAACTACAGCTAACTCTGTATGAAACTAATAACTTATTATAAGTAGCAAACTCACAAGCAGGTTTCAGAAATATATGGTCTACAAATGCAAATAATTGAATTCATGTTCTATGATAAGCAATATATAAAAGACAATCAAGAAGCATGCAGCTCCATGCATATATATATATATATATATATATATATATATATATATATATATATATCCAGCAGTTTTAGTGCAGGTACCCCACAATATCAACGGTCTCTGAGATGCTTGGTAACTTTGCAATCTTACCCATCCAGAACTCCGCCTCTTGTTTGCTCAAACCAGTTTTATGAAACTCCAACTTATTCAGAACCTCACCGTGCTTCAACACGTAAGCTACCACTTCCATCACAGTTTCCCTGCCTTCGAATCCACGTAAGTGAATCGTCTTCAGGCACGACGCTAAACCAATTGGCACAAACTCCGGTGGACACCATTCATGCTCCAACTCATCCTCACCATGACTAGCGACACAGTTCATGTTCTAAACATTCATTATTCAAAAATAAATCAAAATCCTTCAAAGTTCAAACTTGGATTTATCATCATCAACATCTTTATTTTATATATATATATATATGTGTGTGTGTGTGTGTATATACACTAATGTTTGAAAGGAAACATGGATTTTAAAATTTAAATTATTAAATAATACCAATATATAAAGGAAATGAAGTATTAGAGGTCATTTTCGGTCATTTTCTTCAGTAATTAGGGCTCGTTTGGTGGGCGGAATTTGATTGGTTTTGATATATATATATATATATATATATATATATATATATATATATATATATATAACTCATCAAATTCAATGTATTTTGATTGTAAAAATAGATATGTTTTCATTGTAGGGGCTGGGATTGGAGGGGGTAGACATAGAAGAAAATCGTATCCGATATATCCTATCCACTCAAAATAGTAGGATTAGATAAAGAGTTAAATTTCTTTCTATATTTAATAATATCTAATCATTTTGTAGTAAACATATTCATTTTTACATTCAGGATACATTGAATTCGATGGGTTATCCAATCCAATCCATTCATACTCATCAAACGTGACCTCAATGTAACTGTATTAGTAAGGTAAAGAAAATCCACTTACATACTATATATACTTACAATATCAATGACGAGATGTTCCAGTTTGGGCGATATCTTGAGCATGTTTGTCACTGCTTTCCAAGAACAGCATGTTGGAAGACAAATCTTCAAGTTGTTCAAATTGTTCATAACAGGCAAAGATTCAATTTGAGGATCCTACAAGATAATAATATAAAATAGGTCAATTGAAAACTTGCCTCGAAATTATGCATTTCCTAATTAACAATAATTCAATAGGTTTGATAAAAAATAATTATTCAATATTTTCGCTTATAAATTCCAGAATGCGGAAAGACTAATTGATGATCACTGCGGGCTGGTTTGGTGGGTAAAATTAGAGCTATTTCACTACAAGAAATCAGATGTTGCCCGGTGAAATGATGTCGTCGAGCAACGTAAGACCTCCGTCGAGTAATAGTGACAACGGCGACTCGTCGTCGGGCTATCGCAGTCGGGCTTTGAGATTATTCGACGAGCACAATGTCCTCGTCGAGCAATTTCATAATGCCCGGCGGTATAGTTAGTCGCTGATGTCTTCGTCGAGCAACATAAAGTCAACATCATAATACCATCGGGTAAGGTTTCCCCAATCCGTCGAGTAATCTATTAAATATACGTCGGGGGAGGTTTAAAACCCGACGGGTAATGTTATATATACCTGTCGGGTAACGTTATACACACCCGTCGGGTAACGTTATACACACCCGTCGGGTACCGTTATATACACCTGTCGGGTAATGTTATATGCACCCGTCGGGTAAAGGTATATACACTCGTCGGGTAACATTATAAATACCCGTCGGGTAAAGTGTCACACAGCCGTCGGGTAACATGTCCCTCATCCGTCGGGTACAGTTTTAAAAATCTCGTTTGTATGCCCGACGGTATGGCTGTTCGTCGGGCAACATCTCCATATTTAAAATATATTTTTAATTAAATAATAAAAAATAAAAAGTTTAATTAAAAAATTTAATAAAAGGAATCAAAATAAAATAAAATTAATATTAAAAAAAATTAATGTAATATTTTGACATCATTAAGACTATAAAAATATTTTATATATAGTACACTCTAACAATTAGTCGAGGGGTCAAAGTACTCGGGATCCTGAGGGGGCTGTTGGGTGGGCGGTGAGAAATGTCATCCAATCCACGGTCACCCAAACGTTGAAGGAGGTTGTCAAGGGCGCTCTTGATTTGTTGGTTTTGGACTTGAATCTCCGTGTATTGGGCTTTGATCATAGCATTTTCGGCCTCGAGGTTTCTCATATGGTCCGACGTCTCCTAGGGATTGCCTATCCGAGATGAAGACGACGACTGAGTCGAGACATCCCGCACAATCCCATCGCCCGCCCCCCAAACGACCCTCCCTGGGCGCCTCCCAAGTTGTCGCTCCAGAATAGCGATCGACATGTCGACATTAGGGAGTTGCTGCTGCAACGGCACATCCGGATGCTGTTGGGTAAGCTCAGCTTATGTCTGCTGGACGTCTTGCACCATCGTATCCTACAAATTAGAATAAATATTAATTAGAAATATAATTATGAAATTAAGAAAAAATGTTTAATCTTCAAAAAATAAACTTACGTGAATTCGATCAGCCTCTTGATCCCCCCGTCCAGCGTACACCTGCCCCCAGGCATCCACTTTTGGGAACATTGACCCGGCGATGCGTCGATCCTCCTGCTGGGCCGATAAGGATCACGACCCCCGTGGTGGTTGAATTTCTTCGCTCTCCGGTTCGATGTGTTGGCAATCGATTTCCGCTGTTCATTCGTAAAACCAAAAATTAGATTTTAAAATGGAATATAACATAAAAATTAAATAATTTAATTAATTAGATAGATAATACGTACCAGATAAGTAAGGGACATGAAATGGTCGCACAACCACAACCACCCTGGCAGTTTCGCCCCGTCCAACTCCTCCAGAGGATTTGCCCGAGCTTCCTCCGGAGAAGGACAAGTCAAGAAGTACTTGGAGCTCGTACTTCCAGTCAGCATACCGTAACTGCCAGTGTTGGCACAGGTATCTACTGAGCTCGACGTTCTCCAAGTCGAACTCAAAATTGATCTGCAATCAATTATTAAAGTTAGTAAAATAATTAAAAAATATGAAATTAATGTTAAAAATGGGAAAAAAACATACCGATAACTCTCCCCAACAACGCATGATCTCTTCCGGGCTTTGGGTTCGGAAAGTCTCCCCCATCATCAGTGACTTGGTGCGAAGAATCGCACCAATGTCATGAACCAGGAGGCTGTGAATTTTGACCGGCGCGGATCAGAGACGTGGCACGTACACCACCAGTATCTTTGCATTTGTTGTCCTGCAAATCCACTGGGATGTCAAACCTCGGTTTATCCCACGCACATTCACCGTCCTACCTACAAATTCGATGAACATTGGTAAATAAAATGAGTAAAAAATAAAAACGGTTGGTTAAATAAACAAAATAATGAACTTACCCTTAGGGAGTGCTCCGACATTAGGCCTCATTTCGTCTGCTCTGACGTCGTCCTGTGAGGGCTGGGGGTCGGTATGGGGTTCCCCCCGTTTCTTGCTATGTTGTCGACGAGCCGATTGGGCACCCGGTCGCTGATAGACCGACAACGGTGCTTGAACCGACGCCGCTGTTGAGGCAACCGAGCCAGGGGCTGCCTCCTCCGGCTCATGATCATCAACGGGATGAGGGCAAGGGCGAGTCTTAGACGTGATTAAGGTGCGATGCGACATCTACAATAACAAATATAAATTAATTAATATAAAATTAACCAACATACTTTTAATTAAATAAAAAAAAAACCAAACATTTTTAATATTAAATATTAAATATTAAATTAAAAAAATAAAAACAAAATCACATTTAAAATTAACCAACATTTTATAATTCCAATAAACATAAATAAATAAAGCAATAATTTTTCTTAGTAATAATTAGTAATTTGGTATCTAAAAACTAAAACCACCAAATTCTAATTTTTTTAAAATAAATCCAACACAAACGAAAATTAAACTTAAACAACTAATTAATCCAAACGTACTAAACTCAAAATTCACAACATTATACCTAAATTCCTAAATCCAAATTTCGGGACCAAAATCAAACTTACATATTAATCCAAACATATAATAATAATATCCAAATCCTAAAATTCACAAATTAAAAATTTATAAAACACACATTTCCAAAATTCACTTATACTACACCATATCAAAATTTCCCATAATTGTTTTTAAAATTCAAATACCCAAAATTCATAAATTTCACATAAATACCATATCAAAAATCATACCATTATATCAATTTCAACATTATACCAAACATCAAAATTTCAACAAATCTTCAACTATTATATATACATTAACAAATATATATCCAAATATATATACATAAACATTAACAATAACAATATCCAAATTCATAAATTCTTTTTTTAAATTAAAATTAACAATAAACCAATATATCCAATATAAACCAATAAACAATAAACCAATATAAACCAATATACCAATATAAACGAATATATCCAAATTAACAATAAACAATATATCAAAATTAACATTAACATTAACAAGGGGAGCGGCGGCGACGGCAAACCTCGGTGAGGGGAGACGGTGTCCTTGACTGCTTGGCCGGCGGCTTGAGGGAGAGCGGCGGCGACGGAAAACCTCGGTGAGGGGAGACGGTGTCCTTGACTGCTTGGCCGACGACTTGAGGGAGAGCAAGACAAGTTGGCAACTTGGAAAGGTTGAGCAAAAACGGGAAGAGAAATAAGGAGGAAAGTTCAGAAAATGAAGAAGAAGGAAGAAGAAGAAGAGTCGGTCTGATTTATGTATCTGATTGGCATAGCCCGACGGATTCGTGCATCGGGTAACACTTTAATGATCCGTCGGGCATTAAAAACAGGTGGTTATGCGTTGGGTATCGTGTAATATATCCGTCGGGTAACTATTAAATACAATTGTCGGGTAACATATTTGAACTCTGTCGGGTTATGTTAAACATATCTGTCGGGCAATACCATTATCCTTATCTGCGAATATTTAGGTGGGACGTCTTTCGGGTAACATTCAAAACACCCGTCGGGTAAGGATAATGGTCGGATATCCGTCGGGTAATACCTTTATACTCCCTCGGGTAACAAAAAGCGGGACTTTGAGAATCCGCGAAAATTTAGGCGCAGGGTTCGTCGGGTAACATTTAGAATATCCGTCGGGTAATATAACCTGTCGGTAACCCGTCGGGTAACACCAAGGGGGAAATTTGAGATTTCGCGAAAAATTAGGCGGAAATTTGAAAATTTTCAAAATTGGCCGTTTTATTGAAGTTACCCGACGGAAATGTTAAAATATCCGTCGGGCATGACCTTTCTGATGCCGTTTTTGGCATTAATCTGAAAACCAAGTCCGGCGAAAGTATAAGCAACATCAGGACCGTTCAAATTTTGGTTTTACATGCCTAAAGCCCTATCTATCGTTATCATGATGTTTTGGAGATTTCAAAACGTCGATCGTGAAGAAACGTGTTGTAACCGTTGAATCGTCGCACACCGTTACCTAATCCCGGGATTTCCAATTTGGGAAATGTTTCGCGTAGGCGATCTATGGGTGCCTACCATAAATGTGGACGGTTAGATTAGTCACTTTCAATTTTTAAGTTTTTGAAAATCGAAAAATAAGCATATTGCCCAAGGAGTTTAAACTCTTGAAGGAAACTTCAATACATTTTTCGAATTTTGGGTTCTATTGATATTCAAACGATTGAATTTGAGCGATCTAACCGTTCACTTTGTGGTTTTACGTGCCTAGATCTCGCCCGTCTAAAATCTTGATGTTTTGAGGATTTCAAGCCGTCTGATCATGAAGAAACGTTCTGTAACCGTTGAATCGTCGCGCACCGTCACCTAATCCCGGGATTTCCAATTTGGGAAATTTTTCACGTAGGCGATCTATGGGTACCTACCATAAATGTGGACGGTTAGATCGGTCAGTTTCAATTTTTAAGTTTTTGAAAATCGGAAAACAAGCATATTGCCCAAGGAGTTTAAACTCTTGAAGGAAACTTCAATACATTTTTCGAATTTTGGGTTCTATCGATATTCAAACGATTGAATTTGAGCGATCTAACCGTTCACTTTGTGGTTTTACGTGCCTAGATCTCGCCAGTCGAAAATCTTGATGTTTTGAGGATTTCAAGCCGTCCGATCGTGAATAAACGTTCTGTAACTGTTAAATCGTCGTGAACCATTACCTAATCCCGGGATTTCCAATTTGGGAAATTTTTCGCGTAGGCGATCTATGGGTACCTACCATAAATGTGGACGGTTAGATAGGTCAGTTTCAATTTTTAAGTTTTTGAAAAATTTGTGTAAAAAAAAATGTAAAGTTTTTAATTTGCTAAATAAATCATACCCGACGAATATTCATAAATATCCGTCGGGTAATGATAAGCGGAGGCGGTCGTCAGGTAATCCGTACAATATCCGTCGGGGAACAGGTGTAATAAAAAATTGCAAATTTAATCTACTAAATCAGACCCGACGAATTATAAACAATATCTGTCGGGTAATTACAGGCGGAGGCTGTCGTCGGGTAAACCGTTAAGTGCTTGTCGGGTAACACTAATTGTTTATAGTCGTCGGGTAACCCGTACAAAAGCCGTCGGGTAACGTGTTACATATAGTCGTCGGGTAAACCGTACAAAAGCCGTCGGGTAACGTGTTACATATATCCGTCGGGTAACCTGTACCATATCCGTCGGGTAAAGTGTTACATATAGTCGTCGGGTAATATTTACGTATCCGTCGGGCAAAATCAATTTAAACAAATTGTTTATTAAATAAAGGTAAATTTAATCTAGTAACTAATTGTTTATAAAAATATTACCAAAGCACATTTTATATACAAATTTTTTTATATAAAATTGTTGTATCTTATTTGGTTAATATGAATGTTGGGTTCAATTTTTTTCACATTGCATTAAAGAGTAAAAATTGACCTTCATGATTTATCAAATTGACCTTCATGACTTATCATCAAAATATTTGACTACATCTTTGACCTTCATTTATTTTGAAGTTGCGTATTTTGTGGAGGGCATGTATGGTTTCCTCACTTTAAGAAAGTAAAAAAACTATTTTTTTGAATGAATCATACAACATACATATAAATAAAATTTATTGATTTGAAGATGGATATTTCATATATGAATGAAATTTCGAAATTACAACTTTCATTCGGATTCGCTTTCCCCTTCCCAATCATGCTTGTCATCCGACATATGTACAGTACTTGATTCCTCCGAATCACTTTCAATTTTTTCTAATTCCCCCAGATCAATAAAAATGTCATCAATCACAATTGGTGGGATGATGTCATTGGTCCGAACTCGATCCACGTTTTGGGTGGATGCCGATGAATCCACCTGGTAAATGATTTGGTCATCGTTTATTTCCCCATCTTCTTCATGGTATCGGTCATCCAAGTCCCAAATGTTTCTATGATTCACCATCTCAGTTACTCTCCATCCACCACTAGCTTTTGGATCATCCACATAGAATACTTGTTTCGCCGTATTAGCGAGGATGTAGGGATCACTCTCAAACCACCGGGTGTTTGTGTTTATAGAAGTATATAACTTATCTTTGATGACACTGCCTGGGATACTTGGGTTCGTATCAAACCAATGACACTTGAACAAGATGACTTCCCTGCGATCGGCGTATAACACCTTAACCACAGTTAACAATTTGCCGTAGAAACCCGTCTCAGCATTTTCCCCATCCCCCGGCACGAAGACCCCGCTGTTTTGCGTAGACAACTTGTCGTCTCGTTATGTGCACACGAACTTAACTCCGTTAACGTGACAACCAGTGTACGTTTCTCCTCGGAATGGGCCAATGGTAAGCTGCATTAATTCTTTATTGAAATTTGGCGAGTTGACATCTTTCAGCTGTACCATCTGGTAATATACACAAAAAAAAAAACGAAATAGGTAAGCTTAAAACCAATTTAAGAAATTTGGAAATAAAATATTTGACTTACATGCTGGGAAAACCAACGTGAAAACAGTTGTTTGTCCATTTCTTCCCAATTAGAAGGAAATTGGGCCTTCATCAATGCCTCGTGATGCTTGTGGAAGGGCCAGACTTCATCACAGTTGTTGAGAATGAACCAATGAGCCACCTCCATGTCGGTATTGATGAACGGCTCCGAGATTGGACTAGTGCCGAATGGTCGTGCGGGTTGGGCAAATACAGATAGGGTCTCGGGACGTTGACCACCATCGTCGTTGCGAGACGCCCTATTGAAGGCAATTTCAACATTTCGAAGGTACATTGCACAAAATGTGAGTGCCTCCTTTGCAATGTACGCCTCGGCTATAGAGCCTTCGGGACGTGTCTTGTTCCGAACGTACCGCTTATACGTACCGAACATTCTGCAAGGAAATTTACATTAAGATTCACATATACACATGATATTAACGAAATATTATCAAATAGCATGGATAAGTTATACCTCTCAATTGGGTACGTCCAACGATAATGCATCGGGCCAGCTAGCTTTGCCTCATCCGACAGATGTATTAGTAGGTGCACCATTACATCAAAGAATGCAGGTGGATATATTCGCTCAAGCCGACACATGATGTACAAAATATCCTCATTAATTGCTTGAAGGTTCGCCTTAACCAATGACCTGGAAAATAGTATCTAAAAGAATTGAGACAAATAAACTGTCGTCTCAACAACACCAGCCTCCAAGAAGGGTCAAATACCAATCGGAATGAGCCGTTGTAGCAAAACATGACAGTCATGGCTCTTTATACCAGAAATGGTCTCACCGTCTGTGCTAACACTCCGGGATATGTTGTCGGCGTACCCGTCGGGAAATTTCACACCCTGCAACCACTTCAGAAATTTTTTCTTATTGTCCGGCGTAAATGTATAACTTGGATGAGCCATGATGTATTTTCCACTGACGACTTTTGGACACAAATTAGGCCGAATCCCCATTTCTTTCATGCCCAGACGAGTTTTTTTTGTGTCCTTTGACTTGCCTTGAATGGGTAAAGTCGTTCCCACAACACTCTCAGCAACATTCTTCTCGATGTGCATAGGATTGGCGATGTGTCAGATTTTCAATTTCGACCAATATGGCAACCAGAAGAATATGCTTTTTTTCGTCCAACTTTCTTGTTCGGCTGGTTTTGATCCTCTTGTCACGAACTCATGTATACTGTTGAGTTTGGATAATATCTCATCACCGCACCTCTCCCTTGGTCGACCTATTAACTCTTATTTACCATCAAATGAGTCAGATTGCATTCGCCAGCGGTGATCCCAAGGCAGAAACCTTCTCGCACCCAAGTAGCATACCTTAGATGTGTGCCAAAAGGACGTTGTGTCTGGTCCACATGTCGGACAAGCAAGATAGCCCTTGGTGCTCCATCCCGATAACATACCATAAGCAGGAAAATCATTAATTCTCCACATTACGGCCGCTCGTAGGGTGAACATTTCTTCACTGCACTTGTCGTATGTTCGGACACCATTTTCCCACAAATCCACGAGGTCGTCAATCAACGGCCGCAAATACACATTGATGGAATTACTCGGCGATTTGGGCCCCGGTATCAAAGTATTGAGGATTGTGAATTCTTTCTTCATGCATCTCCAAGGAGGCAAGTTATACAGAACCATAACAACCGGCCAAGTGCTAAAGGGCTTTGCAAAACTCCCAAATGGATTAAACCCGTCAGTAGTGAGCCCTAATCTGACATTTCTTGGCTCCGCAGCAAACTCGGGATACATATTATCAAATTCCTTCCAAGCCTCTCCATCCGCCGAATGCCTCAGTACATCATTATCAATGCTTTCATCCTTATGCCACCTCATATCACGGGCTGTGTGAGACGACATGTAGAATCTTTGTAACCTTGGCTTCAGTGGAAAATAAAGCAACACCTTGTTAGGAATCTTGTTCTTTTGAAACCTAGGTTCATTACACACGGGACATTTGTCAAGCTGCTCAAATTCACCGTAAAACAAAGCACAGTTGTTCTTGCATGCATGGATCTTGATATACCCTAAACCAAGCTCCTTCAACAACTTCTTCGAGCTATCATGATATTTTGGAAGACAATTATCTTCAGGGAGCATTCGGATGATAATGTCCAACATGTGATCAAAATGCTTGTTCGTTTGATTATACTCAACTTGCATGTGCATCAACTCCACAACTGCCCCTAGAACCGAAAATGATTTACAACCGGGGTACAATTCGCGCTGAGCTTCTTTCAACAATCTCTCAAAATGGAGATCAGAGTCTTCGGGTTGCAACCTTGGTGCATCATCTTCCATATCATCTGATGCCGGAGGAAAAGCATCGGTTAATAACTCAACGACTTGATCATTATCACATCGCCCATCCAAACCATTTTCGTCCCGACTGGTCCAGGAAACCGAAGATGTCGATGCGGAAAAAGTTTCTTCACCGTGATAGATCCAATTAGTGTAGTTGTGTATGATCCCATTCCATTCCAAATGAGTTTGGACCTCATTCAAAGACATCCAAATGCAATTATTACATTTACGGCACAAACACCTGATACGTCTTGTATCACTGCAATGACTACGTGCAAAGGCAATGAAGTTGTCGATCCCATCCAAATACTGATCAGAAGATCTATCAAACATTTGCATCCACCCTCTGTCCATTGTGCCGGCTTTCACAACATAGAGTCAACGTAAGTAATTGAGTTAACATTGTCCCGTAAATAGAACAAGTTAAAATCAAAATCAACTCTTCTCCTTATGCCTCCGGTGATTTGGACCTATCCCATTCGAGAGTGCACATTCTGTGCTGTGTAGTTTGCGACCTACGAGGCTAAGTATCGAGGGAAATTTCGGCAGCATCTCCCTACAGTTCCCCAAATGCACGACGTAGATATTATAAATAAATATCTAGTATGCATTCGGAGAATATTGAGGGGATACAAACCGAATTTCCCGCAATCGAAACCTAACCTCGTAGACCGCCAACTACACAACACATAGTTGCGCACCCCCAAACTGTCTGAATATATGGACAATTCAAGAGTCAATCAATCAATCCGATTCACCGACTCTCAAACGGGTCTAAGGGTTTTCATTGAATTTCATTATACGAAGGTAATCAACTCGATTAACTTCGCATAAACGGTTATGAAATATGAACGTATTTCACTCCGTCGGAACTAAATAAAGCGTTTTAAAAAAAATATCATAACAAATTCACAAATACAAACATATATAAATTATGCATAAAACAAAGTTTTAAATTTTATAATTTCCGTACATATTTTCTATTTCCCTATTTTCCTAACATATTTTCTAATTTCCAAAAATAATATCGAATTTTAATAATTTCATTACATATTTTTTATTTTCCTATTTTCCTAAAATGTTTTCTAATTTCCTAATTTCCTAACATATTTTATGTTTCCTTAATTTCCTAACATATTTTCTAATTTCAATAATTTCATTACATATTTTTATATTTCCCTATTTTCTAACAAAAGTTTTTAATTTCCTAACATATTTTATATTTCCCTAATTTCCTAACATTTTTCTTAATTTCCAAACCTATTTTCTAATTTCAATCATTTCATTACATATTTTTAATTTTCCTATTTTACAACAAAATTTCCTAATTTCCTAACATATTTTCTATTTTCCTAATTTCCTAGCATATTTTCTATTTTCCTAATTTCATAACATATTTTCTATTTTCCTAATTTCATAACATATTTTCTATTTTTATATTTTCCTAACAAATTTTCTAATTTCTAATTTCCAAAAATTCTAAACAATTTCCACACATTTTCCACAATAAATACAAAATTTTCTAACATAATTATATCCAACATTCTTAACAAAATTAAATTGAGAGGTAAACACACATACCTTTTTATAAGTATTTCTTCAAATCAACTACAAAATTCCTACAACACAAAACATAATTAATTCCTAATCAAAAATCAAAATTTCAAAATTACAAAAAAATAAAATTTTCATACCTTAATATTTGATATTTGATGATTGATAGAGAAAAAGGATTTGATTGGTAGTGAAAATGGTGATGAGATGATAATAATAGGTAGAGAAAGAGAGTGAGTGAGTGAGAGGGAGAGAGAGAGCAGAGAGAACCGATGAGAAGCAGAGAGGAGGAAGAAGAAGAAAATAGAGTCTCGGGTATTTAGTGTGTTTAGACTTTTGCCCGACGGACCACATTCGCAGGGCAATCTTTAATGATTCGTCGGGCAACATAGAGTCAACGTCTAGTGTTAACCGACGGAGATTAGTCGTTGTTGTTGATAATGTTACCCGACGGGGGATGCAAATCGTCGGGTAACAACTTCCAATTTTGCGCGCCACTGGGTTATTCTTCCCGCCAACCGGTTACCCGGCGAGTGTGCATATCCGTCGGGTAACATTAGCTTACCCCGCGAGATAGTATGCGTCGGGCAAAATCTAGTCGGACAACCACGATTTTCTTGTAGTGTTTGAAGGTAAAAGGGTATTTTTCATTTAGGGGATTACAAAGGGATTAGGCGTGAAAGAAATTTACCTCTTGTAATCTTCTCATTTTAATGAGATTTGATTCGATAAATTTTCTTTATGTCTAATTCTCTCTAATCGATCCCCAGTAATAAAAAGTGAAAATCATTCAGTTTTATTACCAAAACCACGTAAAATAACTATAAATTTTCAATTCAATAGTCCCCACCAAACTAACCCTAGCAAAGAGAACAAGTTAAGAGTGTATAACTTACCCCCAACATTGGATATGTAATCACCAGATCTTTAACATTGGTGATTTGGGAAAGGAGCCCATGTATGGAATCAGCCTGGGAAAAAGGAGGGTGTTTTCCCTCAAGCTCACCTAGAAAAATCTTGGCTGTCGTCAATGATTTTGCATCCTTGAAAATATAGTCGGCTAGAAAGTTCTCAGTAATATCCAAGTTTTCTAAGTTTGGAACCTCAGCATCGAACACAATTTTGTACTGATATGTCTCAGTCATAGTGCGAGCAAACAAACATATTTTCAGTGTCTTCAGTTGAGGTGCAAAGATTTCCATATCCAAAACTGAATCATTTTCAACCTTTCCGAGCTGTCCATCTATGATCAAATCCTCCAGGACAGGGCATCTCGAAAATAGTGTCTCCATGGTGAAAATATATTTAGGGTTTGTGAATGTGACATGCAAGTGCTTCAGACATGGGAAACAATCGTTGGTAGGAGGAGGAATGGCAACGGTCTCCGGTGACATGTCAATCCTCAAAACCCGCACTGTTTTGCATGTGAAGAGGCTCATCGGTAAGTGGAGGATTTCCGGCGTGTCCCCAAACGTGTTTGAAAGCTGAAGCACCATCTCTACAACGTTATGCTTGATGGCGGCGCGGATCCATGCATCAATGCGATACACTAGCTCCTCACAAGTCAAGGTGAAGAGATGGAACCTGTGGATGTTTGCGGATCCACGAAAGAAAAGTACGCGATCCACGAACCCGGAAGTCAGGCCATGATCGAGCTTTGGTTGTAACACTTTGAGGTCCAAATTGGGAACAGAAGTCCACATGTCCACCCATCTACGTGACAAAACACCGGTGGTTACAGCGTCGTTTGCTGGAAGGAATGAAAGAATGTGCCAAATAATTGCATCTGGTAGAGCACTGATTCTGTCTTCATTGCATTCTTTGGGACACTTCAACTTTGAGTTCGAACCCATTTTCTGTATGATACGTTCCCTGAAAAGAGATGAAAAAAAATTCAAAATGTGATACTGGTAATTATAAAAATAAGAAAGGCAACATATCTATAAGATAATTTTGAATTATGTCCAAGTAGTCGAAGCATGGATACAAATATTATCTTATACAAGTCTAATTTTATTTGTCATAAGTTTTTTTTCAGCTATCTTTTAAAAAAAATATTTTATCAACGGATTAGATAACGATTAACCCACGCGAACCCACGTACCATTAAAAATAAAATATTTATTAAAAGGCCTTAATATTTTTATATGTTTTATATATAAATATTATGTAAGTGTACGTAAGAGTAATTTGAGTTGTATATGCCTTTTTTGGCCAAAATGAAAATTTTATTATCTAATAACAAAAAACAATACAATCATACAATCAAGCCTGAAAATACAATAAAACAAACAAGCCAACAAAGCAATACTAACGTGGACAAAATATGCACAAACAACTAAATAATCCACATCATTAGATCAATTAAGTAAAATTCCAAACCAAGCCCACAAAATCCAAACAATCGATAACACTAAAGAACTACCATAACCACATGATGTAGCACCACAGTCAAACCCATCACATCTAGGCTTGAAGAATTTGTAGAGCATAGGGTATATATCAGAGGAACATTTGATCTCCAGTTATCCAACTATGCAAAAAAAGTAAAAAAAAAGTCATATAAAGATGACCAAAGGTACTAATTAATAATCTGACTACGGTGACAAAAACAGTGACAAAAAAGAATGAAATCTATTATGACAAATTCCTCTTAAAGTAAGGTAGAACAAAATTTAGGGAAAATGAGAAGTTTTAGAAGGAATATTTTGGGGAGGATTTGGATTGAAAAAATAGTAAAATAAAAGTGATTGGGGAACTCACATATAGAGTATGGCTAGCTCAAACCAAATAGTCACTACAATGTACTTTTATTATTAACTCAAAAGAAAAAAGAGAGTTTAGGGAGGAGAGAAAATGTTCTTCTTTCTCATCCCCTAAGTGTATTTTTTCTTTAGGACTCGAGTTTTATATACTTGTATACGTCTTAAAATAAAATCTAAAAGCAAGCCCTTGTGTTAAGTTCAATGCATAGTTATAGTGCTCGGAAAAGATAACTATACACGAACGGCCCAACCCGAACTGACAGAATGTGTACTAGATAAAAAAATGTTATGACGGAAAACCGATGTGTTGGACGAGGATTTCTTACCAAACCGACTCTCATCGGTGCCAGCATTGGTTTCGAAACATGGATATATTAGAAAAACCGAACCTGAATCAATCTCCCTCCATTCTCATTTTTTTCTAAACCTGCAACACTCTCATCTCTCTCTCACTCTCCCTTTTGAACCGCCATATTTGAACCCACACCACCATCATTCTTTTTTTCTTCTTATCACTCTTTCTCCTCTATTTCAGATATGTTGAATCTCCCACACCACCAGTACAATAGGTTCAGATATGAACCCATCACCACCAGATTTTTCATATGTCCCTTACCACCACCAGAATTAGTTCAGATATGAAACCATTACCACCAGATATGTCACGACGACAATGGTTCATATTTAAATCCATATATGTCAAATCTCTCCTACCACCACAACAGTGGTTTAGGTCTAAAGCCAATTACCACTAGATATGTTAGATCGCCCTTACCACCACCGCAATTGGTTCATATCTAAACCTATCACCACTAGATTTGTCAGATCTCCTTTACCACCACCAGATTGGGTTCAGAACTTAATCTATCACCACCATATCTATAAGATCTCCCTTAACACTACCAGATCAGGTTCAGATCTGAACCCATCACTGCTAGATATGTCATATCTCCCTACCACACCGCAATTGCGTCAGATCTGAACCCATCATCAACATATATGTCATATCTCTTTTACCACCACCAGATTAGGTTTAGATATGAACCAAATATCTGGAGCCAGATTGAAGTTGGATTGAGTAGAATTTTGATTCTTCAATCCAGAAACAAGATTAAATTGGGGAGAGATTAGATCGATGTGTTTGTGTTTTTGTTTGTTTAATTCAAAGTGAAAAAGGAGCTCGTCTTCTACTATTTCACTCCACACTTGTAATTCTGCTTTGTACTTTGGGCTCGTCAGAAAATTTCTCACCAACTCATTCAATTTTCTTTAAAGTGAAAGATGGGTGATAAGTCCTATTGGGAAAGAATGGGGCTTTTTTTCTTTTATTTTTTCAATATGCTTCGATATCTGATTGGTACAAGCTTTTGATGGAATTTTTTTGATGCAGTTTGTGTGTTGGAATTTGTGTAACAATCCGGAAATTTAATTATTGAATTTTCGTAAATTATTTTGTAAAAATATAAAATTACCCTTGGTTGTTAAGAGGCGTGAAAGTCAAGTTTTGTTTCGAGACACATTAGGCTGTGTTTCGGGTACCGTTGCGTAGGTCTCGAATTTATGAGTTCGTAGACAAGTGACACGCAAAAAATGGAGTTCGGGTGAGAGAGTTGTGGGTCTAGAATGTTCAGGGGCAGTTTGGTAATCTGCCATGGATAGATATTTTTAACCCCAATTGATCTTATCCTCATCTTCAATCTAGCAGCCACGTGGGTGCCACCTGGCTACACAGTCAGCAATCAGTTGACTTAACGGTCAACTGACGTCGTCAGGGTTTGATGGAATATGCTGAAAGCGTCGGCATATTCTGTCAAAAGTTAACGGAGATGGACGGAACCCGAACTCCGTTAGTCTGAACGGAATATTTCGATTCCGTTGGGATATTTCGTCAGAGCGATGGAATATTCCACCGTGAATAATACCGGGTGCATGGGGTTGCGTGAGGGCTAGTGGCCAGCGCGTGGTCCTGCCTTCCGCAGGTGCGTGGCAGCGCGTGGGATCGGTTCTGGGGTCACGGCGTAGCGGGTCAGCTAGTTTTCGACGTTCCAGATATGTTGGCGTAGGTTTCGGGTTAATCAGACGTCGTTTAAGGGTAGTTTTGGACGTCCGAAGTTGTTGCATTTTTAGGGTGACGCAAGCGGACCTCCCGGGGTTTAGGGAGTTTAAATGTAGGGTTTTTATTATTAGTCGGTAATCTCGATTGTTAATATTGACAGGCGATACTGCTCCATGAACTTCGGAGGAGCGTACGACTCGGGATTGAGCTTGCTTGGACGTGTGGTGAGTGGACTTTGGTTTATAAATTGTAATGCATGCATAAAGGTATCTTTGAATTAAATTCTGTTATGTATGGTTTGTGACAACTTTCGGAATTTAGAAATTATTACTAGACACAGGTTTTCCATATTTAAGTGAAAATGTGTTTTGGGGAAATGACCTGGTTTTTGGACTCGATTTTTATGTTGTCTTGACTTAGGGATTATTGAGTCCGTGATTTTGGGTTAGACCCATATTTGTGATTTACTGGATTTAGCCATAAATGATTTTTCAATGACTTTGGCTTAGGCCAAGAAACAAGGATTTCAAAACACAGATTTTGGTTTTCACTGGATTTCTATCCCCAATGGTCAAGGTTTCTCCGACTGGCGTTGTAGGGTTTTGCTTCGTTGGTTCTTTGAGGGTTCTCCGACGCTGGTGTCGAAGGTTTTTCTCCGTAAAGTCGTTGAGGCTATCTACGTGTAGAACAAGTTTCTGCACAACTCGAGGTATATCGAGTGTGTGGAGGGTATGTAAGGAACAATGGGTTATTGTTGATGTATTTTTTGTCCATGTTAATTTACATGATTTTAAACTCCTTTGAGGAGCATTTTCAAACCAAATTGTGGACCACGGTGTGTTTTTCATTATACAGATTTTTGTGGGTCCTACCAAGTGTTCTTAAAGAAAGATGAATTTCCGGTGGTTTTCAGATTATCTTTACATCATATTTGCACAAAAAGAAATGTTTATGTTGTGCATGCATGGTTTTACTCGTGGAGGGGGAAAATGTAAGATTTCCTCGGAAAATGATTTCTAAATGATTATTTTTGTCCACTCACAGCTTTTGTGTTTTAAATCCCCTCCAGGCTATTGAGTTGACGTGGGCACTTTCAGAGGCGGAGACATTAGAATATCAGCTGCGCTATTACCTATACTCGAGTAGGATATTTAATTATGTTATTATTATCCTACCTAGATGCTCTGATAACACTTTTGGACTTACTGTAAAATTTTCGATTTCATCGTTGGATGGTTGTCGTATGTTGGAATTTGGAGTGCTATTTTATCCCTTGTCTGACAGGTGGAAGACGGTTAATTAATCCCTAAGGGGAGACTATGCCGAACATTTGGCAGAGTTCTCATAATTAAATTGTAAGGACTTTAGGATGTTATGGGAATTTTCCTTAGGTTGTCAGACGAGAGTAGTGTTCTTCCCGGGTTTCGAGGGGAAATTCGGGAACCGTCCTTACAATTTGTGATCTTGTTTATGAAATTCTTGGTTATGAAGGTAGAATTTTTCTGTTAGATTAGAGAAATATGGAGGGAGTGGAATGTAAAATATCCCTGAGGTTGTTTCGAAAAAAGAGACCAGAGGTTGTGCGCTTAGTGAAATGGAAAACGGGAGTACGAGAGTAGAAGAGTGGTGCGTGGAGTTGGAATTGAAGATTGTAAAGAGAAAGAGTGATTATTAAGCTCTTGAGGCTAAGTTTAGGGCATCGATAGTCAAAAAGCTTGCTATGGAAGAAGAGATTAAGGCTTTGAAGGAGCAAGCTTAGAGTGAGTGGGGATGGTGGGTGGGGAGGAGAAGAGGTTTATTCCTATGGTGATGGTGGGTGTTTATCAGAGATGGTGGGTGGAGAGGATGAATTTTGGGTTCAATTATTATTTTTTTAACTTTAAATTGTTTTTCAAACTTAAAATTAAATATTTAGGATAATAATTAATTATAATGTAGTAGAAGGACACGTGTCAAGCCAGGAGGATACTATTTATATTTTAATGGTTGATATTATGCCACATCAGCAAATTTAATAGAATCTAACGGAAGTTAAAGTTTTTGGATGGAAATGGGATAATCTTGTTGACGGAAGCCATGTTCAAGGGGTTAATTAAGACAAAATTTAGTTCAAGGGGTAAACTGAGATTGAGTGGCAAGTTCAAGCGGCATTTGCAGTAAAAAACCTATATATTTTTATTTACAAAATTTGCCCCAAAATTTCTATCTCCTCCATCTCCGACTCCTTTCTCGCTTTGCATTCTAATCTACATTGTAATCCCATCTCCACCTTCGTCGCCGCCACCAACTTCCACCTTGACCCCAATCGGCTGCAATTTTGCCAACCAAGGAGACGGCGACATGGTGCCGAAAGAAGAATAGTTATTGAGCATAGTTAAACCGAGCACAAATTGAACGTCATGCCCAGCCATCTGCCTGTTTGGCAATATTTCTGCCATTTGCACTCATCAAATTCTCCAACGTCTCACAAATCTGTGTCCAATTATGGGAACCCACACCAGAAATCCCATTGACGTTGAGACCCACCTAACAATTCATAGAGGCCGAGTCGGAATTTGTTTTGTTATGGTTTTCGAATGGTTTGGGAAAGGCTTTCTTCAAAATTCCAATATTGCAATTCTGAAGCCTGGTGGTGATGTAACAACCCGAATTTAAATTTAAAGTAAATTTGTAAAATTAATTTAGGAAATGACGATTTTACCCTTAGGGCTCGAAAGTCACTTTTCGTTCGAAGACACTTTTGGAAATTTTTCTTGGACCGTTGTGTAGGTCTCGGACTCACGATTTCGTAGACAGGCGGCACGCGAAAAACGGAGATTGTACGAGAGAGTTCTTAGTCTAGACGTTTCAGGGGCATTTTGGTAAATTTTGTGGGTCAGATATTTTTAACCCTCCTTTTTCCAAATATCTCCATTATCCCTCTCTCTCATCCCTCGACTCCTCTCTTTGTTCCAGCGAAGACCAAAACCTACCAACCCTTGAACTTGAATTTTTTGGGCATTTCAAGCCAAACCAAGGACAATATCACCTTCCTCTCTTCTCCACGAGCACAACACTACCTTCCTTGAGCTCTAAGGACTTTGATGGACGGAGAAAGAAAGACCCAAAGATAGGCCGAAGCTTTCCAGCCAATTTTCGTCCACCTCAGGTGAGGTTTCTCAATTTGGACTTCATATTTGGATTCCTTAGATCGAGTGGATAGATTTCCATTATTAGAACATTGATTTTCGTTCAGAAATGAGAGAGTTAGGAAGCTTTGAATATTCGGGTGGTTATGGAGGTTTGGCTAGAGTTGCAGAAAACCGGCGAGAAGGGAGGTAGGGGTGACTGAAGCGCGTGAAGGCATGTGGGGCCCTCCCCAGGCTCCGATGAATCGTGTTATGAGTATTTTGATGTTCCGAACCTTTTGGCGTAGGTTTTGAGTCAATCGGAGTTCGTTTAGAGGTAGTTTTGGGCGTCCGAAGTTGCTCCGTTTCTAGTTAGCACGTGTGTGAACCTCCCATGATTTAGAGTTTGGATTTTAGGTTTTAATTATTTTTTAATAATTCCGAATATTACTTTTGACAGGCGATACCGCTCCGGAGACTGTAGAGGAGTGTACAGCTCGAGATTGAGCTTATTTGGACTCCCGGTGAGTGTATTTAACTTTCAAAAATTATAATGTATGCATACGTATACCTTTTCAATAATTATTATTAAAAGTGGATTCTTGTGAATTAGAATAATTATTCCCCAAGGATTTGGTGTTTATGAATTTCGAAAAATTGGAAGAATTGTTTCAATAATTTATTTCGATTATGGATTTTTAAAAATACGGTTTAAAATTGATTTTGGGCCCTAAGCCTGGTCTCATGGAATTGAATTTTATGGGTTTGGAACTTATTGGATTTTGGCCTTGGCCATGCATATAATTTTGGGCTTAGGCCCGGGATTTATGTTTTACGGATTTTGGGCTCTTGACTCGGGTTTTATATGATTTTGTTTAAGACCCGGTGAAAAGGATTTCAAAAATGGATTTCGGGTTTACGGTACGGTTTTCACTATGTATACCATCCTTGGGTATCATGGTTTTTCTCCGGCATGTGATGTTGAGGTATTTTTCATCATGTGTTTGTTGAGGGTTATTTCTCCAACACATGATGTTGAGGAATTTTCCGTCATGTGCTCGTCGAGGGTTGTTTCTCCGACGTATGGCGTTGAGGTATTTTCCACCATACTATTATTGAGATTGTCTACGCGTAGTACAGGGTTACTTCCGCATATCTTGAGGTATTTTTGGATATGTGGAGAGTAGGTCCCCAAGTTGGACCTCTCGATTTCTAGCCATTACTTTGGGGTATTTTCGGCAGTGGTTAGGAGGGCTTGTCCAGTATTGGACGACCCCGGATATCGAGCTAGGGTTCGGGATTACATTCGGGGGATGATGGGATATTTTTACAGTATTTTGTGTCCAGATTTTCTCATGATTTTAAGCTCCTTTGAGGAGGGTTTTTAAAGTAAGGTTGAGGACTACGGGATGTTTTCATTGTTCGTGTTTTCGTGGGTTCCGTCGGGTTTTAAATTATTAAACTAATTTCCGGTAAGTTTTTTTGTGATTATTTTATTTAGTTAATTCCTTAAAAAGAATTTTACATTATGCATGCAAGGTTTTATTTATGGAGGGAAAGGTTATGTTTTCCTCTGAAATTATGTTTTTAAATGATTATTATTTTTATCCACTCACACTTCTTCTTGTTTTATGTCCCCTCCAGACCGTTGAGTTCGACGAAGGCACATCTTGAGGCGGAGGCACTAACTTCCAATACCGCTATTACCTACGATCATCGAGTAGGGTTTGTTAGGCTTGCACATTTATATTTCCAACCTAGTTGCTTTGATAAACCGTTTGGGATTATTGTAAATTATTTTCATGGATTGATTGTTTTGGACCTGGAGTTAGTTAGTTATGTGTTGACCTGAACTGTTTGGAATTTTAGTATAGATGTGAAATCCTTCGACTGGCAGGTGGAAGACGGTTGATTAGTAAACAGGGGAGATTCTACCGAATTTTCCATTGAATTCTCGTAGGGTCTTGTTGGACTAGTAAGGGTATTTGAGTAATTATGGTGAAATGTTTAGGTACAGTCAAACGGAAGCAGGATTTTTCACGGATTTCAAGGGGAAATTTGGGAGGGTCCTGTCAACTTGGTATCAGAGCTCTAGGTTTAATTCCTGTAGACTGCACACTTTGTGTGCATATTATTTGTGGTGCTAACGAATTCTGATTCTTTTCAGCAGGATGCCCCCGAGACGCATGCCTCGTCCTCGGCCTGGAAATGATGAAAAGACAGATAACGTTAGAGGTACACATGATCCCTTATTAGAGCCCGATCTGAGGCAGACCCTGGATCAATTCGGTTGGGCAATGACTACTGTACTTCAGAGTAGGGCTACTTATGAGATTTCTGATATAGTGCGAGACCAGAGGCTGGTGGCTATAGTGTTTACGGGCGAGTTGGGCCCGAACGATGTTGATGAGTGGATTACTCGTTTGGAACAAGTTTTTGATGTCATGAGGTGCCCTTCGGGTGATAGAGTACGTTTATCCACTTTATTGTTAAATGGCTATGCATACCGTTGGTGGCACGCCTTCGTTATGACGGGCTAGGATGTCAGTACGCTTACTTGGGAAGCTTTCCGGGAGTGCTTCCTCGAGCAGTTGTTTCCTCGATCGTACCGGGATGCCAGAGAGGCGGAGTTGCTACAGTTGCAACAAGGGGACATTATAGTAGCGCAGTATGAGCAGTGGTTTCTTGACTTGTCTCGATTTGCTCCGGCTTTATTGGAAAATGAGGTGGACAAATGTCGACAGTCCGAGTATGGGCTGAGAGACAAGATTAGAGTAGCAGTTACTACAGTGGCACATACTTCCTTGAGAGCTTTGTTGGACGCTGCTGCTAGGGTGGAGATAAGTTTACCAGCTAGGCATCATCCCAGCGATTCCCGGTGACGTTGGGATTACTTGAGTTTTGGAGCTCCGAGTCAGGGACCAGGTAAAAGAGGTGGTTACAACTCAGGGTCGTCTGGGAGTGCTAGGTCCTGGTCAAGCAGTGCTGGAGCTGGTCATGGAGGTTCCTGAGGTTTTATGGCAGAACCGCAGTCATCTGGCCATTTAAGTGGTGGTTTTGTACAGTCGACTAGAACACAGAGCAGCGGGAACCAGACGGACTGATGGCCCCGCTTGTTACTATTACAGAGAGACTGGCCATTTTAAAAGAGATTGCCCACACCGTCCAGGTGGTAGTCTTTTGGGTCAAGAGACTGCTAAACAGGGATAAAGTGCACCACAGACATCTGGTACAGCAGCAGGGAGCCATAACCAATTGAGTGGGGCCAGTAGGGCCACTGAGAGCGAGAGGGGTCGTGGGTGATCTTCTGGTAGTCAGGCTCGAGTCTTTGCCATGACGCAGCAGGAGGCCCGAGCTACACCGGAGGTGGTTACAAGTATGTTATCTATCTTTGATTGTGATGCATGAATTTAATATATCGGGGGCTACATATTCTCTTATTTCTCCAGATTTTACACTTTTAGCCAATAGAGGGTTATCATCGATTGGTTGGAAAATGGGCATTAATACCCCCGCCGGAGGTATGTTAGTAGCAAACCTAGTGCAACGAGATTTCCCAGTGTTAGTGGAAGGCTATGCGTTAGATACTGATTTGTTTCCCCTGGATATTTACGACCTTGTTTTGATTTGGGGATGGATTGGTTAACTACACATCGTGCTTCCATTGATTGCTTCAATCAGGAAGTGGTGTTCCAAAACCCAGGTTTGCTAGGACTTACCGTTTAGGGAGACCAGAGAGTTTTACCTTCGTGTGTTACTTCGGGGTTGACAAACAAGAAGTTGTAAGGAAAGGTTGTGAGGGGTATCTAACTGACCTAGTTGATTCTCGGGATACTCCATTGAGGTAGAGGATCTTTTGGGGTTAACGCCTCACCGGAAGATCGAGTGCACCGCACAGTTACTTCTAGGTATCCGACCTATATCCCATGCACCATTTAGGATAACAATGGCGGAACTGAGACAGTTAAAGACTTAGCTACATGACTTGGTTGAGATAGGGTCATTCGACTGAGTGTATCGCCTTGTTGTGTGCTGGTATTATTAGGGAGGAGGAAGGATGGTAGTTTGAGGTTGTGTATTGACTATCGGCCATTAAACAGGGTTACCGTACGGGATAAGTACCCGCTTCCACGAATAGATGACTTGTTTGACCAATTAAAGGTGGCGAGGAAGTATTTTGTTGACGAGTTTTGTGTGGGAATAGTTATCTGGGAAACCCGATGGACAAAGAGTGAGTTGCGTTCCTATTCACTCTTCAGTTTGAATTTATGTGAACTTAGTTATCGTTACCTTGGGGTTTGTGTTTGAGTTAGTTAATTGGGGATAACATCGGATCTCGAGTCGATGGAGGTTGCGAGTTTTTTGGGGAAGATAAAAGGTCCTTGTTAGGGGTTTGACTTGCCAAAATCGTTGGTGGCGATTGACGTTGCCACCTCTAATTTTCTTCGAGAAAGTAGGGTTCAATGTTGGTTGGAAGATTTTTCGATGTCCAAGGATCCATACAAGACATATAGAAAATTGTTCAGGAAGCTTCTATTTTGCTGTATCATTTGGGGTCAACATACAGTGAGTTGTAGAGTTCCAATTGGAGAGTTGCATAGGAAGTTAAAAATGAAGATGACGATCTACCAAGAGACACCGTGAACCAATTGGATTGGTTTAAAGAAGTTAAGTTTGTGTCGGTGGAGGCGCGAGAGGACTCGAGAAGTTGTAGTGAGTTGATTCCTTCACCTGCATTGAGTAAATTTCGAGGACGATATTTCCTTACCAGGGGTGAGCTGTCACGACCTGGATTTAAAATTAAACTAAATTAGTAAAATTAATTTAAGAAATGACGATTTTACACTTGGGGCTCGAAAGTCACTTTTCGTTCGGATAAACCTTTAGACATTTTTCTTGGACCATTCCATAGGTCTTGGACTCACGATTTCGTAGATATGCGGCACTCAAAAAATGGAGTCCATATGAGAGAGTTCTTGGTCTTAAAGTTTCAGGGGCATTTTGGTAAATTTTGTGGGTCAGATATTTTTAAACCAGCTTTTTCCAAATTTGTCCATTAACCCTCTCTCTCATCCCTCGACTCCTCCCTTTGTTCCAGCGAAGACCGAAACCCATCAACTGTTGAACTTGAAATTTTTGGCCATTTCAAGCCAAACCAAGGACAGTATCACCTTCCTCTCTTCTCCATGAGCGCAACACTACCGTTGTTGAGCTGTGAGGACTTCGGTGGACGGAGAGACAAGAACCCAAAGACAGCCCGAATAGATAGATTTCCATTATTAGAACAAGGATTTTCGTTGAGAAATAAGAGAGTTTGGAAGCTTTGAATTTTCGGGTGGTTATGGAGGTTTGGTCAGAATTTCAGAAAGTCGACGAGAAGGGAGGTAGGGGACGACTGACTTGTGCAGTTGCGCCCCATAGGAAGGCAGTGAGAAGAGGTGGCACGTGAGGGCACGTTGGGCCCTCCCCCGGGCTCCGATGAATTGTGTTCCGAGTATTTTGACGTTCCAGACCCTTTAGTGCAGGTTTCGGGTCAGTCAGAGTTCTTTTATGGGTAGTTTTGGATGTCCAAAGTTGCTACGTTTCTAGTTAGTACGTGAGTGAATCTCCAGGGATTTAGGGGTTGGATTTTAGGTTTTAATTATTTTTTAATAATTCTGAATATTACTTTTGATAGACGATACCGCTCCGAAGACTGCAGAAGAGCGTACAGCTCGAGATTGAGCTTATTTGGACTTCCGGTGAGTGGATTTGACTTTCAAAAATTATAATGCATGCATACGTATACCTTTTCAATAATTTTTATTAAAAATGGATTCTTGTGAATTAGAATAATTATTCCCTATGGATTTGGGGTTTATGAATTCCGAAAATTTGGAAGAATTGTTTCAATAATTTATTTCGATTATGGATTTTTAAAAATATGGTTTTAAATTGATTTTGGGCCCTAAGCCCGGTCTCATGGAATTGAATTTTATGGGTTTGGAACTTATTGGATTTTGGTCTTGGCCATGCATATAAATTTGGGCATAGGCCTGGGATTTCAGTTTTACAGATTTTGGGCTCTTGGTCCAAGTTTTCTATGATTTTGTTTAAGACCAGGTAAAAAGGATTTCAAAAGTGGATTTCGGGTTTACTTTTCGATTTTCACTATGTATAGATTCAATTGGGTATCATGGTTTTTCTCCGGCTCGTGATGTTAATGTATTTTCCATCTTCTGTTCGTTGTGGGTTATTTCTCCGACACATGACGTCGAGGTATTTTATGTCATGTGCTCGTCGAGGGTTATTTCTCCTACGTATGGTGTTGAAGTATTTTTCGTCATACGATCATTGAGACTGTCTACGCGTAGTACAAGGTTACTTCTACATATCTTTAGATATATACGGATATGTGGAGAGTAGGTCCCCGGGTTGGACCTCTCGGTTTCTAGCCATTGCTTTGAGGTATTTTCGACAGTGGTTAGGAGGGCTTGTCCCTGTGTTGGACGACCCTGGATATCGAGCTAGGGCTCGGGATTACATTCGGAGGATGGTGGGATATTTTTACAGTATTTTTTGTCCAGGTTTTCTCATGATATTAAGCTCCTTTGAGGAGGGTATTCAAAGCAAGGTTGAGGACCAGGGGATATTTTCATTGTTAGTGTTTTCGTGGGTCCCGTCGATTTTAAATTTATAAATTAATTTCCAGTTAGTTTTTTTGTGATTATTTTATCTAGTTAATTACTTAAAAATGATTTTACATTATGCATGCATGGTTTTACTTATGGAGGGAAAACTTATATTTTTCTCGGAAGTTATGTTTTTAAATGATTATTATTTTTATCCACTCACACTTCTTCTTGTTTTACGTCCCCTCCAGGCCGTTGAGTTCGACGAGGGCATATCTTGAGGCAAAGGCACTAACTTCCAGCCGCGCTATTACCTACGATCATCGAGTAGGGTATGTTAGGCTTGCCCATTTATCTTTTCAACCTAGTTGCTTTGATAAACCGTTTGGGATTATTGTAAATTATTTTCATGGATTGATTGTTTTGGACCTGGAGTTAGTTAGTTATGAGTTGACCTAAAATGTTTGGATTTTTAGTCTAGATTTGAAATCCTTCGTTGACAGGTGGAAGACAGTTGATAAATAAACATGTGAGATTCTGCCGAATTGTCGGTAGAATTCTCGAAAGGTCCTGTTGGACCGGTGAGGTTGTTTTATGAATTATGGTGAGATGTTTAGGTATTTTCAGACGGTAACAGGATTTCTCACGTATTTAGAGTGGACATTCAGATGGGGTCCTGTCAGGTGATCTTGACGATTTCCTCAACTTATGATCTTTAATCACTTTGATGTCTGATTAGCTCGCAAGCCCTTCCATTGTAACAACCCAGAAATGTAATTATTGAATTTTCGTAAATTGTTTTGCAAAAAGACGAATTTAGCCTAGGTTGTTAATGGGCGTGAAAGTCAATTTTTGTTTCGAGACACTTTAGGATGTGTTTTGGATACCGTTGCGTAGGTCGCGAATTCATGAGTTCGTAGATAGGCAGCACAAGGAAAATGGAGTTCGTGTGCGAAAGATGCGGGTCCAGAATGTTAGGGACATTTTGTTAATTTGGCAGAGGTAGATATTTTTAACCCCTAATTTGATCTGATCTTCATCATTTCACTCTCTCTCTCTTCGGCACACCTCGAAACCGTGTGACCCAAAACTCAAAAACCCATAAGTTTGAACTTCAATTCAAGGCCAAGTCTCCCATTCTTGTTCCACTAATCGAAATCTCCTCCTTCCCACTGTCACAGAAATACCAACCATCGGAGGAGGCCACCGCGGGAGACGTCGGACCAAGGAAATGAAAAACTGACAATTCCGATTGATTTTTTGACCAGCATAAGTACGGGTTTAGTATTTCGAGGTCATTTTTGAGTTCATGGGTTCGAGTAGATAGATTTAGAACTAAAATTCGTGAAAAATGGTTGAGATTTGAAGAAGTTAGGAAAAACTCAAGGTCGGCCGGAAATGGGATTTTCAGGGGACGGCGGCACACGATGGTAAAATCGCCTTTTCTGGCGAGACTCCGGCGACGGTGGATAGCGATGCATGGCGGCACGGTCGTCTTCTCCGGTGAGACACTAACGATTGGATCGGTCAAACGAGGCTGACGTGGCATGCCACCTAGCTGTCACGTGGAGCCACGTGGAAGCCACCTGGCCACACAGTTAGTAGTCAGTTGACTTAATGGTCAACTGACGCCGTCAGAGTTTGACGGAATATGCTGACGGTGTTGGAATATTCCATCAAAAGTTAACGGAGTTGGACGAAACCCTAACGACGTTAGTTAGGATGAAATATTCTGATTCCGTCAGGTTTGATGGAATATTCCGTCATAGCGACGAAATATTCGATTGTGTATAGTATCGGGCGCTTGGGGGCGTCTGACGGCGCGTGGGGGCATCTGACGGAGCGTGGGGGCAAGTGACGGCGTGTGGGAAGGCATGTGGCTGGTGCGTGGTCCAGCCTTCCGTCGGCACGTGGCGGCGCATGGGACCGATTCTGGGGTCACAGCGATGCGAGTCAACTAGTTTTCGACGTTCTGGATCTGTGGGTGCAAGTTTTGGGTTGATCGAACGTCGTTTAGGGGTAGTTTTGGGAGTCCGAAGTTGCTGCATTTTTAGTGAGATGTAGGCGGACCTCCCGGGGTGTAGGGAGTTTAAACATAGGGTTTTTATTATTAGCCGGTAATCCCGATTATTAATATTGACCGACGATACTACTCCAAGAACTTCGGAGGAGCGTACGACTTGGGATTGAGCTTGCTTGGACGTGTGGTGAGTGGACTTTGGTTTATAAATTGTAATGCAAGTACAAAGGTATTTTTGAATTAAATTCTGTTATGTATTGATTATGACAATTTCTGAAATTTAGAAACTATTACTGGACACAGGTTTTCCATATTTCAGTTAAATTGTGTTTTGGGGAAATGGCCTGGTTTTTGGACTCGATTTTTATGTTGTCTTGATGTGGTAATTAATGAGTCCGTGATTTTGGGTTAGACCCGTATTTGTGATTTATTGGATTTGGCCAAAAATGATTTTTCATTGACTTTGGCTTAGGCCAAGAAACAAGGATTTCAAAAACACGGATTTTGGTTTTCACTGGATTTCTGTCTCCGATGGTCAAGGTTTCTCCGACTGGCGTTGAGGGGTTTTGCTCCGCTGGTTCATTGAGGGTTCTCCGATGTTGGTGTCGAGGGTTTTTCTCCGTCGGGTCGTTAAGGCTATCTATGTGTAGCACAAGCTTCTGTACAACTTGAGGTATATCGGGTGTGTGGAGGGGTATTTCGAGAAAAATGGGTTATGTGTTGATGTATTTTTTTTCCAGGTCAATTTACATGATTTTAAACTCCGTTGAGGATGATTTTCAAACCAAATTGTGGACCACGGTGTGTTTTTCATTACACAGATTTTCGTGGGTCCCACCAAGTGTTTTTGAAGAAAGATGAAATTTCAGTGGTTTTCAGATCATCTTTATGTCATATTTGCGTAAAAAGAAATGTTTATGTTATGCATGCATGGTTTAACTCGCGGAGGGGGGAAAGGAAAGATTTCCTCAGAAAAGGTTTTACAAATGATTATTTTTGTCCACTCACAACTATTGTGTTTTAAATCCCATCCAGGCTGTTGAGTTGATGTGGGCACTTTCAGAGACGTAGACAATCGAATATCAGTTGCACTATTACCTATACTCGAGTAGGATATTTAATTCTGTAATTATTATCCTACCTAGATGCTCTGATAACACTTTTGGACTTACTGTAAAATGTTCGATTCATCGTTGGATGGTTGTTGTCTGTTGTAATTTGGAGTTCTTTTTGTTGGAATTTGGAGTGCTATCTGATCCCTTGTCTGATAGGTGGAAGATGGTTAACCCGTCCCTAAGGGGAGACTCTGCCGGGCTTTTGGCAGAGTCCTCATAATTACATTGTTAGGACTTAAGGGTGTTTTGGGAATTTTCCTTAGGTTGTCAGACGGGAATAGGGTTCTTCTCCGGTTTCGAGGAGAAATTCGGGAAGGGTCCTTACATTTGGTATCAGAGCACTAGGTTTAAAATCCTGTAGACCGTACACCTAGTGTACAACTGATTATGGTATTGATGATTTACGGTTCTTTTCAGCGTAATGCCTCCTAGACGCGAGCCTCGTCAGCGGTGTGGAAACGGTGGGGACACATATGAACCCGCAGTAGAGCCTAATTTGAGGAAGACCCTGGAGCAATTGGGTAGGGCTTTGACTTTAGTACTTCAGGGCAGGGCTGCTTCTGAAGTTTTAGACATCGAGAGAGCCCAGAGATTGGGGGCGACAATATTTACGGGCGAGTATGGCCCAGATGATGCAGATGAGTGTATTACTCGTTCGGAACGAGTGCTCCCAGTTATGCGGTGTCATCCGGAGGACAGGGTGAGGCTAGCCACATTCCTTCTAGGTGGTCATGCATACCATTGCTGGCATGCTTTGGAGTTGTCAGGCTTGGATGTCCATGCATTTACCTGGGAAAATTTCTGGGAGCGCTTCCTTGAGCAATTTTACCCTCGCTCGTACCGGATGCCAGCGAGGCTGAGTTCTTATAGCTACAACAGGGAGATATGATAGTGGCCCAATATGGGCAGAAATCGCTTGAGTTGGCACGCTTTATACCGGTTCTGGTGGTAACAGAGAGGGATAAGTGCCGCAGATTCGAGTATGGGCTGAGAGTGAGATTCGTTCAGTTGTAACGGTGGTGGCTCATACTTCTTTGAGGGACTTGGCTGACGCTACAGCTAGGGTAGAGTTGAGTTTGCCAGTTCAGCAGCAGTTCAGTGGTTTCAAGCGACGCCGGGATCACTGGAATTTCGGAGCCTCTAGTCAAGGACCATCTAAGAAAGGCGGTTATAGTTCTGGATCTTCTGGGAGTGCGAGATCCGGGTCAGGCAGTGGCGGAGCTAGTCTGGGACAGCAATCATCTGCTCAGTCTAGCGGTGCTTCAATACAGTTGATCAGAAGATAGAGTGGCAGATATGGTGACACCGGTTGCTTCTTCTGGGGGGAGACTGGTCATTTCAAGAGAGATTGTCCCCATCGTCGTCCGACCAGTAGTTCCTTGGGTCATGATGCTATTGAACCAAGTCAGAGGGTAGTGCAGATGTATGGTACTACAACAGGGAGCCAGACCCAATCTAGCAGGGCCAGTGGGGCCAGCAGGACCAGAGGGAGACATGGGGGTCGTGGTTGATCTTCCGAAACACAAGCCCGAGTTTTTGCGATGACTCAGTCGGAGGCCCGAGCTGCACTAGAGGTGGTCACCGATACATTATCTATTTTTAATCGTGATGTTCGAGTTTTGTTAGATCCCGTGGTGACACATTCTTTTATTTCTCGGAGTTTCACATTGTTTGCTGATATAGAATTGTCCCCGATCGGTTCGGACATGGGTATTAGTACTCCTACCGGGGATATGTTAGTGGGAACCTCGTGATTCGCAGTTGTCCAGTGATAGTTGAAGGTCATTCTTTGGAGGCACATTTTATACCCTTAGATAGTTACGATTTTGATGTGATTTTGGGGATGGATTGGTTAACCAGGCACCATGCCTCCATAGATTGTTATGACAAGATGGTGGTTTTCCGGAGTCCAGGTTTTCTGGAACTTATGTTTCGGGGAAGTCGTAGGGTACTTCCCTCAGTAGTAATATCAAATTTGACTACTGAGAAATTGTTGAGGAAAGGTTGTGAGAGCTATTTGGCTCATGTGTTTGATTCTCGGGATACTCCGATGAGAGTAGAGGATATTCCGGTGGTGAGGGAGTTTTTCGATGTATTTCCAAAGGATCTTCTGGGATTGCCACCTCATCGGAAGATTGAATTCACCATAGAGCTTCTACCGGGTACCTAACCTATATCGCAGGCACCGTACAGAATAGCACCAGCAGAATTAAGGGAGTTGATGACTCAGTTGCAAGACTTGGTGGATATGGGATTTATTCGACCAAGTGTATTACCATGGGGTGTGCCGGTGTTATTTGTAAGGAAGAAAGATAGTGGCCTGAGATTATGTATCGACTACCGGTAGCTAAACAGGGTTACGGTGTGAAATAATTATCCTTTTCCAAGAATTGATAATCTTTTTGACCAGTTAAAATGGGAAAGGTATTTCTTAAAGATTGACCTTCGATCTGGGTACCATCAGTTGAGGATCAGGGAAGGGATTGTTCCTAAAACGGCTTTTAGGACACCCTATGATCACTATGAGTTCCTGGTGATGCCCCTCGTGTTGACTAATTCACTGGCAGCGTTTATGGCTTTGATGAACATGGTGTTCCGAAGGTATTTGGATCGGTTTGTGATTGTGTTCATCAATGATATCTTGGTGTATTCGAGGAGTGCTAAGGCTCATGAGAAGCACTTGAGGTTTGTGCTGAATATGCTAAGGAAAAAGAAATTGTTCGCCAAGTTCAGTAAATGTCAGTTTTGGTTGACCAATGTGGGATTCCTAGGTCATGTGATTTCTGCTGAGGGTATCAGCGTGGATCCCCAAAATGTTGACGTAGTGGCAAACTGGGAGCAATCGAGGACAGTGACAGAGGTGAGAAGTTTTCTGAGTTTAGCGGGATATTATCGGCAATTCGTAGAAGGATTTTCTACGATAGCTGCCTCGTTAACTCGGTTAACAAGGAAAGGAGTCAAGTTTGACTGGGATGATGGGTGTGAATAGAGCTTTCAAGAGCTAAAAAGTAGGTTGACTTCTGCCCCAATATTAACCCTTCCAAATGGTAACGATGCATTCGAGGTGTACAATGATGCATCAATGCGGGGTATAGGCTACGTGTTGATGCAGCATGGGAAGGTGATAGCTTCTGCTTCCAGGCAACTTAAACCCTATGAGTTGAATTACCCCACGCATGATTTGGAGTTAGTTTCGGTGGTGCATGCACTGAAGATCTGGAGACATTATTTGTATGAGGAGACATGTCGGATCTTTACTGACCATCAAAGTTTGAAATACTTCTTCACCGAGAAAGATCTGAATTTGAGGCAGAGAAGGTAGCTTGAGCTGATAAAAGATTATGATTGTACCATAGAGTATCACCCAGGAAAAGCCAATATGTGGCAGATGCCTTGAGCCAGAAGTCCATGGGTTCCTTGGCCCATTTGCATACGGTTTACCTACCGTCGTTGGTGAAATTCCGTAGAGCGGGAATTATACTTGACATGGATAACCAGGGGGCCTTGTTGGCTAGCTTCCATGTGAGGCCTGTTTTGATTGACTGGATTATTGAGGCTCAACTCCAGGATCCTACTTTGTGTGTTATTAGGATGGAGTTAGAGGCTGGGAACATGCAGGATTATGCAATTAGGGATGATGGGGCCTTGGTTAAGGATGGCCGGTTATGCGTACCAAATGAGCTAGAGTTGAAGAGGGAAATTCTTGAGGAGGCTCATAGTTCTGCTTATGCTATGCATCCAGGAGGTACCAAGATGTATCGTACTCTAAAGGAACACTACCGGTGGACTGGGATGAAAAGAGAAATAGCAGAGTTTGTGAGTAGATGTCTGACGTGTTAGCAAGTGAAAGCAGAGAGGCAGAAACCATACGGGGCACTACAACCATTACCTATTCCGGAATAAAGTGGGATCACATTACGATGGATTATGTGTATAAACTTCCAAAGACTCAAAAAGGACATGATGGAATCTGGGTAATTATAGATAGACTCACGAAGTCAGCACATTTTTTGCAAGTAAGGGAAGATTTCTGGATGGGTAAGTACGCCAAATTGTTTGTGGATGAGATCATACGGTTGCATGGGACTCCAGAGTCGATTGTGTCAAACATGGACCCTAGGTTTACCTCCAAGTTTTGGCGGAGTTTGCAGAAAGGCTTTGGAACTACATTGCATTTTAGTACAGCTTTTCATCTTCAGACTGATAGTCAGTCTGAGAGGACAATTCAGATTTTGGAGGATATGATGAGAGTTTGTGTACTGCAATTTAAAGGAAACTGGGATTCACACATGTCTTTGATGGAATTTTCATATAACAACATCATCAGTCGAGTATTGGGATGTCTCCTTTCGAGGCACTGTATGGGAGACAGTGTAGGACACCGATATGTTGGAATGAGGTAGGTGAAATGAAACTGTTGACACCAGAGATAGTGGATATGACTGAGGAAAATATTAGAATCATCAGAGAAAGGTTGAAGGCAGCCTAGTATCGCTAGAAAAGCTATGCAGACTAATAGACCAAAGACCTTGAATTTGAGGTCGGAGACTGGGTATTCTTAAAATGATCCCCCTAGAAAGGAGTGGTCCAATTTGGTAGACGAGGAAAACTGAGTCCTTGCTACATTGGGCTGTATGAGATTGTGGATATGATAGGACCAGTGGCGTACATACTTGCTTTATCCTTGGAACTGTCAAGTTCATGATGTCTTCCAAGTGTCCATGCTCCGGAAGTACCTATTCGATGAGTCTCATGTGTTGGAGGAGCAACCAATTGAGCTGAGAGATGATTTGACTTTTGAGGAGCAACCAATGTAAATTCTAGATTGGAAGGAAAAAGTAATGTGCAGAAAGACTATTCCTCTGGTTAAAGTGTTATGGAGGAATCATAACGTGGAGGAGGCCACGTGGGAAACTGAGGCACTGATGCAGGCGCATCATCCACATCTATTCCACTGACAGATGCGAATTTTGAGGATGAAATTTCTTTAAGGGGGGTGAATTGTAACAACCCGGAAATGTAATTATTGAATTTTCGTAAATTATTTTGCAAAAAGACGAATTTAACCTTGGTTGTTAAAGGGCGTGAAAGTCAATTTTTGTTTTGAGACAATTTAGGATGTGTTTTGGGTACCGTTGCGTAGGTCTCGAACTCACGAGTTCGTAGACAAGCGTTACGCGGAAAATGGAGTTAGTGTGCGAAAGATGCAGGTCTAGAATGTCGGGGCCATTTTGGTAATTTGGTAGGGGTAGATATTTTTAACCCTGAATTTGATATGATCTTCATCATTTCACTCTCTCTCTCTTCGACACACCCCGAAATCGTGCGACCCAAAACTCAAAAACCCATAAATTTGAACTTCGATACAAGGCCAAGTCTCCCATTCTAGTTCCACTAATCGAAATCTCCTCCTTCCCACGATCTCGGACGTACCAACCATCGGAGGAAGCCATCGCGGGAGACGCCGGACCGAGGAAAAGAAAAACCATAAGTTTCGATCGATTTTCCGGCCAACACATGTACGGATTTAGTGTTTTGAGGTCATTTTTGAGTTCTTGGGTTCGAGTAGATAGTTTTAGACATAAAATTCGTGAAAATTTGTTGAGATTTGAAGAAGTTAGGAAAAACTCAAGGTTGGACGGAAATGGGGTTTTCCGGCGACGGTGGAGCACAGTGGCACGGTCATCTTCTCCGGTGACGGCAGGCAGCAGCGCCCGGCAACACGGTCGTCTTTTTCAGCGAGACGCCGGCGACTGGGTCGGTCAGACAGGGCTGATGTGGCATGCCACCTGGCTGCCGTGTGGATGCTACAAGGCAGCCACGTGGGTGCCACCTGGTCACATAGTCAGCAGTCAGTTGACTTAACGGTCAACTGACACCGTCAGGGTTTGACAGAATATGCTGACGGCGTTGGCATATTCCGTCAATAGTTAACAGTGCTGGACGGAACCCTAACACCGTTAGTTTGGATGGAATATTCTGATTCTGTCGGGATATTCCGACAGGTTTGATGGAATATTTCGTTAGAGTGACGGAATATTCCATCGTGAATAGTACATGGTGCGTGAGGGTGCGTGACGGCGTGTGGGGGCGCATCAGGGCGCGTGGTCGACGCGTAGGGGAGCATGGCCGGCGCGTGAGGGAGCGTAGCCGGTGCATGGCGCATGGTATGTCTTCCGCCAGCGGGTGGCGGCGCGTGGGATCGGTTCTAGGGTCACGGCGTCGCGCGTCAGTTAGTTTTCGACATTTCGGATCTATTGGCGCATGTTTTGGGTTGATCATACGTCGTTTAGGGGTAGTTTTGGGCATCCGAGGTTGCAGCATTTTTTGTTAGACGTAGGCGGACCTCCCGGGATTTAGGGAGTTTAATCGTATGGTTTTTATTATTAGCCGATAATCCCGATTATTACTATTGACAAGTGATACTGCTCCAGGAACTTCGGAGGAGCGTACGACTTGGGATTGAGCTTGCTTGGACGTGTGGTGAGTGGACTTTGGTTTTAAATTGTAATGCATGCATAAAGGTATTTTTGAATTAAATTCTGTTAGGTATTGTTTATGACAATTTCCGGAATTTAGAAATTATTACTAGACACAGGTTTTCCATATTTCAGTGAAAATGAGTTTTGGGGAAATGGCTTGGTTTTTTGACTCAGTTTTTATGTTGTCTTGACGTGGTAATTATTGTGTCCGTGATTTTGGATTAGAGCTATATTTGTGATTTACTGGATTTGGCCATTAATGATTTTTCAATGACTTTGGCTTAGGCCAAGAAACAAGGATTTCAAAACAAGGAATTTTGGTTACTGTATTTCTGTCCCCCGATGGTCAAGGTTTCTCCGACTGGCGTTGAGGGGTTTTCCTCCGCTGGTTCATTGAGGGTTCTCCGACGCTGGTGTCGAGGGTTTTTTTCCGTCGAGTATTTAAGGCTGTCTACGCGTAGCACAAATTTATGCACAACTCGAGGTATATCGGGTGTGTGGAGGGTATTTCGAGAACAGTGGGTTATGTGTCGATATATTTTGTGTCCAGGTCAATTTACATGATTTTAAACTCCTTTGAGGATTATTTTCAAACCAAATTGTGGATCACAGTTTGTTTTTCGTTACATAGATTTTCATGGGTCCAACGAAGTGTTTTTAAAGAAATATGAAATTTCGGTGGTTTCCAAATCATCTTTATGTCATATTTGCATAAAAAGAAATGTTTATGTTATGCATGCATGGTTTTACTCGTGGAGGGGGGAAATGTAAGATTTCCTCGGAAAAGGTTTTACAAATTATTATTTTTGTTCACTCATAACTTTTGTGTTTTAAATCCCTCCAGGCTGTTGAGTTGACGTGGGCACTTTCAGAGGCTGAAGCATTAGAATATCAGCTGCGCTATTACCTATACTGGAGTAAGATATTGAATTCTGTAATTATTATCCTACCTAGATGCTCTGAAAACACTTTTGGACTATCCTGTAAGATTTTCGATTTCATCGTTGGATGGTTGTTGTCTGTTGGAATTTGGAGTGCTATATGATTCCTTGTCTGACAGGTGGAAGACGGTTAACCAGTCCCTAAAGGGAGACTCTGCTGAGCTTTTGGGAGAGTCCTCATAATTACATTGTTAGGACTTGAGGGTGTTTTGGGAATTTTCCATAGGTTGTCAGACGGGAGCAGGGTTCTTCCCGGGTTTCGAGGGGAAATTCGAGAAGGACCTTACATCCATCATGCCCAAGAATTCAGCATCCCCCAGATTTCGTATACCAGCCGAACTATACCACAGTATTGCACAAAAATATTCAAATTTCCCGAATTTTGTTATTGTTCTTCCATTGGTTTAATTGCTTTGTAATTATAATTCTTCTTCCACTTATTACTTATGCATAATCCATGTTTTTTAGTCCCAATATTCAAATGGATATAGAATTTTTTCTTACTTATGGATGCAGTTGGCCCATTTAGTCCTAATATTTCCAGTTTGTTGCTCATTGGAGATGGAGGAGAGAAAGAAAGAGAGAGGTTGGGGCAAATTAATGAAGAGAATTGTGGGGTCCTTCAGTAAATTTATAATAGTATAAAAAATTGGGTCATTTTTATAAATATGTAGAAGTAGAGTTTGACTTATGTTGATTTTTTTGGAAAATAACATCTTTAACATATTTTTTCCTAAACAAGGTATATTAGACAATACCCCTAAATACAAATCCTGACAGACATACCGAGGATACAAAAAGACTAATTAAATTGCAATATTAACTCTGGGTCAAAATGGAAATATAAGTTTTTTGATATGGATGTAAATGGAAATATAAAAACGATAAGTTATTGAAAAACGGAAGATGAAAACTGACGGATAAATATAAAAATTATAAATGAATTGTTAATCAAATATCTTTGGTGATTTTCATCAAAACATAACATTACAGTCTAATAATCTTGTAATTGAAAAGGTAATGAAAAGAAAATTTTCGTTAAAATTAAGGTAATGCCTCTAAGGCAACCCATAATCAGATTCTAGCATTAAGGCTTGTCTAGTACATGGGGAAATAGGTTAAGAATCCACATTGTGAACAAATTTGGCTAAAATATCAACAACAAAATTGCCTTCACAAAGAACATAATTAAATCTAATAAGGCCCGTTTGGTAATGCATATTGAACTAGTTATTACAGTTAGATAGATTAATCTGTCCTCGAATAGACTAACTATATTGTAACGATCCGTATTTTTAATTAGCGAATTTTCATAATTTATTTTAGAAAATGACGATTTTACCATCGATTTTAGTAGGAGCTCGAAAGTCATTTTTGTTTGGAAATACTTTTGGGAGTTTTTCTTGGGTCATTGCGTAGGTCTCGAACTCTAGAATTCGTAGCCAAGCGACATGCGGAAATCGGAGCCTGTTTGAGCTAGTTTTGGGACTAGGAAGTGTAAGGGCATTTTGGTAAATTGGGTTTAAGATTTTTTGGAAAAATATCTACCTATTTTGCTTTATTTTTCCATATTTTTCTGGCATTTCTCTCACCTCTCCACCCGTGCTTTTCTTCTCCTTGTGCCCGTGAGACACAAAAACACACACCATCACCACCAACAAACTTTTTGGCCATTTCGACCCAAATCAATGACAATACTACCTTCCTCTCCTCCCCACGAACTCAGCCATACCATCCTTGAAGCTTGAGGATGGCCATGGACGACGCAGTGAAGCACGGAAGCTTGGCCGACTTCCCGTCTAATTTCCAACTACCACATGCATGGTGGCTCTAAAGGTCATGGGGGACCGAATAGCTCGGAGATTGGACTTGATTTGCATTACGGTCAGTGGATTTTGATTTTTAAATAAGTTCAAATTAAATATGAATTTTAGTAAATTAGAACAATAATTCTATAAGGATTTAGTACCTTTTATGAATCACAAAAATTTGGAACAGTTGCTCCTCTTAGTGAGGGTTGTTGTGTTTCTTTGTTATTCCGTTATTACCAAAAAAAATTTGGAATAATTATTTTAACGACTTATTTTGGTTATGGATTTTTAATAACGATTTTGGACATTAAATCTGGTTTCACGAATTTGATTTTTATGAGTTTGAACTTATTGGATTTTGGCCCTGGCTATGCATATGGTTTTGGGCTCAGGCCCGGGATTTCAATTTCATGGATTTTGGGTTTTGGCCCAGGTTTTCTGTTATTTTGGTTTAGGCCAGGTAAAAAGGTTTTCAATTTGAATTTTGAGTTCATATTACTATTTCTCCAGTTTACCATCCCTAGATATTATGGTATTTCTCTAACACATGACGTTGAGGTATTTTCCGTCATGTGCGCATTAAGGGTTACTTCTCTGACACATGATGTTGTGGTATTTTCTATTACACCCCGCCCCGAATATCCACCTGGATACCGGCAATCCCGGGTGTTGGCCGACACTTGGACGCTAAGTCCCGGTGATGAAAGCAAATTAATAAGCTCTACAGCAATGGAGCTTAGGGATATCTTGATAATCATATATAAAGTCTTAGAGACTAAAACCGAGTTCAGTATTTCCACCTCAGTAAGTAAGACAATAGTAGATTATTATGATGATGTCATGGAACCCCTTCTTGGGATGGCAACCATACCTAACCAAAACATAACTCTTATGTTCGGGTCACCGCCCTCACCAAACCCACTGACCATGAGAACTAATATTTTCAAAGGCTGATTAAGCTCGTGACAATCGTCGTCAAATCATATCAGCCGGCAAGATGCTCAGCTATCATATCACATAAGCCAGCATGAATCATCGGCTATCATATCACATAAGCCAGCATGAACCCTCAATTATCATATCGCATCAGTCGGCAGAACCCTCGGTTGGTATATCACAAAAGCCTGCATGAATCCTCAGCAATCAGATCACATCAGCCGGCATAACCCTCGGCTAGCATATCACATAAGCCGGCATGAACCCTCGACTATCATATCACATCAGTCGGCATAACCTTCGGCTTCCATATCATGACACAATCATCATCTCAAGTATCCCAATGCCACTGTAGTCGCACGAGTCACGCGTACGTGACAGGATTGGGTGTCTTTGCTCGTACCACGATCAAGTGAAGGACTAGGTGCAAGTACCATCACCATGAGTCCCCCTAAAAGCTCTGGGACCACATGGACTCATAAGAGCTCGGTGACAGGACTTGCGCTGTTTAACAAGTATAGAGCAAGCGTAGGTGAACGATCACGTGGAGGACTGGACTGTGGCCTAAAGACAGGTACGACATCAGCGACCACCATATGGGCATACCATGACTCGACATAAACATACGACTCAACATGACTTGACCTAACTCGTGACTAACACATGACCTTGTACTAGGCCAGCATGCCTCGGCCGTAGTATCACAACACTGACTCATATGCTATGCCTACATAACTCCTCAGCAATAGCACCTCGACTACATATCACTCTGTATCGATTATCGTAATCATCGTATTCTACGTTTCACAACGATATACACCATCAACTCATGGTTCGATATCATAACTCGTATCTCAAAATCAACCCTCGAGATACTCTACTACAATGTTAGTTTATACCATTCCAGAGTAATTTATCATTCATAGAGTCTCTAACTCTGAAATGTCATATTCTACAATGCCGGGCCCTAAGGGTAACCCATAGCATAGTCTAAGATTTGCTATCGTTACTATAGCATACACAAATCTAGCAAGCTTCCTTCAGCATCACATTCATCATGCATTCAATCATCTAGACAGCGTATAATTGTAAGTTTAGGGGGAAGGTTTACTCGCCGTATGTCCGGGAAAGCCACCTGACTAGATTCCTCGCTACTTTCCTTCTGAATCCGCTTGTTTTCGAACATTCCTCAAGCCCCGTCTTGCATGGTGTGGCTCCCCATCAACACCTCGAGCATAATACTAAAAAAAAGGAGCATTAGTGTTAGTAAACTCTGAATTAAATCATTAAACGGAGCCCCCCTAGCCCTCGGGTTTGAACACGCCCCTTAAATAACTCAATTGATACTTAAAATGCTCAAGTGGGGCTCTAAACGGATTTAAATAGACTAAAAAACTATCAAAAAATAGATCCGGGACTCCTGAAAACCCTAGACATGCACCGTCATGGATCAGAAAACAACCCGACGCGCCGTGACGAACCACCGGAGGGTAGGGGGCTACCCCACGTGCCATCACACACTGACAGAGGGTCGTAACATGCCCCAAGCGCTTGTCACACGCCCCCACGTGCTTCCATGTGCGTCTACGCGTCGACTGACTCGGTAGTTGACTGGGCTGCCATGTGGCACCGCGAGGCTCCACGTGGCACCACATGTCAGCTTACTCAGCTGTTGACTGGGATGCGACGTGGCTCCACTTGGCACCATGTGGCTGTCATGTGGCACTACATGGCTCCACGTAGCTACCAAGTGGCTGTCACGTCAGCCACTGCACTGTCACAGATGCCCAGACTTATCTCCAGAGAAGATGACCGATCGACGGCAGCCGAATTCTGGAAAATCTAGCCGGAAATCGCCATTTTTGGCGAGCTTCTAACTTCTTCCATTCTCACTTCTAACTTCTTCCATTCTTCACCGTTTCTCACGATCCACACACCTAAATCCATCTACTCACTCCTAGGAACTCGAAAATGAGGTCAATGGTTTGAGATCGTACCTAGTTTGGCTGAAATATGGCCTAGAAATTTCAACCCACTTTCTCTCTTCGATTCGCCGTCTGTGGTGGTGTTCATGCCTTGAAATCGACACCAATTCACTCGGGAATCAAGGAGAATGGATTGGTGGCCTTGGATTGGTTCGAAACGACCCCAAAATGGGTTGATGGTGGTGGTAGGGTGCGATGATCGCACGTGGAAAGAGAGAGAGATACCGAGAGAAGTGAGAGAGTGGAAGTGGACCAAAGGTGTGAGGAGTGAGAAATTTTTTATTTATACTTTTGGACTTTTTAAAACTACCGTTACGTCTTCATCGTTTCAGACCCATAAATTCCTCGTATGAACTCTTATTTTTGAGTGCCGCCTGTCTATGCACTCGTGAGCTCGAGACATACGTTGTGGTACGAGAAAAACTTCCAAAAGTATTTCCGTTCAAAAAGTGATTGCCAGACCCATCGATAAAGCGAGTGTAAAATGGTCATTATTGTACATTATACTTTTAAATACAGCCTACAACACGTTGGGCCTAAACGCTCCCCTGAAATTCCTGGAGCAGTATCGCATGTCCAAATTAATAATCGGGATTACCAGCTAATAATTACCTTAAATATAAACCCCCTAAACCCCGGGAGTCTAACTATGCTGGCCTAGAAAACTCAGCAACTTTAAAATGTCCGAAACAACCCCTAAACGACGTCCGATCGACTCAAAACCTGCGCCAACAGGTCCGAAACATCAAAAACTACTTGTCACGCGTCACGTGACCTCAGACTCTGCCCCCACGCGCCCACGCGCCGCCACGCGCCCTCACGTGCCGATCACACGCCTGCTACAGTACCCACGCGCCTGGACCGGTCCAACCCGGTTCGGCTCAACCTGACCCGGTCCAACTCGACCCGACCGGTTCAACTCGACCCAACCGGTTCACTCAACCCGACCGGTTCAACTCGACCCGACCGGTCACTGGCGACTTGCCGAAGAAGACGACCGGCTGTCGTCACCGTCGCCGGAAGCTGGCCGGAGAAGATGACCGGCAGCGCCGTCGCCGCCGTCTGGTTTCGCCGGAATCCTCCATTTCCGGCCGAAACTTCAAGCTTTCCTAACTTCCTCAAAACTCAACCATTTTTCACAAATTTTATGTCTAAATCTATGTACTCGAACCCAGGAATCCAAATATGACCTCAAAACCACAAACACGTACATGTGCTAGCCGGAAAATCGATCGGAAGGTCTGAAACTTCCTATCCTCGGTTCGGCTTCCTCCGTGGTCCTCTCATTCGATGGTTGGTACGGTTGTGATCGTGGGAAGGAGTAGAATATGATTAGTTGATCAAAACTAGAAGTTGGAGCCTTGAAATCAAAGTTTACTTTGAGGGTTTTTGGATGATTTTCGCACGGGTTGGTGGTTTGTGTATGTTTGTCACAGAGTGGATGAGTGAGATGATAATGATAAGGATGAAATGAAGATGGATCAGATTACACTGATTTGGGGGTTAAAAATATCTACCCCAAGTTAAAAATTACCAAAATGCCCTTGCACATCTAGACCCATAACTTCCGTACACGAACTCCGTTTTCTGCGTGCCGCCTGTCTACGAACTCGTGAGTTCGAGACCTACGCAACGGTATCCAAAACACCACCAAAAGTGTCTCGAAATAAAATTTGACTTCCATGTCCTTTACCGACCAAGGGTAAAATCGTCATTTTACAAAAATAATTACGTAAACCCAATAATTAAAATTCCGGGTTGTTACAGGTCGTAACATTTTCCGTCATGTGCTCGTTGAGGATTATTTGTCCTGCACACGACGTCGAGGTATTTTCCATCATGTGCTCATTCAGGGTTATTTCTCTAACGTATTACGTCGATGTATTTTCCGTCATACACTCTTTGAGGCTGTCCACACGTAGTACAGTGTTACAGCTGCATATCTTTGAAATATTTTCGGATATGCGTGTCTGGGAGTAGGTCTCCAAGTAGGACCTCTCGACTCTCTAGCCATTGCCTTGAGGTATTTTAGGCAGTGGTTATGAAGGCATGTCCCCTTGTTGGACGGCCCTGGATATCGAGCTACGGCTCGGGATTATATTAGGGGTCGGTGGAATGTTTTTATAGTAAAATGTGTCCAGGTTTCTTATGGTGTTAAAGCTCCTTTATGTATTCAAAGCATGGTTTGGACCACGGGATGTTTTATAATGCACGGATTTTCATGGGTCTCGCTGGGTTTGAAATTCTAAATGGCATTTCCAGTAAGTCCTTCCATAATTATTTTTACTTAGTTGGCTACTTAAAAAGAGTTTTACCTTATGCTATGCAAGATTTTACTTACGGAGGGGAAGGTTGTGTTTTCCTCAGAAATTGTGTTTCGAATTATTATTATTGTTGTCCACTCACAGTTTTCCTTATTTTGCGTCCCTTCGGGCCGTTGAGTATGACGAGAGCACACCTCGAGGTGAAGGCATCACTTTCTAGTTGTACAACTACCGTACTATCTTCGAGTAGGGTTTATTAGACTTGTAAATTTAATTTTCCAACCTAGTTGTTCTGATTCACCATTTAGGAATGGTTCGTAATTATTATGTAGATGGGTTGTTGGAACTTAGAGTTGGTCGGTTGGTTGTGATTTGATCTGGACGGTTTGGTTATTATTTTAGAATTTGAATCCTTCGTCTGACAGGTGGAAGACGGTTTGACCAATTTACAGGTGAGATTCTGCCAAATTTTTGGTAGAATTCTCGTAAAGTCGTTGTTGGATCGGTGTGGGTATTTCAAAAATTATTTTGAGGTTTCAAGTGTTGTCAGACGGGAGAAGGACTTCTCACGGATTTCGAGGGGAAATTCAAGAGGGGTCCTATCAACTTGGTATCAGAGCTCTAGGTTTTGAATTCTTGCTGACCGCACACTTAGTGTGCATATTAATTGTGGTGCTGACGAATTTTGTTTCGTCTCATCGAGATACCTCCGAGACGTGCATCTCATCAGTAGTATGGAAACGAGGAAGAGGCTGAAAATGTTAGGGGTGCATAGGACCCCGTGATAGAGCTCGACCTTAGAAATATCCTAGAGCAGTTGGGTTGGGCGATGACTACTGTTTTACAGAGTGGGGGCACTGTTGAGATTTCTAATGTAGAGCGAGCCCAGAGGCTGGATGCTACTTTGTTTACGAGCGAGTTAGGTCTTTCATGTGCGGATGGATATATTAGTCGTCTGGAGCGAGTTTATGATGTCATGAGGTGCCCTCCGGGCGATCGGGTGCGTTTGGCCACATTTCTGCTAGATGGCCAAGCGTACTGTTGGTGGCACACTCTAGTGATAAAGAGCTAGGACATCCGTACTACTACGTGGGAGAGCTTTTTCGAGCAATTCTACCCCAATCTTACAGAGACTCCAAGCATGCTGAGTTTTTATAGTTGAGACAGGGAGATTTGATGGTCACGCAGTATTTGAGCAGAGGTTCATCAACTTGTCTCGGTTTTCTCCGGCCTTAGTGGCCAACGAGGCAGACAAGTGCCGTCAATTTGAGTATTGTTCAGTCATTATTTATACATCTTTTCGATGCTACTAAATTCCCTTTTACTTGTCTTTTGAGTACTTTTGTGCCATCAATAGTAGAAAGTAATGAATTTTGTGAGACTTGTGCAGAGTTGGAAGGATAGGGATATTCTGAGAAGAAGGCAAAAAGAATGGCTCATTTTGGAGTTATAATGAGGAGTTTTCTTCAATGCAATATCGGGCCCAAAATCATGTCCTAATATGAAGCCCTACACCCTATTTAGGGCTAGGATCAAGAACCTCGAATCAAGCCATTCGGGTCCTAGAATCATGTCTGAGGACTAGCAGATCAAGTCCAAGGTGAGTCGAGGTTCGTGCCAAGACGTGTCGTTGACATGTCTCAAAGATACCTTATATGTGCCCTAAATCGAGTCATAGAACCAGCCCCAGATGAGCCATGGTGAGTCCTTCAGAGCTCTCAGCCAAGTGCCAATCGTGTCCCCAGACACGCCTCAAGCCCGCGGCCCAGCCCAGCCCACAGCCTACCCTGTGTCCCTACCAAACTCTAAGACCTGTTTTAGCGATTAGTTAAGGGTCTTTTTGGTCTTTTGTTGTCATTTTTAATTCCTAGTTTTTAGGGGAAGCACTAGGTCTATTTAAACCAGGTTTTTATGCTGAAATAGGGTCCACCCCTTTGTAGCCTCATAGTTTTCAGTTTTAGACAGTTTGTACTTTTTTACTTTTGTTCGTGCTTTTGGAAGAAAATCTTAATGCAGAGAGTGAAGGAGAGTGCTTGGACGTGTCCTTGGCTTTCCATTGCTTTCAGTGTTTTCTTTTCTTCCCTTTCATCTTTAATTTGTAATCATGACTTATTCTATTGTTTTCAATAAGATGCGTGAGTAGTTCTTCATAGAACTAGGGATGCTTGATGCCCCAGCCATGTAGTTTGTTAACTTGATTTTTGCCCTTGGTTTACATTGTTATGAAACTGAATATGGTTTTGATTACTGTGCGTAATGATCTTAGTTTATGTTTATGAGTTTAGTCATCTTATTTGCATATCTATAGGTGAATGATTGCTTGATTGATTGGTTGACTATCTTCTTGTCATTGTTTGGCACCAATGGTATTGGCTTTACATCTTACTTTTAATCCAACTCATGACAACCTAGGACTGCACATCACTTTTCTAGCGGTAGTGTGATTGCTTAGATTTCCTTTCATCCTTAATATGTTCTTTGAATAGTTGTGGTAGTGAGCCGAGAAAGCCTGCTACATAGGAACTAAGAAGGAATTAAAATGTGTGATTTGACCTTGAGTGGACCTTTGCACGGGCATCAGATTCAGTTAATTCATAGTAATGGAACCTTGGAAATCTTGTTAAGAACTTGTAATGGTTAGTGGTGGATAGTTGGCCTTAGTTCGACTTAATCCCTAGTTTAGGTGTCTCTGCATATCTAACTAGTGTGAGTCTAGGTCTGTGTATTCTTTTGCATTTATTTCATTATTGTTGAGTCTTGTTTGAGTTAGCTAAATCTAAACTAATAATTGGATATCACGTTGACACAAGTCCGCGAGGGATCGACCCTCGCTTTTCTGCTACACTATCTTAATCGATTTGTGCACTTGCAAGGGTTATAACTGTGTTAGAATTAGATTGCATAGTTCTTGTTCTCTAATTTTACCAACAAGTTTTTGGTGCCGTTTCCGGGGACTTGTCCCTCAACGGTGTCCATTGCTTTAGTTTACTAATTCAAGTTTGTTACTCTTTCAAGTTCTATGTCCAATTCATTCTTTGTTGAACAGCTTGCATACATCAAATGGAAATTGGAGCTGCATTCTCGCCAACCTTCCACTTCTTACAAAGCTCAGAGGATCACCTTCCTTTCTCTGCCAACTTCACCACAATTCCCATCTCCCCAAGCATCCCCGCCATCATCACCTCCAATGGCTGAGGAACGTGTCCTTGCCAACCCTGCACCACGACTTCTGAAGGAGTATGCTACTTCTCTTGTCTCTGAGGAGTAGTTTCCTATTTTTTTTCCATCATCTACTGTGGAAAAATTTGAGTTGAAGTCAGGAACCATTCATATGCTCCCAAAATTTCATGGACTTTCAGGAGAGGATCCTCATCTACATATCAAGGAATTTGTGGAGGTATGTTCTACATTGAGGATAAACGATATGACTGAGGCCGAAATTAGATTGAGACTTTTTCACTTTGGTCTCAAGGACAGAGCTAAGGCATGGTTTCACTCCTTGGCCCCTGCATCTATCACATCCTGGAGAGACTTGCCTTCCAAGTTTCTCACCCAGTACTATCCCGTGGCCAAGACAAAAAAATTGAAAAGTGAGTTTATGTACCCACGACAAGCAGAGTATGAGTCCTTTTATGAGTCCTTTTACGAGTTTTGGGAGCGTTTCACCCAATTGATTATGTCTTGTCCCAACCACAACATCGAAGATTTTTACTTGATGCTATATTTCTATGGGGGACTGAAAAACAGTGACCATGTGAGATCCCAATCAAAATGAGTTTTAGAGAGCACAGCCGAGGAGGCTAGGGCAACATTTGAAAGTAATGCTCAACGGGATAAGCAATTCAGTTATAGGGGACATAAACCCAAAACTCTTGGAGGAGTAAGCAGGAACAAGGATGGCGCCATTTTCCAATTCACATTAATGGTGAAGCAGTTGTATAATGAGAAAGCAAAGGGTGTCCATGTGCATGATGTATGTTTTGTTCAGGGGCACGGCTCTCAAGAGTGCCCAATGGTTGAAGAAGCCAACATGGTGGGAGACTTCAATGGAAACCCACGGCCTAGGAATGATCCCTATTCCAATTAATACAACCCGAGGTGGAGAAACCATCCTAACTTTTGGTGGAGTAACAATCAAAGCATTCAAAATCCACCACCTAGATTCCACAATCAAGCCGTGGCTGCCCAGCTCCCTACCAAGCACCACCGCAGCCCCAGGCCCCTCACACTCCAAGGAGTGAGCCATGGGAATATGCCATGCTCAAAACCCAAAACATGCTCCAAACCTTGACTCAGTAAACCATGGCTCATCAACAGAAGATTGACAAGGCCATTTGCCAACTTGGATCGTCAGATGGGCCAGCTTGCAACCCAAATAAGTCAGAGAGAGCAAGGCACGCTGCCTAGTCAAGTTTTTATAAACCCCAGGGGCCTTCAATATCCCACTATAAATTCCATCACTCTACGGAGTGGGACAAAAATCCAAGGGCCTCAATATGATGCCAATAGAGACGTGCGCGAAAGAACCAAAGGAGAAAGATGAGGACCTAGCCGTGAAAATGCCTAAATCTGGTACCGGGCCAGTTTGTGAGTACCTACGACAGACCGCGGGACAGCATGCGTCCTTGCATCCAAATTGGAACCAGCCATTGGACATGAACTTAGACATGGCCTACCGTAGGGTCAGAACCAGCCCCAAGCGCACCAATCGCAGCCTGGGCACCAGATAGGACCTCAGTCCATGTCCCTGCCCTTACCGCTGCGTCAAGATCATGTACCGCAGAACCTGACCAAAACTGCACCGTAGGGAAGCCCGCGGTTTAGCCTGCAGCCCAGAACCGAGTCCCTGAGACCAAATACGTGCCAAGACGCCTTACCGCAGACCCGGCCTAACCATGCAATCCTGACGCCACTGTAGGACGCACCACCATAGACATCTGGCCACGCCATGCGACGCACCATGGATGCGCCAAGACCAGCCACTGAAGAACACCCGATAAGGCCAAAATTACTACATCCAAACCAGGCAGTGTCTCAGCATCCTCCAATTGTGTTCCAGCCCATGTCTAAAGACAAGGGCACAATTTCGGATCAGACTAAGCTTTCTCCTCCTACATCGCATATTCTAGTACATAATCAGACTAAGCAAGTTCAATTCGATTTAGATGATAATGTTGCAGTGCCTTTCCCTCGCAGATTTCAGAACAAAATTAAAGAGAAAGAAGAGTTTGAAACGGAGATGGAGCACATGCTGTAAAAGCTGCAGATTACACTGCCATTCCACAAACTAGTCAAGCATATGCCAATCTTCGCAAAGCTTTTGAAGGACCTAGTTTATGGAAAAGATGGAGCTAAGCCAAAGCTCACTTTGGACATCAATTCAGCCACTCTAAATGCTCTACATGGTGTGCCACCCAAGGCTAAAGATCCAAGTCCTCCCTCACTCCCATGTGTCATCGAAGGACAAAGGTTTACTCATTGCTTATGTGACTTAAGGGATGCTGTAAGTACCATGCCTTACCATGTATTTCAATCATTAAACTTAGGAGAGTTAAAACCTACTAAGTTATGCATTAGATTAGCTGATTCGTCTGTGACTAGTCTAATGGGTGTGATTGAAGATGTTAGTGTGCACATAGGGGATACTTGCATTGTTGCAGATTTTTGAGTTTTGAGAATGGAGAGACCGGGCCCAAGTGCAGATCCACCACTGATCTTTGGCAGACCCATTTTGGCCATGTTGGACTGTGACATCAACGTGAAACGTGGGCAAGTAGCTATCCATGTCTGGGACAAGCTGAGAACATTCAACATCCATGATGTCATATGGTACCCTGCTTCACCTGCTACTGATTTTCCATTATTTCTAATGAATGCATTGTTGCAGGACACAATAGGAAGTTCAGGCACTAAGGACTCGAGTGACACGGCACTCACATCGCCTCAAAAAACTCATGCTGACTACGGGAACGCAGAGGTCAGATTGCTCCAAGCCACGTCTTCGTTGCCATGTGGTAAACCAGCCCCAATTGAAGCTCCCCTACCCACGGCCAATGATTCTTGGCTTCCCTCTTCCATTCTCTTGTTTTTGCTCAGGTCACCCTTATCTTCTGTTTTATCTTGTCCAACATTGAGGACAATGATTACTTTAGGTTTGGGGGTGTGGAATTGAAAATTTTACATATAAAAACCAATAGGTTTGGGGTACTCACGGTCAGATTTTTTGCAACTTTAGTTTTTAAGTTTTTAGTTCTTGTTTTGTGTTGTTAGTTAAGTTGTTGCTAGGGACTTGTGCTTTAACGGGTTAATAAGAATGTACATGCTAAGTGAACTATCCTTGTTTTGCTAAGATGCAGTTTGTAGCATCCCATACACTTCACATGCCATGTCTTAAGCAATCAAGTGAATAAAATGACTGAATTTGAGTGAACTTCAGAAAATTAGTGGAGACTACCTTGTGAGAACTTGAGCCTTAATGCCATTCTTTCTGAGTGATTCACATTGTTTATACTCTTTAAACACTCTTCACTTTGTTCATAAATTTTGATCTCAGTACATCATACTTGCATTGAATTTTAAAGAACTAACATTATATAGATGCGCTTGGTTTGAAGTGTGGTTTTTCATAAGAAATGATGTAGGCTATGTGTGATCAACCTCTAAAGGCCCTATCCTACCCTATTGTGTGCTCCCAAAGCCATTTCAAGGCCAAACACTAGCATTTCTTTCATCACCCTAACCATCATCTACCCAAAATGTAACCAATCAATTTGGCCATACCTTATAGCTTAGGTGGTGACAAGGCAGTACCAAATGGAGTTCATGATGAATGGGAAGAGGACCTGCATTACTGGTGAACCAAGTAAATTGCCGCAGGACATGGCAGGACAATTACCGCAACCCAAACGTGCCGAATTCGACGTCTCAACACTATCACTGAGCATGCCCTAATCGTGTCTCATAACTACAGGAAGGCGCACCCCAAAGCTACCGCATGCCATGTCCTGCCAGGTCCTTGAAATTGGCCAAACTGTGCCCTAAAACGTGCCAACCCGTGTCATGGCCAAGGACTCTCATGCCAGCGCCAAAGTCAGTCATTGCATGATCTTGGCTAGTTCCAAAAAAAAAAAACAAAGAGAAAAAGAAAAAAAAAAGATAACATTGTTGGAGTGAACTAAGCCAAGTGAGCCAACGAGACTTAAGGTCAAGCGTAATGTCAATTCAAGAAGTCATACCGTGAGCACTAGTGTGCCAAGAATGCCATAGGGGTATGAAATATCAAGAAGAAGGTCACATTCCAAGTCATACTACTTCATGCCTTGTGCCCATCTGAGTTCCTTGAATTCCAAACCCTTCTTTCGTGAGCCAATCAGCCTAGCCCCACTACAACCTGATGTGAAGACCTAACTGATATTATGGCTAGTCATGCTAAGGATTGAGGTAAGTATCTATGTTCTTAAAGTTCAATTCCATTCATGAGATCTTAAATTTAGAAAGTGTTGTTTTTCATTGAATGCTCATATGTGATTAAGCTTGAATGCCTTTACATAAACTCCATCACATATGCTTGTTATGAGTGTAAAGCCTAGGATTCTAGAGTGAATTGAGAGACATCCAATGAGGATTAGAGTCGAGGCAAAATCTTTCTGGAGCACTTGAATGAAGTTGTTAGTAAGCATGATTATTTTAGATTTTGGCATTCACACATTACACGTGACTCTTACTGTTGTGGCATTCCTTTTTGTTTTGCAAAGCATGTCTACTTTCATTGATTCTTATTACATTGTCTAAAGCACTGTCTCTAGCTTTCTAGTTGTCTAAGTAAAACGTTTGTGGGCATCGTGCTGCTATAACCCTCAGGAGACAAAACTCCTCTTACCAGGAAGACCTAGGAGTTTAAATGTCCTATCCTTAATTAAGATCGAGTTTTTCAGTTTGTTTAGGTTGATTTTTCCTTTGTTTTGCTCAGGGACTAGCAAAATATAGGTTTGGGGTATTTGTTCAGTCATTCTTTATACATCTTTTAGATGCTACTAAATGCCCTTTTACTTGTCTTTTGAGTACTTTTGTGCCATCAATGATAGAAAGTGATGCACTTTTTGAGACTTGTGTAGAGTTAGAAAGTTGGGATATTCTGAGAAGAATGCAAAAAGAATGGATCATTTTGGAGTTATAATGAGCAAGTTGTCTTCGTTGCAATATCGGGCCCTAAATCATTACCTGATCTGGAGCCCTATGCCCTATTTAGGGCCAGGATCAAGAACCGCGAATCAAGCCATCTGAGTCCTAGAATCATGTCTGAGGACCAGCATATCAAGTCCAAGGTGAGTCGAGGTTCGTGCCAAGACGTGTCCTTGACATGTCTCAAAAAGACCTCATACGCGCCCTAAATCGAGTGCTAGAACCAGCCCCAGAAGAGCCATGCCAAATCCTTAAGAGTGCGCAACCAAGTCACAATCGTGTCCCCTAACAAGCCTCAAGCCCGCGGCCCAGCCCAACCCGCAGCCTAGCCTTTGTCCTTGCCAAACTAGGAGACCAGTTTTAGCGATTAGTTAAGGGTCTTTTTGGTCTTTTGTTGTCATTTTTAATTCCTAGTTTTTAGGGGAAGCCCTAGGGCTATTTAAACTTTCACGCTGAAATAGGGTCCACCCCTTTGTAGCCGCATAGTTTTCAGCTTTAGACAGTTTGTACGATTTTACTTTTGTTCGTGCTTTTGGAAGAAGAGCTTAATGCAGAGAGTGGAGGAGAGTGCTTGGATGTGTCTTTGGGTTTCCATTGCTTTCAATGTTTTCTTTTCTTCCCTTTCATCTTTAATTTGTAATCATGACTCATTCTATTGTTTTCAATAAGATGCGTGAGTAGTTCTTCATAGAACTAGGGCTTCTTGAAGCCCTAGCCATGTAGTTTGTTAACTTGATTTTGGCCCTTGGTTTACATTGTTATGAATACTGAATATGGTTTTGATTACTATGTGTAATGATCTTAGTTTATGTTTATGAGTTTAGTCATCTTATTTGCATAATCTATAGGTGAATGATTGCTTGATTGATTGGTTGACTATCTTCTTGTCATTGTTTGGCACCAACGGTATTGGCTTTACATCTTACTTGTAATCCAACTCATGACAACCTAGGACTGCACATCACTTTTCTAGTGGTAGTGTGATTGCTTAGATTTCCTTTCATCCTTAATATGTTCTTTGAATAGTTGTGGTAGTGAGCCGAGAAAGCCTGCTACATAGGAACTAAGAAGGAATTAAAATGTGTGATTTGACCTTGAGTGGACCTTTGCACGAGCATCAGATTCAGTCAATTCCAAAAGCATCAAACTCCCACACCCCCCGCCCCTTTCGTCGTAAGTGCTTGGTTAGAGTCCTTATTGAGTCTTTAGCGTTTTCTTGTGTTGCAAGTTAGTATCTTAGGTTGTCACCCGCCGCGCCCGCCCCCCCCCCCCCCCCCCCCCCCCCCTATCTTAATCGATTTGTGCACTTGCAAGGATTATAACTATTAGAATTAGATTGCATATTTCTTGTTCTATAATTTTACCAACAAGTATGAATTGAGAGATGAGATTGGTTATGACTGCTGTGGAGTATACTTCTCTGAGGGCCTTGTCGGATGCGGCTTCCAGAGTGGAGCAGAGTTTGCCAGCTAGGGATCAGCCCTATGGTTCTAGGTGAGTTTCAGAACCTAGCGTCAGGGACCATAAAAGAGAGGCGGTTATAGCTACGGGTCATCAGGGAGTGCCATATCCAGTTCAGGCAATGGTGGAGCCGGGTGAGGAGGTTCCCGATGTTTTACGACGGGGCTACAACCATCAGCTCATTCTAGTGGGGGTTTGGTGTAGTCGACCGGAAGACAGAGTGGCGGATTCGGACGGACTGGTGGCACCGGTTATTACTATTGTGGGGAGACTGGCCATTTCAATAGGGATTGTCCACACTGTCCAAGCGATAATTTCTTGGGTCAAGAGGCTAATGGACAGGGGCAACGAGCATCCCAATCGTCGGGTACCGCTGCAGGGAGTGAAACCCAGTCTAGTAGGGCCAATAGGGCCAATGGGAGACAGAGGGGTCGCTGATGATCTTCTGGTACTCAGGCTCGAGTCTTTACCATGATGCAGGAGGAGGCCAGAGTTGCACCGAAGGTAGTTACCGGTACGTTATCTATCTTTGATCATGATGCTCGAGTTTTGATAGATCCAGGGCTACACATTCTTTTATTTCTCGAGGTTTTACACTTATGGCCAATAGAGAATTATCACCGATCGGTTGAGGTATGGATATTAGTACCCCCAACCAAAGATATGCTAGTGGTGAACCTGGTGTTACGAGATTGTCCAGTAGTAGAGAAAGGTTACGTACTAGAGGCTAACTTCATTCCTTTAGATATTTATGACTTTGATGTGATTCTAGGGATGGAATGGTTAACCACTCATCATGCCTCCCTTGATTGCTTTGATAAAAAAAGGTGGGGCATTCCGTAATCCAGGTCTGCTAGAGCTTACTTTTCAGGGAGGCCAAAGAGTGTTTCCCTCGCATGTCATATTGGCTTTCACGGCCGAGAAGTTGTTGAGGAAAGGTCGTGAGGGGTATCTAGCTCACGTGATTGATTCTTGGGATACTCCGTTGAGGTTAGAGGATATTCATGTGGTGAATGAATTTCCGGAGGTGTTTCTAGAGGATCTTTTGGGGTTGCCCCCTCACTGGGAGATCGAGTGCATCATAGAGCTTCTTTCAGGTACCCAACCTATATCACAGGCACCATATAGGATGGCACCGGTAGAGTTAAAGGAGTTAAAGACTCAATTACATGACTTGGTCGATATGGGGTTTATTCGCCTGAGTGTATCACCTTGGGGTGCGTCGGTGTTGTTTGTGAGGAAGAAGGAAGGTAGCTTGAGGTTGTGTATTAACTATCGGCAAAAAACAAAGTTACGGTGCGAAACAAGTATCCTTTGCCACTAATCGTTGACCTGCTCGACCAATTAAAAGGAGCAAAGTACTTCTCCAAAATAGATCTCAGGTCCGGGTACCATCAATTGAGGATCAGGGAATAGGATATTCCTAAGATGGCGTTCAGGACCTGTTGTGGACATTATGAGTTCTTGGTAATGCCGTTTGGATTGACTAATGTGTCGGCGACATTCAAGGATCTCATGAAAAAGGTGTTCCGGTGATATTTGGACCGGTTTGTGATTGTGTTTATTGATGATATTCTAGTGTACTCGAAGAGTGCAAAGGCACATGAAAAGCACTTGAGGTTGGTGCTGAACACTCCGAGGAAAAAACAATTATATGTCAAGTTCAGTAAATATCAATTTTGGTTGACCAGTATTGGATTCTTAGGTCACGTGATCTCAATAGAAGATATCAGTGTAGATCCTCAAAAGGTAAAAGTATTGGCTAATTATGAGCAACTCAAAAGAGTTTCATATATGAGAAGCTTCATGGGCTTGAAAGGGTATTATAAATTAGTTAAACAGCTAATTAATAATAAAATAAAATAACTTGAAATTTGCATCTATTTAAAAAAAATATATTAAAATCTATTGAAACCCAATAGATTAAAATCTGCAGAGACTCGCACTCAACCCCTATAACATTTGTAAGGCGCACGTGGCAAGATCGCAATAAACAAAAGACTAGAACTGTTCGATCATACGGGAAGGCAAATCATTTTCAAAATGGATAGCCCACCCAGACACAACGATCCTGCTCACGCGGCGAAGAGGCGGTCCGTGCCGACAATTTTCACGCCAAACCCCAAAAAGTCCAACAAACCCCAAAAAATAAAGCATCAGCACAAAAATTGTATAAAAATGATAACCAAATGCCGCCACAACTTTCCGTTTATTGCCCCCACACAAAAGAAGCGGCAGCACGAAAAACGACGACAACGCCGTTATAACCGTCGTTAGAGAAAGCCGCCCCTCCATCGACATCGTGCCGCGTGGCTTCACCAGAAATGCGCGGCCGCGAAAAATTATCGCACTTGGGCCCCACGAACCGAAGGGCGAGGGCGGGCGCTGGTGGGTAGTGATTGTTGTGTGCGTACGTGAAATGGTGTGTGGGTCAAACGCCTCGTTGACCGAGCGAATAGTTTCTTTCCTTTAGCTCAGTGTTGGCATATTGGGCGCACGGGCATGTGTGGCGCGTGACATCAACGCTCCACTTGGGCTCCCCTTCATCATTTCATTCTATTGGCCAAGTCAAGGAACACAGGAATCGGTCTTAATTGATTTCATTTCAATATTTTTCCTTTCTTTTTCATTATACATTTGTGAAGATATTGTTTTTTTGTTTTTTCTTTTGTATACTAGGATGTTAAAAAAATAATTTATACGTTATTATCCTCTATCAAAATCGAATGCTAAAATTTCCAATAAAAAATAAATAAAAATAAAAAATTGAACTATGTTTTAAATCACACACTGTTATTAACTTAACATACTCAATTTATTTTATCTTGGTTCAACAAAAATTTAGCCAATCTTATTTTCCAAATCCTCACTTCTTATATACTTAATATCCAATAATATATATTATTAAATAAAAATACTAGTAATTTTGATTTTCTGTCTCATCATCACATAACGTATTGAAATTGAGTTTCTCTTATTCAACAAACCACAAACCCAAAGGAATATAATTTTTGCTGAATGCAAACCAAAAGAATAGATAAACTATAATGAAAATCAAACAATTTAAATTGTACCAGAAAATTTTGAAGAACACTTTGTTTCGGGTCATGCCTCAAATGATATTATTCATTTTATTTTTTAATACAATCATATTGGAAAAGAGGATACATTATTTATACTTTGGATATCGACCTCGTCCACAAACCCTAGATCTCTCACTTAACTTGTGGAGAAGAATACTAATAAGTCAAAGCTAAAACAAAAAATTCTTGAATAATATTATATTACAGCAATCACGATATTTCTTAGTATATTTTGAAGAAAAAATATTAAAGATGACATATTTGTAAAATACATATAAACATAATCTGAACCTACTTGTATTGGTGAGTTCTATACGTATTAATATATGATTTACAAATATGATCATTTTGAAATTATTTATTTTTTTTATATAATGATATTAAAGAATGAGAATTACATTATACGAATTGAGTATCAACATTGCGATTTATGAGAGCTAAATTTGAGACTTTAATTTTTACAAAAGTAAAACTTGAAACTTCTAATATAGCATATAGAAAAGGAAAAAAAAAACACCAAATCGTATTACTAAGTGACTAGCAGCATTCCCGCTTGTAAAACCCTCGCAACCATAACATGTGTCGATTTTGAGTAGCACCGTTTTTAGTTTTTTATTTATTAACTTAGAGTTGCATTTTGTTTATTTCAGAGTTCAGAGTTCAAAGCTCAGATTTCAGAGTTGACGTGTGTTGTCAATTTGAGTACCACCCTTTGTATTTATTTATTTGTTGTTTCGTATTTTGACAAACTCACTATGAACATAGATAACCATTTCCAACTAGCGCCACGTAGAGTGTTGACATTTTCTCTGGAGTTATTGGCATTCAAACTCACTAGTAGTTTCACTTGAAAAAAAAAAAATTGACTCACTACTCACTAGTATCGCAACATTTAGAATTACCAACTTGACAAGAAAAGAACTTGGTGTAATGAGTTTTCATTTTGAGTTTCTTCTTCTCTTATGCATTGAGGATATATTGACCACATATAAAAACACCAAAAAAAAAAATATTCTTTCTAAGGGATTCTTGAGTAGTACTTTTAGTATTTTATTTTTCATTTTTTAACAAGTGCATTTTGTTCACTGTGCCGTGTTCATATGTGTTACTAGTTTATTGTGGAAAATGAATAATTAATTCTACTATTACACGAATTGATAAATCTTTTGAATTGATTCAATATTAAACTTGACTCACTTATAATTGTTAACAAAAGTTTTGGGAATGAAATTTAACTAATGCAAAACTTCTCTCAAATTACTCATTACTCCTTAGCAAGTAAAAAACAAACTTGGTCTAGGTTGATATTTTCATTTTAAACTTTACCTATTCTTTTTTTCTTATGCATGGATATAAAATGGTTATTCTTTTCTTTTTGGGTTTGTTTGGTGATCATCTCATGAGGTATTGAAAGAAGTCTTCTAAAGTGATTCTTGTGTTAATGATCTTTTGAAGAAGAAAAAAAATAATTTCAAGTTTTTTATTTATATTAGGAATTGGAGATGGGAGATTATACACCAATCTCAACTTTAATAAGACGGACTCGAGACTTTCCAATACATAGTGATGTGGGAAGAAATACTAATTGAAAAAAAAATGATTCTTAAGTTATGTACCATTTGTTTTTAATTTCTTTTCTACATATTTATAATTGTTATTTGCTTGCTTACTTTATCAGTCTTACGTAAAGATAGACATATTATTATATACAAAATAGAGAAATAAAAGACGCATCTTATACATCTAATATTGAAAAAATTCAACGTGATTTACATATTGATTCCTTTAATTTTGAGTTTGTGAAGAGCGGGATCACTTTGTCGTTCAAATCTGAAATGGTATTATCTTACTAATAATATAGATACAAAATTTCAACAAAATGCTGGCAGTCTTTGTAGACAAAACTCAACTATGTTACAAAAATTGAAAATTTCACTTTTGTGTATTACAATGTAGTAGTATTCTATTTTACGCGTTATATAGAGGTCTCAAGTTCGACTTTTATAAAGGATGAAGTCAATACTCAAAGTGTATAATGTAACTCCTCTCCCTCCCCATATCATTGTGTCAAAAAAAAAAAAGATTTTTTCCGAAACAAAATTTGGAGGGTTTTTTATGTTCAAAGTATTAAAGAAAAATCTTCTTTTTTATTTCACATTTTTAAATAATTCTGAAATTTATGTACATGAAAGAATAAATAAAAACTACATTTTAATCACACGGATCAACTCCGAAACTTATGCAAAAGGCAAAACAATTGCAAAGTCGGCGTATATTCTATCAACTGATTTTTGAATTAACAACTCATTAACAATTACTCTACCGATCAAACTTCACTACGGTTTAAAAACTTTGCTAGTTAGATTGAGATATAAAAGGTAAAGGTAATTCATGGTTGTAGACAAAATAAAAAATCATCATCATTCATTTGGTTAAGATGCTAAGTCCAAAAACATGAATTAGTTTCCATAGACTTAAGCTTTCATCTTTAACTCTTTAGTTTGTTTTTTTATCTTCAAGTAACTAGATTTTCCTACATTTCTTCCGGTGCACATAATTTATTCTTGTAATAAACATTTACTATGTTGGAAGAAAATGAAAGGAAAATACTCTTCGTACAAATTACAATCTAGAGAGGACAAAAAGCAAATCATTAGGTTTTGGGTCAAATTTTCTTAGACAAACTTTTGGACCCCTTTTCTCTGACAATAATTTACATGTCTCAATTTTGGATTGGGACTTTTGACAAATGATTTCACATCATTCACACAATTCTACCTCTTTCCGTTTTGGTAAGCCAGAGCATCTAATTTCAACGCAAAATATAATTTTTAGAATAAACTAAATAAATCATAAGGGTTATTTCAAGTTTGTATCTAAACTGTTTGAAAAATTTTCATCTAGATACCCAAATTATATGGCCATTAACAAATCACTACTTCCGTTAGATTTTCTATCCAAATTGCCGTTAAAAGTGCACATGACAACTCTTTGGTCCGGTCAACTCATGATGTAGCAAAATTTAAAAGGGCATTCAAAAAAAAATAATAATAAATAAATAAAAATCCCAAACTAAAATCCTCAAATCCCTAAATCGAAACCCAATTCCCAACCCTTGGTTTGGTTTCAATTTGAATTGGTTTCATCTCATCTATGATCTCATTGTGTTTTTCACTCTCTTTTTCATTCCTTGTATTATCATCCTCCATTTTTAGTTTTATTTCTTTTTCAATTTTTTTGGTGGTTTTCATTCATTCGAACATGTGAGAATTAGAGGGAGACCGACGGAGTCAAGGGAAGTCGATGGAATTGAGGAAGATCGACGGAGGCGAGGAAGAGTAGTAGAGTGGACGAAGACCAGTAGAGTCGAGGGAGATCAGCGCCTAAGGACCACTAGAGCGTCCTCACAACCGGCGACGATTGATCGGAACCCCAGGATCACGCAGGTCCTCAGGGTTTTTCCAAACTCAGCTCGCCATTTCATCATCTTGTCTTTCTCCAGCATGAGGTCGTTGGAAGGGAGCTCGATCAAGAGATTTCAGACGCGATGGAATGAGAGGAGAATCTGCTTCGGCAAGTTCTGGGAGCGAGCCTGGGTCGGGTCGGGCTTTGATGAGACGAGATTGTGGATTGACTTGAGTATCGATTTGAGGAAGGCGACGATGAGGTGTGAGTCGACTTTGTTGTAAGACCAGTAGTGTTGGTCCACCCGAATCTGGTTCGAATTCGTGGGTGATTGGGGTGGGTCTGGACTTGCAGCAGAGAAAAGGATTCTTGGTGGGAAGGAAAGAATGAGGGGGTAGAAGGGGGGAAGAAGAATAAGGGGGGCATCTTCATCTTTCGTTGTCGATTGTGGAAGTGATCGACTGGGATCTTCATCTTACATTCTTCTTCGTCTGCTGCTTTGAGTTTTTCAGTGTTAGATCCAAGTTTTGGAAGTGATCGACTGAGGGGGAGGGGTAGGTGGATCATTAAATTCATTTGGGTTTTGTTTTGATTTTTTTGTTTATTCATTTGGGGATGGGTTTCAATCTGGGTATGATGAGAATGATTGATGAAGATTATGAGAAAATTTGGGACGAAATTGCCGTTCTAATTTTGGCTAAATTATGAGCTGACTGGACCAAAGAGTTGCCACGTGTACTTTTAACGGCAATTTGGATGGAAAACCTAACGGAGGTAGTGATTTGTTGATGGCAATATAGTTTGGGTATCTAGATGAAAATTTTCATAATTCGGGTACGAACTTGAAATGACTCCTATAATTTGGGTATTTTTATATAGTTTATCCTAATTTTTATGTATCTCTAAGCAGTGTTTAAGGATTTATCTCCGTACAATTATTAGTGGCTTTTACATTTCAAGCACAATTCTTAGATCAAGCAGGGTAAAAAGATTTATCTCAATACAAATTCTTAGTGACTTTTACATTTCAAATTTTGATGTCAAATATATTTCTCATGCACTTATTGGATGAAAAAAATAGTTAGTTAAAATGTATGAATGTCATTTGCTTTTTAAAACCAACAATTGCTTTTAAAAAGGTGATTGATGGTATAAAGAAATTTATGGCCGAGTAAATATGGTGTTTTAGTTTGTCAATTTAAGCATACCCCAAATTCCTTCGAGTTAGTAGAGGCAAAAAAAAAAACCAACAATTACTGGTTTAGGAACCAAACATAGCAAACAAGGTAATAGCAAACTAAAGGGGAGGGGAAAATATCATCTTCTTCCCTCCTTCCCTCAATTATTTTTCAATTTTTTCTTTTGGATTAATAATAAGAGTCATTTTGTGGTGACTGTATGGTCTGAGTCATGCTCAGATTTGAGTTATCCATCATATTATTTTGCTATTTTTTCAATCCATCTCCTTACCCTAAATTTTCCTTTAAAATTTCTTATTTTCTCTAAATCTTGTTCTACCTTGCTATTAGTTGAGTTTGCCGCAATATCTCCCATTAGTTTTTGTCACAGTAGTTAGATTAAGAATTTTTGTCCTTATTCGTTTTTATGCGTAATTGGATCGCTGGAGATCAAGTCTTCCTCATATCCGACATGCTCTACAAGTTCTTCAAGACCATATGTGATGAGTTTGACGACGGTGGTTGTTTCTTTTAGTGGAGGTAGTTTGTTTAGGGTTATAGGCGCTATTAGGGTTTTGGTTGTTTTGAACTTTGTGAGCTTGAATTGTAATTTTTGCATAATTTCAATGATGTGGGTTTGTTAATTGTTAGTGCAGTTTTGTCCGCGTTAGTATTGTCATATTGGCTTGTAAATCTTGTTGTCATGACTTGATTTTGATGGTATAATTGTACTATTTCTTTATGATATACAATAATATCGTACTTGATAAAAAAAAAACATCAACTTTTTTGAAGTAAAGTTATTGATAATTAGTACTAATGATTTGGGTGCATGTTTACTCACCACCCGGAGCATTTTTTGCTCACCACTTCATTCTAAAGTTGATATGCGTGCTTTAAAGTACCTATAGTTAACACTAAATAATTATTATTTAATAAGGAGAGAGAATAACAATTAAAAATAATAGAAAATCACAAAAAAAAAAAAAACATCTGCACTTCATCTTCCTCTCCAAACCGATCCCCATGGCAAGACCTCCATACTTCTTAAAAAAAGTCTTTGTAAATGTTGTTATCTCTTCAATGTCAATTACATAAGCAAAATTATAGTTCATCCAAGTTCCAAATCTACAGATCCCTATGGCCCCGCAGATACTGAAGTTAAAGCATGGTGTTGTTGGGGTGTTTGTGAGCCACTGTGGGAGGAACTCGACGTTTGAGAGTGTGAGTGCTCAGTTACGATGGCGACGTGGCCGCTATCAGCGGAGCAATTTTACAATTAAAGCTGGTGACTGATGTGTTGGTGATTGGATTAGAGAGTGGGTGTCGTGGAATGAGGAGAGGAAGGTGGTGGCAGTGGGAAGGGAGCAGGTGGAGGCGGCGGTGAGAAGAGTGATGGGGGGTGGTGAGGAAGCGGCGAAGATGAGGAAGAGAGTGATGGGCAGTGGTGAGGAAGTGGCAAAGATGAGGAAGAGAGCGAGAGGTGTTGCCATGGGGATCGATTTGGGGAGGAGGATGAAGTGCAGATATATATTTTTTATTTTTCTTTTTCATTAAAATGTGATTTTTTTTATTATTTTTAATTGTTATTCTCTCTCCTCATTAAATTATAATTATTTAGTGTTAACTATATTGCAGGCTCTGGTTGGAGTCCTTTACCGTGGCCTCAGTCGATTCATGGGATTGCGGCGGTGTGGAGTGGGAGGAAGTTGGCCAATGTTCCTGGAAGACTTGCTCTTGCTGTGACAGTGTATTCTATCTGGCAAGAGAGAAATAACAGAATTTTCAGCAATACTAGGAGATCGCCTCTTATTAGGACCATGATTCGTAGTAAACTTTGTATTATTAAGTTTAAGCCGTGTGTGGCCAATTCCATTGCTGCTGGGAATTGGAACATCCCTGCGCTCTGATGGTTTTTAATTTGCCCCTTTGAGGGTTTGTACCTTGCTGTTTGCTTGGTTTTTCTGAGCCTCTGGGCTTTGTTGCTTGGTTTTTCTGAGCCTCTGGGCTCTGCTTGTTCTCCTTTAATACGTTTTTTATTTTGAAAAAAAAAAAATAGTTACTTAAAGCAAACATGTCAGCTTTAAAATGAAGCGGTGAGCTTACAGGTGGTGAGCAAAAATGCACCATAATGATTTAGTATTATTTTTATCTAATTCTGTAGTAATAGATTTTATATTTTTTTTTACTAGAGTAATAAATTTTATATTTGATTCTTATAAAATATAAGATTGATACAAAATTTGTCTAATTCTCTCTCAAATATGATTGTATATAAAAATAATAATATTATCCTGCGATTTACACATTGGGATGTTTTAAAGAGCATAAGGAGTAATTGCAAATTTGAAAAATCAGATATGAATATGTTACAAATTTTAAACCACAGGGTAGTAAAATATAATTTACTCTAAATAAAAACTAATCATAAATGTTTTTCTTAATCAAGGGAGGTTTTTTAGTTCGGATATTGGGGAGGAGGAATATCCATATTCGATATCGACATTATTCTTTACGAAAATCGAACTCAATGTCTCCCACTATAAGATGAGTATGAATACCATTAACCCAATAATCCTAATTGTGAAAAAATCATAAATATCAAAGAAACAAAAAGAAGAAGAATAAATATTAAAGGAACAAATAGAAAGTTCATAAATGTTAAAAGGAACAAAAGGAGAAATCATAAATGTTAAAAGGGCAAAAAGGATTTATATATTATATTAGAGGATAGCTTTCAGTTGTAATTCTTCGACCCAGAGTAAAATTTTTGACCAAATCCGATTTAAGCTGTACTTGTACTCTCTAGTATATTTTCGTGAAGATTTTTCAAAACAATTTCCATATCTAATAAAGTTTCCAAAACTAATCGTAACGCAATAAAACAAATTTTACATGTTACAATTTCTCTTCTCACCGAACAAAATTCCTTAGAACCCACCATCTCTCTCTCTCCTTCTCTTCTCTCTCTCTCTTTCTCTCTCTCCCTTTTTAAGAACACAAACCCAACCTTGCTATTTACAAATTTTCGCTACTGTCCTTTTAGTATTTTAGTATTGAAGGTGCAAATTTTACATGTTACAATTGCTCTTCTCACTGAACAAAATTTCCTTAGAACCCACCACCTCTCTCTCTCTCTCTCTCGCCCTTTTTAAGAACACAAACCCAACGTTGCTGTTTACAAATTTTGGCTATTGTACTTTTAGTATTGAAGGTGCGACCATTATGTGTGCCACGTGTACTCCACAAACACACCTTTCGATATGGACAAGAACCACAAAGGACCGATCAAACACAAAGGGCTCTTAATCGGCCTAGGGCACCACTCTGGGCGATCTGTCATTTATTCATGCGAGGTTCCCCTTCACACAAAAGGTAAAGTGGCATTCGATAAGCCAAGTGCATCACTTTGGTTGATCGGCCACATAATTATGTGAGGTTTCCCATCGCACAAAAGGCAAAGCGGCTCTTGATCGGCCAAGAGCACCACCCTGGCCGTTTGGCTACATAATCGTGCGAGGCTCCCCCGTTGTACAACATTTTGAATGACTCTCGATCGGCTAAGGGCATCACCCCGGCCAATTGGCCACATAATCATGCGAGGTTGCTCCTCACACAATAGGCAGAGCAAGTGTAATGACCAGTTTATTTAATTAGTGAATTTTCGTAATTTATTTTTAGAAAATGACGATTTTACATTCGGTTTTAGTAGGAGCTCGGAAGTCAATTTTTATTTAGAAATACTTTTGAAAGTTTTTCTTGCGACATGGCGTAGGTCTCGAACTTATGAGTTTGTAGATAGACGACACACAAAAATTGGAAGCCGTTTGAGAGAGTTATGGGTCTATAAAGTGCAATGGCATTTTCATAATTTTGACCCGAGATTTTTTTAATAGGTATATTATCTCCTTATCTCTCCTCCATCAGATATTTTTGGGGCTGCCTTTCTCTTCCCCTCTCCCGATTCTTCTCTCCATCAAGCTAAAAATACACATAAACACACACCACCACCATCTCCAAATTTCTTGGCCATTTCGACCCAAACCAAGGCCATCATAACCTTCCTCTCCTCCCCACGAACTCAACCATACTTTCCCTGAAGCTTAAGGACAACCGTGGACGATGCAGCGAAGCTCAGAAGTTTACCCGAAGCTTCCCGTCTAATTTTCGGCCACCACAGGTATGTGATCTTAGTTTTGACTACATTTTTGGATTCCTTGGCTCGAGTAGATAGATTTGCATTATTAGAATATCATATTTGGTTGAGAAATGAGAGAGATATCTAGTTTTGAAATTTGGGTGGTTATGGAGGTTTCCGGCCGGCAAGGAGGGGCTGAACCGGCAACGGGAGGTAGGGGATGACCAGGCGCGTGGGGGAAGAGCCACAGCCACCCCACTGGCGCGTGGTGGTGCGTGGGGCCTTCCCACGGACTATGGCGACTCGTGTTTTCATGTTTTTGACGTCTTGGATCTTTTGGCGTAGATTTTGGGTCAATCAGAAATCGCTTAAGGGTTGTTTTAGACGTCCAAAGTTACTTTGTAAGTGTTTAGAGCATGAGTTTACTCCCGGGATTTAGGGGGTCGAATTTTAGGTTTATAATTATCGTTTAGTAATCCCGATTGCCATTTTTTACAGGCGTGGTAGCTCCGAAAGTCGAGGGGGACTGAATAGTTGGACTTGGGCTCGTTTGGACCTTAAGGTGAGTGGATTTTGATTTTTGAATCATAATACATGCATAAATTGTGTTTTTGAATAAACTCCTACTAAATGTGAGTTTTGATAAATTAGAATAATTATACTAAAATGGCTTATTATGGATGATGAGTTTTTTATAACGACTTTGAAAATGATTTTGAGCATTAAGCTCGGTTATGAGGTTTTAGGCTACGGCCCAGTTTTATGGATTTCAGTTTTATGGATTATGGTTCTATGGATTTTGGATTTATGGATTTTGGCTGTGGCCGAGCTTATGATTTTGGGTTTAGGCCTGGGATTTTGATTTATTGGATTATGGGCTTTTGGCCCGAGTTTTCTATGATTTTGGCTTAGGCCAAGTAAAAAAGATTGCAAATTGAATTTCGAATTTATATTACGGTTTTCACTATGTATACCATCCTCGGTTATTATGGTTTTCCTCCGGCACATGATGTTGAGGTATTTTCCATCATGTGTTCATGGAAGGTTATTTTCTTCGACACATGACGTCGAGGTATGTTCCGTCATGTGTTCGTTGAGAGTTATTTTCTCCGACACATGATCTTGAGGTATTTTCGGTCATGCGGGGAGTAGGTCCCCGGGTTGGACCTCTCAGGTTCTAGCCATGCCTTGAAGTATTTTCGACAGTGGTTAGAAGGGCATGCCCCAGGGTTGGATTGAGGTCCGGCTCGGGATTACTGTAGAGGATGGTGGAATATTTTCATGGTTTAATTTCCCAATTTCTTGTGATTTTAAGCTCCTTCGATGAGGGTTTTTAAAGCATAGTCGTGGACCACGAGGTGTTTTATATTATGCGGATTTTTCATGGGTCTTGTCGGGGTTTAGAATAAAAATGGATTTTCCAGTAAGTCTTTGTGGTTATCTTTAGTTAGTTAACTATTTAAAAAGGGTTTTACATTATGCGTGCATGGTTTTACTTGTGGAAGGGAAAAGTTATGTTTTCCTCGGAAGTTTATAATTTTAAATGGTTATTTTTATCCACTCACACTTTTCCTTATTTTGCATCCCCTCCATGCCGTTGATTATGACGAGGGCACATACCAAGGCGGAGGCATACCTTACGGCTGCGCTACCATCGTGGTATCTTCGAGTTGGGTTTGTTAGGTTTGTACATTTAACTTTCCAACCTAGTTGCTCTGATAAACCGTGTGGGGTTGTGGAAAATATTTCTGTAGCTGGGTTGTCTTGGACTTCGAGATGATTGGATATGATTTAATCTGGATTGTTTGGTTATTAGTTTAGTATTTGAATCCTTCGTCTAATAGGTGGAAGACGGTTTAGCCATATTACAGGGGAGATTCTGTCGGATTTTCGGTAGAATTCTCATAGAATAATTATGAGGTAGTAAGGGTATTTCAGGTATTGAATTGAAATGTCATGGGTTATCAGACGGGAGCATGGCTTTTCACGAATTTTGAGGGGAAATCCGGGAACGGTCTTGTCAACAAGGCCTGATCGACCACAGATCGACCAAAGAAAACACCTCAACCGACTTTATTCCAATTCTCACCTTTGATTATGACTCAAACTCTAAACCATTGGGATCCCACCTCGGCCAAGGACTTGTGGGACTAAGGGACTCATATCCGGTTAGGGAGCAATGCAAGTCGGCTAGGCACAGTAGCAAGTCCTCGATCGAGGCAGTCCACCTCAGTTAACGACTTAGGGGATTTATGTTCTTTCCACATTTGACTGACTTGCATCAGCCAATCAAGATAACCAAAACAAGATCAAATGAGCACTAATGACATCCTAGCCGATCATCTACTCGCCCAAGATACATCCGGTTACACATTACCCAGTGGGCCAATCGGATTCGGCCGGCCGAATACCTGGTCGGTTGGAACCCATTTTGACAACACATCATCTAGGTGGCCTCCCGGCTAACCTGAACACGTGGCACGTGCACAACGCGGTGCATTTATCCCACTTCAAAATATCTCACCAACAACATTCATTACACTATAAATACAAGGGAATTCCCCTTTTGCCCTTATGCTGCCTAAATTACTATTCAGTCCTCCTCGCCTACTGACTAAGGCATTGAAAAGACTGTTAGGTCGGGACCACACTGGTGCACCTTCATACATTTTCCTTCCTTGCAAATAACAGGTGACATCAAAAGAGTGAGTGAAGCGAGCTCAGCAAGGCAAATCTAAGTTGGGACTTTTTGGCATCAATAATCAACAGTAAGCCTGAATTTTATTAATCATAAGTGGCCGGTACGAAAGGGAAAGGGGAAGTTGTGGGGAGTATGGGGTCTTGGTAGTGTTTTGCGCAAGTTAGGGTAGCTAGTAAATGGGATGCGTTGTTGATTTTTTATTTCTTTTCAAGTTTTATTTTATTCTTTCATGTTTAAATTAAATTTTGTTCCTGATAAATAGCTCATTTTTAACCATTTGGCTAATGGAGAGCGCAATTTATAGAATTTTTTTTTGGCTTGTGTATGAGCTTGTAAATCTTCAATATTTAGTATATGAGTTAGAAAATGGCCTAAGGGAGGTTTTATGTTGCTTGTATATTTGGTTTTTTACTCAATATGCCCTCTGAAGATGAACTATAGTATCAAAATGATCCATAAACTTGATTTTGTACCAGAATGCTCCTTAAACCTCCATTTTCGTCTCAACTTACTCATTTTTCATCTAATTTCACCACTCATCGTTAACTTGAATGGCAAACTTGTCACTTTGAAAACAAACAAAAATTCAAAGTCTTTGACATTTATTTTCATCATCCTCAGCAGCAGAAGACACAGAGACCTCTCTAATTCTCTCTCTCCTCTCACACTTGCCTCTTCCTTTCTCTTTCTCTGACTCTTCTTTCTTCAATAAATAAGTTCCCATCTCCCAAATACTCACATTTTCACCTTTTTCTTTTTGTTTCCTAGAAACTGTCTCTGTTTTTTAAAATTTAAGCTTCAATTGAATTTTCAGTTTCTGGATTTTTATCTCCTCTCCTTATATAAACAAACCCATATTTTCTTTTCCTTCATTTTCATCATATTTTTTCCTCGTTGAGTTGGATTTCAAATCGTAACTCATCTTTCGCTTCTTTCCCTTTCGGGGTTTTCTTACAACAACCACTTGAGTTCAGATTATCATACACAACCCTGAAATTTCTGTTAAAGTTTCAAGCTTTAGCTCAGTTTTTGAAATTGAGTGAAGTTTCAAGCTTTCTGGGTTTAATTCATGCAGGATTTTCAAGCTCACAATGGTTGCTAAAGCTTCTCTCTTTTTGGTTCTCCTTGTAATCTTCTCCTGCACTTTATTTGCAGGAGAGGCGATTTTCCGTACACGGAGAGGCGTGTGGGGAGGTGGAACGCGTGAGCAACGCTGACGACGCGGAGGAGAAGCTTGAGGAAGTGGACGACGCAAAGCCGGATGACGTTGATGAAAATAAAGGCTGCGATCGGCGACACGCGTACATGTTCGATCTTCATCTTGAAGGAGTCGCCGCCATTGTCCCACAGTTACTGAGAGCCAGAAGAATTAGAGCATTCGAAATTGAATGGGTTTGTTCTGGAAAGCGCCGTGGGCAGTTGGTTGGGTAAAAACCAAGGAGAGAATCAAGGAGCGTTTATATAGGTGTTTGGAGGGAGTGGGCGTGTTGTAATTTGTCAGTTTTACTTCGGCTGAATCCAGTTAGAGAGAGAGAAAGGAATAGGCAAGTGTGAGAGGAGAGAGAGAATTAGAGAGGTCTCTATGTCTTCTGCTGCTAAGGATGATGAAAATCAATGTCAAAGACTTTGAATTTGTTTTTGTTTTCCAAGTGACAAGAGTTAACGGTGAGAGGTGAAATTAGATAAAAAATGAACAAATTGAGACGAAAATAGAGATTTATAGTGAATCCTGATACAAAATCAAATTTAAAGACCATTTTGAAATTACAGTTCATATTCACGGGTCTATCATTTTTGACCAAATTCATTGTGCATGCATCAAATATCCGTTTCCTCTTGCATTTATTACAATTAATGATAGTTGCAAAATTACGAATGGAAGTATGGTAAATATCTGAGTACTCCAAGCTAAGATTCATAGGTCTTGTACTCTTGTTCAAATATGGCCTCATGCCTTACACAATGGATTCAACAAAGTTGAGTTTGATTCCTATTTATATAAATCAAATTCTCACACTTGGTTGAAAATTTTGAGTCTAATAGGAAGAATTCCTATTTGTGAAAGTAATGTATTGCTCTCATGAGTTTGATTCATGTAGAGTAGATCATATCATTTAATGAAAAGAGCAAGAAATAAGAACAAAAACAAAAAAGTAATGTGGTAACTAATGAAAACAAATTGGAGCCCACAATTAGTAGATAAGACTCACATATATTACACACTAGTCTCGGCTTAGTATTATAAAAATGAAACTCATGCAGTAAAAAATAGCCCGATTTTATTTATAAGAATAAAACTTAAATAAACTACTGAGAAATGCCTTACCATCCCAGCCAACCAGTGTGTGTCAAACATTCGATTTTTCCTATATCATCAATCACAACATCCTACCAGAGATTTTGTACCGTGCCATAGCAGGTTGTGTTCGATTTGGTGGAAGATGGGATAGATTTAATGAGTCGAATTGAAGGGAGGTTAATTTTTGAAATTACAAGTTGTATAAACTATCGAAAAGAAAGTTCATCGCAAAGTGGATAAAGGAAAACAAACATTTCCCATTACAAAGAGTAATTTGTATCAAATATGGAAATGGATTGAAGCAGATGAAGATATACATCAACAATAACTCAAATAGTAAGAAATTTCTCTCTAAAATTCTAGTCACCAAACAAGGCAAGACCATTGCTGCGGGAGGCAAGATATACACAATGTTTTTACCACACCAGCATTAATTTAAATGTGAGAGGGTAAGGCAAAGCGGCTAAAAGGGTGGTTAAAAAATCATTAAATAAAGAAGAAAAAAGGTACATAAATAAATAAATAAATAAATAAATAAATAAATAATACGTGGCATGAGGTGAAAGGCAGTCAGAAATAACCGAGGTGGTTCGTGCAAGAGAAGCCACATTAGGCTTAGATTGTGCACTCAACACAACACACAAGCGCCCAAAAAGGAGCGTAGCTTTAACACTCACCCCTCGTTATAAAAACTCACCTTCACTCCCTCTTTCCCCAACAACAACAACCACCTCTTTCAAGCTCACAATCTTTTCAATCTTCCGACCCAATGGCTCCGAAGTCACCACCCAAATCCGGCTCCGACGACCCTAACTCCACCGTCAAGGAGATCAGGTACCGCGGCGTCCGCAAGAGGCCTTGGGGACGCTACGCCGCCGAGATCAGAGATCCCGGCAAGAAGACGCGTGTCTGGCTCGGGACATTTGATACCGCAGATGAGGCGGCGCGTGCATACGACAAGGCGGCGCGTGAGTTTCGTGGAGCCAAGGCCAAGACCAACTTTCCCACCGATGCTGAGCTCGAGCTCGAATCCGCCGCCCTCAAAACCAACATCAACACAAACAACGCCATAAAGGCTGCTGTGGGTATGATCAACAACCACACCCACACCCAGAGCCCCAGCCAGAGCAGCACCGTGGAGTCCTCCTCCCCGCCGACCCCACCCTCCCTCGACCTCGGTCGCGCCCCTCATTTCCCCTCCACCGGTGGCTACTACACCGCCGCCAGTGGCTTCCGCTCCGTTCCCGTGGCAACGGCGCGTCCAGTGCTCTTCTTCGACGCCTTCGCACGTGCGGAGAGCGCCGCCGCCATCAACCGCGCCCGCGACTTTTGCAGGTTCGACCGCGCTGCTCCCTCCTCCGGTGCGGCCTACAGCGACTCCGACTCGTCCTCCGTGGTGGATTGTGTCCCTCGCAACCCACGCCTCGATCTCGACCTTAACCTCCCTCCTCCTTCAAAAGTCGCCTGAGATGGCCGCCCACCGGCGAGAAAGATCGCCCCTCTTTTTTTCTTTCGCGGTCGAAATTTGTTCTTTTTTTTCGTGAAAAAACCCCTAGAGAGCGAGAGAAGCAAGCAAGCAAAAGCTCGAGCTGACATGTATTTTGAATTAGCCCAACATGCAGTTTGTCAACTGCACCACATGATGTAAATACCAGAAAGAGAAAAAAAACCCAACCCTTTTCCTTTCCCTTTCTTATTTTTAATTTTCTTTCTTCAAATCTAGTGAGAGATCTTAGTTTTCCCTCTGTTGTTTTGTAGTAAATGTTCAAATCTGCAATGAAATCCAAACATTTCATGCTCTTATCACTCGATTTTTATTTACTGTTTGGTTCCCGATAAAAAGAAACGAAAATCTGGGTTCCCATTCGAACAAAGAACAAAACCCAATTTTTTATGGTTTGTTTGTAAGACTTGTGGATAATCTACGACGACGACCCAACAGACAGGTCGCCGGCATTGTTTCCCGACTGATGAGGCTTGTCGGGCGGTGCCTCGCCGCAGCCGACTGGTTTCAGTTCCTGGTGGGCGCACGTTAGAGAAAAATACCCGCCGCCTACGTCACTGGGGTGGGCCCGACCTGCCAGAGTATGGAAGACCACAACACCCGGCTTATTTGAGCATTTTTAACGAATTAAAGAAAATAAAATATTAAAAAAAGCTGTAAGACACGGAGCGGCGTCATGATTAGAAAGTCATGGAGTTCTCTCTCTACGCGAGTGGTGTCTCGTGATCTGTGCAATGATCAGGAGCGTAATCTAGATCGGACGGTCGAGATTTGGGGTGTCAGCGGTGGGTCCGTGGGGACTCGATCAGGGAAGCGGTTCTCGGTTTCATCTTTTTCTTTGGTTTTTATTGTAGGCGGCACCGACGGCGAAACCGCTGCGTATTTTAAGATGACCGAATCAGAAGCGGGTGGGTCTACAGATGGGCCCCTGCAGACCGTGTTGACGAGGTATAGGTCGGGATTCGGGTTGTCGTCACGTGCACCCTACTCTCACTCACCGTCCACTAATTACTAATTCTGTTTCAGATTTTTACTTGCACCCCGATATTTTCTTCTGATAATGATTTTTCCCCATGTTCTAAAATATTTACCTTCAAGGACTAAATCTCATTAACATCTTCGTTCTTAGTATAAGCATTTCCAACATAGGTGAACTGATAGCATGTAATAAATAATCTGATATAAAATCATGTTAACATATTACAATTTCTTGGATTGAAAAACTCTGGCCTGATTTTGCCTAACTTTTTTTTTTAAAGGTATTTATAGGATGGGGGTATTCCTACCGTATACTATGTCATTGGAGTTCGAACTTGAGACAATTGATCTTTAAGTCAAAACTCTTGTCGATAGAATAGACTTACTTGGCATTTTTAATCCCTAATTAACTTGTAAATAATGTTATCTTTGACACCGAAGAACAATAAATTGGACCCCTGGGTTCCAGTAGGCAGACCTTTTATGGTTAAATCAAACCATCGGGAGATGTCCCTCAAAGTGTCAGAGTTAATTGAGCCTTGGAGCAAACAATGGAACCAATCGTTGCTTCAGACCTTCATTTCAGCTGATGAAGTTCCTAATATATTGGCTATCCTGGTGGGTAGATATGGCAGTGAAGATAGACTGGTCTGGCACTTTACCGAGGCTGGCACGTACGCTGTTAAAACTGGTTATGAATTAGCCCTTGAGTTGTATCGAAATGGGGACCTGGCGCCGTGGCCCCTGGGGATAGTAGTAATAGAGCGAATCACGGTGCAGCTAAAACAATGGGATGTTGCGTGGAAAGCTCAAGTGCCAAGTAAATTGAGATTTTTCTTGTGGAGATGCATTCAGGGTTGTCTAGCTGTTCGTTCCAATTGGAGATGGCGCAAGATATTGGTGGATGACATATGCCCAGTTTGTGGGGAGGAAGGAGAAACGCATGAGCATCTACTATTTTCCTGTAGATTTGCGCATAATTTCTGGTTTGCTAGCCCTCTGCAGCTGGATACTAGGCTGGTGGCTGGTCAGAATTTCAGTGTAACCACATGTAATTTTGATTAGTGAATTTTCGTATTTTATTTTAGAAAAAGACGATTTAACCCTTGATTTTATAAGAGGCTCGAAAGTCACTTTTTGTTTGGAGACACTTTTGGAAGTTTTTCTTGCACCGTTACGTAGGCCTCGAATTCATCGTAGACAAGCAGCACGCGAAAAACGGAGTTCGTATGAGAGAGTTATGGATCTAGAAGCTTCAAGGGCAATTGGGAAAATTTGGGTTGTGAGATATTTTCATTAAATCTGACTTTTTCTAGATTTTTCTTCATTTTACTCTCTTTCTCCTCTCGATCCCTCTCTCTCCTCTCCATCTCTCTCTCTCTCTCTCGGCAAACCGAAGCAAACACACACACACACACATACCCACATCGAATCGAGCTTGACCAAATAAAACCTTGAGGTTACAACCATCATGTTCCTCTCCTCACCGCGAGTTTCACCGTACAAACCCCCAATTGAGACAGCCACCGTGGACGGAGAACCGAGGAGGATAAGTTTTTGAGCTTCTTGATCGATTTCCGGCCAAACCAGGTATTATGTCAAGCATTTGATCCGATTTTTGAGTTCCTGGGAGTGAAGAGATGGATTTCGGTGTGTGGATTGTGTTTTTTGGTGAAGAAATGAAGGAGTTGGAGCTCATTGGAGATGGCGGTTTCTGGTAGTCTTCTCCGGCTGGTCTTGACGGACTGAATCGACATGGGTGCTGACGTGGTGTGCCACCTGGTAGCCACGTGGTGCCACCTGGAAGCCATGTGGAGCCACGTGGCAGTCACTGGTGTGTTGATGTGGTGCCACTAGCAGCCATGTGGAGCCACGTGGTAGTCCAGTCAGCGGCACAGTCAGCAATCAGTCAACCGTTAATTCAACTGACGCAGTCGATGTTTGACGGAATATGCTGACGGCGTTAGCATATTCTTTTAAAGGTTAACAGCGTTATAATGGAGCCTTAATGCCGTTAACTGGATGCAATATTCCCATTCCGTCGGAATATTCTATTAGAGTTGATGGAATAATCTGTCAGAGCGACGGAATATTCCGCCGTTACTGTGCAGGCATGTGGGGGCGCGTGACTGCGCATGGGGTGGCCTCCGAACTTCTGACGGAGTGTGGCAGCGCGTGGGGTTGGTACTTGGCCCACGACAACTCGTGTCGACATGTTTTCGATGTTCTGGAACTATTGGCGTAGATTTCGGGTCAATTGGAGTTCGTTTGAGGGCTGTTTTGAGTACTTAAAGTTACTTGGTACTCATTTAGGGCGAGTGTGAACTCCCAGAGTTTAGGGGGTTGGATTTTAGGCTAATATTTATCGGTTAGTAATGCCAAGTAATGTTTTGGTTAGGCGTGATTGCTTCGAGTGTCACAGGGAACGATTAGCTTGGAGTTGAATTCAAACGGACGTTGAGGTGAGTGGACTTGTCCTCCTAGGTTGCAAGGCATGCATATTATTTATGTTTAAATTTAATGTTATGGATTATGAGTGTTGTATGTGCAGAGGAATTATTAGAGAATAACTTGTTATATTTATGGAAATCGGGAACTAAGTTAATTGGGTTACTTGGTTCTGTATTGACTAAAGGTCTAGATTTTGGATGTGGATTTTCAATAATGGATTTGAAAAATGAGGTTTTGGGCTTAGACCGGGATTTCAGTTTTATTAAATTTTGGGCTCTTGGCTTAGGTTTCTGTGGTTTCAGCTAATATAAGGTAATCGTGATTGTAAAAGTCAGTTTTGGTTTTACGTTACGGGTTTTCACTTGTACATTATCTCCGGGTATCATGGTTTTTCTCCAACACATGACTTGAGGTATTATTGGTCGTGTGCTCGTTGAGGGTCATTTCTCCAACACATGACTTGAGGTATTATCGATCGTGTGCTCGTTGAGGGTTATTTCTCCGACACATGACTTGAGGTATTATCGGTCGTGTGGAGAGTAGGTCCCCGGGTTGGACCTCTTGGGTTCTAGCCGTTGCTTGGGGTATTATCAACGGTGGTTAGGAGGGTTTGTTCCCGTGTTGGACGGCCCTGGATATCGAGTTACGGCTCGAGATTTCATTTGGGTAATGTGGGATATTTTATAGTATTTTGTATCCAGTCTTTCTTGTGATTTTGAGCTCCTTTAAGGAGGGTTTTCAAAGCATGGCTGTGGTCCACGGGGTGATTTCATTTTTCGTGCTTTTGTGGGTCCCTCTCGGGTGTTAGTATATAAATGGATTATCTATTAAGTTCTTTGTAACTATCTTTATTTAGTCAACTATTTTAAAAGGCTTTTACGTTGTGCATGCACGGTTTTACTTACGGAGGAGAAGAGGTATGTTTTCCTCGAAACTTATGGTAACAAGTATTATTAGTTTTGGTCGGGTTATTAAGATGGCAGGTGTAGTTGGATTTGACGAGGGATTCCGCCTATCTAATTGAATGGTACTCCGGTAAGTTTTAGAAATATATATATGTATGGAGGGTCTTAATGTAATTGCTTCACCATGTGGTGGGTTTTCCGGATTACCCTTACTTTTATTTATAATATTGTTATCGTTACTTTATTAGCGTGTGTACGCTTTGTTATGGTTTACTGTCCACTCACAGTTATTTTGGTTTTGTACCCTCCAGGCCGTAGTGGGTTGAGGCGATGAGAGTAGGAGAAGACATCATATTTCGCTGCGCTACGTCCACGTAGGACTTTCAATAGTTTATGTAATCAAAGGTTACCTAGTTGCTCTGATCCTCTTTTGTATTTTAAATTATTCGAGGGTTTGGTAGTTTAGGGTTGTAGCTGGTCTTTTCAGTCTTGTATTTGTTTTGTATCCTTTGTCTGATAGGTAAAGGACGGGTTGACCAGGTGCAGAGGAAATTCTACCGAATTTTCGGTGGAATTCTTATAAAGTCTTTCCTGGAATGGTAGGGGTATTTCAGGGATTATTGTATTAGTTCAGGTGTTATCAGATGGGAGCAGGGCTTCTCACAGATTTCGAGGAGAAATTCGTGAGGGGTCCTGTCAACTTGGTATCAGAGCTCTAGGTTAACTTCCTGTGGACCGCACTTAGTGTGCATTCTTGGACCTTTGTGAAGCCGCCTATGTAACGACCCGGACCAGAAATTAAATTCTTTTGAGAATTGGACAATTTTACCCTCAGTTTTGGACGGGTTCGGGAGTCACTTTTTGACTGGCACTACTTTTGGGAATTTTTATTGGGTCGTTGCATAGGTCTCGAACTCACGAGTTCGTAGAAAGGAGGCACGCGGAAAAGGGAGACCCGATGAGTTCGTTACGGGTCTAGAAGCTTCAGGGGCAGTTTGGTAATTTTGGAGAAGTTGGAACTATATAGTAGATATTTTTCTCTCTCCTCGGGAGATTGGGCAATCATTCTCTCTCTCCTACCCGAAACCCCCCCCTCCCCCCCGTGTGAACACAAAGACTTGATTTTCATCGGATGGGTTTCGATCCGATTCGAACAAAACCAAGGTCGGGAGGATCTTCCCCGGGACCCCGTAGGCGACGGACGGAGGAGGGAGGTGAACCGAACCTTCTCGGCCGTTTTTCGGCCAAACCAGGTACGATCTCGGAACTTTGACCTCATATTTGGATTCCTGGTGAAGAGTAGATGAATTTCCATGTGTAGATCGTGAAAAACGGTTAAGAAATGAAGAAATTAGAAAACCTTGAAGTTCGGCCGGAAATGGGGGATTCCGGCGAACCAGACGGCGGCGGAGGTGGTGGTCCGGTCATATTCTCCGGCCAGCCTCCGGCGACGGCGAGGGCCGTCCGGTCGTCTTCTCCGGTGAGTCACCGGTAACCGGTCGTGTTGAGTGAACCGCTCGATTCGAGTGAACCGGTCGGGTTGAGTGAACCGGTCGGGTCGAGTGAACCGGTCGGGTTGAGTGAATCGGTCGGGTCGAGTTGGACTGGGTCAAGTTGAGCCGGACCGGGTTGGACTGGCCCAGGCGCGTGAACACTGTAGCAGGCATGTGACCGGCGCGTGAGAGCGCGTGGGCGCGTGTGCCGACCTTCCGGCGGCGCGTGGAGCCGAGACTGAGGTCACGGCGGCGCGTGGTAACTATTTTCGACGTTCCGAATCTGTTGGTATAGGTTTGAGGTTGATCGGACGTCGTTTAGAGGTTGTTTTGGGCAATCCCAGCGGTAATGATTGACCGTATTAGCGGGTTTTGAGCTCGGGAAGTCAAGGTAGTTGGGTCGTTATTGTGCATGTGTTGCTTGGGCTAGAGCGTCCATGAATTTTGGATTGGGTGGTGATGGTAAGCGGACTTTTGATTTATAAATTGTAATGCATGTATAAATATCATTAATTTAATTACTGTGGTGTATGGTTGTATTTATAAATTGTAATGCATGTATTAATATTCTCGATTTAAATACTGTTGTGTATGGGTGCAATGATTACCTAGAATTTATAAATGATTGCGGGATATTTGTTTTTCCAATATTTCAGTGGAAGTGTGTTGTGAGAAATGATATGGTTGTTGGATTCGGCTTTGATATTGTTTGGACGTGGTAATTATTTGGGTACATGATTTGGAGTTGAAACCGTAATTGTGATAAATGATAAACAAAATATATACTTGATTTTGGATACAATATCGTTTTGAGGGGGCCCAGGAGCCGGGCCTTGGTTCCGTGTTGGCGGACTCCCGGTGAACCCCCAATATAAACAAAACCGATTTGATGGGGCCTAGAAGCCGGGCCTTGGTTCCGTGTTGGCGGACTCCCGGTGAACCCCCAATATAAACAAAACCGATTTGATGGGGCCTAGAAGCCGGGCCTTGGTTCCGTGTTGGCGGACTCCCGGTGAACTCCCAATATAAACAAAACCGATTTGATGGGGCCTAGAAGCCGGGCCTTGGTTCCGTGTTGGCGGACTCCCGGTGAACCCCCAATATAAAAAAAACCGATTTGATGGGGCCTAGAAGCCGGGCCTTGGTTCCGTGTTGGCGGACTCCCGGTGAACCCCCAATATAAACAAAACCGATTTGAGGGGGCCTAGGATCCGGGCCTTGGTTCCGTGTTGGCGGACTCCCGGTGAACCTCCAATATAAAAGGTGATTTTGCAGAGATTGTGGTCGAGTCCAAGTGATACATATTCTAGCACACCCCAAGGGATACCCTGGTGGCTAGGGATATGATAATCGAGAGATATGCCGACTGATGGGATATGATAGCCGAATGTTATACCGGCTGATGATACGATATGATAGCCGAGGATATTTCCGGCTCTAATATGAACCAGACGGCAATTGTCATGGGCTTAATCAACCTATGGAAATACTTCGCTATCCGGGTCAGTGGGTTGGTGTGGGCGGTGACCCAGAGGGACGAATTATTATTGGTTCACTAGTATCCGACTAGTCTGTTGTCTTGTGGTTTTCCAGTAGAGATGTCAGCAATGTCTGACTACTGACATTTGGTATCAGAGAGTATTTCTATTTGAACCACCACTATTCCGAGGTCTTGGTTTTGACCGGTATTTTATCCTGCGTTCAGTAGGAGTGGTCAGTAAGTATAAAGATTATGTGGGGAATCCTGTAAGGTTTAATAAAAATTATTTAAGAACAAGGGGTATTTCTGGAAATTAAATATTGAGGTAGAAGAGCTGTCAGACGGGATAAGGGTTCTTCCCGGGTTTCGAGGGAAAATTCGGGAAGGGTCCTTACAGCCTAGATGTTGTCCTCGCCTACGGTCTGTTGTTGAGATGGGAATAAAGAAATGTGCAAGGTGCACGGGATTTAAGGTTCCGATTTTTTGTATCATTTCGGGTCAACATACAATGAGTTTGTAGAGTTTCAATTGAAAGTCATATCAAAACTTGGAAAATAGATGTTGACGATCAACCTGAGATACACCGTGAACCATTTGGACTTGGGTAAGGAAGTTTAGTTCGTGTTGGTGGTGGCACGGGAGGACTCGAGAGGTTGTAGGAAGTTGATTCTTTGACCCGCGTTGAGTGAATTTCGGGGATGAAATATCTTTAAGGGGTGTGAGTTGTAATGACCCGTAATTTTGATTAGTGAATTTTCGTATTTTATTTTAGAAAAGGGCGGTTTTACCCTTGGTTTTATAAGAGGCTCAAAAGTCACTTTTGTTCGGAGACACTTTTGGAAGTTTTTCTTGGACCGTTGAATAGGTCTAGAACTCACAAGTTTGTAGACAGACGGCACTCGAAAAATGGAGTTCGTATGAGAGAGTTATGGATCTAGAAGCTTTAAGGATAGTTTGGTTATTTTGGGTTGTTAAATATTTTAATTAAATCAGACTTTTTCTAGATTTTTCTTCGTTTTGCCCTCTCTCTCCTCTCGATCCCTCTCTCTCCTCTCCATTTCTCTCTCTCTCTCTCAGCGAACCGAAGTAAACACACACACATAGCCACATCGAATCGAGCTTGACCAAATCAAACCTTGAGGTTACCACCATCAAGTTCCTCTCCTCGCCGCGAGTTCACCATACAAACCCCCAAGGGAGACAGCCACCATGGACGGAGAACCGAGGATGAGAAGTTTTTGAGTTTCTCGATCGATTTTCGGCCAAACTAGGTATGATATCGAGCATTTGATCCCATTTTTGAGTTCCTAGGAGTGAGGAGATGGATTTTGCTGTGTGGGTCGTGTTTTTTGGTGAAGAAATAAAAGAGTTAGAGCTCGTCGGAGATTACATTTTCCGGTCATCTTCTCCGGCAAGTCCTAATGGACTGATTCGACTTGGTGCTGACGTGACATGTCATGTGGTGCCACCTGGCAGCCACGTGGAGCCACATGGTCCAGTCAGCAGCCACTTGGAGCCACATGGCAGTCCAGTCAGCAGCACATGTAGCAACTAGTCAACCGTTAAGTCAACTGACGCCGTCGATGTTTGACGGAATATACTAACGACGTTTAGCATATTCCGTTAAAGGTTAACGGTGTTATAACGGAGCTTTGACGTCGTTAACTGGACGGAATATTCTGATTCAGTCAGATTATTCTGTCTGAGTGACGGAATATTCTATAAGAGTTGACGGAATATTCTGTCAAAGCGACGGAATATTCCGCCATTATTGTGCAGGCGCGTGGGGTGGCCGCCGAACATCCTCCGGTGTGTGGCTTTGCGTGGGGCACGACGGCTCTTGTCGGCATGTTTTTGACGTTCCGTACCTATTGCATAGGTTTCGGGTCAATTGGAGTTTGTTTGAGGGCTGTTTTGAGTATTTAAAGTTACTTGGTACGCGTTTAGGGCGCGTCTGAACTCCCGGAGTTGAAGGGGTTGGATTTTAGGCTTATATTTATCGGTTAGTAATGCCAAGTAATGTTTTTGGATAGGCGTGATTGCTCCGAGTGTCACGGGGGACCGATTAGCTTAGAGTTGGATTCGAACGGACGTTAAGGTGAGTGGACTTGGGCTCCTAGGTTGCATGGCATGCATATTATTTATGTTTAAATTTAATGTTATGGATTATGAGTTGTTGTATGTGGAGAGGAATTATTAGAGAACAACTTGTTATATTTTTGGAAATCGGGTACTAAGTTAATTAGGTTACTTGGTTTAGTATTAACTAAAGGTAAAGATTTTGGATGTGGATTTTCAGTAATGGATTTGAAAATGAGGTTTTGGGCTCAAACCGGGATTTCATTTTTATTGAATTCTGGGCTCTTGGCCCGGGTTTCTATGATTTCAGTTAATACCAGGTAATAGTGATTTTAAAAGTGGGCTTTGGTTTTACGTTACGGTTTTTCACTTGTACATTATCTCCGGGTATCATGGTTTTTCTCCGACACATGACTTGAGGTATTGTTGGTCGTGTGCTCGTTGTGGGTCATTTCTCCGACACATGACTTGAGGTGTTATCGGTCGTGTTCTCGTTGAGGGTCATTTCTCCAACACATGACTTGAGGTATTATCGATCGTGTGGAAAGTAGGTCCCCAGGTTGGACCTCTTGGGTTGTAGCCGTTGCTTGAGGTATTATCGGCGGTGGTTAGGAGGGCTTGTTCCCATGCTGGACAGCCCCGGATATCAAGTTACGGCTCGGGATTTCATTTGGGAAATTGTGGGATATTTTACTGTATTTTTTATCTAGTATTTCTTGTGATTTTGAACTGCTTTAAGGAGGATTTTCAAAGTATGGTTGTGGTCCACGGGGTGATTTTATTTTTCGTGCTTTCGTGGGTCCCGCCCGGGTGTTATTATATAAATGGATTTTCTAGTAAGTTCTTTATAACTATCTTTATTTAGTCAACTATTTTAAAATTATTTTACGTTGTGCATGCACGGTTTTACTTACGGAGGAGAAGAGGTATGTTTTCCTCGGAACTTGTGGTAACAATTATTATTAGTTTTGGCAGGGTTATTAAGATGGCAGGTACAATTGGATTTGACGAGGGATTCCGCCTATCTAGTTGAATGGTACTCCGTTAAGTTGTAGAAATACATATATGTATGGAGGGTCTTAATGTAATTGCTTCACCATGTGGTGGGTTGTCCGGATTACCCTTACTTTGATTTATACTATTGTTATCGTTACTTCATTAGCATGTGTACGCTTTGATATGGTTTATTGTTCACTCACAGTTGTTTTCATTTTGTACCCTCCAAGCCGTAGCGGGTCGAGACAACGAGACTAGGAGGAGGCCTCAACTTTCGGTGCGCTACATCCACGTAGGACTTTCATTGGTTTATGTAATCAAAGGTTACCTAGTTACTCTGATCCTCTTTTGTGTATTGTAAATTATTCGAGGGTTTGGTAGTTTAGGGTTATAGCTGGTCTTTTTAGTCATGTATTTGTTTTGTATCCTTCGTCTGACAAGTAAAGGACGGGTTGACCAGGTGCAGGGTAAATTCTGCCTAATTTTCGGTGGAATTCTTGTAAAGTCTTTCCTGGAATGGCAAGGGTATTTCAGGAATTATTGTGTTAGTTCAAGTGTTGTCAGACGGGTGCAGGGCTTCTCACGGATTTCGAGGAAAAATTTGGGAGGGGTTCTGTCATTCAGAGATAGCTAGGACTTGCAGGTAAAGGATGGGTACCTTCGTCTGACAGGTAAAGGACGGGTTGACCAGGTGCAGGGTAAATTCTGTCTAATTTTAGGTAGAATTCTTGTTAAGTCTTTCCTGGAATGGTAAGTGTATTTCATGATTTTTGTGTTAGTTCAGGTGTTGTCAGACGGGTGCAGGGCTTCTCACGGATTTCGAAAGAAAATTCGGGAGGGGTTCTGTCATTAAGAGATAGCTGGGACTTGTTGGATGACCAGACTTTAGTGGAATCGCAGGGGATGATGGTCGATTGCGATCGGTTTGCAGAAGAAGATGATGATCTCTTCACGGATTGGGATCGACTACAACTTTCAGCAAGAACAACCGCATGCAAGGTATGATCTCTAAGCCTTAATCTCTAGCTGAAATCTTGAATCGAAACTAGGTCGTGATGCATTCAGTTTTTTTGTTTGATTCTCTATTTAGGTTTAGTGAAATTGGATTGAAAGAACTTGTAGTGTTTAGGTGATGGTTAGTGTGATGATCATCTGCACTCTAGGTGTTTGATGAAATGCCTTAGTAAGATTTGCTGAATTGAGGGAGGTCAGCTATGACTGACTGTTTTCTCTCATGAGATTTCGATATTTCTTATATGTTAAAATGATCAAGTTACAGGGAATATACACTTTCACATTCTCTCAAAATCAGTTAGAGAGGTGATGACTCTATGTTGTCATCTTTCACACACATTTGCACTCTCCTTGATTTGCTCTCACACTCACAGACTCTGCTAACTGTTTCACACACTCACACAGCGGACATCCATGCTCTTCCTTCGTGCCTTTAGTTAGTGACACCTTCCTCCTTGAGTCAGCAACAGCTTAGTCTGCCAAGTCAGCTGCCAGTGATGCAGCTTAGTAACCAACAAGACTTGCTCATTAAACTTTTTAGAGAAAAGGATGGTGGTAAGGATGCCATTCAATGGAAGTTTTTTGGGCTACGGCGGCTTTGGTAATTCAGAAATCAGGTTTGTTTCAAGGACATCGTTATGGACCCTGGGGAGGAGGTATACCGAACACAGGAGCAGCTAGGTAAGTACTTGAGAGCGAAGGAGATGCTGCCAGCATTAGTGCAGGGCACGGTGATGGGGTCTGAGGTTTCTGCTTATGTGCAGAGGCAGTGGTAGCGACCAGCCTTTGGTCAGCACAAGTTGAACTGCGATGGTGGCTAGGTTGCCGCGATAGGAAGATGGTGCTTGGGTTGGGTGGTAAGCTCGTTCTTGGGTTGTTTCGAGTTGGGAGCTGGTGAAGGAGAATTTTTATGCAGAGCTAGCCTTCAAGCGGAGGCCATGGCCATGCGAGCTGGGATGGAGACTTGTCTTGCGGCTGCGTTTGTAAAATTAGTGGTCGAGTCTGATTCCCAGGTGCTGGTGCACTCCCTACTTCAGAAGTCTGAGGTGGAGGTGTCAATTGAGAGCATAATATTGGATATTATTGCTTTGAAGGCTTGTTTTGAGTCTGGTAACTTTAAATACTGTCCTCGTTCTTGTAATACGGCAGCACATTTGGTAGCTTATTTTGCTAGACGGACGGGGGGGGGGGGGGTTTGTTCATCGCTGGGAAGGTTTGGAACCTGACTGGTTATTTGACACCCTTGCAACAGATGTAAACATTTCCATTTGGCTTTAATTCAATTCACATTTTTGACCAAAAAAAAGAAAAAAACTCAATGCAATTTTTTTTTTTCTTGGTTCGTTAAACTGTAAAACCTAATTTGTAATCTGTAATTTCGATCATATTCCAACTTATGTCGATGATATCTCTTATGCATGATCACTTGTCTTTGAGCTTTAAAGGTTGGTGAGTCGACAACAAAAGACAATATATTCTCTTATAGTAACCGATATTTTTAAAGTGTTGGTTCTTCCTCGTCCGTTTAACAAAGCCTGGAAAAAGTCGATTTTTATTTTTTCTGGTTCGTCATAATTGAATATCCTGACTTTGGCCATACTCTGCTCATTTTAGTGATGTGATGCATTTACGAACTTTTGTTTTAGATCTCTAAACGTCAGCGAATCAACAATAAAGGACAATAAGTTCTCCGACAGAAAATCCTACTAAATAGGTTTGTTCTCTTCCCGACGAGAAACAAAATATGAATTTAGCGTATTTGTTACGGTTCTATCTTTGTATTGTTCATCATAACTGAAAACCTACTTTCTAACAGTTTTGTTCTTTACCGAACTCCATCTTAATGATGATGAGTGATATATGGATTAATTACATAATTTTTGTACCTCTTTTATCTATTTATTTTCTAAAATCTTTAATGAAATTGTTGGGTCTAATGAGTTTTGTGAGAGTTTTGAAGGAAATATGATTTCCTTTCCTGTTGTGCAAAATATTTCCAATTTGTCACCGACTTTATTCCTTTTAACTCCAACTTTCTAAAATCAAATCCGACTTTATTCCTTTTAGTTATAACTTTCTGAATTGTTGAGTCTAATGGGTTTGGTGAGAGTTTTAAAGGAAAATAAGATTTCCTTGAACCACCATTCATCCTTGCCCGCCAATTTGAGGAGGAATGATTTTTCTTGGAAATTAAGTCAAGACAAGCAAGGATTTAGGGGGCAAAGATAGCTTATTTTGGAATAAAGAAGGACGTTGGAACAGAAAAAAAAAAAAAAAAGGGGCAGAAGATTAACCCAAGGACAGCAGCCACTCATCATACAATTCCATTCATCACCGAATTCTAAAGAAAGGAAGAAAGGAACATGTGTTGGGTCTACGTTTTCCATCAAAATTTTTGTTGTATTCTATACTTTCCATGAATTAAACCCATGTGTGTTCAACTCATAATTATGAACAAATTTTCTTATACTAGGGCTACGACGTAGCCTAACTATGACTATTTGAATCCCTTATTATTTGTTATTTTCAATTTTTCTATACTTGCTGAGTATTTGTTTACTATTCTTAAAGCTTTCAATTATTTGATCACTAATTGTTGTTTAGAAGGATTAGGTTGAAACTGGAAGGTGATAATTAACAGATAGCTTCTTGTAACAAATATCATAAATTACATATTCGAGTTGGAAGATTAGGAAAGATAGCTTATTTTGGAATAAGGAAGGACGTTGGAACAGAAGAAAAAAAAAAGGGGGCAAAAGATCAACCCAAGGACAGCAGCCACTCATCATACAATTCCATTCATCACCGAATTCTAAAGAAAGGAAGAAAGGAGCTTGTGTTGGGTCGACGTTTTCCATCAAAATTTTTCTTGTATCCTATACTTTCCATGAATTAAATCCATGTGTGTTCAACTCATAATTATGGACAAATTTTCTTATACCAGGGCTACGACGTACCTTAACTATGACTATTTGAATCCCTTATTATTTGTTATTTTCAATTTTTCTATACTTGTTGAGTATTTGTTTACTATTCTTAAAGCTTTCAATTATTTGATCACTAATTGTGGTTTAGAAGGATTAGGTTGAAACCGGAAGGTGATAACTAATAGATAGCTTCTTGTAACAAATATCATAAATTACATATTCGAGTCGAAAGATTAGAAAATGGTTTGTGTAGTCTTGATTGCTTGTCCATAGAGCTTAAGGGATTTTAGCTTTATAAATCATAACTAGGAATGGAGTAGGTTATTAGTTAAATGCACTACTAATATAATTCAAAAGGGAGTATTGGATATATAAGGGAAAGTGATTTTCAACATGCTAGGTGATTGAAGTTAACATATTGGGAGGATTCGAGTAGGATTAGTTAGGTGAAATCGATGTCCTAGTGTCTTTTTCGAAAAGTCCAAAAGTACTCGAGGAAGTTACCCGTCTAAAACGATGAGGACGTAACGTAATTTTTGAAAAGTCCAAAAGTATAAATAGGGCACACTCTCTCTCTTCACACCATTGGCCCACCTGCACTCTCTCTCTCTCTCTCTCTCTCTCTCTCCCCGTGCGATCGCTGCACCATCATCATCATCATCATCATCATCGACCCATTTTTTGGTCGATTCGACCCATTTTTTGGTCGATTCGACGCAATCCAAGTTCATAGAAGCCTTCCCCTCGACTCCACGAGCCATTTGATACCAAGATTGGGACAAAGGCACCACCATGGACGGTGAATCGAGAGGGAGAAAATCAACCGAAAGTTCATGGCCGGATTTCGACCAAACCAAGCATAGCGGCTCATAGTGTCACGATGGACCGAATAGCACAAAGTTGGATTCAAACGAACTTTGAGGTCATAGCGGAACGAGGCGACGAGATTAGGAGGAGGCATCATCTTTTGCTGCGCCACATCCACGTAGGACTTTCATTAGTTTCTATAATTAAAGGTTACCTAGTTGCTCTGATCCTCTTTCGGGTATTGTAAATTATTCGAGGGCTTGGTAGTTTGTGGTTGTTGCTGGTCTATTTCGTTTGTATTTGTTTTTGTATCCTTCGTCTTACAGGTAAAATACGGGTTGACTGGTTGCAGGGGAGATTCTGTCGAATTTTCGGTAGAATTCTCATATAGTCTTTCCTGAATTGGTGAGGGTATTTCAGGGATTATTGGGTTAGTTCAGGTATTGTCAGACGGGAGCAGGGCTACTCATGGATTTCGAAGGGAAATTTGGGAGGAGTCTTGTCACTTCACTCAACATCACCTTTGTTTTCAAGAGAGTCACGTTAGTTTAACATGTTAGATTGGTCTTCGAGGGAACGATACTCTGTTTATCATTTTATTACTTGGGATGGTATTGTGCGCTTGCAAATTTCCATATCAAGTTTTTGGCGCCTCTGCGGGGGACCTAATTAATCTATTTAATTATTGTTTTTTTCTTTATTATAAATTGTTTTCTTTTTATTTTATTTTATTTTTCTTGTCACTTTCTCACTACTCTCTTTTATCCTGTGTTGTAGGTGAATGACCATTACACGACTGAAATCAGAAACCAATCTTGCCAATTTCAATCCTAAAATCGAACGAACACTTGCAACAATCTGTAAAAAGCAAAGAGATGAGGCATAGAGAGAGAATAAACCAAAAAACGAGATAGGTGTAGTTCAGAATGAGACGGTGGGTGACTTGGATATTCCAACCATTCCAACATCTCCTTCTAGCATTATCCTTCCCGCAGCCGCTAGAAACTATGAGTGGAAAAACATTCACTTTAATATGATACCTTCTTGTCATGGTTTAAGTTCTCAATGCCCCTTAGCTCATTTTAGAGACATATTTAACATGGTCGCAAATATGGCTTTGACAGACGGTGTCACTGAAAAGCATATGAGGATGAAGGTGTTCCCTTACACCTTGAAAGACAAAACTAAGATTTGGCTGAGCTCATTAAGGCCTGGTTCCCTAACCAGCTGGACTGTATTTAAAAAAAAAAAATTTGGAGAAATTCTTTTCGACCTAGAAAACAGATGCATTACGGAATAAAATTAAGCAGTTCACTCAACAAGTCGATGAGACATTTTCTGAAGCAAGGAAACGATACTCTATTTATCATTTTATTACTTGGGATGATATTATGCGCTTGCAAATTTCCGTATCAATAAGGTGTTATTTTTGCTAACTTATCTTTGAAAATATATGGTGCACCGAGAATAGAACTTGGATAGAACTTTTTAGGCTTATTACTCCAAATGCACCCAGAACAAGCCATCGATTCTCAAATTGCACTAAGAACTAAAATTTGTCTCAGTTTGCACCAAGAACAACCATTCCGTTACTTCTGTTGCACCATCCGTCAGTCTCTGTTACTAACGCCGTTAAAAGTGCTGATGTGACAGTAATATTACAAAATTTGTAGGGGCAATTAAGACATTTGTTATATTTTATCAAATTTTATATTAAAATTATTTTTAAAAAATTAAAACAAACCTAAAATTACCCAATACGTCCCAACCCACCCTAGTCGGCAATCACCCACCGAAATCTCCATCAATCTCCTCGTCTTCCTCCTCTCAACACCACCCGTCTCCAAGCTTCTTCAAACCCAGATTTGGAATCTTTGTTAGCATTCAAAGCTAGCGCAAATGCTTGTAACAAGCTCACAACCTGGAACTCAACCTCTGAACCTTGCACATGGGTTGGAGTCTCCTGCACTCGAAACCGAGTTTCGCGACTCGTCCTCGAAAACCTCGACCTCTGTGGGCCCATTCAGCTATTAGCCACCTTAACTCAGCTTCGAGTTTTGAGCTGGAAGAGGAACTGCCTCTCCGGCCCCATTCCCAACCTCTCTAACCTCACCGCCCTCAAATTCCTTTTCTTCTCCTACAACGAATTCTCCGGCGACTTTCCCACCTCCATCTCCTCGCTTTATCGACTCTTCCGCCTCGATCTGTCCTACAACAACTTCTCCGGCGAGATTCCTCCAACGGTCAACCATTTGACCCATCTTCTCACTCTCCGCCTCGAGGTGAATCGCTTCTCTGGTTCTATTTCCGGTTTCAACCTCCCGAATCTCCAAGACTTAAACGTGTCTGCCAACCATTTGATCGGTGCAATACCCAAGTCCTTCTCGGGCTTCCCCCAATCCGCTTTCACTCAAAACATGGGACTATGCGGTTCTCCGGTGCAGAACTGCAAGGGTACAGTAAACGACCCGACCCGATTGGGTTCCGATGGAGCTATTGCCTCTCCTGTAATGCCCGCGGGAAATCCGTCCATTATAGCATCTTCTTCGAGCTCATTGCCAGCTGTAAGCTCACTGCCGAGAAAATCGGCGATGCTTTGGTTCATCGAGTCCAGAGGCTCTAATTGCCATCATAGTCGGCGACGCTTTGGTTCTGGTGTTGGTTTCTCCCCTGGGTTTGAAGAAGCTTGCAGAAGGGTGAAAAACAAAGGAATGAGAAGGAGAGCAACCATGGCTACCATTCCCATTCATCTATACTCAAATGAGAGAGCATAGAGAGTGAGTTGGGAAGGAGAGTGAAGCCGATGGAGGTGAGGACGAATTGGACGGTTTTGGAGCCAAAACGACGTCGTTTGCAGAGGATGAAGGAGCTAATGACCAAAATGACTAAAATACCCTCCCACATAACCATCCTTAACAGCGTTAGTAACGGTGTTGGTAAAATGGTGCAACGTTTTTAATGGTATTACTGAGGCAAATTTCAGTTCTGGGTGCAATTTGAGAATCGCTGACCTGTTCTGGGTGCATATGAATCAATAAAGCCAACTTTTTATGAGTCGTTTTTTTATCATATCTTCGTGTTGTTTATAAAGAAATGGATTTAGTTTTAGTTATGGCACCTTTTTATTTTTTTTGTTTTTTTGGGGTAAAATTATGGCACTTCTTCATCCAAGCTCACTCGCTAGTGTCGAATTCTAGCTCATCATGTTACTGTGTACGCCTTCGGTTTGAGCTGATACCCTTTTTTATCTCTGAACTCATTTTAAAGAAATAGATATAGTTTAATTATGCGTCACTTGTTTATTCAGTTCATCACAATAAATTGATACTTTTGAAATTTTTTAAATTTTCTAATTGATATGGTGAATTTTGTTTAAGGATTACATTGCCACATAATGTATCTAATAAATTATGTTTTGTAATATAAGTAGACTACAATCTTAATATATCATGAACATGGAGTATAGTAGTAATAAATTTGTACATGTTTAAGTAAACACCATGTGATGTTAGGATGAGCATGTTGAAATTAATATCACTCATAACAAGATATGACCATAAATTCTTAAATTGCATACTATAAAGTCTCTTCTTTTTCATTAACCAAAAGTTGGATTGAGTATATTCATGACATTTCTATCTTTCCATGGTTAATCATGGCGAAACATAAATGAATTCCTACTTTCTAATATATTTTAACTTATATCCAACTCCAACTAATTATATTGATGTATTTTATGTACTAACTCCATCTCTTATCTTTGAACTTCAGAGGTTGATAAATCCATGAGAACGTGAATGAATAAAAATCCTAGTTACATTGGAATCTTGCAAAGGTTTCTATTGGAAAGTTGAGCAAAGAAGTTGAGGTTCAACTCCGAAACTAATTAGCAATAGGAGAGATGCCCAACTCCTTATAAGTCCTTGTAAGATTGTGTATTTTTTTCAATGTGAATTTTTTTGTTCTTTCACTTTCTCACATGCCTCCTCACGTGTGGAAAATTGATATAGAGCATGTGTGGTGGTTAGGCCTTACGCGTAGAATAACTCGCTTTGATACCAAGATAAGTGCAGACATGAAGAAGATGATGGATTGAATCAGGCTATGGTATTGAAAGAAAAGCTAAGAAATTTCAGACAAAGTTTCAAGAACTCGGAGAGAGAACAAAATGTTTTCATTAGCTAATTTCACAATTACAACCGAGAATGATGCACAACTTTATATATCAAAACTATCAGACTTAACAGAATCTTCTACGGCAAATCCTAATCGTTTATAACTGTCTCAGCAATTCACATCTATCTAAATACCTATTCTCACGTGAGCTGCATATGAACATTGACTCACACATACGCTTAACATATGCAGCTCACTTGAGATTGGTTAGAGAGAAAAATGGTTAGTTAAACATCTGTTCAACTTTAGACAGTTAAAAATGATTAGACTGGTAGCTCTGAAAAATGGTTAGTTAAACATCTGTTCATTTTTAATATATATTAGACTGGTAGCTCTGACATATATATATATATATATATATATATATATATATATATATAATTGAGCATCATTCTCAGTTGTAATTGTGAAATTAGCTAATGAAAACGTTCAATTCTTTCTCTAGCTCTTGGAAGAAAATCTTGTTCCTGATTCAATCCATTATCATCTTCAGGATTGCGCTTATCACTTGCATGGCCTTATAAAGAGTTGAGTTATTATTCCTTTCATTGTTACTTGATTTTAAAGTGGAGCATCAAATTTCTTCATAATATTAGACCAATTTTCTTCACATATGAGAATGGGAATGAGCATAAATTTTAAATTGGAAAGTTGATTCATCTTATAAGGGCTACCTTATAAGAAACTAGACAACTACGTTATACTCACATTACCAATTAATTTTTAAGTCTATATTTTAAACTTCCTTCAAACCCAACAACATTGAAAAACATGATTGCAATAAAAAATTATGTTACCAAATTAATTTTCCCTCTTCTCCAGTGGTAGTTCAACTTTACCAAATACAGATAAACATGTAGGTAAATTAACACTTTGCCCTCATACCTGAAAAGCACCAATTTTCTTTACATTCATAATACACATACCAGTGACACCACATTTTTAATTCAAAATTTATCCAGATTTGTTACTTTAATTTTTCTTTCATCAAATTATTATACCCTCTTTTTTTTTTTTTTATCCAAATATTATTCTTTCTTTTTCATTGTTATTTTTTATTCACTCCTCCCTCCTTAATTTTTTTCATTAATTAGATCTCTGTTTCCTATTTTTCTTATTCCTTGCTGCATCACTTTCTTCTCCATTCATCCTCACCCCGTTTTCTTTTTTAATTTCTATTTCTCCATATTAATATGAAGATGCTGAGAGAAAATCTTAAACAAGATTGGGGTTACAAGTTTTCTTTCTACTACATAGGAGTCAACTACACATTGAGAAGAATGAATCAATATAGGATGATATAACACTAGATTTGATAATATTAAAGAAACTAGAAAAAAATTTCTTTCGTGGAGAATCCAATTTTTTTTTAATTAATATGTTATTAGAAGGAAAATCTTGATGAACGAAAAGAGCAAGAAAAAAATGGAGATGGAGAAGAAAGACGGACAGAAAGAAACGCAGGGAGGAAAGGTGGGAGAGAGAGGAACAAGTAAGGAAAGAATAATAAAAACCAACTATTGAGATATGAGGGAGAATTAAAGTATTTAATTAAAAAACTTTATTGGATATATTATTATCCCCAGTCATTTAAATAAACACAATTAAATGTGAATAAACAGATCAAATCTCATTCGTCGAAAGTGTAGATAATACAATGGCCCAAAATTGTACAAAAATTTGTATAAAAAATATGATGCTACGGATTTATCACCATATTTATATTTATAAATATATATATGTATTTTAATTTTTAAGTGTAAATTCTTCATACAACTATTATTCTGTCTATAAAAGGCGGTGCTATTTAAGGTTAGTACCAAAATTCTCACTCACTATATTCGTGATTTTTTAAAGTTTGCCGGCCGCCGTTTAAGTATTTTAGATATTTATTTAAAAAATCTTGATTAGGTGTTTCTAAAAAGATTATTATAAAAATGAGAAGAAAGTTAAGAAAGGTGCAAAAAGTGAAAAACCGTGAAATTCTAGGGGAGTGATGCTGAAAGTAGAGACTAAATTAGAGGCCAATTCCAAATACTATCCTTTTCTTCACTAATTTTAAATCATTATGGTCATAATATTATTATTATCATTTCATAATCAAGCTTTTTAAGCTGCAATTACAGGAGTCCACGTGTGGAGGCTTTGGTGCCGGGCCCACACATGCATCGTGTCGTCTGTAACCCGAGACGAACAAGTCCACAAGAATTCGTTTCCCATGCAGTTGTGCATGATGCTGACACGCAGCGAATAAGGCACCGCCACGCAGGGCGTATTCACGTGGCCCGGAAGTACGGACGCTCGCAGCACTGCGACGGGTGTGGTGGTGACGTGTGGGAAAGTGACACAAAAATGTCTTTGAAACGGCGCGTCGTCGGCGGGAGCTGAGTTATAGGAAGCGGTGCTGGGACCGACGGGATGATGTAGAGGGGTCGCTCATGCAAGGGAGAAAGCGTGGATGCGCGACACGTGGAGGGTGGAAGAAAGAAGGGCCACGAGCAAACCGCCGAAATGTAATAAATGAATATTATAAAAATTGATAAGATGGGAATGACTTTGGGTTCGGGTCGGGGTGGCTGTTTGTTGGGCTGTGTGTCTGGTGAGCAAGTCGTACATGGGCTCAGTTTGGGTGTAGGAGATTTTTCAATCAGTGCCTAAAATGCGACTTGGGAATAGTCTTTACTAATAAAATGGCAGAATTGTAATTCTACTATTCACAAAAAAGAAAAACTCAAATCACTATTAATAAATAGTGAATTTTTGTAACAAGCGTTCGTGTATATGTATATATATATATATATATATATACACACTAGCCTCCATGTATAAAAAATCCAAAAGTATAAAAATAAATAAAAAGGATTGTGGGAGGAGTAGTAACTACCCACTTCTTCCATATTTTTCTCCACCTCTTCACCTCCACGTCTATTTTTTATTTCACTTTTATCCCTTATTTTTTTTTTATTTTAACTTTGATTTCTTAATTATCTCTTTTTATTGATATATTACATTTTTACCTTCAATTATATTGGTCTAATATAAATTTATGTAGGTATTTTTGTCCCCAAAAATTTGGTAAAGTCTTTTACCACTAATCCATTATGTTAGGTAGACACGGTTTGAATCGATACGGATATCGCCTAAATCCAAATTCAAACCGTTAAAATCTTAACGGTTTGATACAGTTTGAATTTTCAAAGAATAGAATTGAAATTTCAATCAAAACCGTTAATAACGGTTTGATTTAGATTGGTTTGAACAATTTAGGCATAAAATTTTCATGTAATTTGTTCAATAAAAAAACCCCTCAAAAAAATAATTTTTTCCAAAATTCCACCATTCTCATCAACCTTTCAATTATTCACTTTAAGATGTCGTTCATTCCCACGAAGATTTCATTCATACACATCAACAAATTAAAATTTTCAACATTTTAAACTTCAAATATGGTGAGTTATTATTTAAATATAATTTAAATTTGAAAGTAGTACATAATGGGCAATGATTAAGTGAGGTAGTATATGTGATGAATGCTACATTAACATATTATAGGGTGAAAAGTATTAACTAATAAATAATTTAAATAAATAAGAATCTAAACGGTTCGGTTTGGATTCCAACGATTTTCAAAATGAAAATCCAAAACCAAACCTTTACTGAAGGAACGGTTTGGATTTTCAAACAGTTTGACTTTTATCTAATCAAATCCAAACCGAAGTTCCAATAACGATTAGAATCGAATCGGTACCGATTTCAACGGATTATGCCCACCTTTACTGTCATTCCTCTTTCCCTCAAATATATGTATACGTATTTCCTATGTTGCATGGATACTTCAAATTTTGTACTAGGGAAGTATTAGATATGCGGACACGACACGACAGAACTGAGACATGGGGATACAGTATTGGACACGCCAAATGACTTTGTACTCTTTGACACGACTCGGATACATCGGAGATACATCCAAGGGTATAAATGTAAAAAAATTTTGGTTTCTTTTTCTTTGAAAATTAAAAAAAATATTGCGAGTCAACTTTTAATTAGTCCCATGACCCATTAAGACCTATAAATCCACAATCTTAGCATTACGACGCATAACTTAATATATTTGTATGTTCTATTTTGTTATACAACTTATTCAAAGTATTTTAATCTTATAACATGAATTTATTTTGTGCTTGTATTCTTTATCGTATCTCCGAATTCGTATAAGTGCATCATAGGTTACTTGCACTCATAAAGAAGGCTTCGTTGCATTTTTTATATTTTAATATGCACAGTAAAATGCAAACGAAACTTGATTAAAATTTGTTTAATTGATAAATTTTGGCAACTTTATATAATAAATATGAGACGTGGAGAAGATTTATGTCGAGACTCTTCTTTTTTCGTTGGAAATGTCGAGATTCCTAAAACGCATCTTCATTAATATTAGTTATAGTTTTTGTGCAAGCCGAACATAACCGGCACATTAAGCTAACATAAAGAAAGCCCACTAATAACCAGGTCCATCCAAGCCCAGATTAGGACGACCTCGTACATGCCCATATCACGTGACATCATGGATGCACACTCTCTCTCCTTATTGGGACACAAGCATGTTAGCACTACAATGACTAAATTTATCCTACATTGAAACTATTCAACTATAAGGATCCTTCCCGAATTCCGCCTCGAAATCCGCGAAAAGCCCCTTATTCCGTATGACAGCTCTTTTTCCACAAAATTATCCACCAGGAATATCCTGTCAGACGCAGGATAGCATGCAGGTCACAGCCGAAACCTCGGAATAGTGGTGGTCTGAAAGGTAACACGCTCTGACCCTAAATGTCAGTAGGTCAGACACTGCTGAAACTTCTACTGTACTCACACAAGACAACTAACTGGTCAGCCTCTTGCGAACCGTCAATAACTCGTCAATCTGAGTCACCGCCCACACCAACCCACTGACCCGGACGACGAAGTAACCAGACTTGGTTGAATTGAGTCTCACTGACTTACTCCGAGTCGTACTCAATATCCCGGCTCATCCTGATCAACCTTAGTCCTCACGATACGACGGAGAAAGATCCATCGAACACCAACATTGGAGAACCCCTCGATGATCTGGCGGAGACATACCCTCTAACGCCAGTCGGAGAACCCTCAATAATGTAGCGGAGAAAGACACCCTCCACGCCAAACATAAGAGAATCATGTGGTATAACCTAATACCTAGAAGTATGCATGCCTCGCGATCCCGGAAACCTAGTCCGTTCCCAGTACATCCAAAGTACCGACTCAGGGATACCCCAACCTTGAGGGACGCTGTGATATAAACACATCCCTGCTCCTCTAACATCCTGAGTCAAAAACCGCTCTATTAGTTAATAACTACCGCTGGAATTACTCAAATGGGGCTCTAAACGAACTCCTATGACCTCAAAACCATCAAAATCTGGTCCAGAACGTCCCAAAACCCTAGCCACGCGTCACCATGGGCTGAAAAACTGCTAAATGCGCCGGTGGAATGCCGGACCACGCACCCTCACACGCCGCCACGCGCCCTCACGCGTCGGTACTGTTCACAGTAGAATCTGATCCGAGAAGAGTTCGACAGGGAAAAGAAATATCCCCCAAAATTATGGACTTTTCTAAAATTACCAAATTACCCTTGAAGGTTCTAGACCCGTAACGATCTCACTGGCTCTCTGTTTTCCGCGTGACGCCTGTCTACAAACTCGTGAGTTCGAGACCTACGTAATGAGAAAAATTTCCAAAAGCGCTGCCAGTCAAAAAGTGACTCCCGAACCCTTCCAAAATCGAGGGTAAAATCGTCCAATTCTCATATTAATTTAATTTTTGGTCTGGGTCGTTAAAAATTAACCCCACCCCCCCTTAAAGAAATTTTGTCCCCAAAATTCCCTTAATTGAGGTCAAAGGACCAATCTCCTGTTTCAAGTTCTCTCGCGTCACTACCGACACGAACTTAGCCTCAAATGCGATTCCCAATAGAAGCTGTGCACTCGGCACATTTCCCCAGTCCAGTCTCAACAACAAACCGTAGGTGAGAACTACATCCATGAGACATCCTGGAGGCATCAAAATCCATTCACCTGGAACATACCTTGAAGCAAGTCTTTGAGTCCATGGAGTCCACCGCGGGTCCTACTCCTAACATGACTGGCATCACCTCAGATCATGACGTTATATGCCCGAATATACTTCGAACCAGGTGTCAGATAGGGGCACGTGCAGTCAGCCTCAACGATCTAGCGGAGAACTACCTTGCAGCACCAGCATCGGAGAACCCGTTAACGATCTGGCGGAGAAATACCCTTCTAAGCTAGTCGGAGTAAACCTTGACAAATACGTGATGGAGAAGACCCTTCATCATGTATAAAACAATGCATGCACACATAAAATTTCTTTTCAAACAAGTTCATAAAGATAAGCCAAAAACTTGCCGGAAAATCCACCTTTTGTAAAAACATTCGGTGGGACCAACGAAAATCCAAATAATGAAAATATTCCGTGGTCCACAATTTGGTTTGAAAATCCTCCTCAAAGGAGTTTAAAATCATTTAATTTGACCTGGACAGATAATATATCAAACCCATTGTTCCCGACATATCCACCACACACCCGATATACCTCGAGTTGTGTAGAACCATGTACTATGCATAGACAACCTCAACGACCCGACAGAGAAAACCCTCGACACCAGCGTCGGAGCCCTCAACGAACCAGCGGAGCAAAACCCCTCAACGCCAGTCGGAGAAAACGATGACCCTACACACCCGATATACCTCGAGTGGTGCAGAAACCTATGCTATGTGTATACAACCTCAACGACCCGACGAAGAAAACCCTCGACACCAGCGCCGGAGAACCCTCAACAACTAGCGGAGCAAAACTACTCAACTCCAGTCGGAGCAACCTTGACATCGGGGACAGAAAACCAGTGAAAACGAAATCCGTGTGTTGAAATCTTTATTTCTTGGCCTAAGCCAAAGTCATTGAAAAATCATTTGTTGCCCAAAACCAGTAAAATCATATTTACGGGTCTAAACCCAAATCACGGACTCAATAATTACCACGTCAAAACGATATCAAAATCGAGTCCAAAAACCATGCCATTTCCCCAAAACACATTTTCACTGAAATGTTGAAAACCTCTGTCCAGTAAGATTTTTAAATTCCGGAAATTGTCAGAAGAAATGTATGCGCATTGTAATTTACAAAACCAGGGTCCACCCACCAGCAACAACGACACCTACCTCGCCCGTGCATCACATGACCTCTGCCTCCCTCAGTTCAAGGTCGCTGAAGAGATAAATGTCTCGGAGGTATCTCGTTGACAAGAATCCTTAAATAATTTGCACCCAAGTGTGCGGTCTGCCGGAAGTTAAACCTAGAGCTCTGATACCAATTGTAAGGACCCTTCTCGAATTCCGCCTCGAAATCCATGAAAAGCCCCTTATCCTGTATGACAGCTCTTTTTCCACAAAATTATCCACCAGGAATATCATGTCAGACGCAGGATAGCTTGCAGGTTATAGCCGAAACCTCGAAATAGTGGTGGTCCGAAAGGTAACACGCTCTGACACCAAATGTCAGTAGGTCAGACACTGCTGAAACCTCTACTGTAATCACACATGACAACTGACTGGTCAGCCTCTTGCGAATCGTCAATAACTCGTCAATCTAGGTCACCGCCCACACCAACCCACTGATCCGGATGAAAAAGTAACCAGACTTGGTTGAATTGAGTCTCACTGACTTACTCTGAGCCGTACTTGATATCCCGGCTCATCCTGAGCACCCTGAGTGGTAACTCGATATCCTGGCTCGTCCAGAGCAACCTCAGTCCTCACGATACGACATAGAAAGATCCCTCGAAGGCCAACATTGGAGAACCCCTCGACGATCTGACGGAGACATACCCTCTAACGCCAGTCGAAGAACCCTCAACAATGTAGCGGAGAAAGACACCATCCACGCCAAACATCGGAGATTCCTGTGGTATAACCTAATACCTAGAAGTTTGCATGCCCCGCGATCCCAAAAACCTAGTCCGTTCCCAGTACATCCAAAGTACCGACTCAGGGAAACCCCAGCCCCGAGGGACCCTGTGATATAAACACATCCCTGCTCCTCTAACATCTCGAGTCAAAACTCACTTTGTTAGTTAAGCACTACCGCTGTAATTACTCAAGTGGGGCTCTAAACGAACTCCTATGGCCTCAAAACCATCAAAATCCAGTCCATAAGGTCCCAAAACCCTAGCCACGCGCCGCCGTGGGCCGGAATTGATTGAAGATAATCCTCCTCTTAAACAAACTCCAATTCTGAGTTTTCCTTGCTGATAGCGTGTTATGAATTTGTGTAATACGTATAATGAAAAAGAAGAATGTTTGGAGGGTGTTAGAATATATAGGAACGTAAGCTAATAACAACAATATATATGACTAAGGTTTAGGGATACATGACAAATGACCTATCTACCCTTACATGAAATAGCCACATAATATGAATTATTTACAACATAAACATAAATACTTTGGACCATTTAGACTATCTCTAGCAGTGGACTAAATTTGTACTAAATGGCAAAATTTAGGAATTTTGGGTTAAAACCCATCTCCAGCAAGTGTCCTAAATTTGGACTAAAGGGCCAAAGTTTGATCATTGCGCTAAAGGGCCAGCCAAATATGGCTGGCCATTTGGAGCGTCATAAAACAAAACTTGTGGGGCCCTATGAAGAAACACAGCATCTTTTGCTGCAAAATTTTTTTTTTTTTTAATTTGTTGCCTTTCCCTTGCAGATTTGCTGCTACTCCACAATTGAAATGACTTTCGACATTCAAATACTTCACGCTCCCAACGGATCCTTTTTTAATTTTTTCTTATGTTTAAGTTATTCTAGTTAATTTCTTATGCTTAGGTTGTATTTAAATTTCTATGTTTAAGTTGTTTCCTTTTAAATTAATAAAAAACAATTTCAAATTCTTTTAAATATGTAGTCAATTTTAATATTAATATTCAAATATTGCAAAACGTAAAATTCATTTATTACAACAAACGAAAAATGATACATTCTAAGAAATATTTTTATTTTGCCACAAATCCTAAAACTAGTTAAGATGTGACTTTAATGCATTTATTAATTCCTTAAACTAAAAGATATATTAAAAATTATAAAATATTAAACGAAATATAGTATAGCCCTCAACTGCTGGAGATAGTTAAATATAACCCTACACTATTCATTAAAAAACTAATATTTAGTGTCCTAAATTTACATTTAGGAAGCCCTTTAGGAGGGCCTTGCTAGAGATGGCCTTACTATCAACATCTAAACAAACAAGTCCATGCCAATGAATGCATTCTCAAACTCACAAATTGGAAACAATTTATGTTGGAGAAGAAAATTTACAAGCTACATTATTAAACCATGTTTGTTTTGATGAAACTTAGACGTGAAATAGTAATTTATTTCTCATTCTATTAAGTTGTTTACGTTTGGCGAGCTATGAAAAGGAAAAAAGAGGGAGTAAATTGATTAGAATCAACTCTAACTAAGACGGGGATTAGAATTCCGACTTGAAGAGTGGTATTTCAATTACATACTACACATGGAATGCATCATATCATAAATTGGCGTTTGATTATTTGAAAATAAAAATATACAGCTGGCAACAATGGATCTAATCATGTAACGACCCGTATATTTAATTAGGCAATTTTCGAAATTTATTTTAGAAAAGGACAATTTTACTCTCGATTTTATTAAGGGCTCGGAAGTCACTTTTAGTTTCGAAATACTTTTGAAATTTTTTCTTGGGCCATCACGCAGGTCTCGAACTCATGAGTTCGTAGACAAGTGGCACGCAGAATTTAAAAGCCGTTTGAGTGAGTTATGGGTCTAGAAAGTGTAAGGGCATTTTCGTAATTTTGACCCGAGATTTTTCTAGAATCTTATCTCCTTATCTCTCCAAGTGGCAGATATTTTCTGCCTTTCCTCTCTCTCTCTCTCCCTCACGATTTCTTCTTCTTCTAGCCAAGAAACACAAAAACACACACCAAAAAAGCATCACCCAAAATTCGACCCTTTGGACCCAAACCAAGGACGTTACAAGCTTCCTCTCCTCCTCACGAGCTCAACCATACCTTCCTTGAAGCTTGAGGATCACCGTGGAAGGAGAATCAAAGGCCCAAAAACTAGCCGGAGCTTCTCGTCCAATTTTTGGCCACCACAGGTGTAGGTTTTCAATTTTGACTTCATATTTAGATTCTTTGTCTCGAGTAGATAAATTTCCATTATTAGAACATCGAATTTGGTTGAGAAATGAGTGAGATATGAACGTTTGAAAATTGGGTGGTTATGGAGTTTTCGGGTCAATAGTACTTGGCAACTGAACAATATCAGTGAACAGTACTGTGACTCATGTTTTCGACGTTCCGGACCTACTGGCGCAGGTTTTGGGTCAATCAGAGTTCGTTTAGGGGCTATTTTACGTGTTTAAAGTTACTTGGTAAGCGTTTCAGGCGCATGTGAACTCCCAAGGTTTAGGGGGTCGAATTTTAGGTTAATAATTATCGTTTAGTAAGGCCAAGTATTGTTTTGACAGGCGTGATGATTCTGAAGGTCACGGGGGACTGAGTAGTTGTAATTGGACTTGTTTGGGCCTTGAGGTGAGTGGATTTTTGTTTTTAAGTCATAATGCATTCATAATGTGTTTTTAAGTAAATTCCTATTAATATGAATTTTGGTATATTAGAATAATTATTCTAAAATGATTTATTATCCTTATGAAATTTCAGAAACTTCAGAATAATTATTTTATTGGCTTATGATGGCTGATGAGTTATTAATAACAATTTTGAGATGATTTTAGGCATTAAACTCGGTTTTATGGATTTTGAAATGACTTTTAATTATATAATTTGGGTTTAAGCCTGGGTTTCAAGGTTCTGGGGCTATGGCCGGTTTTATGGATTTTGATATGTAAGGATATTGATTTATTATTGATTATGGATTTCAATAAAACATTTGGGAAACGATTTTGGTATTGACTTGGGGTTAGTCCTGAGAGGGTGATTTTATGGATTCCGGTTAATGGATTTTAGGCTTAGGCCCGAGGTTATGTATTTGGGCTTAGGCCTAGGTATTTGATGATTTTGGGGTTTCGGCCCAGGATGGTGTGTTAGGCTTTGACCCTGGTGGGAGGGTAGGTGGGAGTTTGTCGGTGAGGTATGACAAGGTGGATTCCCTCATACGCTCAGACGAACATGATGTATGGCAGGGAGGATTCCCTCATACACTCCGCGTGGTACGAGATATGGTAGGGAAGATTCCATCATACTCTTGGTAGGATGTGCGCTATGGTATGGAGAATTCCATCATAGGCTCGAAAAGGTGCTAGGTATGGTATGGAGGATTCCATCATACTCTCGGTAGGATGTGAGCTATGGTATGGAGGATTCCATCATAGGGTCGGAAAGGTAGGAGGTATGATGTGGAGGATTCCATCATACTCTAGCTGAGGTATCAGGCTATGATATGGAGGATTCCATCATATGCTCGACGAGGTATTAGCGATGATTTGGAGGACTCCATCATACGCTGGATGAGGTATCGGGCTATGATGTGGAGGATTCCATCATATGCTCGGTGAAGTATTAGCGATCATGTGGAGGATTTCATCGTACGCTAGATGAGGTATCGGTCTATGATGTAGAGGATTCTATCATATGCTCGGCGAGGTATTAGCGATGATGTGGAGGATTCCATCATACGCTGGATGAGGTATCGGGCTATGATGCATAGGATTCCATCATATGCTCGGCGAGGTATTCGCGATGATGTGGAGGATTCCATCATGATATCGAGCTACGGCTCGGGATGACGATTACAGTTGGAATATTGAGCTACGACTCGGGATGACGGTTACAGTTGGGATATCGAGCTACGGCTCGGGATGACAGTTATGGCTTGGATATCGAGCTATGGATTGGGATTATGGTTATGTTCAGGATGATGGTTTCGACCAGGATATCGGCTTCAGTCGAGGATCATGGCTTCGCTGGGTTACTGATATGGCGGACACAGGTAAAGGTTGCTTGGGTTCCACCGAGGTAGATCAAATGGATTCTAGCAAGTGATATTTACTTGTATATGCGGATCTTATTGCATGTAAGGGTTGATAACAAGGTGGGATTATATCGATGAGTATTATTATTTTATTTGTGAGACCACACTTTTATTGTATTTGGTTCTATTGTCCACTCACAGTTGTTTTGGTTTTGTACCCTCCAGGCCGTAGCGGGATGAGGCGCCGAGACTAGGAGGTGGCATCACCTTCTAATGCGTAGTTGGTATAGGGTTGGGTTGAGTTGTATATTTAATTTAACCTAGTGGGGGCTCTGGTTGTTTTATTGGTTAGTTATTGAGATGTTGTGTGGTTTGGTTGGATTTAGCATTATCTAGTCTATTTGGGTTGTATTTGTTTTGCATCCTTCGTTTGACAGGTGGAAGACGGATTAACCCTGTTATAGGGGAGATTCTGCCAAATTTTCGGTAGAATTCTATTAAGGGTATTTCTTGAAGGGTTTAAGTTTTTCCAAGGTTGTTAGACGGGAGCAGGGCTTCCCACGAGTTTGAGGGAAAATTCGGGAGGGGTCCTGTCAAATCATGCATTCATTTTTCGATTTCTTGCAAGTATGGATTTAATCAAGCATTAACAATATAAAATGTTGGTTTTTTTTTTCAATTCTAATTTTTATTTTAAAATTAAAGACAAAAATGGAATGAAAATTATTTTCTTTTCGAAATTCCTAAATTGTTCTAAATACTAAAAAAGAAATGAGAAATACAATTTTATTTTGGTAAATACCACGAAGAATCCTCACACCTCAAAAAGTAAACCTAATTACCGCTCAATTACGCTCGCCCCGGCAAGAACAATAATGAAAAATATTACAACTCCTATTCACAAATTAAATTCCAATCGGACAAAGGGGTTCAAGTACAAAATTATTAGGATGAATATTTCTAATTATTTGTGCTATAATTAACAATACACATGCAATTCTAATTTATTTTCCCCAAAATGCCGTACTTCTCAGGAAGTCCATGGGCTTGTTCCATATCACAATTCAAAACAAGCCCAACCCAGAATAATGTCAAAATGCTTATAATTTAGGGAAATTAACGGCTTTGGAACCGGCTCCACAAATATATTCAAAAATAGAACTCTCATCAAACCAATGGCAAAAATAGAACCTATATAAAAGGGATGCTAACCTCATATTTTCCAAGAGTCATACTTGGTGTGAATGAACGAGAGCAAACAGAAATATAAAGATAGAAAGATAGAAAGATAGAAAGATAGAACGAGAGCAAAGAGAAATCTTCCTCTCATCTTCTATCTTCCTTTAATTTTCCTCATTTTCTATGTTTGATTTTTTTAAGGTGGATGAACCACAAGTATTGGGCATTCAAGAAATTAAAGAAAATTACCAATTTTCATTCCAGGTTAGCAAAGTATAGATTCAATTGATGCATCGTTCTCTCATCTTCCTCCCCAGAACGTGTTGGGCATCATTCCAGGTTAGCAAAACATTGGTCTCAATCCTATGTTTGATTCTTATTAAGGTGGATGAACCACAAGTGTTGGGTATTCAAGAAATTAAAGCAAATAACCAATTGGAGAGTGAGGAAGATGAATTTGGAGTTGTGAGGTCGGGTGGATAGAAGGCCATAGAAACCAGGGCGAATTTGTAGATGTAGTCTTATAGTCAGGTAGTGTCCTCATAGTCAAGTAATGAGAATTGATTTTTTTGGGCAGTGAGACTTGGATGTTTTGGTCTAACATTTTCATCAAACCATGTTGTTTTCTGTCCTCATAGTCAGGTAGTGTCCTCATGGTCAGGTCTGTGACATGCATTTTTTGGGTAGTGAGAATTGGATGTTTTGGTATGAAATTTTCATCAAATTTTGCTCTTTTCTGTCCTCATAGTTAGGTAGTGTCCTCATAGTCAGGTAGTCTCTTCATAGTCATGTAGTGTCCACATATCGTACTTGTCAGCTGCATCCAAGTACGACCCTTGTGCTCCTATACCCCGGGAGGGTATGGTAATTTTCGCTAAATTTAAGACAAAGTGGACAACTACACCTCTGTAAGTATTTTCCTCCATGTGTTGGTTATCAAATAGGAAAGATTCAATTGGAATCATGGTATTTACTATGGTATTTATTACATTAGGGAGCTACTTGAGGTAGATGGGTTCAGTGTGGATTTAAAAAATTTTGCCGACTTGTTGGACATCTTAAGTTGGATCACATATGAGGTTAGTAAGTGATTTGAAAAATATTTAGTTCACTAGGGGTTAGGTGTTGGTAAGATTAGAGAACAAGAAATATGCTTCTAATTCTAACAGTTATAAAATCCTTGCAAGTGCACAAATCAATTAGGATAGTGTAGCAGAAAAGCAAGGGTCGATCCCTCAAGGACTTGTGTCAACGTGATATCCAATTATGAGGTTAGATTCAATTAACTCAAACAAGACTCAACAAAACAAGGAAATAAAGCAACAAACGATCACTAAGATTCACACTATTTAGATGGACAAGTAATGTAAATGCAAAACACAAGAAAAACATAAATAAAGATGATTGTATTGATTGATTAACTAAGTCGAATCAAGGCTAACTATCCACCCTAACCAATTCAAGTTCCTAACATGATTTCCAAGATCCCATTATTATGAATTATCTGAACATGCTGCCCATGCAAGGGTCCACGTTAGGGCCCACCTCACACATATTACTCCCTTCTTAGTTCCTATGTCGCAGGTTTTTCGACTCACTACAACAACTATCCAAGAGAACGCATTAAGCATGAAAGGAAGTTTAATGACAACACACTGTCCCTAGAGAGCATTCCATCATCTAAGTTGTCATAAAGTCCAATTATAAGATCGTTTCTTAACCTCAACCTCTCGATGGAATCTCATCACTAATTTATGTAAGGAAGGTGATCAAGCTCATAAACATAAAAGAATAGCAATTCAAATAGTAATCAGAATTTATTCAGCATTCATAATAACAAAAATCAAGGGCCAAAATCACGTAAAAGAACTACATGGTCAGGGCTTCAATCAGCCCTAATTCTATGGAAAACTACTCACAATTCATATTAATAACAACGATAAAATAAGTCATGATTACAATGTAGAAAGTAAAGGGAAGAAGAATGAAACACTGAAAGCAGAAACAAGCTAAGAACACGTCCAAGCCTTCTCCAAAACTCCCTGTGTTCAGCCCTCCTTCAAAGCAAACTTTTTCTTCTGAATATTAAACTATGCGGCTAGTAAGAAATTGGGAACCCTAGTTTCACGTTGAAACTTAGCTTAAATAGGCCTAGGGCTTCAAGAGGAGAGGTGTCAGTCATGGCTTTCTCAAGTGGATCTGCAACGCAAGAGTTAGCAATGGTTTTCTGCAATAGCACATCCATCATATTCAGAGGAAAATTAACAATAGGTTCAGAAGGATATTGAATTGCATCATGAATAGAGAAGGTCCTCAATTGATCCAACACTTTGATGGAAACATGGCCATTCTTAACATCTATCAAGCACTAAGCCGTGGCCATGAAAGGTTTGCCAAAAATCAGGGGTGGCTCTTCATTCTTATCAATCCTATCCATCTTCAGAATATAGAAGTATGTTGGAATACATGTATCACCAATATGCACTAGTACATCTTCTAAAATACCAACGACGTTAGTGACAGACGCATTAGCTAAGCGCACACACAAATGAGTTAGTTTTAGCTGTCCTAGATTGAGGGATTGATATATATATATATATATATATATGGAAGGGCATGATACTTACTAAAGCACTTGTGTCACACAAGCAGTGATTAAACCTTTTAGATTGGATGACACAAGGCAATGATGGGGGTCCTGGATCACCAGCCTTGAGGGGCCTTCGTAAAGAGGGCAGCAGAGCAGGCCTTAGGCAATTCAATGATGTCACTAGGGTTGAAGCCTCTCTTGCCTGCAACCAAGTCCTTGATGAGCTTGGCGAAAATTGGCATATGCTTGACCAATTTGTGGAAGGGCAGCGTAATCTGCAGCTTCTATAACATGCTAATGATCACTTCTTAAAATTCTTCCTTCCTCTTATTCATGTTCTGAAACCTAAGAGGAACAGGGACAATTATATCATCAATCAAGTCAAAATGCACTCTTTTAGTTGGATTATGCACTGCAGAATAAAAAAGTTGAGAATTGAGAATAAAATTCTTATTCTGCCCCAAAACCGAGTTTTGGTCCTTAAACGAGGATCATAATGGAATTTGGGGTGTTTAAGGGTCACCCAGGTCTGCATCACGGTGCTGAGAAGTAGGAGCTGGGGACTGCAAACTGTGGTGCCGTGGCGTCCCTTGCTGTTGGGTGCCAGGCGTGGGTCTGCTGTTCTACCGAGGCAGATCCTGCATTGAGGGCTTGGTCGTGTCCTAAGGCTGCTGAGGAACCGGGTCCTGAAACAGGACCTGGTTCTCAGTACTGGTACTTGGCGGGGACATGTCCTCCAGCGGCGAGGACATGTCTTGCAGCGGCACCGATTGTGGCAAGGTCAGCGGCTAGGACACATCTTCTTCTTGAGATTGCACAGTTTGAGGTCCTTGGAGCTAAGTGCCACTTCGTAATGTGATGGCATTGTTCGTGGGGTGATGAGGTCCCCTGCGGTTTAGCACAACCTAGCTAGGTAGCTTGCCAGGCTCTCTTTGACTAAGCTGATTTGCGATTTGACCCAGGTGATTTTCCATGCTGGTTAGATGCCTCTTGGTGTCATGCATGAAGGTCTGATGGCTCTGATTGAGGGCATCAGTACTCTGGGCCAGGGAAGCCACTATGTCTTCCAAAGGCTTAGGTCCCGAATTGGGATGTGATGAAGTAAGTTGTTGGGGTCCTTGAGGGGCTACGGCTTGATGTTGGAATCCAGGTGGTGGCATCGGATTCTGAGTGTTCTGATTGTTACTCCACCGGAAGTTAGGGTGATTCCTCCACACAGGGTTGTAGGTGTTGGAATACGGATCATTCCGAGGCCTCGAGCCGTCATTGAATCTGCCAACCATGTTGGCCTCTTCCACCATAGGACACTCTTGGGACCTGTGTCCCTGAACTGAGCATACATCACACACTAGCACGCCCTTGGCTTTCTCATTGCACAATTGCTTCACCATTGCTGTGAGTTGAGCAATGGTGTCATCTTTGTTCTTGCTTGCTCCACCAAAGGTTTGAGGTGAATGACCCCGATAGCTGAATTGCTTCTCCCTTTGAGCAATATTCTCAAAGGCTGCTCTTGCATCCTCGGATGTGCTATCCAAAACTCCCTTGGATTGGGAGTTGACCATGACCCTATCACTGGTCTTCAAACCTCCATAGAAATACAACATCAGGTGACAATCAGCGATGTTATTGTGGGGACAAGACTGAATCAACTGATTAAACTGTTCCTAGAATTCGTAGAAGGACTCATCTTCAGCCTGACGTGGGGCCATGATCTCACTCTTAAGTTTATTAGTCTTTGACATTGGATAATACTGAGTGAGGAATTTGGAGGACAAGTCTCTCCAAGACGAGATAGATGCAGGGGCCAAGGAATGGAACCAGGCCTTGGCTCTGTCTTGAGACTGAAGTGAATGAGTTTCAATCTGATTTTGGCCTCAATCATGCCGTTTATTCTCAATGTAGAGCAGACCTCCACAAACTCCTTAATATGTAGATGAGGATCCTCTCGTGAAAGTCCATGGAATTTAGGGAGCATGTGTATGGTCCCTGACTTAAGCTCAAAGTTTTCCACAGTAGATGGTGGGAAAACAATTGGAAATTGATCCTTAGAGACTTTTGGAGTGGCATACTCCTTGAGTAATCGTGGGGCTAGATTGGCAAGGACACGTTCCTCACGTCTCTCAGCCATAGGGGATGGAGGTGGATTTGGTTGTGGGGATGGAAGTTGTGGGGAGGTAGGCAGGGAATGGAAGGTGATATTCTGAGTTGTGTAGGACGAGGAAGGTCGGTGAGAATGCAGTGTCAATTGCCTGTTAATGTATGCAAGCTATTTAGCAGAGAACGAATTGGACATGTACCTAAAAGAAGTAAAAACTCAGTTAATAAAATCTAAACAAATGGACACCGTTGAGGGATAAGATTAGAGAATAAGAAATATGCTTCTAATTCTAACAGTTATAAAATCCTTACAAGTGCACAAATCAATTAAGATAGTGTAGCAGAAAAGTAAGGGTCGATCCCTCGAGGACTTGTGTCAACGTGATATCCAATTATGAGGTTAGATTCAATTAACTCAAACAAGACTGAAGAAAACAAGGAAATAAAACAACAAACGATCACTAAGACTCACACTATTTAGATGGACAAGACACTAATGACGACTCAAGACACTAGTTACTTGTAACACAAGAAACACACAGACTCTAACAAAACACACAAACAAGACACACGGCAGGGGGGGGGGGGGGGGGGGGGGGGGGGGGGGGGGGGGGGGGGTGTTGTGGGGTGTATGGTGGTTGGTTTGATACTTTGAATTCTGAAATTTAAGACAAGTAATGTAAATTCAAAACACAAGAAAAACATAAATAAAGATGATTGTATTGATTGATTAACTAAGTCGAATCAATGCTAACTATCCACCCTAACCAATTCAAGTTCCTAACATGATTTCCAAGATCCCATTATTATGAATTAGCTGAACATGTTGCCCATTCAAGTTTCCACGTTAGGGCCCACTTCACACATATTACTCCCTTCTTAGTTCCTATGTTGCAGGTTTTTTTAACTCACTACAACAACTATCCAAGAGAATGCATTAAGCATGAAAGGAAGTTTAATGACAACACATTGTCCCTAAAGAGTATTCCATCATCTAAGTTGTCAGGAAGTCTAATTACAAGATCGTTTCTTAGCCTCAACCTCTCGATGCAATCTCATCACTAATTTATGTAAACAAGGTGATCAAGCTCATAAACATAAAAGAATAGCAATTCAAATAGTAATAAGAATTTATTCAGCATTCATAATAACAAAAATCAAGGGCCAAAATCACGTAAAAGAACTACATGGTCAAGGCTTCAAGCAGCCCTAATTCTATGGAAAACTACTCACAATTCATATTATTAACAACGATAAAATAAATCATGATTACAACGTGGAAAGCAAAGGGAAGGAGAATGAAACACTGAAAGCAGAAGCATGTCTATAACACGTCCAAGCCTTCTCCAAAACTCCCTGCGTTCAGTACTCCTTCAAAGCAACGTTTTTCTTCTGAATATTAAACTATGCGGCTGGTAAGAAATTGGGAACCCTAGTTTCACGTTGAAACCTAGCTTAAATAGGCCTAGGGCTTCCCCTAAAAACTGGTGATTAAAACTGACAACAAAAGACCAAAAAGACCCTTAATTAAACGCTAAAACAGGTTTCCTAGTTTGGCAGGGACACAGGCTAGGCCGCTGGTTGGACCGTGGGCTAGGTCTCGGGCTGGATCGTGAGCTAGGTCTTTTCTTCGGCGCAGGAAGGACTCAACAAGGCTCGTCTAGGTTCTGCTTATGGCACGTCAGGGGCTTGTCACGAGACATGCCCTGGACTCGGTACTTGGGCGTCTGAGAGACTAGTCAGGTGCTCGATAGGGACCCAATTGGGCTACCTTGGCTAAGATCCTCGTCTTCGACACTTGGGCTCAAGGAGGCGTGCCATGGACTTGGCTACGCCAGTCCTCAAATACACTTCTTGGACCTGGATAGGCTGGTACTCGGTACTTCAGTTTTGCACTCCAGGAGGTCCTTAGACATGTTCTAGGACATGTCAGGTCCCGATTCTTCACATAGAGGACCCGATACTGAACTTGAGATATCTTCTTCATCACAACACCGATTGGAGCCAATTTAAGAAAATTAACGTCAGGTCTGTGAAACTTGTTTTTTGGGCAGTGAGAATTGGATGTTTTGTACTAAAATTTGCATCAAACTAAGCTCTTTTTTGTCCTCATAGTCAGGTAGTGTCCTCATAGTTAGGTATGTGACAATTGCTTTTTTTGGGCAGCAAATTATGTTGTTGTTTTGCATTATAAATGTAGAATGCTTTTTAGTTTTTAACTACATGTTTGGAAAGGCCACTGCTATGTTGACAAATTCATAGACTTCATTTCATAAAAAAGGTTGCATTAAATTAAACACATACATGGAAACTTGAATATTTTGCATCACACAAACAAAACAAAAACAACAATCAGGTTTCCTTTTCATACACTAACCTGAGCAACAACTTCAAATGGACCCATATTCAATGACGTCCACCACCAAAAAAATTCTTGGCCCCTTTGATAGTGATTTCATCCCACTTTCCTGGGGCATCGTAATCAACCCAATTTACAAATTTCTTGAATAAACTGAAGCCACTTTCAAGAGACTTAAGCTTCAAATGTGCCATCTCTTCAGACTCCTTAAACTCCCACACCGCATATGCCGTTGCGGACTCCAGCTTCATCTTCATTCTCTTAATTGCATGGACATTAATCCTTGCATGATGCCGTTTTCGGATGGTTCTTCTCCGGATGTCAACCAAAGTATCTTGGTCAACAACTATCTGCTGCACAATATTCTCGTACATGGTCTTCCAGACTATGAGGACACTTCCTGACGATGAGGACACTACCTGACTATGAGGACACTACCTGATTATGAGGACACTACCTGACTATGAGGACAAAAAGAGCATAATTTGATGAAAATTTCAAACCAAAACATTCAATTCTCACTGCCCAAAAAATGCAAGTCACAAACCTGACTATGAGGACATAAAACATCATAGTTTGATGAAAATGTCAAACCAAAACATCCAATTCTCACTGCCCAACAAAAGAAATTCTAACTACCAGACTATGAGGACAATACCTAACTATAAAACTACATCTACAAATTCGCCTTGGTTTCTATGGCCTTCTACCCAACCGACCTCACACCTCCAAATTCATCTTCCTCACTCCCCAATTGGTTATTTGCTTTAATTTCTTGAATTCCAAACACATGTGGTTCATCCACCTTAAGAAAAATCAAACATAAGATTGAGACCAATGTTTTGTTAACTTGGAATGATGCCCAACACATTCTGGAGAGGAAGATGAGAGAACGATGCAGCAATTGAATCTAGGCTTTGCTAACCAGCTGGAATGAGAATTGGTAATTTAATTTAATTTTTTGAATGCCCAACACTTGTGGTTCATCCACCTTAAAAAAATCAAACATAGAAAATGAGGAAGATGAGAGGAAGATTTCTCTTTGTTCTCGTTCTATCTTTCTATCTTTCTATCTTTCTATTTCTCTTTGCTCTCGTTCATTCACACCAAGTATGACTTTTGGGCACTATGAGGTTAACATCCCTTTTATATAGGTTCTATTTTTGCAATTGGTTTGATGAGAATTCTATTTTTGAATATATTTGTGGAGCCGATTCCAAAGCCATTAATTTTCCTATAATTTAATCATATATTTCTGTTGTCGTTATCCAAAATGACGTCAGGATATTATATGGCTATCCAAAATTAAATTTGATTGATTTTTCTAGGTTAAAAGTTAAGTAGGATGTGACTGATCATGGAAATTACATATATTCATGTTTCTTTATGGAACTAATTGGGTGGAGTTAGAGGTGGACAAGATTTGAATCGATGTGGATATCATCCAAATTCAAATTCAAATCGTTAAAATCTTAATGGTTCAATATGGTTTGGATTTTCAAAACATAGAATTGGAACCATTTCAATCCAAACCGTTATAATAGTTTGGTTTGGAACGGTTTGGTTTGGATCAATTTGGATGGTTTAGACATATAATTTTCATGTAATTTGTTCACTAAAAAGATTCCTGCAAACCATAATTTTTTCCAAAATTCCACCTTTCTCAATAAGATTTCATTTATTCATATGAAGATTTCTTCATACACATCAACAAATAAAACATTTCAACATTTTACTTCAAATATGGTAGGTTATTATTTAATATAATTTAAATTCGAAAGTAGCACAAAATGGGTAAGGATTAAGTGAGGTAGTGCATGTGATAAACACTTACATTAACAAATTATAGGGTGAAAAATATCAACTAATACCACAAAATGGGTAAGGATTAAGTGAGGTAATGTATGTGATGAACACTTACATTAACATGTTATAGGGTGAAAAAATACATTAGTTGTAGAGAAAACTGACTTCTCTCTCTAAAAAAAAGCTCTTGCCTCTCTCCTGCCCAAACCCAGCCGGCCCTAGATCTGGAGGTGGGGTTTCTCCAGATCTCTACCATACGATGGGTGATTTGTGATGAACCCCTGCCTCCCCTCACCTTGGCTTGCTCTCTCTTCCTTAGCCCATTCTCTCTCTCGACCCTTCCCTTTCGGTGATTTCTTGGCTTCCCTTCTTATCCTGCTGGTTGGGGTTATGCGTGACTATCATCCTTTACGGTGTTGGTCAATAACGGCAATCCATGCGGCGATGGTGGTGGTTTCCCCAATGAAAGGGCTCGGTAGGTTGCTACCGAGTGGTTTCAGACGAGATCGAGACCCGGGAGTTAGGCAGCCTGGGTAGTTAATTTTAGTTTTTAGTTTTTTTATTTTAGATTCAGTTGTGGTTGAATCCCCTAAAATCTAGTAGCTCTTTGCGCTTGCTGTGTATTCCCTTTGTGGGTGTAGTTTGTGTGGGAGGCGGAGTGAATCTCTGTTGGTGGTGCTCATGAAGCCTACGTGATTTGAAGGGACGTTCAATGCTGCTGCAGTGTCTGGAGGTTGATTGAGTGGTGATGCCCTTCCTTTTGGTGCCTCCAAGTCATAAGATATTTTAGGGTTAAAATTCCTTGTTGTTAGGTTCTCGTGTTATATCCGGTATGTTATTTGGATCTGATTGGCTGCTGATGAGCCTGTGTGCTCGTTGTTCTTAGAGAGCTCTCCCTTTTTAGTGTCTTTATTGTAACCAATGTGGTGATTTCATTGGGATTTATGAAGATAAAAAATTTACGATAAAAAAAAATCCAAAACCAAACCGTTACTAACGAAATGGTTCAGTTTGGATTCCAAAGGTTGTCAAAATGAAAATTCAATACCAAACTGTTACTAACGGAACGGAACGGTTTGGATTTTAAAATCGTTTGACTTTTATCTGGTCAAATCAAAACTGGAGTGCCAATAACGGTACAAATCGATTTTATGTTTCAACGGATTTATGGCCACCTCTAAGTAGGCATATTCACTTAATAGAGCCACAAAAAAACAAAGAGAAATGTTGACTTTGCCCCTGGCTTGAAATATTGGCTAGATGGGAAGAATTAATGAAAAATATTTCAAGACAGGGACAAAACCGACATTTTCCTTTGTTTTTGGTGGCTTCATTTCATAAATAGCTCCAATCAGTTCTGGTTTCTTTAGAACAATATGGTAGTTTGTGAGTAAGTAAATTTTTGAGTTATGACTCTCATAGTTGGCAATAATATATCTATTAGGCAATACTTGATAGTCAGCTTATTGCGTAAATTAATTCAAATTCCCTTCTAGATATGATTGTAATAAAAAAGTTATTTGCTTTTTAAGCTATCTAAGTTTCACGTTACGATAATAGGTGAATTTTTCTTTTTCTCCCGTAGTTTACAGAATTAAAAATCGCTCTACAAAGGAAAAAAATTGACATTGGTTACGCTTGTGGATTCCTTATGCTGCAAATAAGAGGTAACTCCTTTTTGAAATGCCTACAACAAGAAAATGAAGGCAGTTGCGATCGCCTGATCGAAAGCTAGAGTTGGCTTATGTAACTAGGCCTGGGTGAAACATGTCTACTAATTCTTTGATTCCAGTTTGTAAGATGAATCATGAACTAAGAAATAACAAGGCTTATGTAACCCTCCCTATAATTGCTCTATGTGTGTTACGGTCAGTCCTTTCTATACGTTATGTGAAAAATCTTGGGTTTGATTATCATAAAGGACGAGGTCAAAAAGAAGTGTCTCTCGAAAGGAGATTACGTGTCTGCTAGGGTTTGAGAGTTAGCGGTGCCTAAAAAAAAAAACCTTCTTTGTCAGCGTCCATTTTCTGTCTTGCCGGCGAGCATGTGTGTTTTGCGTGGTGTCTAAGTTACTAAGAGGGACGACCATGGATGATCTGGGCCAGCAGTTTGGGAATGGCCTTCGGCTTTCTGTGAATGAGCGGAGGGGAACTTGCATGGAGACTGAGGAGGTGGATAACGTCCCTTTAGGGTTTCCGCACAGTATCGTGGCGGAGGTCTTAACACACAAATCTGTCCAGTCTGATGCCTTTGTATTGTTGTTCCAAGGTCTTTGGAAGGGAATGGAGGGGATCACTGTTAATACGATTGGAGATAAGCGATTCTTTGCAAGGTTCGTGACCCTAAGAGACATGAGACGGGTCATGGACATGCAACCCTGGGTTTTTGAAGATGCTCTAGTTCTAGTGGATGAGGCAACGTGAGCACGTAACCCTAACACTCTGAGGTTACAATGGTGTAGTTTTTGGGTTCAGATGCATGATATTCCCATCTTGAGCATGACTGTTAGGGCGGTGGAGAAGATAGGGAATCTAGTTGGGACTGTGATCGAGATGGATATGTCCAGAGGTCGTGATTGTATTGGTCGCTTTGCAAGGGCAAGGATCAGACTGAATGTTCGAGAGCCACGGATAAGGGGCACCATGGTAGAATTCCCAGGAGTGGGTGAGATTTGGGTTGTATTCAGATATGAGTATATGCCGCTGTATTGTTTGAATTGTGGTCTGATTAGGCACTTTACTCGTATTTTCTTGGGTGGAAGGGGTCCTGAGGTGGAGGAGACGAGGGCTGAACATGGGACTCCCTCCTAGGTTTCAAAAACCTAGAAGCAGAGACTGATCTTTGTGGGAATTTGTTGCGGAGCTTCCAGAGACGAGGACGACGTAACAATAAGCACCAAAGGGCCATGCTAGGGGACGGTGTGGCTTCGAGCCTTGCTGCAAATATTCAGGCAGATCGGGAGGAGGATGAACTGCAGCACCAGCGTCTAGCAAGAGCTTTTAATACTGGCCTCATTCCTAGGGGAGGAGAGGTGTTGGAGGAGCCCTCTGCGATGGGAGGATCAAGCGAAGGAACTAGCGAGGTCCGAGAGGAGGAAGTAGATAGGGCAGCAAGTGTGGTACCACATGTCCATGTATTGGATATGGGAGTTGTACAAGAGGTGAACCTGGGGGAGGATCTCCTCATTTCTGACCTTTTTCAGCTTGAACCGATCATTGATAGGCTATCCAAGGCCCAAGCTAAACGGAAGAGAGAGGGTGTGTACAAGCCAGGGGTGGCTTTGGAGTCATGGATAGGAACTAGTGCATGGGACAATGTGATAGAGCCTTCTAATAGTGATGGCACAATTGGAAGTCGAGTGGCGAAGCGTAGACATTTGGTTTCAAGTGGTATTTCTGGAATGGTGGTCGGGACCTCCCATAATCGGTCTCTTAAGCGGCGAGGTGAAGAGTCCACCTCTCCCCAACGGATTTAGTCGACATGAGGATCATTTGCTGGAATTGTCAAGGCATCGGCTGTGACCTGACGATTCATAATTTGGAGGAGCAGAATAGGCTCTTTCGACCAGATATTATTGTGCTTCTTGAGACGAAAATAGTAGTACGTACCAGTTTTTGAAGAAGAAACTAGACATGGATTTCTTATAGGCAGTGGAACCAAGGGGTTTGAGTGGTGGCCTATGTGTGTTTTGGATAAAATATGTTGACTTTATGATTGAGGTCCTTGTAACAAATGAGGACATGGGAAACGTTGGCGTTTTTTTTCAATTTATGCGAGTACTGATGCTGGAACGAGAGCTAGGCAATGGGATATGCTGAGACATCGTCTGAGTAGGGAGACTGATTCTTTTCTCTTGGTGGGAGACTTCAATGATATCCTTAATGCTAAGGAGAAGGTGGGGGGCAACGTGAGAACTGCTTCGAGTATGAGAACGTTTAGGCCTTTTGTGGCGGACACAAAATTACTTGACTTAGGGTTTTCTAGGCACCCTTATACATGGCGAAACAAGCGAGATAATGGATTTGTGTAGGAACGCCTTGATAGAGGCTTGGCAATGGAGGAGTGGTCCAGTTATATCCATATGGAACAATTGATCATGTATTACTTACTGGTTCATACCATTCTATGCTAGTGTTGGACACTGAACCTAAGGTTAGGAAACGAAGGCACTGATGTAACAACCCAAATTTCAATTATTGGATTTAAGTAAATTATTTATGTAAAATGACGATTTTACCCTTGGTCGGTAAAGGGCATGGAAGTCAAATTTTGTTTCGAGACACTTTTGGTGGTGTTTTGGATACCGTTGCGTAGGTCTCGAACTCACGAGTTCGTAGACAGGCGGCACGCGGAAAACGGAGTTCGTGGACGAAAATTATGGGTCTAAATGTGCAAGGGCATTTTGGTAATTTTGATTTGGGAGAAGATATTTTAGGCCAATCATTGTCTCATCTTCATTTCATTTTCATCTTTATCTTCATTTCATTATCAGTCATCTCATCCTCTCTGTGACAAACATACATAAAACCACTAACCCGTGCGAAAATCATCCAAAAAACCATAAAGTCAACTTTGATTTCAAGGTTCCAACTTCCAGTTTTGATCAACTAATCATATTCTACTCCTTCCCACGATCACAACCGTACCAACCATCGAAGGAGAGGACCACGGAGGAAGCCGAACCGAGGATAAGAAGTTTTGGACCTTCCGATCGATTTTCCGGCTAGCACAGGTACGTGTTTGTGGTTTTGAGGTCATATTTGGATTCATGGGTTCGAGTAGATAGATTTAGACATAAAATTTGTGAAAAATGGTTGAGTTTTGAGGAAGTTGGAAAGCTTGGAGTTTCGGCCAAAAATGGAGGATTCCGGCGAAACCAGACGGCGGTGACGGCGATTGCCGGTCATCTTCTCCGGCCAACTTTCGGCGACGGCAGCCGATCGTCTTCTCCGGCGAGTCGCCGGTGACCGATCGGGTCGAGTTGAACTGGTCGGGTTGAGTGAACCGGTCAGGCCGAGTTGGACCGGGTTAGGCCGAGTTGGACTGGTCCAGGCACGTGGGTACTGTAGCAGGCGCGTGACCGGCGCGTGAGGGCACGTGGCGGCGCGTGGGCGCGTGTACCGACCTTCCGTCGGCGCGTGGGGCCGAGTCTGAGGTCACGGTGGCGCGTGGCAAGTAGTTTTTGACGTTTCGGACCTGTTAGCGCAGGTTTTGAGTCGATCAGACGTCGTTTAGGGGTTGTTTCGGACGTTTTAAAGTTGCTGCGTTTTCTAGGCCAGCATAGTTAGACTCCCGGGGTTTAGGGGATTTATATTTAAGGTTCTTATTATTAGCTGGTAATCCCGATTATTAATTTGGATAGGCGATACTGTTCTAGGAACTTCAGGGGAGCGTACAGTTCGGGATTGAGCTTGCTTGAACAGGTTTGTGAGTGGACTTTTGGTTTATAAATAGTAATGCATGCATAAATGTATCTTTGATTTTAAATACTGTTATGTATGGGTGCAATGAATTTCTGGATTTTAGAAATGATGCTGGACACATGTTTTACAATATTTCAGTGAAAGTGTGTTTTGAGAAATGGCCTGGTTTTTGTACTCGATTTTGATATCGTTTTGACGTGGTAACTATTTGAGTATGTGATTTGGGTTAAGACCCATAATTATGATTTATTGATTTGGGCCATAAAATGATATTGCAAAGAATTTGGCTTAGGCCGAGAAACAAAGATTTCAAAGTATGGATTTGATTCACTGGTTCCCGTCCCGATGGTTATTGTTGCTCTAACTGTTGTTGAGGGGCCTTGCTATGCCAGTTGTTGAGGGTTCGGACCTTGGTGTTGAGGGGCCTTGCTCCACCAGGTTGCGAAGCTGTCTATGCATAGTACAGATTGTACAGATAGTACAGATAGTACAGAAAGTACAGATAGTACAGATGGTACACAGAGTTGTACAGATTTGAACACATCTCAAGGGATACCCTGGTGTGTTATGGATATGTCGGGAACAGTGAAAATTTGAGATATTATGTGTCGGATTGAACGAAATGATTTGAATTTGAGAAATTTTGTGTCCAGATTAAATTAAATGATTTTAAACTCCTTTGAAGAGAGTTTTCAAACCAAATTGTGGATCACGAGGTATTTTTATTATACATATTTTATATGAGTCCAACTATGTGGTTTTAAAGAGAAATGAGAATTTTTGGTGATTTACATATGATGTTTTAGTATGATAAATTGTTTTATGTTATGCATGCATGATTTTATAAATGGAGGGGAAGAAACGTATTTTCTCGAAAAGGAATTTATAAATGATTATTTTTGTCCACTCACAACTTTTGTGTTTAAACCCCCTTCAGGCAGTTGAGTAGAGTTGACGCGAACACTGATCTCGAGGCAGAGGCATTAGTACTTCGACTGCGCTGTGTAATTATATTTGAGTAGGATATCTAAATTTTACTCTTGATCCTACTTAGACGCTCTGATATTATATTGTATTTGATTGGTTGTTAATTACGGGAATTATTGAGTGCTTAAGTCCCTTGTCTGACAAGAGGAAGTATTTATTATTGTTATTATAATTTGTAAGGATTGAAGGGTATTTTGGGAACCTTTCCTTAGGTTGTCAGACGGGATCAGGGTTCTTCCCGGGTTTCGAGGGGAAATTCGGGACGGGTCCTGACAATTGGTATCAGAGCACTAGGTTAAATTCCTGTAGACTGTACACTACGTGTACAATTATTTTGGTATTGATGAGTTATAGTTCTTTTCAGCGTAATGCCTCTGAGACGCGAGTTCCGTCAACAGTCGGAAAATATTGGGGACACACCTGAACCTGCAGTGGAGCCTGATATGAGGCTAACACTGGATCAATTGGGCCATACGTTGACTTCTGTACTTCAGAGTAGGACTGCTACTGAAGGTTCAGACATTGAGAGAGCCCAGAGATTAGGGGCTACAATATTTATGGGCGACTCTAGCCCAGATGATGCAGTAGAGTGAATTACTCGTTTAGAGCGAGTGTTCTCGGTTATGAGATGTCCTCAGGGGGACATGGGTATTAGTACTCCTACTGGAAATATGTTAGTGGCGAATCTCGTGATTCGTAGTTGTCCAGTGTTAGTGGAAGGTCATGCATTAGAAGCAGATTTAATCCCCTTAGATATTTTTGATTTTGATGTGATTCTGGGGATGGATTGGTTGACTATGCACCATGCCTCTATTGATTGTTATGACAAGAGAGTGGATTTCCGGAGTCCAGGTTTACCGGAACTTACATTCAGGGGAGATCGTAGGGTACTACCCTGTGGAGTGATATCAGCTTTGACCGTTGAGAAATTGCTGAGGAAAGGTTGTGAGGGTTATTTGGCTCATGTGTTCGATTCTCGGGATACTCCGATGAGAGTGGAGGATATTCCAGTGGTGAGTGAGTTCTCTGATGTGTTTCCAGATGATCTTTCGGGATTGCCACCTCACCGGGAGATTGAATTCACCATCGAGCTTTTACCAGGTACTCAACCTATCTCACAGGCACCATATAGAATGACACCGGCAGAATTGCGAGAGTTAAAGACTTAGTTGCAGGACTTGGTGAATATGGGATTTATTCGCCCAAGTGTTTCACCATGGGGTGCACCAGTGTTATTTGTGAGGAAAAAGGATGGTGGTCTGAGATTGTGTATCGACTACCGGAAGCTAAACAGGGCTACGGTGCAGAATAAGTATCCTTTGCCAAGGATAGATAATTTGTTTGATCAACTTAAGGGGGCAAGATATTTTTCGAAAATTGACCTTCGATCCGGGTACCATCAGTTGAGGATCAGAGAAGGGGATGTTGAGAAAACAGCTTTCAGGACTCGTTATGGTCATTATGAGTTCCTGGTGATGCCTTTCGGGTTGACTAATGCCCCAGCAGCATTTATGGATTTGATGAACAGGGTGTTCCAAAAGTATTTGGATCGGTTTGTGATTGTGTTCATCGATGACATCTTGGTGTATTCGATGAGTGCTAAGGCACATGAGAAACACTTAAGGTTGGTGCTGAATATGCTTAGGTAAAAGCATTTGTTTGCCAAGTTCAGTAAATGCCAGTTTTGGTTGACCGAAGTTAGATTCTTAGGTCATGTGATTTCGGCTGAGGGTACCAGCGTAGATCCCCAAAAGGTTGAGGCAGTGGCAAACTGGGAGCAATCGAGGACAGTGACAGAGGTGAGGAGTTTTCTGGGTTTGGCAGGATATTATCGACGGTTTGTAGAAGGATTTTCTACGATAGCAGGGCCGTTGACTCGGTTGACGAGGAAAGGAGTCAAGTTTGACTGGGGAGCTGATTGTGAACAGGGATTTCAGGAGCTGAAGAGGAGGTTAACTTCTGCTCCAGTATTGACCCTTCCTGATGATACTGGGGGATTCGAGGTGTATAGTGATGCCTCATTGCGGGGTATAGGCTGTGTGTTGATGCAGCATGGAAAGGTGATAGCGTATGCTTCTAAACAACTTAAACCCCATGAGTTGAATTACCCCATACATGATTTGGAGTTAGCTGCAGTGGTGCATGCATTGAAAATCTGGCGACATTATTTGTACGGGGAGACGTGTCAGATCTTCACCGACCATAAGAGTTTAAAGTACTTGTTCACCCAAAAGGACCTGAATCTGAGGCAGAGAAGATGGCTTGAGCTAATAAAGGATTATGATTGTACTATAGAGTACCATCCAGGGAAAGCCAATGTTGTGGCGGATGCATTGAGCAGGAAATCCATGGGTTCTTTGGCCCATTTGCATACAGGCTACCTACCGTTACTGGTAGAGTTCCGTAGAGCAGGGATTGTACTGGACATGGATAGCCAGGGGGCTTTATTGGCTAGTTTCCATGTGAGGCCTGTTCTAATTGATCGGATTATTGAGGCTCAACTCCAGGATCCTACATTATGCATTATCAGGATGGAGTTGGAGGCTGGAAACAGGCAGGACTATGCGCTTAGGGATGATGGAGCCATGGTTAGGGATGGCCGGTTGTGCGTACCGAATGAGTTGGAGCTAATGAGGCTCATAGTTCGGCTTACGCTATGCATCCAGGAGGTACCAAGATGTATCATACCCTAAGCAAATACTATTGGTGGACTGGGATGAAAAGGGAAATTGCTGAGTTTGTGAGTAGATGCCTGACGTGTCAGCAAGTGAAAGCAGAGAGGCAGAAACCATATGGGGCACTTCAACCATTACCTATTCCGGAATGGAAGTGGGATCACATTACGATGGATTTTGTGTATAAACTTCCAAGGACATAGAAGGGACATGATGGGATTTGAGTAATTGTTGATAGACTCAAGAAAGTCTGCACATTTCTTGCCAGTGCGGGAAGATTTTCGGATGAGTCGGTATGCCAAATTGTTTATTGATAAGATCATACGGCTACATGGGACTCCAGAGTCCATTGTTTCGGACAGGGATCCTAGATTTACCTCCAGGTTTTGGCGGAGTTTGCAGAAGGCTTTTGGCACTACCTTGCATTTTAGTACAGCTTTTCATCCTCAGACGGATGGTCCATATGAGAGGACAATCCAGGTTTTGGAGGATATGATGAGAGCTTGTGTACTACAGTTTAAAGGAAATTGGGATTCACACCTGGCTCTGATGGAATTTGCTTATAATAATAGTTATCAGTCGAGTATTGGGATGTCTCCTTTCGAGGCACTGTATGGGAGGCAGTGCAGGACACCATTATGTTGGAACGAAGTGGGTGAAAGGAAACTGTTAACACCAGAGTTGGTTGATACGACTGAGGAAAAGATAAGGATCATCAGAGAAAGGTTGAAGACAGCTCAGGATCGCCAGAAGAGCTATGCAGACCGTAGAACTAGAGACCTTGAGTTTGAGGTAGGGGACTGGGTGTTCTTGAAACTATCTCCTTGGAAGGGAGTGGTACGTTTTGGTAGACGAGGAAAACTGAGTCCTCGCTACATTGGTCCGTATGAGATTTTGGAGAGGATAGGACCAGTGGCATATCGTCTTGCTTTACCATCGGAATTATCCGTAGTTCATAATGTTTTTCATGTATCCTTGCTCCGGAAATATCTGTTTGATGAGTCTCATGTATTGGGAGAGCAGCCACTTGAGCTGAAGGATGATTTGACCTTTGAGGAGCAACCGGTGCAAATTTTGGATTGGAAAGAAAAGGTACTGCGCAGAAAGAGTATTCCTCTAGTTAAAGTGTTGTGGAGGAATCATAACGTGGAGGAAGCCACGTGGGAAACCGAGGAACTAATGCGGACGCAGTATCCTTATTTCTTCCAAGGGTAGAGTTGAATTTCGAGGACGAAATTTCTTAAGGGGGGTAGATTGTAACAACCCAAATTTCAATTATTGGATTTAAGTAAATTATTTATGTAAAATGAAGATTTTACCCTTGGTCGGTAAAGGGCATGGAAGTCAAATTTTGTTTCGATACACTTTTGGTGGTGTTTTGGATACCGTTGCGTAGGTCTCGAACTCACGAGTTCGTAGACAGGCGGCACGCGGAAAACGGAGTTCGTGGACGAAAGTTATGGGTCTAAAAGGAATTTATAAATGATTATTTTTGTCCACTCACAACTTTTGTGTTTAAACCCCCTTCAGGCAGTTGAGTAGAGTTGACGCGAACACTGATCTCGAGGCAGAGGCATTAGTACTTCGACTGCGCTGTGTAATTATATTTGAGTAGGATATCAAATTTTACTCTTGATCCTACTAAGACGCTCTGATATTATATTGTATTTGATTGGTCGTTAATTACGGGAATTATTGAGTGCTTAAGTCCCTTGTCTGACAAGAGGAAGTATTTATTATTGTTATTATAATTTGTAAGGATTGAAGGGTATTTTGGGAACCTTTCCTTAGGTTGTCAGACGTGATCAGGGTTCTTCCCGTGTTTCGAGGGGAAATTCGGGACGGGTCCTGACAACTGATTTATTTATGATCCTAGATGGAATAAGGAGGGCCAAAGTGTGGATGTAGTCAAGAAGGAGTGGAGTAGGGAGGTGATCGGCTCCCCGTGGTATAGGGTCAAAGCAAAATTGAAGGGTGTTAGAAAGGGTTTGCTAGTTTGGCTGAGGAAGGCTGGTGATAATGCACAACATACCAATGATAAGCTAAAAGCTGACCTTCACTCCTGTTATCAAGCTACGGAATACGATGGGAACCAAGTAAGAGCAATGGAAAGAGACATGAAGAAGGCAGTTTTAGATAATGAAATTTACTAGAAGCTACAGTCCCGGGTACAATGGTTGAATGAGGGAGACAAAAACTCTCGTTTCTTTCACTCAAAACCGATTAAACGGCGGAGGCATAACAAGATCAGAAGTTTTTTTTTTTTATGATGATGGGGTTTGGCGTGAGGAGTAGGAGGAAATAAGTGACATTGCGATGAGATTTTTTCAGAATCTGTTTGAATCATCGCAGCCTTCCCAAATTGAGCAAGTCACGGACTGCATACATCCACTTATCTTTGATGTAGACAATGCTGGGTTGGAGGCGCTTGTTCATCATGAGGAGGTCCGACAAGCTGTAATGCAAATTAATCCCTTGAAGTCCCCGGGGCCGGATGGGTTTGCAGCAAGCTTCTATCAGAAACATTGGGGTTTGATTAGGAATGAGGTGATTTGGGCTGTATCTTCCTTTTTTCAATCCAGTCATATGTGTAAGATGGTAAACTATACTTATTTGGTGCTAATCCCGAAGGTTGCTAGCCCCCAATCTATGACTCAGCTGGGCCGATTTCTTTGTGTAATGTCTTGTATAAAATTCTATCAAAGTGCTTACTAATAGGTTGAAGAGGGTGATGGTGAAAGTGATCAATCCGGTCCAATCAGTTTTTGTCCAGGGAAGGCAGATAACTGACAATGTTCTTGTGATTCATGAAGTGCTTCACTCTATTCAACAGAATCGTGGGAAGGAGGGGGTGGACATGATGTTGATACTTGACATGTCAAAGGCTTATGATCGTGTAGAATGGGACTTTCTGGTGGCTATAATGAGGAAGCTGGGGTTCAGTATGATTTTCTATCAGTGGATCATGGAGTGTATATCTACGACCTCTTTTAGCATTTTGGTGAATAGTGGGCCTACGAGAAGTTTCCACCCAACTAGAGGATTAAGGCAGAGGGATCCTCTATCCTCTTTTTTGTTTGTCCTCTGTACTGAGGGGCTCTGGGCAATTCTGAGGAGGAATGAGGAAGTGGGTGCATTACAAGGTATTCCGGTAGCTCCTAGAGCTTTCAGTTTAACTCACCTATTTTTTGCAGATGATTCGGTGCTTTTTTCTAAGGCAACTATGGAGGATGTTGTATGCATTAAGGAGGCTCTTCAGCTTTATGAATCTAGTTCAGGCCAGATGATTAAGTTTGATAAAAGCTCGGTTCTATTTAGTTTCAATTTCCCTATGCAAACTCAAGACCTAATTGTGAATGTGTTGGGGGTTAGTAGGACAGAGGCGTTTGGAAAGTATTTGGGACTTAGAGAACAAATTTTGGGGATTCTAAAAAGGCCGTATTTGAAGATATTCGAAATCGAGTGAAAGTAAAGGTCCAAGCGTGATCGGAACAATTTTTGTCAATGGCAAGGAAGGAAGTGTTAGTGAAAGCCATTGCTCTTGCCTTGCCTAATTATGCCATGTCATGTTTCCAAATTCTAGTCGGTGTATGTAGGGATGTTGATCGCATTTGGGCCAGGCATTGGTGGGGGAAGCAGCATTTGCTGCGTGGCATTCATTGGGCCTCTTGGGATAAAGTCACCACGCCAAAGTGTAAGGGAGGGTTGGGTTTTCAGGACATCAAGTGCTTTAATTTGGCCATTCTTGCGAAGATCGGGTGGTGTATCATCTCTGATCCTTCATCTCTCCTTGCAAGGCTGCTTAAAGCGAAGTATCATCCTTCTGATGGGTTCTTGAGTGCGAAGGACAAGGTCGGGTCCTCTTGGGGATGGAAAGGTATTCTACAAGGGAAGCGTTTATTAAAGGCAGGTGTCCGGTGGCATGTAGGGAATGGTGAGAATATAAATGTGCTACGAGATCCATGGTTGCCTACAATGAGGCCATTTAAAGTAAGGTCCTCTAGCCATTTCACTCTAATTCTAGTTGCTGGTTTATTATCTTCGTCTTGTTGTGAGTGGGGGAAGGAGCTTGTGGAGCAAATTGTTAGTCCTGAGGATGCTTGTGCAATTTTATTTATGCCTCTGAGTAAATTTGGCACCCTTGACAGGTTAGTTTGGCATTTTTCTAAGAATGGCTCATATAATGTTCATTCAGGATATTTACTAGCAACGAAAATGGAACGAAATTGGGAGTTGTCACGACGAGGTGGTGGGGAATCTAGTAATATGGGAGAACATGATCAGTCCTGGAAACAGATATGGAAGATGAAGGTCTGTAACAAGATATGTCAATTTGTCTGGCGGTGTTGTCGGGGTTTCCTTGTTGCCAGACATAATTTGGTGCGTAGACGGGTCCCAGTTGAAAATGTGTGCCCCTTGTGTGGTGAGAATGATGAAACTGCTGCTCACTTACTATTTACATGTATGTTTGCAAAGGTCTTTTGGTTTGGGAGCCCTTTCCAGATGGATACTATCAGGATCATGGGGTTTTCTTTCCGGGATTGCTGGGGTGTGTTGACACAGATATTTGAGAATGTGGATGATGTACATGGAGTGTTTTAACTTCTTGCTTTTGGATGCTGGAGGATTTGGAAGGCCAGGAATCTGATGTGTTTTCAGGAGGTAGTGCAGAAGCTGGGAGAAGCTATTGTGCTGTTGAACCAGCAACTCTCCGAGTACATTGCAGCTAGGGTTGCTGCTGTGGAGCCGGTCTCCCAGGGACCTCGTGTTCAGGCACTACCGCCGGCATGTCTCTCTACGGTCTGGCAGAGGCCAGCTAGGGGACAATTAAGCTTAACTACGATGGGGCATGGTCTGTGCAGTGACGAGTGGGCGCTTTTGGTTGGGTCTTGCGGTCTTGGTCTGCCACTTTTGAGGGTGCTGGTGGAGTGGGTGGCTTATGGTGCCAGTCTGCTCTTCAAGCTGAGGCTTGGGCGGTTCAAGCTGGTCTGGAGGCTTGCCTTGCTACGGGGCATCAACAGGTAATTGTGGAGACGGATTCTCAACTTCTTGTGTCGTTGCTCAGTAATCATAATGTGCTGCATGATATTAAGGTCCTAAAGAGTTCTTTTATTTCAATTGTTTTTGCATTTTCCCCACGGGGTTGTAACATGGCAGCCCATGTGATCGCTGACTATGTTAATCGGTTGGGAGGACACCACACCTGGTTAGAGTTTGAATAAGAGTGGTTGTTTAATGTTCTTGCCAAGGATATTGATGTTTCTATTCGGATTTAAGTAATAAATGAGGTATTTCCAATAAAAAAAAAAGGACGAGGTCGAAATATAGTTCCATGTTATCATTTTTAGCACCATTTTTTAAATTCTAAATTTAATTAATTAAATAAAAATAGGTAATTTCATATTTAATAATTTTTTTTCTTATCATTATTTATAATTTTTCTAATTTCAAATAAACAAACATGTCACTAAACAAGTTTAGTGAACAGCAAGAATAATATGTACTGCATACTATATTTGCTAGAGCATTTGGCGCTTTGGGTGTGTTGCCCGTGTTGGGGACAGCAGAAGCCAGCAGTGTGGCACTGTTTCCAAATCCTCTTTCCTCTATTCCTATATCCAACTTTGGCTTGGCATTTTGTAGAAATTGCAGAGCTAGGTTACGAATTTTATAACCGATGTGGTGTATAGTTTATACTTTATAACACGTCTATACATAACTTTTAAAACATAATAAATATACTTCTATACTTCCTAAAACATAACACCTAGCCATTTCATTAAAATTTCGACTCAAACTTCTATTAAATGTTGATAGGAGGCATATGTGGGTCTTATTTTCTAATTATTATCAGCCTCATTATAAGAGTATATCTGTCAATTTTCCTATTTGGTAATAGTTAAAAAATGGAACTCATAAACGTCACGTCAGTATTTAACAGAAATTTGGAATGAAATTTTAACTATCGAATCAGGTTGTTATATTTTATAAAGTACACAGAAATATTTATCAAATTTTAAAAATTATGTATAATCATATTATAATGTGTAAATCTTTAGAAAGTAAAATGTAATTTGCTCTTATTTATATTATACGGTTGTCTGAGTGAATCTTACTAGCAAGCAGAGAGTGAGGAAAAGATGGGAAGGATATTTGTGGTAGAGCTGGAGGGAAGGTGCTACAAATGCAAGTTCTGCAAGACCCACTTGGCCCTCGCCTCCGACTGTGTCTCTCGGGTAACTTTCTCTCACTCTTCATTTCTTCTTCCTTTCTCTTTCCGCTTGAAGTTGGTTTCTTTCACTCGTAAATAATTTCAAAAGTTTCTATCTTTGTTCCTCTTTGTGGTAGTTGTATGACACATACTTCTAATTTTTATTTCTGGTGTTTTTTATGTGGGTTTTGAGTAGTAATTTATGTTCATCCTCCTTTTATCTCATGTTCGTGGAAGGAATTAAGTTTAATTTGATATGGGCAGAAAGAAAATGCAGAGAAAGTGAGATTGGGTGGTCTAGTTTCTACTTGGGCTACCATGTTTGAATTTGTTGTCTTTGATGCACAAATAAGGAAGAATGAATCGGAAGAATTTTCGAAGTTTAGTGCTGTGGAACCACAAAGATTTACCACTTTCAGATTTTCAGGACTATGCAATATGTTCTGTAGGTCTCAAGGTCCTAGTCTTAAATCTCAATTTATGATAGCCATTCGTGTATGCCATGGTGACAGCTGAACCCCTTATCTTTCCTGATCGATTTTCGAGTTACTAGTATGCTGCTTCTAGTTGTTTGTCTTGCACCAGCATATGCATTTAAACTGTTCTGTTGACTTTAAACTCTTTCAGGTCTCATTTTTCCCTTGTGATTTGTCCAGGCTTTTCATTGTCGCCGGGGAAAAGCATACCTCTTCAATAATGCGTGAGTCCTTAATCTTTCGTGGATATTTGATTTCAGAAATATGTATTCTTTGTCAAGCTTTCATTTGTTTCAATTTATAGAAATATAATAAACCTGCATTTTTGTGGCTGCATTGTTTTTATCTAGTATTGCAGAAATCGTTAGTTCTTCGAATTATCATTGTAATTCGTAAGGGTTATAAGCATAGGTCTTAGGAAATCTAGAAGGATTCATAAAAAGGAAGCTACTAACACGATTTTTAGTTAGTTGAACAGGAACATGCATACTTTAGGTTAACTTGAAGTAGCATTCAATTACTTTATGGCCATATGTTTTAATAAACTAATTACATCAATTAGTTTTTAATTCCAAAATTTAGATATGAAATATGTTGCAAGAGTAATATTTCATGCTGATCTTGGTATATAGTTTCTTGATTATTTGTCTATTACAACTGTCATGTTTTGGTTTGTTATGTTGCGTTATCACCAAAAGTTTAATGACTATGTTGGCTCTTATGTGTGGCTAAGTGTCTTCCTATTGGATTAAAGGCTCACAGGAAAGAAAAAGGTTAAAGTTTCAATGAGGATTTTGCTAAGTTCATGTGTGTTCTGAAATGCCAATCTGTCGTGTTAAGAGGCTTTCGGTTGTGGAGAAAGATAATACTTTGACTTTTATTATTCTTGAGCATTAGCAGTTATGTTCTTTGGAGGTTCTCCATTTGATTATTTTAACAAGATATGCTAATCATCGGTTGGAATGCTTAGTGATGACTGTGGAATGCGGATGGTGTTTGTATGGATTGATGGGTTTGGTGGATGGCAGTGCTGTAGTAAGATTTACTTGTCTACAGAGTCATCGCTGGTAAAGTTGGGGCCATTAATCATAGGGTACTAGATGGAACAAGGGACAGATATACTCTTTTCAGATGCCTGCGCTTTTAGTTGGAGAAACTTCTTGGACCTTCCTAAATAGGAATTTTATAATGAGGAACTGGGAGTCAATCTTATGCTTGCTAATGGTGAGCAAATAGCCGGTGCTGATTGTTACTGAAGTTAGGCATCTTCCATTCTTGGTCATGATTGCATTAATAATGGAAGAACTGGTATCTGTAGTGCCTTTTCATTCAGGTTTAGTTTTTGCCTTATTCTTTTTGGGCTTGGGAACCAATTGTACATAAGAGTGCTCCTAAATGCTAGCCAAATGGTTCCAAATTTCAAGTATCGGCATACCATGATCGTCCTATGTTCTTCATCAAGCTTTTTCACTCCTTAGATAGATGAGAAAGGTATAGCTTATCTTTACAGGATGGCGCCACAATTTCCTTGTCTAGGACAGTGATCTCCGTGCGGTTAAAATCTCAAAATGTTCAACTTTTCTTCTGCCATTCAACCAACCCGCCTTCCAAACACTTTAGAATGTTTGTGAAAAGTTTATCTCACTATGGTGAAAAACGTTAATTATTATTTGACTATTACCACAGACTTCCCTCAAATCAACATTCAGTTTGTGGGGCTGGTTAAATTCATTGACCAAAACTAGAAAGAGTTTCTGCTTATATGCCTCAGATTGCTTGAATAGCAGCTTTGTCCACGTTTCTTAGTTCAATAGGAATCCTAGCCGTATTCATGCTCTTTCGATAATGCAAGCAGTCGCCATCTTTATTATCGCTATTCATTAAGTTATTTAGCAATCTTTTTCTGAATTTGAATATCTTGGGGTTCTATTTAGCAATCTCTCTCTGAATTTGAATGTCTTGGATTCTTGCTTTTACATTGTTCATTATATCTGTTTATGGATTGTTAGGGCATGCTGTTGAATCATCATCTGCTTAATTTGCCTATAATATACAAATGAAACTCCAGATCCCCTTATAAGCTAGACAGTCATATTCTTGACACCCCAGAACAATGAAAGGATCCGTATTCTGTGAGAGATTTTTTTGTGGGGGATAGGAGAATGAACCCCGGATCAACAATATAGGGAAATGAATTCATATTAGATTCAGTTTGTAGCATTCAAGACAATTGTAATGTTTTTCTAGTAGATTGTTTTCTGGCCTTAAATGGTCAACTGAAAATACTTTTGTCACCCAAGTAGAATGTCTTGCCTAATTTGAAAAACATCAAATCATCTTGCATCCATTATGGGGGCAAAATGCCATGCTAAGATGTTTCAATCATCATTTTGGGAAACTCATGTTGATAAGCAATCTGGTAGATACTGATTTTTGCCTTGAAGTTTTTGATCCAGAGTGAATACCACCATCGGAACATTAGAGGAGAGGGTGATGCTTTCAGGGCTGCATACTGTTGCAGACATATATTGCTGCAGCTGTGGACAAATTGTTGGCTGGAAATATGTGATCTCTCTCTCTCACTCTTGTGCAAATGCATTTGCATATTATATTGCATACTCTTTTTTTGCAACTTCAAGCCCCTTAAAACATTCTTTGCTTCCACATCCAGGAATCTGCACATGAGAGGAGCCAGAAATATAAAGAGGGGAAGTTCGTCCTCGAAAGGTATAATCCTTTCGTTCACTTTTTTTTCCTTGGTTTTTGGATGGCATCCTTTCCTTCAATCCTTACTTACATTTATAATCCAGAGGGAGGATCGTTGATGAAGTAGATTTCTCCACAGAGCTCTTCGTTGATTCTCGTCCTAGCATGAGTAGTGATGGTGAAGATGCTTAGGATATGTGTTTCATTTCCTAATACTGGTTCTGTAGTTGTACACTAGACAGTAGACACAAGGCAACAAGAGAAAGAAGCTGCCCTGTTTTTTTTTTTTTTGGTTTAATAGTATCTGAATAAATAAATGACTTTAAAAAAGATGTGTGCATAATGCAGAATTGAAAGTGTTTGAGGGGAAAGTTGTGCATTCCTTTCCAGTTTTGCTCGACTACTGATCTTTTACTGCATTCAGACAGTTTTGATTACATGTGTTTTAGTGATTTGCTTGAAACTCCCATTTTCAAACCAAATCACTTTACTATCATGTGTTTTTATTTTCTCATATGCAATTAGCTTAAGAAAGAAAAGTCGTAATGAAATTTTGAGGGGATTGAATTCAGATGCAATGGTACACGAGTGTAGATTACATCCTTGTTTATACATGTGTATCATTTGATGAATTGATAATCCTAATTTCTTAAATCAAATTTACCTAAAGAAAAATATCTCAAGATAATGTGACCATGTTTCAAGTGTTGACAAAAAATAAGGTTATGAGGGATCCAAACAAAGAACAAATAAAAGTTTCACACATTAGCCTATGGCTTATTACTTAAAATACACCAGGAATACGGCAGTCAGTCTCAAAATGCACCAGAAATAGAAATTTGTCTCACTTTGCACTAGGAACAGGTACAACGTCAAAAATGTTGCACCATTTAATTGACGTCGTCATTGACGACGTTTAATTTGTAGATGTGGAAGCAATGTGGCACAGGTGGGACCCAATAATAGAGGACGTGTAAAGTGAGGTGGAAATCAAAATCGAGAGCATTGAGAGAAGATCGAAATGGGGAAAATTTGGTCTGCTAGGGTTTCGAAGAATTTGTGGGAAAGGTAGAAGACGGCAACGAACATTCGTAGGGATTTCAGGGTTTTCAATCGGACGGGAAGGCGACCTGAGAAGGGGCAGCGGCAGGGAGGATTGAGATATGGATGAGAGTGGAGGGTGGGAGCAGTAGAGAAGATGCTGTTGTGGGAAGGTGGCCAGAATGAAGACATCATGGACCGATGATAACCCAGGGATGAGGTTTCTTGTTTGTCCAGATGGTCGGATAAGTGATAGTTTGACATAATTGAATATGAATATGTGGATTATGAATTTAAACTGTAGAAAGAAAGATTTTGTTTTGACAAAATTTCTGGGTTTGGAAGGCATTGGTGCTTAGAGCTAAGGGTTCTTGGTGGTTTTTGAATGAAAAGTTCAGAAATAATTTTCGGACAAGGAATCAATTTTGGATTGTAGGATTGCTACTGTGTTTGAAACCAGTACTTCTCAAACTCACCCATTTTTCGGACACACACTAATTTTTTCAAGAATTCACAAATTTGAGAAAAACTAGTAATGCTAGTATCAAGAATTAATGGTTTGAGTTTGAGAATTTTCGAACAAGAATTTGTGGTAGGATTCCTGGTGTGTTTGAAACCATGAATGGGTTGGACGAATTTTTCCAAGTTTGGAAGAATTTTTCAATTTCATTTGTATGTATGCAATTGATGATCGTTTTGATAATGCAGGTTCGGGGTCAGAGAGGTCATGGCAAAGGGTGTGACTTTTGGGAGTGGTTAGATCCGAAGATATGCAAAAGGTCAACGACAATAATTCTGGGGTTGCTAAGGAAGCTTGACATAGGAGAAGAGGAAGGTTTTTAGGCTTAGGATTGCACTTATGTTGACTTGGGTTGTATTGATTGGAATTATGTATGTGTAAGGTGCAAAAGTAAGTTTAAAGCATGAAGTAAGTAGTTAAGGTACTTTATGAAATGAGTGGTTAAGCTTGTAGTAGGATGTTATGTATGATGTAAGGTTTGAGCAAAAGATGTTATGAAATGGTGGAATTGAGAGAATCGACTTTCGTTATGAAATGTGATTGAAAATGGAGCATAAGCTTTGAGCATAAGATGATTCCAATGTGGCCACTTTGAGCATAAAACTTGATCAAAAAAGAAGCATAACACTTTGAGCATAAAACTTGATCAAAAAAGAAGCATAACACATTGAGCATAAAACTTGACCATAACACTTGACCATAACAATTTGAGCATAGTACTTGACAATAACAATTTGAGCATAAAATGAGCATAATCTTGTGATTCAAATTTGGACCATTACAAAATCAAGCATTGTTTTTCTAACAAACCCACCACTACAAAACCGAAAAACATCAAACTTTTGAAGTCCAATGTGTCAAAAAGGATGCATTGGACTAGAAAAGTTTCGATTACACTGCAATTAGCTTTGCAAACTACAAAAACAATCTTAGCATCAAATGGTTCCAAATGAATCCAAAATAGAGCAAAAAGTAGTAGCTTAGCTAGTAGATTTCTAATAATGGTGCCAATGGGGCAACAATTCCTTTGCCCTCTTGAGCCAATCTTTGTTGATTGTCTTTGGCTTTGGCATTGGCTTTGGCTTTGTCTTTCCCTTTGCATTTGCATGTGACTTGAGCCTCTTTGCTTTGGAACTGCCAACTCTACTTTCTTCTTGTGGTTGGTGTTGTGAGACTTGGCTAGATTGAGAATCAGAAATTGGTTGTGTGATTGTTTGAGACTCGGGTAGGTTAAGAGGGGACCTTATTCTCCTTGCGGGCCTTTTCTGTCTAGTTCTCCTGGTTGGGCTTGTGGCAGGGGAACTAAATGAGTCCAGTCCTAGTTGCTGTGATGAGTCAATTTGGGGAGGTGGAGGTAGTTCTTGGAAGGACTGTGGTGCTTCAATATGGGCAACTGGTGGATTTTGATTGGCTAGCACAACAACATTGCTTGAGGAAGAATCTGTATTCTTCCCTCTCTTCGCCTAATCACAACACAACAAACACAGCATCACACTTTACAATTCATCACTACACATCACACTTCACAATTCACTACACATCACAACTATGAATTAGTTACAACAATCAGTCTAACATATCCAATCATCAGCTAACAATCTTCCCACTGAAGAATATGTTTGTGTAATTCAAGTCCTTCAATTTCCACTATATCTTGTTGAATGGCTATATTCAGTTAATGTTCTAACATCACACTTTACCATTATTTGGCTGCTATATAAGTCAGAATGTTCAGCCATGTTCAGAGCTAATTCATGGTTGTTACTATCCAAATTAAGCAACATCAAGGAACAACCCATCTGCTTAGCCTAGTCAAATTGGTGCAAAAGCAATCCAAATAATCCAACTGCTACAACAGATCAGCACAAACAACCAATTCAAAAATCGTTGCTTTCATTGAACCACCAAGAAAAATGCATATCCCCAAACAGCAATCACACTATCTTAATGACTTCAACCAGCACAACAATGACTTAAACAACACAACAATCACATCAATGAGAAATACATCACAACAATGACCATTAAACAATTTACTTATACAGCAATCAAAACAATCAAACAATCACAGCAATGTCTTAGATGGTATAGCAATGACACTAAGTTACTGACTTAAACAACACTCACACTAGCTTATTGACTTAAAAAGCACAATTGTACTTAAACCTATCTTCATAACAGCAATGAGAAATACAGCACAACAAGCAAAGTTTTACTAAAAGCTATCTTAAATCTGTCTCAAGCCTAGTTGCTATCTTAATGCTATAACAGTTAAACTAGTTGAAATAAGTAAATTGAATTAAGTAAGTAAGCTATACCGGTAGCTTGTCCACCTTCCCAACCTTTGATGCTCTGTCAGATTCTCTCTTTTTCCTCTATTCTTGCTTATGCTTGAACTTATCTTCCTTCTTACGGTCCACCGGTTGTGTGCACGTATTTCTTTTGTGTCCATCAGCCCCACAATTACCACACTTGAGTGTAGAATGGTATCTCGACAACTTATTAGGATTTGAAGGTACCTCTTCATTCTGACTTTACTTCCTTTTCATCTTTGGCCTCCCGGGCTGCTTATGATATTTAGGAGGCTTTAAGGGTGCAGCACCAACTTTCTCCCATTCTTCTTTGTAACATTGATGGAAAAACAGCTTCGGGTTGCCCTTAAAGCGGCTTATTGCATTGCATGCATGCGGGTAGGGGATCCCACTTAGGTCATATATTCTGCATGAGCATGTATGGAGATTCAAGTCCACTGAAAACCTTCTTCCAAATGGATGATTGATCTCGAATATGTTATTCCCACAATGTGTAGGAATCAACCTCTGCCCTTTCTTCTTATAGTTCACTAACAAAGCTTGAATTCTTTTTCCCACAAGGTGGCCATTCCACAATCGACCTTCTTCACGTCTCCTAGTCATTAAGGTTGTGATGTATTGCCTGACCTTGTCCAACACAGACATGACAGGCTTAGCTCTATACGTTACAATTGCCTTGTTGAATGTTTTAGACAGATTGTTGAGCATAATTTCGCAGTTGAAGTCAGTTCTGAAATAGGATCTGCACTACTGCCTTGCATCTCGTTCTTTTAGCCATTGGGCTGCACTAGGATTGAGCTCTTCCATTTTCCTCATCTCTTCATGAAACCAAGGAATGGTGGTGGCCCTTGCAATAGCATCCATTTGTTCTTTTAGGGCCAGCCCCATATGAGTATGGTTGAAGTTGTCATAAAGATGCCTCAAGCAATGGCGGTGCTCTGCATCGGGGAAAATCTGATTAACCGCCTCAACCAAACCCTTCTGCTTGTCTGTCATACCCAACAACCCATTGTTGTTTTGAAGAACCAAATCTTGCTGCAATATCTCCAAAACCCCCCTCTAGCCGCTGAAATTCTCCACTTCACACAAAGCATATGCCACGGGAAACATCCCATTGTTGGCATCCACTCCTACTTCTAACAGAAGTTGGCTTGGGTGAATGCCTTTAATGTGGCACGCATCTAACCCTATGAAAGGTCCGCAGCCTTTAATCCATCCATCTTTGCAAGCCTTGAAGCAAACATAAACCCTCCCAAATCTAGCCATCCCATAAGCCTCCAATTCAGACTTTATGACCACAGTTGAACCGGGATTGGTCTTCAACAATTGTAGACAGTATTCTCCAAGTATTTCATATTGTCTTTGGCATGACCCTTCAACCAGCTCCTAAATAATGGACCTTGCTCTGTAGCAGGTAGTTCTTGATGGTCTGTAGCTAGTGTCAATACAAACAAGATCTTGAAATTCTGCAAAATTCCACTTGCTATTTGTTAGCTGCTTAGCATACTGTTTCACCATCCACTTGACATTAGCATGAATGTTGGAATTCCCTATACCACACACATGCTCCTCATTCAACTCCCTGACCTGCAAACGCTTGCTTGCTTCTACTGATGTTGCTAATATAACAAAGGGACACTCAGCACAACATTTAAATGTGGCAGCATCTTGAAACTTGAGCCCTATCTCAAACCTTGGATTATGCATGTCAACACTTGGAAGAAATTCTCTACACTTAGGCACTGGTTTCTTCCTACTCCTCTTTTTAGGAACTGCACCTTCATCTTCCTCACCACTTATGTCATTCATACTGTCTATCCTAGGTGACAAAGGGACATTCTTATCTTCCTCTACTGGTGGCCCTATGTCCTCATCCAAAAATGCACCAAATGCCCCAAACAGCTCATCATCACTCACCACTATGGGTTCCCTATCATCCTGATGAAAAGCTTCCTCTTCAAATGGTACAAAGTCTTCATCATCACTGTCACTATCTTCCTCACTGTCACTATCTTCATCATTGTCACCACGTGAAACATCTTCAACAATAACCTTGGCTTTCCCTTTATTTTTGCCTTGTTACACTTGCTGTTTGATCCTCATCAATGTCTTCAACAATAACCCTGGATTTCCCTTTATTCTGCCTTGTTACTCTTGTTGGTTGATCCTAATAAATGTCTTCAACAATAACCTTGGCTTTCCCTTTATTCTGCCTTGTTGCTCTTGTTGTTTGAGCCTCATGAATCTCTTCAATAATAACCCTGGCTTTTCCTTTATTCTACCTTGTTACTCTTGTTGTTTGATCCTTATGAATGTCTTCAACAATAACCATGACTTTCCCATTATTATGCCTTGTTACTCTTGCTGTTTGATCCTGGTCAATGTCTTCAACAATACCCTTGGCTTTCCCTTGTCTCTGCCTTGCCACTCTTGCTGTTTGGACAGCTACTTGAGAAACTAGTTCTTGACTAATAGGTTCTTGAGTAACCGTGTCTTCAGTAACTGGTTCTTGATTAACAGATTCTTGAGTAACCATTTCTTGATGAACCGGTTCTTGAGTAACCGTCTCTTGAGTAACTGGTTCATCATAACCAAGCTCATAATAAACTAGCTCATCATAAACAAGTTCTTCTTTACATCTACTTGACCCAAATTCTATAGTAGTAGGCACCTCTTCAATACTAACACACTCCACAGCATGCCTGCAGTATACATTCAAGCTCTTAGCCTTTGTCTTCGCTAACCTTTTAACCTAGTCCAAAAGTTGATGACATTACCCTTTCCGAATTTCCCTCGAAAGCTGGGAAGAACCCTGCTCCCGTCTGACAACCTAAAGAAATTCCCCGAATACCCCAAGTCCTTGCCATTTAAAAAAAATGAGAATTCTGCCAAAAATCCGGTAGAATCTCCCCTTAAGGACTGGCTAACTGTCTTCCACCTGTCAGACTAAGGATTAGATAACACTCCAAATTCCAATAAGGTCAACCATCCAACGATGTAACCACAATCTTACAACAGCCAAAAGACTTATCAGAGCATCTAAGTAGGATAAATAAAATACTGAATTAAATATCCTACTCGAGTATCTAGGTAAATGCACAACTGAAAATCTAATGCCTCCGCCTCTGGATTATGCCAACGTCAACTCAACAGCCTGGAGGGGATTTAAAACACGAAAGTTGAGAGTGGACAAAATAATCATTTAAAAATTATTTCTGAGGAAAACATACATTTTCCCCCTCCATGAGTAAAACCATGCATGCATAACATTAAATCCCTTGTATATAAATATAATATATAGATAATCCGAAAACCCACCGGAAAATCCATCTTTTGCTTAAAAAACTTGGTGGGACCCACGAAAACCCGAATAATTAAAACATTTCGTGGTCCACAACCCTGCTTTGAAAACCCTCCTCAAAGGAGTTTAAAATCATGTAAACATACATGGACACAAAATATACATCAAAACATATCCCATTGCTTCCCGAATTAAATCCCGAGTCGTAGCTCGATACCCTCCACACACCCGATATACCTCGAGTTGTGCAGAAACCTGTACTACGCGTAGACAACCTTAACGGCCTGGTGGAGAAAATACCCCTCGACACCAGCATCGGAGAACCCTCAATGATCTGGTAGAGAAAGACCCTCGATGCCAGTCGGAGAATACCTTCACCATCGGGGACAAAAATCCAATGAAAACCAAAATCCATGTTTTGAAATCCTTGTTTCTTGGCCTAAGCCAATTTCATTGAAAAATCGGGTCTATGCCCAAATCCAATAAAGTCACAAATCTGAGTCGAAATCCAAAATCATGGACCCAAAATTTATCACGTCAAAACGACATAAAAACAGAGTCCAAAAATCCAGGCCACATCCCAAAACATCAGTTTCACTGCAACATTGAAAACCCGTGTCAAGTAACAATTTCGAAAATTTTGAAAATTTGCCAAAAGAAATACATAATAGAATTTAAATAAAATATACCTTTATGCATGCATTATAAATAATAAACCAAAGTCCCCCTCCACACGTCCAAAACAGCTCAATCCCGAGCTGTACGCTCCTCCGAAGCTTCCGGAACAATATCGCCTGTCAAAAGTAATAATAGGGATTACCAACTATAAGTAAAACCCTACATTTAGACTCCCTAAACCTCGAGAGGTTCGCTTGCGTCACACTAAAAATGCAGCAACTTCGTACGCCCAAAACTATCCCTAAACGACGTCCGATCAACCCAAAACTTGCGCCAATAGTTCCGAAACATCGAAAGCTTGCCGACACGCACCGCCGTGACCCGAGCACCGATCCCACGCGCCGGTGAAGGCCTAACCACGCACTGCCACGCGTCTGCAACAGTTCCTCATGTGCCTGCTACAGTGTTGCACGCGCCAACTCGGTGCTGACTCGGCGCTGACTCAACCACCAGGTTGCACCCACGTGGCTACCAGGTGGCATGCCCCCCACGATCGAACCAGTCACCGGAGAAGACGACCGTGCAGCCTTGCGCCGCTGTCATCGGTAAACTCCAATGCCGGCTGAGCTTGAATTTTTCCTAACTTTCTCAAAACTCAACCATTTTTCACGAATTTTACGTCTAAATCCATCTACTCGAACCCAGGAACTCATAAATTAACTCTAAACACGAAACCCATACCTGTGTTGGCTAAAAAATCGATCGAAAGGTTTTGGTTTTCCTTTCTTCGGTTCGATGTCTCCCACGGCTACCTCCTTCGATGGTTGGTACGTCTGTGATCATGGGAAGAAGGAGAATCCGATTAGTGGAGCTAAAATGGATGATTTTGTCTTGAATCGAAGTTCTAATTTGTGAGTTTTTGGGTTTCGGTCGCACGGGTTCGGGGTGAGTCCGAAGAGAGAGAGTGAAAAATGATTAAGAGCTGATCTGATTGGGTTAAAATATCTACCCAAGCCCAAATTACCAAAATGCCCCTGAATAATCTAGACCCACAACTCTCTCACACGAACTCCATTTTCCGCGAACCGATTGTCTACGAACTCGTGAGTTCGAGACCTACGCAACGATCCCCGAAACACACCCAAAAGTGTCTTGAAACAAAAATTGACTTTCAAGCACCTTAACAACCAAGGGTAATTTCATCCTTTTGTAAAATAATTTATAAAAATTAAATAATTATATTTTCGGGTCGTTACAATTTACCCCCCTTAAAGAAATTTCGCCCTCGAAATTTATACCTGTCACTGGAACAAATGTGGATGTTGCACCCGCATTAGAGCCTCGGTTTCCCACGTGGCCTCCTTCATGTTATGATTCCTCCACAGAACTTTAACCAGAGGAATAGTCTGTATGCGCAGTACTTTTTCCCTCTAATCTAAAAGTTGCACTGGTTGCTCCTCAAAAGTCAAATCATCTCTCATCTCAATCGGTTGCACCTCCAATACATGAGATTCATCAAATAGGTACTTCTGGAGCATGGATACATGGAAAACATCGTGAAACCTTGACAGTTCTGGTGGTAAAGCAAGTCTGTAAGCCACTGGCCATAGCCTCTCAATAATCTCATAAGGCCCGATGTAGCGAGGACTCATTTTTCCTCGTCTACTAAAACAGACAACTCCTTTCCAGGGTGATAATTTCAAGAAAATCCAGTCTCCAACCTCAAACTCAAGGTTTCTGATCCGTCGGTTCGCATAGCTTTTCTGGCGGTCCTGAGCTGCCTTCAACCTTTCCCTGATGATTCTAATATTTTCCTCTGTCAATTCCACAATCTCCGGTGTCAACAGTTTCCTCTTACCTACCTGAGTCCAGCATATCGGTGTCCTGCATTGTCTCCCATATAGTGCCTCGAAATGAGACATCCCAATACTAGACAGATAGCTGTTGTTGTAAGAAAATTCCATCAAGGACAGGTGTGGATCCCAGTTTCCTTTAAACTGCAGTACACAAGCTCTCATTATATCCTCCAAAATCTGAATTGTCCTCTCAGACTGACCGTCAATCTAAGGATGAAAAGCTGTACTGAAATGCAATGTAGTGCCAAAGGCTTTCTGCAAACTCCGCCAAAACCTCGAAGTAAACCTAGGATCCTTGTCTAAAACAATTAACTCTAGAGTCCCATGTAACCGTATGATCTCATCCACAAACAATTTGGCGTATTGGCTCATCCGGTAATCTTCCCGTACTGGCAAGGAATGTGCTGACTTTGTGAGTCTATCAATAATTACCCAGATTCCATCATGTCCTTTTTTGAGTCCTAGGAAGTTTATACACAAAATCTTTCGTAATGTGATCCCACCTCCATTCTAGAATAGGCAATGGTTGTAGTGGCCCGTATGGTTTCTGCCTCTCTACTTTTACTTGTTGACACGTTAGGCACCTACTCACAAACTCTGCTATTTCCCTTTTCATCCTAGTCCACCAATAGTGTTCCTTAAGAGTATGATACATCTTGGTACCTCCTGGATGCATAGCATAAGCAGAACTATGAGCTTCCTCAAGAATTTCTCTTTTCAACTCTAGATCATTTGGTACGCACAACTGGCCATCCTTAACCAAGGCCCCATCATCCCTGATCACATAATTCTGCATGTTCCCAGCCTCCAACTCCATCCTAAAAACACACAAACTAGGATCCTGGAGCTGAACTTCAATGATTCGATCAATCAAGACAGGTCTCACATGGAAACTAGCCAACAAAGCCCCATGGCTATCGATGTCAAGTGTAATTCCCGCTCTCCGGAATTCCACCAGCAATGGTAGGTAAACAGTATGCAAATGGGCTAAGGAACCCATGGACTTCCTACTCAAGGCATCCACCCCTATATTGGATTTTCCTGGGTGATATTCTATGGTACAGTCATAATCCTTTATTACCTCAAGCCACCCTCTCTGTCTCAAATTCAGATCTTTATGGGTAAAGAAGCATTTCAAACTCTGATGGTCTGTAAAGATTATACATGTTTCCCCATACAAATAATGTCTCCAAATCTTCAGCGAGTGCACAACTGCGGATAACTCCAAATCATGTGTGGAGTAATTCAACTCATGAGGTTTAAGTTGCCTGGAATCATATGCTATTACCTTCTGCTGCATCAACACGCAGCCTATACCCCGTAATGATGCATCACTGTACACCTCAAATCCTCCGTTATCATCTGGAAGGGTTAATACTGGGGTAGAAGTCAACCTCCTCTTTAGCTCAAGAAAGCTCTGTTCACACCCATCATCCCAGTCAAACTTGACTCATT